>OX451737.1:1165515427-1166979022 GCA_948472305.1 Vicia faba | reverse complement strand
CCCCTTCGAAGATATAAATGCTGGCTCTGCTATTGTGTTCTGAGGCCCATGCAAAGGCTTTGCTTACATTTCTCAAGACTGCGCATGTGCCGCAAGAAACCTCCACTGACCAATTCGAGGACTGTGTGGCCAGTTTGACTGTTGATAATGGGTTAGTTTTTTAGATGTTGATTTGACGCCCAAGGGGATAAATCATAATGATGCTCTGCATGTCTCGATCAAACCCAGGGGGGCTACTATGGCCCATGTGCTAGTGGACACTGGATTGTCACTGAATGTTCTGCCCAAGAAGGCTCTTGATAGGCTAGATTATGAAGGTTTGACCTTAAAGCCCAGTAACATTGTGGTGAGGGCTTTCGACGATTCAAAAAGAATGGTGCACGGGGAGGTGGACATCCCTGTTAAAGTGGGTTCCCAAACCTTTGAATCCACCTTCTACATGATGGATATCAGGCTGTCTTATTCTTGTTTGTTGGGTCATCCTTAGATCCATGAAGCTGGAGCTGTTACTTCTACGCTGCACCAAATGTTGAAGTGTCCAGTGAAGGGGAAGATTGTCTCCGTGCATGGTGAAGAGGAGTACATGGTAAGCCATCTGAACTCTTTCAAGTATGTGGATATGGACAGTGAGTTCATAGAGACCCCTTGTCAAAATTTTGAAGAGGTTCCCTAGACTATGGCATCAACCGAGACTATTACCAGTGTGCCAAAGATCACCAGACCTCCTTTGAAGATGGCTTCTCTCAAGGACGCCAGAGCATTAGTTGAAGAAGGTGGGTGTACCATTTGGGGACAGCTCCCTGATTTTCTTTACAAAACTGACAAATTTGGTTTAGGCTTTACTTCAGGAGTTCAAAGGGCTGTTCGACGTGCTCGGGCTGGAGGACCTCCCATACGCATTAGCAATCGTAGGGTCAATGCTATAGAAGACAATGATGAGGATTATGATATTGACAACTGGATTTACCCTACTACCAACGATGGACCTAGTAATTGGACGACCGGAGATTTTGTGCCGATTACTTTTGTTCAGCAGTAATTGTATTACTTGTTTTTCGGATTTGTAATAAACAATATAAACTATATAGCCTTGTGTATTACCCGAGGCACAATGGTTTATTTGTGAGGGTTATTATATGTCATTATCATATGTCATCAATAAAACGTTGGACGTTCTTACATACAAATTTTGCACTCTCTGTTTTTCTTTTCTACTTTTTACTTTATCAATACAACTATGCTCTTACACACACTCACATATCAAACTGCAGATCCATATCCACTCTGGATCCCATTGATAACAGTTCTTCTATTTCCAGTTATAACTTCGAAAATCTGATCAACCAAGCCGAGGATGAAGGTGAGGAAGATTGCGAGGTACCTGGAGAACTTGCTAGACTATTACAGCAGGAAGAGAGGGCTATGCAGCGTCATGAAGATCCAGTTGAGACAATAAACTTGGGCACAGAGGTAGACAGAAAAGAAGTCAAGATTGGCGCAAATCTGGAGCTTAGTCTTAAACAGCGGTTGGTACAAATGTTGCACGATTATGTTGAGATCTTTTCCCGGTCATATGAAGAGATGCCGGGACTAGACACAAATATAGTGGTTCATCGTCTGCCGACTAAAGAATATTACCCTTCAGTAAAGTAAAAGGTCTGCCGTATGCACCCTGAAATGTCAGAGAATATCAAAGAAGAGGTTATGAAGCAGTTCAACGTTGGGTTCCTAGCTGTCACCTCTTATCCCCAATGGGTTGCCAACGTGGTGCCGGTGCCTAAGAAAGACAGTAAAGTAAGGATATGTGTGGACTATAGAGATCTGAACAGGGCAAGCCCCAAGGATGACTTCCCGGTTCCCCACATCGATGTTCTGGTTGACAATACCGCACAACACAAAATATTTTCCTTCATGAATGGTTTCTCTGGCTACAACCAGATCAAGATGGCACCCGAAGACATGGAGAAGACAACCTTCATCACACAGTGGAGGCACTTTCTATTACAAGGTGATGCCTTTTGGGTTGAAGAATGCTGGGGAAACTTATCAGCGAGCCATGGTAACTTTGTTCCACGATATGATTCACCATGAGATAGAGGTTTATGTTGATGACATGATAGCCAGGTCTCAAATCGAGGAAGAACACCTTGATCATGTACAAAAGCTATTTGACAGGTTGAAGACATACAAGTTGAGGTTGAATCTGAACAAGTGCACCTTCGGGGTAAGGTCTGGTAAGCTGCTAGGTTTCATTATCAGTGACAAGGGCATTCAGGTGGACCCTGAAAAAGTAAAGGCTATACAAGAGATGCCGGCTCCCCGTATTGAGAAGAAAGTTAGAGGTTACTTGGGATGCCTAAATTATTTCGCCAGGTTCATTTCACATCTGACTGTTACTTGTGAACCGATCTTCAAACTCCTGAAGAAAGATCTAGTAGTAAAATGGAATGACGAATGCCAGACTGCTTTCGAAAGAATCAAGGAATACCTTTAAGAACCACCAATTTGGATGCCTCATATTAAAGGAAGACCTTTGATAATGTACTTAACAGTATTAGACAATTCAATGGGGTGTGTGCTGGGGAAGCATGATGAGTCTGTCGAAAAGAGCATGCAATATACTACCTTAGAAAAAAATTTACCGAATGTGAGACACGATACTCACTGCTCGAGAAAACTTGTTGTGCTTTGGCATGGGATGCTCGCCGACTGAGGCAATATATGTTGACCCACACTATTTTGTTGATATTTAAGATGGATCCAATCAAGTACATCTTCGAGAATCCCGCTCTCTCCGGAAGAATAGCAAGATGGAAAATGATCTTGGCCGAATACGATATCCAATATACAATCCAGAAAGCAATCAAGGGAAGTGTATTAACGGATCATTTGGCTCATCAGGCTGTGGATGACTACCAATCCATGAATTTTGAGTTCCCGGACGAGAATATCATGTTAGTAACTGATTATGAAGACCCTGGACCGGATGAAGGACCCGAAGAAGGATCCCGATGGACAATGGTTTTTGACGGAGCCTCGAACGCACTCGGTAATGGCATTGGTGCTGTAATCATATCTCCTGAGGGCTGCCATACTCATTTTACTTCCTAACCATGCTTCAACTGTACAAACAACATGGAGGAGTATGAAGCATGCATCATGGGTCTCAAAGCTGCTATCGACCTGAGGATCAAATTCTTGAGTGTTTTCGGGGATTCAGCCTTGGTTATAAGTCAGATCAAAGGAGAATGGGATATGAAGCACCTGAATCTCATCACGTACAAAGAGCACGTGCTGGAATTTATCCCACACTTTGAGGAGGTAATCCGTTGAACATTTCCCACGAGAGGAGAATCAGTTAATGGACGTGCTAGCTACCATGTCTTCTATGTTAAAGGTCAGGTGGGACAACAAAGCTCCCCGAATCACCATTGAGAGGTTGGATGAACCAGCGTACTGCTGTGAGATTGATACTAAAGAGGTAGTAGACAAACCTTGGTTTCACGAAGTAAAAAGGTATCTCGAGGCTCAAGAATACCCGGAGAGGGAATCTATCAACGGATTTTTTTTTCTAAGAAGGTTCACCGCAAAGTTCTTCCTCATTAATGGAATCCTCTACAAGCACAACCATGACTCTACCTTACTGCGATGTGTAGAGAAGAGCGAAGCGGAGAGGATTATAACAGATCTACATGAAGGTACCTTCGAAAGCCATTCAAGTAGACATACCATGGCTAAGAAGATCCTACAGGTAGGATACTATTGGTCCACTATGGAAGCAGATTATTATCAGCACTCCCAAACTTACCACAAGTGCCAAATCTATGCTGATAAAGTACATGTACCTTCGGTTCCCTTGAATGTCTTAATGGATCCTTGGCCCTTTGCAATGTGGGGCATTGATATGATCAGAGAGATTAAACCTACCGCTTCCAATGGGCATTGCTTCATCCTGGTGGCCATTGATTACTTCACGAAGTGGGTTGAAGCTGCCTCTTTTTCTACTGTTACCAAGAACGTTGCGGCGCAGTTTATCAAGCATAACCTGGTTTGTCATTACAGTGTCCCTGAAAGAATCATCACTGACAATGGTACGAATCTCAACAACACAATGATCACCGAACTCTATAAACAGTTCAAGATCCAGCACCATAATTCTTCCCCTTACCGGCCGAAGATGAATGGAGCTGTGGAGGCTGCTAACAAGAACATCAAAAAGATCATACAGAAGATGAAGGTGACATACAAAGACTAGTATGAGATGTTACCATTTGCTCTTCATGGGTACCACACCTCCACATGAACATCGATAGGGGCAAAACCTTACTCTCTAGTATATGTCATGGAGGTTGTCCTGCCTATTGAGGACTAGATCCCTTCTCTGAGGATTATGAAAGATGAGGGTCTGAATGAAGATGATTGGATCCAGACTCAACTTGATCAACTGAATCTGATCGATGAGAAGAGGCTTACTGCTTCCTGTCATGGTAAAATGTATAAAAAACGGATAATTAAGGCTTTCAACAAAAAGGTCAGGCACCAAGCATATCAAATCGGGGATCTAGTGATCAAGCGCATCATACTGCTGCAAGGTGATCCCAGGGGCAAATGGACTCCCATATACGAAGGGCCATTTGTGATCAAAAACATTTTTTCGGGTGGAGCCATGATTCTGACCGCCATGGATGATGACGACCTTCCTCACCCTGTCGATACGGACATAGTGAAAAGATACTACGCATGATTAAAGACCCACTAGGTTGACTGGCCTAGGAAAAAATAAGGGCTTCCCGGTGAACCAAAAGGGTTCGGAAAAATATTAGGGATGAAAACAAAAAAATTTGTACACCCGGCAAGTCGAAAACCTGAAAAGGAGGCTTGGGCAAAAAAGGGTATCCCGGTGGACTGAAAAACCGAAAGGGCGGTCCAGGAAAAAGTTAGGGATTTAAAGTGTATCACTATGTCCCATTGGATCACCTTGTGACCAGACTTCAGATCAATCTAGTCAGCTTCAGACAAGCAGCAAAGTGATGAGACGCTCGAAGACATAGCGACAATAGCAGAATTGAAACTCAATGGGATTATTACACATAGCTGTTTCCTTCTCTTTGTACACAATATTGTATAGCTTTCATTTCCACGACGGTGTTCTCTTAGTTGAGCGTCAGCTTCCTTGTACAAAAACGCCTGTTAGAGGCCAACTTCAGAAATTAATACAAGTCATTTTTACAAAACCATTTGTTTATTCTTTTTCTGTTTTGTTTTGCAAAAACGTCTAATGATTTATTCTTGACATATGCATTTGAGTATGATTACTATTCACAAATATTCGCATAAGAAACAGAAAGACAATTGCTTATAACTTAAGAAACAGGGGCAGGGACAACTTTGAAACGAAGTCACCATTACATGCGACCCTGTGACGTCTACACTTCCCACAGAGTAGAGGCAACCAAAGCTTTGACATCGGCTTCCCTAAACAGGAGTTACTTTCCCCATCCAAGTTCCTTCAGAGAGCCGCCGTCTATATTCCCCATCCGAATTTTATAATCGCAAGCGGTTCATAAAGTTTTCTCCTGAGCAGAGTTTATTTCTATGAATACAGAAGCTCAATCCCCAATAGAGTTTATTCCTCCAGCTACGGAAGTTCATCCTCCAGCAGTTTATTTCTCTGAATTGAAATCTTCCCTTAAAGAATCTCCTCTCTCAAACAGAGTTATTCCCCTGCAGAGTTATTCTCAAGCATAGTCTCTCCCCAAAAGAATATTCACAAACAGAAAAGGAGTAAATCCACGACATAGTCATCTCCGTTCACCATCCCCAACGGAAGTAGAAGAACCACTTTTTCTACAACAGTCAGGAATTCAATTTCTAATATTCTCCAGCAGCAGTCAGGGATTTATTTTCCCAGACTCGGATATGTCACAATAGAATTTCATGTTCATACATCATGACGTACACATATATATTGCATACAACATAATCTCATTTATTTTGAGAACATCATCACATAATGCATTTCATGCATCACATATAATTAATCCTGTACCTTTTCAGGAAAGATGGTTATCATCATCAATTCCAACAGTTCAAGATTAAATCCATGAAGCTATACATGTCATATCTGCAGACAACTAATGGAAAATCAGTTCCCGAAACCAAACGGGTCAACTAATCTAAGTGATCAAATGAGATAGCCCTACTACCCAGGATTTTATTTCGAAGTAACCCTACTACCCAGGTTCCTTCTCATAGCCCTACTACCCAGGCTTTTATTCCGAAGCAGTCCTATCACCTACGCTTTATTCTGAAGTAGCCCTACTACCCAGGCTTTATTCCGAATTAACCCTACTACTGAGGTTTCCTCTCATAGCCTTACTACCCAGGCTTTATTTCAAAGTAACCCTACTACCCAGGTTCCTTCTCATAACCCTACTACCCAGGTTCCTTCTTATAGCCCTACTACCCAGGCTTTTTTTTCGAAGTAACCCTACTACCCAGGTTCCTTCTCATAGCCCTACTACCCAGGATTTTATTTCGAAGTAACCCTACTACCCAGGTTCCTTCTCATAGCCCTGCTACCCAGGCTCTTATTTCAAAGTAACCCTACTACCCAGGTTCCTTCTCACAACCCTACTACCCAGGCTTTATTTCTAAGTAACCCTACTATCTAGGTTCCTTCTCATAACCCTACTATCCAAGCTCCTTATCATGAATTGCCTGACACAGTTTTACATGGACTTGTCCCGAGAAAGCCCTATACAGGCTCCTTCCCTTTATCTTCGGACAATAGTTTGCAGCACTGTAAAATCTGGACCCGACCATATACAGTCAGTTTCACATTTCCCCAGTAAGTCACTATGAAGCCTGGAATACGACCAGATAGCGGTCAACTTTATCATCCTCAACCAGTCACTATGAAGCTTGGACTCGACCAGATAGCAGCGCACTTTTGTCTCATAAATCAAGAGTTAATTCCACAGTAGAGTAATGGACAATCGAAGCTCCTAGACTCTATTTCCTAGGACATAAATTAAAATTCCCCGGTGAAGTCCTCCCCAACGGAAGGTACAAGAATTCTCGCAAAAGAATCTCTTATGCAACCGATATCTTTACTGGATGGCATCTTTAAGCCCATCTTTGATGATTCTCTGTCACCTTCCAAATGGCATATGTAAGCCCATTCCTGATATTATCGATCGACATTCACTTCATGCGAGTGAAAATTTCTGGGCACGCTAGTGTTCAATCATCTTCCACCTTCAGATCACGAAAGGAAGACAAGCCAATCTACATCCTCAGGTATAAGAAGATTGAACAGGGGCAGATGTTGCACCCCAAAATTTTCCCTCTCATTTTACTCAACAACATACTCCTAGAGGTCCTCAATTGCTCAAGTTGACAAAGGATTGACCAGACAAATCCTCTTTTTCAAACAAATACTCCTAGAGGTCCTCTAACGAATCTCAGATGTATCCAGAAGCATATGTCACATCTTTTCAAGCAACTTCTGTCAGAGCGAGCCAAACAGAGTCTTTTCCACTTTTTGATTCTTGACAAAAAGGGGGAGAATGAATAATATTTTGACTCATAATGACTCATAATCAGAAGATCTTCGGGGAAGTATTTTATTTTCTCGTTAGCCGAGTATTCTACTCAAGGGGAGCCTTCCTTTTCATTTTTGTTCCTTATATTCCATCAAAATATACTAGTTTTTGTCATCATCAAAAAGGGGGAGATTGTTAGAACATAATTTGGTTCTACATCCCAGTAAGAGTTTTGATGATAACAAACACATCATATAAAGAACAAATATGTCCGCTAATAAAAAGTATCTTTACATGCAAGATGTTCTGATGTGAAAAAGATGTTCTGATGCAATTGAAAGTTCTTACAGAACATCACCAGAAGTTCTGATTATGCGAGCACAAATGTTGAGAGGACAATGAAAGATTCATACGCATCAAATATGCATGACACGCTTATATGAAGAAGTTCTATTTAAACTTTTGAATGCACCAGCGCTGCAAAAAAGAATCTCTGATACTCTGATGTGCAAAGTTATGATCAAGCTGTAAAGGACTCTCAACAATAATATTCATCCTCTGATGTAAGAAGCTCTGAAGCGTTACAATTCTGTCATTTCAAGATCATAAGTAATGGCTAAAAACAAACAAGGATCTCCTTATTTGGAAATCTCATTAACTCGTGTTATGGACTTACCAAAAGTACCTTCTTATGTCTCTATTGCAAGGCCTATATAAAGCAGACTAGAAGAAGATTTCAAGATGATGAACAACTGTGCTCATAAAGAAAAACTCACGTGAAAAAGTCAACAATGCAGCTTTCCCTCTTCATCTTCAATGATTCAATATTAAACTGTGTAATACATCACAAGTTTGTGATACTATTTATTAGAAACATTATTGTACACTTTTATTCAATTAACTGTTTAGTGAATTTCCTTAAGAAAACCGGGTTGTGGTTTTGGACTCAAGAAGACTTTAACAGTTTTTAAAGAAGATTTGTAATCAGTTTGATTAGTGGATTAAGACCTTGTTGGAGAGAGGCGAAATCACCTTGACGGGTGGACTGAAGTAGCTTGAGATCAAGCGAACCAGGATAAAAATCATTGTGTTTATTGCTTTTGATTTTTAAGTTTCAATTCAACCCCCCTTCTTGTGTTTTTCACTTCTTCAGGCATAGTGGAAGAAGTGGCCTTTTTTGAGGGAACCTCAAATCAAGTTGACTGGGAATTTTTGGATTTTTTGGAGATGGCAGGCGAAGACGCGCCATCAACTCATTTCTTTTTATTAGAAGTGTTTCGGTCTCTTTGGGGATGGTTCAGGAGGGACGAAAATGTTAGATTCAGGGGACTACGAACGTGTCAACATAATCAGTGGGTTAGAAAGAGAACGCAAACATCTAGTGAATTATCAAGTTAGCAGATTACCTGAGAAGAAGTTCCAAAGGCCTCATTAGATGAGGGAGAAACATTCGCACCACTGATAGCTTCCCTGGGGCGTTTCTTGTGATCAACCGTTGAATAAGGCAATAACATAAGACAAAGTGTTATAAGTCAAAACATAAACAATAACGTGACTGAAAGTTACAATAATAAGCCATACATTTCCCAAACTATTGTTGCATGGCTTCAAAAGCATGGTTCAATCGAGCTTTGAAGGACTTGAGAGTCCCATTACTTTGCACAAAGTGCACAGTCCACCAATATTAGAGCCCCTTAGTGGTGTAGAAGAGGGGTTCGAAGGTGACCTGAGTTATCTTGGGGACATCAAAAGTAAAATGTTGAAGTCGTTGATCACATTCTCCATCACTGTAGCTGGTAGATGAAAGACACAGTTCATCTGATGGCTTATAAAAACTGCGAGGCAAAGGTTGGCATAAGCCAAACTATCTAGCCACTAGATTAGGCTGATAACACAGGAGTGTCACTCCATCATTAGCTCCTACCCTAGATGCTATGAGCCTAGGGGTTAAGAAAGCATTCCAAATGGATTTGGATTTAGGGGCCTGCGTAGGATCGACAAGAGGAAATGGTTGAGTGAACCACTCATGACTATGTGGTCTAGAAGCAAAAGGTGCCATGCTTGGCTGTAAAGATGTGCACCTAAATAAAAACTTCAAGTATTTCTTAAGCAACTCCTCTCGTTAGCACGTTGGACGAATGCAGTCTCCTATGCTTCAAAGAGGCGCAGTTTGAGCTGGCTCGCAAAAGTGGTATTTAACCATAATTGAAGCATCCGGAAAGGCCCAGTAAGGAGATAACTTGTAGTAGATGAAAGTGAAGTCATATGATCGACCCCTACGCTGAGTGATTCATAGAGCAACCCCAAAATAAGTTCACTCAGGCATATATGCCGACCCAGATGGAGGTGATGGGCTAACACAATGAATCATTTAACTACTTTTAGAGGTCGACTATAGAAAACATACTTGGAAAGCCATAAGGCTAAGAAGGAAATGTCTTCTTCATCAGACACAATGTCGACACCTTTGGCGTGAAAATGCTCCATATATTTGGTGAAGCCAACAATGTCCTTTTCAAAAGGGATAACATTTTCATTTGCTTCAGTGGGAATAAACACTTCACCTGTGGGGCAGAGACCTGTGATGGCCTCAATGTCATGGGAGTAAACATCCCAACTATAAACTGGAAGGTTTTTGTAAAGCCTTCCTAGAAGTAGAGTGCGGAAAGGAGCATGTGATTACAATAACTACGACCAACCCTAGAAAGATGAATTAAGTCAAAAAAGCCTTGAGCCTTCCAAATGTCACCCTTAACTTTATCTACTTTATTCAACCATGCAATGTAATCTTGGTTGATAGCAGGGGCAGAACAGAAGACTTTAGACGTACAATATATGTGTGAAAAATCTATAGGGAAATCTTTGTTGATAGGGGGTTTGGTGGTTTTGTGAGTAGGGAAGCAACCTTCCAAGTGTTTAGGTACCCTAACCTCATCAGGAATAGGCCCCAATAGAGCGTAAGCAGTGTTGTTGCAGATGAAGGGAAGCAACAATTGGGAGTGAAAAGTCTTGAGATTGCGTGTTAGTGTTTGTTCTAAGACAAAATGTTTTGATCATGAACGAAGAAATCACTCATGTCGGAAACCAGTTCAATTTCCTAGGGAGTTTGAACGTGTTCAGAGATTTGGCTTGAAGCGGCCATGGAGATGATGGAAAGTTTTTCTGGGTAAAAATGAAAATGAAAGTTTCTGTGGTGTTTGAAGACAAAAATATTGAGTATGCAAATAAACCTAAAGAGGAAATTGGAGAAATGAAAAGGGTATTTATACCATCAAGGAGACCAAATGTTAGGGAAAAAGTGAAAAAAAAACTGTGGCTACACGACTGACATGTGTCAAACAGATGACAACTGAGTTGAAGAAGTTGGTGAGTTAGAGGCCACGATTATCCTAGGAAGTTGAAACTAGAAAATAGGGAAGTGGCTGTGTGATTGTTGATTTAACGTTTAAGGGAAAATGTCAAGATTACAATGACGTCACTTCACACTAATAGAAAAGAATTAAAATGTCCATTTTTGTTCTCTCAGTCGAAAAGGACATTTTGGGAGGCAATTTATTGGCTAGGATTTTCACAAAGGGTAAAATCCAACCAAAAGTAAAAAAGGTTCTTTGAAGACTTTAAATTATAGGAAATCAACCACAAAAGTAGTCGATCAGAAGAAGTTTCATAAAAGGCCAATTTGGGCTTGTGGACGCAGTCGACCAGAAAAGAGGCCTCATGAGGAATGGATTAGGCCCAAGAGTGTTAAAAATCCCAAAAGAGGGAATAACTAGCAAAGAAAAGCATTGTGAATGGAGAATGTGGGTTAAATAGTAGGAATGGAGAACATGGGTCCGATAACAGGGATGGAGAACATGGGTTCATGAAGGGAAATTACAAGAGACACGTGGCTCGTAAAAAAGAGAAGCCCGCTGAAAAGTAGTTATTTTCATGTATTATAAATAAAGCACTTAGTTCATAGTGTAAAGGGTTCAAACTTTCACATTCCTACACGCTAGTAGTCACTCAGAGTACCCAAGAGAACGAGAGAAATGAGTTAATCAAGGGCGATGTATGTTTGAATCAACCCATTTTCAACTATTTTGAGGTTAAGTCATCTATCTTTACAGTTTAAAATGTATTTATTTTATTTTACAATTCATGATTTATTGCTTTTAAATTCGTTTCACCTTAGTCGAACGAACCCTTTTGAACATACTTTATGAAAACACTCGAAAACTGAAGCACTGTACTGAGATTCCCTGGTCAATCTTGCCAGTAAACTTTTTGTTAAGAGACCAACATTGTTTATTAAAACCAGAGGTAAACACCTAGCTTCAACAAATTAGGGAGAACTAGATCCTTCTCCATCATTTCCCATTTATGACTCGAATCCGAACCCTTTTTTACCACCTTCCAATTTTAGTTTGCATCCCTTAGATAGAAAGGACGAACCCAGTTGTTGTTAGGAACATCAGTTGGTGGTACAAGAGTCCTTTGATACAGAAAACCAGACTTTCCTTGAGGCACTTGGACATTGTATGCCCCCTTCGCATGATTGAACACCACCTTTAGATTCTTCTCTTGAGGGCATTTCTTCTTCAACGCCTTAATTTTCTTTACAGCATTTTCATCATAGACTGTGTTGCAATTTAGACATAACATAGACCTAGAATTACCTAGCTTGCACCTGTTCAGGAAATCCACAAACTCCTCTTCTGGTTTGGGAAAAACAACCTTCATTAACTCATCAACTGTTTCTTCAGACAATTCTTCACTTTTAGTTTCACAATCCATTTTCTCCTTGTCGTTTTGGTTAACTTCAGGCTCTTCAACAATATCAACAACCATCACTTCTTATGGCTTAGACATGTTTCCATTTCCACTTTTGAGACCTTCAGTAGTCTCGACTATTGCAGCTATCATTGGATAAGCGGTCAACTTATTCACTCTCAAAACCATCATTGGTCTTGATTGTCAATGTTGCAAGTGAATTGATAATGCCCGCTTGTTCGCCTTTGAGACAATCATTATCCCCGGTCATAAGCACTTCCAATGGTTCGACAAAGTGCACATCAGCAATATGGAAAGGGTATGAGTCAACCTTCATGGAGCTTTTTGGTTTCTCACCAAATTTCAACCGACCATCTTTCAGAGCTTTCTGAATAAAATCCCTGAAAAGAAAATATTGAGAGGTGTTATGACCCAAAAAACTATGATACTTGCAAAAACCTCTTTTTTGTTTTTGCTCTAATGGTGGATTTTTACTTCCTGGAGGCACTATAATCTGACCATCTGAAACTAAAACATCAAATATTTCATCATATTTTGACACATCAAAAGTCTATGTTTTAGTACTAGAGCATCATTTTTTGGTTCTTCGACTGTATTTCCTTTTGACGGTCTTATAGGTTTACATGCATACGGAGGTATGACTTTCAATTCAGTCACATTAACTTCTCCTTATTCGATGTATTCATCCTCATACTCTATGGAATAATGTTCTGTGTCTACATAGGCAATTTTTCCTTTTCTATGATCCTTTGACACCCTAGCTTTCTCTGTTTTCAAACGTTCGACATATCAAACTTTATCAACTACTTGGGACATATCTGTTATAGATTGAGGATTAAACTTTTTCCTAATAGAATAATCTAAGCCCCCAACGGCCATTTCGACCAGCTCATGTTCAGGAACTCTAGTAAAGCATATAGACTTTAGGACCCTAAGCCTATTCAAATAATCTTCCATTGACTCAGACAACCTCCTCTTGATTGAGGATAACTCTTTCAAACTTATCTTAGGCTGACCAACATAAAATTGCTCATGAAATATACCGTTAAGTTGTTCCCAAGTGCGTATGGAGTTTGGATTTAACATCGTAATCCAAATAAAAGCATTTTTTGTCAATGAATTAGGAAAATATCTTAATTTTAAACCCTCATCGTTGGCGATATCGCCAGCTTATGTTTCGTACCTAGCAATGTATTCTATGGTCGACTCATTGGCATCACTAGCAAACTTGGTAAATTTAGGTACCTTACATCCCCTAGGTAATTCTTCCTGTCGAATGTAATGAGGCAAGGGCGAAGAGTAATTGGGCCTCCGGAGGCCAACATTTACTCCAGATCATGTTAATACTTTTTCTACCACATTCACTATGTTGCTACACCTAATAGTGGCATTTCTTAGCACTCGATCAACATCTTAGTTTCTCTTAACTACTACTGTCCTAGGTTCGTATTATTCAACAAATTCTTCCTCTTCATAAGTGGGTGCTTCCACTCTTTGAGGTCTAAAAGGATGCTCATTGTTGCCTCCCTCCAATTCTTCAAAAAATCTCAACAGCCTGTGGCACGTTTGAGTTGGTTGGACCCCTAATGAGTCAGTCAATCTACCTATTTGGTCAACTATAGGATTAAAGGCGACTCCCATTTGTTGAGTTAAGAAATTTACTAACTCTAAATTACTCTCATCCATTTTTTGCCTTAAATCAATAACGAAAGTAGTATTCGAAGATGGCGTCAACTGCGGGACATAACTAACACCACCTGGTCAACCACTTAGGACATAACTGCCTTGGTTTCCAGTGGCCAATGTGTTTTCTGTATATGTGGTTGGGTTCGACTGTAACCCAACCATCATGGAATAAGCATACCATATTGGTAAGGGACAAATGATGACCCTTGACCCCTTGGGAAAAGTGATCAATTAGGGTCAAATGACGATATCCCATGCCTAGGTTATGTCATTATGACTGTTGTCCCTGAACCATGAACATCGGTCGATCTTACGGGAGATAAAAGGGTCGCGCTTTGAGTTTTTGTACTTACTGGTATGTGTTATACCCCAATTTTCCCCTAAGATTTTTCATCATCTCACTTTCATCAATACATCAAGATCATGCATTAGGGTTGGTTCTCTCTTTCTACTTTATCCCATCTTTAAGTTTGCTCTTGGGGGATTACTAAGCACCTTGAATTGTGTATCTTGTATATATGTTCTTTTAACTAACATCAAAATATGTGTATATGTCTCTTTCAGTGATCATATTACAGGTAATGGCACAATTATATTCATCTCACCATCTCATAGAACAAAGGGTCAAAATTAGGGTTTTGAGTTTAATCAAGAGATCTCTATCTTTTTGGGCAAGACTTGATTCTATGCTTCTCTACATGTTCATGAGCATCTTTGATTGAAGGTTTCATCATCAATTTTGATTTGAAAAGGTTCAATTGATAAAAAAAAGGGGTAAAATGGTTATTTTGTCGAAATTCAACCAAAGTAAACTGTTGACCAAGTGGAATTTGGTCAAACATCAATTCAATGTACCTATTTTCACATTTCATGGTCAATGGTGGCATAAAATTAAGAGGAAGTGTTTAATTAGAGATAACCTATCAAGGAAGTTATTTGAACTTTTGAAATTTTCTAAGTGTTCCTAGTACTATACTAAACTTTAGATGATCATAACTTCTTCATTTATTATTGGAAAAATGAAAACTTTACATGTTTGGAAAGAGGATACACAGTTCTTCAACTTTGCATTGAGGGCTCAAATCGAAAAAATGAAAGGAGAAGAAGTTATTGAGCTTGGAAAATTCTGGACACTTAATGAAAATTTTGAATATATGCACACAACCTGATTTCTTCATGGTTAATTTTGAATCTCCATTTTATCTCAAATCAAAAATTTGTCAACATCAAAGTTGGATTTTGAAGCTTTCTATTCATTTTTGATTCAAGAATCATCTCAAACGGTCAAGTGTAGAGAGAGATACAATGCTTAGGATTTGGAGCCTTAAGATGTCATGTTGCCCAGTCACGCGCGCGTCAGGCCAAGCATTTCATCAAACAGTTCATGGGCAAATGTTCATCATTATTTTTCTCTTTGAAATACTGATTATTTTGAAAAATGTCCAACATCTAAGATCAATCTCTATGTTTTATGAACAAATTTTCTTCAAGAGTTTTCTAAAAATAGTTCCTACATTTCAAGATATGATCATGAGAAGTAGGTGACATGAAGCTGAATTTTGCCCAGTTACAAGGCATGTTGCGCGCGCATACCAGGAAGGCATTTCATCAAACAAGCAATGTGCATACATTCATAGCCATTTATCTCATTGATTTAAAACTTGTTTTGAAAAGTTTTGAACACGAAAGTTAGAGTATGTTATGACCTCTTCAATTTTAATTTAAATTTTGTTTAATTTCCTTCACTATGGAGAGAGATACTATGAATTGAAGTCATGGTCTCGAACAAATTAAAATTTCAAAATTTTGCATGGTCACTACACTAGTGCATTGGCCAACATCTTGAGGCTGACTTCGTGGCCATTTTCAAATAACATCAAGGCCTCATTTCAACTTGTAGTTAACATGAAACCTGCTCACTCAATGACCCTCTTTTTAACAAGCAGATCTCATCTCAAATGGTCACGATTTCATCAAGTTCGAAGGAGGGAAATCTGTTTGCATGGAATTACATAATGCTTGCTTCAAATAGCATCAAGTTGCCAGCTCATCATGCATGCTTATTTCACTCAATTATGCTCTCTTTGCTCACTTAAAAACAACAACATAAATGCATAAGCCAAGCCTCAAAATGCAAGACACACATCACACCACTCTATTTTTTATTTCTGATTCTTTTTCCACTTCTACCCTCACTCTCTATTCCTCACTCAATATAAACCCTCACTCTCTATTTAAAACAGAAGAAAACCATCCTTCTCATTCTTACACACGCTCCCTCACCACAAGAAAAATCATAATTCTCATTGCTTAATTTTTTCGAGCACTTTCAATTCTCTTGCTTCCCGCTATAAATTCTTCATCAATTCATCATCATTGAAGCTTGAAGGAAAAGAATCTATGGATTTAGTGCTACTATTCAGAGGCATTGTGAATTTATTTTTCACACTTGAGGTAAATTCCTTTGAACTTCAATCCACAATTTCAGCTTACATCTTCATCATAGAGCTTATTCATATTGGTTTAGCTGGCCAGATCTTAGATCTGAGGTATATGCATGTGTGTTTTGATGATGAATTTGTGCTATAAAAATTCCTTGAAATTATGTTTGTGGTAGTGATTTCGTGCTTACATTTCTTCTTAATCTTGCATCATTTAAGAAATCCATAAGCACCTTCATGTTCCTTGCATTTTTGTGATTAATTTTGATGTTTGGATCAAGTAAAATGGTTGAGAATCGTGTGAGATATTTTAACATGAAAACTATTTGTTGAATTGCTTAACTCAAATCATGTTCATGCAGAAACCTTCACGCCCTAATTTCTCTACGAGTCATGCATGATTTCATAATTTTTTTTATCCTATTGTGTTCTACACGTTTTAATCTTGAAGTTTGATGTTTACATTTTGGATTTTTATGGAGAAACAAGTGGGATATCATGATCTGAATATTGCGTATCAAAACTGGAAAAAACAAGTTAGGGTTTATGTTTGGTAGGGATGAAGAGGTGGCGCGTTTTGATTTGTGCATGCGTTAAAAGTTTTACAACGCTTTTCTGAAAGAACATATGTAGTGGATTTTTATTATGTGAATTTCATTCAACTTTATTTGTTTTTCCTAAATTTTGTTTTAATATTTTCTTTGATTAAAAAATTATCAAAAAAATATTTTAGACTTTATTTTTAGTCTATTTTCTGATTATGAACTTTATTTCCTTATTTTTATCAATTTTGCATAATTAATTAATTCAAGTAGTTTAATTAGGGTTTTAATCTATCTATAGGTTTTAGAATTTTATTTTTCTATTTCAACTAAATAAAAAAATCCATAAAAAATGTTTTTGAGTTTCCCTCAGTGTTTTCTTATTGAAAATATTTTTTGTCCAATTTTAAAATTTTTTTGGGATGCCAATTAAATTAATTGATTGATTATATCACTTTTTCTTTGTTTTTTTTATATATTGTGTAAATAATTTTTGTTTAATTCTTCCTTTTGAAGTAAAATTCAAGAAAAATATACTCACTGATTCTTAGGTATTAAATTTTTTTTAATGATTTTTAATTGGTTTTACATGCTAGTTTTCTTATTTTTCAAGATTTTAGAAGTTAATTGATGTTTTTGAGGTATTTTCTTACTTGAGCATAAAGAAACAATTAATTCCCTAATTTCCCTCATTTATAAAAAATAAAATAAAATACGTTCAAATTTCTTGAATGAGTCAAGATCATTTAAAATTTTTTTCTTTTTTTTTAAGCCTGATCTTCCATTTTATTTAAAATATTTTGTAAAGCATGCCTAGTTTTAGTCTTCGACTAGCTAGTTTTTGATGTTTGAGTTTCAAAAACATATTTCCTCTTCTTTTTAGGAACTTTTGACTATGCCTCTGACTTTTAGAAGAATTTAGGGGATTAGAATTAAATTGAAATATTTTTTCAAGTCATTTTTCTACTTTTCACCTATTTTTGACTTAGAAGCATACTTAGGGTTTTGCCTTTGTTTAAAATTTTTGTTTGAGAATTTTTATGCATAGTTTTTGTGTAACTTTTGATATGGCATATGCTACTGACTTGGGAGTTATTTTGGGAAAAAATCCTCAACCTCGTTAGATCTTGGGTGTTGATAGGTTGAAAAACCAAATCCACCGAAATAGATGAATGATGTCGATGATATTTGAAACCCTAATTTCATCTAATACATCCCCTCCTTATTCATCGTATCCCTTTCTTACTTGTGCTACATGTTGTTGGAGAATAAACTAAGTATCTTTTCTCTAAACATATGGTACATAGATTGCTATTGACCGGCCTCAAAATAGGTGTGACTCCTACATAAGTCCATCTACGATTACTTAACATAGCGCTAAATTTTGTCCCGATTCGAGAAATGATCATTCGTGACCCAAACCTATGTGTGCAAGCCTAAGTATGTTTAATTTGAAACCTTTGGTCCAATAAACTTGGCTTTCATTGTTAGGAGGCTTTGATCTTATCAATCCTCTAATGAAACTTCATAAACTTTGTTCTAAATGAATCATTTAAACATCGTTGATCATATGTTGCCGCCTTAAGAATTTGAAATGAATGATATACTTGACAAAAAGCAAATGAAACTTGATGTTGAGAAGTTTTGATTTTATCAATCTTCTAATGAGTTTTCAAATGCAAGTTTTAAGATGGTCATTCAACTAACCTCTAACTTCTAATTCAATAACAATTGACTTTTACTTTATGCTTTTATTTTATGCCTTTACTTTTATACACCATTTACCTTAACATTTACAGTTCGTGCCATTTTCCATCTTTTCTCACTTGAGCACTTATCTTTTGGTCTTTTTTTATTTTGCTCACTTGAGCGTTCATTTTTTTTAAGACACTTAATAATCAACTTAAACACTAAAAAAATTTAATGTTACATGGACTATTGAGTTACTATCCTTGGCATTATGGATATTGTGGACCTCTTGGAATTAGGATTAGAAGCCTTTGATACCCTTGGAACCTTGTGACTGTTGTTATTTTGTCTGGAGTTATTGGGTTGATTTTCTTTATGTGCAGGTTATTCTGATGATATGCTTTGTCTGTGATTGGGTATTCCTCTGTATACGGCTGTTACTCTGCCCAATTTTTGAGAAGAATTAATGCATCTGAAGCTTGATATTCTTAAGAGGTTTAATATCTTTGCTTGATTGGTTTAAATCCAAAGAATGGGAGTTCTACATTGGCTCTTTATGTCAAGTGTTTACTTCTTGTTGGTTAGACAGTTATTTTCCCTAGCTTTTACCTTATGCTATAGGATAGTCCCTCCATCTCCTCCCATCTTCTTTATTTCAAAATCTTCTCTCCTTTTCAAAACTCTTTTTGTTTTCTAACTTGAACCGCTTTCATAATAAATATGGACTTAGGTCCATGCATTTTTAAAAAACATTTTCTTAATCAAACTTTAACCAACTTAATCATGCTTTGACATTTTTTGTGAGAAGACTAAAAGTCAATAAACCTCATTCAAACCATTTTTGGCCAGTTTAGATTTTTACTTTAAAATTTTCTCAAAAGATTAGTCTCTTGTCAATCCTTGTAGTGATGCGAGCTACTATACTTCTACGATATATAGTGAAGTGAGATATTTTCCACTTGGGTGTTGAGTGAGGCTTTGTTGATTTTTAAAATCCAAGCTATATCCTCCACTTTGAGATGATGTAAATTATCTTTTCTCATAAATCGTGGGTGTTGCACCCTAAAATTTTCTCTCATAATTTCTGTTATCTGGCTTAGACTTTGGATTCATCTTCATCATTCCAATAAGTCACGTGCATAGCATACATTTTCATTCAAAAAAGAGCACCCGAGGTTCAAAAGATCAGTAAATATGAAGCTAGGGTTTACAACTGATTTGAGGCGTAATGTTGAATAAGGTTGATTATTCTGGTTCTTTTTGGTCTACCAGACTGTAGAATTAGGGTTTTTATTCCTAGTTTTTGTGGATCTTTTCTTCATCAAGCTACAAGGCTATCCTCCAGCAATGATCATCAAGATTAAAGGATTTAAGGTTTCTAATCCTTTGTGATTGGGCTTGGTTTGGGTTTCATCTGATGCATTCTTCTCATTATAATCAAGTGGTGTTCATCCTTTGGTTAAGATTTTGGTTTATCTGGTAATATATATTGGGTATTCATCTTGCACCAATTCAAGGCGCATTTGTTGCATGAGCTATACGACATTATTGGATTTGAAGTTCAAACTTGAATAAGGGTTTCAGTAAGAATCAAGCCTGGTTCACTATTGGATTTGGATTTGATTCTTTGAAAGAGATTAAGTTGGCACAGGCCCCATTTAATTCATGTTCGGATGTGTACCAATTCAAATCTTTCAACAAGTGAAGGTTGGTGTATAGTTCCTCCACTAATTGGATAGATATAAAAAAGGGCAAGCTTTGGGATTGGACTTAAGTCGTGATTCGATATGGAAAAAATTGCCACACTAAAATAAAAGCAAATACCAAGATCTCATCAAAACTCATTCAAGTTCCAAACATTACAAAATCACATAAATATAATTTCGATTACTATTACATCCTTTAACACTATTACAATACATCAACATAAAGGATTACAAATTTCATAAAAATACTATCCTAAACCTATGCCATTCATTTCAATCTTCATGCTATTTTATCTTCAATCCTTGCTCACTTATCAAACTTCTAGCAATTCACATGCCCTGGGCATTCTCTTCTCATTCCCTTCGCCAATACCATAAAATCAGACCCAACTTTTATTCAAGTAAATGGGCAGTCCTGTTGTATTCATAAACAAAATAAACGACTCAGTTCAATAGTCCACAATTTCAATCAGAAAAATAGTTTAGCAGCCTGCAATACATTTAACATTTATCCAAAAAACCAGTTAAGGGTCATCATCATCAGTGCATACCAATTTGAGTCAAAGCAGAAAAACACAATGCAATTTAATTTCACATTCAGACTCAATTTACATTAGCCAAAACAAAATCCTAAACTAACTATCATAACATATTCTAACTTCCTCTAACCTCCTAATTATTTCTAACCGATTCTAACTTCCTCTAACCTCCTAATTGTTTCTAGCAGATTCTAACAACCTCCTAACCAATTATCCAACTTGTTGTACCCCAATTTTTTCCCCTAAGATTCCTCTATCATATCATATCAACTCGATCATAACAAGATCACATTAAGGTTGGTTCTTCCTCTTTTTCTATCTCCTATCTTTAAGTTTGCTCTTGAGGAATCTCCAAGCACCTTAGTTGTGTATTTTGTATATGTGTTGTTGACTAACTTCTAATCAAAATACAAAAAATATTTGTCTTTGTCTTTGCATATTTGTGTTTTGCACGTACCAAGTCGAAGCATTTGACAAATAAAGATTCCTGGTATTATTCTCCTAAAATCTCTATTTTGCAAAAGAAAATTAACAAAAATTCATTTTTTCACTAATGCAATCGATTGCTCTTAGAATGCAATCGATTCCACATAGTGCATTTTGCGCCATTTTTGAAAAAAGACACTGTGCAAATCGATTTGCACTATAGTGCAATCGATTGCACATCGTGAAAATTTGAAAAAAAATCAGCAATTTTAAACTTGTCAAATTTTGGCTCCAATTTTTCTTCATTTTTGAAAGATGTATCATTAATTCAAATTTTAGTGCCAATCTTTCATTTTTAAGAAGAATTATCATTAATTCAAATTTTGGCTATAATATTTGAAAGAATTATCATTAATTCAAATTTTGGCTCTAATATTTGAAAGAGTTATCATTAATTCAAATTTTGGCTCCAAGAATAAATTACCAAATTACCACTAATCTCAATCCTAAAACTCTATAAATAGAGCCCTCATTTCATTCAAATTTCAAGCTTTTGATAGCCAAATCCACCTTGCTAAAAAATCTCTCAATTCTCTCCATCTACCAAATTCACTCAAAGCTCCATTTTCAAAAAGTTAGTAAGCTTTGCATTGAAGCTTACTAATCTTTGAGCTAAACCTTCATCCAAACACTTTTTCTTTATCAATTCTCTACATCTAAGCTTGATCAATTGATTCTTGTGGTTGAATTGAAGTTAATTCTTGAAGTTGTTTTGATAATTCTCTAGATCTACCTTTGGTAAGTTGGATAATTCATATTTCACAATGTGATCTCTTGTTGATCTTTGGGTTTGATTCTTTGAGCATTATTTTGTGATTCCAATGGTGTTATTTTCTCATAATTTGATGGAATTTTCGTGCTCAATTGGATCCATGATCATAAGGTATTTAATGGAAAGTTTGAACAAGAATTTGGCCTTTTAAAATGTTGTTTTGCTGCCTGTAACAGCGTGCAATCGATTGCAGTAACAGTGCAATCGATTGCACAGAAGCAATTTCGCATAGTTTTTTGAAAACTGTACTGTGTAAATCGATTTACACAGTAGTGCAATCGATTTACACAGGGACAAAATGCACTTTTTTGCCTTGTTTTGGGGCAGCTTTGATCCAAAATACTTTTTCTACTCACTCCTTTTGATTGTTGGTTTAGATTGCAATTTTAAATGTCCAATTTCTCTTTAAACTCAATGGACTTTGTGATGTAGATGAAGTTGGATAAATGTTCATCAATTCAAATCTACCTAAGAGTGAATTATTTAATTCATTTTTGGTGCTTTGGATTAATGATATGTTTAGTGCTTTAGTCCATCTAGAGGAGTGGTTGGATTTAAAGATGAAATAATTTTGAGGTGGTAATCCAAATTAGCTTATCATTCCCCTCCCTCTTCATCTTATCCCTTTATTTTTTAAATGTGCTACATGGTAAGGGATGGTTATCTCTATATCATTTATCCAAACATGAAGTAAATAGATTGCTATTGACCGACCTCAAAATAGGTGCGACTTCTACATAAGTCCACTTACGATTGCTTAACATAGCGCTAAATTTTGTCCCGATTCGAATAAATGATCATTCGTGGCCCAAACTTATGATTGCAAGCCCAAGTATGTTAATTTGATCTCTTTGATCCAATAACTTTGAGATTCATTGTGTGGAGGCTTTGGTTCTACCAATCCTCTAATGGATCTACAACACCTTTGGTCAACGCGGATCACTTAAACATCGTTGATCATTAAATGGCACTTGTGAGAATTCCAAATGGATGATATACTTGACAAAAAGAAAATGCAACTTGTTGTGTGGAGGCTTTGGTTCTACCAATCCTCTAATGAGTTCCAAATGCAAGTTTTAAGATGGTCATCCAACTAACCACTAATTTCTAACAATTGACTTTACTTTATGCTTTTAATTTTTTATGCTTTATGTACCATTTACTTTATGTACCATTTACATTTCATGCTATTTTCATCTTTGCTCACTTGAGCATTTACTTTTATGTTATTTTTATTTTGCTCACTTGAGCTTTTTCTTTTTCTTTTAAAGATACCTAATAATCAACATGAACCATAAAAATCTTTAATGATACTTGGACTATTTGGTTACTATCCTTGGCATTATGGAGCATGAGACTATTTCTTGGACTTAGGATTAGAGACCTTGGCCTATGTTGGAGACCTTGTGACCTTAATTCATATTTTGTCTAGAGTTCTTGAGGTTTACCTCAAGACATTGGGTTGTTTGTTTGTTTTGTGTTCAGGTTATTGTGATTACATACTTTGTTTGTAATCTGGAATTCACCCGTATACAGCCGTTACTCTGCCCAATTTTTGAAAAGACTAAATACACTTGAAGTTTGGTCTTCTCAAGAGGTCTAGTATCTTTGCTTGCTTGGTTTCAATCCGAAGAATGGGAATTCTATATTGACTCATAATGTAAAGTATTGGCTTCTTGTTGGTTATATGGTTCTTATCCTTAGCTTTTACCTTATGCTTTAGGATAGTCCCTTCATCTCCTCCCATCTTATTTAATTTCAAAAATCTTCTCCCTCCTTTTAAAAAAACTCTTCTTGTTTTGAAACTTGAAACATTTTCATAATAAACTTGGACTTATGTCCATGCATTTTCAAAACTTTTTCATAAATAAACTTCAATCAATTTAATAATACCTTGACATTTTTTGTGAGAAGACTAAAAGTCAATCAATCTCATTTCAAACCATTTTGAGACTTTGGCTTTTATCTTTAAACTTTTCTCAAAAGATTAGACTCTTGTCAATCCTTGTAGTGATGCAAACAACTATACTTCTACAATATGTAGTGAAGTGAGATATTTTCCACTTGGGTGTTGAGTGAGGCATTGTTGATTTTAAAATCCAAGCCATATCCTCCACTTTGAGATGATGCAAATTCTCCTTTCTCATGATTGTGGGTAGTAAGTATGTTTTCCACACGGACAATGACGATGATGTCTTATCTCATAAAATTAACCAACACACTTGTGTTTCAAATTTTTAAATGAGGAACTACGTGTACCCTGATCCCCTATTGCATGAAAGGTGGTACGTAGGCACTAAAGGCTCGCAACCGCGGCGGGTGAAAAAATCATAAAAATATTTCTTTTCTTACCTCCACCATCCATTTTATATCTAACACATTTTTATAGCCAAAATATACAGATTTTACAAAGAGGTTCCTGCAGAGTACCGTAGATGTTTAGGGTGCTAATACCTTCCCTTTGCATAACCAACCCCCTTACCTTGAATCTTTCCCCCTCTTTTTGGGTTATTCGCTCTTTTCCCATTCTTTTGGAAATAATAAAGCGCGGTGACGATTTTTATTTTTGATTTGTATAAAGTCTAGTCAATCCAATGTCTTAGTCTTTAACATTTCTACCACTACAGAAAAATGGCGACTTCAATGGGGAAAGATTGACCTCTTGCTGGTCCATCCCTAAGTGGGTTGAGTCTATCTTTGTTTATATCTGTATATGTGTTATTGTGTTTATGTGTTATATTTTGTATATATGTTTGTTTTGATTTTCCTGGTTTTCAGGGTGCTTGGTGATTACTTATAAGTCCTATACCTGGACCTGGGAAAACTTTAAGATAGGACGGGCGGTATAGTCATGTTAACTCTGAGGGAGTAATCCCAAAAAAGGAGGCATGAGATCCCCCACTCATTGGAGGCCCCTTTGACTGTAGTGTTGTTTACTGAGTAATCGGGAAGACGTACTGCTTTCGACCTGGGAGCCTGCTGAAGCTGAGGACCGTAGAATACCAAACCCATATTGGCCTTTTAGGTGTAGTGCGGAAGCTATGACGGAGTAATCCAGAAATAGTTATCACGCGATACTATGCTCGGACGAGTATTTCTTGAGAATATTACTAATTACCGAGTTAATCGGGAAGTTGGTAATATCCGAAGGAAGGATGTAAACTCTGAGAACCTCTAGAACCTTGTTCGGCAGGTGATAACTTTTTAGACCAAAACCTTATGGGTAGTACCTTCGGCCTCATGCTCGTGACGTTGAACCTATGAACCCTATATGTGTGATCTTGTGTGTGATTGTTGCATCATGCATCCATGCACTCATAAGCATCTTTTGAAGAAAACAATATTTCAAGGGATTTAAAGGTTGACTATTTGTGAAGATCTCAGGTACTTTTAACCATGGATTATGGAAAGAGAAAGACCGGGAAATACAGTTTCAAGGATCCTAAGATAGATGAGTTGATCAGCCTAATTCCAGAGATTGAGTGTCCTGCAGACTTTCGGAAGAAGTATGGATCCATTATTCCTCTCATGAAGCTGAAGATGAAGGAGGGTATTCTCTCAACTTTTGTCTAGTTCTATGATCCTATGTATCACTGCTTTACTTTTCCCGATTATCAGCGGATGCCTACACTGGAGGAGTATTCCTATCTATTGGATTTACCTGTTACCGATTGTGTTCCTTTTACTGGTTTGGAGGATGAGCCAAAACCACATGAGATTGCTGCTTTGATTCATATGGGGAAGTCTGAGGTGGAAGCCCATATGACTACCAAAGGAGGGATTAGAGGATTACTAGCTCAGTTCTTATTGAAGAAAGCTCGTTACTTTTCCAGGATGAAGAGTACAGTCGCTTTTGAGGCCATCTTTGCTCTACTTGCTTACGGGTTGTTCTTATTTCCTAATGTAGACAGGTTCGTTGACATTAATGCTATCAGGATCTTCATGATTGGAAACCCAGTTCCTACATTGCTGGGAGATGCTTATTACTCTATTCATCTGTGAAATTCTTATCATGGAGGGATGATTATCTGTTGCATGCCTCTGGTATACCAGTGGTTTATCTCTCATATGCCTTAGTCTGATGCTTTTTGGGATGTCAAGAAGGAACCCCGTTGGGCTCCTAAGATCATGGAACTTACTCACTCAGATATTGATTGGTATCACCGAGCTTACCAGGATGTGGAGATTATTGACAGTTGTGGTAGTTTCCCCAATGTGCCTCTTCTTGGTACAAAGGGAGGAATTAACTATAACCCTGTTCTTGCACGACGACATCTTGGTTATCCGATGTGGGATAAACCGAACAATATTCATTTGAGTAGTTTCTTTCTGAAGGAAGGAGAATACCATAGGGAAGCTAGGGAGCAGATTGCGAAGGCCTGGCGTCACATTCATAAGAAGAGTCAGAAGGATTTGGGACCTAGGGGTGTTGTTTCTTTGGAGCCATATCTTCAGTGGGTCCGATCGAGATCCATTCAGTTGAAGATGCCGTATACTCAGGAGACACCCATGTCTAATTTATTTGTGAAGACCACTCCTCCCTTATTATATGATCTAGAAGAACTGCAACTCGCTTTGGTTAGGATGCAACATGAAAGGGATGCCTGGAAGAACAAGTTCCAAACTTTAGAAAGTTCCTACAAAGCAGACTTGAAGGAGAAAAATGATTTGATCGAGATCCTTGAGAGTCGAGCGGTGGAGTCTATGGAGAGGCAAGGGGATTTATTTTCCCCTAAGCCTTAAACAGGTGCTGACTACTCACTTTCTGATCCAGATGAGTGGAGGGAGGTTGCCATCAGACATTTGGAAGAAAACCAGAGGTTGAGGGCTTAGATTGTCGGGCTCACGAGGAAGCGCCAGTGTACAGATTGATCTCCATTAGTTCCTTTTCTCAGGATTTTAGATTGTATTTTAATCTTGTACTTGGGATCATTAAAACTTGTAATCCATTTTGAAGTTATTATAATAAAAATTTTCAGTATTTCAAAAGCTTTATTACTTTGATGTTTGCATGGTGTCTATAAATCTTAAATCCCTTGAAATATTAAATAATGAAGTAAAAATAATCATATGCATTGCACATCATGTATCATATTGCACATATTTCTTGCACACATATCCAGGCGCCTTACCCAGCTTCTTACTTCGTTCAGCAAGCTGACTAATCACTACAACACTAGGGCTAATTTCAAAAAGAAGATGGACACCTTAGAACAGGAGAATTGCGAGCTACGCGAAGAAGTTTCCGTTTTGAAGGATGGCTTGACCAATTTGACTACTCTGATGGAAGCTCTGGTGGTTGCTTAGAATCAGCCACCGAGTGTTCAACCTCAACCAACAAGGGCAAATGCTGAAGTTCTAACTGCTCTTGTATCCGCTACTCCGGCTGTTGTTCAAAACCGTATGCCTCAAGGTTATCCATGGGGAATGCCAGAGAATTTTGCACCCGAAGGTTTCAATCTTGGCCCTCAAGATGCTCCAGTGGTTCAAAATGTTGTTACTCCAGCACCTCCTGTGGTGTATACTGTTCCTGCTGCACATCCTTCGATGAATTTGGTTCCGTTTGTTAATGAAGATATGTGTCGTCCTTTCCCTCCGCCGAGTGAAGACTTGGGTCTTTATGATAGAATGGGTGATTTCCAAGAGCAGTTTGATAGAATGAAAAGAGAGATGAAGGCTCTTAGGGGAAAAGAGTTATTTGGGCAGAATGTGAATGAGCTATGTTTGGTCCCGAATGTTAAGATACCTGCTAAGTTCAAGGTCCCGGAGTTTGAGAAGTATAAGGGCAACACTTTCCCTCGTGCTCACTTGGTGATGTACGTGAGGAGAATGTCTACCCACACCGATGATTAGCGTCTTTTGATTCAATTTTTTCAGGATAGTCTGACCGGCGCAGCGTTGAAATGGTACATGAGTTTGGACAACGCCAACATCCATACTTTTAATGATTTGGGAGAAGCATTCATTAAACAATACAAGTACAATGTGGACATGGCGCCCGATCGTGACCAGCTTAGGGCCATGGTTCAGAAAGACAGAGAATCGTTCAAAGAGTATGCACAGAGATGGCGCATAGTGGCTGCACAAGTGATTCCTCCCATGGAAGAGAAAGAAATGACTAAATTTTTTCTGAAAACACTAGGCGCTTTCTACTACGAAAGAATGGTAGCAAGTGCCCAAGTGATTTTACAGAGATGGTAGGAATGGGTGTCCGCCTAGAAGAGGCAGTAAGAGAAGGCCGTTTGACAAAGGGTGAAGGATCCGGAGGTGTGAAAAAGCCAACTTATGGGTTTACAAAGAAGAAAGAGGGGGATACAAATTCTGTTATGCAAGAGAGAAGGGTAAACGCTCCTAGAAGGAATTATCAGCATCATCAGCAAGTCGCCTCAGTTACTCCTGTTATGAGTGCCACTCCGACTACCGTTGCTTATCAAAGACCGTCCCAGTAGGGGAATCAAGGGTATAATCAGAGAAGGGAGAACTATGACCCTATTCCCATGAGCTATACAGAGCTACTACCAGCATTGATTCAGAAGAAGTTGGTCCAGACACGACCACCTCCCGCTATACCATCACCATTGCCTTGGTATTACAAAGCAGACCAGACATGTGCCTTTCATCCGGGAGCACCAGGGCATAGTGTTGAGAATTGTTATCCTTTGAGGACTGAAGTGCAAAGGTTGGTGAAATCCGGAATTTTATCTTTCAAAGACATGGGACCTAATGTGAAAGACAATCCTCTACCTAAGCACGGTGGGGTGAATGCTGTAAATATGGTGGCCGGTTGTCCAGGCGACTTCTGGATTTTTGACATTAATCTGGTTAGAGGAGATTTGGTGAAAATGCATGCAGACCTCTGTGAATTCAGTTATTATACGCATAACCACGCCGGTTCTGCTATTTGCAGTACAAACATACAGGGTTGCGAGAAGATAAAGGCTAATTTACAGGAGATGATGGATGAGGGTTTAATCCATATAATCAGGCCTAGGGAAGAATATGAAGAGGAAGTAAATACAGTTTCTGGATGTCCGGGTGAATTCATAATTTTTGATGTGAAGTATTTGAATGAGGATCTCGTGTAGTTGCATGCTACCTTCTGCCGTACTGCTGGTCAGGTGGAACACCAATATGGATCTTGCATAGTTTGCTTTCAAGACCCCCGAGGATGTTCTATTGTGAGGGAAGGTGTTCAGTTGCTGTTAGATAATGGAACTATTAAGATCATAGGTCAGAGGAATGATTATCATGATATTGATATGGTTGAAGTTTGTTTGATGGAAGAAGAGTCAGAGGAAGAGTATGCCTCCGCGGATGAGTATTTCTCTTCAGACGAAGATTTGTTAGCCGAAAATGACCTTTTGATGACTGATTGTGTCGAGGAAGGGGTAAACGTCATTGTACCTTGTTTTGGTGCACCCGCTCATCTTGAGGTGGAGTACCATAGCAAACCAGCTGTTACCCCACTGGTAATTAGTCTTCCAAGTCATGTTCCCTATAAATCAGATAAGGATGTGCCTTACAAATACAATGCTACAATCTTAGAAGATGGGGTGGAAGTTCCCATCTAGCCAATGCCAGATGTTGGAAATATAGTTGAAAATAGCAGAGTAACCCGTAACGGTCGTGTGTTTGCGCCGGTTGTACGAAGAGATGTTGTTGCTGGAAAGAAAATTGCTGAGAATGATGAGCCTAAAAAGGCTACAGGAGAGACTAGTGGGGCTACATTAGAGAAAGAAGTGGATGATACTTTGAAGATAATTAAGATGAGCGACTACAGAATTGTAGATCAGCTATTGCAGACTCCTTCAAATATATCTATCCTAGCTTTATTGATGAATTCCTCTGCTCATAGAGAATCATTGATAAGAGTACTAGACCAAGCTTTTGTGGAGAGTGACATGCCATTGGATCAATTCAGCAGCGTAATTGGAAACATTACGTCATGTAACAACTTGAGTTTCTGCGATGATGAGTTACCAGATGAAGGGAGGAATCACAACATGGCCCTCCACATATCTATGAACTGCAAGAATGATTTGCTATCCAATGTGCTAATTGATAATGGATCCGCATTGAATGTTACACCGAGGAGTACCCTCATGAAGTTAAAGTATCAAGGAGCACCTATGCGCCCGAGTGGCATCATTGTAAAGGCTTTTGATGGGTCGAGAAAACCTGTCATCGGTGAAGTGGACCTGCCCATCCATATAGGACAACATTTGTTCCTGATAACCTTCCAGGTCATGGACATTATTCCCGCATATAGCTGTTTGCTAGGACGGCCATGGATACACGATGCAGGGTGTTGTACCCCAAAATTTTCCCTCTCCTATCTCAAGGATTCTTAGAATTACTTCAGTCAAGTTTCAAGCCTCAGACCACATTTTCTAAGAAGAATCATTCAAATTATCAAAAGGGGGCAAAACGAGCAAAATTGAGTTTTCTGCTGGAAAAGTCAACCAGACGCTAAAAAAGGCCAAACTTTGACTTTTTGATCAAATTTGAGTCCCAAAAAAATCACATTATGTTAAGACATCCCAAAAAATGAAATGTGATCATAAAAAATCAAGAGAACCAAAAATCCAACTTTGCAAGACTTTGAAATTTTCTAAGTATTTTCTATACTTGGTTGATTTCATTTTGCTCCACGGCGTTTTAATACAATCCCAATTAATTCAAAATGATGCAAGTAATTCAAATTATTACAAAGTGACATTTTTATAATATTACAAATTCTAAGACTATGTCTTGATTAAAATAAAAAAACCTTGTCACAATATTTTTGCCTTTGACATAATGTGCATGATATATTCCACAAGACCAAATTCGTGACATGCTACCAACTATGCTGTCCAAAGTTGAAGAAAATATGATATATCACATTGCCACAACACCCCATACTGCCTTGCAAGAGACTTTGTGCTATGCTGCACCACAAGGATGCATGCTGTCCAATACAGTCCAAAACTGCTCTATGCAGTCTGTTCAAGCCTGCACCTCAACAACCCCAAAATTGCACCAAAATGGCAAAGGGACTGTGTGCAGAAAGTATCAAAGCAGTAGGCAAAAACAATTCAAAATGACTTATTTGTTTTCCCCCCTAAACCACAGTCAAGGGGTCTACCAAAAGAGGACTGTCTCATAAGACAAGGAGGTTGGATTTGGAAGAGAGGTTAAAAATTTTCTAGAGAGATAGAGGGTTTTGTTGAGCAGAAAAACAATATTCTGTGCAATTTTGACTCATTTTCAAAACCAAAACTGCTCTTGTTCAAAACAGAAACCCAACCCATTGCCCCACCACACAAACTCTTCTTCAAAGACTGTCCAAACATAACCAAAAAAATAGTCCCTGTAGTGCTGTTCATCCCTATCCTCAAAACACCAAAAACATTACAGTACAGTCCAGCTTAGTTTCAACAGTCCGGAGTAGTTTTCTGGAGATTCATTGAGGTCCTCGTCACTTTTGGAAAAACATTTAGATTTAAAACATAAAGTGCAGTCAAGAGGTAAGTCTTCTTGACTTGATATCTCTCCATACATCATTAATGATTTGTTTATTTTGAAGACAAGATGTAGTACTTTAATATCTTTTTTAACTAGTCATCTGCACCTTGTTTAGGCTTATTCAATCATTTGTTGTTCATGTTTATCCATCATATGCCGTAAACTAACCTGTACAATCAGTAAAATAATGTTTAAGGCAGGAAAATGCAGGATGTATCGACACATAACCCTCATGCATCAACCCATCCTAGTGAAAAAACAGGGTATGAGTCGACACATAACCCTCATGCATCGACCCATACTGAGTTCAGGTCACAAAGCAGAAACTGGAAAAGCCTCTGAGTCGATACATACGCGTTTCGCGTTGATACAAGAAGGTGTATGCATTGATACATTCCATTATGTGTCGACTCATTTTGAACAGATTTCGTTTTACAGGAGCAAGTAAAAGCTCTGTGTCGATGTATAGCAGCATGGGTCGACACGTAGCAGTTCAAAATGCATTTTTCCCTTTATTTCACACTGTTTTCACATTGTTTTCATTATCATTCGATATGGTTGTAATATTTTAGTTTCTACTTCATCCCCATTGATTAAATTTTACCCATCCCCCTAAAGTGATGTAATAGCTTAGATTCTACTTTCCGCATTTTACTTGCCTTTCATATATTGCTAGTGAATAGGATGCATGGCAAGATAAAATCGACGAATAGATGACTTTCAAATACAGGATAAAATGTATGCAAACTAACACACTTGCACACTAACACCTCTAGGGTAATCTCATTTGTTGCCTATCGGAAAATAGTCATGTCCCTCGAACATGGGCGTTTTAACAGAAGACCCTCGATAAAAGATCGTAGTCCCTCGATGACCCTTGATGTTGCCTTTGGTAAATGATCTAGTCCCTAAAAACGACATTGCTAAAACGTCCCATATGTTGCCTTCTATGACTATACAAACGTCCCAATGCCCGTCCCTTCACATCCAACGATGGGGATTCTTACCAAATCAATGGTAAGATAGCAACATCTAAAGGAGGAGGAAAAAAACATTTAAGACCTTTCGAGTGGGTAGATTCGCTCTTAGTTACTCGCTTGCTCACGACAAAAACATTCTTGCACCTTTACTTTCATCTCAAAACACTTTCAAAAGACAAAATGTTCTGTATACGTTCTTATAGAGACGAGAACCATTGCAAGACATCTTTTCAAAACATTTTCCGAAACACAATCCACAAACACGTCTTTGAACCACTTTTCAAAATAAAAACTTTGTACGCGTTCTTATAGAAACGAGAACCATTACAAAGAGATTTTCCAAAATACTTTCAAAGCCCACACCACAAGCACATTGTCAAATAAAAGCAAGTGATCTAAATGAGTAACTAAGAGCCCATGGAAAACTGGATGAAAAGGGTGCTAATACCTTCCCATTTCATAATCTACCCCCCGAACTCGAGAAATAATCTCGAAAGGTCTTTCCTGTGCTTTTTACCTTTCCTTTTGGATAAAAGAAAAGTCGGTGGCAACTCTTGCTATCCGCACAAATGCAATCAAAACACAAAACATCAAGTCAGTTCTCCCACCGTATCACAGAACTGGAGACTCTGCTGGGGAAATTATTTTAAAAAAAGTGGGGTTACCTTAGGGTTAGATCACCTTTACTCGCTTTCATTATTTGATTTGTGTGCTTTATATTTAGTTCTTCGTATTGGGCTTGCTTTGATCCTTCACCCGGATTTGGGACACCTTTTTAGGTAAATAGCAATAGATTGTGGAGACTGTACGACATAGACCGATATGGTTGAAACAATGGCTATGTTAGTGTGACGCATTTGTGGGTACCAGTATCCCTCGTGGTGAATCAAGGAGAATACGGGGCCGCTGAGTGGCGTCATGAAGCACTAATTGACCTTAGAACCCTAATTGAAAAAACTTGGCCATTAGGACGTAGTGAGGTAGCCGGTTTCGGTGTAAAGCTGAAAATAAGTTGATACTCGATACTACACTCATTGAGGCTAGACTTTTGGGATATCTCGGCTGTAAGAAAAGATTGTTGGGCTGAGACAATGCCTAAGAGAAAGGTCGGTGATATTGAGATACTTTAGAACCCGATCATTATTTCTAGGACAGGTTGAGCCAACTAGACTTCAAGAGGGTACTTACCTACAAAACTCATGCAAGCCTAAAACATAGGGTTTTGTTTACTGTGTGTGTATATGTTTGCTTGTACATAAACATCATAAACATCATCAACATCATATGCATTCTCACTAACCATTTCAAGGATTTAGAAATTTATCTTTGTTTTTGTTTTGTAGAACATGAATTCTCTCCGAAGAAACACCATCTGAATCAGCTTTCTAAAAGCACATCCTCAACTTCAAGAGCTAGCCTCAAGAGTGCCCGGGGATTCTCCTTTTACCAAGAAATATGGTCGACTCCTCAGCTTGGCTACATCCAACTTCCAAGAAGAGATGATGTGTGTACTATTCCAATTCTTTGATCACGTACATCATTGTTTCACTTTCCCGGACTATCAGTTGGTACCTACACTAGAAGAGTTCTCTCTACTCTTAGGGGTGCCCGTGCTTAATCAGATACCATTCACCGGTCTAGAAGGGATTCCAAAACCTGAAGTCATCGCCGAAGCTTTACATGTGAAGAGGGTCGACGTCGTAGCCAATTGGGAGACAAGAAGTGGGGTTAAAGGTTTTCTAGCTAAGTTTCTATTGGAAAAAGCTCGTTCATTCTGGGATGACATGGATTTCCAAGATTTCAAAGACATGCTAGCTCTCCTCATTTATGGTTTGGTTCTGTTTCCGAATTCGGACCAATTCATAGACGTTAATGCCATCAAAGTCTTTCTCTCTCGCAATCCTATACCTACCTTACTAGGAGACATCTTGCATTGCCTTCATACCTGTACCATGAAGAAAAGAGGTACCCTTTTGTGTTGTATCGCCTACTCTCTAAGTGGTTCACTTCACACCTGCCTCAGTCAGCATTGAAGAACGAGCAAAGACTGACTTGGTCTCAAAGATTGATGTCTCTCACCCACTCTGATATCCGTTGGTGCTCGAGATATGTGGAAGATATCTCTATCATTGACCGTTGTGGGAAGTTCCCTAATGTACCTTTTCTTGGTATTAAGGAAGGAATCACCTACAACCCATGCTTAGCTCTTCGGCAGTTTGGGTATGCTTAAAGATATGGACCTCACGAGATGCTCACCCGAGGTCTGGTGTTCGACTACGACAAAGAAGACCAAGGTTATCGCCAGAGGTTTACCTGTGCTTGGGGAATGGTGAACAAGGTGGATAATAAGACTTTGGGACATGAAAACTCTATCCCTCTCGATCCTTACCTTAGGTGGATACGGGCTCGTGCCCAGAGTCTCTTGATGCCCTACCCTTCCATCCTTCCTGTCATCATTGAGCCTGCTATTGAAGGAGACGTCCCATATACCGTTCTTCATCCTGACATTCCTACCTCTCTCGAAGACCTGTAGAAAGCTTGGGTTCAGTTAAAGGAAGAGCGAGACACCTTTGAAGCCCAGTATTAAACCAGTGAGAAGAAGGTCCTGGAGCTCACCAAACTGCTTCATGAAGAGAAAAACCTGAATGCCTACATTGCTCCAAAGAGGATGCGTTTGGTCTTTTTGTCTTAGGAGCTTTGTTGTATTTTGTTTCTTTCTTTGTAAGCCCAAGGAGGCATGATGTATTCAAACTTGGTTTTATTTAATATGAAGTGTGTTCCTTTTTTGGTTTGAACAAGTTTAAATCTCTAAATTTCCTTGAAATCATTTGCATATTGCATCTTCATTCATCATAACATCATACAGGTTTCTCATAACAGGTCGCCTTATCCTTCTATTGTTTATTTTAGTGAGATGGATGTTGAACAGACTATGAAAGATCTTCAGGCACAGAACGCCCAGTTTCAACAAATGCTCATGGCTCTGACAAAAGGACAAGAGGAGTTGAAGACTCTGCTGGCCAAAGAGAAGAAGAAGAAAATGAAGAAACCAACCGGTGTTGTAATCATGGGAAGAAGGTTTAAAGGACATACCAGGCGAACTTTAGACTTTGCAACATCGTCAGGCGAAGGAGATAATCAAACCGAAGAAGTGAACAACGACCCAACATTCGAAGGAGAGGAAGATCCTGATTACTCTGAGGAACAATATCCTCCTGTTGATGATAAATACAAACAGCTAGAGGATCGTTTGAATGCTATGGAGATTCAAAGGGTACCCGGTTTGGACTTTGAAGAATTAGGACTCATCTCGGGGGTTGTCATCCCACAAAAATTCAAGGTCCCCACTTTTTCCAAGTACGATGGTGTCTCTTGCCCGAAGCTACATCTAAGGTCATATGTCAGAAAGATTCAACCCCACACAGCTGACAAGAATCTGTGGGTGCATTTCTTCTAGGAAAGTTTATCTGGGACGCAGTTGGATTGGTTCTACCAATTGGAAGGGACCAGTGTTCGCAACTGGGAAGAGTTGGTCGCCGCTTTCTACAAGCAATATCAGTATAATGCTGATTTGGATCCAACTAGGACACAATTACAAAGCATGTCTATGGGAACGGGTGAAGGTTTCAAAACCTATGCTAAAAAATGGAGGGATCTTGCAGGCAGGGTCCAGCCCCCTCTATCCGACAGAGAATTAGTGGATATGTTCCTAGGCACCTTGTCGGGACTGTTTTTCAATCACCTGATTAGGAGTTCCTCAGTTGGGTTTACTGAGTTAATTATGACTGGTGAGTGGGTTGAGGCCGGTATAAAAAGCGGAAAAATTCAAAGAGATGCATCCTCGAGTATGGTGAAGAAGCCCTTTGTTGGAAAGAAGGAGGTCAGTGCTGCATATGATTATAGAAGTCAAAACAAAACCTACTGTCGTCCGGCAGTAGGGGCTGTCATGATTTCTAACCCTGCGCCAAATCAGCAGCAAAATTATCAGCGCAAACTAGAAGCGCCCATGAGACGACTTACCCGGATTAACATGACCATGTCTCAAGTTTTGCCACACCTTCTCAAGACCAATCTGGAAACTTTAAAGGAAGCTCCCAAGAATCCCAATACTGCTTCTCCTCACTACAACTCGAACGCCTGATGTGCCTATCATTCTGAAAGCCCGGGGCACGATACAAATGACTGTTGGGCCTTAAAGAATAAGGTGCAAGACCTTATCGATGCGAAAGAGATTGAATTTGATCCCCCAGAAACGCCTAATGTAATAACGGCGCCAATGCCCAGACATGGCCAAGGTATCAATGCCATTGACGATGATCATTTTGTTTCCTCTGTGAATGACTTGGTTACTCCTCAATTGACCATTAAATAGAATCTACTGCAAGCTGGCCTGTTCCCAGGCTGCGATGAAGTTTGTCACTTATGCAAGTCTCTACCGAACGGTTGTTTGTTACTAAAGATAGGCGTCCAGTGCCTGATGAATAGCAAAGAAATCCTATTTGAAAAGCTACATCTTATCAAAAGCTCTTATCAAGATGTTTCGATAATCACCATTTTTGACAATCCTCCCAGGGTCTCCACCAAAAGACCCGTCAGGATTACATCCGCTCCCAGATCTGCACCCTTAATCATCACTATGCCAAGACCAATATCATACTCCTCAGATAAAGCTGTTCCTTGGAGTTATGAGGTTGACGTTTATTACTACAATGTCAAGCAAGATCAGTTGGCCGTCAAAGAGGAAGTTGCGAGAGATATTGATCCCGATATCGGTAACATCACTGGGACCAGCAAAATAACAAGAAGTGGAAGAGTCTTCTCACCTGAGATTTCTCCGAAGACTGTTTCTACTCCCATGATCATTACTACTGCCACTCCTACCAACACTCCCAGTGATACTCCTAATGTTATCCCTGCTGCCGATACAAGGGGCAAAGAGGCTTTGGTTGAGCCTGCCCAAACAAGAGAACATCCTGAGGTCATCCTTGAAGCTTCTAGAAAAGAGATAGAAGAAATCCTGAAGATAATCAAGAAAAGTGACTACAACATTGTAGAACAATTGGGGCACACCCCCTCGAAGATATCATTGTTGTCCTTACTTTTGTGTTCTGAAACTCACGCCAAAGCCTTGGTAAAGTTTCTTAAGACCGCTCACGTGCCCCAAGAGACCTCCATCGACCAATTTGAAGACTGTGTGGCCAGTATGACTGCTGATAATGGATTGAGCTTTTCCGATGATGATTTAACCTCTAAGGGAAGGAAGCACAACGATGCCTTACATATTTCCATTGAATGTAGGGGCACCACACTTGCCCATGTTTTGGTGGATACCAGTTCATCATTGAATGTTTTGCCCAAAATTGCTCTCGACCAACTGGATTGTGAGGGGCTTATCTTGAAACCTAGCAACATCATAGTGAGGGCCTTTGATGGCTCCAAAAGGACAGTACACGGAGAATTTAATATCCCCATAAAAATTGGGACTCAGACTTTTGACTCAATTTTCTATGTGATGGACGCCCGCCTTTCATACTCTTGTCTATTGGGTCGACCCAGGATCCATGGCGCTGGTGCCGTTACTTTTACCCTACACCAAATGCTAAAGTACCCGATCAGAGGAAAGATTGTCACAGTTCCCAGAGAGAAGGAGTACATGGTTAGCCATATGAACTCTTTCAGGTATGTTGAAATGGATTGTGAATTCATAGAGACTCCCTGTCAGAACTTTGAGGAGGTTCCAATAACGGTCGCGACAACCAAGTCTACTCCAAAAGTCCCGAAGATTACCAGACCTCCATTGAAGATGGCCTCGTTGAAAGACGCTCGAGTAGTAGTTGAAGAGGGAGGATGTACTATCTGGGGTCAGCTTCCGGATATTCCCTACAAGTCCGACAAATTTGGGTTGGGGTTCACTTCAGAAGCTCAGAAAGCTGTTCGACGTTCTCGCGCTGGGGGACCATCTCTGCGTATCAGCAATCAAGGAGTCAATGCAATAAAAGTTAGTGATGGCAGCTATGACATGGACAAATGGATTTTTCCAACCATCGGCGGAGGGCTCAACAATTGGGAGGCCAAAGATTTCATTCCTATTACTTTTATTCAAGAGTAATTGTCTTTTAATATTTTCAGGCTTGCAATATTTAAACAATTCAGACTTTTTAAAAACCTTGTGTCTTACCCGAGGCACAACGGTCCATTTGTGAGGGTTGTCACTTCATTTTCATATGTCATTAATGAATCATGGACGTTTTTGCATCAAATTTTGTTTTCTTCGTCTTTTTATTTCTTACATTTTATTCCTTTCAAAAGTAGCTATGCTCTTACACGCACTCACATATTAAAAATGCAGATCTACATCCACTCAGGATCCCATGGGTAACAGTTCTGCTATGGCCAATTGTGACTTTGAAAATCCGATCTACCAAGCTGACGACGAAGGTGAGGAAGATTATGAAGTGCCAGGGGAGTTGGCTAGGTTGTTGCAATAGGAAGAAAGGACCATTCAGCCGCACGAAGAGCCGGTCGAAACAATTAACTTGGGAACTGAGGAAGACAAGAAGGAGGTCAAGGTGGGTGCCAATCTGGAACCCAGTGTCAAGGAGCGCCTGATTCAGTTATTACACGACTATGTTGAGATCTTTGCCTGGTCATACGAAGACATGCCGGGACTTGATGTAGACATTGTAGTACATCGTCTTCCTACAAAGGAAGATTGTCCCCTAATAAAGCAAAAGGTTCGTCGCATGAGGCCCAATATGTCGGAAAAGATCAAAGCAGAAGTCATGAAGCAATTCAATGCCGGATTTTTGGCTGTCACCTCTTATCCCCAATGGGTGGCCAATGTTGTTCCTGTACCCAAGAAAGACGGTAAAGTGCAGATGTGTGTGGACTACAGAGATTTAAACAGGGCAAGCCCCAAAGATGATTTCCCACTCCCCCACATCGACATCCTAGTTGACAATACGGCGCAACACAAAGTGTTTTCCTTCATGGACGGTTTCTCGGGATACAACCAAATCAAAATGGCGCCTGAGGATATGGAGAAAATAACCTTTGTTACACAGTGGGGCACTTTTGGTTATAAGGTCATGCCATTCAGACTGAAAAATGCTGGGGCAACTTATCAACACGCCATGGTAGCTTTATTTCATGACATGATACATCATGAGATAGAGGTCTACGTGGACGATATGATAGCCAAATCACAGACGGAAGAAGAGCACCTTGATCACTTACAGAAGCTGTTTGAGAGGCTGAGGAAGTACAAGTTGAGATTAAATCCAAGCAAGTGCACGTTCGGAGTACGGTCTGGTAAACTCCTAAGTTTTGTCGTCAACAACAAGGGTATCGAGGTTGATCCTACAAAATTTAAAGCGATACAAGATATGCCATCTCCTTGTACTGAGAAAGAAGTCAGAGGATTATTGGGACGTCTGAATTACATAGCCAGGTTCATTTCTCACCTGACAGCTACTTGTGAGCCAATCTTCAAGCTCTTGAAGAAAGATCAAGTAGTCAAGTGGAATGACGAATGCCAATTTGCTTTTGACAAAATCAAAGAATACCTGCAAGAGCCTCCAGTGTTGTTACCACCCGTCGAGGGAAGACCTTTAATCCTGTATTTGACTGTTTTAGAAAACTCAATGGGGTGTGTGTTGGGGAAGCATGGCGAGTCTGGACAAAAAGAGCATGCTATTTATTACCTGAGCAAAAAGTTTACCGATTGTGAAATAAGATATTCACTGCTCGAGAAAACTTGCTGCGCTCTGGCATGGGCTGCTCGCTGGCTGAGACAATATATGTTGACCCATAATACTCTGTTGATATCTAAAATGGATCTGATAAAGTACATCTTTGAGAAGCCCGCTCTTTCTGGGAGAATAGCGAGACGGCAGATGATCCTGACGGAATATGACATACAGTATACTACCCAGAAAGCTATAAAGGGTAGTGTATTGGCTGACCACCTTGCTCACCAAGTTGTGGAAGACTATCAGTCCATGAAGTTCGAATTCCCGGATGAAGACATCATGATGTTAGACAACTATGAAGATATCAGGCCATATGATGGACCTGAACAAGGATCCCGATGGACCCTGTTCTTTGATGGGGCATCCAACACGCTTGGCAATGGTATCGATGCCGTACTCATATCTCTAGAAGGATGTCATACTCCCTTCACTGCCAGACTTTGCTTCAAATGTACAAACAACATGGCAGAATACGAAGCATGCATCTTCGGTCTCAAAGCTGCTATAGACTTGGGGATCAAATACTTGGATGTATTTGGAGATTCAACTTTGCTCATCAGTCAGATCAAAGGGGAATGGGACACCAAACACCCCAACCTTATCCCTTATAAAGAACATGTGTTGACATTGTTGCCGCATTTCGAGAAGATTAACTTCGAGCATTTCCTGCGAGAAGAAAATCAGCTAGCGGACGCACTAGCTACAATGTCATCTATGTTTAAACTTAATTGGGATAACGAGGCTCCTCAAATCACCATTGAGCGGATGGATGAACCAACTTACTGCCACGAGGTCGATACTGAAGAAGTAGTGGATCGACCTTGGTTCCATGAAGTTAAAAGGTATCTCGAGTCTCAGGAATACCCCGAAGGAGCTTCAGCGAATGACAAGAAGTTCTTAAGAAGATTCTCGGCTAAATTCTTCCTTAGTAACGACATTTTGTACAAACGTAGTCATGACTTTGTATTGCTTCGGTGCGTAGACTAGGCTGGGGCTGAAAGGATTATGGTTGAATTACACGAAGGCACTTTTGGTACTCACTCCAGTGGGCATATAATGGCAAAGAAAATCCTACGGGCAGGCTATTATTGGTCTACCATGGAGGCAAATTTCTACCAACACTCTCGAACTTGCCATAAGTGTCAGATTTATGCAGATAAAGTGCACGTACCTCCAATTTCTCTAAACGTCTTTTCTGGCTCCTTGGCCCTTTGCTATGTGGGGAATCGATATGATTGGGGAAATCAAGCCAACGGCCTCCAATGGACACCGCTTTATCTTAGTGGCCATCGACTATTTTGCAAAGTGGGTTGAGGCAACTTCCTTTGCTTCTGTTACTAAGAATGTGATCACCCGGTTCATCAAACAGAATATCATCTGTCGATACGGCATGTTAGAACAAAGTTTGAATCTACTACCCTATGTTTAAGTTTTGATGATAACAAAGTGAAAAGATATATTACTTATATGATTCATGTATGAACTATCTGCTGCCTAAATTAATACGTTCTGATTTGCAGATACTCTGATTGGTATAAGCAAGATCACACCTAATCAGTATCAGAAATTTTGGTTCCTGACATCAGCATCAGAAGTTGCCATATCAGAATGTCAGAATCAGAAGATTAATTCACGTATATGCTGAAGTCTGATGAACAGAACTGCGCTCATCACTCTGATAAAGAAACACAACAGTTCATCAGCAGCTGAGCAGAGTCAGAATGAGCCAAGCCAGAACTTGCATTAAGTAAGCAACGACACTGTGCATTGAAAGCAAATTAATACCAACGGCCTCATTCCAGACAAGATCTGCTCGATAAGGAAAGTTTGTTATTAGCATTGAATCAAGAATATTGCTCCAACGTTCAACATCTCAGTGCTATATAAACAAGACTTTGAAGATTGAATTGGCTAATGCTCTCCAAATCTTTACACGCCAAAAAGCTGATCATAATCTCCCTTCTCTCAGTTTGCTAAACACTACACATTCTCTTATTCAATCATTGTTTAGCAATCTAGTTTCTAAGCTTTAAGTTGTGTATACATCACAGTTGTGATACAGTTTTGTAGAAAACATTCACACACTTAGATTTATCTTCTTTGTAAGAAAGTGTTTCCTTGACAAACCGGGTTGTGGTTTGCATCAAGAAGGCTTTAGCAGTTGTTAAAGCAGTCTGTAATATTCAGTTGAATATAGTGGATTAAGACCTCGTTGGAGAGAGGCGAAATCACCTTGACGGGTGGACTGGAGTAGTTTGAGATCAAACGAACCAGGATAAAAATATCTTGTTCATTGCATTGATTTTCAGTTTTACAATTCAACCCCCCTTCTTGTGTTTTTCACTACTTCAATTGGCATCAGAGCGCCTGGTTCTGAGCTAAAACACTTAACTGTGTCAGTACAAGATCCAACGTCAGAAAAACACAATGGCAGGAAACTATTCTCACACCAGCAATGACAACAATGAGGACAGAGATAGATTCAGCGGCAAACCTCCAGTCTTTGATGGAGAAAACTTTGATTACTGGAAAGACAGAATTGAAAGCTTCTTTCTGGCACATGATGCTGATCTGTGGGATATGGTGACAGATGGATACACGCACCCTGTGAATGCAAGCGGTCAGAAGATTGATAGAAAAACAATGTCTGACCAACAAAAGCGTGACTTCAAGAATCACCACAAGGCCATAACCATCCTCCTCAGCGCCATCTCCTATACTGAATATGAAAAGATCTCCAACAGAGACACATCAAAGAATATTTTTGACTCACTCAGAATGACGCATGAGGGCAACGTTCAGGTCAAAGAAACTAAAGCTCTGGCGCTCATTCAGAAGTATGAGGCGTTCAAAATGGAAGAATCTGAATCCATTGAAACAATGTTCTCAAGATTCCAGATTCTGGTAGCTGGTCTCAAGGTTCTGGATAAAGGATACTCTACTGCTGACCATGTCAAGAAAATCATCAGAAGTTTACCCAAGCAGTGGAGACCAATGGTTACAGCTCTGAAGCTAGCTAAAGATCTCAACAAAATCACTCTGGAGGAACTTATCAGCTCCCTCAGAAGTCATGAGATAGAGCTAGAAGCCGACGAGCCTCAGAAGCAATGTAAGCCTTTAGCATTAAAATCTAACAAAAAATTTGAGTCTAAAGTTTTGCAGGCAGTTGAAGAAACATCTGATGGATCCTCATCAGAAGAAGACGAACTCTCCCTCCTTTCCAGAAGAGTAAATCAACTGTGGAAGCAAAGACAAAGGAAGTTCAGGAATCCCAGAAGATCTGATCAGAACGAGTCTTCTTCCAGATACAGAAGGACAGATTCTTCCTCTGGATACAGAAGATCTGAAGGCTCCTCTAGCAGCAAAAAGCCAAACACCAAGGACATCATCTGCTATGAGTGCAATGAGCAAGGACACTATAAGAGTGACTGCCCAAAGCTTCAGAGGGAAAAGCCCAAAAAGAAGTTTGGAAGAGAGAAGAAGAAAAGTCTCATGGCTACATGGGATGACTCTGACTCGTCTGAAGCTGACTCAGAATCAGATGATGAGAGGGCAAACATAGCTCTCATGGCTAACATCTCAGAAGATAGTGAAGCTTCTGAATCAGACTCAGAATCAGATACTGAAGAGGTATTTCCTAACTTTGCTGTTAACTTTACCAAGGCTGAACTTGCTGAAAGCCTTAATGAGATTCTGGAACGGTATCAGCAAATTAGAGTTAAATTCAGAGACCTGAAAAGGAATCTTGAATCTGACTCTAATAAGACTGAGAGTCTCAAATTGGAGAATTCTGAGCTGAGAAATAAGATTTCAAAATTAGAAAACACTTTACAAAACTCTTAGAAGGAACCAATTTCTGAAACTCCCAGCAACGCTGATGAGATCATCAAGGAGTATGTTCACAGTTTCCAGAAGTTCCCCGCTAAAAGCATAGATAGAAGCAAAATGGCTTCAATGATCTATGGAGTTAGCAGAAACGGCAGGAAAGGAATAGGATACCAAGGTAAGGTTCCTACACCAAAGAATGTCATGGACTTAACCATTAAACACACTCCTCTGAATTCACATTTTGTGTATGGTCACACACATGATATTAAATACACTAGCAGTAAGCACTCTGTGAAACCAAAATTCAACCAGAGTTTTGGTAAAACTAACAAATCAGGACCCAAGAAAATATGGGTACCTAAGGATAAAATAATACATGTTGCAGATATCTTTAGCAGCAAGTCAGAAACACCAGTCATGGTACCTGGACTCTGGCTGCTCGCGACACATGACGGGAAGAAGGCATATGTTCCAAAGCCTGGAACTTAAGCCTGGAGGCCACGTTGGCTTTGGAGGCAATCAGAGGGGAAAGATAATTGGCTCTGGAACTGTAGGTAATGGAAATCTTCCCTCTATTAATAATGTTCTACTAGTAGATGGATTGATGCATAATCTGTTATCCATAAGTCAATTAAGTGATAACGGTTATGATATAATCTTTAATCAAAAATCATGTAAAGCTGTTAGTCAGAAAGATGGGACTATCCTGTTTAATGGTAAGAGGAAAAACAACATTTACAAAATCAAACTTTCTGAACTAAAGAGTCAGAATGTAAAATGTCTTCTGTCTGTTAACAACGAGCAGTGGATCTGGCACAGAAGACTGGGGCATGTTAGTATGAGAAGAATATCTCAGATTAACAAACTCAATCTGGTCAGAGGACTTCCTAATTTGAAGTTCAATTCAGATGCTCTGTGTGAAGCATGTCAGAAAGGCAAGTTTGCAAAACCTTCTTTTAAATCCAAAAATGTTGTTTCTACCTCTAAGCCATTAGAACTTCTGCACATTGACTTATTTGGACCAGTTAAAACTGCTTCAGTCAGTGGCAAGAAGTATGGGTTAGTAATCGTAGATGACTATAGCAGATGGACATGGGTAAAGTTCTTAAGACACAAGGACGAGTCACACTCTGTGTTTGTTACCTTCTGTAACCAAGTTCAGAATGAAAAGGATCTTAGAATCGTTAAAGTCAGAAGTGATCATGGTGGAGAATTTGAAAACAAAGATTTTGAGTCATTCTTTAATGACAGAGGCATTCTGCATGATTTCTCTTGTCCTAGAACTCCCCAACAAAATGGAGTTGTAGAACGAAAGAACAGAACATTGCAAGAAATGGCCAGAACCATGATCAATGAGACAAACGTTGCTAAGACCTTCTGGGCAGAGGCAATAAACACAGCGTGCTACATTCAGAATAGAATCTCAATAAGACCTATTCTGGAAAAGACTCCATATGAATTGTGGAAGAACATAAAGCCCAACATTTCATATTTTCATCCATTTAGATGTACTTGCTTTATATTAAATACAAAGAATTATTTGAACAAGTTTGACTCTAAAGCACAGAAGTGTATTATGTTAGGATACTCTGAACGCTCAAGAGGGTACAGAGTATACAATACAGAAACACAGATTGTGGAAGAATCAATCAGTGTTTGTTTTGATGATAAGCTTGACTCTGAAAAGTCAAAGCAGAATGTAGTTTTTGCAGGTATGGAAATTGAATTTACAGGTTCTGAAGACAAGTCATCAGAAGCTCTCAACACAGACACTCCTTCAACGTCTGAAAGGAGCACTGCTAGCAATCCTACAACAGCTGCTGATCAACCTCAGAAGAGATTACCCAGAAGCAGCTTGGATCACCCAGAAGAGACTATCTTAGGAAGAAAGGAAGATCCAATCAGAACAAGAGCAAGCTTTAGAAACTCTGAAGAAACTCTCATGGGACTTGTGTCTCTGATTGAACCTTCTTCTATTGATGAAGCACTTCTGGATAATGACTGGATTCTGGCAATGCAAGAAGAGCTGAATCAATTCACCAGAAACGACGTATGGGATCTTGTTCCCAGACCAAAAGGATTCAATGTCATTGGAACAAGATGGGTGTTCAGAAACAAGCTAAATGAACAAGGTGAAGTCATCAGAAACAAGGAACGACTGGTTGCACAAGGTTATAGTCAGCAAGAGGGGATAGACTATACAGAAACCTTTGCCCCAGTCGCTAGGTTAGAATCTATCAGACTTTAAATTTCATTTGCTGTTAATAGAGGCATCACTCTGTATCAGATGGATGTCAAAAGTGAATTCTTAAATGGTTATATAGAAGAAGAATTCTATGTACACCAACCCCCTGGTTTTGAAAATACAAAACATCCAGAACATGTTTTCAAACTAAAGAAGTCACTATATGGTCTGAAACAAGCTCCCAGAGCTTGGTATGAAAGGCTAAGTAACTTTCTATTAGAAAAAGAATTCACCAGAGGGAAAGTGGACACTACTCTATTCTGTAAATCAGTTAAGAATGACATCTTAGTCTGTCAAATTTATGTTAATGATATTATTTTTGGTTCTACTAATCCTTCTCTTGGAAGAAAATTTGCTAAGTGTATGCAGGCAGAATTTGAGATGAGCCTCATGGGGGAACTGAAATTCTTTCTAGGAATTCAGATCAATCAAACTCCAGAGGGAACTTACATTCATCAGAGCAAATACATCAGAGATCTTCTGAAGAAATTTGACCTCTCAGAATGTAAGCCATCAAAGATTCCAATGCATCCCACGTGCATTCTGGAAAGAGAAGAGGTAAGCAAAAATGTAGAACAGAAAGTCTACAGAGGTATGATTGGTTCTCTCCTCTATCTGACTGCTTCAAGACCTGACATATTATTCAGTGTTTGTATCTGTGCTAGATTCCAATCAGATCCTAGAGAATCTCACTTAACAGCTGTTAAGCGAATTTTCAAGTATCTGAAAGGTACTACTAATCTGGGTTTGTTTTATAGAAAATCTAGTGATTACAGCTTAGTAGGCTACTGCGATGCTGATTTTGCTGGAGACAGAGTGGAACGTAAAAGTACTTCTGGAAGCTGCCAGTTTCTGGGAGAAAATCTAATCTCTTGGTCCAGCAAAAGGCAATCAACAATTGCGCTATCAACAGCAGAAGCTGAGTACATAGCAGCAGCAGGATGTAGCACACAAATGCTCTGGATGAAAAGTCAGCTTGAAGACTTCCAGATTTTTGAGAGTAACATTCCTATACTCTGTGATAATACTTCTGCTATTTGCTTAAGTAAGAATCCCATTTTACATTCTAGAGCTAAGCATATAGAAATAAAACATCACTTCATTAGGGACTATATTCAGAAAGGAATTTTGAACTTAAAATTTATAGATACAGACCATCAATGGGCTGATATCTTTACTAAACCCCTTTTAGAAGATAGGTTTAATTTCATTCTGAAACATCTCAGCATGAAAGTCTCTCCAGAGTGAAAATGTTTTAATTCCATATATTTACCTTCAGAATGTAATTGTTTTACTGTGAACTTCTGATCAATCTTCTTTCAGAAAGATAGAACATGCAGATTGTATCAGATGCAAGTCTAAAGATCTGAGAGTCTAAGCTCAAAGACAGACGTGCTGATCACTACATCAAACAAGTGTCATCCAATCATCAGCAAATCTCTGAAGCAGAACGCGTGCATGCTTATGAGAAGGCAAAACGCTGATTGGGTGCATTGAGACACATGTCTGGTAACCGTTTTTAAGTATCTTTCTAAAATCCCCCAAAATCAGCAAGCATTTAATAAAAGTAATCATGCTTATAAAACGCAATCATGATTTTTCTCTTTCTTAAAAACGTTTATTTTTTCAAAATATTCTGAAACTCTATTTAAACACATTAACCTCTCATTCTAATTCTTTACAGTTTCTCACTAATACTCAAGCATTCTCTGCATTTTTCTGTGTTCATCTCTTGCAAAACCTTTTTTTCTCAGTTTCTTCTCAAAATCTTTTAGTGTGAACATGGCAACCTCCAGCAGTGCTTCTGCAGGTCCCCAGAAGAAAGCATCATCTGAACAGTATCAAGTGCCATTCAGAACACTCCTCACTCCTGTGAAGAATCTTGAAGTGTTATCTGAATTGATCATTGATTTTGGAAGCTTGAAGGAGAACGGTTTTGACCTAACAGAAGAAGTTAGGGCACAGAAATGGGAAAGGTATTTTGACAGGTTGGTTGGACCAACATTCCTTATGTTAGTCAAAGAGTTCTGGATTCATGCAAAGGCTTCAACGCATCTAGTCACCTCCTTCGTTATGGGGAAGAAGATTGTGATCACTGAGGATCACATAGCAAGGTTAATCGGTTACAGTGGCGGTGGCGTCCGCTGTGTTGATATGGCTGAGAGATGTGCTGACGTGGGCGTGATAGCTGCAAGGATTTTCACCCATGGGGTGCCTAGCAACAAGATCAAAGATCTGAAGGATCATCACAGAGTTTGGGCTAAGATAATTCTGGGGTGCTTCAACCATAGGAAGCCAACTAGTTCACCTGATTACATAAATGTGGATCAGCAGTTTCTGATCTACTTTATTGATCAGAAGGTAAAAATCAACTTGGCTCAGCTTCTGTTCAACCACCTCAGAACAAGTGTGAAGGAAACCAGGGAAGAAGAAAGAACCAAGAGGGATTGGATACCCTTTGGAAGGTTGATATCAGATATTCTGACAGAGAATAGGCTGATAGAGCATCTGATAGAAGCTCAAGAGTTAAGCACCATTGAACCAACAGTTGGGAAGCCTCTGAACACGAAGAACTTGAAGAAAATGAAGTTGATAGAGAATATCAAAAAGGAACCCAAAGCTACTCCTATTACTGATATCACCAGCAGAAGAGTTCCACTGAGTGACTTTCCTTTATTTTCTGAGATAGAATCTAAACCAGAGGTGGTTCTCAGATACTTAGACGCGTGTAAGGCAGATGGTACAAATCCAAATCTGATTATCAAAGATCTGCATCAACCTCAACAAGAAGTGACTCTGAAGAAGACTAAGAAGAGGAAGGCACCTTCAGAAGGATCATCCCAGCAGACACCCAAGAAAAGAGTCTACAGGCACAAGGAAGCTCCTGGAAACTCTGAAGACTAAAAGCTCTGATCTGCTCTGATACTCTGATCCAAACCAAAGCTTTGACAAGAAAAGCTCTGATACGCTGATCTGAAGCTCTGCTCTGATATGCTGATCCAAAGCTTCTGATAGTCAAAGACTCTGATACTCTGATGTTCAAAGAAAGGAAAAAAGATCTGATCCTGAAGAACACTTGTAATCAAAAAGGGAAGTAATAAACTCAGGGGGAGTATCTCTCAACTCTGATATCTTTTTATCCCTTATCTTTGATAACCTCTTACTCTGATGCATCTCTCTGATACCTTTTCACGTTATTTTCATTAAAAAAATATCTAGTTTTTGTCATCATCAAAAAGGGGGAGATTGTTAGAACAAAGTTTGAATCTACTACCCTATGTTTAAGTTTTGATGATAACAAAGTGAAAAGATATATTACTTATATGATTCATGTATGAACTATCTGCTGCCTACATTAATACGTTCTGATTTGCAGATACTCTGATTGGTATAAGCAAGATCACACCTAATTAGCATCAGAAATTTTGGTTCCTGACATCAGCATCAGAAGTTGCCATATCAGAATGTCAGAATCAGAAGATTAATTCACGTATATGCTGAAGTCTGATGAACAGAACTGCGCTCAACACTCTGATAAAGAAACACAACAGTTCATCAGCAGCTGAGCAGAGTCAGAATGAGCCAAGCCAGAACTTGCATTAAGTAAGCAACGACACTGTGCATTGAAAGCAAATTAATACCAACGGCCTCATTCCAGACAAGATCTGCTCGATAAGGAAAGTTTGTTATTAGCATTGAATCAAGAATATTGCTCCAACGTTCAACATCTCAGTGCTATATAAACAAGACTTTGAAGATTGAATTGGCTAATGCTCTCCAAATCTTTACACGCCAAAAAGATGATCATAATCTTCCTTCTCTCAGTTTGCTAAACACTACACATTCTCTTATTCAATCATTGTTTAGCAATCTAGTTTCTAAGCTTTAAGTTGTGTATACATCACAGTTGTGATACAGTTTTGTAGAAAACATTCACACACTTAGATTTATCTTCTTTGTAAGAAAGTGTTTCCTTGACAAACCGGGTTGTGGTTTGCATCAAGAAGGCTTTAGCAGTTGTTAAAGCAGTCTGTAATATTCAGTTGAATATAGTGGATTAAGACCTCGTTGGAGAGAGGCGAAATCACCTTGACGGGTGGACTGGAGTAGTTTGAGATCAAACGAACCAGGATAAAAATATCTTGTTCATTGCATTGATTTTCAGTTTTACAATTTAACCCCCCCTTCTTGTGTTTTTCACTACTTCACGGCATCCCAGAGAGAATCCTCACTGACAATGGTACGAATCTAAATAACACTATGATCACCGCCTTGTGCGAGCAATTCAAGATTCAGCATCACAATTCTTCCCCTTACCGGCCAAAGATGAATGGTTCTGTAGAAGCGGCTAACAAAAATATTAAGAAGATCATACAGAAAATGACAGTCATATACAAAGACTGGCATGAGATGCTACCGTTCACTCTCCACGGGTATCGTACCATAGCTTGCACATCAACTGGGGCAACACCTTATTCTCTGGTATAGGGCATGGAGGCTGTCTTGCCTATTGAGGTCCAGATCCCCTCTCTAAGAATCATGAAGGATGCTGTTTTGAATGAAGAAGATTTGATCCAGACTCGGTTTGACCAACTAAACTTGATTGATGAGAAGAGGCTTACAACCATCTGTCATGGTCAGATGTATAAAAAACACATGATAAAAGCTTTTAATAAAAAGGTCAAATGTCAGGTATATCGGGTCGGTGACTTGGTAATCAAGCGTATCATTTTGCCACCAGGTGATCCCAGGGGCAAATGGACTCCTACATATGAAGGGCCGTTTGTAATCAAAAGCATATTCTCTGGTGGAGCAATGATCTTGACCACTATGGATGGCGACGACCTCCCGCATCCTGTAAATATGGACATAGTTAAAAGATACTACGCATGATCAAAGACCCGCTAGGTTGACTGGCCTAGGCAAAAATAAGGGCTTCCCGGCAAACCAAAAGGGTTCGGGCAAAAATAAGGGATGAAAACTAAAAAAAGAAAATCTGTACACCCGACAAGTCGAAAACCCGAAAGGGCGGCTTGGGAAAAAAAGGGTATCCCGGTGGACTGAAAACTCAAGAGGGCGGTCCAGGCAAAAGTTAGGGATTGAAGCGTATGACTATGTCCCGTTGGATCATTTGACAAACAATCTTCAGCATCGACCAATCAACTCAAACGACTCTAAACCAATCAAATCAACTTCGCCGAGGCGACAAGTGGACAAGACATTCAGAGACATGAAGACTATAGCAGAATGGGAATCCCATGGGATTATTTCACATAGCTATCTTTGTATCCATTTTCATTTTTTACGACGACATTCTCTCGTTAAAATGCTCGTCTCATTGTACAAAAAATACTTATTCAAGTTAATACAAAGATATCCCTTTTGAAAGTGCAAAACCATCTGTTTTTCTTTGTTTCTGTGTCTTGTTTACAAAAATGTCCATTGATTTATTTTTGAACATATGCATTTGAACATGATTACTGTTACAAATAAACAGAAAACGGAAAGATAATTACTAATGACTTTAAGAAATGGGATAATATCTATAAGCCATTCCATAAGATCCCTGCAGGTACCTTCTCCAGCAAGAGCGGAAACAAATACATCCTACTACAGGATCATTAACACATCCCCAGTTTGAAGCCTGTTTGGTATCAAGCATTATCGTACCCCTGATAGAGCAAAGCTTCCAACTACCGCTCCAGAATTTCCCCAGCAAGTTGCCCAACTTCTCAGGTTTCCCCAGCAGAATGAAGTTTCAAACTGTTGATCCCCAGTAGAGATCGTCAAATTTCTCAGGATTCCCCAATAGGATTTTATAAGCAGTATACGACACTTCCCTTCTACAACAGAGTTTATTTCTCGAACAATTGGAAATTCATCCATCAACACATCAATTTAACAAAAATGGAAACTCATACTCTACATTCCCAGCAGCATTCAGGGATTTATTTTCCCCAATCCAATAAGCAATACAACGGATTAGCTCACATACGCATACCTCGCATCCATATATCATAAACATTGATAACGCCAATACATTACACCATGCATTTCATACATCATGACATTGCGTACAACTAATGTTTTACCCTTTTCAAGATAAGATTAATCAAATAAGCTATCATCAACAAATTACAAAGGTCAGAGATTGATTCCTAAGACAAGCCAGGACAATTATCTACATGACCAACGAAAGCATCTAGCACAGATATAATACAGTTCAGATAAGCTCCAGACAAGGACGCCATTCTGATACTCATTCAAGTTCAACTTTCAGATACAATACAAATACGCTCAGACACAGATGCGATTCTGATACTCATTCAAATTCAACTTTCAGATATAGTTCAGATACGCTCCAGACACGGATGCCATTCTGATACTCATTCAAATTCAACTTTTAGATACAGTACAGATACACTCCAGAAACGGATGCCATTCTGATACTCATTCCAATTCAACTTTCAGATACAGTTCAGATACGCTCCAGACACGAATGCCATTCTGATACTCATTCAAATTCAACTTTAAGATACAATACAAATACGCTCCAGACACGGATGCCATTCTGATACTCATTCAAATTCAACTTTCAGATACTGTTCAGATATACTGTAGACACGGATGCCATTCTGATACTCATTCAGATTCAAACTTCAGATACATTTCAGATATGCTCCAGACACAGACTCCATTCTGATACTCATTCAGTTTCGGCTTACAAACACAATTCAACAATGATTCTTGGATGGTATCTTTAAGCTCATCTCCTACAACTTTCTATCACCTCTCTAAATGGCATCTTTAAGCCTATTTCCCCAACCATCACATCATCGAGTGCAAATTTCTAGGCACTCTAGTGTCCAATCATCTTCCACCTTCAAGTCACGACTGGCAAAACATGCCAATCTAACTATTCAGGTTTAAGAAGATTGAATAGGGGCAGCTGTTGTACCCCAAAATTTTCCCTCTCCCGTCTCAAGGATTCTTAGAATTACTCCAGTCAAGTTTCAAGCCTCAGACCACATTTTCTAAGAAGAATCATTCAAATTATCAAAAGGGGGGCAAAACGAGCAAAATTGAGTTTTATGCTGGAAAAGTCAACCGGATGCTAAAAAAGGTCAAACTTTGACTTTTTGATCAAATTTGAGTCCCAAAAAAATCACATTATGTCAAGACATCCCAAAAAATGAAATGTGATCATCAAAAATCAAGAGAACCAAAAATCCAACTTTGTAAGACTTTGAAATTTTCTAAGTATTTTCTATACTTGGTTGATTTCATTTTGCTCCACGGAGTTTTACTACAATCCCAATTAATTCAAAATGATGCAAGTAATTCAAATTATTACAAAGTGACATTTTTGCAAGATTATAAATTCTAAGACTATGTCTTGATTAAAAAAAAACCTTGTCACAATATTTTTGCCTTTGACATAATGTGCATGATATATTCCACAAGACCAAATTTGTGACATGCTACAAACTATGCTGTCCAAAGTTGAAGAAAATATGATATATCACATTGCCACAACACCCCATACTGGCTTGCAAGAGACCTTGTGCTATGCTGCACCCCAAGGATGCATGCTGTCCAATACAGTCCAAAACTGCTATATGCAGTCTGTTCAAGCCTGCACCTCAACAGCCCCAAAATTGCACCAAAATGGCAAAGGAAAATTGTGTGCAGAAAGTATCAAAGCAGTAGGCAAAAACAATTCAAAATGACTTATTTGCTTTCCCCCCTAAACCACAGTCAAGGGGTCTACAAAAAGAGGAATGTCTCATAAGACAAGGAGGTTGGATTTGGAAGAGAGGTTAAAAATTTTCTAGAGTGAAGATAGAGGGTTTTGTTGAGCAGAAAAACAGTATTCTATGCAATTTTGACTCATTTTCAAAACCAAAACTGCTCTTGTTCAAAACAGAAATCCAACCCTTTGCTCCACCACACAAACTTTTCTTCAAAGACTGTCCAAACATAACCAAAAAAACAGTCCCTGTAGTGCTGTTCATCTCTATCCTTAAAACACAAAAAACATTACAGTATAGTCCAACTTAGTTTCAACAGTCCGGAGTAGTTTTCTGGAGATTCATTGAGGTCCTTATCACATTTGGAAAAATATTTAGATTTAAAACTGACAGTGCAGTCCAGAGGTAAGTGTTCTTGACTTGATATCTCTCCATACATCATTAATGATTTGTTTATTTTGAAGATAAGATGTAGTACTTTAATATCTTTTTTGAACTAGTCATATGTACCTTGTTTAGGCTAATTCAATCATTTGTTGTTCATGTTTATCCATCATATGCCATAAACTAACCTGTACAATCAGTAAAATAATGTTTAAGATAGGAAAATGCAGGATGTATCGACACATAACCCTCATGCATCGACCCATCCTTGTGAAAAAATAGGGTATGAGTCGACACATAACCCTCATGCATCGACCCATACTGAGTTCAGGTCACAAACAGAAACTGGAAAAGCCTATGAGTCAATACATACGCGTTTCGTATCGATACAAGAAGGTGTATAAGTCGATACATCCCATTATGTGTCGACTCATACTGAACATATTTCGTTTTACAGGAGCAAGGAAAAGCTATGTGTCGATGCATAGCAACATGGGTCAACACGTAGCAGTTCAAAATGCATTTTTCCCTTTATTTCATACTGTTTTCACATTGTTTTCATTATCATTCGATATGGTTATAATATTTTAGTTTCTACTTCATCCCCATTGATTAAATTTTACCCCATCCCCCTAAAGTGATGTAATAGCTTAGATTCTACTTTCCGCATTTTACTTGCCTTTCATATATTGCTAGTGAATAGGATGCATGGCAAGATAAAATCGACAAATAGATGACTTTCAAATACAAGATAAAATGTATGCAAACTAACACACTTGCACACTAACACCTCTAGGGTAATCTCATTTGTTGCCTATCGGAAAATAGTCATGTCCCTCGAACATGGGCGTTTTAGCAAAAGACCCTCGATAAAAGATCGTAGTCCCTCGATGACCCTCGATGTTGCCTTTGGTAAACGATCTAGTCCCTAAAAACGACATTGCTAAAACGTCCTATATGTTGCCTTCTATGACTATACAAACGTCCCAATGCCCGTCCCTTCACATCCAACGATGGGGCTTCTTACCAAATCAATGGTAAGATAACAACGTCTAAAGAAGGAGGAAAAAACATTTAAGACCTTTCGAGTGGGTAGATTCGCTCCTAGTTACTCGCTTGCTCACGACAAAAACATTCTTGCACCTATACTTTCATCTCAAAACACTTTCAAAAGACAAAATGTTCTGTATACGTTCTTATAGATACGAGAACCATTGCAAGACATCTTTTTAAAATATTTTCCGAAACACAATCCACAAACACGTCTTTGAACCACTTTTCGAAATAAAAACTTTGTACGCGTTCTTATAGAAACGAGAACCATTACAAAGAGATTTTCCAAAATACTTTAAAAGCCCACACCACAAGCACATTGTCAAATAAAAGCAAGTGATCTAAACGAGTAACTAAGAGCCCATGGAAAACCATGGATGAAAAGGGTGTTAATACCTTCCCTTTTAATAATCTACCCCCCGAACCCAAGAAATAATCTCGAAAGGTCTTTCTTGTGCTTTTTACCTTTCCTTTTGGATAAAAGAAAAGTTGATGGCGACTCTTGCTATCCGCACAAATGAGATCAAAACGCAAAACATCAAGTCAGCTCTCCCACCGTATCACACAAGGGCTATCACTTCAACTCTGCATCAGAAGCTAAAATTTGTGCGTGAAGGGAAGGTAGTGATCATAAATGGGGAGCAGGCGTTGTTGATATCCCATCTATCCTTTTTCAGTATTGTAGAAGCAGATGAGGCTGCTTTTGGAACCCAATTCCAAGCCCTATCCATTGACAACATAAGGAGAAATAAAAATTCTTTGGTTTCGTTGAAGGACGCGCAACAGGTTGTGCGCAATGGTTATAATGTAGTTTGGGGACGACTTGTGGATCCACCCGTGAACAAGAACATAACTGGTTTGGGTTTCTCTCCAAATATTGGTAAAGGCGAAAGTTTGAAATCAAAGTCTTCTGTGAACAGTTATCAGGATGTTTTCCGCAGCGGAGGCTACCTCCATCCAATTGGTTCTGGAATTAATGCTGTTAAAGAGGATGAAGCAGAGCAGGAAGTACCGAATTATGTGACGCATGGAGTCCGAGTTCAAAACTGGGTCACCATTGATGTTCCTTCTTGCAGACATGTTTCAAAGTAATTTGTTTTGTTAATCTGTTTCTTTCTTTTGAAAAGCTTTCACTCTTCCCAAGGTGAAAGTATTGTATGGGCTTATCTGTTTGCTTTAACTTTTAAGATCATTAATAAAAGTTGTCTTTGCTTCCAAAAATATGTCTTTATTTTCTGCTTTTTCTTGGGAAATGGTAATCTAATAAAAAACCCTTTCAAAATAAATAATAACTGAAAATTAATTTGCATGATCACTTGTTATATGTGTCAGTTTCTAAAAGCAATCATAAATCACATGTGCAGATTAATTAAAAAACCCGTTGAATACAATGACCTTGCACCCTCTCCCAAATTTGAATGTCCTGTGTTTGGGGCTGAAGAAGAAGATTATGGTGAGATTCCAGAAGAGGTCTCACGATTGCTTGAGCACGAGGAAAATACCATTCAGCCATATAAGGAGCCTTTGGAAGTGATTAATTTGGGTTCAGAAGAAGATCTGAAGGAAGTCAAGATTGGAGCATCGTTACATCCTGATGTGAAGAGCGGGTTGATTGAGCTGTTGAAAGAGTATGTGGATATTTTTGCTTGTTATTATCAAGATATGCCTAGTCTAGATACAGACATTGTCGAGCATCATTTGCCGTTGAAGCCATAGTGTTTTCCAGTTAAACAAAAGTTGAGAAGAACCCACCCAGATATGGAAGTAAAGATCAAAGAGGAGGTCCTAAAGCAGATTAATGCTGGTTTTCTTGTGACGTCAGTGTATCCTCAATGGATTTCCAATATTGTCCCAGTACCGAAAAAAGACAGAAAAGTCCGCATGTGCGCAGACTACAGAGATCTAAATAAAGCTAGTCCAAAAGATGATTTTCCATTGCATCACATTAACATGTTAGTGGACAGCACAACAAAATTCAAAGTATTCTCATTCATGGACGGATTTTCCGGGTATAATCAAATAAGAATGGCTCCAGAGGACATGGAAAAAACAACGTTTATCACACCCTGAGGAACATTCTATTATAGAGTGATGCCCTTCGGGTTGAAGAACACTGGTGCAACGTACCAGAGGGCTATGCCAACCCTATTCCATGATCTGATGCACAAGGAAATTGAAGTATATGTTGATGATATGATTTCCAAATCCCAAACTGAAGAAGGGAATATAGAAGATTTGTTGAAGTTGTTTCAGCATTTGAGGAAATATCGTCTCCGCTTGAATCCAAATAAATGCACCTTCGGAGTTGGATCGGGGAAGTTGTTGGGTTTTATTGTTAGCCAGAAAGGAATTGAAGTTGACCCTGATAAAGTCAAAGCAATTCAAGAAATGCCAGCACCAAAAACTGAAAAGCAAGTCAGGGGTTTCCTTGGGCGTTTGAATTATATCTCCAGATTTATTTCCTACATGACTGTAACATGTGAACCGATCTTTAAGTTGTTAAAGAAAGATCAAGGTTGTGTGTGGACGGATGACTGTCAAAGGGCATTTGAGAGTATTAAAGAATATTTTCTTGAACCTCCTATCTTGCTTCCTCCCGTAGAAGGAAGACCGTTGATTATGTATCTAACAGTGTTAGATAAATCCTTGGGTTGTATTCTGGGACAACAGGATGAAACAGGGAAGAAGGAGTTCACCATTTATTATCTCAGCAAAAATTTCACTGATTGTGAGTCGCGGTATTCCATGCTGGAAAAGACATGTTGTGCTTTGGCCTGGGCGGCAAAGCGTTTGCGGCAGTATATGTTGAATCATACCACTTGGTTGATCTCCAAAATGGATCCAATCAAGTATATTTTTGAGAAGCCTGCTCTTACTGGGAGAATTGCCTGCTGGCAGATGTTTTTATCTGAATATGATATTGAATACCGCACTCAAAAAGCTATCAAAAGTAGTGTGTTGGCAGATTATCTTGCTCACCAGCCGGTGGAAGATCATCAGTCTACAGGATATGAATTCCCCGATGAGGATGTGATGTTTCTGAAAGTGAAAGATTGTGATGAACCATTTCCTGAGGAGGGCCCTGACCCTGAATCTTGTTGGAGTATGATATTTGATGGAGCGGTGAATGCTTATGGTAAAGGAATTGGTGTTGTGATTGTCACTCCTCATGGATCGCACATTCCTTTTACTGCAAGGTTAACATTTGATTGCACTAATAATATGGAGGAATATGAGACTTGCATCATGGGTCTTGAGGAAGCTATTGATCTCAGAATCAAAATTCTAGATGTGTATGGTGATTCAGCTTTGGTAATAAATCAGATTAAAGGAGAATGGGACACTCGTCACCCTGGCTTGATCCCTTACAAAGACTATGCAAGAAGATTATTATCCTTCTTCAATAAAGTTAAATTCCATCACACCCCTAGAGACAAAAATCAAATGGCGGATGCTCTGGTAACTCTGGCTTCCATGTACCAAGTGAATGGTTGGAATGATATACCCCGAATTACAATTCGACGACTAAATAGGCCCGCTCATGTGTTTGCAACAGAGGAGGTAGCAGATGAAAAACCTTGGTATTATGATATCAAGCATTTTCTTCAGACTCAGGAATACCTGATTGGTGCGTCAAGGAAAGATAGAAAGACACTGAGAAGATTGGCAGACAGTTTCTTCCTCAGTGAAAATGTGTTATACAAGAGAAATTATGACATGGTCTTGCTCAGATGCGTGGATAGACACGAAGCAGACATGTTGATGCATGAGATTCATGAAGGTTCATTTTTCACTCATGCTAATGGATATTTTATGGCTAAAAAGATGCTAAGGGCAGGTTACTATTGTTTGACAATGGAGTCTAATTGTTACAAATTTGCAAAGAAGTGCCATAAATGCCAGATTTATGCAGATAAGGTCCATGTGCCTCCGAAACTTCTCAATGTGATTTCCTCCCCATGTCCTTTCTCTATGTGGGGTATTGATATTATCGGGATGATAGAACCCAAAGCTTCGAATGGACACCGTTTTATCTTGGTAGCAATTGACTACTTTACCAAATGGGTAGAGGCTGCTTCATATGCCAATGTTGCCAAACAGGTGGTTGTGCGTTTCATAAAAAACAATCTTATATACCGATATGGTGTGCCGAGTATAATCATCACTGACAATGGCTTGAATTTGAACAACAAGATGATGACAGAACTGTGTGAAGAATTCAAGATTGTCCATCACAATTCATCTCCATACAGGCCAAAGATGAATGGGGCTGTTGAGGCTGCTAATAAGAATATCAAGAGAATTATCCAGAAAATGGTTGTTACTTATAAGGATTGGCATGAAATGCTCCCTTTTGCTCTGCATGGGTATCGGACATCTGTTCGCACTTCAACAGGAGCAACTCCGTTCTCCTTAGTATATGGAATGGAAGCCGTACTCCCAATTGAGGTTGAGATTCCCTCTTTGCGTGTGATAATGGAAACCAAGTTGACAAAGGCTGAATGGGTCCAGAACAGATTTGACCAATTGAATTTGATTGAAGAGAAGAGAATGACAACTTTATGTCATGGACAATTAGATCAGAAAAGAATGAAGAAAGCTTTTGATAAAAAGGTCAATCCTCGTGAATTTAGAGAAGGCGACCTCGTGCTCAGGAAGATCATATCTTTCAACACTGATTTTAGGGGCAAGTGGACTCCCAATTTTGAAGGCCCATATGTTGTCAAGAAAGCCTTCTCTGGTGGTGCATTAATTCTTGAAACTATGGATGGCAAGGAGTTCCCACGTCCCATGAATGCTGATGCAATCAAGAAATACTTCGCCTAAAGAAATAAAAGAACAGCTCGCTAAGTTGAAAACCTGAAAGGGCGGCTTAGGAAAAAAGGAGCGTCTCGGTAGGCCGAAAACCAGAAAAGGGCGGTGTTGTACCCCAAAATTTGCCCTTCCATTTCTCAATGATTTCTCATCACAAAACCTTTGAAGCCCAAGATCCAGTTAGGGTTTCATCTGCTCAAAACCTCTCCTGGCACTGTTGACTCAAATTAGGGTTTGTGTTTGCACCAAGATGTTTTGACCCAAAATGCCTAAGATCACTTTCATGCTTCATATTGGACTCCCAAGTTTATCCATACCAAGTTTCAAGCTTTGATTCCAAGTTTTGCCTAGTCAATTGGACAGTTGACCTAAAAATCAGCTGTATTGGGGAAAAAGTCAACTGTGGCCAATTGATAGTCAAACCTCATGAAAATTGACCCACATCAACATTATGAACCCATATGGACCATTTGATCAAGTTTGGATCACAATTCCATAAGAAATTTGATCAGATCACCAAAAGGGCAAAATGGTCATTTTTAGGGTTTTGACTGCACAAAGGCAATTTTTGACTGTTTGACCTAGCCAATGGCAAACCAAGCTCATATATGGACTCAAGGACCCCATGGAATTATCTTGACATGCTCAACAAACTCAAAAGATCCCAAGTACACAAGATTGACAGTTGAATTTCCCAGTCAATTGATCAATTTTGACTGTATACTGAAAAGTCAAACTTTGACTTTTTGGTCAAAATCAAGAGTCAAGATTCATTTTTCATCAAAACATGCCAAATCATGAAACTTGTTCATCAAGAAATCACAAAATGCAAATTAGGGTTAGAAATTAGAATTTTTCATAACTCAGAATTTTTCTAAGTTATAAAAAACCCTAATTTTTTCCTAACTTTTCCCCACTTTTTCACCAAGATCCATTTGGATTCAAACAAAAGTCAAAACATGAAAGTTGTAGCTTGTTGCATAATATACAACTTTGATTCACAAAGTTTTCCCATTTGAGGCTTGTATCTCAAGTTACAAATTTTTGAATAAGGGCACTAAACCATTCTTAATTTAGTGAGTTTTTGACCTATTTTGACAAGGTTTTCTACCCCACTTCAAGGCCATTTTCCATATACTTCCACTTGGAATTTCAATTTTCATTTCAAAGATGGATTGCAGTACACATTACAAGCTTTCCAGAATGTCCAAGAACTCATCAAACAACCTCATGACTTGAGAGACTCGAATTTCACAATTTGGCAAAAACTCACTTTTGAATTGGCCATTTTTCATGTTCATAATTTGTGCAAACTTCTCAAACCAGCATGCCCCTTGATTACAGGTCCTAAAACCATCCAACACTCAATAATTTAATGCATGTCCATTGTGCTAAGACCTTGTTTCATGAGCTAAAGCATTGTATGATGGATTAATCCCAAATTAGATAAAGCATTCTTTCTATTTTTACAAAAGTTTCACTTTATGTCCAATTACAAATCCAAGAAGTACAGTCCATATCTAATTGGCACAAGTTTATGTGTTAATCACACTGATCAAGGAGGGATTATGCAGCATAGTATGAGGGCCTGTACAGGCTAGAGGCACAATGTCACCGTGGCTTGTTTAAAGTGTAAGAAACACATCATAACTCACAACAACTCTGATATCAGCTTAGAAACCCTTAAGTGAACTTATCACACATACTCCACACATCTCAACCAAGCTTTTGTACGACCCTAGCACCTCTTAAACACTCCCAATCTCAGAATCATCTTCAAACTGCAAAAACAGGGCCAGGCCTGCAGTTTGAGTGCCATCTTCCATTTCCCTCGAGCTCTCTTGCCCAAACCAGTTCACATACATTCCCTAGCACATATGCAAGCTAACCATGCCTTGAAACACGACCTGTAATCCCTCTAACCACTTCCACCATTTTCAGTTTCTTGTTTTGCAGGTGAAGTGCTCTAGCACGATTCAGAAGCTTTCAAGACAAAGTAAACATTGGAATAGCATCCCTGGACCTCAAGGAAGCTTTTCCAATCATCACCTTGCACTGAAAGCTCCCTCATTTCCAGATAGAACTTCAGCTGAACAGGTATCTTGGTGAACTTCTATCTCTCTTATCAAGCATCATTAGCTCTAAGTTTGTGAATAAACAATGTTCTACTCATGCCCCTGAACATGTACATGCTTTTACTTTTCATTTCTTTTGCCTGAGCTGTGAGAATTTAAGGTTTGAAAATGGCAGAAAACTTAGGTCAGGATTTGGGATTGTTAAAATTCTCTCTCATTTCTGAGAGTTAGGAGATGTTCTTTATATATTTGGAATCGTGGTTTCATGCTTAACATTTTTTGTGTTGGAAGTTTGTGTAAAAGATCAAAGGATCAGGATGTTTGAACTGGAAGAAACAGGCGCGCGTTTTGGACAGTTTGTTGTCTGAAGGTTGAGGAAGAAGCCACATGGGCTGGGCTTGTGTGGTCTTTTCTTTTTACACCCTATTTCCATTTTCATACCCCCTGAGCCCATTTGCTTGATTTAATGTTTTTTTTTTCTTTTTTCATTTTGACTTATTTATTTTTTCTAACAATGTTTAAAACTTGAAAAATCATTTTTGCACCATTTTTGCATTTTTTAAGTATTTATTTGTTTATATATATATATATATATATATATATATATATATATATATATATATATATATATATATATATATATATATATATATATATATATATATATATATATATATATATATATATATATATATATATATATATATATATATATATATATATATATATATATATATATATATATATATATATATATATATATATATATATATATATATATATATATATATATATATATATATATATATATATATATATTATTTAGAAATATTACTAATAATGTAAACATATTGTATTTCTGATTTTTTATTTCATTTTTCCCTTTTGAAACATTTTGTATAAAAATACTTTTTTTTCATAAAATTAAATATTATTATTTTTTGCATATTTAATATATCTTGTAAATAATATAAATATACATATATACATATATATATTAATATAATTAGGATGAAAATACCAAAAAAATGTACATATTTTATTTTTTATCATTTAATACTAAAAAATGCCCCTTTTTACAAATATACCATATTTTATTCTATTTTTGTGTGTAAATAATAAATAATTGATTAATCCCCCTTTGATTAAAAATTAGGGTTTTTACCCTAAATTTGAAAATACTTCAAAAATAATACCTTTTTATTTTCTTTTTATTTTACATAAATAATACTTTTTTTCATACATATAAAAATTCTTTTTTGCATTCTTGCATATTTGTTTTATTTCTATTTTATTTATGCTTTTAATCATATTGTAAATATTCAAAGCAAATGATGTAATAGCTTAGATTCAATTTCTTGTCTAAATATCTCCCCATTTGAACATTTGTACCCCCCTCCCCATATTATTGTGTTGTAATAGCGTAGGAATTTAAATTTCGCACTTTAAATGCTTTCTAAACATACTATGCTAGAATTAGGGTTTGTGTGCGAATAAAACGAACAAAATAGTTGGACCTAATCTCAAGATAAATAAGCATGAAAATGGACAACACATTTCACACTTGCACCCCTAGGGTATTCCACTTTGTTGCCTTCAAATAATTGGGCCATATTGCATGTTGAATTTCTTTGGGTAAAACAAACAATCAAAATGATCATAGTCCCTTAAAATGTTTCCTAAATGAATGATCAAGTCCCTTTTTTTAAAGAAAAATTGCCCAAAGACATTTAACACTATTGCAATTATGGTCTAAACGATGACCCGCGCCCGTCCCGTTCACCTCCTAAGACAAGATTGTCCACCAAATGCAATGGTGGAATAAAATTGTCAAAAGGTTTAAAACATAACAAAAATCTTTGAGAAAACTTTAGGGTAGATAACTCCTAAGTACTTGCCAATTTGCAAAGAAAACACTTGCCTAATTTCAAAACCCACTTCACAAACACTTTCAAAACCAACTTTCAAAAACCTTGAAACATCTTTTTAAAAGACAAAACACCTTTTGTAAAATATTCGAGTAAAGAATTGTTACAAGGGTAGCCTATACAAGGCATCTTTTCAAAAACATTTTCAAAACCACACACCAAGCACCATTTAAAACAATTGAAAGCCAAGGCAAGTTGATCCAAGCAAGTACCTAAGAGCCCATGGATAACCATGGATAGAAAGGGTGCTAATACCTTCCCTTTCTATAATCTACTCCCCGAACCCAAGAAAAATCTCAAAGGTTTTTGCTGTGCTTTTTAAACCTTTCCTTAGGATAAAATAAAAAGTCGGTGGCGACTCTTGCTCAACCGAAACATTCGCGAAAACAAACGCAAAACCCTAGTCAGTTCTCCCACCGTATCACAGAACTGGCGACTCTGCTGGGGAAATTTTTTTAAAGTGGAGTAACCTTAGGGTTTAGATCACCCTCTTGCATGACTAATTGTTTGAATTGATTGCTTTATATCTTGGCTCTATTGTTTGGGTTTGTAATCCTACACCCGGATTTTGGGAACATTCATAGATAGTAATACGTGGTGGAAACTATGCGGGGTATACCGACACGGTCGAAGCAATAGCTATATTAGTGCGACATATTTGTGAGTACCGGTAACCCTTGAGTTCAATCAAGGAGAGTACGGGGCCGCTGAGTGATGTCACTAAGCACTAATGACCTAGAACCTTACTTGACCATCTTGGCCTTTTATTAGGGGTAGTGAGATGACCGGCTTTGGTGCAGTCCGAAGTTGGTAGATACTCGATACTACACTCATTGAGGGTTGTTTTCTTGGAATATTTTGGTCGCTAGTTAAGTGGCTAAACCAAAACAATGAACAATGAAAACAATCCCGTGATATTGAGCTCCTTAGAACCCGGTTACTATTGATAGGACAGGTTTTTAAGCCAACTACACTCAAGAGGGTACTTACCTATGAAACCCCATGCAAGCCTGAAACTAGGGTTTGGTGTGATTTGCTTGTACATATGTTTTGTGCATACATCATAAACATCATGAAGCATCATATGCATTTACTAACCATCTCAAGGGTTTGGATCTTTATCTTTGTTCCTGTTTTGTAGGTCATGGAAATTCCTCGCAGAAATACCATTCAAGTCAACCTTGTGAGAATATCTCCTCAATTCAAAGAGCTCACCTCAAGAATTCCGGAAAATTCATCTTTTAGTAAAAGACATGGTAGACTGCTCAGCCTAGTCAACACCAACATTGAAGAAGACATGATGAAAGTGCTATTCCAGTTCTTTGACCCTCTTCACCACTGTTTCACTTTCCCTGATTATCAGTTGGTACCCACTTTGGAGGAGTTCTCTCAACTCCTAAGAATCCCTATCCTTAATCAACTACCCTTCAACGGTACGGAAAAGGAACCAAAGCCGGAAGATGTTGCTCGAGCATTACATCTACAACCATCCGACATCAAGGGGCATTGGGAAACCAGAAGCGGCGTCAAAGGATTCTTAGCAAAATTCTTGTTTGAGAAGGCACAAGAATGTTGGAATTCATTGGACCTGCAAGCCTTTGAAGAAATTGTGGCACTCCTTATCTATGGGTTGGTCTTGTTCCCAAATCCTGACCAATTGGTAGATGTCAACACCGTCAAAATCTTCTTGTCCAGAAATCTAATACCAACATTGCTTGGGGACATCCTTCACTCATTCTACACACGAACAATGAGAAAGAGGGGTGTTCTCATGTGCTGTACTCCTATCCTTGCAAGGTGGTTTATTTCGCACCTTCCACAATCTGTCTTGAAGAATGACCAAGGCTCAAGGTGGTCCCAACGGTTGATGACTCTTACTCATTCTGATGTGCATTGGTGTTCTCGGTCCATAGAAAATGTCATCATCGTCGATCGTTGCGGAGAATTTCCTAATGTTCCTTTACTTGGAATCAGGGGAGGCATCACCTACAACCCTTGCCTAGCTTTGAGGCAATTTGGATATGCACGGAGGGATGGCCCTCATGATATGTTGATTCCTAGCCTAGTTTTTTACTTCGACAACGATGCGCAAGGACTTCGCCAAAGATTCATCAGAGCTTGGGGAAAGCTCAACAAGGTTGATAGCAAGACTCTGGGACACAAGAACTCCATCCCTCTTGAGCCCTATCTCAAGTGGGTACGAGCCCGAGCCCAAAGTCTAATGATGCCTTATCCTCATGTACTCCCAGTGATTAAAGAGCCCGTCAATGAAGGAGAGGTTCCCTACACCATCCTGCATCCAGACATGCCTACATCGTGGGAGGAAATGCAGAAAAGTTGGATTCAGCTCAAGGAGGAACGGAACACTTTTGAGCTAGCTATTACGCCAGTGAAAAGAAGGTTCTAGAGCTTACCCGCCGACTCCACGAGCAAGAGGCCCTCAACACCTACATCGCACCAAAGAGGATGCGCAATGTCTTTCTGCCTTAAGAAGTTTATTTTGTAATATTTGGCCCATGGGGCATTTATGTACTAACAAATTTCTTCTTATTAATATGACGTGCGTTCTTCTTTGTCTGAAACAATTTTGAATGTTCTAAATCCTTGAATGCATTGCATACATCAGCATACCATTCATCATGTGCATAAGCAGGTCTCACTCCAGGTTTCCTTATCTGTCTGCTGTTTATTTCAGTAGGATGGATCTCGAGCAAACAGTCAAAGACCTACAAGCTCAGAATGCACAGTTCCAGCAACTCCTGATGACTTTGGTTAAAAGTCAGGAGGATATCAAGACTCAATTGGGGAATAAGGACCCAGTGAAGAAGAAGAAAAAGAGGATTGGGGTGGCTACTTTGGGGAGAAGATTTGACAGAGAAGCTCGGAGAGTGCTTGAATTTCCTCCTACTTCTGATGAAGGGACTAGTAAAAGAGATGGAGTTGCGGTGCCTTCCGAGTCTGATGCAGAGGAAGAAGAGGTTGAAGAGGATGAAGATTATTCCGATCAGCAATATCCTCCAGCTGATGATAAATACAAGGGTTTAGAAGACAGATTGGCTGCCATGGAACTACAGAGAGTACCGGGTTTGGATTTTGAAGACTTGGGCTTGGTTGCCGGGATTGTGATTCCCCCAAAATTCAAAGTGCCAGTGTTTGTGAGGTATGATGGGCTGTCCTGTCCCAAAATGCATCTCAGGTCCTACGTGAGAAAGATTCAACCCTATACGGCAGATAAAAATCTCTGGATTCATTTCTTTCAAGACAGCCTGTCGGGAGCTCAGTTGGAGTGGTTTTATCAGCTAGAAGGAACCAGTGTCAGAAATTGGGAAGATTTGGCCACCGCTTTCTACAAACAATACCAGTATAATTATGATCTTGCTCCTACTCGTACCCAGCTTCAGGGTATGTCACTAGGAACAAGTGAGGGATTCAAAGAATATGCATAAAAATGGAGGGATTTGGCTGGCAGGGTGCAGCCTCCTTTAACTGATCGTGAACTCGTTGATATGTTTCTCGGGACTCTATCTGGGCCATTTTTCAATCATCTAATTGGTAACTCTTCTGCGGGGTTTACCGATTTGATCTTAACAGGCGAAAGGATAGAGGCTGGCATCAAGTCAGGAAAGATTCAGAAGGGTGTTGCTGCAAGTGTTGAGAAGAAACCTTTTAAGAAGGAGACAGCTATGGTATATTCTCAGAGAAGAGCAGGGAAGATGGAGCGTTGGCCAACTGTGGGGGCCGTAATGATTCAAAACACTCCGAGTGAGCAGCCTCGCTATAACCAGTCCAGACCAAATCAGCAACGAGTGGAACGGCCACAACGGCAGTTCACCCGTATTAATATGACTCCAGCGAAAGTGCTTCCCCATCTATTGAAGTTAAACCTCGCCACCATCAAGGAGGCACCAAAGAATGTGAATACGTCCTCTCCGCATTATCATGCCAATGCTAAATGCGCCTACCATTCAGACAGTGTTGGGCACGACACCAATGATTGTTGGGCACTCAAGCATAAAATCCAAGACCTGATAGAGGCTAAGGAGGTAGAGTTTGACGCTCCAGAGAAGCCTAATGTGATATCTGCACCCATGCCGAAGCACGACCGAAATGTCAATGCCATTGAAGAAGATTTGTATGTTGCTGATGTCAGTGATCTGACTACTCCACTGCTAACCATTAAGTTGAATTTGTTAAGGGCCGGGATCTTCCCGGGATGTAAAGAAGACTGCTATTGTTGCTACTCCCTGCCGTTTGATTATCCGCTACTGAAGAAAGGCATCCAAGGCCTTATGGATAGACGACAAATTTTGTTTGAAAAAGTTTCTGCTGTTCCAGTTCATACTGAAGATGTCTCAATCATAACCATTCACGCCAATCTTTCCAAGGCCGTCAAAAAGCCTGTTAAGATTACACCAGCTGCAAAATCTGTTCCTTTGAAGATAACAATGCCAGGACCTGTTCCCTATGTTTCTGAGAAGTCGATACCTTGGAACTATGGCGGTGACATCTACTACCATGGTATCAAGCAAATCGAGGTAATTGAAGAAAGTTCGGATGATGAAAGAGCCAACATTAGTAACATTGCGGGCACCAGCAAAATCACCAGGAGCGGGAGAATATTTTCTCCAGAGATTGCCCCTCCAAGAGCAGTCTTTGGACCCTCATCAGCTAACGAAGTCATCCCTGCACCAATAAAACTCTCTGCTAGAACTCCTCTGATTGAAGACGTTGTTGTTCCTAGTACTATCTCTCCTACCGCTACTGACAAAGGTAAGGGAATACAAGATGAGCCCGTCAGGACGAGGGCTCAACCCTTGGTTATCCCGGAAACCTCCAAGAAGGAAATGGACGAGATTTTGAGGATAATCAAGAGAAGTGATTACGATGTGGTGGAACAGTTGGGGCAAACCCCCTCCAAGATCTCCATGCTGGCACTACTACTTTGCTCAGAAGCGCACGCTAAAGCCCTGATAAAATTCCTGAAGGCAGCTCATGTGCCCCAGGAAACCTCTGCGAATCAATTTCAAAATTGCGTGGCTAGCCTGACTGCGGACAATGGACTAGGTTTTTCTGATGCCGACCTAACCCCTAAAGGCAGAAACCACAATGATGCTTTGCATATTTCAATCGAGTGTCGCGGAACCACTCTTGCACATGTTTTGGTTGATACCGGTTCGTCGCTGAATGTTTTGCCTAAGAAGGCCTTGGACCGACTAGATTGTGAAGGGTTGGAATTGAAGCCGAGTGATATTGTTGTCAGAGCTTTCGATGGTTCGAAGAGAATGGTCCATGGAGAGGTTGAAATTCCCATCAAGATAGGCGTCGAGGTGTTTAAATCCACTTTCTATGTGATGGACATCCGTCCATCATACTCTTGCTTGCTGGGTAGGCCTTCGATACACCATGCTGGGGCAGTCACCTCCTCCTTACATCAGATGTTGAAGTATCCTATCAAGGGAAGGATCATCACTGTCCATGGTGAAGAAGAGTACATGATTAGCCACTTAAATTCTTTCCGGTATGTGGAGGTTGAAGGAGAGTTCATTGAGACACCGTTTCAACATTTCGAAGAAGTCCTTCCTGAAATAGCAGTAGCGAAGTTGACGGCTGAGACACCAAGACAGATGGCCAGGATGACATCTCTGGAGGATGCAAGGGCCGCAATAAAAGAAGGGAAGAATTCAGCATGGGGGCAGTTACCCGACTTTCCACATAAGACTGACAAGTTTGGATTAGGGTTCACAGCCGCTGGCCAGAAAGCTATGCGCCGGTCGAAGATTGAAAGGGCGCCAGTCAAAATTTCTCCTTACGAAATCAACGCCCTGGAAGAGGAGGACAAAGAAAGCAACATTGAAGTGTGGATTTATCCAACTGTCAAAGGAGGATTGAGAAATTGGGAGGCTAAGGGCTTTGTCCCCATCACTTTTATTCATCAGTAGTTTACCTGTTAAACATTTCCTATTTGGTCTGTAATATTTACTTTCAAAACAATTCGTACATTATCTTTTCACCTCCTGCCTTGCCCGGGGCATGTAGGTCTACTTGTAAGGGTTTTGATTATTTTTCATATTCATATGCCATGTTTAATGATTCATTGGACATTTTTCATTTGATAAACTTCTTATGTTCATTTTCTTTCCTTTTGCATTTTTTGTTTAAGGATGGCTATCCCTTACACACACCCACACTCACCAATGCAGGTACCCATCCACTCCGGATTCCATGGGTGACTATTCTGCTGTATCTTTCAATAACTCTGAAGATCTGGTCAATCTAGCCGAGTATGAAGATGACGAAGGTTGTGAAGTACCCGGGGAACTAGCCAGACTTCTGCAACAAGAGGAAAGGGTCATCTTACCGCATGAAGAGTCACTGGAAACTGTTAACTTGGGAACCGAGGAGGACCGGAAGGAGGTGCAAGTAGGTGCCAATCTGGAACCAAAAGTCAAGGAGCGCTTGGTACAGTTATTGAATGAGTATGTTGAAATCTTCGCTTGGTCCTATGAAGACATGCCGGGTCTAGACACAGACATCGTGGTTCACCGTCTCCCCACAAGAGAAGACTGTCCACCAATCAAGCAAAAAGGTCGCCGAATGAGGCCTGACATGTCCGAAAAGATCAAAGCGGAAGTAATGAAACAATTCGATGCTGGCTTTCTGGCTGTTACGTCCTATCCTTAATGGGTCGCTAACATCGTGCCAGTACCGAAGAAAGATGGCAAAGTCAGAATGTGTGTGGACTACCGGGATTTGAATAGGGCCAGCCCTAAAGATGATTTCCCGCTACCTCATATTGACATCTTGATCGACAATACAGCTCAGCATAAAGTGTTTTCCTTCATGGACGGATTCTCAGGCTACAATCAAATCAAAATGGCTCCCGAGGATATGGAGAAAACAACTTTTGTCACACAATGGGGCACTTTCTGTTACAAGGTGATGCCGTTCGGGCTGAAGAACGCAGGGGCAACTTATCAACGCGCCATGGTAGCTTTATTTCATGATATGATACATCATGAGATTGAAGTTTACATAGACGATATGATAGCTCGATCAAAAACAGAGGAAGAGCACCTTGAACATCTAGAGAAGCTGTTTGCCAGGTTAAAAGAATACAAGCTCAGGCTAAATCCAAGTAAATGCACTTTCGGAGTTAGGTCTGGTAAACTCCTGGGATTCATTGTAAGCAACAAAGGCATTGAAGTCGATCCGGCAAAAGTAAAAGCAATACAAGAGATGCCTGCTCCCCGTACTGAAAAGGAGGTTAGAGGATTCTTGGGGCGCATAAACTATATTTCCAGATTCATCTCACATCTGACTTCTACCTGTGAGCCAATTTTCAAACTCTTAAAAAAGGATCAGGTAGTGGAATGGAACGACGATTGCCAAGCTGCTTTCGATAGAATCAAGGAGTATTTGCTAGAACCTCCTATTCTGATGCCACCCGTCGAAGGAAGACCATTGATCATGTACTTAACCGTCTTGGATAACTCAATGGGGTGTGTTTTGGGCCAGCATGACGAGTCTGGTCGAAAAGAGCATGCTATTTATTACCTTAGCAAAAAGTTTACCGACTGTGAGACTCGCTACTCACTGCTCGAGAAAACTTGCTGCGCTTTGGTATGGGCTGCTCGCCGACTAAGACAGTATATGCTGACTCATACTACCTTGTTGATATCCAAAATGGACCCTATCAAGTATATCTTCGAGAAGCCCGCTTTATCTGGAAGAATAGCTAGATGGCAAATGATCTTAACCGAGTATGACATCCAGTACACCACCCAAAAAGCTATAAAAGGGAGTGTATTAGCTGACCATCTGGCTCATCAGGCTATCGAAGATTATCATCCCATGAGATTTGACTTCCCAGACGAGGACATCATGTATTTGGACAACGTTGAAGGTAACAGACCGTATGACGGACCCGAAAAGGGATCCCGATGGACCCTGTACTTTGATGGTGCTTCAAATGCGCTTGGAAACGGCATTGGCGCAGTACTCATTTCTCCGGAAGGTTGTCACACGCCTTTCACGGCCCGACTTTGCTTCAGCTGCACAAACAACATGGCTGAGTATGAAGCCTGCATCTTTGGTCTCAAGGCTGCTATAGACTTGGGGATCAAATCTTTGATCGTATTCGGAGACTCGGCTTTGGTTATCAGTCAAATCAAAGGAGACTGGGATACCAAACATCCTAATCTTATCCCATACAAAGAACATGTCCTGACATTGTTGCCGCATTTCAAGCAAATTACCTTCGAGCATTTCCCGCGAGAAGAGAATCAGCTAGCAGATGCTCTGGCCACAATGTCGTCCATGTTTAAACTCAACTGGGATAACGAGGCTCCCCAAATCACCATCGAGCGAATGGATGAACCTGCGCACTGTCACGAGATTAATACCGAGGAGGTAGTGGAACAACCATGGTTCCATGAAATCAAAAGGTATCTCGAGACCCGAGATTATCCTGAAGGAGCTTCCGTGAATGACAAGAAGTACTTAAGGAAATTCGCTGCTAAGTTCTTCCTGAGCAACGGCATCCTTTACAAACGAAGCCATGATTGTGTATTACTCCGATGCGTAGATAAAGCTGAGGCAGAGTTGATCATGACTGATATACACAGCGGCACATTTGGCACTCACTTGAGCGGGCATACAATGGCTAAGAAGATCCTGAGGGCAGGCTATTACTGGTCTACCATGGAAGCTGATTGCCATTAACATTCCCGTACTTGCCACAAGTGTCAAGTTTACGCTGACAAAGTTCATATTCCTCTGATTCCCCTCAACGTCCTGACTACTCCGTGGCCCTTTGCAATGTGGGGCATTGATATGATTGGAGAGATCAAGCCCACGGCTTCCAACGGACATCGCTTCATCCTGGTTGCCATTGACTACTTCACTAAATGGGTCGAAGCAGCTTCCTTCGCCTCTGTCACCAAAAATGTGGTTACCCGCTTTATCAAGAAAAATCTCATATGTCGGTATGGTGTTCCAGACAGGATCATCACGGACAACAGTACAAATCTGAATAACACAATGATCACTGCATTGTGCGAACAGTTCAAGATTTATCATCACAATTCATCTCCCTATCGGCCGAAGATGAACGGTGCTGTTGAAGCTGCGAACAAAAACATTAAGAAAATCATTCAGAAAATGACAGTCACTTACAAAGACTGGCATGAGATGTTACCGTTTGCTCTGCATGGATACCGTACGACGACACGTACTTCAACTGGGGCAACCCCATTTTCTCTGGTTTATAGCATGGAAGCTGTTTTGCCTATGGAAGTCCAGATCCCTTCTCTAAGGATTATGAAGGATGCAGGTTTGAATAAAGATGATTGGATGCAGACCCGACTTGATCAACTCAATCTGATCGACGAAAAGCGACTTGCTGCTATATGCCATGGTCAGACGTATCAAAAACGGATGATCAGGGCCTTCAATAAGAAAGTCAGACGTCAAGTGTATCAAGTCGGAGATCTTGTAATCAAGCGGATTATCTTACCGCAAAGTGATCCCAGGGGAAAATGGACTCCTACATATGAAGGACCATTTGTGATCAAGAGCATATTTTCTGGTGGTGCAATGATTCTGACCACCATGGACGACGATGATTTGCCGCACCCTGCGAACGCAGACATAGTCAAAAGATACTACGCATAAAATAACCTGACAAGTCGAAAACCCGAAAGGGCGGCTTGGGCAAAAATGGGCATCCCGGTGGATCGAAAACCCGAAAGGGCGATTCAGGCAAAAATTAGGGATAAAAACAAAAAAATCTGTACACCCGGCAAGTTGAAAACCCGAAAGGGCGGCTTGGGCAAAAAGGGGCTTCCCGGTGGATCGAAAACCCGAAAGGGCGATTCAGGCAAAAGTTAGGGAATTAAAGCGTATGACTATGCCTCGTCGGATCACTTCAAGAACAATCTCTTCATCAACCAGTTCCGGGTTTCTGATCAATCCAGTCATCGGCGAACGAAGCATTGAATGGACAGATATTCAGAATTGTGAAGGCTGTAGCAGAATGGAATCCCATGAAATTATTTCACATAGCCATCTTTATTTTGTATAAATTTTTCAAATATTTACGACAAAATCCTCTTACTAGGATGATTGTCTCCTTTGTACAAATATACTCAAAGAAAATCAATACAAATACTTTTCCCAGAAATTTGTGTCATTTCCTTTTCTTTTCTCTTGCACTATTTGTTTTATTTTGAGGAACGTCCAATGTTTTGTTAAATAGGCATATGCATTTGAAACATGATCATTCTCTTATGAGTCGAAAAAAAAGAGGATTACTGATAAGTCGAAGGTACAATTGGATAACCCGATACCCTTTCAGAGGAAACCCCTGGGAGATTTGGAATCCATATCCCTAGCAAGTCTTGAAGCTCATCCCCAGTAGATTCTGGAAGCTTATTCCCCGCAGAGAACGGACGTCTCTCCCGAGTTTTATTCAAAGTTATTCCTCCCAGGGACTTATAACTGGGTTATCCTCAGCTAACAACCACGGAAGATCGCACTCGCCAAAGTTCTTCCTATCCCCAGTGGAGTTCGTCAAAATTCCCCAGCAGTAACTTATCTTTGCAAATCCCCAGCCAGAGAATCCTCCGGAATTCAATTCCCCTCAAAGTTTAAGCTTCAGTGTCCCCAGCAGAGCCAGACTAATGAACCTTTTCCCCACAGAGTTTTAGGAAGGAAAATCTTGAGTTCCCCAGTGAAGTCGCCAGAGACACTTCCCACCGAACTGAAGATTCCCGGTCTTGTATCTCCAGCATAAGTCTGCTAGATTGGTGCTCCCCAGTAGAAGTCTTCAGGATTTCCCCAGAAGATTGGTATACAACCCAAGCTCCTTATGCCCCAGTCACAACCAAGGATTTATTTTTCCCGGCAGCAGTCACGATGCTTTTATCTTCAGCCATCCAGGATTCATCTATCCCCAGCAAGACAGCTCGTCGGCTTACATGCACATTCATTACATTCATATCATACCATTGATATCCCATATATTGCATCATACATTTCATGCAACATAATTTTGTGTCTAGCTAACATTTTGTCCTTTTCAGGATAAGAGTAAAAAGCTATCCTTAACAGTTTCAGATGCAGTTTTGCACGGACTCATCATCAAGCAACCTTATACCGGTTCCTGTTCAATTTCAAGATTTCTGAAAACAGTTCACAGGTTCTCCAAGTAACAGATGTTAACCTATCACTTGTTCAGATTCTTCTCAAGACTTCTGAAAACAGTTTATGGATTCTTCCCAACAATGGATGTTAATCTATCACTTGTTCAGATGCAACTTTTTGAAAATATTTTACGGACGCTTCCTAACAACGGATGCTGCTCTATTGCTTATTCAACTCCAAGATTTCTGAAAACAGTTTACGGGTTCTCCAAGTAACGGATGTTAACCTATCGCTTGTTCAGTTTCTCCTCCAGACTTCTGAAAACAGTCTATGGATTCCTCCCAACAACGGATGTCAATCTATCACTTGTTCATATGCAACTTTTGAAAACAGCTTACGGACGCTTCCCAACAACGGATGCTGCTCTATTGCTTATTCAACCCCAAGACTTCTGAAAACAGTTTACGGGTTCTCCAAGTAACGGATGTTAACCTATCACTTGTTCAGATTTTTCTCAAGACTTCTCAAAAACAGTTTACGGATTCCTCCCAACAACGGATGTCAATCTATTGCTTGTTCAGACCCCCAGTTCAGAGATGGTCCAAAGCCTGGACACCTTCCTGATATTCCCCTCCAGATGGCATCTCTAAGCCCATCCCCGACAGGATCTCTGTTACCCTCTCAAGATGGCATCTCTAAGCCCATCTCCAGATGGCATCTCTAAGCCCATCTCCAAATGGCATCTCTAAGCCCATTCCCGCATTCATTGCTTTGACGAGTGCAAATTTCCGGGCACTCTAGTGTCCAAATCTCCTTTTACCCTCGAGTCACGAAAGGAAAACCTTGCCAATCTAACTCTTCGGATTCAAGAAGATTGAACAGGGGCAACTGTTGTACCCCAAAATTTTCCCTCCCATTTCTCAATGATTTCTCATCACAAAACCTTTGAAGCCCAAGATCCAGTTAGGGTTTCATCTGCTCAAAACCTCTCCTGGCACTGTTGACTCAAATTAGGGTTTGTGTTTGCACCAAGATGTTTTGACCCAAAATTCCTAAGATGACTTTCATGCTTCATATTGGACTCCCAAGTTTATCCATACCAAGTTTCAAGCTTTGATTCCAAGTTTTGCCCAGTCAATTGGACAGTTGACCTAAAAATCAGCTGTATTGGGGAAAAAGTCAACTGTGGCCAATTGACAGTCAAACCTCATGAAAATTGACCCACATCAACATTATGAACTCATATGGACCATTTTATCAAGTTTGGATCACAATTCATAAGAAATTTGATCAGATCACCAAAAGGGCAAAATGGTCATTTTTAGGGTTTTGACTGCACAAAGGTAATTTTTGACTGTTTGACCTAGCCAATGGCAAACCAAGCTCATATATGGACTCAAGGACCCCATGGAATTATCTTGACATGCTCAACAAACTCAAAAGATCCCAAGTACACAAGATTGACAATTGAATTTCCCAGTCAATTGATCAATTTTGACTGTATACTGAAAAGTCAAACTTTGACTTTTTGGTCAAAATCAAGAGTCAAGATTCATTTTTCATCAAAACATGCCAAATCATGAAACTTGTTCATCAAGAAATCACAAAATGCAAATTAGGGTTAGAAATTAGAATTTTTCATAACTTAGAATTTTTCTAAGTTATAAAAAACCCTAATTTTTTCCTAACTTTGCCCCACTTTTTCACCAAGATCCATTGGGATTCAAACAAAAGTCAAAACATTAAAGTTGTAGCTTGTTGCATAATCTACAACTTTGATTCACAAAGTTTTCCAATTTGAGGCTTGTATCTCAAGTTACAAATTTTTAAATAAGGGCACTAAACCATTCTTAATTTAGTGAGTTTTTGACCTATTTTGACAAGGTTTTCTACCCCACTTCAAGGCCATTTTCCATATACTTCCACTTGGAATTTCAATTTGCATTTCAAAGATGGATTGTAGTACACATTCCAAGCTTTCCAGAATGTCAAAGAACTCATCAAACAACCTCATGACTTGAGAGACTCGAATTTCACAATTTGGCAAAAACTCACTTTTGAATTGGCCATTTTTCATGTTCATAATTTGTGCAAACTTCTCAAACCAGCATGCCCCTTGATTACAGGTCCTAAAACCATCCAACACTCAATAATTTAATGCATGTTCATTGTGCTAAGACCTTGTTTCATGAGCTAAAGCATTGTATGATGGATTAATCCCAAATTAGATAAAGCATTCTTTCTATTTTTGCCAAAGTTTCACTTTATGTCCAATTACAAATCCAAGAAGTACAGTCCATATCTAATTGGCACAAGTTTATGTGTTAATCACACTGATCAAGGAGGGATTATGCAGCATAGTATGAGGGCCTGTACAGGCTAGAGGCACAATGTCACCATGGCTTGCTTAAAGTGTAAGAAACACATCATAACTCACAACAACTCTGATATCACCTTAGAAACCCTTAAGTGAACTTATCAAACATACTCCACACATCTCAACCAAGCTTTTGCACGACCCTAGCACCTCTCAAACACTCCCAATCTCATAATCATCTTCAAACTGCAAAAACAGGGCCAGGCCTGCAGTTTGAGTGCCATCTTCTATTTCCCTCGAGCTCTCTTGCCCAAACCAGTTCACATACATTCCCTAGCACCTATGCAAGCTAACCATGCCTTGAAACACGACCTGTAATCCCTCTAACCACTTCCACCATTTTCAGTTTCTTGTTTTGCAGGTGAAGTGCTCTAGCACGATTCAGAAGCTTTCAAGACAAAGTAAACATTGGAATAGCATCCCTGGACCTCAAGGAAGCTTTTCCAATCATCACCTTGCACTGAAAGCTCCCTCATTGCCAGATAGAACTTCAGCTGAACAGGTATCTTGGTGAACTTCTATCTCTCTTATCAAGCATCATTAGCTCTAAGTTTGTGAATAAACAATGTTCTACTCATGCCCCTGAACATGTACATGCTTTTACTTTTCATTTCTTTTGCCTGAGCTGTGAGAATTTAAGGTTTGAAAATGGCAGAAAACTTAGGTCAGGATTTGGGATTGTTAAAATTCTCTCTCATTTCTGAGAGTTAGGAGATGTTCTTTATATATTTGGAATCGTGGTTTCACGCTTAACATTTTTTGTGTTGGAAGTTTGTGCAAAAGATCAAAGGATCAGGATGTTTGAACTGGAAGAAACAGGCGCGCGTTTTGGACAGTTTGTTGTCTGAAGGTTGAAGAAGAAGCCACATGGGCTGGGCCTGTGTGGTCTTTTCTTTTTACACCCTATTTCCATTTTCATACCCCCTGAGCCCATTTGCTTGATTTAATGTTTTTTTTTCTTTTTTCATTTTGACTTATTTATTTTTTCTAACAATGTTTAAAACTTGAAAAATCATTTTTGCACCATTTTTTCATTTTTTAAGTATTTATTTGTTTATATATACTATTATATATATATATATATATATATATATATATATATATATATATATATATATATATATATATATATATATATATATATATATATATATATATATATATATATATATATATATATATATATATATATATATATATATATATATATATATATATATATATATATATATATATATATATTATTATTATTATTTAGAAATATTACTAATAATGTAAACATATTGTATTTCTGATTTTTTATTTCATTTTTCCCTTTTGAAACATTTTGTATAAAAAATACTTTTTTTTTTCATAAAATTAAATATTATTATTTTTTGCATATTTAATATATCTTGTAAATAATATAAATATACATATATACATATATATATATATATATATATATATATATATATATTAATATACTTAGGATGAAAATACCAAAAAAATGTACATATTTTATTTTTTATCATTTAATACTAAAAAATGCCCCTTTTTACAAATATACTATATTTTATTCTATTTTTGTGTGTAAATAATAAATAATTGATTAATCCCCCTTTGATTAAAAATTAGGGTTTTTACCCTAAATTTGAAAATACTTCAAAAATAATACCTTTTTATTTTCTTTTTATTTTACATAAATAATACTTTTTTTCATACATATAAAAATTCTTTTTTGCATTCTTGCATATTTGTTTTATTTCTATTTTATTTATGCTTTTAATCATATTGTAAATATTCAAAGCAAATGATGTAATAGCTTAGATTCAATTTCTTGTCTAAATATCTCCCCATTTGAACATTTGTACCCCCTCCCCATATTATTGTGTTGTAATAGCGTAGGAATTTAAATTTCGCACTTTAAATGCTTTCTAAACATACTATGCTAGAATTAGGGTTTGTGTGCGAATAAAACGAACAAAATAGTTGGACCTAATCTCAAGATAAATAAGCATGAAAATGGACAACACATTTCACACTTGCACCCCTAGGGTATTCCACTTTGTTGCCTTCAAATAATTGGGCCATATTGCATGTTGAATTTCTTTGGGTAAAACAAACAATCAAAATGATCATAGTCCCTCAAAATGTTGCCTAAATGAATGATCAAGTCCCTTTTTTTAAAGAAAAATTGCCCAAAGACATTTAACTCTATTGCAATTATGGTCTAAACGATGACCCGCGCCCGTCCCGTTCACCTCCTAAGACAAGATTGTCCACCAAATGCAATGGTGGAATAAAATTGTCAAAAGGTTTAAAACATAACAAAAATCTTTGAGAAAACTTTAGGGTAGATAACTCCTAAGTACTTGCCAATTTGCAAAGAAAACACTTGCCTAATTTCAAAACCCACTTCACAAACACTTTCAAAACCAACTTTCAAAAACCTTGAAACATCTTTTTAAAAGACAAAACACCTTTTGTAAAACATTCGAGTAAAGAATTGTTACAAGGGTAGCCTATACAAGGCATCTTTTCAAAAACATTTTTAAAACCACACACCAAGCACCATTTAAAACAATTGAAAGCCAAGGCAAGTTGATCTAAGCAAGTACCTAAGAGCCCATGGATAACCATGGATAGAAAGGGTGCTAATACCTTCCCTTTCTATAATCTACTCCCCGAACCCAAGAAAAATCTCAAAGGTTTTTGCTGTGCTTTTTAAACCTTTCCTTAGGATAAAATAAAAAGTCGGTGGCGACTCTTGCTCAACCGAAACATTCGCGAAAACAAACGCAAAACCCTAGTCAGTTCTCCCACCGTATCACAGGCGGTCTAGGCAAAAATTAGAGACATAAACAGAATAAATTTCCCGCTAAGTTGAAAACCCGCAAGGGCAGCTTAGGCAAAAGTTAGGGATTTTTCTTGGCAAGTAACTATGTCAGACAAGACTTGATCGTTGAAGCAACAATCTTCTCGGATCCTCACCATACTTCAACAAAGTTGCTGCTCAGGATTTCAAAAGTTGTTAGGGGGAATAGTGGTCATTGTATCTCAATGTATCTTTTCCATTATGTATTACCATTTCCCAAACTTTGTAATCATCCATGGAGTCTCGCCATTCGCAGACTACCATTCTATTAATGAAATTCGAGCTTTTACCTAATTCTTTATGTTCTTATTTTATTTAGCTTGCAAAGACTCCATTTATTACTGATAATAACTTTCAAAGCAAAAAGATTAAAAAAGAAAAATTGACTTTTAAAAAAAAAGAGATCTTTACAATTCAATTTACTTTGGGATTTATGATGAAACAATGACAACAAAAATGGTGATCCCACGAATGAACGAACTCCGGTTGTTTTAAGAAGATTTACTTCCTTCTTGAAGGTTCTCTTAGGTCATTTTGCTGGTATGTGCATAATCTTTGTTTCTCAGATAGTTAAAGACGATATCAGTGAGTGCAAGGTACAATATTGGGTTTGTGGTCCCATTATCCCCAGCCAAGTCTTAGTTCGCTTTTGATTTTGGGTTTGCATGGTCAAAAGCCTCTGTCCTAGATTCCCCAGCGAAGTTTTCCCTCATATGATAAATGGTTTTATTCCCTTGGTGTGCTAAGATATCTCTCTTTTTTCAATATTGGCATTAGTGTTGACTTCTTGATTTCCCGGGAAGGCTATCCCAGGGCATCTTTTGTCGGAATAGGTTTTCATGATGTAAAGTTTCAATCCGCATCTTTCCCCAGGGAGGTAGACTTGAATCCCCCAGTGAGGTTTGGTTGTTTCGGCATTAGTCTTCTTTATTTGAGGTTGATCTTGCAATCTCCAATAGGCATGTTGCTTTTGAAAAATTGGTTTCTCCAATGTAACTGGAAGAAAGATGTTATATCCCGGTATCTTTTTGATTTAGCTACATCCGAATTATGTTTCTCCTCAGTGAAGTTAGGACAGGAAATAGGTTTGGTTTCCATAGTTGCTTTTACCTTTCTTGGGTTGATCTTTCTAGTTGAAGTTTAGCCCAATGTCGTTAGTACCTGAGGCGGTTTTGTTTGTTTGTACTGATCATGTATCCTTTTACCAGCATATGCATGATATCACTCATACATTCATACATACATCACGCATTGCTACAAATCATTTTTCATTGACATTGTGTTCTAACCTTCCTGCAGCGCTCCTTGCTTAGGTGGATTTGGTTTTCCCTCTTGAGTTTATTTCTCGAAGGAGGTATCTGCATTGGCCATCTTGCTCCAATTTATTTCTGATTTGGATCTGTGATCCCCCGACAATATTATTTACTTTGGATTTCTGAGAACTTTGAGTTTTGGTTTGTGCATCTATTTTTCACGAGAAGACTTTATCTCCTCAGCAGGAATATCGTGGCATTTCCCCATGAAGTCATATCTCTTTCCCCAGGAAGTCATATCTCTTTCCCCAGGAAGCCATATTTCTATCCCCAGAAAGTCGTTTATTTTTACAATCCTCCATGAAAACAAGCAACAGGTCTCTTTATTTGATCAACTCGTGCTTCCCTGTACAAGTCGATGTAATTTTTTTTTGCTATTTCCTCTATGAGTGGTTAGTTTGCAGTCCGTCGTCAGTTTACGCCAGTGGATGGCAAGACTTTCAAATTCACATAAATTTCTCGTTGTGAAATCTTTGCAAGTGGAAGTCTCTTTATTTGATACAACTTACATATTACCCTTTCCAGGAAGAATGCCTTGGTTAAAGAAGAAGTTGAGACCCGTTCTAGGTAAAATGCCAGAATTTTGGGATAACTTGATATATTTTATTTCTACCTTCAGTGAACGTTGGTAGTACATCGGAAGTGAATGTCGGTGTTTGTTATCTTTTTGCTATCATCAGTGAACATTGATAGTTCATCGTCAGTGAACGGAGGTGATATGATTTTCTCTTTCTACCTTCAGTGAACATTGGTAGTACATCGGCATTGAACTTCGGTGTTTGTTATCTTTTTGCTATCATCAGTGAACATTGATAGTTCATCGTCAGTGAGCGGCAGTGATATGATATTTTCTCTTTCTACCTTCAGTGAATGTTGGTAGTACATCGGCAGTGAACGTCGGTGTTTGTTATCTTTTTTATATCTTTAGTGAACATTGATAGTTCATTGTTAGTGAACGGCGGTGATATGATATTCTATTTCTACCTTCAGTGAATGTTGGTAGTACATTGGCAGTGAACGTTGGTGTTTGTTATCTTTTTGCTATCTTCAGTGAACGTTGATAGTTCATCGTCAGTGAACAGAGATGATATGATATTCTCTTTCTACCTTCAGTGAACGTTTATAGTACATCGACAATGAACGTCGGTGTTTATTATCTTTTTGCTATCTTCAGTGAACGTTGATAGTTTATCATCGGTGAACGGCGATGATATGATATTTTCTCTTTCTACCTCCAGTGAATGTTGGTAGACCATCGACAGTGAACGTCGATGCTTGTTATCTTCCTCTCTGATTCAATTCTTTTGGTCCACCAGTGATTTATTTTCCTGGTGGGGTTGCTCCTTTGTTTCTTCATTTTTGTGGCATCCCCAGTGTTACTTTGTGTCTCTTTTGTTCAATTCATATGTATTCATAATCATAAGCATTGCATGGCATCTTAGAGACAAAAATAGGGCTTGTTTTATATTTAAGTATCTTCAATCGCGTCGACACGAAGATTTTTAACCTTCGTATCTCCGGATAGAAGACACTTAAATAAGGGAAGCTGTTGTACCCCAATTTTTGCCCCTAAGATTCCTCTATCATATCATATCAACTCGATCATAACAAGATCACATTAGGGTTGGTTCTTCCTCTTTTTCTATCTCATATCTTTAAGTTTGCTCTTGAGGAATCTCCAAGCACCTTAGTTGTGTATTTTGTATATGTGTTGTTGACTAACTTCTAATCAAAATACATAAAATATTTGTCTTTGTCTTTGCATATTTGTGTTTTGTAGGTACCAAGTCAAAGCATCTGACAAATAAAGATTCCTGATATTATTCTCCTAAAATCTCTATTTTGCAAAAGAAAATTAACAAAAATTCATTTTTTTCATTGATGCAATCGATTGCTCTTAGAGTGCAATCGATTGCACATAGTGCATTTTTAGCCATTTTTGAAAAAAGACACTGTGCAAATCGATTTGCACTATAGTGCAATCGATTGCACAGCGTGAAAATTTGAAAAAAATCAGCAATTTTAAACTTGTCAAAATTTGGCTCCAATTTTTCTTCATTTTTGAAATATGTATCATTAATTCAAATTTTAGTGCCAATCTTTCATTTTTAAGAAGAATTATCATTAATTCAAATTTTGGCTCTAATATTTGAAAGAATTACCATTAATTCAAATTTTGGCTCTAATATTTGAAAGAATTATCATTAGTTCAAATTTTGGCTCTAAGAACCAATTACCAAATTACCACTAATCTCAATCCTAAAACTCTATAAATAGAGCCCTCATTTCATTTAAATTTCAAGCTTTTGATAGCCAAATCCACCTTGCTAAAAAATCTGTCAGTTCTCTCCATCTACCAAATTCACTCAAAGCTCCATTTTTAAAAAGTTAGTAAGCTTTGCATTGAAGCTTACTAATCTTTGAGCAAAACCTTCATCCAAACACTTTTTATTTATCAATTTTGTACATCTAAGCTTAATCAATTGATTCTTGTGGTGGAATTGAAGTCAATTCTTGAAGTTGTTTTGATAATTCTCTAGATCTACCTTTGGTAAGTTGGATAACTCATCTTTCACAATGTGATCTCTTGTTGATCTTTGGGTTTGATTCTTTGAGCATTATTTTATGATTCCAATGGTGTTATTTTCTCATAATTTGATAGAATTTTCGTGATCAATTGGATCCATGATAATAAGGTATTTAATGGAAAGTTTGAACAAGAATTTGGCCTTTTAAAATGTTATTTTGCTGCCTGTAACAGCGTGCAATCGATTGCAGTAACAGTGCAATCGATTGCACAGAAGCAATTTCGCATAGTTTTTTGAAAACTGTACTGTGTAAATCGATTTACACAGGGACATAATGCACTTTTTTGCCTTGTTTTGGGGCAACTTTGATCCAAAATGCTTTTTCTACTCACTCATTTTGATTGGTTGTTTGGATTGCAATTTTAAATTTCCAATTTCTCTTTAAAGTCAATGGACTTTGTGATGTAGATGAAGTTGGATAAATGTTCATCAATTCAAATCTACCTAAGAGTGAATTATTTAATTCATTTTTGGTGCTTTGGATTAATGATATGTTTAGTGCTTTAATCCATCTAGAGGAGTGGTTGAATTTAAAGATGAAAGAATTTTGAGGTGGTAATCCAAATTAGCTTATCATTCCCCTCCCTCTTCATCTTACCCCTTTCTTTTTTAATTGTGCTACATGGTAAGGGATGGTGATCTCTATATCATTTATCCAAACGTGAAGTACATAGATTTCTATTGATCGACCTCAAAATAGGTGCGACTTCTACATAAGTCCACTTACAATTGCTTAACATAGAGCTAAATTTTGTCCCGATTCGAATAAATGATCATTCGTGGCCCAAACTTATGATTGCAAGCCCAAGTATGTTAATTTTATCTCTTTGATCCAATAACTTTGAGATTCATTGTGTGGAGGCTTTGGTTCTACCAATCCTCTAATGGATCTACAACACCTTTGGTCAACGCGGATCACTTAAACATCGTCGACCATTAAATGGCACTTGTGAGAATTCTAAATGGATGATATACTTGACAAAAAGTAAATGCAACTTGTTGTATGGAGGCTTTGGTTCTACCAATCATCTAATGAGTTCCAAATGCAAGTTTCAAGATGGTCATCCAACTAACCACTAATTTCTAACAATTGACTTTACTTTATGCTTTTATTTTTTTATGCTTTATGTACCATTTACTTTATGTACCATTTACATTTCATGCTATTTTCATCTTTGCTCACTTGAGCATTTACTTTTATGTCATTTTTATTTTGTCACTTGAGCTTTTTCTTTTCCTTTTAAAGACACCTAATAATTAACATGAACCATAAAAATCTTTAATGATACTTGGACTATTTGGTTACTATCCTTGGCATTATGGAGCATGAGACTATTTTTTGGACTTAGGATTTGAGACCTTGGCCTATGTTGGAGACCTTGTGACCTTAATTCATATTTTGTATGGAGTTCTTGAGGTTTACCTCAAGACATTGGGTTGTTTCTTTGTTTTGTGTGTAGGTTATTGTGATTACATAATTTGTTTGTAATATGGAATTCACCCGTATACAGCCGTTACTCTGCCCAATTTTTGCAAAGACTAAATACACTTGAAGTTTGGTCTTCTCAAGAGGTCTAGTATCTTTGCTTGCTTGGTTTCAATCTGAAGAATGGGAATTCTATATTGACTCATAATGTCAAGTATTGGTTTTTTGTTGGTTAGCTGGTTCTTATCCCTAGATTTTACCTTATGCTTTAGGATAGTCCCTTCATCTCCTCCCATCTTATTTAATTTCAAAAATCTTCTCCCTCCTTTTAAAAAAACTCTTCTTGTTTTGAAACTTGAAACATTTTCATAATAAACTTGGACTTATGTCCATGCATTTTCAAAACGTTTTCATAAATAAACTTCAATCAATTTAATAATACCTTGACATTTTTTGTGAGAAGACTAAAAGTCAATCAATCTCATTTCAAAACATTTTGCCACTTTGGCTTTTATCTTTAAACTTTTCTCAAAAGATTAGACTCTTGTCAATCCTTGTAGTGATGCAAACAACTATACTTCTACAATATATAGTGAAGTGAGATATTTTCCACTTGGGTGTTGAGTGAGGCATTGTTGATTTTAAAATCCAAGCCATATCCTCCACTTTGAGATGATGCAAATTCTCCTTTCTCATGATTGTGGGTAGTAAGTATGTTTTCCATACGGACAATGACGATGATGTCTTATCTCATAAAATTAACCAACACACTTGTGTTTCAAATTTTTAAACGAGGAACTACGTGTACCCTGATCCCCTATTGCACGAAAGGTGGTACGTAGGCACTAAAGGTTCCCAACCGCGGCGAGTGCAAAAATCATAATAATATTTCTTTTCTCACCTCCACCATCCATTTTATATATAACACATTTTTATAACCAAAATATACAGATTTTACAAAGAGGTTCCTGCGGAGTACCGTAGATGTTTAGGGTGCTAATACTTTCCCTTTGCATAACCAACCCCCTTACCTTGAATCTTTCCCCCTATTTTTGGGTTATTCACTCTTTTCCCATTCCTTTGGAAATAATAAAGCGCGGTGGCGATTTTTATTTTTGATTTGTATAAAGTCTAGTCAATCCAATGGCTTAGTCTTGAACATTTCCACCACTACACAACTAACTGTCATAACATGATTTTCTAGCTCATCAACATTCAAACTAACTAATAACCGCCCAATCCTAGCCTTTCAAGATCCCTAACCAATTATCCAACTAACTTTCATAACAGTAATATTAACTCAATTTCCATAACCAATATCCAAAACCTATCAACTTACTTTAGTCCCAGCCTAATCCACCTAAACTAATTCCAAAACCTCTAACTGATAAAAATCCCACCCTTCAATTAAGACCTAAAAAACTAAACTCTAACAGAATTTTTGAAGCTCCCAACTAACCACATAACAAACTTCTAACCTCCTAAATCTAGACCTTTCAATCCCATAACATATTTTATTAATCTAAGGGTTGATATTTGATTCCATCTAACTAACTTTTCTAGATCTAATAGAAAGATAAAAAATAGAAACAAACCTCTATTGATTCATTCTCCATTTTATAAGAAGAATCACAAAAATCACAAGACTCTCTCTGCAATCTTCAACCTTCTCTCTTCATTTTCAATCATCCATCACCATAATCTCCACATCTCTATGTGGATTCTATCTTCACCTTTATCTTCTTTGAACCATCATCACCACCTTCATCATCATCTTTGTTCATGAATCAAGAACTTCACCATCTTTATCTTCCATAACTGAATCTTCATTATTTTGTAGAGTCCTCATTAAATCACTAATGCAGTGATTCCACATCTTCCTTCATCTGCATCACTTCTCCTAACCGCTTCAACAAACTCAAAGCACATCTTCATTTGTGCTACTACATTTTGTTTGTACAACAAGACGCAACCATACACAAAAATGCAGAAATAAAAAATGATGAAGGAGTATAAAGATCAAAGAGCGAGGATGAGGAGAAGAAGGAATGTACCTAAAGCCAATACATCATATTCGACTTCTCCGTTGCACCGGAATCCTCAGGTCTTCAGGCAAGTTTATTTCGCGATTCAATCATATATGATCTGTCTTCTTTGAGTTATAATCCCCTTTCAAAGCTCGAATCCACGAGTTCTTCAGGTTTATGGAACCACACTTATTCTCCTATTCGGAAGTTTGTTTATTCTCCATGAGAAATTGGTGATATAATCAGGATCATAAGTCAATTTGTGATAGGTTCAATGTTGAGATCTTCGATTTCTGTCGGCAGCAATCTTGTCCAAATCGTATGAAGAAGATGGAGAAAATAGAGTTTTGAAACTAACTGTAGATGTTTAATACCTTTTGGTTATTAAAAGAAGACATAAGTTGGAGGTCGAACCGTTTTTCACGGTGGCAATAGAGATGAGCGAAGAGGAGGTTGATCGGACCGTTATTGGGAATTAATTGAATTAATGATTCGATACATGATTAGAATTAGGATTTTAACGCGTTTTGTCGATTTCGTATCCTTGACTCAATTTTCTTGGCACAATGAGTGTTTTAATGGTAGGTGTTGATCATGACTTGATGCTTGAGTCGAGTTATGTTTCCTTCCAATGGAGATTTCTCGCACCACGAGACATTAACGGAGTATTTTGCATTGTATAGTTTTGTATTTTAGTGCAACACTATTACATGATGATTTTGATGCATGTGATCTATTTTTACATGAAGGATTTGACGCTTATCTTTTACATCCGATTTTATGATTATTTCTCGTTGCTTGGTGAAGCTTACTCGAATTTTTCCAAGTTTCTCTGCTTTTCTTACTGTGCTACAAACTTTTGTTCATTTGGTATCATTCTGATTCTGGTTTATTATTTCCCGCATTTTATCGCTTCCTAGATATCATGAGAATTAGGAATTTTACTGCTTACCTTGCCATGAGAAGTAAGACTAGAGATGTATGATGGGGATCTCTGTTGCTGATCATGTCAGGAATCCCTCTAGTTTATTTAAATACCCGTTTAGGGCAATTCCACATTATGTGCATTGTGTGCTACTTGTGTTTGTTTAAAACCCTACCTATGTAGTAGGTATTCTGCAGTTGTGTTTACATTTGTGCTCACAAATATTACAGATGATAAGCCCTCAAAATGAGGCAAGCGGAAAGGGTTAGTAACCAACCCTCGCACATTCTAGTCCGTGTTATTCTTAGCTCACGTTGTACATCGATGCTTTGGTGTGTCAATCTTGTATCGAGTCGGTTATATGGAAAAAGGGTTTTGTCCCAACCCCCATGCTTTGTCAGGAGTTCGCAATGACCACTGTTAACATTCTGCTACCCGCTTGTTTGCTTCAGGTGATTTTCTCCCCTTAGCTAAAGCATTTCACTTCTTTTCATATTTCATCTCACTCCCACTTGTTTGCTTCGGGTGATTCGCTCCCCTTAGCTAAATCATTTCTATTCTTTTGCTTTTACCAATCCCGCTTGTTTGCTTTGGGTGATTCGCTCCCCTTAGCTAAAGCATTTCTATTCTTTTGCTTTTACCAATCCTGCTTGTTTTCTTTGGGTGATCCGCTCCCCTTATCTAAAGAATTTCTCTTGATTTTTCTTTTACCTACCTCGATTTGAAATATCTTGGTTAGGCCATTTTTATTGAGCTAGTGTGCACTGCTCTCTCAATGTATGTGCTCCCCTTACTTGAGCTTGTTTCTTTTTTGAGGAACTACTCTTGCCATGTATTTTCTCTCTTTATTGCTTGTTTAGGATGTACTACTCTCGCCATGTATGTGCTTCCTTTGTTTGCTTTCTTTGTATATACCATGTTCCCTTAGGATATGCTTATTTCTTTCCTGATTCGAGATAGACATTAGGATTGTAATCCATGCATGCTAACATAGGATAAAGATTTCCCTTTCAAAACTCAACCTTAGGATCCATCATTGTATGATAACATTAGGGGTTAGATTCTAGCTAGTTTCCCTTAGATGTTTTTTCTTTCTTTTGCATCCTTGCATTAAGACTAAAACTATTTTCTTGGAAAATGCATAAAACATCTAAAAACTTTCAAATCCTTCTTAAAGGTAAAAAAATATCAACCGATACAAAGTCTTCTCGCCTTCGGGCCTTTATTTCAAACTTCAAAAGGACGTGTTAATTCTACTCTACACAACATGATGCGTAAATCCCCAAAGGTCGGATGACACTATGCCTAAATTGTTAGGGCACGAATGTAGCATTATTCGCCTTCGGGCATTTTTCATCACAAATACTTTGTTAGGTAGAACATGTTAATTCACTTCTATGCTAACGCGTGAGTCTCCAAAGGTCGAGCTGTGGCAGAAGGCAAAATTAATATTGTTCATTAAAAAACACAAAACAAATCAAAACATGTGAGCTGAACTACGGTAACTCTGATTCCTTAAAAAGGATACGTAGGCATTGTGGTAGGGCCCAAGCGAGCACAACTTTATTTTCCCTACATTATTTTTTGTTTTCTTTTGCATGCATTCCCTCTTTGAATTTTCTTTTTAGCTCTTAAGCATTAGATTTGAAACACACCCTTTGATTAGAACAACATTAGTGGATACTGTATAATACTATGAGCATATGGGGTGCTAATACCTTTCCCTCGCGTAACAGACTCTCTTACCCGTATCTCTCGGTCGTTGGACCTTGATTTCACCCTTCTCAGGTTTACTCGATGTTTACCTTTCCCTTCATGTGGGATAAAAAGCGTTTGATGGAGAATTTATTGATTTCATCTTGATGATTTATTCAGCCGATTGTTTCAGTGGGTAGTAAGTATGTCTTCCAGTTGGATATAACGATGATGTCTCACCTCTTAAAGTTAACCAACACACTTGTGTTTTAAAATTTTTAAAGGTGAACTACGAGTACCCTGATCCCCTATTACGCGGAAGGTGGTACGTAGGAACTAAAGGTTCACAACCGTGGCGAGTGCAAAAATTGTAAAAAAAAACTTATTTTCTCATCTCCACCATCTATTTTTGTATACAACACATATAGCCAAAATACACAAAGTTTCAAAGAGGTTCATGCGAAGTACCATAGATGTTTAGGGTGCTAATACCTTCCCTTTGCATAACCAACCCCCGTACCTAGATTATGTCCCCCTCTTTTTTGAGTTATTCTCTCTTTTCCCATTCCTCTGGAAACAATAAATTGCGGTGGGGACTTTTATTTGACCTAGCGAGTAAAGTTAATCCAATGGCTTAGTCTCAACATTTCTACCGCTACATAAAAATGGCGACTTCACTGGGGAAAGATCGACCAAGTGCTGGTTTATCTCTAAGTGGGTTAAGCCTATCTTTGTTTATTGTGAATGTGTTATTATTGGTTATATATTATATGTTGTATATATGTTTGTCTGGGTTTTCCTAGTTTTCAGGGTGTTTGGTGATTTTTCATAAGTCCTCTACCCGGAATTGGGAAAAATTAAGATAGGACGGACGGTATAGTCATGTTAACTTTGAGGGAGGAATCCCAAAAAATGAGACATGAGATCCCCCGCTCAGTAGAGGCCCCTTTGACTGTAGTATCGTTTATCGAGTAATCAGGAAGACGTGCTGCTTTCGACCTGGGAGCCTGTTGAAGTTGAGGACCATAGAACCATTAAACCATATTTTCCTTTTAGGTGTAGTGAGGAAACTATGATGGAGTAATTCGAAATGGTTGTCACGTGATGCTACACTCAGACGATTTTTTCCTGACAATATTACTAATTATCGAGTTAATCGGGTCGTTGGCAATATCCGAAGGAAGGATATAACTCTGGGAACCTTTTAGAACCTTATTCGGCAGGTGATAAACCATTAGTCAATACCTTGTGGATATTAACTTTGACTTCATGCTCGTAACGTCGAACCTATGAACCCTCCATGTTTGTGATCTTGTGTGTGATTATTGTATCATGTATTCATGCACCCATGAGCATTCTTTAAAACAATTATTTCAAGGGACTTAAAAGTTTACTTTTTGCAAATATCTCAGGTAATTTTTTACCATGAATTATGGAAAAAGAAAGACTTGGAAGTACAATTTCAAGGATCCTAAGATAGAAGAACTGATGAGTTTGATTCTCGAGATCGAGAGCTCTACAAATTTTTGGAAGAAGTATGGCCATCGTGTCTCTTATGAAGCTCAAGATGAAGGAGGGTATTCTTTCTACATTGGTCCAGTTCTATGATCCGTTGTGCCAATGTTTTACTTTCCCTAATTATTAGTTGATTCCCACATTAGAGGAATATTCTTAATTACTTGGCTTGCCTATTACTGATCATATTCCTTTCATTGATTTAGAGGGAGAGTCCAAGTCTCATGAGATTACTGTTATGACTCATTTTGGGAAGTATGAGATTGAGGCTAACATGACTACCAAAGGAGGAATAAGAGGTTTACCTGCATAGTTTTTATTGGAGAAAGCTCACTACTTTGCTAAGATGAAGAGTACAATTTCTTTTGAGGCTATCTTTGCTTTGCTTGCTTACAGGATGTTCTTATTTCCCAACATCGACAAATTTGTGGATGTCAATGCCATTAGGATCTTTTTGATTGGGGATCTAGTCTCTACACTGTTAGGAGATACTTATTATTCCATCCTGTTATACCTAAAAATTTACCCTCTCATTTCTCAAAGGATCATCCTGGACCCTCAGGTTTGCTTCTATCAAGTTTCAAGTCTTGAATTACAACTTTTCAAGAAAATCATTCACAAGGGAAAAATGGTCAAAAGCACACTGAAAAGTCAAACTTTGACTTTTAGATCAAAAATCAGGTTTTCAACAATTATATTTCACAAGACATGAAATTGGTTCATCAAAAATCAGAAGTCAGAAATTACTTTGAAAAATCAAATTTCTAAACATTTAGAAAATTTTCTAAGTGTTAAGAGGATATGATACTTCAGAACTTCTGAGCCAGCCTCCATGCAAGTGCAGTCAGAATTTGCAAACATGGTTCAGAACATGATTCTTCAATTGGAACATGACTCTTCAGCATATGCTTCGATCAGAGCATCACCCTTCGAGTTTCACTCTGGTCTTCTTCGATCAGAACATCACAAAGCCCCAAAAACCTTATTTGAGCAGCCTGCTGCACTGCTATAACACAGTCATGCAACCAGCTGCCACAACACTCCAAATTGCTGCTGATCTAGTCCACGCCTGCATTATTCTCAAACCCTATATTTGCACCAAATTAGCATACAAAAACTATGATTAAAAAGCAATGGAACAGTATACCAAAAATGTTTAAATCCCACTTGTTTTCCCCCAAAACCACAACAAACCCATCTATAGATAAGTTGCTCCATCACACGTTCAAGGGACTGGCTTTTGGAGAGAGAGAGAATCATCAAAAGAGAGAAAAGAAAACTGTGAAACCTTCATAAAAATCCAGAATTCCTAAACAGAAAACCAAACCATTTTTCTTCCCTTTGAATCAAAGAACTTAGCACTTTCTCTTCCGTTGTTCTTGCTGACTCCAGAACATCTGAAAGCAACAGTCTAAGTTCCAAGCACATGCTTCAAATTCAAGGTAAGTATTTCTGACTTTGCATCTTTTCATTCAGAACACCATTAAAATATGTAAATATCACAATATTGATGTTGTCCATATGATTGCATAAATAGAAAAATTATGGATCAAAACTTCTTGATTAAGGCTAGGCTCAGAATTAAGATTAGAACTTCTATAAACTATTGTGCTTTTATCCTTTTGATTTGCTGTTTGTTAAGAACTGAATACATTGCTGATGTGCTGATTAATATGAGGAAAGAGTTGAAATGTGGCACAGTACTTCTGATTTTCACTCACTGTTTTAGCACAACACATAACTTCTGAGTTCTCTTTACTGTTAAACACACTAAACTTCTGATGTTTCCACTAACTATTTTAACACTTAGAACTTCTAAGTTTCACATGCGGGTAACACACTGAACTTCTGATGTTCACTCACTGTCTTAGCACAATACAAAACTTCTGAGTTCTTCCCACTGTTTTAACACGTACAGAGCTTCTAAGATTTTCTCACTGCTCTCACATTCAAAACATCAGCACGTAGCCACCCAGAACTTCTGTGTTTTCCCTCTAACGTGTTAGAACATAGTTTGATTCTACAACCCTCAGTTAGAGTTTTGATGATAACAAAATACAAGATTAAATAAATTGTAAGATTTATAAGACATATATGCTACTTAAAATTATGTTGTGTATTTACAGAAACTCTGATGGAATCAGCATCAGAATATCAACATCAGCATCAGAAGATATGTCACATCAGAAGATCAAACATGTGCTATACACGAAAGCCTGATGAACAGAATCTGCGCAAAACATACTCTGACTCTGAGCAAGATATTTACCATGTCACCAACACTCAGAAATGCCAGAATAAGCTAAAGCCAAGAACACTCTGATTTTCATTAAGCAGAACATTCTGAAGTGTCAACGTTACTATGCATTCAAGACAGATTAATTACCAACGGCTTTATTCCAAGACAAATATCTTCTCAAAAAGGAAAGAACGTTATGAGAATTGAAATGGATTTATGGACAACAACGTATCTATTCCAAGGCTACTTAAACAAATCAGTGAGAAAAGAATTGGCTAATTCTTTCATACGCACGCACGCATAAGAAAACTCTCTCACTCAAATTGCTAAAGCTTTCAACCACGCCTACTCAATAGCATTAGCAATATAGTTTCATCTAAGCTTCATATTGTGTATTATCACAGTTGTGATATATAGTTTTGTAAGAAAACATCAAACACACATTTGTTCATTTATCTGTAAAAGAATTTCCTTGAGATAAACCGGTCTGTGGTTAGACTCAAGAAGGCTTTAACAGTTGTTAAAGTAGTTGTGTATTCAGTTGAATATAGTGGATTAAGACCTCGTTGGAGAGAGGCGAAATCACCTTGACGGGTGGACTGGAGTAGTTTGAGATCAAACGAACCAGGATAAAAATAACGTGTTGTCTGCTTTTGATTTCAAGTTTTACAATTCAACCCCCCTTCTTGTGTTTTTCACATCTTCAATTGGCATCAGAGCGCCTGGTTCTGAGCTTATAACACTTCACCGTGTCAGTACAAGATCCAGCGTTAGAAAAACACTATGGCAGGACCACATCAAAACATCAGCAATGACAACAATGAAGAAAGAGACAAATTCAGTGGCAAACCTCCAGTCTTTGATGGAGAGAACTTTGATTATTGGAAAGACAGAATTGAAAGCTTCTTTCTGCCCCACGATGCTGATCTCTGGGATATGGTGACTGATGGATACACGCACCCAGTGAATGCAAGTGGTCAGAAGATTGACAGGAAAGCAATGTCTGATCAACAAAAGCATGATTTCAGAAATCATCACAAAGCAAGAACAATTCTTCTCAATGCCATCTCTTACTCTGAATATGAAAAGATATCAAACAGAGACACTGCAAAGAATATGTTTGACTCTCTGAGAATGACGCATGAAGGCAACATTCAAGTTAAAGAAACTGAAGCTCTTGCGCTCATTCAGAAGTATGAGGTATTCAAGATGGAAGAAAGCAAATCAATTGAAACGATGTTCTCAAGATTTCAAATTCTGGTTGCTGGTCTCAAAGTTATGGACAAAGGGTATTCTACTGCTGATCCTGTTAAGAAGATCATCAGAAGCTTGCCAAAACAGTGGAGGCCAATGGTCACAACGCTGAAGCTAGCTAAGGATCTAAACAAAATCTCTCTGGAGGAACTTGTCAGCTCCCTCGGAAGTCACGAGATAGACCTAGAAGCTGATGAACCCCAAAAGCAAGGTAAGCCATTAGCTTTAAAATCTAACAGAAAATCTGACTCCAAAGTTTTGCAGGCTGTAGAAGAAACCTCTGATGGGTCCTCATCAGAAGAAGATGAAATGTCTCTCCTCTCCAGAAGGGTGAACCAACTATGGAAGCAGAGGCAAAGAAAGTTTAGGAATCCAAGAAGATCAGAGAATCAGAATGAATCCTCCTCCAAATACAGAAGGTCAGAATCCTCCTCTGGACACAGAAGATCTGAAGGCTCTTCAGGAAGCAGAAAGCCAAATAACAAAGACATCATCTGCTATGAATGTAATGAGCAAGGACACTACAAGAGTGATTGCCCAAAGCTTTAGAGGGAAAAGCCCAAAAAGAAGTTTGGCAAGGAAAAGACGAAAAGTCTCATGGCTACATGGGATGACTCTGACACATCTGAAGCTGACTCAGAATCAGATGATGAGAGAGCAAACATAGCTCTCATGGTAAACATAACAGAAGACAGTGAAGCTTCTGAATCAGACTCTGAATCAGACACATAAGAGGTATTTCCTGAATTTGCTATTAACTTTACTAAGGATGAACTAGCTGAAAGCCTTAATGAAATTCTGGAAAGATATCAGCAGATCAGAGTTAAATTCAGAAACCTGAAAAGGAATATTGCTTCTGACTCTGATAAAACTGAGAGTCTCAAATTGGAGAATTCTGAGTTGAAAAATAAAATTTCAAAATTAGAAAATCTATTACAAAACTCTCAGAAGGAAACAATCCTTGAAACTCCCAGCAGTGCTGATGAGATCATCAAGGAGTATGATCACAACTTTCAGAAGTTTCTAGCTAAAAATATAGATAGAAGCAAGATGGCTTCAATGATCTATGGAGTTAGCAGAAATGGCAGAAAAGGAATAGGATACCAAGGTAAGGTACCTACACCAAGGAATGCCATGGATTTAGTGATAAAACTCACTTCACTTGATTCTCACTTTGTATATGGGCACACACATGACATCAAATATACTAGTAGTAATTATTCTATCAAACCAAAATTCAACCAGAGTTTTGGTAAAACTAACAAATCAGGACCCAAGAAAATATGGGTACCTAAGGATAAAATAATACATGTTGCAGATATCTTTAGCAACAAAGCAGAAACACCAGTCATGGTACCTGGACTCTGGCTGCTCACGACACATGACGGGAAGAAGGCATATGTTCCAAAGCCCGGAACTTAAGCCTGGAGGCCACATAGGCTTTGGAGGCAATCAAAGGGGAAAGATCATTGGCTATGGAACAGTAGGTAATGGAAATCTTCCCTCTATAAGTAATGTTTTATTAGTAGATGGATTAATGCATAACCTGTTATCCATAAGTCAATTAAGTGATAACAGTTATGATATAATCTTTAATCAAAATTCATGCAAAGCGGTTAGTCAGAAAGATGGGACTATCCTATTTAATGGAAATAGGAGAAACAACATTTATAAAATCAAACTTTCTGAACTGAAAAGTCAGAATGTAAAGTGTCTTCTGTCTGTTAACAACGAGCAATGGATCTGGCACAGAAGATTGGGGCATGTTAGTATGAGAAGAATATCTCAGATTAACAAACTCAATCTGGTCAGAGGACTTCCTAACCTGAAGTTCAATTCAGATGCTCTGTGTGAAGCATGTCAGAAAGGTAAGTTTGCAAAACCAGCTTTCAAATCTAAAAACGTTGTTTCCACCTCTAAACCATTAGAACTTCTGCACATTGACTTATTTGGACCAGTTAAAACTGCTTCAGTCAGTGGCAAGAAGTATGGGTTAGTAATCGTAGATGACTATAACAGATGGACATGGGTAAAGTTCTTAAGACACAAGGACGAGTTACACTTTGTGTTTGTTACCTTCTGCAACCAAGTTCAGAATGAAAAAGATCTTAGAATCGTCAAAGTCAGAAGTGATCATGGTGGAGAGTTTGAAAACAAAGATTTTGAATCATTTTTTAATGACAAAGGCATTCTGCATGATTTCTCTTGTCCTAGAACTCCCCAGCAAAATGGAGTTGTAGAACGAAAGAACAGAACATTGCAAGAAATGGCCAGAACCATGATCAACGAGACTAACGTTGCTAAGATCTTCTGGGCAGAGGCAATAAACACAGCGTGCTACATTCAGAATAGAATCCCCATAAGACCTATTCTGGAAAAGACTCCATATGAATTGTGGAAGAACAGAAAGCCCAACATTTCATATTTTCATCCATTTGGATGTACTTGCTTTATTTTGAATACTAAAAATTATTTGAACAAGTTTGACTCTAAAGCACAGAAGTGTATTATGTTAGGATACTCTGAACGCTCAAGAGGGTACATAGTATACAATACAGAAACACAGATTGTGGAAGAATCAATCAGTGTTCGTTTTGATGATAAGCTTGACTCTCAAAAGTTAAAGCAGAATGAATTACTTGCAGGTATGGAAGTTGAATTCACAGGTACTGAAGACAAGTCATCAGAAGCTCTTAACAGAGACACTCCCTCAACATCAGAAAGAGGCACTGCAAGCAATCCAGCATCTTCTATTGATCTACCTCAGAAAAGACCATCCAGAAGCAGTATGGATCACCCAGAAGAAACAATCTTAGGAAGAAAGGAAGATCCAATCAGAACAAGAGCCAGCTTCAGAAACTATGAAGAATCCCTCATGGGACTTGTTTCTCTAATTGAACCATCAACAATTGATGAAGCACTTCTAGACAATGACTGGATTCTAGCAATGCAAGAGGAGCTGAATCAATTCACAAGAAATGACGTATGGGATCTAGTTCCTAAACCAAAAGGATTCAACGTCATTGGAACAAAATGAGTGTTCAGAAACAAACTGAATGAACAAGGTGAAGTCATCAGAAACAAGGCACGATTGGTAGCACAAGGTTATAGTCAGCAAGAGGGGATAGACTATACAGAAACCTTTGCTCTAGTCGCCAGGTTAGAATCTATCAGAATTTTAATTTCATTTGCTGTTAATAAAGGCATCACTCTGTATCAGATGGATGTTAAGAGTGCCTTCTTAAATGGCTATATAGAAGAAGAGGTATATGTGCACCAACAGCCTGGTTTTGAAAGTTCAAAAAATCCAGAATATGTTTTCAAACTAAAGAAGTCACTGTATGGTCTGAAACAAGCTCCCAGAGCTTGGTATGAAAGACTGAGTAACTTTCTGTTAGAAAAGGAATTCACCAGAGGGAAAGTGGACACAACTCTATTCTGTAAGACAGTTAAGAATGACATTTTAGTATGTCAGATTTATGTTGATGATATTATATTTGGATCTACTAAACCCTCTCTGGGAAGAAAATTTGCTGAGTGTATGCAGGCAGAATTTGAGATGAGCCTAATGGGGGAACTGAAATTCTTTCTGGGCATTCAGATCAATCAAACCCCAGAAGGAACTTACATTCATCAGAGCAAATATGTCAGAAAACTTCTGAAGAAATTTGTTCTCTCAGAATGTAAGCCATCAAAGATTCCAATGCATCCCACGTGCATTCTGGAAAAAGAAGAGGTAAGCAAAAAAGTAGAACAGAAGGTCTACAGAGGTATGATTGGTTCTCTTCTTTATCTGACAACTTCAAGGCCTGATATTTTATTCAGTGTATGCATTTGTGTAATATTCCAATCAGATCCTAGAGAATCTCACTTAACAGCTGTTAAGCTAATTTTCAAGTATCTGAAAGGTACTACTAATCTGGGTCTGTTTTATAGAAAATCAAGTGATTACAGCTTAGTAGGATACTGTGATGCTGACTTCGCTGGAGACAAAGTTGAACGTAAAAGTACTTCTGGAAGCTGCCAGTTTCTGGGAGAAAATATGATCTCTTGGTCCAGCAAAAGACAATCCATAATTGCTCTATCAACAGCAGAAGCTGAATACATAGCAGCAGCTGGATGCAGCACACAAATGCTCTGGATGAAAATTCAACGTAAGGACTTCCAGATATTTGAGAGTAACATTCCTATCCTCTGTGATAACACTTCTGCTATTTGCTTAATTAAAAATCCAATTTTGCATTCTAGGGCTAAGCATATAGAAATAAAACATCATTTTATTAGGGACTATATTCAGAAAGGGATTTAAAATTTAAAATTCATTGACACAGACCATCAATGGGCTGATATTTTCACAAAACCACTTTCTGAAGATAGGTTCAACTTCATACTGAAACATCTCAGCATGAAGCTCTGTCTAGAATAAAACTGTTTTAATTTTATATATTAACCTTCAGAATTGTGTTTATTTTCTCTGTGAACTTCTGATCAATCCTCTTTCAGAATTTTAGAAATGCAGATTGTATCAGAATCTATCCATGAAGATCTGAGCGCTTCAGTTCAAGAATAGATGTGTTGTTCACTCAAGCAAACAAGTGTCATCCAGTCATCAGCTGTTTCCTAAGGCTGAACACACGTTCACGCTTCTGAAAAGGAAAAGCGCTGATTGGATGCATTGAGACACATGTCATGGGTAACCGTTTAAGTATCTTTCTGAATCCCCTAAAATCAGCTATCATTTAATGCTAATAATCATTATTAATTTCTCTCTCTTAAACGTTTAGGTTTTCAAAAACTTTTTAGAAATCTATTTAAACACTTCACACCATTCACACACTTTTACCGTCACCTACGTTTTCTATCAACATTTCTGTTTTCTGTGTTCTTACCTTCTCAAGAAAACTTTTCAATCTCTTTCAAAAACCTCGTGTGAACATGGCTTCTTCCAGCAATCCTTCTTCAGGTTCTCAGAAAACTGCTTCTTCTGAACAATATGAAGTTCCTCTCAGAACGCTTCTCACTCCAATCAAGAACCTTGAAGTTCTGTCTGAAATAATAGTGGATTTCAACAATCTCAAGGAGAATGGTTTTGATTTATCTGAAGAGGTTCAAGCTCAAGGTTGGGAAAAGTACTTTGACAGGTTGGTGGGTCCAACTTTTCCTATTCTGGTAAAGGAATTTTGGATTCACGCTTCTTCTTCAAACCATCAAGTTACATCCTACATCATGGGGAAGAAGATTGTGATTACTGAAGACCTGATTGCAAGACTGATAGGCTACAATGGTGGTGGTATTCGCTGTATTGATATGGCAGAAAGGTGTGCAGATGTTGCTGTAATTGCAAGGGAAATTTTCACGCTGGGGATTCCCTCCAGCAAGATAAGGGACTTGAAAGACAAGCACATGATTTGGGCAAAGATCATTCTGGGCTGTTTCAACCACAGGAAGCCTACCAGCTCTCCTGATTACATAAACATAGATCAACAGTTTCTGATCTATTTTATCTCTTAGAAGGTCAAGATTAATCTAGCCCATCTTCTGTTCAACCATCTCAGAACAAGTGTCAAGGAAACAAGAGAAGATGAACGTACTAAAAGGGATTGGATACCTTTGGGAAGACTGATATCAGATATTCTGACAGAGAATAGGCTGATTGATCATCTGCAAGAGGCTCAAGATATCAGCACCCTGGAACCTTCTGTTGGCAAGCAGCTGAATGCCAAAAATCTGAAGAAAATAAAGCTGATAGAGAACATCAAGAAGGAGCCAAGCGTCACTCCTTTTGCTGAAATCTCCAGCAGAAGAGTCCCTCTGGACGACTTCCCTATGTTCTCAGAAATTGACTCTAAGCCTCAAATCATTCTGAGATATTTAGATGCTTGTAAAGCTGATGGTACAACACCTAATCTGAATATCCAAGATCTTCAGCAGAAGGCACCAGAGGTTATTCTGAAGAAGACGAAGAAAAGAAAAGCTGCTATAGAAGGATCATCTCAACAGACTCCAAAGAAAAGAGGTAATCATGCTTCTGTAACTGTTTTAGATTCAACAGCTGTTTCCACATCGATCCCTATTCCAACTCTATCTGAAATCCCAACACCTCAAACTTTCGATGATTTTGACGTTGACTTTGACCCTTCTGAGTCATTAACCCTCAAAAGATCCCGCTCCAAACCACAAAATCCAAATACTGCAACCATACCAGAACCAGAACTTGCACAAGTTCTTTCTGATATAGACCAACACACTTCCGCTCCACAAACAGAAAATCCAAATCCAAACACGGAAATTCCCATCTCACCACAACCTGACATTCCACTCTCACCAATACCAGAAACTCCACTCTCTCCAATACCAGAAATCCCACAACCTTCATCTCCTCAACCAGATATTAATCCACCCTCTCCTCAACATGCACAATCTCCACAACCTGAGACTCAAAACTCTGAGGCTCAAACCTCTGAATCCCCTGAACCACAACCTTTGGCCATTCAACTGCCCTGTGGTACCACTGTTAATATTTCTCAACTCCCCTCTTCACCAGAAATAACTCCACCAAATACCCCATCAAGCCCAATCGTCATTCCTGACTCTCCCACTCCCTCACCTAAGAAAAATTCAGCTGACCACAGCAAGACTGTCATTGATCTAACAGTCTTTGAACGCCTTGCTGCAATAAACCACAAAACTGCTATCCCTAAACCAAAACAACCAGATGTTGGTCCCATCATTTTGAACTTTGAAACATATATACAGAAGTGGGTCACTTCTTTGAAACAAGCAAGTCTGGAACTGGTTGATCCTGCTGTATCAGACCTCCTCTGGACACAATTCAGAAGATGGGTATGCACTGAAACCTTTAAGTTGCAAGACCAGAGCTATGGACAGGCTCAACAGAACTTCAGCAATCTGCTGAAGGATATGGAAGGTCCAGTTCTGAGCAAGCTGCTGAAGGAAGAAGTTCTCCATCTGGACATTGCGCCTTGGTATGAAAAGCGTCCAGCATCTAAAGTTCAACCTGCAGAAGAACAGATAATTCAAGCTGAAGACTTGGGTCAAGAAGAAAAAACTACAGAAAGCTCTGAGAAGCAGCCTGTATCTGAAGATCCTCAAGCTTCCTCTCTTGACAGGCAGACTCTGGAGGATTTGAAGAGATTTGATATGCTGATGAATGAAAGGATGGACAAGCAGGATATCAAGATTGATTCTATAGCAAACATGGTATCTAAGCAACAGGAAACCAGCAATCAAATCAAGAGCATGTTGGAAGCTCTGTTCACACGACTTCCTCCTTCTTCTTAGAAATTTTCTTGTGTTTTCCTTGTTTTCTTTACATGTTTGTCTGTAATATTTTTACTTGTTCTAAACTATCATTGCTTCTGTTTTTAATACAAACGTTCTTTTGCTCTGATCATTTTAACTCTGATTATTCGTGCTTTTTGATAACTGACAAAAAGGGGGAGAAAAAATGATATTTTTCAATAACGGATTACTGAGACATAAGTCTCAAACATTCTAACATTCTGATATATTTGAATCTCCTTATTCTGAAAAGCTTACAGGTACAAGAATCTGATGAACTCTGATAAAGTAAAGTTCTGATGCTCAAAGAAAGTTCAGTAAAGTTCAGATGCTCATGGTCTCAAGGAATCAAAGGGAAGTAATCAACTCAGGGGGAGTTTTTCTCTTCATTACTCTGATACTTTTTATTCCTTATCTTCTTATCTCTGATACCTTCTATTCGCTAATTGATTATCTCTGATACCGTTTCCTATCTATCATTAAACTCTGATACCTTTCATCATTTTATTTTAATTGAAAAAAATCTGGTTTTTGTCATCATCAAAAAGGGGGAGATTGTTAGAACATAGTTTGATTCTACAACCCTCAGTTAGAGTTTTGATGATAACAAAATACAAGATTAAATAAATTGTAAGATTTATAAGACATATATGCTACTTAAAATTATGTTGTGTATTTACAGAAACTCTGATGGAATCAGCATCAGAATATCAACATCAACATCAGAAGATATGTCACATCAGAAGATCAAACATGTGCTATACACGAAATCCTGATGAACAGAAACTGCGCAAAACATACTCTGACTCTAAGCAAGATACTTACCATGTCACCAGCACTCAGAAACGCCAGAATAAGCTAAAGCCAAGAACACTCTGATTTTCATTAAGCAGAACATTCTGAAGTGTTAACGTTACTATGCATTCAAGACAGATTAATTACCAACGGCTTTATTCCAAGACAAAGATATTCTCAAAAAGGAAAGAACGTTATGAGCATTGAAATGGATTTATGGACAGCAACGTATCTATTCCAAGGCTACTTAAACAAGTCAGTGAGAAAAGAATTGGCTAATTCTTTCATACGCACGCACGCATAAGAAAACTCTCTCACTCAAATTGCTAAAGCTTTCAACCATGCCTACTCAATAGCATTAGCAATATAGTTTCATCTAAGCTTCATATTGTGTATTATCACAGTTGTGATATATAGTTTTGTAAGAAAACATCAAACACACATTTGTTCATTTATCTATAAAAGAATTTCCTTGAGATAAACCGGTCTGTGGTTAGACTCAAGAAGGCTTTAACAGTTGTTAAAGCAGTTGTGTATTCAGTTTAATATAGTGGATTAAGACCTCGTTGGAGAGAGGCGAAATCACCTTGACGGGTGGACTGGAGTAGTTTGAGATCAAACGAACCAGGATAAAAATAACGTGTTATCTGCTTTTGATTTCAAGTTTTACAATTCAACCCCCCTTCTTGTGTTTTTCACATCTTCATAACGTTTCTTGCAGGACCTCAGAGTGTATCAACTCAGAACTTCTGATTTCCTCTGATGTTTCTTGCTGAACCACAGTGTGCCCGATTCTGAACTTCTGATCCCCGTTGCTTTGCTTTCAGCAACATGATGATTCTTTTCTCTCGTTATTTTCCTTTTTATCATTTTTAACATTAACATCCTTTTTATTAATAGAAAAAAAACAGACATAAAAATATTTTCTTTTTATTAATTAATTTAATTATTTTTCTTAATTCATTAAGAAAAAAAATAACATTTTCTAAACAAGTCCTTTTTCTTTCTTGCATTGTAAATTTCAATATGGTTGTAATAGTTAAATAGGACTTTAATTTCTTGCAATCCCCATTTGTAAATTTGTACACCCCACCCCCTTAATGATGTAATAGTGTAGGACTTTACTTTTCCGCATTTTAATTGCTTTCATATATTGCTAGTAATAAGGTGCGTATGGAAAGATAAAAAAAACAACAAATAGACAACCCAAAAATCAAAGACTAAATACATGAAATCAAACACACTTTGCACACTAGCACCCTTAGGATAATCTCACTTGTTTCCATATCGGAAAATAGTCATGTCCCTCGAATATGGGCGTTTTAGCAAAGACCCTGGATAAAAGATTGTAGTTCCTCGATGACCCTCGATGTTGCCTTCAGTAAACGATCTAGTCCCTAAACGAAATTGCTAAAACATCCCATAGGTTGCCTTCTATGACTATACACAAATGTCCCACACTCGTCCCTTCACATCCCACGATGAGGCTTCTTACCAAATCAATGGTAAGATGGCAACTTCTAAAGGAGGAGGAAAAGAAACATTCAAGACCTTTTGAGTAGGTAGATTCGCTCCTAGTTGCTCGCTTGCTCACAACCAAACATTTTTACACCAACACTTTCGTATTATAACCTTTTCAAAAGACAAAAGCTTTTTTTATACGTTCTTATAGAGACGAGAACCATTACAAAAAACATCTTTCCAAAAAACACACTCCACAAACACATCTTTGAACTATTTTCGAAACAAAACTTTGTATGCGTTCTTACAGAAACGAGAACCATTACAAAGACATTTTCAAAATACTTTCAAAAAAACACACCATAAGCACATTCAAACGAAAGCAAGTGATCTAGCAAGCAACTAAGAGCCCATGGAAAACCATGGATGAAAAGGGTGCTAATACTTTCCATTTTCATAATCTACCCCCCGAACTTAAGAAAATATCTCTAAAGGTCTTTCCTGTTCTTTTCAGCCTTTCTTTATTGGATAAAAGAAAAGTCAGTGACGACTCTTGCTAAACCGCAACATTTGCGAATACAAACGCAAAACAACCAAGTCAGTTCTCCCATCGTATCACAGAACTGGCGACTCTGCTGGGGAATATTTTAAAAAAAAGAGTGGGGTTACCTTAGGGCTAGATCACATCTGTTTACTTTCATTTGTTTGACTTGTATGCTTTATATTTTGTTTCTTTGTTTGGGTTTGAATCCTCTACCCGGATTTGGGATACCTTATAGGTAAGTAGCAATACATTATGGAAACTGTGTAGGGTATACCGACACGGTCTAAGCAATAGCTACGTTAGTGCGACATATTTGTGGGTACCAGTATCCCTTGAGTAGTCAAGGAGAATACGGGGCCGTTGAGTGATGTCATGAAGCACTAGTTTACTTTTAGAACCTTTACTTGACCAGCTTGGCCATTAGGACGTAGTGAGATGACCGACTTTGGTGCAGTCCGAAGTTGGTAGATACTCGATACTACACTCATTGAGGTTTGTTTTTTTTTGTATATTTCGGTCGCCATTAAAGAGGCTTGCGCTGAAACAATGACCAAAGAAACAAACCACTGATATTGAGCTCCTTAGAACCCGATTACTATTGCTAGGACAGGTTTAAGCCAACTAAACTTCAAGAGGGTACTTACCTATGAGACCCCATGCAAGCCTAAACCTAAGGACTTGTTTGTTTTGTTTATATTTACTTGTACATAACATCATGAACATCATAACATCATACTCATACTCACTAACCATTTCAAGGATTTTTGGGATTTATCTTTGTTTCTATTTTGTAGGACATGGATTCTATTCGCAGAAAAACCATTCAAGTCAATCTCGTAAGTATTCCTACTCAACTCAAAGAGTTAGCATTAAGGATTCCTGAGAATTCTCCATTTACAGAAAGACATGGTCGCCTCCTAAACTTGGTTACCTCCAAAACTGATGATGATATGATGAAGGTGCTCTTCCAATTCTTTGATCCTCTACACCATTGCTTCACATTTCCCGATTATCAACTTGTGCCAACCTTGGAAGAATTCTCCCAACTCTTGAGGATTCCCATTCTCAATCAACCTTTCAACCGTATGGAAAGAGATCCAAAGTCCGAAGAGATTTCTCAAGCTCTACACTTGCAACCATCTGATATCACCACTAATTGGGAGACAAGGAGTGGTGTCAAGGGTTTCCTAGCAAAGTTATTGTTTGAGAAAGCCCAAAATTGTTGGAACACTTTAGATTTGCAAGCTTTTGAGGAAATTGTGGCTCTCCTTATCTATGGGATGGTTTTGTTTCCAAATCCTGACCAACTCATAGATATGAATGCCGTCAAAATCTTCATGTCTCGTAACCCGGTGCCTACTTTTCTTGGAGACATCCTACATTCCTTTCACACTCGCACTATGAGGAAAAGAGGTATCCTTATGTGTTACACTCCTCTCTTGGCAAGATGGTTTATTTCGCATCTTCCCCAATTTGTACTGAAGAATGAGCAAGGTTCAAGGTTGTCACAAAGGTTGATGATGCTCAAACATTCAGACATCCATTGGTGTTCCCGATCTATAGAGAATGTTATTATCATCGACCGTTGTGGAGAATTCCTTAATGTCCCCTTACTTGGAATTAGGGGAGGTATCACCTATAACCCTTGCTTAGTTTTAAGACAGTTTGGTTATGCCCGAAGGGATGGTCCACATGAGATGCTGATTCAAGGGTTAGTATTTGACTACGAGAGTGACAATCAAGGTCATCGCCAGATGTTTATCTGAGCCTGGAGGATGTTAAACAAGGTAGATAGCAAGACATTGGGGCACAAGAATTCCATCCCTCTTGAGCCTTACCTCAAATTGGTACGAACTCGTGCTCAAAGTCTTATGATGCCTTACCCCTCCATTCTCCCGGTGATCATAGAGCCTGTTGTGAAAGGAGATGTTCCATACACTATCCTACATCCTGACATGCCCACCTCTCTTGAAGACTTACAAAGGGATTGGATACAACTTAAGAGGGAACGAGCCACTTTTGAGGCCCAATTCTACGCCAGCGAGAAGAAGAATCTGGAGCTCACCAAGAAGCTTCATGAGGAGCAGACTCTAAACGCCTACATTGCACCAAAGAGGATGCGTACAACCTTTTTATCTTAGAGTTTTTGTATTTCTTTGTAAGCCCAAAGAGGCATGATGTACTCAAGCTTTGATTTATTAATATAACGTATGTTCCCTTTTTGTTTAAAACAAATTTGAATCTCTAATTTCCTTGAAATCATTGCATATACATATCATCCATAACATTGCATAAGCAGGTACCATTACAGGTTTCTCATCTTCTTCGCTGTTTATTTCAGCAAAAATGTCTTCTAAATAAAGCATCAAAGATCTTCAAGCACAAAGTGCCCAATTTCAACAGATGTTCATAACTCTGGCAAAAGGGCAGGCTGATCTGAAGGCCCTCATCCTGAAAGAGATGAAGAAGAAGAAGAAAAAGAAGCCCGTCGGTGCCCTCAATATGGGAAGAAGATTTGGGGGGCTGCTAAGGCAACCAGTCGATCTGACCTACTCGTCCAAAGAAGGGGAAAATAAAGAGAGAGAAACAAGGGAGGAGAACCCTAGTCCTGAAGTCTCTGACAATGATACACTACAATAATGAGCAGTATCCTCCAACTGAGGATAGGTACAAGCAGTTAGAGGATCGGTTAAGCGCTATGGAGATCCAGAGAATACCAGGGCTGGATTTTGAAGTGCTGGGATTGGTGTCTGGGGTAGTCATCCCACAAAAATTTAAAGCTCCGGTTTTTGCAAGGTATGATGGGGTATCTTGTCCCAAGCTTCATCTCCGTTCCTATGTGAGGAAGAGCCAGCCTCACACTGCTGATAGGAACTTGTGGGTTCACTTCTTCCAAGACAGTCTGTCAGGGACTCGGCTTGAATGGTTCTACCAATTGGAGGGAACCAATGCCCGAAACTGGGAGGATTTGGTTGCTGCTTTTTATAAGCAGTATCAATACAACGCCGACCTTGCCCCTACCCGTACTCAACTTCAGAGTATGTCCTTGGGTGCAGGTGAAGGCTTTAAGGACTATGCACAGAAGTGGAGATATTTGGCTAGGAGAGTCCAACCCTCTTTGTCTGATAGGGAGTTGGTCGACATGTTTCTTGGGACACTGTCTGGTCCATTCTTTAACCATTTGATCGGTAGTTCATCGACTGGTTTTACTGAGCTGATATTAACAGGAGAGAGGGTTGAAGCTGGGATCTAGAGCAGTAAAATACAGAAAGATACCTCATCAAGTTCAGCAAATAAGCCCTTCACAGCTAAGAAGGAGGTCAGTGTCGTTTATTCCCCAAGAGGTCAAAGCAGAGTTGAGCACCATTCAACGATAGGTGCTATGATGATACCTAGGCCTGCGACTACCCCACAACGAAACAATCAACAAAGGGTAGAAAGACTGCAAAGGCAGTTTACCCGGATTAACATGACATTGACTGAGGTTCTACCCCATCTGCTAAGATCCAACTTGGAAACCTTGAAAGAGGCTCCCAAGAATCCTAATACCACTTCTCCGTGCTACAATCCAAACGCTCGGTGTGCCTATCATTTTGAGAGTCCTGGTCACGATACAAATGACTGCTGGGCTCTAAGAAATAAAGTACATGATTTGATTGAAGCCAAGGAGATTGAGTTCGATGCTCCAGAGAAGCCCAATATCATAACTGCTCCCATGCCTAAACATAACCGTGGAGTTAATGTCATTGATACCGATCTGTTTGTGACCTTAGTTGATGAAGTTTCTACTCCCCTTATGACTGTTAAGAAGAATTTGTTGTGGCCGGTTTATTTTCGGGTTGTGGTGAAGGTTTCCACATGTGTTCATCTCTGCCTTCTGGTTGCTATTTCCTGAAGACAGGTGTTCAGCGCCTGATGGACATCAGAGAAATTTTGTTCAAGAAAACTCTGATTCCAGCTGTTCCGTTCGAAGATGTTGCTATTATAACCATTTCCGTCAATCCTTCTAAGGTATCCTCGAGAAGACCTGTTAGGATTACACCCGCTCCGAGAGTTGCTCCGTTAATAATCACCTTTCCTGGTCCTGTCCCGTATGCCTCGGACAAAGCTGTCCCTTGGCATTATGGTGCTGATGTTTACTATCATGGAGTTAAACAAGATCTGAAGAATGAAGAGGCTGATCTAGATGTCAGTAACATTGCCGGGACTAATAAGATTACCATAAGTGGAAGGGTTTTCTCTCTCGAGATTTCCCGGAAGACTGTCAATAAGGCTGTTGTTATTTCACCTGCTATTCCTACCGGTACTTCGACTACTACTCCTGTTCTTACTCCAATTGTTACTCATGCCGTCGAGTCATCTGGGACCCGAGGAAAAGAAGCTATAAGTGAGCCTGCCCGAACGGAGGCACCTAGAAAGATTATCGTAGAATCCTCTAAGCAAGAGATAGAGGAAATCTTAAAAATAATCAAAAAGAGCGACTACAATGTGGTCGAGCAGTTGGGGAAGACCCCCTCGAAGATATCGATGTTGTCTTTGCTGTTATGTTATGAGGCCCATGCAAAGGCTTTGATTGCATTCCTCAAGACCGCGCATGTACCGCAAGAAACCTCAGCCGATCAATTCAAAGAGTGTGTGGCCAGCTTAACTGCTGACAATGGGCTGGGTTTTTCAGATGCTGACTTAACTCCAAAAGAGAGAAAACACAATGATGCTCTGCATGTCTCGATCGAATGCAGGGGTAACACTATGGCTCATGTGCTGGTGGATATTGGGTCTTCACTGAATGTTCTGCATAAGAAGGCTCTTTATCGGCTGGATTGTGAAGTCTTGACCCTAAAGCCCAGTAACATTGTGGTAAGGGCTTTTGACGGGTCGAAGAGAATGCTGCATGGGGAGGTGGACATCCCTGTCAAGGTAGGATCTCAGACCTTTGGGTCCACCTTCTACGTGATAGACATCAAGCCATCGTACTCTTATTTGTTGGACCGTCCTTGGATCCATGAAGCTCGGGCTGTTACTTCTACGCTGCATCAAATGCTAAAATATCCGGTGAAGGGGAAGATTATCATTGTTCATGGTGAAGAGATGTATATGGTGATCCACCTGAACTCCTTCAGGTAAGTGGAGATGAACGAGGAATTCATAGAGACTCCTTGTCAAAACTTTAAAGAGGTTCCCCAGATTTTGGCGTCAACCGAGACTACCACCAGCACCAAACCTCCTCTGAAGATGGCTTCTCTCAAGGACGCCAGAGCAGTGGTCGAAGAAGGTGGGTGTACCAATTAGGGACAGCTCCCTGATTTTACTCACAAAACTGACAAATTTGGTTTGGGCTTTACTTTAGGGGCTCAAAGGGATGTTTGACGTGCTCGGGCTAGAGGACCTCCCCTACGCATCAACAATCGTGGGGTCAACGCTATTGAAGACGGTGAGGAAGTCTCTGACATTGACAGCTGGATCTACCCGACTACCAACGGTGGACCGAGTAACTGGACAACTAGATATTTTATACCAGTTTCTTTTATTCCGCAGTAATTGTATTACTTATGTTCTGAATTTGTAATAAACAATTTTTTAACTTTTTGGCCTTGTGTCTTACCCGAGGCATAATGGTTCTATCTGCGAGGGTTATTATATGTCATTTCATATGTCATCAATAAAGCATTGGACGTTCCTTGCATACAAATTTTGCACTCTCTGTTTTTATTTTCTGTTTTTACTTTATCAATACAGATATGCTCTTACACACACTCACGTATCAAACTGCAGATCTGTATCCACTCTGGATCCCATTGATAACAATTTTGCTGCTGTCAGTTATGATTTCGAAAATCTGATCAACCAAGCCGAGAATGAAGGTGAGGACGATTATGAGGTGCATGGAGAACTGGCTAGACTATTACAACAGGAAGAGAGGTCTATACAGTCTCATGAAGAGCCAGTTAAGATAATAAAGTTGGGCACGAAGATGGACAGAAAAGAAGTCAAGATCGACACAAATATGGAAGCTAAGATCAAACAACGGTTGATACAGATGTTGCACGACTATGTTGAGATCTTTGCCTGGTCATATGAAGACATGCCTGGTTTAGACACTGAGATCATGGTACACCATCTTCCGACTAAAGAGGATTGTCCTCCGGTTAAACAGAAGGTCCGCCGTATGCACCCTGAAATGTCAGAGAAGATCAAAGCAGAGGTTATGAAACAATTCAACGCTGGGTTCTTGGCCGTCACCTCTTATCCGCAGTGGGTTGCCAACTTCGTTCTGGTACCTAAAAAGGATGGTAAGGTACGAATGTGTGTAGACCACAGAGACCTGAACAGGGAAAGCCCCAAGGATGACTTCCCGCTTCCTCACATTGATGTGCTGGTTGACAACACCACACAGTACAAAATTTTCTCCTTCATGGATGGTTTCTCTGGATACAACCAGATCAAGATGGCTTCCAAAGACATGGAGAAGAAAACCTTCATCACACAATGGGGGACCTTCTGTTACAAGGTGATGCCTTTTGGGTTGAAGAATGCTGGGGCAACTTATCAGCGAGCCATGGTCGCTTTGTTCCATGATATGATTCACCGTGAGATCGAGGTTTATGTTAATGAAATGATAGCCAGGTCTCAAACCGAAGAAGAGCACCTCGACCATATACAAAAGTTGTTTGACAGGTTGAAGACATACAAGATGAGGCTAAATCCAAATAAGTGCACCTTCGGGGTAAGGTTTGGTAAACTTTTGGGGTTCCTCGTCAATTACAAGGGTATTCAGGTAGACCCCGCAAAGGTAAAGGCCATACAAGAGATGTCGGCCCCCCGTACAGAGAAGGAGGTTAGAGGTTTCTTGGGATGCCTAAATTATATCGCCAGGTTCATTTCACGTCTAACTGCTACTTGTGAGCCCATCTTTAAGCTTCTTAAGAAAGATCAAGTGGTAAAGTGGAATGAAGAATGCTAGACTGCTTTCGAAAGAATCAAGGAATACCTTCAGGAATCACCAATTCTGATGCCTCCAGTTGAAGGAAGACCTTTGATATTGTACTTAACAGTTCTAGACAATTCAATGGGGTGTGTGTTGGGGCAGCATGACGAGTCTGGTCGAAAAGATACGCAATATACTATCTTAGCAAAAAGTTTACCGACTGTGAGGCAAGATAATCATTGCTCCAGAAAACTTGCTGCGCTTTAGCATGGGCTACTCGCCGAATAAGACAGTATATGCTGACCCACACTACTCTATTGATATCTAAGATGGATCCAATCAAATACATCTTCGAGAAGCCCGCTCTCTCCAGAAGAATAGCAAGATGGAAGATGATCTTAACTGAATACAATATACAATATACAACCCAACAAGCAATCAAGGGAAGTGTATTGGCTGATCGTTTGGCTCATCAGGCCATGGATGACTACCGGTCCATGAATTTTGAGTTTCTGGACGAGAATATCATGCTAGTGACTGATTACAGAGAACCTGGACCGGATGAAGGACCCAAGGAAGGATCCCGATGGACCATGGTTTTTGATGGAGTTTTAAACACACTCGGTAATGGCATTGGCGCCATAATCATATCTCCTGAGGGCTGTCATACTCCTTTCACTACCCGACTATGTTTCAATTGCACTAACAATATGGAGGAGTATGAAGCCTGCATCATGGGTCTCAAAGCTGCTATCGACCTCAGGATCAAGTTCTTAAATGTCTTCGGGGATTCAACTTTAGTGATAAGTCAGGTCAAAGGCGAATGGGATATGAAACATCCGAATCTCATCCCATACAGAGAGCACATACTGACATTGCTCCCACACTTTGAGGAAGTAACCTTTGATCATTTCCCGTGAGAGGAGAATCAGTTAGCAGACGCGCTAGCTACCATGTCTTCTATGTTCAAATTTAGGTGGGACAACGAAGCCCCCCGAATCACCATTGAGAGGTTGGATGAACCAGCGCACTTCTATGAGATTGATATTGAAGAGGTAGTAGATAAACCCTGGTTTCATGAAATGAAGAAGTACCTCGAGACTCAAGAGTATCCCGAAGGGGCGTCTGTCAATGATAAGAATTTTCTGAGAAGGTTCGCTGCGAAGTTCTTTCTCAGTAATGGAATCCTCTACAAGCACAACCATGACTCTACCTTATTGGGGTGTGTAGACAAGAGCGAAGCAGAGAGGATTATGACAGATCTACATGAAGGTACCTTCGCAACCTATTCCAGTGGACATACCATGGCTAAGAAGATCCTACGGGCAGGATACTACTGGTCCACTATGGAAGCAGATTGTTATCAAAGTGCCAAATCTATGTTGATAAGGTGCATGTGCCTCTGGTTCCTTTGAATGTCTTGACAACTCTGTGGCCCTTTGCAATGTGGGGCATTGACATGATTGGAGAAATCAGGCCTACCGCTTCCAATGGGCATCGCTTCATCCAGGTAGCTATCGATTACTTCACAAAGTGGGTTGAAGCTGCCTCTTTTCTACTATGACCAAGAACGTGGTGGCGCGGTTTATCAGGCATAGCCTGATCTCTCAGTACGGTGTGCCAGAGAGAATTATCACGGAGAATGGTACGAATCTCAATAATAAGATGATCACCGAACTCTGTAAGCAATTCAAGATACAACATCATAACTCTTCTCCCTACCGGCCGAAGTTGAATGGTGCTGTTGGAGCGGCTAATAAGAACATCAAGAAGAATATACAAAAGATGATGGTGACAAACAAAGACTGGCATGAGATGTTACCAAATTCGCTCTTCATGGGTACCGTACCTCAGCACGAACATCGCATGGGTAACACCTTACTCTATGGTATATGGCATGGAGGCAGTCCTACCCATTGAGGTCCAGATTCCTTCTTTAAGGATTTTGAAAAATGCGGATTTGAACGAAGACGACTGGATCCAGACTCGACTTGATTAACTAAATCTGATTGACGAGAAGAGACTTACTACTGTATGTCATGGTCAGACATATCAAAAGCGGATGATCAAGGCTTTCAACAAAAAAGTCATACGTCAAGAGTATCAAGTCGGGGATCTTGTAATCAAGCGCATCATACTGCTGCAAGTTGATCCCAAGGGAAAATGGACTCCCACCTACGAAGGGCCATTTGTAATTAAGAACATTTTCTCTGGTGGAGCCATGATTCTAACCACCATGGACGGTGACGACCTCCCTCACCCTGTCAATGCAGACATAGTGAAAAGATACTACACATGATAAAAGACCCGCTAGGTTGATTGGCCTAGGCAAAAATAAGGGCTTCCCGGCGAACCAAAAGGGTTCGGGCAAAAATAAGGGATGAAAATGAAAAAAAATTTGTACACCCGGCAAGCCGAAAACCTGAAAAGGAGGCTTGGGCAAAAAAGGGTATCCCGGTGGACTGAAAACCCGAAAGGGCAGTCCAGGAAAAAGTTAGGGATGAAAAGCGTATCACTATGTCCCATTGGATCACCCTACAATCATACCTCAGTATCAACTGTCAAGCTCGAATGACATCGATCAACCTAATCAACTCCGGACAAGCAACAAAAAGATGAGACGCTCGAAGACATAGGGGCAATAGCAGAGTTGGAACCCAATGGGATTGTTGCACATAGTTGTTTTCTTTTTACACAATATTGTATAGCTTATATTTTTACGGTGGCGTTCTCTTACTAAAGAGTCAATCTCCTTGTACAAAAACGCCTATTACAGGCCAACTTCGAAAAATCAATACAAATCATTTTTACAAAAAAAAAACTATGAGTTTTTTTTTCCTTTTCTGTTTTGTTTTGCAAAAATGTCCAATGATTTATTCTTGATATATGCACTGAATATGGTTACTGCTCATAAATATTTACATAAGAAACATAAAGAAAATTGCTCGTAATTTAAGAAACAGGGGAAAAAAAACCAGAAATGTCAAAACCCGACAGTTACTCTGTCCAGCCGGTACCGGGGCAGAGACAACTTTGAAACATAATCATCAGCGCATACGACCTCGTAGCATCTGTATTCCCCATAGAGTAAAGGTAATCAAAGCATTGATATCAGTTCTCTCAAAACGGGAAGTAATCTCCATAGCCAGGGTCGTCCAGAAACCTAACATCTATATCCCCCATCCAAATTTCATAATCGCGAGCGGATCATCATAAATTTTTGTCCCCCTAAGCAGAGTTTATTTCTCTAGATACAAAAGCTCAATCCCAAACAGAGCTTATTACTTCAGCTACGGAAGTCCACCTTCCAACAGAGTCATTCCCCCATAGAGCTATTCTCATACAGAGTCTCTCCCTGGCATAATATTCACAAACAACAAAGAGCAAATCTTCGTCACAGTCATTTCCGTTCACTGTCCCCAACAGAAGTAGAAGAATCACAGTTCTCTACAACAGTCAGGAATGCTATACTCTCCAGCAGCAGTCAGGGATTTATTTTCCCAGACTCGGAAATGTCACAATAGCATTTCATGTTCATACATCATGACGTGCGCATACATATTGCATATAACATAATCTCATTTATTTTGAGAACATCATCACACAATGCATTTTATGCGTCGCATATAATTAATCATGTACCTTTTTAGGAAAGATGGTTATCATCAACAATTCCAACAGTTTAAGATTAAACCCATGAAGCTATACATGTCATAACCCTACTATCCAGGCTTTCATCTTGAAGAAACCCTACTATCCAGGTTCCTTCCCATAAGCCCTACTATCCAGGCTTTCATCTCAAAATAACCCTACTATCCAGGTTCCTTCCCATAAGCCCTACTATCCAGGCTTTCATTTCGAAGTAACCCTACTATCCAGGTTCCTTCTCATAGCCCTACTATCCAGGCTTTCATTTCGATGTAACCCTACTACCCATGTTCCTTCTCATTGCCCTACCATCCAGGCTTTCATCTTGAAGAAACCCTACTATCCAGGTTCCTTCCCATAAGCCCTACTATCTAGGATTTCATCTCAAAATAACCTTATGACCTAGGTTCCTTCTCATAGCCCTACTATCTAGGCTTTCATCTCGAAGTAACCCTACTATCCAGGTTCCTTCCCATAAGCCCTACTATCCAGGCTTTCATTTCGAAGTAACCCTACTATTCAGGTTCCTTCTCATAGCCCTACTATCCATGCTTTTATTTCGAAGTAACCCTACTACCCAGGTTCCTTCTCATGGCCCTACTATCCAGGATTTCATCTTGAAGAAACCCTACTATCCAGGTTCCTTCCTATAACCCCTACTATCGAGGCTCTCATCTCGAAGTAACCCTACTATCCAGGTTCCTTCCCATAAGCCCTACTATACAGGCTTTCATCTCGAAGTAACCCTACTAACCAGGGTCCTTCTCCCTTATCTCCAGACAACACTTTACAACACTGTAAGTCCCAGACTGACCAGATACAGTCAATTTCAAATTTCCCTAGTAAGTCGCTGTACAACCTGGACCCTGACCAGATATGCATTCTACTTTCACCTCCTCAATCAAGAGTTAATTCCCCAGAAGAGTAATGGACAACCGAAGATCCTAGACTCTTCTTCCAAGTATATAAATCAACATTCCCCGGCGAAGTCCTCATTAACAGCTGGTACAAGAATTCTCTCCACGGAATCTCTTATGCAACCGATCTTTTCTGGATGGAATCTTTAAGCCCATCTCTGACGATTCTCCGTCGCCTTCCAAATGGCATCTATAATCCCATTCCCGATATCACCAATCAATATTACTTCATACGAGTGCAAATTTCGTGGCACTCTAGTGTTCAATCATCTTCCACCTTTAGATCACGAAAGGCAGACCAGCCAATCTACATCCTCAGGCTTAACAAGATTGAACAGGGGAAGCTGTTGTACCCTACAAATTTCCCTCTCATTTCTCAAAGGATCATCCTGGACCCTCAGGTTTGCTTCTATCAAGTTTCAAGTCTTGAATTACAACTTTTCAAGAAAATCATTCACAAGGGAAAAATGGTCAAAAGCACACTGAAAAGTCAAACTTTGACTTTTAGATCAAAAATCAGATTTTCAACAATTATATTTCATCAAGACATGAAATTGGTTCATCAAAAATCAGAAGTCAGAAATTACTTTGAAAAATCAAATTTCTAAACATTTAGAAAATTTTCTAAGTGTTAAGAGGATATGATACTTCAGAACTTCTGAGCCAGCCTCCACACAAGTGCAGTAAGAATTTGCAAACATGGTTCAGAACATGACTCTTCAGCATATGCTTCGATCAGAGCATCACCCTTCGAGTTTCACTCTGGTCTTCTTCGATCAGAATATCATAAAGCCCCAAAAACCTTGGTTGAGAAGCCTGATGCACTGCTATAGCATAGTCTTGTAACCAGCTTCCACAACACTCAAAATTGTTGCTGATCTAGTCCACGCCTGCATTATTCTCAAACCCTATATTTGCACCAAATTAGAATACAAAAACTATGATTAAGAAGCAATGGAACAATATACCAAAAAGTTTTAAATCCCATTTGTTTTCCCCCCCAAAACCACAGCAAACCCATCTATAAATATGTTTCTCCATTACACGTTCAAAGGGATGGCTTTTGGAGAGAGAGAATCATCAAAAGAGAGAAAAGAAAACTGTGAAACCTTCGTAAAAAATCCAGAATTCCCAAACAGAAAACAAAAACTTTGTTCTTCCCTTTGAATCAAAGAACTTAGCATTTTCTCTTCCGTTGTTCTTGCTGACTCCAGAACATCTGAAGGCAGCAGTCCAAGTTCCAAGAACACGCTTCAGATTCAAGGTAAGTCTTTCTGACTTTGCATCTTTTCATTCAGAACATCATTAAAATATGTAAATATCACAGTATTGATGTTGTCCATATGATTGCATAAGTAGAAAAACTGTGGATCAGAACTTCTTTATTAAGGCTAGGCTCAGAATTAGGATTAGAACTTCTATAAACTATTGTGATTTTATCCTTTTGATTTTCTGTTTTTTAAGAACTGAATACATTGCTGATGTGATGATTAATATGAGGAAAGAGTTGAAATGTGGCACAGAACTTCTGATTTTCACTCACTGTTTTAGCACAACACAGAACTTCTGAGTTCTCTTTACTGTTAAACACACTGAACTTCTGATGTTTCCACTAACTGTGTTAACACTTAGAACTTCTAATTTTCACACGCTGGTAACAAACTGAACTTCTGATGTTCACTCACTGTTTTAGCACAATACAGAACTTCTGAGTTCTTCCCACTGTTTTAACACGTACAAAGATTCTAAGATTTTCTCACTGCTCTCACATTCAAAACTTCAGTACGTAGCAACCCAGAACTTCTGTGTTTTCCCTCTAACGTTTCTTACAGGACCTCAGAGTGTATCAACTCAAAACTTCTGATTTCCTCTGATGTTTCTTGCTGAACCACAACGTACCCGGTATCTGAAATTCTGATCCCCGTTGCTTTGCTTTCAGCAACATGCTGATTCTTTTCTCTCGTTATTTTCCTTTTTTATCATTTTTAACATTAACATCCTTTTTATTAATAGAAAAAAAACAGACATAAAAATATTTTCTTTTTATTAATTAATTTAATTCTTTTTCTTAACTCATTAAGACAAAAAAACCATTTTCTAAACAAGTCCTTTTTCTTTCTTGCATTGTACATTTCAATATGGTTGTAATAGTTAAATAGGACTTTAATTTCTTGCAATCCCCATTTGTAAATTTGTACACCCCACCCCCTTAATGATGTAATAGTGTAGGACTTTACTTTTCTGCATTTTTATTGCTTTCATATATTGCTAGTAATTAGGTGCGTATGGCAAGATAAAAAAAAAACAAATAGACAACTCAAAAATCAAAGACTAAATGCATGCAATCAAACACACTTTGTACACTAGCACCCTTAGGGTAATCTCACTTGTTGCCATATCGGAAAATAGTCATGTCCCTCGAATATGGGTGTTTTAGCAAATACCCTCGATGACCCTCGATGTTGCCTTCGATAAACGATCTAGTCCCTAAACGACATTGCTAAAACGTCCCATAGGTTGCCTTCTATGACTATACACAAATGTCCCACACTCGTCCCTTCACATCCCACGACGAGGCTTCTTACCAAATCAATGGTAAGATAAAAACATCTAAAGGAGGAGGAAAAGAAACATTCAAGACCTTTTGAGTAGGTAGATTCGCTCCTAGTTGCTCGCTTGCTCACAACCAAACATTTTACACCAATACTTTCATATTAAAACCTTTTCAAAAGACAAAAGCTTTTTGTATAAGTTCTTATAGAGACGAGAACCATTACAAAAACATCTTTCCAAAAAACACACTCCACAAACACATCTTTGAACTATTTTTGAAACAAAACTTTGTATGCATTCTTACAGAAACGAGAACCATTACAAAGATATTTTCAAAATACTTTCGAAAAACCACACCAAAAGCACATTCAAACGAAAGCAAATGATCTAGCAAGCAACTAAGAGCCCATGGAAAACCATGGATGAAAAGGGTGCTAATATAGTCCCTTTTCCTAATCTACCCCCCGAACTCAAGAAAACATCTCTAAAAGTCTTTCCTGTTCTTTTCAGCCTTTCCTTATTGGATAAAAAAAGTCGGTGGCGACTCTTGCTAAACCGCAACATTTGCGAATACAAACGCAAAACAACCAAGTCAGTTCTCCCACCGTATCACACATCCGTAATCGAATTATTGAAGAATTTGAAAGATAAGGTTACAATCTTTACAATGTTCCAAGAATGGAATCAAATGGATGCTTGAGCTAAAAGTTGTGATGAGTCAAAGTTGAGAAAAATATGCTGACTTTTTGTACTTAGAAAAATTCTAAGTTTTTCTTCAAAAATGATTTATAATGTCTTGCATCTAAACATGGTCTTCCACTCAAAATTTTCTTATGACCAAAAAAGATGGAACAAAGTAGATCTCTTAAAAGACATTTTTAGATTTGAACCACTTAAAAACTCCAAGAATAGAGAAAGTTATGACTTTGTGAAGTTGGTGAAAATTCATGAGATGACCTATAATCTTTTGCATTCTTAGGGCATCTCCATCCATTTTCAAGATTTGCAAATAAAACAAAAGTTGAAGTTCACATCCTTAAGATCATTATGGAAAAATAATGGGCTCAAGGAGATAAAAATTTACCAAGTTATGATCTTTTGAAGTCACATAAGGGAATTTGACGACCTATCTAGAGGACTTATATCTTTCTTCATCATTAGGCATCTTCCACATAAAATATTCTTGAAAATTTTGAAGTGATTAGTTGATAACCCTTTAAAGATAATCATGTCTTTGGAATTACTCAAAAATCTCAAAAGATGAACAAGATATAGCCTTTAGAAGTTCAAAACCCTAGCTCTTAGAGCAACAAAATGCTTGGGGAACCCCTTTCAATTTTGACAAACTTTCTTGAACAAATACTTTTGTAATGTGAATAGAAGTTGTTGCGGGTGATAATAAGAATCCATAGCAACAAAAACCACATCAAAATATTGATAATTGAGAGAGTTATGCACTTGTGACCAAGAAATCATGAACTTGTCCAATTAGGTCAAACTTCTTCAATCAACTCTTGCATCTTTTGATTTTCTTTGACAAATTGAGGCATGATGAATCACGGTAGACCTTGTCATGATATCAATTCAAATTATCTTCAATGATGAAGCCTGAATCTGAATGAAACTTTTTTGAAGAAGGCATGGAAATAAACTCATGAACCTATAGATCAACCAGATGAAATGTGTTGTGCTTTCACCTATAACATCATCAATTAGAGCAAACATTAATTGTATTTATTAGTTAAAATATAATCAATACAAAACATATATGATCATAATATACAAATCAAAGTGCTTGGTGATTCCTCATGAGCAAACCTAAAGATATGGAGAAGAACCAAACCCTAGTGTGATCTTGTTGTGATTGAGTTGATATAAGATGATAGAAGAATCTTAGGGGAAAAATTGGGATACAACACACCATGGAGATCTTTACTCTTATACTCAGTTTTCTCAGAAGAGTAGTTCTTGAAGATGGTTTTGTTGATCGTCTCCTTCACATATAGAGATTTAATATGCATATTATAAATTTGTTTACCTTCCAGATTTTGCATGCCGATAACACACCATGGAGATCTTTGCTTTTATACTTTTTAGTAATGACAATTTTCAGACCCAGCACATGAACAACTACATGAATATTGTCACAATCCGCTTGAATCCAAAAATCCTTAACCAAAGAATCATAAATAGGTCCATGAGGGCGCATGAATAACTGCTCCCATCCTTGAGCATTCAAGACAATAATTAGGTTTGCACCATTTGTATAAAGGTTATTGAAATCCACCATATATTCACGAAGAACATTTAACTCATGTGGTTTCCGATTACAGTGAACTTGAACAGATTTCTATGTTATGTGGTGTTCATCAATAACTGATAGAGAGGATAAATCAGTTACCATAAGAAAAGAACTGGTTGGAATAGTTGAAGAAGACGACCCATAAGGATTTAGGGCTTATTCCATTTCTTTAACAAACTCAATAGCCTGTTATTGTTGAGCATTCATCATGTTGAAGTGTTGAAGATGATGATGGTTATTGATGAGGGTGATGATCTTTGATGAAGATCGTTGATGAGGATGATGATCACAAAGAACTTGTTGAATGGTTTGAGAGAAAAAAGAGGGTTTAGGATTTCTAAAGTGTGGAGGTAAAGTGAACGTGGGTGATTTATAGTGTTTGAGAAGTGAGAGAAAGTAAAATAATGAAAATAAAAATAAACATAATAATTAGGAGCATTAAATGAAAGTAATAATTATGATTTCAATCAATTCCAAAAAAAAAAACGCACACTGCTCGTTGAATAGCTTAGATAGCGTGTGATGATTAAGCGTAACCAAGGGTTACACACGTTAATCAATACATCTAACTAAGTGACACGTTTGATATCCTCAGGGTCTGAACAACCAAAAAAGGTTTCCATCTAATAAAAGGCATTTATGACCGAAACATTTTCTGATTACTAAGATTCTGAAGGAAATAAAATAGTAGTTATAAGGTTTAAATATAATAGAAACGTTACTAAAAAAAGTCTGATAGTCTATCAGCTGATTCTTTAAACAATTTTTAGAATCCTGACTTTATTCAGAAGATGAGCTGGCACAAGCGAGATCATCAAAGCTCAGAAGCATTTCTCTAAAATATTTAAAGTTTGGTCTTGTTCTGAAAATATCATCTTTGATTACAAGAGTCTCAGAACCAATCATTTTTCTTTTCTAGTTGCTTCTAAAATTATCCACGCCTTCATACTTAAGTTCCAAATCTTGGAACATAAGCCTTTCGCCCATCATGTGTTGCAAGCATCCATTTTCCAGGTGCCATAATTTGTGTTTCTGTTGTGCCATCAAGAACATCTGCAACATAGATTATTTGATATTTGGGTACCCATTTTCTTGGTCCTTTCTTGTTAGAAGTTCCACAGGTTCTGACACCTTTGGAATTTTGTACAACCCAATAATCATGTGAGATTTGTGCATGATACTTTGGTTTAGAAGTTTCCTTTTGCGTCTGTGTTTGTGCTACAGTAGTATCAGAACCTACTTGTTCTGGAAATTTCAAATCTATTCCAGCAAGCACGAAATGTTCAGAAAGAGGTTTTGGTTTGACATTCAGAGTCTCATCAATTTTCTATGATGATCCTAAACATCCCAAGCCTCTTCTTCCATTTCTACTAACACCATAGATCATTGATGCTATTTTGCTTCTATTTATGCTCTTAGATACGAAATGCCGAAAAGCTCTATCATATCTGATTACTTTATCAGTAACAAATGTCTTAGAGAGAATCTCTTCTTCTAATTTAAACACTTTACTTTTCATAGCATTGTTTGATTTTTCTAAAACAAATAGTTTTTCACTTAAATTAGAAATATTTTGCTCATCTATAATAGTGTTCCCAGAAGTAGCTACAAAACTCTTTTTCAAGATTTTGTGTTTACTTAGAAGAAGTTGATCTCTTTTCATTATTTCAGATAAACCAATTTCAAGTTCGGAACGAGATAAGGAAGAAAGTACCTCTTTGTCGCCATTAGATTCTAACTCATCATCAAGTGTCAGTTCGTCTTCTGGTGCTGCTTCACTCGTACTAGTATTTTCCATGAATGCTACATTGGCACGCTCTTCATCATAATCTTCATCTTCTGATTTTGAATCATCCCATGTTTCCATGAGACCTTTCCTTTCTTTGTATGCCTTCTTAGGTTTCTTATCCCTTTTGAGCTTAGAGCATTCATTTTTGTAATGTCCAGGCTCCTTGTATTCAAAGCATGTGACTTCCTTTTTAGAAGCTTTCTTCTGACCAGAAATGGATTCATTTCATCCATATGTCCTTCGTTGACTTCTGAATTTGCTTTGTCTATGCCTCCAGATTTGACTGATTCTTCTGGATATAAATGAAAGTTACTCATCATTTAAATCTTCTTTCGATTCTTCTGATTCTTTCTTAGCTTGATAAACCTTGGTCTTTCCAGAAGTAGAATTTAGAGCAATTGATTTTACCCTCTTCTGAGTTTCATCTTTATCAAACTATATTTCATGAAATCTTAAAGAACTACTTAGCTCCTTAAGAGAGGTGTTGTTCAGATCCTTTGAAAGTTTTAAAGCAGTTACCATGGGTCTCCATTTGACAGGCAGACTTCTGATAATATTCTTAACATGATCTGCTGTAGAGTAACCTTTATCCAGAACCTTAAGTCCTGCCACAAGAGTCTGAAATCTTGAAAGCATCGTTTCCACAGATTCGTCGTCTTCCATCTTGAAGGCTTCGTATTTTTGAATTAAGGCCAGAGCCTTTGTTTCCTTTACTTGTGCATTGCCTTCATGTGTCATCTGAAGAGAATCAAAGATAGACTTTGCAGGCTCTCTATCTGTGATCTTCTCATATTCATTATATGAAATAGCACTAAGCATGATAGTTCTTGCTTTGTAATGATTCTTATAAACCTTCTTCTGAGCATATTTCATTGCACTTCTTGCAATCTTCTGACCTTTAACATCTACTAGGTGAGTGTAGCCATCAACCACCAAATCCCGTAGATCCAAGTCATATTCCAGAAAGTAACTTTCAATTATATCCTTCCAATAGTCAAATTTCTCCCCATCAAACATAAGAGGTTTTAAACTATAGTGATCTCTATCATTATCCCTCCAATAGTCAAAATTCTCCCCATCAAACATAAGAGGTTTTAAACTATAGTGATCTCTATCATTATCCCTATTGCCAATAGTGGAAGTAGGTGTAGCCATTGGTTTTTCACACACACTGGATCAGTATTGGACACTCTTAAGTGTTGATAAAAATGAAAACTTTTTATCTCCTCAGAACCGGAGCTCTGATGCCAATTGAAGTGTGAAAAACACAAGAAATGGGGGGGTTTGAATTGGGTTTTAAATCAAAACTTTTATTTAACAATTATTCCCCTTTAATTAAAATACTTTTTCTCCACTCTCGATATTAACAATAATTAAAAACAGGAAGTAAAGAACAAGGTATGTTTAAACTAGTTCACTTGAAAATTGTCAAGCTAGTCTAGTCCAACCGCCAAGGTGATTTCGCCTCTCTCAATCGAGGACCTAATCCAATAATCCAACTGATTATTACAATGCACAAGCTACCCGCAAGTTACTAACAACCTCTAAGACACACAAGTCCTATACTTCTTAAGGATACTGACCTAACCGATCCCTTAAGGAAATCAAACTTCTAAGACACACTATTTCTAGACTTCTTAAGGATATAGACCTAATAGGTCCCTTAAGAAAATCAAACAACTATTTGAATACAAGTTTTGTTTACAATAATATTGCTTCTACAAAGGCTTAATATGTAAACTATTTTAAGAACAAAAGACTAAAAATATGAAATCTATGAACATCGCTTGTGCGTGGATAATCAGTGAAAATTCACCGCTTTTTCTCTTAGTCTGCAAGCCTTTAGATAGCCAATAAAATAATAAATCCGTTGATGGGTACTCTTGGGATTTCCAGAAACATTGGCTGCTTGAGAAATCACGTGGGGGACAAGATCATGCAACACGTTCTTCCTTTTATGGTAGTGGAATGAAACATTGATTGTACCATGTACTATTTTTACCATGTTAACATTATCTTCTTTCCTTTTGCACTTCAGAGGCTTATGCGAGCATGAGTTTAAAAGCGAGAACATAACACAAGTTCATCAGAACTTCAAGTCTTCAAAGTCTTCAGCACTTGGTCGTGAGAACCTTTTCTTAGAACCTTGGGTCTTCAAAACTTCAAGTATTTTATAATCTTTAGAAATTTTATCTTCAGAGTATTTAGCACTTGTCCTTTAGAACCCTTTTCTTAAAACCATGGGTCTTTAGAAATTCAAGTCTTCAAAGTATTTAGAACTTCGTCTATCAGAATCTTCAACACTTGATCTTGAGAACCCTTTTTCTTCAGAAACATTAGTCTTTAGCATCAGGACTTAAGTATAGACTTTTGTCTTCAGATCTTGGGACTTGTTTCTTTATAACATGTTGTCTTCAAAAACATGAGTCTTCACCATCTGGACTTAAGTAGAAACTTCTGTCTTCAGATCTTCTGACTGGTTTATTTAGAATTCGTATGAGAGCCTACACTTCAGAGTCTTCTGGAGTATCTTGCTATTGTTCATCAAAACTTGTGCACCACAAAAGCGGAATTAATTCTCTCCTAATGTCTTGGCCACGCCTTCCATCAGAAGTAGAACCTGTTTGTTAAATACTCAAAAATAACAAACATTAGACTATCAAAGTTTTTATACAAACAAACTCATTTGTTATCATTAAAACTCATAGATAATATTGCAGAACCTAACAATTCATTTTGTACAATCGCTTTTGGAAGAAAATAAGAGAGGAGAGGCTAGGGTATAAAGGAAGAGGAAGAGAGCCCGTTAGAACGCAAAGAAGAAGCAGAAATTTCTAGGAGAAATCTAAGGTAAGGAGGTTTATGGTTGTTATTATAATTGATCTAAGGTTTAGATAATTGTAGGTTATGTTGGGGTTTTTGGAAGATGATGTTATTATGATGTTATTTTGATGTTTGATGATGAATATTTGAAATTGTAATGTTTTCTTCTAAATAAATGATACATATGGTGTGTGATAAATTGTGTTGTTATTATTTGATGAAACCAAGTGGAATTATGAAGATTTGAGATCTGTAACATGATGAAATCGTGTAGAAATTAGGGTTGTATAGTGCAGAAATCGCAACAGGGAAGTCATGCTCATGCTACAGTGCTGGGCGGTGGATATGTGTCGTTAGGAGATGGAGCATCGCTCTAGCAGCACTGGGCAGTGAAATAACAATGGGGTGGGGTGAAAAACATTACCCCTGAATTTTGTATGAAGAGTGGTATGTTGTTGGAACGTCACTGGGAGACGTAGACGCGAGGAGTGAGCGCCAAGAGAGCGAAATGCAGCGCCGAGTAGTGGAGACCAGAGGAGAATCAGTGAGATGTTACTCCCACATTTTCAGGCGAGCAGTCTGATTTGTCGCGCAAACACCACATGATGGACAACTGTAGTACTTTAAAAGTGTCATAACTTGAGTTTCAGGACTCCAATTGATGCGTCGTTCAAAGCATTAGGAAGATAACTCGATGAACTATATTGGTAGAATAAAAGGAGTCTTATGATGTGTTTTTATAGTACCTATACTTTAATAAATAAGATGATTCAATGATTGTTTTAATATGGTGTATGTGTATACAATGAATTATTGATACTATGATGATGTTGTTTTATGTTATGAAGTATGTGATGATATTTATGATGATTATGTGAATGATAATTCATTTGACTAGCAATGGTCATTTGGTTATTAATATGTTTCGCATCATGAATTCCTGGCATAAGTTAGGGTGTAGCCTAGTGATGGTTGCAAGACGTTGCTCTATTGAGTTTATAGGATGAACAACCCAGTGATGGCCTTAATCCCATAGCGTGGATTGAGAGAAATTTATGATGTGCTCTGGTTCCAAGCGGGAATCGATCCTATTGGTGGGGATCTTTGGATAAAACGATGACAGTGTCACCAGTGAAGTTTTGGTACCACATGCGTGAATCTAAAGAAGTTGCATTGCATTAATATGGAATTTCCCGATGATTTGATTGACTGATGTTTTGTGAATGCATGTTTATGATAATTGTAATTGATGATATTACACGTGTATAATGTGTATATGATGCTTGAAGGTGTGAGTATGACATGAGGTTTTCAATGGTGTATTTCTTTGGTGTTGTATCATGACTACTATATTTACTCCTTATGTCTTTTATAATGATTATGATTTAGTCAGACTTGCTGCTTGAAAATATTGCCTCTATACGTGGGTAACTTGCAAGTGATCAAGAATAGTTCACCGAGGATTAGAGGATAGCTATGGAGTGTGTTCTTTATTTCCTCTAGAATTAAAAGGGTTCTTACTCTGATATGTAACATCAGGATAATATCGTTGTTTTGAATAATCATGTTGTTCTATTTAATATGAGATTTGAACTACCCTTATGGTAATTGAGTTGTTTTGATTTAATGAAGTTATTTAGAAGTATCTTAATAAAGATGTTTTGAATTATGAATTTTTGCTGCAAGTTGAAAAACTATGATTATTAATCATGAAGTACTTGATGTAATAGATTTTTGAAAACCCGTGTTACGAAGCAGGATGTGTTTTATTATGAAGTTTGTTTTAAGAAAATGTGACACCCTTTTTGGTGCATTACTCATATTTAATTATTGAACTATTCTGCGAATATTCTTTTAGGTTTAGAAGGGTGTTACATTAGTGGTATCAGAGTAGGTTGGTTCGTCTGACCAGGTTTTCTTATGATGTATATGTCATGTCTATCGATTAGTATGAGTACACTATCGATACATGTTTCTGACGTTAGTTTTCTATGTGTAGAATGGCTAGAAGAAACAATGTTGCACTTGCTACTGTCTTGCAGGTTGTTGCTCAGGTTGTATAACATAAGCCCAACGCTGGTGGGAATGATGGATCTCGTGTTTTAGATACGTTTCAGAGGAATCATCCGCATGTTTCCAAAGGTAGATACGATCCTGATGGAGCACATACTTGGCTTAAGGAGATTGATAGGATCTTTCGAGTCATGGATTTCTCATAAGCACAAAAGCTGCAGTTCAGTGTGTAACAACTGACATAGGAAGATGATGATTGCTGGGATGGCACCCGTCAAAGACTAACATCAGCTGGTGAAGTTATTACTTGGGCTGTGTTTAGCAGGGAGTTTCTGAGGAAGTACTTTCCCGAGCATGTGCGAGGGAAGAAAAAGATTGGGTTTTTGGAGTTGAAACAAGGGAACTTGGCTGTGACTGAGTATGCTTTGAAGTTTGTGGAACTGGCCAAGTATTATCCATATTAAAGTGAAGCGACTGCTGAATTCTCGAAGTGTATCAAGTTTGAGAATAGTTGGCGTCTGGAAATCAAACGGGAAATTGGATATTAGCATATATATGTGTTTTCAGAGTTGGTGAATAGCTGTAGGATCTATGAAGAAGACATCAAAGCTCATTCAACTCAATACAAGAGTTTGAACGAGAAAAGAGGAAAGCGGTATCAAGACCATAAGAAGCGTTATGATGTTCCAGCTGATGAAGGGAAATAAAAGGCTTATGATAGGAAGAAGACAAATGAGGGAAGAGCTCTTGTTTCTGTCAAGTGTTGTAGGTGTGGTGAAAAAGGTCATCATTCTAATGAATGTGACAATAAGGTGTTGAGGTGCTAAGAATGTGGTAAGACGAGTCATCATGCTCTTGAATGCAAGAACAACGATCCAATCTATTTCAATAGTGGAGATCAGGGTCATATCAGATTCCAACATGAGAAGCTGAAGAGGGACGCTGCTGCCCAAACCAACGGTAGAGTGTTTGCTTTTAGTGGATCGGAGGGTTCCAGGGAGGACAACTTGATTTGAGGTACTTGTTTTATTAATGATGTTGAATTGGTTTCTATTATTGATATTGGTGCTATGCATTCGTTTATTTCGCACAAATATGATAATATGTTGGGATTGAAGTTGTCTAATATGAACGATAGTATGGTGATAGATACTCCTGCTAGTGGTTCTATTATTACAGCTCTCGTTTGTTCAAAGTTCCCTCTGACCATTTATGGTAAGAGTTTTGTTATGGATTTGGTGTGTCTTCCATTACACAAAATTGATGTTATTCTTGGGATGAACTGGTTGGAGTACAATTATATTCACATTAATTGTTATAATAATACTTTGAGGCCCCCTAAGTTTGGTGATAATGGAGAATTTATGTTGCTGTCGTCTAATCAAGTGAATAAACTTATGGAAGACAAAGCTTTGGTATTTGTAATGTTTACATCACTGCAAGTTGATCGAGAAGGTGCGAGCGTTGAATTACTTCTCGTCTGTGAATTTCTAGAAGTGTTTCTAGATAACATCAAAGATTTTCCTCCATAATATTAAGTGGAGTTTTCTATAGATGTGGTGCTAGGTATAAGTCCAGTGTCAATGGCTCCTTATAATATGCCAGCTCCAGAGTTGAGCGAGTTGAATAAACAACTAGAAAAGGTGCTTGAGAAGAAGTTTAGGCGACCGAGTGTTTCCCCGTGGGGTGCGCCTGTGTTATTTGTCAAGAAGAAAGATGGAAGTATGAGATTGTGCGTGGACTACATGCAATTGAATAAAGTGACGATTAAGAATAAGTATCCACTTTCGTGGATCGATGACTTAATGAATCAGTTGGTGGGTGCTTGTGTTTTCAGCAAGATTCATTTGAGGTCGAGTTATCATCAAATTCGTGTTAAACCAGATGAATTCCAAAGATGGATTTTTGAACGAGGCATGGTCATTACGAGTACACTATGATGGAGTTTTGTGTATCTAATGTGCCTGGTGTTTTCATGGAGTATATGAATCAAACTTTTCATTCATATTTGGATAAGTTTGTTATGGTGTTCATTGATAATATTTGGATCTATTCTAAATCCAAAGAGGAACATGCGGAGCATTTGAGAATTGTGTTGCAAGTTTTGAAAGAGAATAAGCTATATGCTAAGTTGTCGAAGTGTGAATTTTTATTGAAGGAAGTAAGTTTCCTTGGTCATGTGATTTCTAGTGGTGGAATTTTCTTGTATCCTTCTAAAGTTGATGCAGTGTTGTAATGGGAGACTCTGAAGTCTACAAATCAGATTCAAAGTTTTCTTGGTTTAACAGGTTATTACTGAAGGTTCATTTAAGGATTCTCTAAGTTAGCATTATAGTTAACTCAGTTGACTCGAAAGGGTCAAGCTTTTGTGTGGGATTTTGCGTGTGAAAAAAGTTTCGTAGAATTGAAAAAGAAGTTAACGACTTCTTCGATATTAATTTTGCCTAACTTAAGTGATGCTTTTGTGGTGTATTGTGATGCGTCGAAGATGGGTCTTGGTGGTGTGCTAATGCAAAATGGACAAGTTGTGGCTTATGCTTCTAGACAATTGAAGGTTCATGAAAGAAATTATCCTACGCATGACTTAGAGCTAGCAGCTGTGGTGTTTGTGTTGAAGATTTGGAGACATTATATTTTTGGCTCTAAATTTGAAGTGGTCAGTGATCATAAGAGTCTGAAATACTTGTTCGACCAGAAGGAGTTGAATATGAGGTAGAGAAGATGACTTGAGTTGTTGAAGGATTATGAATTTGATTTGAATTACCATCCTAATAAAGCAAATTTAGTTACTGATGTATGGAGTAGAAAATCGTTGCAGATGTCAATTCTTATAGTTCGAGAATTAGAGATGATCACACAATTTAGAGATATGGGCTTAGTATGTGAAGAGACTCCCGATAGCGTGAAGTTGGGAATGTTGAAGCTGACTAGTGGTATAATATAAGAAATATGAGAAGGTAGAAATATGATTTAAAGTTGGTTGACCAGTTGACCTCGATTAACCAAGATAATGGAGGTGAGTTCAAAATCGATGATAAAAGTGTGACGAGGTTTGGAAATAGAGTGTGTGTTCTAGATATTCCAGAACTTAAGAGAAGTATTCTCGAAAAAGGACAGTGAAGCAGGTTGAGTATTCACCCCGGTGCCACAAAGATGTATCAAGACTTGAAGAAGTTATTTTGGTGGCATGGTATGAAGGAGATCACTAAGTTTGTTTATACTTGTTTGACTTGTCAAAAGTCGAAGATTGAACATCACAAGCCTATGGGTCTTATGCAACCTTTGAGTATTCCAAAGTGGAAATGGGACAATGTCTCTATGGATTTTGTGTCGGGTTTACCGAAGACTGCTAAAGGCAATGACTCAATTTGGGTAATTGTGAGTAGGTTGAGTAATTCGGCTTATTTCTTACTAATGAAGATTAATCATCCTATCGATGAGATTGTGAAATTGCATGAAGTACCTTCGAGTATCGTGTCAGATAGAGATATGAGTTTTACATCTCAATTTTGGGAAGGTTTGCAGAATTCTTTTGGTACTAAGTTGAGGTTGAGTTCTGCATACCATCTGCAGACACACATTCAGACAAAGAGGACTATTCAGTCTTTGGATGATTTGTTGAGGGCTTATGTTCTAGAAAAAGGGGCATCTTGGGATAGTCACTTTCCATTGATTGAGTTTACATACAATAATAGTTTTCACGTGAGTATTGGTATGACACCGTATGAAGCGTTGTATAGTGGGAAGTGTAGAACTTCATTGTGTTGATATGAGTCATGCGAGAGAGTTGTGCTCGGACCTGAGATCGTACAAGAGATGATTGAAAATATTAAGATGATTAAAGTGAGGATTAAAGCTTCTCAGAGTCATTAGAAGAGTCATCATGACAAGAGGAGTAAGGAAATGGAATTCCAAAAGGATGACCATGTGTTTTTAAGAGTTACTCTGGTGACTGGTGTTGGTAGATATTTGAAGTAGAGGAAGCTTACGCCGCATTTTGTTGGTCCATATCAAATTTCAGAGAAGATAGGTGAGGTGGCATATCAAATTACTTTACTGCCGTCGCTTGTGAATATTTATGACGTGTTTCATGTGTCTCAGTTGAGAAAGTACATTTCGAATCCTTTACATGTGACTCAAATGGATGATTTATATGTGAGAGATAACCTAACAGTTGAAGCAGCACCCGTGCGAATAAAAGGACGGGAAATGAAGTAATTGCGGGGTAAAGACATCACCTTAGTGAAGGTAGTGTGGGGTGGACCAGCTGGTGAAATATGGACTTAGGAACGCGAGGATCAGATGAGAGAGTCTTATCTGAATTTGTTTCCGTCAGGTAATTTTTGAGGGAGAAAATTCTTTTAAGTGGGGGATGTTTGTAACACCACAAAATAATTAGATTATTTACTTAATTATTTGATTAATTTATGATGAGTTTTATGACGTATTTGTGGTGTTTATTTGGTGTATTGATGATCATGATGCTTGATATGATATTTTGTGTGGTGTATGATGGAGTGGTAGGAATTAAGAAGGTATAAAGTATTTTAGAATAATTTAGATAATTAGAATAATTAGTTGGGATTATTTTAATTATTTAAATAGAATAATATGGGTGTTAGAGATGAAAAGGGCGGGATTGTCAATTAGAAGAAGTTAAGTGAGGGCAAAGGTGGAAGGACCATATTAGAGGTCCAAGGGGTAAGATTGATAAATAGAGAATATTGATGTTTAAGAAATTCATTCTATACAATCTCTTTTGGAAGAAAAGAAGAGAGGAGAGGCTAGGGCACAAAGGAAGAGGAAGAGAACCCGTTAAAACGCGAAGAAGAAGTAGCAAATGCTAGGAGAAATTTAAGGTAAGGGGGTTCATCGTTGTTATGATAATTTATCTAAGATTTAGATAATTGTAGGTTGTGTTGGGGTTTTGGGAGGATGATGTTATTATGATGTTTGATGATGAATCAGTGAAATTGTAATGTTTTCTTATAAAGAAATGATGCATATGGCGTATGGTAAATTGTGTTGTTGTTATTAGATGAAACCAAGTGGAATTATGAAGATTTAAGACATGTAATATGATGAAATCATGTATAAATTGGGGTTCACAGTGCAAAAATTGCAACAGGGAAGTCTTTTCCGTGCTGCAGCGTCTGGCGGTGGATATGTTTTGTCGGGCGATGGAGCATCGCTCCAGCAGCGCCAGACAGTGAAGCAACGATGGGGTGGGGTGAAAAACATAGCCCCTATATTTTGTATGGAGAGTGGTATGTCGTTAGAGCGTCGCCGAGCGATGCATATGTGAGGAGTGAGCGTCGGGAGAGAAAAATACAATGTCAGGCAGTGGAGACCAGAGAAGAATTAGTGATATGTTGCTCCCACATCGTCAGAGGAGCTTCAAGCGAGCAGTGTGCTTCGTCGAACGAGCATCGGGCGATGGATAATTGTAGTACTTTAAAAGTGTTATAACTTGAGTTTCAGGACTCCAATTGATGCTTCGTTCAAAGCGTTAAGAAGCTAATGCGATAAACTATACTTTGGTGGAAAAAAACAGTCTTAAGATGTGTTTTTCCAGTACCTATGCTTTGATGAATAAGATGATTTAGTGATTGTTTTAATATGGTGTATGCGTATTTAATGAATTATTGATACTATGATGATGTTGTTTGTGTTATGAAGTATGTGATGATATCTATGAGGATTATGTGAATGATTATGTGTTTGACTACCAGTGGTCATTTGGTTATTAAGATGTTCCCTATCATGCATTCATTTCATAAGTTAGGGTGTAGCCCAGTGATGGTTGCTGAATGTTGTTCTAGTGAGTTTGTAGGGTGAATAGTTCAGTGATGACCTCAATCTCATAGTGTGGATTAAGTGAAATTTATGATGTGCTTTGGTCCCAAATGGAAATCGGTCATATTGGTGGGGATCTTTAGAGAAAATGATGACGGTGTCATAAGTGAAGTTTTTGTACCACATGCATGAATCTAAAAAGTTGCATTATATGATGATTTAATTGACTGATGTTTTATGAACGCGTGTTTGTGATAATTTCTAATTGATGATATTACGCGTGTCTGATTTCTATTAAGATGCTTGAAGGTGTGAGTATGACATAAGGTTTTCGATAGTGTATTTCTTTGGTGTTGTGTCATTACTACTATATTTACTCCTTATGTCTTTTATAATGATTATGATTTACTCACCCTTGCTTCTTAAAAATATTGCCTCTATACGTGGGTAACTTGTAGGTGATAAAGAATAGTTCATAGAGGCTTGGAGGATAGCTACAAAGTGTGTTCTTTATTTCCTGTAGAATTAAAAGGGGGTATTGCTCTTATATGTAACAACACGATGGGATTGTTTGTTTTAAATAATCACGTTGTTCTGCTTAATTTGAGATTTGAACTACCCTTGTGGTAATTGAGTTGTTTTGATTTGATGAAGTTATTTAGAAGTATCTTAATAAAGATGTTTTGAATAATGAATTTCCACTGCGAGTAAGTTGAAAAATTATGGTTGTTAATCATGAAGTACTTGATGTAATTGATATTTGAAAACCCGTATTACGGAGCAGGATGGGCAGAAGCCCATTTATTTCACGAGGCTGTTAGTGCATCCCTTATTCGAGAAACACCCGATGGGTAGAAGCCCATTTATTTCACGAGAAAAGCATTGAAATTTCCTGAACTAAGATGCCAGTATATGAAGAAGGTAGCTCTAGGGCTCATTAATGCAGCGAGAAGGCTAAAGCACTACTTCATAGCACATACGATTGTGGTCTGAATGAACAAACCAGTAAAGCAATTTCTCGGTTGAACTAACATGGTAGGCATGATACTCAAGTGGTCACTATAACTCTATGAGTTTGACATCAAATATGAGATCATGAAATCCCTTAAAGCCCAAGTACTGGCCGACTTGGTAGCATAAATGACCTCGCCAGCCTCCTCCACGAGTAGAGCGCACAAATGGACCATCTTCGTGGATGGGGCTTCTAGCTCGATAGGTAGAAGACCAGGCATTATATTATAAACTAAGGAAGGGATCTTGATCAAATTCTCCCTCACACTATCTTTCACGACCTCAAACAACGAAGCCAAGTACGAAGTATTTCTAGTAGGGCTACGCCTGGTCGAAGGTCTGGGGGGCGAGGAAGTGAAAATATTCACAGATTCCTAGCTCGTCGTCTCTTAAGTACGAGGAGAATACCAGGTCAAAAACGACCATCTCTCTGAATATTGGACTCTGGTCTGAGAAAGAATGAAGAGATTCGACACTGTAGATGTACAACATGTTCCCCACGAACATAACACTCGAGCAGACGTTCTGTCAAAACTGAGGAGCACAAAAAAGAAAGGAGGGAACAAATCGGTGATACAGGAAATACTTCCTCGACCAAGCATTAAAAAAATCCTCCTAGACTCTAGACATATACGCCATCAGCGACAACCACTGTTAGATGACCCCGGTGTAAAACTACCTCGCAATAGGGGAACTCCCCTCCGACCAAAAGAAGGCAGGCATAGTCAGGCGGAGAGCCTTCTCGTACGTCCTGGTTAAAGTCATATTGTACAGAAGAGTATTCTCCACCCCCTCCTCAAATGTGTTGAAGAAAGCGAAGTCGCCCACATCGTACATGAAATCTATCAAGGAATCAACACCAAACACTTGGGTGGAAGATCCCTCACCAGAAAAGCATTACAGATAGGGTACTACTGGCCCATCATGGAGAACGACACCAAAGAACACATAAAGAAGTGTGACAAATTCCAACGCCATGGGGACATGCACTTGACACCTCCAAACGAGCTCAAGTCTCTAGCATAGCCCTTTGTGTGGTAGGGCATGGACCTCCTCGGACCATTCGTGGTAGGATCAAACCAAAACAAGTACTTGATAGTAGTCATGGATTATGTTGTACCCCAAAATTTTCCCTCCCATTTTTACTCAAGACATGCTCATTGAGGTCTTCAATTGCTCAAAGATGATCAAGAATTGACCAGACAAGTTCTCCTCCTAAGCAATAAACCTCTAACTAGGGTTTCATTTTTCACCAAGATGTGTGATCTCTAAAGGTCTCAAATTTTTTCCATGTTCCTAATAGGTCTTCAAGATTGTCCATGCGAAGTTTCATGCATTACACTACAAGTTTGCTCAGTCAATTGCTCAAATGTTTGAAAATTAACTACATTAGGTCAAAAGTCAATTGTGGCCTATATATAGTCAAACTTCAAGATTTTTGTTCAAAATCAACATTTTGAAGTGATATCCATCATTTGATCAAGGGTTGATCATGATTCCTCAAGAAATGCTCCTAATCTATCAAAAGTCAAGAATTGCAAAATTAGGGTTTCTAAAGGAGAAGTTAACTAAACTTTGACATGGCATAAATTTCTCATGCTTCATCCATTTTGCCCCAACAAAAGCTCATTTTTAATAGAATTCATTTCCCTATAACTTCTCTTTTTCCCTCAAGTCCATGAAATGCAACATTTGAAAGATACAAGCTCATACGTTACAGGTCATTTTCAGAAAGTTAACAAAAGATACTTTTTGCCAAGACCATTTACATCAAGATAAAGTCTTCAAATTCAAAAATGGCCAAAACAAATATTGTAGAGGACATCTTGGGATTTCCAAAAAGTAAAATATTACCCTCAAAACATGAAAATTGAACAAGTTATGACCAGAGAAAGTTGGGAAATTTTGGTGAAATGTATGAATTTCAAGTTGAGCAATTTTGATATTTTTGACTTGTGGGCGATGGGTCGAGAGTCCACACGTATATTGCACCTAAAATATGATTCTTACACCCTTTGGTTGTGTTTTGTTTTAATTATTTAAATTATTTTTTATTTAATTCATTAATAATAAAAAATAATTAAAATCAAATCAAATCTTTTGTACAAAGATCCAAGTCCATTTGCTTTGACCTAAAATCAAACTATATATTTCTCCATAATTCAGATCAAGCACAAGACGAAGCCCTAGATTCTAAAAGTGGTCAAATTTTCAAAAATTTGAAGAAACCTTAGAGCTTCCAAGCCCTCACTACAAACCTTCTTACTGCAAGATCTCAGTTCCATTTATTCCCAACAAGGAGATTGAGTAAGTTTGAGACAATCTTGAAGTCCCCAAGCACGCGAAACACACTTACATGGCATTTCCAGTTGCATATCATTCATGATTTTTGTATTTTTGTATTTTTTCTTGTTTTAAACCATTCTAATATTGTTAATGTGTTGCTGAGATGTTTTTGAACAGATCTGAATCATCCTCATGTTCCCATGCATGCAGAATACTAATATGCCATAGTTGCTTTTGAATATTTCTGATTGTGTAGTAGCACCCAAACCAGCAAGTTTTAGGCCTTGAATTTGCTTCCATTGAGATTGCAGGCCTTGAATTTGGGGGGACATGGTCTCCCTGGATCTTTATTCGTGTCCTTTTTGCAGGTTTTGGTGGAAGAGAGGACCAGAGAAGATGACCGAAGCTAAGGCTCCAGCGTCTCTCCAGTATAGATGCCCTATTTAATATATTTTTATTTCTTATTATTTAGCTAACAGTTAAAACATGCAGTTCAATTGGCAAGGCGAGGCGTGATAAGGCGTTAGACCAAAGGGGGATGGGTTCGATCCAACCCTTTTGCAAATTTAATTCTCACCAACTTGTTTCTTACAGATCCAGTGCTTCAGATTCCAGCGCTCTCACCATGCGCTCTCTTCACAATACCACAGGATGTCATCATATATAGATAAGACGTCCCGGATTTGGTGTCCACGCTGAAGTTTCCAGGGTCAGCATCACTGGATTCCATACAGGAAAATGGGCCAGCGTAACTTGGGCCAATCAAAATTACACCCCCCATTGTTGTTTACATCAGGCCCGTTTGCAATTTCCTTTTATTTACTTCTTTTAATTTGTTTATATCCTTTAATTCTTTTTTTAACTATATAAAATAATTATAATCACAAAAATTAGGTTTTAGTTTTTTTTATTAGTAAACTTATTTTTGTTAATTAATTAATTAATTATTTTAACTCTTTTCTAATTTAAAAATTAAATAGGTTTAGGTTAATTCATTTTCTTTTCATAATAAAAATACCAAAAAATAATAATTAGAATTAGGGTAAATTTTTAATATTTATTTTATTAGTAAAAAATACAAAAAATGTTAGATTTATTTTTAATTTTATTAGATTTAATTTAATTTATTCTTTCTTTTAAAATAAACAAAAAAACCACCAAAAAGATTTTCTTTTAACTTAACAATTGTCAAGGTTTTTAGACGTATTTTCAATTCGCGCGCATTATTACTTTTCGCATTTTATTTTCATATTTTTGTAATTGCCTACTGGGATGTAATAGAATTAACTAGGACTTTTACTTTACTATTTTCTTTATTCTCCAAAGTTTGGACATGTAATAATCACCCTCCCCGAAGCCTTGTAATAGTTAGATTTATATTTCCGCACTTTTTAATTACTGCAAACTATCAACTGTTTAGATGTATGCTAATTAGGATTGTATGGCAAGAATAACAAACAAAACGCTAGCAAACCTAATGCAAAGACAAAACTAGCTGAAAAACAACACAATTACTCATATACACCTCTAGGGTATCCCACTTTGGTTGCCTTCGGAAAACAGTCACAACTCTCGAAACATGAGAGATTTTAGTGGCTACCCTCCGGTTTAAAGATCAAAAGTCCCTCGATGACCCTCTCGATGTTGCCTCGGTAAAATGATCTTAAAACCCTAGGGTAGTTACTAAAGTTTCTTACCCAGTTGCCTTTGTGACTGTATAAATGTCCCTTCGAATGTCCCTCAAACATCTAACAACTAGGGCTACCTACTCACTAATAGTAGGATAGCACTGTCTACAGGAAAAGAGGAAAAGAACAATCCTTTCAAGTAAAGTAGATAGCTGTTAGATGCTTGCTCAAACAACTTTTAACAAAAACTTCTTTCAAAAAAACATTTTCAAACACTTTGTATACGTTCTCTACCATTCCGAGAAACATTACAAAGTTCATCGCACTAAGAAGCTTTCAAAATACTTTTCAAAAACACACAAAGCACAAGGTATTTCAAAATGAGCTAAGCATCTAAGAGCCCGTAGATAACTACTGATAGAAAGGGTGCTAACACCTTCCCTTTCCATAATCTACCCCCCTTACTCAGAAATAATCTCGAAAGGTCTTTTTCTGTTCTTTTCACCATTTCCTTTGTTGGATAAAAGAAAAGTAGGTGGTGACTCTTGCTTATCACAACATTTGCGAATACAAACACAAAATAAGTATAACAGTCAATTCTCCCACTATATTACAGAACTGGCGACTCTGCTGGGGATAATTGTGGGGTTACCTTAGAGTTTAGTTCATTATTTAATTTCTTTACATTGTGTGTTTTGAATGCTTTACTTTTGAGGGCTTGTTTGGGTTGTTACTAAAAGATCCTACACCCGGATCTGGGGCACCTTTTCAGGGAAGTAGCAATAATTCATGGAGGTTGTATGGTGTAGACTGATATGGACAAAGTGATGGCAACGTTAGCGTGATATTATGGCTTATACTAATGTTCCTTGAGTTAGTCATGGATAACATAGGCTTCCTTATAGTGTCATTAAATTCTAACCGACCTATAGAACCTTTAATTGACTCATTCTAGCCATTAGAAAGTAGTGAGATAGCCGGCTTTGGTTCCGATCGAAAATTGGTTGATACTCGATGCTACACTCATTGAGATTAGACTTTTAGGATATTTTGGCCGCAATACTTCAGTGCTTGAGCTAAAACAATGCCTAAAAGAAAGGTCAGTGATATGAGACTCCTTAGAATCCGGTTACTATTAATAGGATAGGTTGAGCCAACTGAAACTTCAAGAGGGTACTTACCTTTAAAAATCATGCAAGCCTTTAAACCTAAGGTCTTTGTGTGACTTGTTTGCATTTGTTATATCTGTGATTTCAAGCATAATCATAACATCATAAAAATCATAACATGTCATGTACACTAACCATTTCAAGAACCTATGGATTTATATCTTCTCTGTTTTGTAGGTTATGGATTCAGTTTGTAGAAAAACCATCCGAATTAACTTTGCAGAAATTCCTCCCAAACTCAAGGAAATGGTCTTAAAAGTTCATGAGATCTCATCATTTAACAAAAGATATGGTCACTTGCCCAGTTTGGTTACTACCGATTTTGACGAAGGTTTGATAAGCGTCCTGTTCCAGTTCTTCGATCCTAAGCACCATTGCTTCACCTTTCCAGATTATCAGGTGGTGCCTACGCTGGAAGAATTCTCTAAAATACTTGGTTTGCCTATATTGGAGAAGGTACCTTTCACCAGTTTAGAACAAGATCCAACTTCTAAAAATGTTGCCATAGCCTTGCATTTGAAGCCATCTGACATTGAGTCCAATTGGGAAAGAAGAAGTGGAGTTAAGGGCCTTCTTGCAAATTTTCTAATTAAGAAAGCTCAGGTATTCCTAGAAGCTATGATGTACCATGCCTTTGAAGATGTCTTAGCTCTCTTGATCTATGGGCTAATGTTGTTCCCCAATTCAGACCAGTTTATAGATGTCAGTACCATCAACATTTTCCTTGCTCACAATCCAGTGCCTACATTGCTCGGTGATATTCTGCATTCACTCCACACCGGTACTATGAAGAAACGAGGAACTCTTATGTGTTGTACATATTTTCTCTATAGATGGTTTATTTTGCACCTTCCTCGGTCAGTAATGAAGAATGAGTTAGGCTTAAGGTAGAACCAAAGGTTAATGTCTCTTTCTCACTTTGATATCTATTGGTGCCCTCGCTCTCAGGAAGATATCTTTTTTATTGATCGCTGTGGAGAATTTCCTAATGTGCCACTCCTTGGCATTACAGGAGGCATCACCTACAACCCCTCTTTAGCCCTACGTCAGTTTGGATATGCCCATAGAGATGGTCCTCATGATATGCTCATCCAGGGTATTATGTTCGACTATTCAAATGATCTGCAAGGTTATCGTTAGAGGTTCATTCGTGCTTGGGGCATGATTAAGAAGACTGATAGTAAGACTTTAGGGCGCAAGAACTCCATCCCTTAGGAGACTTACCTCAAACGGGTGCGAGCTCGTGCTCAAAGTCTTATGATGCCATATGTTGCTATCCTAACAGTGATCTCAGAGCCTATTGTTCAAGGGGACGAGTATCACATCATTCTTCATCCTGATGTGCCGACAAACTTCGAAGAATTGCAAAAGTCTTGGATCCAGCTCAAGGAAGAATGAGATACCTTTGAGACCCAATTCTATGACAGTGAGAAGAAAGTGTTGGAATTGACGAAGCAACTTCACGAAGAGCAGAATCTCAATGCCTACATCAGCACCAAAAGGAAGCGTCCATGGGAGACCTAGGAATTTTTATATGTTTCTTTTTAATTGTCATTTCCTTGTAACTTCTGCTTCATTTGAACCTACTAATAAAAAGTCTTTTGCTTCTGTTTTGTTTAATAGAGTTTAAATCCTATAAGGTCCTTGAAAACATTGCATAAGCATATCATGCATATCATTACATAAGCAGGTTTCAGGACAGGTTTCTTATCTTTTTGCTGTTTATTTCAGCAAAAAGAATGGTTCTCGAATAGAATATCAAGGATCTTCAAGCCCAAAATGCTCAATTCCAGCAGATGTTCCTGGCTCTAGCTAAGGGACAAGAAGACCTGAAGGCTCTGATTCTCAAAGACAACAAGAAGAAGAAGACAAAGAAACCAGTGGGTGTCCTGAATATGGGAAGGAGATTTAGAGGACCGGCAAAGCGAGCTCTAGAATTCGTAACTCCTTCAAACGAGGGAGACAATCAAGAAGAGAAAACAAAAGAAGAAGACCACAACCCAGGTTTGATGAAGAAGAGGCTGATTATTCTGAAGAGTAGTATCCCCCTGCTGATGACAAATACAAGCAGTTGGAGGATCGTCTTAATGCCATGGAAAATTCCAAGAGTACCTGGTCTGGATTTTGAAGGATTAGGGATGATTTCTGGAGTGGTCATCCCACCGAAGTTCAAGCTTTCTGCGTTTGCTGAATATGATGTGGTCTCATGTCCTAAGCTGCATCTAAGATCTTATGTCAGGAAGATCCAGCCTGACGCTGCTGATAGGAATTTGTGGGTGCATTTCTTCCAGGAAAGTTTATCAGGGACTCAATTGGAATGGTTCTATCAGCTGGAAGGAACGGACATTCTTAACTGGGAGGATTTGGCTACTACTTTTTACAGGCAGCACCAATATAATGCTGACCTCTCTCCAACCCGTACACAACTTCAAAGCATGTCTATGGGTTCTAGTGAGGACTTTAAAGATTATGCCCAGAAATGGAGAGATCTTACAGGAAGAGTCTAGCCTCATCTGTTTGATAGAGAGCTGGTAGATATGTTCTTGGGTACATTGTCTGGTCCATTTTTCAACCACTTGATTGGAAGCTCTTCAACTGGGTTTACTGAGCTGATATTGACGGGTGAAAGAGTAGAAGCTGGTATCAAGAGCGGTAAGATTCAAAGGGATGCATCGTCAAGTACAGTGAAAAGGCCTTTCATTGGGAAGAAGAAGGTCAGTGCTACTTATGACCAGAGAAATCAAAGTAAAACTGAACACCGTCCGACGGTAGGAGCTATGATGATTTCCAAACCTGCACCAAATCAATAACAAAACAATGAGCGCAGAAAGACAATTCACCCGGTTTAACATGTCCTTATCTCAGTTTTTGCCACACTTGTTGAAGTCTAATCTAGTCACTATGAGGGAGGCTCCTAAGAATCCAAATACTACGTCTCCCTATTATAATCCAAATGCTCGATGTGCCTACCACTCCGACAGTCCACGACATGATACAAACGATTGTTGGGCTCTGAAGAACAAAGTGCAAGATCTTATCGAGGCAAAGGAGATTGAATTTGACCCTCATGAGCCCCTAATATGATAACTGCCCCAATGCCCAAGCATGGCCAAGGTGTTAATGCTGCTGATGATGACCTGTTTGTTTCTTCTATTGATGAACTAGCTACTCCTCTTTCGATGGTTAATAAAAATATCTTGCGAGCCGATTTATTTCCGAGATGTGGTGAAGGTTACCAACTGTGTATGTCTCTACCCAATGGTTGCTTGTTGTTGAATATAGGTGTCCAACGCCTGATGAACAACAAATAAATTCTGTTTGAGAAGACTCCCTATACAAGAGTTTTGTGTGAAGACATTTCAATTATTACCATTTCCGACAATCCTCCCAGGGTCTCCTCCAAAATACCTCTCAGGATTACATCAACTCCAAAGGTTGCTCCTTTTAATTATCACCTTTCCAGGGCCAATACCATATTCCTCCAACAAAGTTGTTCCTTGGAATTATGGGGCTGGCGTTTACTACCATGGAATCAAGCAAGATTTACTAGCTATTAAGAATGAAGATACTGAAGATACTGATCCTAACATCGAAAACATTGTTGGGACCAATAAAATCACCAGAAGTGGAAGGATTTTATCCCCTGAAATCTCTTCGAAGACTATTTCCACTCCTTTGGTAATTTCTGCTAATGTTCCTGTTGCTATTCCTGTTGCTAATCTTGTTGCTACTCTTATTGCTACTCTTGTTGCTACTCCTATTGTCACTCCTATTGGTATTCATGCTAATGATTCAGTTGAGACTCGGGGAAAAGAAGTATTGGTTGAGCCTTCCCAAACGAAGGCACCTAAAGAAACCATCCCTGAAAACTCCACACGATAAATGGAGGAAATTCTGAAGATTATATGGAAGAGTGATTACAATGTGGTGGAAAAATTGGGACAAACCCCTTCAAAAATTTCAATGATGGCCTTGTTGTTATGCTCTGAAGCCCATGCTAAGGCTTTGGTGAAGTCCCTGAAGTCTGCTCATGTGCCACAAGAGACTTCTGACAACAAATTTGAGGCCTGTGTTGCTAGTCTGACTGTTGACAACTGACTTGGTTTCTCTGATGCTGATTTGACATTCGAAGGAACAAAGCATAATGATGCCCTGCATGTATCTATTGAGTGCAAGGGCACTACCCTGACTCATGTCCTAGTTGATACGAGTTCGTCACTGAATGTTCTACCCAAGGGTGCTTTGGACAGATTGGACTGCGAAGGACTAACTTTGAAGCCCAATAACATTGTGGTGAGGGATTTTGATGGTTCTAAGAGAATGGTACACGGGGAGGTGGACATCCCTATTAAAGTTGGTTCTCATACATTTGACTCCAACTTCTACGTAATGGACATTCAACCATCTTACTCTTGTTTGTTGGGTCGCCTTTGGATCCATGGGGTCGGCGCTGTTACTTCTACTCTACATTAAATGCTGAAGTATCTGGTTAATGGAAAGATTGTTACATTCCATGGCGAGGAAGAATATATGGTGAGCCACCTGAACTCTTTCAGGTATGTTGAGATGGACGACGAGTTCATTAAAACCCCCTGCCAGAATTTTAAAGAGGTTCCTCAGACAATTGTTGCTACCAAGACCGTTGCTAGTGTTCTAAAGATTACCAGACCTCCGTTGAAGATGGCTTCTCTGAAGGACGCCAAAGCAGTAGTCGAAGAAGGTGGGTGTACCATTTTGGGCCAACTCCCTGATATCCCTTACAAATCTGACAAGTTTGGTTTGGGTTTTACTTCAGGAGCTCAAAAAGCTATTCGTCACGCTCGCGCCGGAAGACCACCATTACGCATCAAGAACCATGGAATCAATACCGTGGAGGAGAGTGACAGTGACTGCGACATGGACAAATGGATCTTCCCAACTATCAACGATGGACTCAATAATTTGTAGGCCAAGGATTTTGTTTCGATTACTTTTATCCAGGAGTAATTATCTTTTTGTTTGTTGGAATATGTAATATTCGAACAATTTAAACTCTAAAGCCTTGTGCTTTATCCGAGTCACAATGGTCTATTTGTGAGGGTTATTGCTTTATCTTCATATGTCATTAATAAATCATTGGATGTTTTGCATTCAAATTTTACGCTATCTGTCTTTCTTTTCTGCTTTTATTTTATCAAAATAGTTATGCTCTCTTACACACACCCACATATCAAACTACAGATCCACATCCACTATGGATCCCATTAATAACGGATCTTCTATTTCCAGTTATGAATTTAAAAATCAGATCTACCAAGCCGAGGATAAAGGTGAGGAAGATTGCGAAGTACCAGGAGAACTTGCCAGACTATTACAACAAGAGGAAAGGTAAATACAGCCTCATGAAGAGCCAGTTGAGACAGTAAACTTGGGTACTGAAGAGGACAAAAAGGAAGGCAAGATAGGCGCCGACTTGGAGCATAATGTCAAAGAGCGGTTAATTCAGATGTTATGTGACTATGTTGAGGTCTTTTCCAGGTCATACGAAGACATGCCAGAGCTGGACACTGATATTGTGGTTCATCGTCTGCCAACGAAAGAAGACTGCCCTCAAGTGAAGCAAAAGCATCGTCGTATGCGTCATGAGATGTCAGAAAAGATCAAGGCTGAAGTTATGAAACAATTCAACGCCAATTTCTTAGATGTTACCTCTTATCCATAATGGGTTGATAATATTGTTCTGGTACCTAAGAAGGATGGTAAGGTACGTATGTGTGTGGATTACAGAGACTTGAATAGGGAAATCCCCAAGGATGACTTTCCGATTCCCCATATTGATGTTCTGGTTGACAACACCGCACAACATAAGATATTCTACTTCATGGACGGTTTCTCTGGTTATAATCAGATTAAAATGGCACCTAAAGACATGGAGAAAACAACCTTCGTCACACAGTGGGGCACCTTCTGTTATAAAGTTATGCCATTTGGGTTGAAGAACGTCGGGGAAACCTATCAGCGAGCTATAGTAGCTTTGTTTCACGATATGATCCATCATGAGATAGAGGTATATGTGGACGATATGATAGCTAGGTCCTAGGCTGAAGAAGAGCACCTTGATCACTTGCAAAAACTGTTTGAAAGACTGAAGAAGTACAAGCTAAGACTGAACCCGAACAAGTTCACCTTTGGAGTAAGATCTGGTAAGCTCCTAGGTTTCGTTGTCAGCGGAAAAGGTATTGAAGTAGACCCTGCAAAGATTAAAGATATACAAGAAATTCCAACTTCCCGCACTGAGAAGGAGGTCAGGGGATTCTTGGGACGTCTAAACTACATTGCCAGGTTCATTTCCCATCTAACCGCTACTTGTGAGCCAATCTTCAAATTATTGAAGAAAGATCAAGCAGTGAAGTGGAATGACGACTACCAGGCCGCCTTTGACAAAATCAAAGAATATCTTAAGAGCCTCCAATTTTGATGCCTCCGGTTGAAGGAAGACCTCTGATCATGTATTTAACAGTATTAGAGAATTCAATGGGGTGTGTGCTGGGGCAACATGATGAGTCTGGTCGAAAAGAGCATGCAATATACTACCTTAGTAAAAAGTTTACCAACTGTGAAACAAGATACTCATTGCTCGAGAAAACTTGTTGCGCTTTGACATGGGCTGCTCGTCGACTAAGACAATATATGTTGACTCACACTACCTTGTTGATATCTAAAATGCACCCTATCAAATACATCATTGAGAAGCCCGCTCTCTCCGGAAGAATAACAAGATGGAAAATGGTCCTAACCGAATATGATATTCAATACACAACCCAAAAAGAAATAAAGGGAAGTGTATTAGCTGATCATTTGGCTCACCAAGTTGTGGATGACTACCAATCCATGAATTTTGAATTCCCAGACGAGAACATCATGTTAGTCACTGATTGTGAAAATCCTGGATCGGATGAAGGACCTGAAAAGGGATCTCGATGGACTATGGTTTTTGATGGATCTTCTAACGCACTTGGAAATGGAATCGGTGTTGTGATTATCTCCCCCGAAGGCTTCCATACACCCTTCACTTCCAGGTTATGTTTCAATTGTACCAAAAATATGGCTGAATATGAAGCATGTATCATGGGTCTCAAGGCTGCTATCGATTTGAGAATCAAATTCCTAAGCGTATATGGAGACTCGACCCTGATAATCAGTTAAATCAAAGGAGAATGGGACACGAAGCATCATAATCTCATCCCTTATCGGGAGCATATGCTGAAACTGATTCCATATTTTGAAGAAATTACCTTTGAGCATTTTCCATGAGATAAAAAATCAATTAGCAGACGACCTAGATACTATGTCATCCATGTCCAAAGTCAGATGGGATAACAAAGCCCCTCATATCACTATTGAGAGATTGGACGAACCGACATACTGTTATAAGATTGATAGTGGAGAAGCAGTGGACAAACCTTGGTTCCATGAAGTAAAAAGATACCTCGAAGCTCAAGAGTATCCTGAGGGGGCTTCCGTAAATGATAAGAAGTTCCTAAGAAGGTTCTCTACCAAGTTTCTCCTCAGTAACGAAATTCTCTACAAGCGCAACCACGATTTTACTTTGCTTCAGTGTGTAGACAAGAGTGAAGAAGAGAATATTATGGAAGACATGCACGAAGGCACCTTTGGCACCCATTCTATTGGGCACACCATGGCTAAGAAGATTCTAAGAGCAGGGTACTACTGGTCCACTATGGAAGCAGACTATTATTAGCATTCCCGAACTTGTCACAAGTGCCAGATCTATGCTGATAAAGTACATGTGCCTTCGGTTCCCTTGAAAGTCTTGACTGCTCCCTGGCCTTTCACAATGTGGGGCATTAATATGATCAGAGAGATTAGACCTACCGCTTCTAATGGGCATCACTTCATCCTGGTTGCCATTGATTACTTCACAAAGTGAGTCAAGGCATCCTCATTTTCTTCTGTTACCAAGAATGTTATGGCCCGGTTCATCAGACATAACCTTATTTGTCGGCATGGTATTCCAGAAAGAATCATTAGAAATAATGGTACCAATCTTAATAATACTATGATCATTGAACTTTGTATGCAATTCAAAATTCAGCATCATAACTCTTCACCTTATCGGTCGAAGATGAATGGCGCTGTAGAGGCTGCTAATAAAAACATCAAGAAGATCATACAGAAGATGACGTTAAAATACAAAGACTAGCATGAGATGTTACCATTTTCTCTTCATGGTTACCGTACCCCAGTACGTACATTAACAGGGGTAACTACTTTCTCTCTGGTATATGGTATGGAAGATGTCCTACCCATCGAAGTCCTGATCCATTCCTTGAGAATCATGAAGGATGCATGTTTGAATAAAGACGAATGGGTCCAGACTCGACTTGACCAGCTGAACCTGATTGACGAGAAGAGACTTGTGGTTGTCTCTCATGGTCAGATGTACCAAAAATGTATGATTAAAGCTTTTAACAAAAAGGTCAGACGTCAAGTATATCAGGTTGGTGACCTAGTAATCAAGCGCATTATCTTGCCGCAAGGTGATCCCAGGGGAAAATGGACTCCCACATACGAAGGGCCATTTGTGATCAAGAACATATTTTCTGGTGGAGTTATAATCTTAACCACTATGGACAGTGACGACCTTCCGCACCCTGTAATCGCGGACATAGTTAAAAGGTACTACGCACGAGCAAAGACCCGCTAGGTCGACTGGCCTAGAAAACAGTAAGGGCATCCCGGTGAACCAAAAAGGTTCAGGCAAAAGTTAGGGATACATATATGAAAAATATGTACACCCGGAAAGTCGAAAACCTGAAAAGGAGGCTTGGGCAAAAAAGGATATCCCGATGGACTGAAAACCCGAAAAGGTGGTCCAGGAAAAAGTTAGAGATTAAAAGCGTATAACTATGTCTTGTCGGATCACCTTACAGACTGGATTTGGTAACAAGTGTCAAGTTTAAATGGTACTAATCAATCCAGTCAGCTTCGGTCAAGCAGCAAAGTGATGAGACGCTTAAAGACATAAATGCAATAGTAGAATGGGAACCCAATGGGATCATTTCACATAGCTATTTTTCTTTGTATACTAATTTGTATAGTTTTCATTCTTACGAAGAAATTCTCTTGCTAGGATGTATGTCTCCTTGTACAAAAACGCTTGTTATAGGCAGACTTTTTCAGATTAATACAAAACTATCTCTTTGAAAGTGCAAAACTATTTATTTTTATTTTTCTGTTTTGTTTGCAAAAACGTCCAGTGATTATTTTTGAACATATGCATTTGAATGTGATTACTGTTTATAAAAAACATGCATAAGAAACAGAAAGACAGTTGCTAATGGCATTAAGAAATAGGACAGTGTCTAAAAAATCCATCTGCAAATCCCCACAAATACTTTCTCCAGCAGGTACAGAGGCAGAGATTTCCTACTGCAAAGTCACTACCATATCTTCAGTATACAGCCTAATAATGTCAGAGTTTGTGATATCCCCGGCAGAGCAAGAGTCTCCAATTATCTCCACAACATCTTGAAGAATTCCTCAGCCTTGTTCATAAACTTCTTGGGTTTCCCAACAGGGTGTTAGAACATAGTTTGATTCTACAACCCTTAGTTAGAGTTTTGATGATAACAAATACAAAGAACAAATATGCACCCTAAAAATCATGTTATTGTGTATACAGAAGTTCTGACCAAAGCAGCATCAGAAGTTAAGCTATAGAAGCTACACGCTGAAGCAATCAGAATTTGCCCTGAAGATTGATGACCAAAACCTGCGCTTAAGTGAAGTAAACTCTGATTCTGAACAAGAGCATAATAAACTAAGTCATCAATGTTCTGAAGCATCAGTAGCAGGCAGGGATGTAAGATTCAGAAGTGTTACTATTCATTCAAGACAACATCAATTACAACGACTTCATTCAGACAAGATCTTCTCCATATGGAAACTGAGTTAATGACATTTATCACACTTAATGATCAATAGGAATCCATTGCCTATATAAACAAGCTCAGTTATCAAATTGTTTACGATTTGCATATACTACTACACGAGAATTCAAAAACGCTGCAAGCTTACTCATCTATTCCATGCTCTAAACTTGTGTAAAATATCACAGTTGTGATAATTGTTTTTCTAACGAAAAACATTTGTACACACATTCATGTATATTTGTTTAAGACAGTGTTCCTTGAGATTAACCGGATTGTGGTTGTACTCAAGAAGACTTTAATAGTTTTTAAAGTAGTGATTGTAATCCTTTTGAGATTAGTGGATTAAGACCTCGTTGGAGAGAGGCGAAATCACCTTGACGGGTGGACTGGAGTAGTTTGAGATCAAACAAACCAGGATAAAAATATTGTGTCATTGCGCATTTTATTTCAAGTTTTCAATTCAACCCCCCCTTCTTGTGTTTTTCACTTCTTCAATTAGCATCAGAGCACCTGGTTCTGAGCTTAAACACTTAACCGTGTCAGTACAAGATCCAAGCTTCAGAAAAACACTATGGTGGGACCAAGCCAAAATATCAGCAATGACTACAATGAAGACAAGGACAGAATCAGTGGCAAACCTCCAGTCTTTGATGGAGAAAATTTTGACTACTGGAAAGATAGAATTGAGAGTTTCTTTCTGGCCCATGATGCTGATCTATGGGACATGGTAACTGATGGATACACACATCTAGTGAATGGAAGTGGTCAGAAGATAAACAGAAAAATGATGTCTGACCAGCAGAAACGTGACTTCATAAATCACCATAAGGCCAGAACAATACTACTCAATGATATCTCATATTCAGAATATGAGAAAATCTCAAACAGAGAGATAGCCAAGAATATGTTTGACTTTCTCAGATGACACATGAAGGCAACATTCAAGTGCAAGAAACCAAGGTCCTTGCGCTCATTCAGAAGTATGAGGCATTCAAGATGGAAGATAATGAATCCATAGAAGGAATGTTCTCAAGATTTCAAATTCTTGTTGCTGGACTGAAGGTTCTTGACAAAGGATATTCTACTGCTGATCACGTAAAGAAGATCATTAGAAGTCTACCCAAACAATGGAGGCCAATGGTCACGACCCTTAAGCTAGCCAAAGATCTCAACAAGATATCTCTGGAGGAACTTGTCAACTCCCTCAGAAGTCACGAGATAGAGCTAGAAGAAGATGAGCCTCAAAAGTAAGGTAAGCCACTAGCTTTAAAATCTAACAGAAAATCTGACTCTAAGGTTTTGCAGGCTATGGAAGAAACTTTTGATGGATCCTCATCAGAAGAAGATGAACTGTCTCTCCTCTCCATAAGGGTGAATCAACTGTGGAAGCAGAGACAAAAGAAATCCAGAAATCCCAGAAGACCTGAGAATAAAAATGAATCCTCCTCCAGATACAGAAAGTCCGAGTCTTCCTCTGGACACAGAAGATCTGAAGGTTCTTCAGGACATAGAAAGATAAATAACAAAGACATCATCTGCTATGAGTGTAATGAGAAAGGGCACTACAAAAGTGACTTCCCAAGGCTTCAGAAGGAGAAGCCCAAAAAGAAGTTCTTCAAGGAAAAGAAAAAAATCCTCATGGCAACGTGGGACGATTCGGACACCTCTGAAGATGACTTGGTCAGATGATGAAAGAGCAAACATAGCTCTCATGGAAAACGTGTCAGAAGAAAGTGAAGTTTCTGGTTCAGACTCAGAATCAGACACTGAAGAGGTATTCCCTAACTTTGCTATTAATTTCACTAAAATTGAACTTGCAGAAAGTCTAAATGAAATTCTGGAAAGGTATCAGCATATCAAAGTCAAATTCAAGAACCTGAAAAAGGAACTTGTCTCTGACTCTGAAAAGACCGAGAGTCTCAGATTAGAAAACTCTGAGTTAAAAGAAAAAGTTTCAAAATTAGAAAATGATTTGCAAAATTCTCAGAAGGAAATAATTTCAGAGACTCCCAATAATGCTGATGAGATCATCAAAGAGTATGATCACAACTTTCAAAAGTTTCTGGCTAAAAATATAGATAGAAACAAGATGGCTTCAATGATCTATGGAGTTAACAGAAATGGAAGAAAAGGGATAGGATATCAAGGTAAGGTATCTAGACCTAAACAGGCCATGGACCTAGTCATAAAACACACACCACTTAAATCACATTTTATATATGGGCACACACATGACATAAAATACACTATTAGTGATTACTCTGTCAAACCAAAATTCAACAAGAATTTTGGTAAAACTAACAAACTAGTACCCAAAAAGATAAGGGTACCTAAGGATAAAATTATATATGTAGCAGATATCTTTAGCAGCAAGGCTAAAACACCAGTCATGGTACCTGGACTCTAGCTGCTCTCGACACATGACGGGAAGAAGGCATATGTTCCAAAGCCTGGAACTTAAACCTGGAGGCTACGTGGGCTTTGGAGGCAACCAAAGAGGAAAGATCATTGGCTCTGGAACAGTAGGTAACAAAAATCTTCCCTCTATAAATAATGTACTTCTAGTTGATGGATTAATGCATAACTTGTTATCCATAAATCAATTAAGTGATAACGGTTATGATATAATCTTTAATAAAAATTCATGCAAAGCTGTTAGTCAGAAAGATGGAACTACCCTTTTTAATGGAAAGAGGAAAAACAACATTTACAAAATAAAACATTCTGAACTTAAGAGTCAGAATGTAAAATGCCTTCTTTCTGTTAACAACGAGCAATGGGTCTGGCACAGAAAATTAAGGCATGTTAGTATGAGAAGAATATCTCAAATTAACAAACTTAATCTGGTCAGAGGACTTCCTAATTTGAAGTTCAGCTCAGATGCTCTTTGTGAAGCATGTCAAAAAGGCAAATTTACAAAACCTGCTTTTAAATCTAAAAACGTTGTTTCCACCTCTAAGCCATTAGAACTTCTGCACATAGACTTATTTGGACCAGTAAAAACTGCGTCTGTCAGTGGCAAGAAGTATGGGTTAGTGATCGTAGATGACTATAGTAGATGGACATGGGTAAAGTTCTTAAGACACAAGAACGAGTCACACTCTGTGTTCGTTACCTTTTGTAACCAAGTTCAGAATGAAAAGGATCTAAGAATTGTCAAAGTTAGAAGTGATCATGGTGGGGAATTTGAAAAATAAAAATTTTGAATCATTTTTTAATGAAAAAGGCATCTTGCATGACTTCTCTTGTCCTAGAACTCCCCAACAAAATGGAGTTGTAGAACGAAAGAACATAACATTGCAAGAAATGGCCAGAACCATGATCAATGAGACTAACATTGCTAAGATCTTCTGGGCAGAGGCAATTAACACATCATGTTATATTCAAAATAGAATCTCCATAAGACCTATTCTGGATAAGACTCGATATGAATTGTGGAAGAACAGAAAGCCCAATATTTCTTATTTCCATCCGTTTGGATGTACTTGCTTCATTCTAAATACAAAAAATTATCTGAACAAGTTTGACTCTAAAGCACAAAAGTGTATCATGTTAGGATACTCTGAACGCTCAAGAGGGTACAGAGTATACAATACAGAAACACAGATTGTTGAAGAGTCAATAAGTGTTAGATTTGATGATAAGCTTGACTCTCAAAAGTCAAAGCAGAATGAATTCCTTGCAGATATGGAAGTTGAACTCACAGGTACTGAAGACAACTCGTCAGAAGTTCTCAACATAGACGCTCCCACAACATCAGAAAGAGTTATTGCAAGCAATCCAGCACCTTCAGTTGATCAACTTCAGAAAAGGCTATCCAGAAGCAGCATAGCTCACCCAGAAGATAAAATACTGGGAAATAAGGATGATCCAATCAGAACAAGATCAACATTCAGAAACTATGAAGAATCCCTCATGGGACTGGTCTCTCTGATTGAACCAACAACAATTAATGAAGCGCTTCTGGACAATGACTGGATTCTGGAAATGCAGGAGGAATTAAATCAGTTCACCAGAAATGACGTATGGGATCTGGTTCCCAAACCAAAAGGATTCAACGTCATTGGAACAAAGTGGGTGTTCAAAAACAAACTGAACGAGCAAGGAGAAGTCATCAGAAATAAAGCACGACTGGTAGCACAAGGTTGTAGTCAGTAAGAGGGGATAAACTATACAAAAACCTTTGCTCCAGTCGCCAGGTTAGAATCTATCAGACTTTTAATATCATTTGTTGTAAACAATGGAATCACTCTGTATCAGATGGATGTCAAAAGTGCATTCCTAAATGGCTATATAGATTAAGAGGTATATGTGCACCAACCCCTGGTTTTGAGAATTCCAAACACCCATAATATGTTTTCAAACTAAAGAAGTCACTCTATGGTCTGAAATAAGCTCCAAGAGCTTGGTATGAAAGACTAAGTAACTTCCTATTAGAAAAGGAATTCACCAGAGGGAAAGTGGACACAACCTTGTTCTATAAGACATTTAAGAATGACATTTTAGTATGTCATATTTATGTTTATGACATCATCTTTGGATCTACTAAACCCTCTCTGGGAAGAGAGTTTGCTAAATGCATGCAGGCAGAGTTTGAGATGAGCTTAATGGGGGAACTCAAATTCTTTATGGGCATTCAGATAAGCCAAACTCCAGAAGGAACTTACATTCATCACAGCAAATATGTCATAGAACTTCTGAAAAATTTTGATCTCTCAGAATGTAAGCCCTCAAAGACTCTAATGCACCCCACGTGCATTCTGGAAAAGGAAGAGGTAAGTAAAAAGGTAGAATAGAAAGTCTACAGAGGTATGATTGGTTCTCTCCTTTATCTGACGGTTTCAAGGCCTGACATTTTATTTAGTTTTTGCTTATGTACTAGATTCCAACCAGTTCCTAGAGAATCTCACTTAACAGCAGTTAAGCGAATTTTCAAGTATCTGAAAGGTACTACTAATCTGGGTTTTTTTTATAGAAAATCAAATGATTACAGCTTAGTAGGATATTGTGACGCTGATTTCGCTGGAGACAGAGTAGAACGTAAAAGCACTTCTGGAAGCTGCCAGTTTCTGGGAGAAAATCTTATCTCATGGACCAGCAAGAGACAGTCCACAATAGCATTATCAACAGTAGAAGCTGAATACATAGCAACTGCTGGATGTAGCACGCAAATTCTCTGGATGAAAAGTCAACTTGAAGACTTCAGCATATTTGAGAGCAACATTCCACTGCTCTGTGACAACACTTCTGCTGTATGTCTCAGTAATAATCCTATTTTACATTCTAGGGCTAAGCATACAGAAATAAAACATCATTTTATTAGGGACTATATTCAGAAAGGAATTCTAACCTTAAAATTTATTGAAACAGACCATCAATGGGCTGATGTTTTTACAAAACTTCTTTCTGAAGATAGGTTCAACTTCATTCTGAAACATCTTAGCATTAATTTATGCCCAGAATAAAATGTTTTACTTACATATCTTAACCCTCAGAACTTTATTATTTTCTGTGAACAACTGATTAACCTGTCTTCAGAGTTTAGAAGTACAGATTGCCTCAGAATCTATCCATGAAGATCTCAACGTTTCATTTCAAGGATAGAGGCATGCAGTTCACATCATCAAACACTTATCATCCTCTCACCTGCTACCTTCTGAAGCTGAACACACGTTCAATTTCTGAAGGGTACAAGGCGCTGATTGGATGCATTGAGACACTTGTAAGTGGTAACCGTTCAGTATCTTTCTAAATCCCCTAAATTCATGTGTCATTAATGCATATAATCATTACTAATTTTTTCTTTTACTTACCGTTTACGTTTTCAAGAAACCTATTTAATCTCAAAATTAATTTTTTCATTCACTTTTACTCTCCTCAATATTTTCTCTTGTTTCAAGTTCCTGCTTTCAAAAACCCTTTTCATCTTCCTCAAACCTGTGTGAACAATGGCTTCTTCTTCAAACCTCAAAAATCTCAGTGCTCCTGATTCTGCATCAACAGAACAATACGAAGAACCCATCAGGATGCTTCTCACTCCTGTTGATACCCTGGAAGTTCTCTCAGAACTGATTATTGATTTTGGGAGTCTACAAGAAAATGGGTTCAATCTCTATGAAGATGTGACTGCTCAAGGTTGGAACAGGTATTTTGACCGTCTGGTTGGTCCAATGTTTCCCATTCTCGTCAAAGAATTCTGGATACATGCTTCTTCATCAAATCACCGGGTTACTTCTTATGTTATGGGGAAGAAAATTGTGATAACAGAAGATCTTATTGCGAAGCTTCTTGGATACAACGGTGGTGGTGTCAGATGCATTGACATGGCTGAGAGATGCTCTGATCTAAAATCAATTGCAAAGGAAATTTTTACTTCTGGACAGCCCTCCAGTAAAATCAGAGATTTGAAGGATCACCACAGAATCTGGGCCAGAATCATTATGGGATGTATCCACCACAGGAAGCCTACAAGCTCTCCTGATTACATCAATATTGATCAGCAATTTCTGATCTATTTCATTACTAAGAGGACAAAGGTAAATCTTCCACACTTGCAATTCAACCATCTCAAAATAAGTGTGAAGGAAACCAGAGAAGACGAAAGGACCAAGAGGGATTGGATTCCCTTAGGAAGGCTGATATCAGATATTCTAACAGAGAACAGGCTGATAGAACATCTGACGGAGGCTCAGGAAATAAGCACATTGGAAGCAACTGTTGGGAAGCCATTGAACGCCAAGAATCTAAAGAAAATGAAGATCATTGAGAATATCAAGAAGGAACCAATTGTTACTGCTCATGAGACCATTACTTCAAGAAGGATACCTTTGAAGGATTTTCCTTTATTTTCTGAGATAGACTCCAAACCAGAAATCATTGTCAGATACCTTGAAGCTTGCAAGGCTGATGGGACTGCTCCAGAAATCAACATTCAGGATCTACACAAGGCTGCTCCAGAAGTTGTGTTAAAGAAATCAAAGAAGAGGAAAGCAGCAGGAGAAGGACCCTCTCAGAGGACACCTAAAGCTTCCAAAAAGAAAGGTAATCCATCTTCTATTTCTGTTATAGAATCAATAACTGTTTCAACATATGAAGCCATGCCTTCTCAACCAGAAAATTCATCACCCCAAACCTTTGAAGATTTTGACATAGAGTTTAATCCAGTTGTAACTCTAGGAATTTTTTTCATGAACCTCACTCCCCTAATAAAAATCCAAACCCAGAACCTCATCAACCAGAATTTGCCAAAGTTATGTCTGACATTGAATTATTTGATCAAGTTTTTTCCTCTCCAATACCAGAAAATACAAACACTTAACTCCCAGAAAATCCAAACACTCAACGACCACCAGAAATTCCTCAACCAGAAATTCCACATCCACAATCACCTCAACCAGAAATTCCACAACCAGAAAATACTCAACCACAATCTCCTTAACCAGAAGATATGAACACTAACTCACCACAACCAGAAACTCAACCTTTTGAAAATCCATCTTCTGATACTCCTGAACCAGAAACTCAACACACCTCCACAAACCAATATAAAGACTCTCATTCAGACTCTGATACCACAATCCAAATTCCTGGAATAACAAAACCTCTTGCGATTCGCATGCCTCTCACCATTCATGACATTCCAGAAATTCCCTCATCCCTTGAATCCACACCACCAAACTCCCCTAATAGACCAATTCTAATTCCTGACTCTCCCACTCCTTCACCCACTAACCGTCCAGCTGACAACTTAAGACTTGTCATTGATCCAATTATGCTGGAAAGACTAGCTTCCACCTCACACAAAACTGCCATTCCCAAACCTAAACCAACTGCAACCACATCAGATGTTGGTACAAGTTTGTTGATTTTTGAAACAGGAATGCAGGAATGGATTAATTCTTTGAAGCATGCAAGTAAAGAGATTTCCAATCCTGCTGCTTCTGATTATATATGGGAAAGATTCAGAAAATGGGTCAATGTTGAAACTTTGAAGCTGAAGGAATTGAGTTATGTAAAGGCTCAGCAGAACTTCAGTGATCAGCTGAAGGATTTCCAAGACCAAGTTCTGGGCCAACTGTTCAAGAAAGATATCCTCTCGATGGATAATGCTCCCTGGAAAGAGCATCATCCTTCAGAAGTAGCTGAACTAGAATCAGAAAGTATCTCTCTGACAACTGCTCCAGAAGATATGATTGCAGCAGAAGAAATGGTTCACTCAGAAGAGGCTGCAGAATGTTCTGAGCAACATCTAACTCCTGAAGAGACACCAGCTTCCTCCTTAGTCATGCAAACTCTGGAAGAGTTGAAGAAAGAAAATGCTTTAATCCATGCAAGACTGGATAAGCAAGAGGATACGAACAAAGAGATTAAAAGTATTCTGGGTAAACAAGAAGACACTACAAAGGAAATCAGGGGCATTCTAGGCAAGCAAGAAGAGTCAAATACTCAGATCAAGAGCTTGTTGGAAGCGTTGTTCACACGTCTTCCCCCTCCTTCTTAGATTTTCTTTTAAAATTGTTTATCTGTAACTTTTATCTTTAAATCTTTACTTCTGAAACTTGTCATTGCATTATGTTTTAAATATAATTCATCTATTTTGGCTCTGATTATGTTGCCTTTTTGATACCTGACAAAAAAGGGGGAGAAAGTAAGATATTTTCAATAATGTTTTACTGGGACAAAAGTCTCAAACATTCTGAATTATTTAACCTCTACTTTCTGAAAAGTTTAAACAGGAACAAATTCTGATAGGAGATGCAGCTAAAACTCTGATGAGAAGGAACTTCAGGGAAGTAATCAACTCAGGGGGAGTTTCTCTTAAACCTTTTGTTCTTTATTTTTCATTGAAAATTCTAGTTTTTGTCATCATCAAAAAGGGGGAGATTGTTAGAACATAGTTTGATTCTACAACCCTTAGTTAGAGTTTTGATGATAACAAATACAAAGAACAAATATGCACCCTAAAAATTATGTTATTGTGTATACAGAAGTTCTGACCAAAGTAGCATCAGAAGTTAATCTATAGAAGCTACACGCTGAAGCAATCAGAATTTGCGTTGAAGATTGATGACCAGAACCTGCGCTTAAGTGAAGTAAACTCTGATTCTGAACAAGAGCATTACTATTCATTCAAGACATCATCAATTACAACAACTTCATTCAAACAGGATCTTCTCCATATGGAAACTGAGTTAATGAAATTTATCATGCTTAATGATCAACAGGAATCCATTGCCTATTCAAACAAGCTCAGTGATTAAATTGTTTATGATTTGCATATACTACTACACGAGAATTCAAAAACTCTGCAAGCTTACTCATCTATTCATCGCTCTAAACTTGTGTAAAATATCACAGTTGTGATAATTGTTTTTGTAACGAAAAACATCTGTACACACATTCTTGTATATTTGTTTAAGACAGTGTTCCTTGAGATTAACCGGATTATGGTTGTACTCAAGAAGACTTTAACAGTTGTTAAAGTAGTGATTGTAATCCTTTCGAGATTAGTGGATTAAGACCTCATTGGAGAGAGGCGAAATCACCTTGACGGGTGGACTGGAGTAGTTTGAGATCAAATGAACCAGGATAAAAATATTGTGTTATTGCGCATTTGATTTCAAGTTTTCAATTCAACCCCCCTTCTTGTATTTTTCACTTCTTCACGGGGCTTCATAAAAACACCCAAGCAGTTTACGGAGTTTGCTTCCCCAATAAAGTTTATTTCTCTGGCCATGGAAATCCACCTCCCAACAAGTCAACTTTAACAATTAATGAAGAATCACATTCTTCACCCGCAGCAGCAATCAAGGATTTATATTCCATGGAGTTTCCTTCCCTAGTAAAGTTTATTTCTCTGGTCACGGAAATCCATCTCCCAGCAAGTCAACTTTAACAATTAATGAAGAATCACATTCTTCATCCCCAGAAGAAGCCAATGATTTATTTTCCCTCAATTCAACGATGCTACAAAGAACAACTGACCAATTCATATATTACATTCATACATCATGTTACAAGCGTCATAGCACATGCATACAAAATACATATAGCATAATCTCATTTATTTTGAGAGCAGCATCACGCAATGCATTATGTACATCATGACATTACATACAACTAATTCTTTACCTTTCCAGGGAAAATCAACAAACAAGTATCATCATCAGTTCTCAAAAATTTCAGATTAATTCTTGAAACAAGACGGGGCAACTATTTGAAGTAACAACTCAGTAAGTCACTGTGAAGCCTAGAATCCAAACAGATAGTAGTTTATGATTATTGCGAAGCCTGGAGTCTGACCAGATAGCAATTAAATCTCATCAGTCACTGTGAAACCTGGAACCTACCAGATAACCGTTAACATCAAATACAAACACTGTGAAACCTATAAGCTGACCATATATCAATTTACAACACTGTAAAGCCTGGAATCCGACTAGATAGCAGTTTACGACACTGTGAAGCCTGGACTCGACCAGATAGCAGTTAACCTCATTACTGAAGCCCGGAATCCGATCGGATAACAGTCAATCTAAAATTCAAGACACTGAAACTTGGACCTGACCAGATAACAACATACCTCAAAATTCAAGTTGAAGCCTGGATCCGACAAGATAACAACTTAATTTCTTCAAATCACTAAAGCCTAGACCAAACCAGATAACAGTTCGAATCACTAAAGCCTGGGTACTACCAGATAACGATTCAAGTCACTAAAGTCTGGATACAACAAGATAACAGTTTAATCTTAAGAAAATTACTGCGAATCCTGGAGATTGACCAGATAACATTTAATTTCATATTCCCCAGTAAGATGCTGCGAAGCCTGGACTATGACCAGATAGCAGTCAACTTTATGATCTTCAGTAATTTACTGTGAAACCTAGATTTCGACCAGGTAATAGCTAACTTTCATCCCTCCAATCAAGAGATAATTCCCCGGTATAGTAATGGACGACTAAAGCTCCTAGACTCTATTCCCCAAATAGAAACCAACATTCCCTAGCGAAGACCTCCTTAAAACAACAGGAACAAGAATCCACATAAAGGGATCTCTTACAAAGTCAGCATCTACTTCAGATGGCATCTTTAAGCCCATCTCCAATAATTCTCAATCCTCTTCTCCAAATGGCATCTGCAAGCCCATTCCTGATAACATCAGTCCACAGTGTTATTTCATGTATATGCGAGTGCAAATTTCTAGGCACTCTAATGTTCAATCATCTTCCACCTTCAAATTACGAAAGGCACACAAGCCAATCTAAATCCTCAGGTTTAAGAAGATTGAACAGCGGTAGTTGTTGTACCCCAAAATTTTCCCTCCCATTTTTACTCAAGACATGCTCATTGAGGTCTTCAATTGCTCAAAGATGACTTAGAATTGACCAGACAAATTCTCCTTCTAAGCAATGAACCTCTAACTAGGGTTTCATTTTTCACCAAGATGTGTGAGCTCCAAAGGTCTAAAATGTTTTCCATGGTCCTAATAGGTCTTTAAGATTCTCCATGCCAAGTTTCATGCATTACACTACAACTTTGCTCAGTCAATTGCTTAAATGTTTGAGAATCAACTATACTAGGTCAAAAGTCAACTGTGGCCTATATATAGTCAAACTTTAAGATTTTTGGTCAACATCAACATTTTGAAGTGATATCCATCATTTGATTAAGGGTTGATCATGATTCCTCAAGAAATGCTCCTAATCTATCAAAAGTCAAGAATTGCAAAAATTAGGGTTTTTATAAGAGAAGTCAACTGAACTTTGACCAGGCATAACTTTCTCATGCTTCATCCATTTTGCCCCAAACAAAGCTAATTTTGAAGAGAATCCATTTCCCCACAACTTCTCTTTTTCCCTCAAGTCCAAGAAATGCACCATTTGAAAGATACAAGCTCATACATTACAGGTCATTTTCAGAAAGTCAACAAAAGACACTTTTTGCCAATACCATTTACATCAAGATAAAGTCTTCAAATACAAAAATGGCCAACATAGAGATTATAGAGTACATATTAGGATTTCCAAAAAGTCCAGTATAACCTGTTGCAACGAGTTTTTTAATCAGAGCCGCCACTATTAGTTTTTATCCTAGGGAAGGGAATCTAACAGAAAACCCTAATTCATAGACATAGATTCTAGGTTTCAGACTTCTTTAGACGAAAGGAAGGTGTTAGGAACCTTTCGTCTACCTTGTTCACAAGGATACTAGGTTTTAGGTTTGAGTTGGGGAAACCAGATTTAAATTTTATTAGGGGAAAGGTTTATATTTTTTATAGGGGAACTCGCTACGATTTTTGATCGTATGCCTATGTATCCTCTTATGAGGAATCAGAGTCCCAATTTTTAGTTTGTATAGGGTTGGTGTTTTTTAGGGGTCACAAACGTACTTTGAATCTCCTCGCATTTTGCCGGGAGTAGTGATTGCGGAGATTTTGGCTTAAAGCGCGGTTAGTCAAAATCTGTTTGAAACCCTTTTGCAAAAACAATTTATTAGCTTAGTTGATTGCAAAAAATAATTTGTTGTTTGTTGAGTGTTTTTTAACCGTATTAACTGCAAAAAATCTTGTTAAAGCATGATCAAAAAATATTTGATGAAATAATTTAAGAAAATAATATGCATTTTGGAATAAAATAATTTAAATGATATAATAAATAATATTAATATTTACACATGGATAAGAAATAAATAATATTTACATAGTAAATAAAAAAATAGTAAATAGAAAAAAGAAATTAATAGATAATAATTATAATAATAATATTAAAAAAATATGATAATTAATATTACTAATAATAATAATAATTATAAATAGAAAATAAATAATATGAGGGAAGATATAATTAAAAGTAAAAAATAAAATAATTTAATTATGATCTAGGTGTGTGTAAAAATTAGTTGGGCCTGGCCTATTCAGTAAATTGAGAGGGCCGGTTGGGTTACATGGGTGAGGGAGCATCAAAGTTATGATGGGACTTGGTCTACGGCCGCCCGATCATGATCTAGCGGATGATAACGAGGGAGTATGATAATTAGGATATATGCGCATGTACTGGATTTGAACGGAATATGAGTTTGTTTATATATTTTATATTTTATTCATTCGTTGCTTCAGCTCACTACCTTCTCTCTCTCTCTATCTCTATCTCTCTCTCTCTCTCTCTCTCTCTCTCTCTCTCTCTCTCTCTCTCTCTCTCTCTCTCTCTCTCTCTCTCTCTCTCTCTCTCGCGAATAACAACCCTCTTCCCTTTCACTCCCAAACCCCAAATATCCACCCACGGCGGCGGCTCACCAAACCCCTTTCCTAAATCCCCAATTAATAATAAAAAAAAGAAAAAAAAAGCTAAGTTACCCTCTGTAGCAATTCCGATATTGTCTTAGATTTGGTATTAATCTCTTTTTCTTCTTTGATTCCGTAGGTATTACGAGCGGTGGTTCCTGGTGATGAGAGATTGAAGATGATGGTGTACGGAGGAAGCGGCTAGCAACATAGATTGTGGTTTCAGATAATGAAACCCCAATCATCCTTCTCTTCTTCAACAATGGCACTGGATCTTCCCCCTTTGTCTTCAAGCTTTCGCCTCTTTCTCAATTTTGTTCAAATTCGTGGTTTTGTTCTTCAAACCCCCCCTCTTTTTCTCTGTATTTGGTTCTTGTATTTATAGGCTCAATATCTTAGGGTTGTTACGAACTAGCCTTAGTTTTAGGGATTAGAGAATGAATTAGCGATTTCAATTATTGTAATTGATTCTAATTGATATATTTGTTGTATTGGATTTGTTCTGTTAATTTTTTTCTATAATACATTTGATTTTGTTTTAGTGAAGATTGAGATTTAGTTTTCTATAATATTTGGATTTGATTTAGTAATTGATTCGTAATATTGTCTCCGAAAAAGATTTTGTTTTTTTTAGTGAATTCTTAGACACTTTTTGATAAAAAATGTATAAAATAAATTAAATATTATTATTAAAAATTGCCTAAAATAGAAAAACGAAAATAATATTTAAATAATAAAAAAACATGATTTTTGGGAAGATTTGAATGTAACTTGAAAATAAAATAGAATAAAATAAATCATCAATCCAAATAATTAAAACCCAAAAAGAAATCAAATTTTTGGATTTATAATTATTGTAACTATTTACATGATTCTCTCCTAAAACAAATATTACCACCTAAAGTACAAAAGATAACAAAATATTTTTAAATCTTTTTGCATTTTAGATATTTTGGTTATTTTTAGAATAAAAAGTGAAAAAAATAAAAATAACTATTTTTTAAAAATTCATTAATTAAAAATACGAAATTTAATATTTAAAAAATGATTTTTTTAATGATTTTTATAAATGGAAATAAAATTAGTAACAATAAACAAAGAAATATAAAAAATGTTAAAAAGTGCACCATGAGAGATTTGAACTCGTGACCTTATGCTTTCAAGCTATGTTTCCTTACCAATTGTGCTATGTTATTTATTTGAAATAAGAAGCCAATTGAAAGTATATGAAGAGGAGCAATTATTTTCTATTTTAAAAATACAAATAATTATTATATTTTTACACAAACTTGAAAGCGAATATTTATTAAAACCCCAAAATATTAATGCAATTAAACCAAAGGAATTTTACCTTGTAAAACCCAAGTTCGAAAATAACTTTGACGGTAGCACTAAGGAGGGCAAATTTGGGGTATGCCAGCCGCCACTATTTAATAACTCTTCGATTGAATGGCCCAAGAATGCGTAGGTCTTTGTTCATTCGAATCAGAGATTTATTAAATAATAGAAGACCCCAAAATTTGACCAATGGTTGGCTAGATATGGTTACACTGTTATAGCATACCCCTAAGAGTTGGCTAGATATGGTTACACTGATATAGCATACCCCAAAGAATTTTGAAGAGAATAGGCAAAGTTGATGATGAATCGCTTACCAGGATTTAAATAAAGATGAGGACGGTGTTTTTGAGCTTGAGAGAGCAATCTTGTATGTCTTGGTTTTAATTTAGCTTATTCATCCATTTGGAGGATGAATACAATGATAATTGACGATGCATGGCTGCTTGAAGACTGAGGCCATGGGTTATGTTCGCGAATCGCTACATCACGTCTGAGGCGATTGGCTAGATTTTTTTGTTTTCTTTCGAGCATCACAACATGAAGTCTGAGGCGATGATCGGTGTTACAGAATAAAGAAACGCATTGCAGCATGAAGTCTTAGGCAATGAGATTAAATTTGTAAATCGCTGCGTGAAGTCTGAGGCGATAAGCTAAATTTTGTATTTTGTGAGCATCACTGCATGATGTCTGAGGCGATGGTCTGTGTCGCGGAATGAAGAAACACATTGCTGCATGAAGTTTGAGGCAATGGGTTAGGTTTGCTAATCGCTGCGTAAGGTCTGAGGCGACGAGCAAATATTTGTATTTTTTAGCATCGCTACGTGAAGCCTGAGGCGACGGTCTGGAGCTTGGAATAAAGAAACACATTGCTGCACGAAGTCCGAGGCAATGGGTTTGGTTCGCAAATCGTTGCGTGAAGTCTGAGGCGATAAGCTAAGTTTTGTTTTCGAGAATCGCTGCATGAAGTCTGAGGCGATGATCTGTGTTATGGAATAAAGAAACACGTTGCTGTATGAAGTCTGAGGCAATGGGTTTGGTTTGCAAATCACTGCGTGAAGTATGAGGCGATAAGCTAGATTTTGGTTTTTGAGCATCGCTGCATGAAGTACGAGGCGATGGTCTGGAACATGGAATAAAGAAACACATTGCTGCATGAAGTATGAGGAAATGGGTTAGGTTTGCAAATCGCTGTGTGAAGTCTAAGGCGATAGGCTGGATTTGGTTTTCGAACATCGCTGCATGAAGTCCGAGGTGATAGTCTGGTGCTCGGAACACATTGCTGCATGAAGTCTGAGGCAATGGGTTAGGTTCGTAAATCACTGCGTGAAGTCTGAGCCGATAAGCTAAGTTTTGTTTTCGAGCACTACTGCATGAAGTCTGAGGCGATGGTCTGGGGCTTGGAACACACTGCTGCATGAAGTCTGAGGCAATGGGCTTGGTTCATAAATCGTTGCATGAAGTCTGAGGCGATAGGCTGGGTTTTGTATTTTTGAGCATCGCTTCCTGAAGTCAGAGGCGATGAGCTGGGTTTGTAAGGAACTCATCACTACAGGAAGACTTAGGTGATGGACTGAATGTGTCACGACATGAAGACTTAGGTGACGGGTTGAATCGTAGGAGAAGTATTTTGTTGGTTGAACCTTAGATAGCTAAATCGAGGGCGAGACTGTTTGTTTGATGTATGATACATTGAGATGTTTGGGTGTATGCAAATGTATGATATTTGACATTGATATGGAACCCTTAATATATGCATATTGTATGAAAAAATGTATAGTGCATGAAATGTGCATAAGATGGGCGTATGCCTTGAAATGTGATGAAGACTATTCCTGGCATTCTCTCCTTTAAACCATTGGCTTAGAGTTACCAATCCCATGGCGTTGTATGTTGTGTCGTTGTAGCTTTGTTGAATCTTGATTTGAATGTGGTGAAAAAATGTTAGCAAAATTTTGAACGTTGATTTTGGTATTGTAAGCGTAGGTGTAGACATAGACGTAGAAGTGGGTAATGGCACATGCGTAGATTTGTATGTTGTAAGTGCATGTGTAAGTGTAGACGTATGTATTGGAATATGTGTAGTCTTTTATGTTGTAAGCGCAGGCATAGACGTGGACATGTGTATAGAATTTGCAGGAGTACACATGTGCATGGACGCAAGTGTGGACGTAAACTTTGTGTTGCAAGTGTAGGCATAGGCACTGACATTTATATGGACGTAGACTTTGTGTACGGACTTGTAGACGTAGGAATAGATATGCATAGATTTTTGTGTTGTAAGTGCAGGCGTAGACATGGACATGTGTATAGAATTTGTATTGTAGATGCATGAGTAGACATGTGCGTGGACGTAGACGTGGATTTTCTTTTGACATTTTTCTAACCCAAAATGCTTTTTCGATGTTTTGTCAAATGCTTTTACTTTGTTAATTCCCCAAAATGATTTCAAGATAATATTAACAAGTAATGATCGTAGTATTTTGTAAACAAGTCTGAGAAAAGAAAAAACGCGATTTGAAAGATGCAAAGAAAGCAAATGTTTTATTGACATGCCTCTGAATAGGCAAGAATACAAGATGCAATTCCTAGAAAGAGGTAATTATAGAAAGTTTTAAAACTGTGAATGGCAATAAAAATGATAATTGTTGCTGCTGTTCCCCAATATCCTTTTAATGATCTTATCTCTTTTGCTTCAAAGTTGCATGATTTAGATCTATCTCTCCCTTCGTGGTTCGTAGTCGCAGTTCTTAGATCGCAGTCTTTTTGTTCTTTATTTCTTTGGTATGATCCCTAATTTTTGCCCGGATTGCCCTTTCGGATTTTCAATCCACCGGGATAATTTTTTGTTATATGCCCCTAATTTTTTTCTGGATCGCCCTATAGGGTTTTCGATCCACCGGGACACTCCTTTTTGCCTAAGTCGCCTGTTTGAGGTTCAAGATTAGCGAGCTTCTTATACATAGTATTTTTGATCGCGTATGAATTTTCCGGATGCGGTAGTTCTTTCCCATCCATTGTTGTGGGGATAAGACCACCATCAGAGAATGTTGTTTGACTACGTATGGACCTTCATAGTTGGGGTGTCCATTTACCGTGTCAGTCGAAGCAAGGTAGCAGAATCTTCTGGAGTACTAGACCAAGTTGTGGTTCATCTTGTGTAGTACACCATTACTCAGAAAGAATTTCGAGGCTAATTTTCTTAGAGTTTGTTTGTCAATGCTAGAGGCATTTTCTTGATGTTCTTGTTTTTCGAGGCTTTTCTTAATGTCGTAAAACCAAGGCTTGTTGTCTGGCCCTTCTTTAATAGCAAGGCAATGTGCGGGATCTTCAAAGTGTCTGTTTGTGATGCACGGTTCGTGGTTTGACCAAGTTACTTTGAACATAGACGATATAGTTGCAATGGCGTCTGTCATTTGATTTCCTTTTCCTAGGATGTGACTGAAAGTGATCTTCGCAAATTCCACCGTCAGTTTTCAAAACATGATCCCGATATGGAATCAGTTTTGGATGTTTAGTATCCCATTCTCCCTTGACCTGACATATGGCTTGTGAGAATTCTTTGGAGAAGTCAAAACTGCCCCTATATCATGCCCTAGTGTGTTTGAAGCCCCGTCGAACATGAATGTCCAACGTGCCCCTGGCTCGGGTTTTTCGTTAGGTCCTGGTATTTCGTAGTCACTTATTTTTACAGCACCATCTGTATTTGACCTTGGCCTGTTTATGTAGGAACAAGCAAATATGTGCAATAATTTAATCAGCCTCTCTGTGGCTCCGCTCCAACATTGCCCCTTAGCTTGGTTTCTTTCGGATCTTCCCCTGTGCTCAGATTAATGGTCTTAATAGCCTCTTGATACGGTTGTACGTTATCGGGCTTTTGCTCTATTTCCCTCACCATTTTCTCAGAGAGTTCAAGATCTTTATCATCTTCCTCTTTAGCTTGGTTGATAGGAGCATCAAAATTATACCGCGTCGCAGCAGTAACATTATTGGTGACTTTGGGCATGAACTTGCACACTTATCATGTTTTGGTGCAAATTTAGTATATGATATTTGAAAATTCATATGTAGAGAAAGTATTGCCATATTTAAATTTAAGATATAAATGTAAGAGAAAGAAAATGGATCTTAATTGAAAATAAAATATAACTTCTATTAATCGTAAATATTGTCTGAAACAAAACGGGGGAACCCTTACAAGCAACCCCTATGCCTCGGGCTTGACATATGTTCTTTAAAAAACAAGAAAAATTAATTAGGAAAGAAAAAGATCTCAGGAATCTCCACGGAAGTCCCTCTTTTGAGTTCTTCTCCTGGGGTGCATTCTCGGATGAACTCAGTTGCCCCTTTGGTGTTGGCTTTGTTGGATACTTTTGCCACATGTCCACCATGCTCTATAAAGGTCTCTTGGATCAGAGGAAAGTGTGCTTCTCCCTTCAGAGTAGCTTTATATTTTTATTCAGGGTACGGTCTAAATTGGACTATGCCATGGTCCCCTAGCCTTTGTAGAGTTCTTTCAAAAGCTTCATTGTGTTCTAGCGGGAATCCACATCCCAAAAGATATTCTTTCAGCGAGTTTATCGGGGGTTTTGCTTGTCTTCTTGCTCCAGAGTCAGTGACTACTTTAATTGCATTTATCGTCGCTCCATTGTGCGAAGGCATAAGGTATGATTTGATGTTGGGCTTCTCAAAAGTGATGTGCTGAGACTCCAACAAATCCTACACCTTGTGTTTGAATGGCCAACATTGTTCTATGGTATTTCCAGGAGAATTAGCATGATACTTACATCTGGTGTTGGCATCGTATCTTCGTGGAAGTGGACTGACTGGGGGAGCTAGAGGTATGAGTTCCACTAAGGATGCCTTAACCAGCTGTTGCAATAACTGGCTAGGTGGCATAGGGAGTGGATCAAATTTCCTGGGTGGCCTTCTACCTCGCTTCTGCCCTTGCGGGATCACTAATGGTTGTTGAACTCTGGGTTGTGATGCTACAACATTAATTTCTACCTCTTTTCCATTAGGGAAGTTTGAAGTAGGCAATTTTGAATTGTAGGGAGCATTTGATTGTCCCCCTGATATCTTCCCACTTTTTATCCCAGTCTCGATTCTTTCTCCGATGGTTACTAGATCTGAGAACCCCGAAGAGATTATTTTAATCATCATCTCATAATACAACCCATGCAAAGTTTCCATGAATGTGTCTACTAACTCCTTATCTAATAGTGGTGGTTGCACACGGGATGCCAACTCCCTCCATCTCGGAGCATACTCCTTGAAGGACTCTTCTTTCTTCTGGGACAAATTCTGGAGTTGCATGCGGGTAGCTGCCATGTCCAGGTTATATTTGTAATGCTTTAGAAAAGAGTTAGCAAGATCTTCCCAGGTTCGAATATGTGTTCTCTCCAATTGCATATACCAGTCTGAAGATGCCCCACTCAGGCTATCTTGAAAATAGTGAATCATCAGCTTCTGATCATGGGCATGGGCGTGCAACTTTCTGCAATACATATGAAGATGATTTCTTGGAAAAGTGACCCCCTTGTATTTTTCAAAGTCAGGTACTTTAAACTTTGGTGGAATCACCACATCAGGAACTAGGCCCATTTTGAGAGCGTCTACTTTGAAAGCGTCGAAACCCTCCACAGCTTTTAGTCTTTCCTCCATAGCTTTTTACTGATTCATCGCCAGTGGATTAACAACAACATGAGTACCCGTCATCTTTAAGGGCGCTTGGTTGGCATCCTCTGGGTCATGGTCTCTGTGTTGTAGGTCCAATTAGTTGTCTGTATTGTTGACTGGAATCTGTAGGGTATGAGATGGCCCTGCTTTTGGCGGCGGTGGGACAAACCCTTCAGTCTCAGCTTCTTGTTGGGCCATAACAGACTTCCGGAGTCCTGCCTCTGACTCTTTCCTTAGTTGGTGACTGCTTGATGCACCAATAGTCTGGGCTAATTCTTTGAAAGCTACCCAGGGAATCTGGTCTTTCCTGTCAATAATGTTCTTCAAAGATAGGAGAACTTGACTCAGATCTCCTTTCATTGAAGTGACATCACCCTTTACTTGGTCGAGATCCTCTTTGAATGCAGCCCGAGTTTCCTCGATCTGTTCCATTTCTTTTTGTTGATAGACCCTTGTTTGATATGGGGGCCAAGGATATGGGGATCTTTTTCTACCAATGGTTCAACTGGAGAGATGTGTTTGAAAAATAAGTTTTGATATGATATGCAAGTGTTCGTGAATGCATGCGTGCGAACGAATGTGTATGAACATGAATTGGTTTCTTGTTTTAAATGTCTTATTCATTTGGGTACATAATTATCTTTTGCTTATTATTTTACTTGGTGATTATATTTAAAATAGATAGGCAAATGAGACGCGGAAACAAAACGCCTTTATTGAAGGTAACATAATTATGATATTGAAAAATATTACAATCTTAAACCAAAACTTTATTTGTGTGAAATCAAGCAAAGGGAAATAAGTCTTCTAGGTGCGCCTGCAGATATATTCTCTTGAAACCATTCCCCATTGCTGGACAGAGTTTGATAACGTCTTTAGCACATTATTTCCCTTTCGTAACTTTGATTTTAAACATGTTTGGGGCATTGACGCGGACAAGTTGTTTCCTTCAGTATCCATTTTTAAAGACAGTCACTGAGATCTTGATTTTATTATTATCTTTTATACCCCCTATGAATAAGACAAATAGAAAGAAACGGGTGACGAATATATGAGATGTATGATGAATATATGAAATGTATGAATGCATAGGTGTAGGATTGAGTGACGAGATTTTTGTAATAAGTACCCTTATAAGGTAGGGATGTATGGTTCAGTAACGGGTTTTTTGTGATAAGTACCCTTAGAAGGTAGGCTCCTTAATTTTGACCTACGGTTGGTCTACCCTCCCAAAATGTGGTTTCCTTAAAGGTATCATGAATAACACCAGAGGGAAAAGGCACAAGGGCCTCCCTTAGGTGGAGCCTCTTTACGGACCGAAACTTTCGTCTCAAAGTCGTGAAAGGTCTCATCATGAGATTTTAGGTTAAGGCCGTTACAAAGAGTCATGGGTGACCTTCCAAAGTCCTACTCGTCAAGAGGATATCTCTCGATAAGTATTCCTTTTTCGGAAGTTCACCGACTCTAGGAGAAGTCGTCACATAGACTCGCAGGGATGATGTACCCCCTAAGCTAATAGACGAACCTTCTTTATAAGGGTTATTGCAAATATTTTGAGAAATAAAAACTCCTGCCACGCAGTATACGTGATGATAAACAATTGACAATAAATAAATAAATGTAATGAATAAATGAGAGCAATAAATAAATAAATAATGCAATAAATAAATAAAAACCCCAAAGTAGAAACCTAAAACGTAGGGTTAAGGAGAGTCCCCGGCAGAGTTGCCAACTGTTGCAACTAGTTTTTTAATCAGAGCCGCCACTATTAATTTTTATCCTGGGGAAGGGAATCTAACAGAAAACCCTAATTCACAGACAAAGATTCTAGGTTTCGGACTTCTTTAGACGAAAGGAAGGTGTTAGGCACCTCTCATCTACCTTATTCACAAGGATACTAGGTTTTAGGTTTGAGTTGGGGAAACATGATTTAAATTTTATTAGGGGAAGGGTTTAGATTTTTTATAGGGGAACTCGCTACGATTTTTGATCGTATGCCTACGTATCCTCTTATGAGGAATCAAAATCCCAATTTGTAGTTCGTATGAGGTTAGTGTTTTTTAGGGGTCACAAACGTACTTTGAATCACCTCGCATTTTGACCGAGAGTAGTGATTGTGGAGATTTTGGCTAAATGCACGGTTAGTTAAAATCTGTTTGAAACCCTTTTGCAAAAACAATTGATTAGTTTAGTTGATTGCGAAAAATAATTTGTTGTTTGTTGAGTGTTTTTTAATCGTATTAACTGCAAAAAATCTTATTAATGCATGATCAAAAAATATTTGATGCAAATAATATAAGAAAATAATATGCATTTTGGAATAAAACAATTTAAATTATATAATAAATAATATTAATATTTACACATGGATAAGAAATAAATAATATTTACATAGAAAGTAAAATAATAGTAAATAGAAAAAAGAAATTAATAGATAATAATTATAATAATAATATTAAAAAAATATGATAATTAATATTACTAATAAGAATAATTATAAATAGAAAATAAATAATATGAGGGAAGATATAATTAAAAGTAAAAAATAAAATCATTTAATTATGATCTAGGGGTGTGTAAAAATTAGTTGGGCCTGGCCTATTCAGTAAATTGAGAGGGTTGGTTGGGTGAGGGAGCATCGAAGTTATGATGGTACTTGGCCTACGGCCGTCCAATCATGATCTAGCGGATGATAACGAGGGAGTATGATAATTAGGATATATGCGCATGTATTGGATTTGAACGGAACATGAGTTTGTTTTCATATTTTATATTTTATTCATTCGTTGCTTCAGTTCACAGCCTTCTCTCTCTCGTTCTTCCGAATAACAACCCTCTTCCATTTCACTCCAAATCCCTAAATATCCACCCACGGAGGCGGCTCACCAAACCCCTTTCCTAAATCCCCAATCAACAATAATAAAAAAAAGAAAAAACAAGCTAAGTTACCCTCTGTAGTTATTTCGATATTGTCTTAGATCCGGCATTAATCTCTTTCCCTTTCTTTGATTCCGTAGGTCTTGCGAGCGGTGGTTCCCGGTGATGAGAGGTTGAAGATGATGGTGTACAGCGGAAGCGGCTAGCAACGGAGTTGTGGTTTCAGATGATGAAACCCCAATCGTCCTTCTCTTCTTTAACAATGGCACTAGATCTTCCCCCTCTATCTTCAAGCTTTCGCCTCTTTCTCAATTTTGTTCAAATCCGCAGTTATGTTCTTCAAACTCCCCCCTCTTTTTCTCTGTATTTGGTTCTTGTATTTATAGGCTTAGTATCTTAGGGTTTTTACGAACTAGCCTTAGTTTTAGGGATTAGAGAATGAATTAGGGATTTCAATTATTGTAATTGATTCTAATTGATATATTTGTTGTATTGGATTTATTCTGTTAATTGTTTTCTGTAATATATTTGATTTTGTTTTAGTGATGATTGAGATTTAGTTTTCTATATTATTTGGATTTGATTTGGTAATTGATTAGTAATATTGTCGCCGAAAAATATTTGGTTTTTTTTATTGAATTTTTAGACACTTTTTGATGAAAAATAAATAAAATAAATTAAATATTATTATTAAAAATTTCCTAAAATAGAAAAACGGAAATAAATTAAATAATAAAAAACATGATTTTTGGGAAGATTTGAATGTAACTTGAAAATAAAATTAACAAAAATAGAATAAAATAAATCATCAATCCAAATAATTAAAACTCAAAAAGAAATCAAATTTTTGGATTTATAATTATTGTAACCAATTACATTGATTCTCCCCTAAAACAAATATTACTACCTAAGATACAAAAGATAACAAAACATTTTTAAATCCTTTTGTATTTTAGATTTTTTTGGTTATTTTTAGAATAAAAAGTGAAACAAATAAAAATAACTATTTTTTAAAAATTCTTTAATAAAAATACGAAATGTAATATTTAAATATTAAAAAAATGATTTTTTTAAATGGAAATAAAATTAGTAACAATAAACAAAGAAATATAAAAAATGTTAAAAAGTGCACCATGAGAGATTCGAACTTGTGACCTTATGTTTTCAAGCTATGTTTCCTTACCAATTGTGCTATGTTATTTATTCGAAATAAGATGCCAATTGAAAGTATATGAAGACGAGCAATTATTTGCTATTTTAAAAATACAAATAATTATTATATTTTTACACACTTGAAAGCGAATATTTATTTAAAACCCCAAAATATTAATGCAATTAAACCAAAGGAGTTTTACCCTGTAAAATCCAAGTTCGAAAATAACTTTGACGGTAGTACTAAGGCAGACAAATTTGGGGTATGACATCACCCTCAGAAGATGAAAATTGAATAAGTTATGACCAGAGCAAGTTAGGAAAGTTTGGTGAAATGCATGAATTTCAAGTTGAGCAATTTTGATATTTTTGACTTGTGGGCCACGGGTTGAGAGACCACACATGTATTACACCTCAAATATGATTCTTACACCATTTGGTTGTGTTTTGTTTTAATTATTTCAATTTTTGATTTAATTCATTAATAATAAAAAATAATTAAAATCAAATCAAATCTTTTGTACAAAGATCCAAGTCCATTTGCTTTGTCCTAAAATCACACTATATATTTCTCCATAATTTAGACCAAGCACAAGACGAAGCCCTAGCTTCTAAAAGTGGTCAAATTTTCCAAAATTTTGAAGAAACCCTAGAGCTTCCAAGCCCTCACTACAAACCTTCTTACTGCAAGATCTCATTTCCATTCATTCCAATCAAGGAGATTGAGTAAGTTTTACACAATCTTGAAGTCCCCAAGCACGCGAAACACCCTTACATGGCATCGCCGGTTGCATATCATTCATGATTTTCCTATTTTTGTTTTTTTTCTTGTTTTAAACCATGCTAATATTGTTAATATGTTCCTGAGATGTTTTTGAATTGATTCGAATCATCCTCATGTTCCATGCATGCAGAATACTGATATGCCATAATTGCTTTTGAATATTTCTGATCGTGTAGTAGCGCCCAAACCAGCCAGTTTTAGGCCTTGAATTTGCTTCCATTGAGATCGCAGGCCCTGAATAAGGGAGGTAGGGTCTCCCTGGATCTTTATTCGTGTCTTTTTTGCAGGTTTTAGTGGAAGAGAGGACCGGAGAAGACTACCGGAGCTAGGGCTCCGGCGTCCCTCTGATATAGATGCCACATTTAATATATTTTTATTTCTTGTTATTTAGCTAACAGTTGAAGCGTGTAGTTCAGTTGGCAAGGTGAGGCGTGATAAGGCGTTAGACCATAGAGGACTGGGTTTGATCCATCCCTTTTGCAAATTTAATTCTCACCAACTATTTTCTTACAGATCTAGTGCTTCATATTCCAGCGTGCTCACCATGCACTCTCATTACGATATTACATGATCTCTCATATCTAGATCAAACGTCCCAGATTTGGTGTCCATACTGAAGTTTCCAAGGGTCAATATCACTGGATTCCATACAGGAAACTGGGCCAACGCAACTTGGGCATATCAAAATTACACCTGCCATTGTTGTTTACATTAGGCCCGTTTGCAATTTTCTTTTATTTACTTGTTTTATTTTTTTATTTCCTTTAATTCTTTTTTTTAAATAACCATATAAAATAATTAAAATCACAAAAATTAGGTTTTAGTTTTTTTTATTAGTAAAGTTATTTTTGTTAATTAATTAATTAATTATTTTAACTCTTTTCATAATAAAAATTCCAAAAAATAATAATTAGAATTAGGGTAAATTTTCAATATTTCTTTTATTAGTAAAAAATACAAAAAGTGTTAGATTTATTTTTAATTTTATTAGATTTATTTTTAATTTTATTAGATTTAATTTAATTTATTCTTTCTTTTAAATAAACAAAAAAACCACCAATTTTTTTTTCTTTTAACTTAACAATTGTCAAGGTTTTTAGACGTATTTTCAATTCGCGCGCGTTATTACTTTTCGCATTTTACTTTCATATTTTTGTAATTGCCTACTGGGATGTAATAGAATTAACTAGGACTTTTACTTTACTATTTTCTTTATTCCCCAAAGTTTGGACATGTAATAATCCCCCTCCTCGAAGCCTTGTAATAGTTAGATTTATATTTCCGCACTTTTAATTACTGCAAACTATCAACTGTTTAGATGTATGCTATGGCAAGAATAACAAACAAAATGCTAGCAAACCTAATGCGAAGACAAAAATAGCTGAAAAACAACATAATTGCACATATGCACCTCTATGGTATCCCACTTTGGTTGCCTTCGGAAAACAGTCACAACTCTCAAAACGTGAGAGATTTTAGTGGCTACCCTCCGGTTTAAAGATCATAAGTTCCTCGATAACCCTCTCGATGTTGCCTTGGTAAAATGATCTTAAAACCCTAGGGTATTTACTAAAGTTTCTTGCCCAATTGCCTTTGTATCTGTATAAATGTCCCTTCGAATGTCCCTCAAACATCCAACGACTAGGGCTACCTACTCACTAATAGTAGGATAGCACTATCTAAAGGAAAAGAGGAAAAGAACAATCCTTTCAAATAAAGTAGATAGTTGTTAGATGCTTGCTCAAACAACTTTTACACAAAAACTTCTTTCAAAAAACATTTTCAAACACTTTGTAAAGGTTCTCTACCATTCCGAGAAACATTACAAAGTTCGTCGCACTAAGACGCTTTCAAAATACTTTTCAAAAAACCACATAACATAAGGTATTTCAAAATGAGCTAAGAATCTAAGAGCCCGTAGATAACTACTGATAGAAAGGGTGATAACACCTTCCCTTTCCATAATCTACCCCCCTTACTCAGAAATAATCTCGAAAGGCCTTTTTCTGTTCTTTTGACCATTTCCTTTTTTGGATAAAAGAAAGGTCGGTGGCGAATCTTGCTTACCACAACATTTGCGAATACAAACGCAAAACCAATATAATAGACAGTTCTCCCACCGTATTACAGATTACTTCACAAAATGAATAGAAGCAGAAGCACTGGCCAAAATCACAATGCAAAATATTCTCTACTTCTAAAAAGAAACATCCTTTCCCAGTTCGATGTTTCCCAAGAAAATATCACCGACAACGGGACCCAGTTCACGGGCAAAAACTTCCAGGAATTTGTTGCCAAACTAAGAAACACCCAACCCTTAGCATCCGTCGAGCACCCACAAACAAACGGGAAAGATGAGGCTGCAAACAGAGTGATCCTACGAGGCCTCAAATGATGGCTTGACAAAACCAAAAAGAGATGGGTCGAGGAGCTTCACAACATGCTCTAGGCCTACCGAACAAACCCACTCATCCACCAAGGAAACTCCTTTTCGACTAGCATACAGAACCGAGGCTGTTATCTCTGTTAAAATCAGAGAGCCTCCCGATAAACTAAAGCCACCACCAACGAGGAGATAAACGACAAAGCATTGAGAGAAGAACTCGATCTCGTTGAAAAAGTCTGAACATGAGCGGCCTTACCAGAAGCATGTCTCAAACAAAGAATCGCCATATGATATGACGCCAAAGTCATTCAGCGTGAATTCAAAGTCGGTAGCCTAGTCCTAAAAAGAAATCACAAAGATTCTCGTGAGGGAAACCTCGCCGCAAACTGGGAAGGCCACTATCACGTCTGTCACACCCCACATTTGTCCTACCCTTTTACTCTTATTTGGCTTTAACTTTGAATTTCATTTGCATCATTTTCACTAGGTCATTTGCATATCATTCCTTCATTCAATAATGTAGTGGTTCAAAGAAACATGGTTTGCAAAGTTAGGGTTTATGTTTGTGGTTATATTCCTTGACAAGCTACAAGGCTATCTTTCATCAAGGATTACCAAGAAGCTGGATGTTAGGGTTGTTACTTGTATGTGCTTAAGCTTTCATCATCAATTTCAATTGAGGTTTATTGGATTTCATGAAGAGTGTTCTTCTATGCTTTAAGTCTTATCACTTTCAAAATTTTCCTCAAGACACTATTGTTCTTTCGAAAACTATTGGCTTGTATTGAAAATTTGAATTAGGGCCTCATTGGATATAATTTGAAGTTTCACTCGACAAATGTCATTAAAACCAAATTGATTAAAGGTTTCAAATACATTCATCACTATTCAAGGTTTTCAAGCTAATCAGGATTTTAAGTGTCCATTTTCAAGTTTAAACTTCATCCATATGGATAATTTTGAGGCATATATCATAATTAATTCAAGATTGCAAGTTTAAATGATTCAAGACTTTTGCTTCCATGTCATAAGAAAAAAATTCAAGATTTTTTTAATTCATAAGCTTCAACATCATCTCAAATTTCTAAACATAAACCTCAAGTTACACCAACATATTTCAAAAGAATTCCAAACATCACTAAATCTACACATGTTGCTAGAGTTTTTCTTAGAAGTCAAGCTTGGAATCAATCTATGACATCCTCCAAAGTTCCAAATGACCACATTTTTTCCCTCTCCTTCAAAGTTTTCTATCTACGTATGTTGATCAATCAATAACGCCATGAAAAATAAGAGAGTGGAAGTTGATGTTAGTACACGATTAAAACAAGCGATGCCAAATATCTAAAAGGATACAACAGAGTCCAAATCATGGAAAATCAAGAAGGACATGAATAAATAATTGTGACATAAGAAAAAATAATACATTGATTATAACACAAAATGGCATCAAGAATGATATTTAAATAAAGAGTTGGCCATTTGTTTTGTTCAAAAGTCAGAATTTGAAAAAGAAGAAAAAGACCACATATTTCACCATTTTGGAAAGAAGTCAAAATTGAAAAGAAAAAGCAGCATAGCGGAAAATAAAAAAATAAAACAAGAGAGTTTGTCTTGTAGAAGCACTGTCCAAAAACAGTCATGCTGCCCTGTTACTATGTTGCTGTCCAAAATTTTCAAACCTGTCATTACTGCCACATAGAACCAAAACTTGTCCAATACAACCTACTCCCTTGTCTCTTTCCATCTTGTTTCATGCTCCAAAACAGCCCAAAACAACCCCTGTAAAGACAACCTCATATGTTGTCCTAAAACCAGCTGATGCTAGCCTATAGAGACATGCCAAAAAAAGTATCAAAGACCTGTCAAGACAAACCAAACATAATAGTCCGAGAATTACTCACAAATAAAAAAAAAATTGCATGAAAAAGCATTTGAGTAGTATGCCACAATTATTCAAATTCATGCTATCTTTCCCCCCAAAACTTCCCTTACTGATCTATATATTCAACCTTCACTCACTCTTCAAAGGGGGACTTCTAACAACAAGATTCTATCAAAAAAATCATCAAAGCTCATACCTAAACTTCCTCCAAAACATTTCTGCATAAAACATCAACTCACATACAACCTTCTGCAAACACACCTCAAAAAACCATTCAAACTTTACTCTGCTCACACCAACAAATACAATCACAAAAACTACTGCTACTAACCTTCTCCTTCAACCTTTAACTTGTAACTTTCTTCATATCTCTGCTCACAAAACACATATTTAACCACACTTTTGCACAAACAGACTAATACAACCTACCCTCATCAGTTTCCCAACCTTGCTTCAACAACCTTTCTAGCAACATCATCATCAATACACATCTATGGTACTCCGCATGAACCTCTTTGAAAATTTGTGTATTTTGGCTATAAGTGTTGTATATAAAAATAAATGGTGGAAATGGAAAAGAAATATTTTTTTACAATTTTTTCACCCACCGCGGTTGCAAACCTTTAGTGCATATATACCACCTTCCATGCAATAGGGGATCATGGTACTCGTAGTTCACCTTTAAAATTTTTAAAACAAATGTGTGTTGGTTAATTTTAAGAGACGAGACATCATCGTCTTATCCGAGTGGAAAACATACTTAGTACCCACGATTATGAGAAAGGAGAATTTTCATCATCTTAAAGTGAAATATATGGCTTGGATTTTAAAATCAACAAAGCCTCGCTCAACACCCAAGTGGAAAATATCTCACTTCACTATATATCATAGAAGTATAGTAGCTTTGCATCACTACAAGGATTAACAAGAGTCTAATCTTTTGAGAAACGTTTTAAAGTAAAAACCTAAAATGGAAAAATGGTTTGAATGAGATCAATTGACTTTTAGTCTTCTCACAAAAATGTCAAGGTATTATTAAATTGTTTAAGGTTTGATTAAGAAAATATTTTTGAAAATGCATGGACCTAAGTCCAAGTTTATTTTGAAAGCGGTTCAAGTTAGAAAACAAGAATAGTTTTGAAAATGAGGGAGAAGATTTTTGAAATTAAAGAAGATGAGAGAAGATGAAGGGAATATCTTAAAGCATAAGGTAAAATCTAGGGAAAAGAACAGTCTAACCAACAAGAAGCCAACACTTGACAAAATCAGTCAATGTAGAATTCCCATCCTTTGGATTGAAACCAAACAAGCGAAGATAATAAACCTCTCAAGAATACCAAAATTCAAATGCATCATGTCTTCACAAAAATTAGGCAGAGTAACAGCTATATACAGATGAATTCCCAATCACAGTCAAAGCATATAATCATAATAACATGCAGACAAAGAAAAAAAACAACCCAATGTCTCAAGGTAAACCCCAAGGACTCTAGATAAAATAATAACAGAAGTCACCAAGGTCTCAAGGGTAGTCAAGGTCTCTACTAATAAGTCCAAGAAGTCCATAACTCTATCATGCCAAGGATAGTAACCAAATAGTCCAAGTAACCTTATAACTTTTTATTGTTCAAGTTGATTATTAGGTATCTTCAAAAAGAAAATGAAAGCTCAAGTGAGCAAAATAAAATGACATAAAGATAAATTCTCAAGTGAGAAAAGATGAAAATAACATGAAATGTAAATGCTAAAATAAATGGTGCATATAAGTAAAGGCGTAAAGTAAAAGCATAAAATAAAAGTCAATTGTTAATGAGTTAGAAATTAGAGGTTAGTTGAATGACCCTCTTGAAAGTTGCATTTGAAAACTCATTAGAAGATTGATAAAATCAAAGCCTCTCAACAACAAGTTTCATTTGCTTTTTATCAAGTATATCATTCATTTCAAATTCTAGGCAACAACAAATGATCAACGATGTTTAAATGATTCACTTAGACCAAAATTTATGAAGATTCATTAGAGGATTGATAAGACCAAAGCCTCCTAACAATGAACCTCAAGGTTATTGGATCAAAGGTTTCAAATTAAACATACTTGGGCTTACAAACATAGTTTTGGGCCACGAATGATCATTTCTCAAATCAGGACAAAATTTAGCGCTATGTTAAGCAATCGTAAGTGGACTTATGTAGAAGTCGCACCTATTTTGAGGCTAGTCAATAGCAATCTATGTACCATTTGTTTGGAGAAATGATACGTAGATCATCCTCTAACAACATGTAGTAGAAGTAAGAAAGGGATAAGATGAAGAGGGAGGGGATGCATTGTATGAAATTAGGGTTTCAAATATGATCAATATCATTCATCCATTTTGGTGGATTTGGTTTCTCAAAAACCAAATGGAATCCAAGTCAGAACCAAAATAAAAATAAAAATAAAATTTAGTAAAACAATATTTAAATGGTTAATAAAAAGAAAATGAATGGTAAAGTACACAAAGTATATTAAAATTCCAAATAAAAATCCTAAAAAATAGTCAGAGGTCAAATATGAGTCATTGAATGTTGGCAAAAAATTTCAGAACTTTTTAAAGTCAGAAACTATTTTTAGAAATAAAAGAAATAAGTAAAACAAACCAAAAAAATGGTAAAAAATAGTAAAATCAGAAATAAAAATTAAAAAAAGTCATCAAAAATTTCCAAAAGACCAAAGGACCTTTCCATAATTTTTTCAGAATTTTTTAACAATCAGAAGATGATTTTTAATAATTAAAACAATCAAAAGAAAGTGAAAAATCACAAAAAATATCAAATCTGAAAATAAAATTGTGAAAAAAAAAATCAGAAAGATAATATTCCAAAATATTTTTGTGAATTTTTTTCATAACTTTTGGATCAGAAATGAATTTTTTTATGGATTTTTGAAATTTAAAACAAATAAATATAAAAATAAGAAAAAAAAATAAAGCCAAAAAAATGTGGACCACTAGATCATTGTCAAAACGTGTTAGTAAGCATATCCAAGGGATCTGACACGCTCTGCATGATATGGTCACTAGTGGAAATCACACCAAATCAATTTTTTAAATCATATTTTAATAAAATAAAAAGAAAAAATATGGTCCATTGGATGAAAGTCAAAACGCATTAGTAAACAGATCCAAAGGACCTGGTGCATTGTGCATATCGTGGACCCTCAACCAAAACACGCCGAATCAAAAAACAAACAACAAGTGAAAATAAAAGAAATGTCTAACGTTCATTGGTTGAAGAACAACACGTAGGTCGTCTTCAACCTCCATACACCCCGCGTGTGGGATTTTCTGAGATTCTTTAAACGGAAACGTTAGAAGCTCAGACTAATATCACTGGATTCGTGTCTTCAAGACGATCCTAACCTCACCCTCACGAAAACTTATATAGACTGAGCAAAGAGAAAATTAAAGAAAACAAAAAATAATAGCGAGCAATTTAAGTTGGGATTTCTCACTCAATTCTCAATGATTTTAAAAATTGTAAGAAGCAGAAGGATCAGAATGATGAGTAGAGTAGAATAAACTTTTATTTGGAATGATTTGGTTCAGAAAGCTACCTGAATGAGGCTCACAAGAACAACTCTGAAAGTGAACTTCTGAAACTCAGAATATGGCTCGATTTGTTTGGGTTAAGTGCTAGAGAGTTTGTATGTTTATGAAGGATGATGAATCATTTGAAAGATAAGGTCACAATCTTTACGATGTGCAAAGAGTGAGATCAATTGGATGCTTGAGCTAGGAGTTGTGATGAGTCAAAGTTGAGAAAAAGATGATGACTTTTATACTTAGAAATATTTCAAGTTCCTTCTTCAAAAGTGACCTATAATAATTTGATTCCAAATAAGGCCTTCCTCCGAAATCTTGCTTTGATCATTGATGCTAGCTTGAAGTGGACTTCCCAAAGAGCATTAGGAAACTTAAATCACTCAAAAATAATAAGTATTGAAAATTTTATGGCCTTGTGAAATTGGTGAAAATCCATGAGGTGGCCTATAAAAGAAGAGTTGAAGTTCATATTCTTAAGATCAATATGGAAAAATAATAGGCTCAAGGAGATAAAAAATGACCAAGTTATGATCTTTTAAAGTCACATAAGGGAATTTGATGGCCTATCTAGAGGACTTGTAATCTTTCTCCATCATTAGGAATCTTCCATGCAAAATTTGCTTGAAACTTTTAAAGTGATTGGTTTATAACCCTTTAAAGAGAAGTATATCTTTGGAATCACTCAAAAATCTCAAAAGATGAACAAGATATAGCCCTTAGAAGTTCAAAACCCTAGCTCCCAGAGCACCAAAATAACTTGGAAGCCCTTTTCAATTTTGACAATCTTTCTTGCACAATCACTTTTTCCATGTGAATAGAAGTTGTTGTGGATGATAATAAGAAACCATAGCAACAATAACCACTTCCAAATATTAATAATTGAGAGAGTTATGCACTTGTGATCAAGGAATCAAGAACTTGTCCCAATTAGGTTAAACTTCTTCAATCAATTCTTGCATCTTTTGACTTCTTTTGACAAATTGAGGTATGATGAATCATAGTAGACCTTTTCAAGATATTACTTTAAAGCACTTTCAATGATGAAGCTTAAATCTCAATGAAGCTTTGTTGAAGAAGGCATGGAAATAAACTCATGAACCTATGAATCAACCTGATGAAATGTGTTGTGCCAACACCTCTAGTATCATCATTTAGAGCAAACATTCATTGTATTTGTTAGTTAAAAGTTCACCAACACAAGACATATATGATCATAATATACAAATAAAAGTGCTTGGTGATCCCCCATGAGCAAACCTAGAGATAAGGAAAAGAACCAAACCCAAGGGTGATCTTGATATGATTGAGTTGATATGAGATGATAGAGGAATCTTAGAGGAATAAATTGGGGTACAACAATAGTGAATTTGGATGAAAACGTAGGTCGAATCAGTAAGAGGGATGAAGTATTTTGAAGCACGGGTTCGCGGAGTTTGGACACGAATTCACGGCGGATGGATGAGGAAGGTAACGAAGAAAGGGAGGAAGGGAATGGTTGAGGTTTCGTTTGTATGGGTGGTATTGCTGCCGTAACCAATTTTAGCGTGAGAACAAATTGAGAGAGATGAGAGTTGTGCCATGAGAGAACTGATTTTGTTTGATTTTTTCATGTTATTATGATTCCCACAGTAGAGAGATAGATACATTGCTTGAGAGGTCCTAGAGAGATTAATGAGCGCCTAAGGGAAACTGGAAAATCATTGTGGTTGATGAATCGAGAGATTCGAGGTTGAAGGGTTCAATTGTTTGTTGAGAGAGGCAGAAGATTCATGTTTCTTCTTTCTTCTGTATGAGGCGCTATCATGAATATTTTAGGGTTATACAACCCGTCTAGATTTGAGTGAGGAGCTGGGTACGGACCCGACCCGATCTGGCCCAACATATACTTTTAAAAAAAAAAACAAATTTTAGTCTGTTTTTTTAGCTTGGGACTGGCATGTTTCTCTCTCTTTAGCCCAGCGAAATTCATCATACTCCCCCATATTCTGCTTGCACCCTTTGGTATTAAATTGTGTAATTTAAATTTTATTAACTCTAATTGTTTACTCATTAGTATACATTGATTCTTAGTTTTATATTTTTTTTAATCAGTTTAGTTTTAAGGTTAACTTAGTAACCTTATGAATTTAATTTAATATTTATTTTAATTTTCTTAGTCATTTTAGTTATTTTTGCTTAGTCACTTTTTCTCTACTTGTAAAAAATCACAAAAAAATATTATCTTTGTTTTGTTTGATTGTTGGGCTAGTCTTGATAAAATTTTCCCTTAGGTGATTTCACGAATCGATTAAATTCATTTTCATTCAGTTCATGTTGAATTAGACTTTAGGACCAATCCCTGCATGATAACTAATTAGGTTATAAATTTCCCTTTCAAACACTCGACTTTAGGTCAACTTTGCATGACAACATTAGGGTAGACTTTCCCCTTAGTCTTTTATTTTGCATTGCATATTTCCTAATTAAGACAAAAAAAACTTTCTTTCCTTAATCAATTATCCAAAAACACTTAACAATTTCAAACTCATTCCATACTTAACAAACACACTCAACAAATCAAAGATTTCTTCAAGAGGACATGTTATCTTTGTTCTACCACGATACAGGCCGTGCCTATTGCTAGAATGTGTGCACTAATGTCTCCCACTAAAAAACACCAACAAACCAACATTTTTTAGATAGACGCACCCTTAGAAACAAACAATCGGAATAGATCACGTTGAGTACAGAGATGTGAGGGGTGCTAATACATTCCCCTCGCATAATCAACTTCCTTACCCTCTCTTTTGATTACAAGACCATCTTATCCATCCTCTTGGGGTTTTATCGATATTTCCCCTTCTTTCGAGATAAATAAAGTTCAGTGGCGGCTTTGTGTTATTTGCTGGTCGCTTCAGCTGACGAATCTGCTGGGGACCCTATGTGAGTCTATCCTAGTTTTGTTTGTTTGCTTCTTTGGGTGTTTACTTATTTACTTTATTTGCTTTGCAGCTTTATTTCTTTATTTCTTTATTGCTTTATTTTGTATATATTGCATTGTATTTTTGCTACTCACCCATTTTGGATATGGTATATATTTTGTGATGTTAGGGTGGGTGATTTCATTTGATAAGTCCTATACCCAAACATGGGGTTACACTTAGGATTAGGATGGGTGGTATAGTGATGTTAACTTTGAGGGAGTAATTTCAAAGAAGGAGGCATGAGATCCCCCACTCAGTGGAGGCCAATTTGATTTTAGTATTTGTTTACCGAGTAATCGAGAAGACATTGCTGATTTTGACCTGGGAGCCTGCGAAGCTGAGAAGCCATAGAACCCTTAACCAATCTTGGCCTTTTAGGTGTAGTGAGGAGACTATGACGGAGTAATCCAGAAGTAGTTATCACGCGATGCTGCACTCAAACGAGTTTTTCCTGTGAATATTACTAATTATCAAGTAATTGGGACGTTGGTAATATCCAAAGGAAGAGCGTAGACTATGGGATTTCCCTAAAACCTTGTTAGGCAGGTGAATATCCCTTAGTAGATATCTTATGGGTGGTTGCCTTGACTCCATGCTCATGACGTCAGACCTTTGATCCTGTTACTTTCAGTTTATGCAAAACACTATACATTGGTTATCCAGAATATGTGGAGCTTAGATCTCATGCTATAGCATACCATGACATCATACCATCTTGTATATGCATCTCATATATAATGAAATCGAAAGACAAGTTTTGTTAGTTGAGCTCTTCAAAAATAAAAAATTGTTAAAAGATACTTATGGATAGACGAGTCTTTAGATTTCCTCGGAAATGAAGATGAAACATGCATTCATATTATCTTGCATTCATTATTCCCAACAAAAACTTATTGGAGTCCCTTTTCATCAGAATTAGTGAACAATAAAGACGACTTCCCTACATCCGTATTGTACAAGAAGAAACCAGCAAAGACTCATGGATCTCTTCGAAGAAAATAAGAATGCTCTCCGCTGAGATATGGAAACCATGGGAACCCGAATGGATCATCTTATAGAAACCCTTCCTGCTGTCATCAAGGGTCAAGAAGAGCCCCATCAAATTGTTTCCAAGCTTGCCACTACTGCCCCCTCCACTTCTGCAAATGGAGGGAATAATAATGCAAATGTTGATACCCCTACGGGAATTCCTCGAAATGACATTGATGATCATCACGATGTCATTGATCATAATGAGCCCCACGAGAATCTAGCCGCTGGATTTGCTGAAACTGTAAAAATGTACCATGCTCTTGAATAGCATCTCAAAGCTACATAAGGTATCAAGACTTCGGGATTCAATACTGCTGTAATATGCCTCGTACCAAGGGTAGTTATTCCAACCAAGTTCAAGGTTCCTGATTTTGACAAATATAAAGGCACCTCCTGCCCAGAGACTCATCTTTGTTCCTACTATCGGAAGATGGCAGCTTATGCTGAAAATGAACCGTTTCTCATGAATTTCTTCCAAGCCAGCCTGATAGGGGCACCATTGGACTGGTATATGAAATTAGAAAGAACTCATGTCAGTACTTGGGGAGAGCTTGTTGACGCCTTTTTAAGACATTACCATTATAATACTTCCATGGCTCCTAGACGCACTCAGCTTCAAGGGATGACACAGAAATCCGAAGAGTCTTTTAAAGAGTATGCCCAAAGGTGGCGTGAACTGGAAGCAAGGGTCTAACCTCCTCTCTTGGATCGTGAACTGATTGATTTGTTCATGGGTACTCTACGAGGTCCTTATCTCCAACACATGCTCAGTAGTGCCTCTACTTATTTCTCTGATATGGTTATTATTGGAGAACATGTTGAAACTTGTATCAAGGCTGGGACAATCTAAGGTATCCCTAACACTACCAATAACAATAATGGCAATGGTAGGAAGCTGTTTTCTGGTTTTGTCAGGAAGAAAGAGGGTGAGACTAGTGTTGTCTCCATCGATAAAAGAAAAGCTCATGCATATCCTCAAGTTTGATTTCCTTATTTCCTAACACCTGCTACCATTCCTAATCAATATGTTCCTCAAGTGTATGCTGCTGCAACTCCACCACCGTGGATGGCCCAACAACGACCTTTCGTTCCTCAACCATAATATCTTCCACAACAACAATTTGCACCACCTCTGAATTATCAACAACAGAATCAGCAACCTCAAGGTCCGAGAGTTAAACAGAGACAAAGAGGGTCTGAGAGGATATTTGATTATATTCCTATGTCCTATGCTCATATTTTCCCTCAATTGCTTGCCAATCAGTTGGTTCAACCTTGTGAACTTGGTCTACAACTAAATCCTCTTCCAAGGGGGTATGATATTAATGCTCATTGTGAATTTCATTCTAGATCCCCAGGCCACACAATTGAGAATTGTAAAGCATTTAAATGCAAAGTTCAAGACATGCTCGATGAAAATACCATAAATTTCAACCCTGTTGGTCCTAATATTCAAAATAATACCATGCCTCCTCACCTAGGGGCAACTATCAATGCCATTAAAGAAGGTAGTGAGCAGATTATGGTAACCAAGGTTAACGAGATCAAGATGTCATTGGGGATTGTTAGAGAACATTTGTTGAAGCACGAGGTGCTGCAAGAACTCTATGATTTTGGCGGACTATGTTCCTCTAAACCTGAAGAGTGTTCTAGTTTGAAGAAGTTTATCCAACAACTAATAGATGAAGGTGTCCTACAGGTAGAGAACATATTTCTAGAAGAAGAGATTGATGTCCTGGAAATTCCTTATTATCTGAGGAACATCTCGGTAACACAAGGCATCCCATTGATGATTCAGGATCCCGCTACTCCATTAATGATTCAAGCTCAAGTTTCCCCCTTGACAGCTCAAATTCCTATTCCTCCTCTGTGTGACAACTCAAAGGAAGTTTCGTGGGAGTATAATATGGTCTATATTCTTGGAAAGAAATATGAGTATCCCACAGTGGGTGACAAGAATATTACCAACATCGCAGGAACCAATAACATGACTTCTAGTGGCAGGGTCTTTTCTCCCCCACCACTGCCTCCCTAAGAAACCAACAATAATGCTCTAGCCAAGGCTAAGGGCAAGCAAGTGATGGGTGACCAGCCTGAACCTTCTTTAGTCAAGAAACAGAGCAGCTTTTGAGGATTCTCAAGCGAAGTGATTTGAAAGTGGTTGATCAACTCAACCAGATGTCGTCCAAGATCTCTATCTTGTCCCTTCTCTTGTGTTCAGAGACTCACTGCAATTCCTTATTGAAGATTTTGTGTTCTGCACATGTTACATAAGACATTTCTGTGGCTCAGTTTGAATGGTTCGTAACCAATATTGTTGTACGAAATTGTTTGGGTTTCTGTAATGATAAGCTCCAAGTCGAAGGAAGAGCACACTACAAGGTGCTGCATATCTCCATAAGGTGTTTAGATACAGTTTTATCTCGAGTTTTGGTAGGTACAGGTTCTTCTCTCAATGTGATTCCCAAGGCTACTTTGTTTAAGCTGAATATGGATGGGGTAATGATAAGGCCTTTCACCCTAAGTGTTCGAGCGTTTGATGGCTCAAGGAGGTCAATGGAGGGAGAAGTGGACTTGCTTGTCAAGATTGGTCCCCATAACTTCTATCTTTCATTCTATGTTATGGAAATTCGTCCATCATATACTTTCCTTTTGGGTCGCCCATGGATCCATGTAGTAGGAGATGTGACATCTACTCTTCATCAACGCCTGAAATTCATTGTAAACAACAAAGTTGTTATCATTTGTGGAGAAGAAGATGTAGTGATTAATAATCTGACAACCTACCGTTATGTGGAAGTGGAAGGTAAGGTGAATGAGTTGCCCTTTCAAGCTCTAGAGATTGTTTCTGTTGACAGGTTTCTCGTCGTGGAAGGCAAGAAGTCTGAAGAACCCATGGCCTTTTTGAATGATGCTAAAGCCATCATGGGAGCTAGATCTCCCCATGATGGTTGGGGAAAAGTGATTGAGGTACCTGAGAAGAAAGATCGTTGTTGTCTTGGATATCAGTCACCCTCCTCCGTGCAAGCTAGTTTGGTTCCTTTCAAAAGAAAGCAAGTTCTCCCAATTTCTGAAGTGTTCATCAGTGCTAGTACAAGCAAAGAAGGACAAGTTTTTGCAGCAGATGATGAAGGTGAAAATGAAGATGTTTCCAGATTTATCTATAAGATTGCGCCGGAGCAGGAGCTCAACAATTGGATTGCCTTGGACATCCCTGAAGTTGTTTTCTTTGATGTGTAATTTTCTGTTTCCATTATGTCATATTCCCTGCCCAAGGCATAAGGACAACTTGTATAAGGGTCCCCTTATGTTTCAATCTCCATTTAAAATTGAATAAAAGTCTCACTTTCGCATACAAATTTTATTCCCTATCTTTTTTACTTTTTACTTTTCAAAACAAAATGGAAATGCTTTTCTTTTCATATTCTTAATATTTTCTTGCAGTTTATAAAATAAAACAAAAAATCATCAATCATGCATATCCTCCTCGGATTCCATCAAAAGAGATAGTGTTATGGTTCCTAATATCCTTGAGAATTCAGTTGACCATGCTAACGAGGATACTGGGGAAGATTGTGAAGTCCCTGAAGAACTGGTGAGACTCTTGAGATGGGAAGAGAAGGTCATCGAGCCATATCAAGAATATATAGAAGTTATCAATCTCGTTTCTGAAGAGGTAAAGGGAGAAGTCAAGATAGGTGCCGCCTTGCAAAGTGAAGAAAAGAAGGGGTTGAATGAGTTGCTTCGAGAGTATGCTGACATATTTTCCTGGTCATATGAAGATATGCCTTAGACACTGATATAGTGGTGCACAGATTACCACTCAAGCTAGAATGTTCTCCTATAAAGAAGAAGTCGCGAAGAACTAGACTCGACATGGCTTTGAAGATCAAAGAAGAAGTTCAGAAATAGCTTGATGCCAGTTTCTTATCTGTGATAAATTATCCACCATGGATTTCTAAAATTGTGCCTATACCTAAGAAGGATGGTAGGTGTTGTACCCCAAAATTTTCCCTCTCATTTATCAAGAATTTGCTCACACGATTTCCTTAGCTCAAGACTGCACTAGGGTTTGATCAGCTCAAGACACTTACTTAAGCACTGATAACCAAAATTAGGGTTTAAGTTTTCACATGGATTTTTTAAATTTTAATGCCACATATGATTTTCATGGATCACTATGGACCCCTAAGATCACTCATGTCAAGTTTCAAGCCTTGGATCACATTTTTGTTCAGTCAATTGAGCAGTTGACCTAAAAATCAACTATATTGGGGAAAAAGTCAACTATGACCAATTTACAGTCAAAATTCACAACTTTTGATCCACATCAACATTTTAAACTCATATTTATCATTTGATAAAATTGGGACCACAATTCCTCAAGAAATTTGATCAAATCTCCAAAAGAGCAAAATGGTCAAAATTAGGGTTTTGACTGGGAAAGGGAAATTTTTGATTTTTGACCTTGCAAATGATCAATTGGTTTAAGGCAAGACCTCAAGAGTCAAATTGCATAATTTTTACCTAATAACATGGATCAAAACATTACTCAAGTTCAAAGGATTGACAGATGAATTTTCAGTCAACTGATCAAAAGTCAACTGTATACTAAAAAGTCAAACTTTGACTTTTTGGTCAAATTCAAATGCCAAAGATCACAATTCATTAAAACATGTAAAAATATGAAACTTATTCATCAAGTAATCAAAAAGTCAAGATTTCATTTTGAAAAGTCAAAATTTTTAAACTTAGAAATTTTTCTAAGTGTTGGAAATTTCTTATTTTTTCATAACTTTGAGCAAAATATTTACCATGATGCAAGATGATTCCTGAGAAACTTCCAACAAGAAATTTGTAGATCTCTATGAAATATACAACTTTTCTTCAAACATTTTCTTCCAAAATTTCTTGGATCTCAAGTTATAATTTTATGAATATGTGGTCATGAAACAAAACACTTAGTAAAATTTTGCCCTAATTTGGTCAGGATTTTAACCCAACTTCATGGAACTTTTTCATATAGTTACAAGGGTAATATTCATAATCAATTCAAAAATGGGTTGTAGATCACATTGCAAGATTTCCAAAATGTCCAAGAACTCCTTGAGATCATTCTTGAGTAGGGAGAATCGAAGAGATGAAGTTAAGGTTTTATCACTTGATTTACAAGGCATTTTGTGATGAACCAATTTCAAATTTCAAGCTATGCTGCATAAACACTAATTTGCAGGCCTCAAACTTGTTAGGCACTCCATAATTAATGGTTTACACAGCTGTTAGAGGTCTCACTTCAAGCATTCAATGCATGGACATGCTTTATATCCATTTTTGAAAGAAAGGTTACATTACCATTTTGATAAAGTGACTTTTTGTACAAAACTTGTTCTTGAGCCTTGCACTTGTTCTCTTCTGATCAAACAAGTCCTATAACTCATAATAAATGGTTTAGACACTTACAATCACCCAGCCCATGCTTGTACCTCCTCTTGAAACTTGTTTCCCTCTTTTTTTCAAAATCAAGTAACCTAGCCAAAAGCTAAAAACTTGTACATCTGACTTGCCAATGCACTCCAATCCTTTTGCTTATAGATTCACAAACTATTTGCACCAAACACACGAATGCTTGACCCCTGAAAAGATCTAGAACTCAGAAACACATTTCATACTTCCATTTTCACACAAACTGACCGAAAACTTGAAACTCATAATCTACTTGTGCGTTTATTGGCCTTTTGATTTCTAAAGCTTCTAAACATCATATAGAAGTGATCCCACACCCTGTTACAGAACTGTAACATCATTAACACCATCCTCCATTTTCAAAAATAGAGCTCTGCACATTGACTTATCTAGACCATTTCTTCCATCCATTGCTCAAGCTAATCATTGCATTAGCTTCCTGGGACCTCAAGGAAGCTAACCTGATCATCACCATCACTTGAAACAAGCTCAAACTCAAAACACGAGTTCTAGTTTTGAGGTAAGTTTTCTTAACTTTGAACTCTTCATACAAGCATCATTAATGATTTATTTTTGAACAAAACATGTAGATATCATTGCCCTAAAGCTAACCATGTCCATAGTTTCCATTAATTTTGCTTGAGCTTAGAGAATTTTGAGATTGAAAATTCTAAGATTTTTAGGGTTCAGATTAGGGCCATTAAAATTCATACTTATCTTTGATCTATAGTTTTAATGCTTTACATTTCTGAAACTGTGAGGAAATTTGCTACAAGTTTCATGTTTACAGTTTTCATTTTTGATGAGAAATGAGCAAGTTACAGTTGGAATGGCTGGAGGTTGAAGATGAAGTAATCAGGGCGCGTTTTGTATCATATATTTATTGATTTTCCTATGTTAACAGATGTATAGCCATCCCAGTGATAGAAGCGCGTGCCTGAAACCTTTGGGACTTGGGTTCGAGCCCTAGTGGTACCCTTTTAATTTTTTCACATTTTTGCTTTCTGATTTTTTTTTGGCAGACGCTGGGCCTTGTTGGGCTCTTGGTGTTTTTGTTTTTACTTACTAACACCCTTGCAGGTTGTTTGCACCCCTGGCCCAGTTTATTTTATTTTCTTATTTTTATTTTATTTATTTTCTTAATATATTTTCTAATATTAAAAAAATCATAAAAAATACAAAAAATTAGATTTTCATTTAAACTTATTTTATTTTATTTTTTTTCACAAAAAATATTTTTATTAACTATACTTTATTTATTTTTTTAACTAGTCTTGTAAATTTAATTTAAAACTAGGTTATTATTTATTTTCTTTTACACTAATTAAAATATATTTATTTTAATGTAAAAAAGGCAAAAATATTTAATAACACCATAATTTATTTTCAAGGCAAAAAATACCAAAAAATACTTTTTCTAAACTTATTTTCTTTAATCAATTAATGAATTAGGGTTTTATTAATTTCCTTTCTTAGTGAATTAGGTTTATTTTTAAGTTTAATTAATTATTTTCTTTAAATTAATTATATTAAGACAAAATCCCTTTTCTCATGAAAACCAAACAAAGATCCATTTTCTTTATATTTTGCATTTTTGTACATTTATTCATTTTTGTACATTGTATTCATTTTAACTCCTTGTACACTGATACCAATTCAATATGGTTGTTATAGACTAACTAGGTTTACATTCTTGAAATCCCCATTCAATTTGTACACCCCACAAGTATGGTAATAGCGTAGTAACTTTAAATTCCGCAATTTATCGCTTTATATACAATTGCTAGTAATTAAGGTTTGTATGAAAAGACTAAAACTAATACTTAGAAAACCCTAATTCAAGACAAAATCAAGCATGAAAACAATATATTTGCTCACAAGCAGCCCTAGGGTTATTCCACTTGGTTTCCTTATACAAAATGGCCATAGTATGCATGTGAGGTATCTTAGCAAAAACAAGCAAATACAAGATCATAGTCCCTCGATGATGCTATTTGAGTTACCTTTCAAATGATCTTAGTCCCTAAAAAGAATGCTAATATACCTTGCAACATTGCTAATCATGGTTATACGATGACCCATGCCTGTCCCGCTTACATCCAAAGATAGGGTTACTTACCAAATCAATGGTAAGATAAAAATGTCAAAGGAAAAGGAAAATGAACAATGAAGACTTTTGAGTAAGTAGAATGCTCCTAATTACTTGCTCAATTTCATACAAACATCCTTGCTATTTTCAAAACAAACACCTACACTTTCAAAACATCTTACAAACTTGAAAATTTTTTCAAAAGATCAAACATCTTTGTATACATTCTTACGAACGAGAATCATTACAAAGATTGCCTAAACAATGGCCTCTTTACAAAATACTTTCAAAAACCACACAAAGCATAATTTCAAACAAAAGCAAGTGATCTATCAAGTAACTAAGAGACCATGGAAAACCATGGATGAAAAGGGTGCTAATACCTTCTCTATAAATAATCTACCCCCCGAACTCAAGAAACAATCTCAAAGGTCTTTCCTGTGCTTTTTCACCTTTCCTTTTGGATAAAAGAAAAGTCGGTGGTGACTCTTGCTAACCGCAACATTTGCAATCAAACACAAAACTCTCAAGTCAAATCTCCCACCATATCACAGAACTGGCGACTCTGCCGGGGATAATTCTAAAAGTGGGGTTACCTTAGGGTTAGATCATATTTACTTGCTTTCATTATTATTTTTGTTTGCTTTACATTATGGTTCTTTGTTTGGGCTTGAATCCTCTACTCGGATTTGGGATGCCTTATAGGTAAGTAGCAATACGTTATGGAAACTGTGCGGGGTATACCGACATGGTCTAAGCAATAGCTACGTTAGTGCGACATATTTGTGGGTACTGGTAGACCTTGAGTTAATCAAGGAGAATACGGGGCCGCTGATTGATGTCATGAAGCACTGATGAACTTTTAGAACCTTTACTTGACCAACTTGGCCTTTAGGATGTAGTCAGATGACTGGCTTTGGTGCAGTCCAAAGTTGGTAGATACTCGATACTACACTCATTAAGGTTTGGTTTCTTTGGGATATTTCAGTCGCCATTAAAGAGGCTTATGCTGAAACAATGACCAAGGAAACAAACCAGTGATACTGAACTCCTTAGAACTCGGTTACTATTACTAGGACAGGTTTGAGCCAACTAAACTTCAAGAGGATACTTACCTATGAGACCCCATGCAAGCCTAAACCTAAGGACTTTTTTGATTTTTTGTATATACATACTTGTACATAACATCATGGACATCATAACATCATACTCATTCACCAACCATTTCAAGGATTTTGGGATTCATCTTTGTTCTTGTTTTATAGGACATGGATTCTATTCGCAGGAAAACTATTCAAGTCAATCTTGTAAGGATCCCTCCACAACTTAAGGAGCTAGCTTCAAGGATCCATTAAAACTCTCCATTCACCGAGAGACATGGTCGCCTACTCAAATTGGTCACCTCCAACACAGATGAGGACATGATGAAGGTGCTCTTTCAGTTCTTTGATCCTTTACACCATTGCTTCACATTTCCCGACTATCAACTTGTGCCTACTTTGGAAGAATTCTCCCGACTCTTGAGGATTCCCATTCTCAATCAACTACCTTTCAACGATATGGAAAGAGACCCAAATCCAGAAGAGATTTCTCAAGCTCTACACTTGCACTCATCTGATGTCACAACTTATTGGGAAACAAGGAGTGATGTCAAGGGTTTCCTAGCAAAGTTCTTGTTTGAGAAAGCCCAAAACTGTTGGAACTCCTTGGATTTGCAAGCCTTTGAGGAAATTGTGGCTTTCCTCATCTATGGGATGGTTTTGTTTCCAAATCCTAACCAACTCATAGATGTGAACACCGTCAAAATCTTCATATCCCGCAACCCGATACCTACATTTCTAGGGGACATCCTACATTATTTTCACACTTACACGATGAGGAAAATAGGTGTTCTTATGTGTTGTACTCCTCTTTTGGCAATATGGTTTATTTTGCATCTTCCCCAATCTGTATTAAAGAATGAGAAAGGTTCAAGGTGGTCACAAAGGTTGATGACGCTCAAACATTCAGACATTCATTGGTGTTCCCGATCCATAGAGAATGTTACTATTGTTGACAGTTGTGGAGAATTCCCTAATGTCCCTTTACTTGTAATTAGGGGAGGTATCACCTACAACCCTGCTTAGCCTTAAGCCAGTTTGGTTACGCCCGAAGGGATAGCCCGCACGAAATGCTGATTCAAGATTTGGTATTTGACTACGAGAACGACGATCAAGGTCTTCGCCAGAGATTTATCCGAGCTTGAAGGATGTTGAACAAGGTAGATAGCAAGACATTGGGGCACAATAATTCCATCCCTCTTTAGCCTTGCCTCAAATGGGTACGAACTCGTGCACAGAGTCTTATGATGCCTTATCCTTCCATTTTCTCGGTAATCATTGAGCCTGTTATGGAAGGTGATGTTCCATACACTATCCTACATCCTGACATGCCCACCTCTCTTGAATACCTACAAAGGGATTAGATACAACTCAAGGGTGGAGCGGGATACTTTCGAAGCCCAATTTTATGCTAGCGAGAAGAAGGTTTTGGAACTCACTAAGCAACTCCATGAGGAGCAGACTCTGAATGCCTACATTGCACCAAAGAGGATGCGTACTACCTTTTTATCTTATATTTTTTTGTATTTTGCCCAAAGAGGCATTGATGTACTCAAACTTTAATTTATTAATATAACGTCTGTTTCCTTTTTTTCTAAAACAAATTTGAATCTTTAAAATCCTTGAAATCATTGCATACGCATTTACCATTCATCATAACATAAGCAAGTTCCTTGCAACAAGTCTCCTCATCTTTCTACTCTTTATTTCAGTAAGATGGATCTCGAGCAAATGGTGAAGGACCTCCAAGCTCAGAATGCACAGTTTCAACAGATGTTCTTAACTCTAGCCAAAGGACAAGAATAGTTGAAGACTTTGCTGGTGGAAGAGAAAAAGAAGAAAAAGAAAATAATCGGAGTTCTAAACATGGGAAGAAGATTCCAAGGGCAAACAAGAAAGGCCTTAGACTTTGCAACAACATCCGGTGAGAAATACAATCAAGATTAGAAGGGAAAAGAAATAATTGTCCAGTCAAAGTCAGAAGAGGAAGAGGAAGAAGAAGAATATTCTGAAGAATAATACCCTCCAGCCGACAACAAGTATAAGCATCTAGAAGAGCGGTTAAGCGCAATGGAAATCCAAAAAGTTTCTGGCTTAGACTTTGAGGAGTTGGGATTAGTATCAGGGATTATCATTCCTCCAAAATTCAAAGCACCTGTGTTCACTAAATATGACAGAGTCTCATGTCCTAAAATGCATCTCAGGTCCTATGTGAGGAAAATCCAGCCTCATACCGCTGATAAGGATTTATGGGTACACTTCTTCCAAGACAGTCTGTCTGGAACTCAACTTGATTGGTTTTATCAGTTGGAAAGAGCCAATGTTCATAACTGGGAAGATCTTGCTGTTGCTTTTTACAAACAATACCAATACATTACTATTCTTGCGCCTACCCATACTCAACTCCAGAGTATGGACATGGTTTCAAGTGAAGGATTCAAGGACTACACGTAAAAGTGGAGGGATTTAGCCGGAAGAGTTCCACCTCCTCTATATGAAAGAGAGTTGGTAGACATGTTTTTGGGTACGTTATCTGGTCCCTTCTTCAATCACTTAATTAGGAGTTCATCGGCAGGTTTTACCAAACTGATATTGACCGGAGAAAGGGTAGAAGCCGGGATAAAGAATGGAAAGATTCAAAAGGATGCATCCTCTGCTGTTGTAAGGAAGCCATTCATCAGAAAGAAATAAGTGGTTGTTGTATATCCTAAGAGAAATCAAGATAGGGATGAACACCGTCCAATGGTGGGGGCTGTCATGATTCCTAAACTTGTGCCTGATCAACAAATAAACAACCAACCAAGAACGGAATAACCAGTCAGACAATTCACCAGAATCATCATGACCCTATCTCAAGTATTACCATATTTGTTAAGGTCCAACCTAGTGACTTTGAAAGAAGCTCCAAAGAACCCTAATACAAACTCTCCTCACTATCATCCCAATACCCGCTGTGCATACCATTTTGAGAGTCCCGACCATGACACTAATAACTTTTGGACTCTAAAGAACAAAGTACAAGACCTCCTTGAAGCCAAAGAGATTGGATTCGATGTGCCAGAAAAGCCCAATGTTATTTCTGCCCCTATGCCCAAACATGGCCATAATGCCAACGCCATTGAAGAAGATATGTTTGTTACTTCAGTTGATGAACTTATGACCCCACTCATGACTATCAAAAAGAATTTGTTGATTGCCAGTGTATTCCCAGGATGTGATGAAAGTTGTCATCTCTGTCTGTCCTCACCAACCAGCTGTCCTTTGTTAAAAGCAGGCATTCATTGCCTAATAGATAACAAAGAAATTTTATTCGAGAAGACTTCTATTCCAACTGTTTCTTATAATGATGTTTCCATCGTTACCATTTTCGACAATTCTTCCAGGGTCTCCACCAAAAGACCCGTTAGAATTACATCAGTTCCAAAAATAGCTCCTTTGATAATTATAATGCTTGGACCAATCCCGTATTCGTCAGACAAAACCGTACCATGGAATTATAGAGGGGATGTCTACTACCACGGTATCAAGCAAGATTGGCCAGCTGCTGAAGATTCAAATTCCGGGAACATTGACTTCGATATCAGTAACATCGCAGGAACTAGCAAGATTACCCGAAGCGGAAGGATATTCTCTCCAGAAATTGCTCCCCCAAAAGAAGTTCCTGGACCCGTAATCATTTATGTTGTTGTTGCTCCTCCAAAGGTTGTTCCCAGTCCTACAATCATCTCTGCTAATACTCCTGCTGACAAAGCTGTTACAATCCCTGTTACCACTCCTACTGACATTCCTGTTGCCGAGTCAACCGAGACTCGAGATAAAGGTATTCTGGTTGAGCTTGTCCGGACAAAGGCACAATCAGTCACTATCCCTGAAACCTCCCAGAAAGAGATGGAGGAAATTCTAAAGATCATAAAAAGAAGCGACTATAATGTAGTCGAGCAACTGGGGCAAACTCCATCAAAAATTTCCATGCTGGCTTTATTACTATGTTCCGAGGCTCATGCAAAAGCCTTGGTAAAATTCCTGAAACTTCCCATGTACCCCAAGAAACATCTTCCGATCAGTTCCAAGACTGCGTAGCTAGCTTAACTGCAGATAATGGTTTAGGTTTTTCATATGCTGATTTAACGCCAAAAGGGAGGAAGCATAATGAGGGATTGTACGTCTCAGTTGAATGCAAGGACACAACCTTGGCTCATGTCTTGGTTGACACTTGTTCGTCTCTGAATGTATTGCCTAAAAAGGCTCTTGATAGGCTTGACTATGAGGGATTGACATTAAAGCCAAGCAACATAATAATGAGGGCCTTTGACGGCTCAAAAAGTATGGTGTATGGGGAAGTGGACATCCCCATAAAGGTTGGAACCCAAACATTTGATTCAACTTTTTATGTAATGGATATTCTCCCTTCATATCCGGCTTGCTAGGCCGACCATGGATTGACAATGCTGGCGCTGTTACTTCTACATTGCATCAAATTCTAAAATATCCAATTCAAGAGAAGATCACCATCATTCATGGAGAAGAAGAGTATATGATCAGCCATCTCAATTCCTTCAGGTATGTGGAATTAGATGGTGAATTTATTGAAACTCCATTCCAGCACTTTGAAGAAGTCCCACAAGAGGTGGCAGTGACCAAGGTTGTGTCTCAAGTTCCCAAGATCACAAGGCCTCCACTCAAGATGTCATCTTTGAAGAATGCCAAGACAAAGATAGAAGAAGCAGGGTGCACTATTTGGGGACAACTCCAAGATATCCCATACAACTCTGATAAATTTGGTATGGGTTTCACTTTAGGTGCCCTGAAAGCTGTACACCGCGCTCGTGTCAGAGGACCACCCTTGAAGATTAGCAACCGTGAAGTCAATGCAGTAGAAGAGGACGAAGACAACTATGACTTGGAGGATTAGATTTTCCCAACTGTCAGTGGAGGGCTCAACAACTGGGAGGCTAGAGATTTTGTCCCGATCACTTTTATCCCACAGTAATTTGTCTTGACATTTTGTTGGATCTGTAATATTAAAACAATTCAGACTCTTAAAACCTTGTGTCTTACCCGAGGCACAATGGTCCATTTGTAAGGGTTATTATCTCATTTCCATATGACATCAATGAATCATGGACGTTTTTGCATACAAACTTTGTGCTCATTGTTTTTATTTTTTACATTTTCATTTCTTTCAAAGATAGTTATAATCTTACACACACTCACACTCACAAATGCAGGTCTACATCCATTTGGGATCCCATGGGTAACGGTTCTTCTATGGCCTTTTGTGACTCTGATAATCTAATCTACCAAGCCGAAGACGAAGGTGAGGAAGATTATGAAGTACCAGGGGAACTTTCCAGATTACTACAGCAAGAAGAGAGGACCATTCAGCCCCACAAAGAGCCAGTGGACACGATCAACCTAGGTACCGAAGAAGACAAAAGAGAAGTCAAGGTGGGTGCCAATCTGGAACCCAGTGTTAAAAAGTGTTTGATTCAGTTGCTGCAGGAGTATGTTGAGATATTTGCCTGGTCGTATGAAGATATACCAGGACTTGATGAAGATATAGTAGTACATCGTCTACCTACAAAAGAGGACTGTCCACCAGTAAAGCAAAAGCTCCGTCATATGAGACCAGATATGTCAGAGAAAATTAAAGCAGAAGTCATGAAACAATTCAACGCTGGATTATTGGCCATCACCTCTTATCCGCAATGGGTTGCCAATGTTGTTCCCGTGCCCAAAAAAGACGGCAAAGTACGAATGTGGGTGAACTACAGAGATTTGAATAAGGCAAGCCCTAAGGATGATTTCCCACTTCCCTAAATTGATATTATAGTTGACAATACGGCACAACACAAAGTGTTTTCCTTCATGGATAGTTTCTCAGGCTACAATCAAATCAAAATGGCGCCTGAGGACATGGAGAAAACAACCTTTGTCACACAGTGGGGCATATTCTGCTACAAGGTTATGCCATTCAGACTGAAGAATGCTGGGGAAACCTATCAGCGTGCCATGGTAGCCTTATTTCATGACATGATACATCATGAAATAGAGGTCTATGTGGACAACATGATAGCTAGATCTCAAATATAAGAAGAGCATCTTGATCATTTACAGAAACTAATTGAGAGGCTAAAGAAGTACAAGCTGAGGTTGAACCCAAATAAATGCACGTTTGGAGTAAGGTCTGGTAAACTCCTAGGCTTTGTCGTCAGCAATAAGGGTATTGAAGTAGATCCTGCCAAGGTGAAAGCGATATAAGAGATGTCTGCTCCTCATACTGAGAAGGAAGTCCGAGGATTCTTGGGACGTTTAAACTATATTGCCAGATTCATTTCTCACCTGACAGCTACTTGTGAACCAATCTTCAAACTACTGAAGAAATATCAAGTAGTCAAATGGAATGATGAGTGCCAAACTTCTTTTGACAAGATCAAAGAGTACTTGCAAGAGCCTCCTATTTTGATGCCACCAGTCTAGGGAAGACCATTGATCATGTATTTGACTATTTTAGAAAATTCAATGGAGTGTGTGCTGGGGCAGCATGACGAGTCTGACCAAAAAGAGCATGCTATTTATTACCTGAGCAAAAAGTTTACTAACTGTGAAACAAGATATTCACTGCTCAAGAAAACTTGTTGCACCCTGGCATGGGCTGCTCGCCGGCTAAGACAGTATATGTTGACTCATACTACCTTGTTGATATCCAAAATGGATCCAATAAAATACATCTTCGAGAAACCTGCTCTCTCTCTAGGAGAATAGCAAGATGGCAGATGATCCTGACAGAATATGACATACAATATACTACCCATAAAGCAATAAAGGGAAGTGTACTAGCTGATCACCTTGCTCACCAAGCTGTGGAAGACTACCAGTCCATGAAGTTCGAATTCGCAGATGAAGACATCATGATGGTAAACAACTGTGAAGAATTCAGACCATATTACGGACCTGAACAAGGATCCCGATGGACCCTGGTTTTTGATGGGGCATCTAACGCACCCAGAAATGGTATTGGTGTTGTACTCATATCTCCTAAAGGGTGTCATACTCCATTTACTGCAAGACTCTGCTTCAATTGTACAAACAACATGGCGGAATATGAAGCGTGCATCTTTGGTCTCAAAGCTGCCATAGATTTGGGGATCAAGTCCTTAAATGTATTCAGAGATTCAGCTTTGGTTATCAGCCAGATCAAAGGGGAATGAGACACCAAACACCCTAACCTTATCCCTTAAAAAGAACATGTATTGAAATTGCTCCCACATTTTGAGAAGATTACCTTCGAGCATTTCCCACGAGAAGAAAATCAGCTAGCAGACGCACTAGCCATAATGTCATCTATGTTTAAACTTAAATGGGATAAAAAGGCTCCCAAGATCACCAATGAATGAATGAAGGAACCAACTCACTGTCACGAGATTAATAATTAAGAGGTAGTGGATCAGCCTTGGTTTCATGAAGTCAAGAGGTATCTCGAGGCTCAAGAATATCCAGAAGGAGCTTCAGTAAACGATTAGAAGTTCTTAAGGAGATTCTCTGCTAAATTCTTCCTTAGTAATGGTATTCTTTATAAACACAATCATGACTCTGTGTTACTTCGGTGTGTAGACAAGGTTGAAGCGGATAAGATCATGGTTGAGTTACATGAAGGAACTTTTGGCACCCATTCTAGTGGGCATACGATGGCAAAGATAATCCTACAAGAAGGCTATTACCAGTCTACCATGGAAGCAGATTGCTATCAACACTCTCGAACTTTCCACAAGTGTCAAATTTATGCTGACAAGGTTCACGTACTTCCGGTTCCTCTTAATGTCTTGACGACTCCTTGGCCCTTTGCTATATGGGGCATCGATATGATTGGGGAAATCAAGCCAACAACCTCCAATGGACACCGCTTCATCTTAGTGGCCATTGAATATTTTACCAAGTGGGTGGAGGTAGCTTCTTTCGCTTCCGTTAAGAAGAATGTTGTCGCCCGGTTCATCAAGCAGAATCTCATCTGCCGGTACGGTATCCCGGAGAGGATCATCACAGACAATGGTACGAATCTTAACAATACTATGATCACCGCCCTGTGCGAGCAATTAAAGATCCAGCATTACAATTCTTCCCTTTATCGGCCGAAGATGAATGGTGTTGTCGAAGCCGCAAATAAGAACATTAAAAGATCATACAAAAAATGACAGTCACATACAAAGACTTGCATGATATGCTACCATTCTCTCTCCACGGATATCTTACCACAACTCACACATCAACCGGGGCAATACCCTATTCTCTGGTATACGGCATGGAGGTTGTCTTGCCTATTGAGGTCCAGATCCCCTCTCTAAGAATTATGAAGGATGCAGGGCTGAATAAAGAAGATTGGATCCAGACTCGACTTAATCAACTGAACTTAATTGATGAGAAAAGACTTACTACTGTTTGCCATGGTAAAATGTATCAAAAATGGATGATCAAGGCTTTCAACAAAAAGGTCAAACGCCAAGTGTATCAAGTTGGAGATCTGGTGATCAAACGTATCATACTGCCGCAAGGTAATCCCAGGGGAAAATGGACTCCTACATACGAAAGACCATTTGTAATCAAAAACATATTCTCTGGTGGAGCAATGATCTTGACCACCATGGATGGCGAAGACCTACCGCACCCTGTGAACACAGACATAGTCAAAAGATACTACGCATAAGAGACCCGCTAGATTGACACACTTAGGAAAAACAAGGGCATCCCGGCGAACCAAAAAGGTTCGAGAAGAAATTAAGGGATAAAACAAAAAATATGTACACCCGGAAAGTTGAAAAACCGAAAGGGAGACTTGGGCAAAAAAGGGCATCCCAGTGGACTGAAAACCTGAAAGAGCGGTCTAGGAAAAAGTTAGGGAATTCAAGTGTATGACTATGTCTTGTTGGATCACCTTGCGGACAACCTGACAAACTCAGCAGTTCTGATCAATTCAATAAGCTTCGGACAAGGCAACAAACAGACAAGATGCTCAGAGACACGAAGGCTATAGCAGAATGGGAACCCCATGGGATTATTACACATAGTTATCTTTTCTTTGTATCAAAATTTTCATTTTTTATGACAGCATTCTCTTACTAGAATGTTTGTCTCATTGTACAAAAATACTTACTCAAAGTCAATACAAAGATATCCCTTTGAAAGTGCAAAACTATCTATTTTTCTTTACTCTTGTGTTTTGTTTACAAAAACGTCCAATGATTTATTTTTGAACATATGCATTTAAACATAATTACTGTTTACAAATAAACAAAATAGAAAGACAATCACTGATGGCTTCAAGAGGTACGAAAATCTCTCTATGACATTTCCATAAATCCCCCGCAGTATACAGTTTTATCCCCAGCGGAACTAAGCTTCCAGTTATCAATCCCCAGTAGAAGTCACCAAGTTTCTCAGGGTTTCCCAACAGGACTTGACAAGCAGTACACGAAATTTCCCTTACAACATAGTTTATTTCTCTAAACGAAAATTATTCAACTTCACAACATGAAGACTACACTCAATATCCTCAGCATCAGTCAGGGATTTATTTTCCCCAATCCGACAACAACATAGCAGATTAGCTCATATACACATACATCGCATCCATATATCATTAACATTGATAACACAAATACATTACACTATGCATTTCATACAACATGACTATGCATATTGGCTAACATTTTACCCTTTTCAGGATAAGATTAATCAAAATCTACCATTAATAACGTTCAAAGTTTTCAGATATAGTTCAGATACACTCCAAATACGGACGCCATTCTGATACTCATTCAGATTCAGTTTTCAGATACAGGTTAGATACGCTCCAGACACGGATGCCATTCTGATACTCATTCAGATTCAGCCTTCAGATACGGGTCAGATACGCTAGAGACACGTATGCCATTCTGATACTCATTCAGAATCTCTTTCAGATACAGTTCAGATACGCCTCAGACACGGATGCCATTCTGATATTCATTCATATTCAATCTTCAGATACAGTTCAGATACGCTCCAGACACGGACGCCATTCGAATACTCATTTAGATTCAGTTTTCAGATACAAATATAGTTCAGATACTCTCCAGACACAGACGCCATTCTGATACTCATTCAGATTCAGCTTTCAGATACAGTTTAGATACGCTCCAGACATGGACGCCATTCTGATACTCATTCAGATCCTCTTTCAAATTCAGTTTTCAGAAATAGTTCAGATACGCTCCAAAGAGGGATGTCGTTCTGACGCTCCTTCAGTTTCAGCTTACGATTCAGGAATCATTTCTAGATGGAATCTACAAACCCATCTCCAACAACTTTTTATCATCTCTCCAAATGGAATCTTTAAGCCCATTCCCTCTACCATCACATCACCAAGTACAAATTTCTGGGCACTCTAAGTGTCCAATCATCTTCCACCTTCGAATCACGAATGGAAAAACTCGCCAATCTAACTCTTCAGGTTTAAGAAGATTGAACAGGGGCAGATGTTGTACCCCAAAATTTTCCCTCTCATTTATCAAGAATTTTCTCACAATATTTCCTTAGCTCAAGACTGCACTAGGGTTTGATCAGCTCAAGACACTTACTTAAGCACTGATAACCAAAATTAGGGTTTAAGTTTGCACAAGGATTTTTGAACTTCCAATGCCCCATATGATTTTCATGGATCATTATGAACCCCCAAGATCACCCATGTCAAGTTTCAAGCCTTGGATCACATTTTTGTTCAGTCAATTGAACAGTTGACCTAAAAATCAGTTGTATTAGGGAAAAGTCAACTATGGCCAATTTACTGTCAAACTTCATAATTTTTTATCCACGTCAATATTTTAAACTCATATGTATCATTTGATCAAATTTGGACCATAATTCCTCAAGAAATTTGAACAAATCTCCAAAAGGGCAAAATGGTCAAAATTAGGGTTTTGACTAGGAAAGGGAAATTTCTGATTTTTGACCAAGAAAATGATTAGTTGGTTTAAGGAATTATCTCAAGAGTCCAATTGCATCATTTTACCTAATAACATGGCTCAAAACATTACTCAAGTTCAAAGGATTAACAGATGAATTTTCAGTCAACTGTATACTGAAAAGTCAAACTTTGACTTTTTGGTCAAATTCAAATGCCAAAGATCATAATTCATTAAAACATGTCAAAATATGAAACTTATTCATCAAGAAATCAAAAAGTCAAGATTTCATTTTGAAAAGTCAAAATTTCTAAACTTAGATATTTTTCTAAGTGTTGGAAACTTCTTATTTTTTCATAACTTTGAGCAAAATTTCACCATGATGCAAGATGATTCAAGAGAAACTTCAAACATGAAAGTTGTATATATCCATGAAATCTACAACTTTTATTCACACAACTTCTTCCAAAAGTTCTTGGATCTCAAGTTATAATTTTATGAACATGTGGTCATGAAACAAAACACTTAGTGAAATTTTGCCCTAATTTGGTCAGGATTTTAACCCAACTTCATGGTACTTTTTCATATATTTACAAGGGGAATATTCAAAAGCAATTCAAAAAGGTTGTAGATCACATTTCAAGCTTTCCAAAATGTCCAAGAACTCCTTGAGATCATTCTTGAGTAGGGAGAATCGAAGAGATGAAGTTAAGATTTTATCACTTGATTTACAAGGCATTTTGTGATGAACCAATTTCAAATTTCAAGCTATGCCGCATAAACACTACTTTGAAGGCCTCAAACTTGTTAGGCACTACATATTAATGGTTTACACAACTTTTAGAGGTCTCACTTTAAGCATTCAATGCATGGACATTTTTTATATCCATTTTTGGAAGAAAGGTTACATTGCCATTTTGATAAAGTGACTTTTTGTACAAAACTTGTTCTTGAGCCTTGCACTTGTTCTCTTCTGATCAAAAAAGTCCTATAACTCATAAGAAATGGTTTAGACACTTACAATCACCCAGCCCATGCTTGTACCTCCTCTTGAAACTTGTTTCCCTCTTTTCTTCAAAATCAAGTAACCTAGCCAAAAGCTAAAAACTTGTACTTCTGACTTGCCAATGCATTCCAATTCTTTTGCTTATAGATACACAAACTATTTGCACCAAACACACGAATGCTTGACCACTGAAAAGACCTAAAACTCAGAAACACATTTCATACTACCATTTTCACACAAACTGACCAAAAACTTGAAACTCATAATCTACTCGTGCGTTTCTTGGCCTTTTGGTTTCTAAAGCTTGTAAACATCATATAGAAGTGATCCCACACCCTGTTACAGAACTGTAACACCATTAACACCATCCTCCATTTTCAAAAACAGAGCTCTGCACATTGACTTCTACAAACCATTTCAGCCATCCATTGCTCAAGCTAATCATTGCATTAGCTTCTTGGGACCTCAAGGAAGCTAACCTGATCGTCACCATCACTTGAAACAAGCTCAAAATCAAAACACAATTTCCAGTTTTGAGGTAAGTTTTCTTAACTTTTAACTCTTCATACAAGCATCATTAATGATTTATTTGTGAACAAAACATGTAGATATCATTGCCCTAAAGCTAACCATGTCCATAGTTTCCATTAATTTTGCTTGAGCTTAGAGAATTTTGAGATTGAAATTTCTGATATTTTTAGGGTTCAGATTAGGGCCATTAAAATTCGTGCTTATCTTTGATCTTTAGTTTTAATGCTTTACATTTCTGAAACCGTGAGGAAATTTGCTACAAGTTTCATGTTTATAGTTTTCATTTTTGATGAGAAATGAGAAAGTTACAATTGGTATGGCTGGAGGTTGAAGATGAAGTAATCAGGGCGCATTTTGTATCATATATTTATTGATTTGCCTATGTTAACGGATGTATAGCCACCCCAGTGGTAGAAGCGCGCGCTTGTAACCTTTGGGACCTGGGTTCGAGCCGCAGTGGTACCCTTTTAATTTTTTCACATTTTTGCTTTCTGATTTTGTTTTTTTTGGCATGCGCTGGGCCTTGTTGGGCTCTTGGTGTTTTTGTTTTTACTTACTAACCCCCTTGCAGGCTGTTTGCACCCCTGGCCCAGTTTATTTTATTTTCTTATTTTTATTTTATTTATTTTCTTAATATATTTTCTAATATTAAAAAAATCATAAAAAATACAAAAAATTAGATTTTCATTTTAACTTAGTTTATTTTATTTTTTTTCACAAAAAATATTTTTATTAACTATACTTTTATTTTAACTAGTCTTATAAATTAAATTTAAAACTAGGTTATTATTTATATTCTTTTACACCAATTAAAATATATTTATTTTAATATAAAAAAGGACAAAATATTTTATAACACCATAATTTATTTTCAAGGAAAAAAATACCAAAAAATACTTTTTCTAAACTTATTTTCTTTAATCAATTAATGAATTAGGGTTTTATTAATTTCCTTTCTTAGTGAATTTGGTTTACTTTTAGGTTTAATTAATTATTTTATTTAAATTTATTATATTAAGACAAAATCCCTTTTCTCATGAAAACCAAACAAAGATCCATTTTCTTTACATTTGGCATTTTTGTACATTTATTCATTTTTGTACATTGTATTCATTTTAACTCCTTGTATATTGATACCAATTCAATATGGTTGTAATAGACTAACTAGGTTTACATTCTTACAATCCCCATTCAATTTGTACACCCCCTCCCACAAGTATTGTAATAGCGTCGTAACTTTAAATTCCACAATTTATCGCTTTATATACAATTGCTAGTAATTAGGGTTTGTATGAAAAGTCTAAAACCAATACTTAGAAAACCCAAATTCAAGACAAAATCAAGCATGAAAACAATACATTTTCACACAAGCACCCCTAGGGTTATTCCACTTGGTTTCCTTATACAAAATGGACATAGTACGCATGTGAGGTATCTTAGCGAAAACAAGAAAATACAAGATCATAGTCCCTCGATGACTCTATCTGAGTTGCCTTTCAAATGATCTCAGTCCCTAAAAAGAATGCTAAGATACCTTGCAATGTTGCTAATCATGGTTATACGATGACCCACGCCCGTCCCGTTTACATCCAAAGACAGGGTTACTTACCAAATCAATGGTAAGATAACAATGTCAAAGGAAAAGGAAAATGAACAAGGAGAACTTTTGAGTAATTAGAATGCTCATAATTACTTGCTCAATTTCAAACAAACATCCTTGCTATTTTCAAAACAAACACCTACACTTTCAAAACATCTTACAAACTTGAAAACATTTTCAAAAGATCAAACATCTTTTATACATTCTTACGAACGAGAATCATTACAAAGATTGCCTAAACAATGACCTCTTTACAAAATACTTTCAAAAACCAAACAAAGCACAATTTCAAACAAAAGCAAGTGATCTAGCAAGTAACTAAGATCCCGTGGAAAACCATGGATGTAAAGGGTGCTAATACCTTCCCTTTTCATAATTTACCCCCCGAACTCAAGAAACAATCTCAAAGGTCTTTCCTGTGCTTTTTCACCCTTCCTTTTGGATAAAAGAAAAGTCGGTGGCGACTCTTACTAACCACAACATTTGCAATCAAATGTAAAACCCTTAAGTCAGTTCTCCCATGTATCATAGTAAGGTACGTATGTGTGTTTACTACCAAGATTTGAATAGAGAAAGCCCAAAAGATGATTTCCTGTTGCTTTATATTGATGTGTTGGTTGATAATACTACTCAGTCTTCAGTATTCTCCTTCATGAATGGATTCTCAGGTTACAATTAGATAAAAATGGCTCCTGAAGACATGGACAAAATAGCTTTCACAAATCCTTGGGGTACCTTTAGGTATAAGGTCATGCCTTTTTGTCACAAAAATGTTGGTGCAACATATCAACGTGATATGGTTACTCTCTTTCATGATATGATTCATAAAGAGATCAAGGTGTATATGAATGATATGATTGCAAAATCACAGACTGAGGAAGAACATTTGGTCCATTTGCAGAAGTTGTTTGATCGTATATGAAAGTTTAGGTTAAGGCTTAATCCCAACAAGTGCACCTTTGGGGTTCGATCAGGCAAATTACTTGGTTTCATCGTATGTCAGCGAGGAATTAAAGTAGATCCCGACAAGGTAAGAGAAGTACAGGATATGCCGACACCAAAAAATGAAAAATAAGTACGTGGGTTCCTTGGGAGGTTGAATTACATAGCCAAGTTCATTTCTCATCTTACAGCTACTTGTGAACCCATCGTTAAATTGTTGCATAAGAATCAAGATTTCCATTGGGATAATAGTTGTCAAGAAGCCTTCAAGAAGATTAAACAGTACCTTCAAGAGCCACCAATATTCATACCTCCAGTTCTAGGGAGACCACTCATTATGTATATGACTGTGCTTGAAGGATATATGGGTTGTATGCTCGGACAACATGATGATATTGGACGAAAAGAACACGCCATTTATTACCTGAGCAAAAAGTTTATTGATTGTGAATCAAGGTAATCATTACTTCAAAAGACTTGTTGCGCTCTTACGTGAGCAGCTTGATGTTTAAGGCAGTACATGTTGACACACTCTACACTTCTGATATCTAGAATGGATCCGATAAAGTACATCTTTGAGAAACCAACACTTATAGGTAGATTGTCTCGGTGGAAAATTCTTTTATAAGAGTATGACATCCAGTACGTCACACGAAAGGCTATCAAAGGTAGCATACTTGTAGATCATCTTGCTCACCAACCATTGGAAGAGTATCAGTAAATGAAGTTCGATTTTCCAGACGAGAGTGTTATGAAACTTGATGATGAGGAAGGACCCGAACCATGGGAGCGATCGACTCTCACGTTCGAAGGTGCATCAAATGTTATAGGCCATATTATTGGGGTAGTTATGACTTCTCCATGCAATACTCACATACCTTTCATGGCCCGATTATTCTTTGATTGCACGAATAATGTTGCAGAATACGAGCTTATGTAATGGGCCTTGAAGCCACCATTGATTTGAAGATCAAGATTCTTGAAGTTTATGGGGATTCTTCCTTATTAATATACCAGGTACGAGGTGATTAGGATACACGAAACCCAAATTTAGTTCCATACAAGGATTACATATTAGAGCTATTTCCCGATTTTTATGAGATCACCTTTGAGCATATTCCTAGAGAAGTAAATCGGTTGGCAGATGCTCTAGATACTTTAACAACATTGTTCAAAGTCAGTTATCTGAATCATGCGCCCAATATAGGAATCCTTCGTTACAAGGAGCCAACATATGTTTCCCCTGCTCATTATCTCACAACCGAAGATGTGTCAGATGAAAAGTCGTGGTATTTCAACATCAAAAGATATCTTTAGAAGCAAGAGTATCCAGAAGGTGCTACAATTTGTGAGAAGCGAACACTTAGAAGATTAGCGTCGAAGTTCTTATTGTCAGGAGACGTTCTGTACAAAAGAAACTATGATTCAATTATGCTCAGATGCATGGATAGACACGAAGCAGAATCCATCATACGAGAAATTCACGAGGGATCTTTTGGGACACATGCCAGTGGAAATGATATGGCAAGAAAATCCTACGAACAGGTTATTTCCAGATGACGATGGAAAATGATTGTTGTGTGTATGCAAAGATGTACCATAAATGTCAAGTTTACGCATACAGGATACATATTCCTCCCACTCCTTTGAATGTAATGACTTCACCATGTCCCTTTGCAATGTGGGGCATTTATATGATTGGACGGATTGAGCCAAACGCTTCAAATGGACACAGTTTCATTCTCGTTGCTATTGACTACTTCACCAAGTGGGTGGAAGCGGCTTCTTACAAGAATGTGACTAGGAAAGTCGTCACTCGCTTCATCAAAAAAGAAATCATATGCCATTGTGGGACTCCTAACAAGATTATCACTGATAACAGGTCGGACCTCAATAACAAAATGATGAAGAATATGTGTGAAGAATTTATGATTGAGCACCATAATTCGCCACCCTATTAGCCAAAATGAATGGCGCAATTGAAGCAGTTAACAAGAACATAAAGAAAATCGTCCAGAAAATGGTGATAACATACAAGGATTGGCATGAGATATTTCCCTTTGCTCTACATGGCTATAGAACTTCTGTGCGTACTTCTACTGGGGTAACTCCTTTTTTTAACTAGTTTATGGTATGGATGCGGCGCTCCCAGTCGAAGTGGAAATTCCTTCATTAAGGGTTCTGGTGGATACCAAGCTTAATGAAGCTGAATGGATTCTAACAAGGCTCGACCAACTCAATCTCATTGAAGAGAAGTTCCTAGAAGCCATTTGTGATGGTCAGTTATATCAACAACGTCTCAAGAGAGCATTTGACAAGAAGATTCGACCTCGAGAGTTCCACACGGGTGAACTGTTCTTAAGGAAGATCCTCCCAATTCACTCTAATCTAAGAGGCAAGTGGACTCCAAACTATGAAGGGCCATACATCATAAAGAAAGCTTTCTCAGGAGGTTCTCTAATCCTGACGGACATGGATGGGGAAGACGTTCCACTTTCAGTCAATTCATACTCATTCAAAAAATACTACGCATAAAAGACTCGCTAAGTCGAAAACCCAAAAGGGAGGATTAGGCAAAATTTAGGGCTAAAAAGAAAGAAAAAAGTATAACCTGCTAAGTCAAAAACCCGAAAGGGTGGCTTAGGCAAAAATGGGTATCCCGGTGGATTGAAAACCCGAAAGGGCAATCCAGGCAAAAATTGGGGACTAAAAGCGAGAGACTATAGTCTAAAAACTCTTCACGAATAACAGTATACACTCCTGCACTAGATGGATCAATTCGACTATTACCCTTCAGAAGCAAAGCACTAGGATGATTAAGGATACGGGAACTATAGCAGTATTGGTTTTAATGGAAGTTTGAGATTTTCTTATTGCCATTTCACTTGTTGTATTTTGTCTTTTCTTTGCAACTGCCTCATTTTGGAGTTGTTTCCATGTACAAATGCCTATTCACAGGCCAATCTCATTAATAAAATTGCCTTTTCACCAAAAAAGTTTCTTCGATATGTCTTTTTACTTTATTTTTCGTATGCAAATTGTGATTTAAATTCTTTATTAAACATTGCATTGAAAATAATAACGTAATAATAATCACAAGCTAAGATGTGAAACACGACGTTACATTGACATGAAGGCATTCCAAGTGAGTGTCATGGCATTAAAATGTTGTTTTTCTATGCAGGTAGTAAGTCGTAACGGTCACCTCGACCTAGCTTTTATCATCGTCACCTCCTGTATATGGTTGAGCACACAACTCTCCAACATTGAGGCAACTTGAGGCATTATAGGAGATCTATGTCTCTATCCAGCCATCCACAAGTCGTCTAGGATGTAGAGAAATTCAGATCAAGCTACTCCTCCACAGTAAGACTGCAATTCAATCCCCAACAAGGCTATAACCCAATTCTTGAGTTTTCAATCACCAATCTATATTTGTATCTCAAAGACAATTGGAAATGGACCTCGATAAGCCTAATATTTGGAACTCTGCATATAGTAATCATCACTGCATCCTCAAACGCGTAGCATATCCATTGAAATGGATCATTATGCCATACACTTCAAAATGAATACGAAGCATAATCCAGATTTGGTAACTTGCACAAAAGCCCAAATTAATCCTCAAAACAGTAAAACATCCCCACAAAGAATGCCATCCTCACAATTCCCAGTTGACATCCATCATTACACTATACAACTAAAAAATGCATGTGAAACGTAGGCCATACTCAATCCCCAATCAAAACAATGGTATGTCTCCATAGAGGATCTTATCCCCACAACTCTCCATCTGATATCTACAACAAATTTCCCAAGATACTTCATGCAAATACTTGCTTGTCAGTGTTATACAAGATAACAAATTAACCCTCAAACACTCGCTTGTGCCTCTCTTTCAAACATTTGTCCGTGTTAATGCTTTTTGATACTCGTCCGTATCTCATTTCAATACTCGTCTGTATTGATATTCAAACACTCGTTCGTTTTATTAATTTTTCGATACTCGTTCGTATCTCATTTCAATACTCGTCCATATTAATATCAAACACTCGTCCGTGTTATCACTTTTTTGATACCCGTCTGTATCTTATTTTAATACCAGTCCGTATTTATCTACAAACACTCGTATGTGTTATCACTTTTTTTATACTTGTCCATATCTCATTCCAATACTCATTTGTATGGATCTTCAAACACTCTTTCGCGTTAACCTTTTATTAATGATCATATGTATCTTCTTTCGATACTCATCTGTGTCGATCCTTTCTTTAAATCCCCAGCAGATATTACAAATAATAACACTTACACCATCTCTCTAGGACAAATATCAAGTCTTGGTATTTAATATTTTTTCACCTTGAATGTTCAAAAGGCTAGCACTAATCTCGCCTTCAGGTTTAAAACGATTAAATAGGGGCAGATGTCTTACCCCAACTTTGTCCTACCCTTTTACTTTTATCTGGCTTAGGCTTTACATTTCATTTGCATCATTTTCACTAGGTCATTGGCATATCATTTATTCATTCATTAATGCAGTGGTTCAAAGCATCATGGTTTGTGAAGCTAGGGTTTATATTCCATGTTATCTTCCTTGACAAGCTACAAGGCTATCTTTCATCAAGGTTTATCAAGAAGCAGAATGTTAGGGTTGTCACTTGTATGTGCTTAAGCTTTCATCATCAATTTCAATTGAGATTTATTGGATTTCATGAAGAGTGTTCTTCTATGCTTCAAGTCTTATCACTTTAAAAATTTTCCTCAAGAAAATATTGTTCTTTCGAATACTATTGGCTTGTATTGAAAAACTGAATTAGGATCTCATTGGAGATAATTTGAAGTTTCACTCGACAAATGTCGTTAAGACCAAATTGATTCAAGGTTTCAAATACATTCATCATTATTAAAGGTTTTCAAGATAATCATGATTTTATGTGTCCATTTTCAAGTTTAAAACTTCACCCATATGGATAATTTTGAGGCATATATTATAATTGATTCAAGATTGCAAGTTCAAATGGTTCAAGACTTTTTCTTCCATTTTATAAGAAAAGAATTCAAGATTTTATTTATTCATAAGCTTTAACATCATCTCAAATTTCTAAACATAAACCTCAAGTTACACTAACATATTACAAAAGAATTCCAAACGTCACTGAATCTACACATATTGCTAGAGTTTTCTTTGAAGTCAAGCTTTGAATCAATCTATGATATCCTCCAAAGTTCCAAATGACTGCAGTTGTTCCCTCTCCTTCAAAGTATTCCATCTACGTGTTAGTACACGATTAAAACAAGCGGTGCCAGATATTTAAAAGAATACAACAAAGTCCAAATCATGGAAAATCAAGAAGGACATGAATAAAGAATTGTGACATCAGAAAAAAATAATACATTGAGTATAACTCAAAATGGCATCAAGAATGATATTTAAATAAAGAGTTAGCCATTTGTTTTGTTCAAAAGTCAGAATTTGCAAAAGAAGAAAAAGACTACATATTTCACCATTTTGGAAAGAAGCCAAAACTGAAAACAAAATGAAGCATAGCAGAAAATAAAAAAATAGAACAAGAGAGTTTGTATTGTAACAACACTGTCCAAAAATAGTCCTGCTGCCCTGTTACTATGTTGCTGTCCAAAATTGTCAAACCTGCCATTGCTGCCACATACAACCAAAACCAGTCCAATACAACCTACTGACTTGTCTCTTTCCATCTTGTTTCATGCTCCAAAACATCCCAAAATAGCCCCAGTAAAGAAAACCTCATATGCTGTCCTAAAACCAGCTACTGCCAATTTGCAGAGACATGTAAAAAAAACTATCCAAACCTGTCAAAACAAACAAAACATAACAATTACTCACAAATAACAAAAACAAACTACATCAAAAAGCATTAGAGTAGTATGCCATAATTGTTCAAATTCATGCTATCTTTCCCCCCAAAACTCCCCTTACTGATCTATATATTCAACCGTCAACCACTCTTCAAAGGGGGACTTCTAACAACAAATATCTGTAAAAAAAACATCAAAGCTCAACCTAAACTTCCTCCAAAACCTTTCAGCATAAACCATCAACTCACATACAACCATCTGCAAACACACCTCAAAAAAACATTCAAACTTCATTCTACTCACACCAACAAATACAGTCACAAAAACCTACTTCTACTCACCTTCTCCTTCAACCTTCAACATGCAACTTTCTTCATATCTCTGCTCACAAAACACATATTTAACCTCACTTTTGCACAAACAAACCAATACAACCTACCCTCATCAGTTTCCCAACCTTTCTAGCAACATCATCATCATCAGTACAAAACCTTATTCATCCTTCAACCATAACCAACACAACATTCTCTGTTCATAAAATTTGCACCCTCAACAAGCAACACATACTCTTTCCAACCAACATCGATCCGCAACAACAATATCAAAACACAGAAACCAATGGCAAAGAAATTCCAAAAACACATACAGAAAAGAGAGAAAATAAAAACATAAGTTAAAGATTAATGGATGCATAATATTACCTACAAATATGAACTTTCCTCTGATTTTTCTCTGCAATTTCGTGGCTCCTTTGTCGCAATGGTAACCGAGACAAATCTCCATCTCTTAGGTAAATCGCCCTCTATTCGATTTGACACTACATGAATTCAATTAAACAAAAATCATATGTCTATTCTCTTCAAATCTCTGCTATTTCATTTCAATGGCTTCTTAGAGTGTGTTAGGGTTCGGTCTTCTTTAGATTTTAGGGAACATAGTGAAATTGGATGAAAACATAGGTCAAATCAGTAAGAGGGATGAAGTATTTTGAAGCGCCGATTTGTGGTGCTTGGACACGACTTCACGGCGGAGGGATGAGGCAAGTGGTGAAGAAAGGGAGGAAGGGAATGGTTGAGGTTGGGTTTTGATGGGTGGTATCTCTGTCGTAACCATTTTCAGCATGAGAACAAATTGAGAGAGATGAGAGTTGTGCCATGAGAGAACTGATTTTGTTTGAGTTTATCTTGTTGTTTTGATTCCTACTGTACAAAGACAAATACATTTCTTGTGAGGTCGTAGAGAGATTAATGAGCGCCTAAGGGAAACTGGAAATCGTTGTGGTTGGTGAATCAAGAGATTTGAGGTTTAAGGGTTCAATTGGTTATTGAGAGAGGCAGAAGATTCCTCGTTCTTCTTTCTTCTTCGTATGAGGAACTATCGTGAATGTTCTAGGGTTATACAACCCGTCTAGATTTGAGTGAGGAGCTGGGTCCGGACCCGATCCGGTCCAGCCCATCATATACTTTTTTTTATAAATAATTTTCATTCTATTTTTTTTAGCTTGGGCCTGGAATGTTTCTCTCTTTTTAGCCCACCGAAATTCATCATACTCCCCCATATTCTGCTTGCACCCTTTGGTCTTAATTTGTCTAATTTAAATTTGATTAACTCTAATGGTTTTCTAATTAGTTTACATTGATTCTTAGTTTTATATTTTCTTAATCAGTTTAGTTTTAAGATTAACTTACTAACCTTGGGAATTTAATTTAATATTTCTTTTAATTTTCTTAGTCATTTTAGTTATTTTCAATTAGTCACTTTTTCTCTACTTGATAAAAATCACAAAAAAATATTAGTTTCGTTTTGTTTGATTACTGGGTTAGTCTTGATAAAATTTTCCCTTACGTGATTTCACGAATTGATCAAATTCATTTTCGATCGCTTCGTGTTGAAGTAGAATTTAGGACCAATCCATGCATGATAACTAATTAGGTTAGAACTTTCCCTTTTAAACACTCGACCTTAGGTCCACTTTGAATGACAAAATTAGGGTAGACTTTCCCCTTAGTCTTTTCTTTTGCATTTCATATTTCCTAATTAAAACAAAAAAACTTTATTTCCTTAATCAATTACCCAAAAACACTTAACAATTTCAAAATCATTCCATACTTAACAAAAACACTCAACAAATCAAAGATTTCTTTAAGGGGGCATGTTATCTCTGTTCTACCGCGATACAGGCTGTGCCTATTGCTAGAATGCATGCGCTAACGTCACCCACTAAAAAACACCAACAAACTAACATTTTCTAGAAGAACTACAATATTATGATTCTTCCACGGGATACGTAGGCAAAGGATTGTGAGACCCTCACGAACGCACTAATAAAACCATTACATTTCCCTTAACAAGTATAGTTTTAGATAGACGCGCCCTTAGAAAGAAACAATCAAAATGCATCTTGTTGAGTACAATGGATGTGAGAGGTGTTAATACCTCCCCCTTGAATAATCGACTTTCGTACCATTTCTTTTAATTTCAAGACCATCTTATCCATCCTTTTTGGGTTTTCTCGATATTTCCCCTTCCTTCGGGATAAATAAGTTCGGTGGCGGCTCTGTGTTTTTTGCCGGTCACTTCAGCTGACGACTCTGCTGGCGACCCTATGTGAATCTATCCTAGATTTGTTTGTTTACTTCTTTGGGTGTTTATTTATTTACTTTATTTTCTTTACCACTTTATTTCTTTATTGATTTTTTGCTATCTTTTGTATATATTGCATTGTATTTTTGCTACTCACCCACTTTTGAATATGATGTCTCTTTTGTAATGTTGGAGTGGGTGATTTCATTTGATAAGTCCTATACCTGGACTTGGGGTTACACTTAGGATTAGGATGGGCGATATAGTCATGTTAACTTTGAGGGAGTAATCCCGAAGAAGGAGGCATGAAATTCCCCACTCAGTGGAGGCCCCTTTGACTGTAGTATTTGTTTACCGAGTAATCGAGAAGACATTGTTGCTTTCGACCTGGGAGCCTGCGAAGCTGAGAATCCGTAGAACCCTTAACCCATCTTGGCCTTCTAGGTGTAGTGTGGAGACTATGAAGGAGTAATCTAGAAGCAGTTGTCATGCAATGCTGGACTCAGACAAGTTTTTCCTGCAGATATTACTAATTACCAAGTAATTGGGACGTTGGTAATATCCAAAGGAAGAGCGTAGACTACGGGATTTCCCTAGAACCCTGTTCAGCAGGTGATAAACCCTTAATACATACCTTATGGGTGGTTACCTTGACTGAATGCTCGTGACGTCGGACTTTTAATCATGTTACTTTCAGTTTATGAAAAGGACTATACAGTGGTTATCCAGTATATGTGAAGCTGAGATCCCATGCCATAGCATACCATGACATGATACCATCATGTATATGCATCTCATATCTAAGGAATTATAAAGACAAGTCTTGTTAGTTGAGCTCTTCAAAAATAAAAAATTTAAAAGATACTTACGGATAGACGAGTCTTTGGATTTCCTCAGAATTAAAGATGAAACATGCATTCATATTATCATGCATTCATTATTCCTAACAAAAACTTATTGGGGTCCCTTTTCATCAGACTCTAGTGAACAATAAAGACGACTTCTCTACATCCCTACAGTATAAGAAAAAACCAGCGAAGACTCGTGAATCTCTTCGAAGAAAATAAGAATGCTCTCCCCTGAGATATGGACACCATGGGAACCCGAATGGATCATCTTATAGAAACCCTTCATGCTGTCATCAAGGGTCAAGAAGAGCCCCATCAAAGTGTTGCCAAGCTTGCCACTGCTGCCCCATCCACTTCTGTAAATGGAGGGAATAATAATGCGAATGTTGAGACCCCTACGGTAATTCCTCAAAATGACATTGATGATCATCACGATGTCATTGATCTTGATGAGCCCCACGCAAATCTAGCCGCTGGAGTTGCTGAAACTGCAAAAATGTACCATGCTCTTGAATAGTATCTCAAAGCTATGGAAGGTATCAAGACTTCGGGATTCAATACTGCTGCAATGTGCCTCGTACCTAGGGTAGTTATTCCTCCCAAGTACAAGGTTCATGATTTTGACAAATATAAAGGCACCTCCTGCCCAAAGACTCATCTTGGTTCCTATTGTTGCAAGATGGAAGATTATGCTAAAAATGAACTGTTGCTCATGCATTTCTTCCAAGACAGCCTAACAGGGGTACCATTGGACTGGTATATGCAATTAGAAAGAATTCATGACATTACTTGGGGAGATCTTGCTGACGCCTTTTTAAGACATTACCATTATAATACCGCCATGACTCCTAACCGCACTCATCTTCAAGGGATGACACAGAAATCCGAAGAGTCTTTTAAAGAGTATGCCCAAAGGTGGCGTGTACTGGTAGCAAGGTTCCAACCTCCTCTCTTGGATCCTGAACTGATTGATTTGTTCATGGCCACTCTACGAGGTCCTTATCTCCAACACATGCTCAAGAGTACCTCTACTTCTTTCTCTGATATGGTTATTATTGGAGAACATGTTGAAACTCGTATCAAGGCTGGGACGATCCAAGGTATCCGTAACACTATCAACAACAATATTGGCAATGGTAGGAAGATGTTTTTTATTTTTGTTAGGAAGAAAGAGGGTGAGACTAGTGTTGTCACCATCGACAAAAGAAAAGCTCTTGCAATGCTTAATTTTGAAAAGGAAAAGGGACTCCAAGGTTGTATAATGGATTCAAGTTTTTCTTTACAAGATGAACCAATCAAAAACACTTTAAGCTTGTAATTGATTGTTTTATTTTCTCTTATACTATTCTTTTAGAGTGTAGTGAGAGGCAGTTAAATATTTTCTTTGCAGAGTGTGGGTGTATTTGGGCCTTGGGGTGTGTGGAGGGTAGTCTATGTGTTATAACAATTTTCACATACTGATATTCTATGATTGTCTTTTGACAACGACAATGGTTTTTTCTCTTGTTTTGGAGTTTCCACGTTATATCCTTGTGTTTTTATTGTTGTTATTTTGTTCCTCTTTTTCTTTTTGTTTTGTTTTTCCCAACAACTGGTATCCGAGGTTTTGGTTCGATCTGGGGATAAGTTTTCTTAGAATTCTTTGTGGTTGCAGCTTTGTCCGATGTTCCAAATTAGAAAAAAGGATGATGTTGTGAAAGAGTTGTTGAGCTGCAGTCACAAGTTACACTGTGCAGTTTGGGGTAGAGAAAATTGATGGAAGAATTGTTTTTGTCTTGTGGAATGTTCGATTTAAGATGTGTTGCCAAAGTCAAGATTACACAAGGTGCAAGATCATGTCAGTGATTGAAGAGCTTCCTACCAACATGGAAGTTTCACCATAAAGTATCAACCTGATTTTTGGCATGTGAAAACTCTTGAAGTGGTTTAACTTCAAATGAAGTATACTCTTCTTTAGGTGAAGTATGATAGTGGTTAAAACTATGATTGTCGATGAAAACAATGTGAAAATTCTTGGAGTGGTGTAGCTTCAAGTGTCTATACTCTTTACGGTGGAGTATGATTGTCAGTGAAGACAATGGAAGCTTATGTATTATTTTCAATCAAGGTGGAGATTGTTGGGGTTGGTTGAAAATATACATTTTGAAGAAGTCACACATTGCTTATTTTTGTAAAGAAAAAGGGAGTCCAAGGTTGTATATAGGATTCAATTTTTTATTTACATGATGTACCAATAAAAACACTTTAAGCTTGTATTTGATTCTTTTATTTTCTCTTATACTCTTCTTTAGGAGTGTAGTGAGGGGCAGTTAAATATTTCCTTTGGAGAGTGTGGGTGTTTTGGGGCCTTGGGGTGTGTTGAGGATAGTCTATGTGTTATACCAATTCTCACCTGGTGATATTCTCTGGTTGTCTATTGACAATGATGACACTGAATCGCATTGCAAATTTGACTCGATTCACACATGTTTATTAGGTTTTTATTGTTATTTTCTTGTGTTATGTTTTCATTTTGTTTTGTTTTCAATTTTTTTTGTCTTTCCTAAGCCTTGCTTGAAGAAATGAAGAAAAATGAGCTAAAAATTAAGATTTTAGAGTTTTTGCACTTGTGGCTTCCACCATGGCGCCTGCCATAGGGTCAGCCATGAGGTGGTCAACTTCAACCAGCTGCCATGTTCTCCACTACTTCTTCATTTTTGGAGCATGGCAACCGCCACACCCCTATGGCGGGCGCCACCTTTGCAAATCTGATTCCCGCTCAAAAGAAGTTGGAGGGCATTCTTGTGATTTCCAAAATCCTCCTGGGCCTATAAATAGAAGTGATTTCAGTTCTTCTCCTTCATCTAAGCTTAGTTAAACTGACTTAAGCCATATATTGTCCAATTGTAAGCGGTGATTTCTTCACATCGAAGAGTTATCGCATGAGTCATTGAGTCTGTAATCAAGTTTGGAGCACTTTACAAACTTGACACCATTTTAATTCAAGTTTCCTTTATTTCTATCAAATTTACCTTCCAGTCAAGTTGCTTTAAAGCCCTCCATTTGGAGCAGGTTTCTATTTAAGTTTCCGCATTTATCGCACTTATTTCCTCGCACTTGCTTTACTTTCTTTATTTTCTCGCATCACACTTGCTTTACGTTGTTTATTTTCTCGCATCACATTTACTTATTTTTTTAACCTTTTTACTTTCTGCTTAAACATGATTTTCTTTAATAAGTTTATTTCCATGTCTGGATAATTTCCTTTAGGGTTAGAATGTAATGATCATGGTCAAGGTAATTGTCTAAACATTGCATCTGTAGGAATACTTTAGGGGTTGTTTTAGATTTTAACACAAGTTTTCTGCACTTTATTTTCTGTTGGGTAAGATCGAAAGTCGTCCAACCATTGATAAACTTGGTTAGTCTTAATTGCTCAAAGAGAGAGAAAGCGTTTTGTTCAATTAAGTAAGAACCTTTAACTTTTTAGAAGAAATGATTTCAAAACCTTTTTTGGACGCGTTTATAGGTTTAAAAGTCTAATAATCTCTTGGTTAGAAGTTATGAGTCAAAATCACTTTTCAACTTAGTCAAGTAACTATATTTCTTAAAAGTAGGCTTATTACTTTAACGTAATACACACCTTTTATTTGTGACAATAAAATGGAATTATTTAAAGAATAAACTCGATTCTGAATACGCGAAAGCTACAGTTCCTGTTAAATTAGTTCTTTTCAAAGTAGGAAATATTGCCCCATAAGTAGTTCTATTAGAAGAATTTTAGAGTATTATCTGACTATTGTAATTTGCATTCGAACCTGTTGCTTTTATCTGAATTGACATCTTTTATTTTATTTACTTTGCCTGCTATAAAACCGTGATTTGATCAGCCTTAGATAAACATAGTGACAATAGAATTTGATAGATTAACATTTTGGTCTATGTGGGATCGATAATCTTTTATATTACTCTGACGTGATTCGTATACTTGCGAAAATCACGCAACATGTTTTTGGCGCCGTTTCCGGGGACCAATTACTTCAAATTTTGTACCCTATTGTTACATCGTCTAGACTAAGGCTTAACTAGCCGGTCAATGCGAAAAGCTCGCAGTACTGAGAGTTTATTAAACCCTTTAGCGGAACTTGAACATTACGCTCGTGCTCGCCTCTTAATCCAAAGAGTTAGGAAATCTATGGCCAAAAATCGTGACCAAAGATCCCTTAAGGAGTTCTCCCAACCCTCCAACTAAGATCCTAGTTCTAGTATAGTAAACCCCTACTATTCCTGCCAATAATTTCGAACTAAAACCCTCTCTATTACAACTAGTACAACAAAACCAATTTGTGGGTCTTACTACGGAGAACCCAAATCAACATTTGAAAATCTTCATTCAACTAGTCGATACCTTTAATACCAACGGTTCTACATCCGAGGAGATTTGTTTAAGACTATTTCCTTTCTCCCTCAGAGATAAATCCCATTGTTGGTTAGATTCCCTACCAGCCAATTCAATAACAACTTGGGAAGACCTTAGAAGAGTGTTCCTAGCCAGATATTTTTCCCCTAGTAAGACTGCCATTCTTAGAAACCAAATAACCAGATTTACTCAAGGCCAAGGAGAATCATTGTTTAAGGCCTAGGAAAGGTATAAGGAATTATTAAGAGTTTCCCCCACCATGGCCTAGAACAATGGTTGATCATACATACCTTTTATAATGGACTCCAATATAACATCAAGGTGACCATTGACGCTGTCGCCGATGGCGCTCTGATGAAAAAACCTTACCCTGAAGTTTGCACTCTCATTGAAGATATGGCTCAAAACCATTACTAATGGGGAACAGAGCGAGCAACATTGGAGAAGAAGGAGCCCCAAGGAGGAATACATGAGATAAGCTCTATGGACATGATGCAAGCCAAAATGGATGCTCTAGCCCTAAAAGTCGAGCATATGTCCAATACCCCAGCCAATGTAGCAGCAGTCACCCAATAATGCGAGATATGTGGAACCCAAGGACACCAATCAGTAGAATGCAACCTGTTGAATGAAACAACCATCGAACAAATCAACTACACCCAAGGAAACCCCTTTTCAAACACTTATAACGTTGGATGGAGGAATCACCCAAACTTCTCCTATAAGAACAATAACCCTATCCAAAACTCTGCACCCTCAAGACCACCAGGTTTTCAAGCTCCAAGACCAAATCAACCTATGCAAGTTGTGCCCCCAAAACCAAACCTCGAGAAAATCATGGAAAATTTTATCTCATCCCAAACTCAACAAAATAAAGAATTCATGAACCAGAACATTCATGTAAATGAATTGATCATACAATTGGGAACTAAGGTTGACCAGATAGTAACTCATAACAAGATGCTTAAAATCCAAATCTCGCAAGTAGACCAAACACAAGCTCCCAAGACTACGCCTGGAGGATAATTTCCTGGACAACCTCAACCAAACCCTAGAGGTCAAGCCAATGCAATTACCTTATGAAGTGGGACTGCTTACGATGAACCTTTTAATCCAACCTTGAGTGGACCTAAAACCCCTAAGGAAATTGGAGTAGAAAAACCAGTGGAACCAGAAAGGGATAAAGACCAAGATAAGGAAGAGACTAGAGGAAAAGATTATGTACCACCTCCGTAATACAAACCCCCGGTACCTTATCCGCAAAGACTAAAGCAAACCAAAATCAATAACCAGTATAAAAAATTCTTAAAGATAATAGAGAAACATAATGTAGAGATTCCTTTTACCGAAGCCATCACCCAAATACCATCATATGCAAAATTCCTTAAAGACATCCTAACCAACAAACGAAGACTTGACGATCCCAAACCCTTAGAATGCAATTCTATCTCTGAAAACCGATTTTCCAAGAAAGAGAAAGACCCTGGAAACTTTTCCATACCTTTTATATTAGGGGACCATGTGATCGATAAGGCGTTTCTGGATTTAGAAGCTAGCATTAGCCTAATGCCTCTGGAAGTTTATGAAAGATTGAACTTAAGAGAATTAAAACCTACTAATATGTCTCTTCAATTAGCTGATAGATCTATCAAATATAGCATTGGTATATTAGAAGACATCCCAGTTAGAATCAGACAATTATATATCCCTACCGACTTTGTTGTCATGGAAATCAAAGAAGATGACGATATCCCAATCCTCCTAGGAAGACCCTTCTTATCTACAGTCGGAACCATAATAGATGTCAAGAGAGGAAAACTGACCTTTGAAGTGGGAAATGAAAAGATAGAGTTTATTCTTTCAAAGTTCCTTTTGGAACCAGTAATAGGAGATGCATGTTATGCCATAGACATTATTGATGAGTGTGTAAGATAACTAAACGAGGAAGAACCTATCCAAATAATCAAACTACCTTCGCCCACCATTTGGGAAGATGATGGATTCAAGAAGATGGAACCCTACATTGATGATAACCTCTATGAATGTTTAGCCCTTACCCCAGATCCTATACCTAGCCCTAAGCAAACCACTTTAGAACTTTAAGAATTACCCAAGAATCTAAGATATGAGTTTCTTGACGAGGAGATGAAGCACCCAACTATCGTGAGTGCTACCTTAAACCAAGCTGAAACAAACAAACTCTTAGAAGTTTTTCAAAAATATCCCTCAACCTTAGGGTATAACATTTCTGATCTGAAAGGAATAAGTCCGTCTGTATGTATGCATCAGATTTTACTAGAGGAAGATTCTAAACCCTCCAGAGAGCACCAAAGAAGGATAAACCCTATAATGAGTGATTTTGTAAAGAAAGAAGTCCTTAAGTTACTAGAAACTGGTATCATTTATTAAATCTCAGATAGTAGATGGGTAAGCCATGTGCATGTAGTACCCAAAAAGGGAGGCATCACTGTCGTTAAAAACCAAAAAGGCGAGCATGTAGCCAAGCGTTTGGAAGGCGGTTGGCATATGCGCATAGATTATAGAAAGCTAAACAAAGAAACTTGGAAAGATCATTTCCCTTTACCATTTATAGCCCAAATTCTTGAACGTTTAGCTAGACACTCTTATTTATTCTACCTAGATGGATATTCTGGATTTTTCCAAATCCCTATTCATCTTGAAGGTCAATAGAAAACAACTTTTACATGCCCTTACAGAACTTTTGCCTACAGACGAATGCCATTTGGACTTTGTAATGCTCCTGACACTTTCTAACATTGTATGATGTCAATCTTCACAAATTATCTCGATGGAATTATGGAAGTTTTTATGGACGATTTCTCGGTATGCGGGGTTGATTTTAAAAATTACCTCGCTAACCTTGAGAAAATTCTGGAAAGATGCATAGAAGTAAACCTCGTATTGAACTGGGAGAAATGCCATTTAATGGTGACCGAAGGTATAGGTTTAGGACACATAGTCTCTGAGAAAGGTATTGAAGTTGATAAAGCCAAAGTAGAAGTTATGGAAAACCTTAAGCCACCTAAGACCATTAGGGAAGTCCGAAGTTTTCTTGGTCATGACGGTTTTTACCGATGCTTTATCAAGGATTTCTCTAAAATAACAAAACCTTTAACTGGCCTGTTGATGAAAGATGCTGAGTTTAATTTTGATGAAAAGTGTGTCAAAGCCTTTAACATTTTAAAACAAGCCCTAATTTCCGCACCTATTATGCAACCCCCAGATTGGACCGAACCTTTTGAAATCATGTGAGACGCTAGCGATTATGCTGTTGGAGCTGTTCTAGGTCAAAGAAAAGATAAGAAGCTGCATGTGATTTACTATGCTAGAAGAGCCCTAGATGCTGCCTGTAATACGGTGGGAAAACTGACTTGGGTGTTTTACGTTTGATCACAATTGTTGCGGATAGCAAGAGTCGCCACTGACTTTTCTTTTATCCAAAAGGAAAGGTTGAAAATAACAGGAAAGACCTTTCGATATTATTTCTTGAGTTCAGGGGGTAGCCTATCAAAAGGGAAGGTATTAGTACCCTTTTCATTCGTAGTTATCTACAGACTCTTAGTTGCTTGCTAGATCACTTACTTTTGTTTGAAAATTTTCTTGTGGTGTGGGTTTTGAAAGTATTTTGAAAACGTCTTTGTAATGGTTCTCGTTTCTGTAAGAATGCGTACAAAGTGTTAGCTTTGAAAATAGTTCAAAGAGGTGTTTGTAGAATGTGTTTTTGAAAGTGATTTTGAAAAGTGTCTTTGTAATGATTCTCGTTTCTATAAGAATGCGTACAAAGGTTTTTGTCTTTTGAAAATGTTTCAAATGAAAGTGTTGGTGTATAAAATGTTTTTGTTGTGAGAAAGCGAGCAACTAGGAGCATCCTACCTACTCAAAAGGTCTAATGTTCTTTTCCTCCTCCTTTAGATGTTGCTATCTTACCATTGATTTGGTAAGAAGCCCCATCATTTGATGTGAATGGATAGGCATGGGACATTTGTATAGTCATAGAAGGAAACCTATTGGACGTTTTAGCAATGTCGTTTAGGGACTAGATCGTTTACCGAAGGCAACATTGAGGGTCATCGAGGGACTACGATCTTTTATCGAGGGTCTTTACTAAAATGCCCATATTCGAGGGACATAACTATTTCTCCGAGACAACAAGTGAGATTACCCTAAGGGTGCATGTGTGAATAGTGTGTTTGATTTGCATGCATTTTATCTTTGAACTTTAGGTTATCTACTTGGTGGTTTTTATTTTGCCATACATCCTAGTTACTAACATTTGTATAAAAGCAATAAAAATGCATAAAATAAATCCTACACTATTACAACCATATTGAATAGCAATAAAATATAAAGACAAAATAACATAAAGAAATTAAAATGGGATTTTTGATTTGGGCAGAAGCACTCTTCGATTCTGCTTCTCTGACTCCCTTCGATTTGGCCTGGAAGTAGTGAAGGCGTGCCTTCCGATTGGGCCTGGAATCAACTTGAGATCCAGTTTACCTTTCTGCTTCCTTCGACCGGGGCCTGGAAGTCAGTGTGGGCGTGCCTTTCGACTGGGGCTGGAATCAACATGAAGTGCACTCTTAACCTTTCTGCTTCCTTCGACTTGGGCCTAGAAGTAGTGAGGTGTAGCCTGACTTCCTGCTTCCTTTGACTGGGGCCTGGAATCAGCATAATCATTCTTCTGGCTACCTCTTTCATTTAGACCTGGAAGTTAGTGTGGAAGCCTAAGGCTTCGTTTCATACTTCCTTCCTCCTGTTTATTTCGTTTGAGATCTTAAATAGCAACATGGCCTGAGGCCATGCTAGCATTGTCTTATGGCCAGGTTTGTTCTTAAAGCATATTTAATAAATTAAGAAACAAAACCAAAAGGATTAGCCATGAAAACAAATTAAAAGGGTGGAAACGAAAAGGAAAACAAATGTTATGTACATGCTTCAAACTAAGGAAATGACTATTCACATATTATGTTAGAAACAAGAGGTTCAAGGTTTAGAGGAACTTATCTTGCTTGAGGATGGAACATGTGGGCTGGACCTTGAGTGGCTGCCTAGATGCTTCTGGATTCTAAGAGAAGGAATGAAGGTGATGTTTCTAATGTTGGATTCGAAGGAGAAGAACATGTGTGGTGTTCTTTCTACTAGATTCGGAGGAAAACAAAGTGTGGGGATTGCTTCAGATTCGAAAGAAACAAGTGTTTAGATTCTGGGTTTGAATATGTGTTTAAGTGTTTGAGAGTGTTTGAGAGTATTTGAGAGTGTTTGATGATTTTTCTCCACGCCTCAAAGTCTTTGGATGTGTGTCCAGCCACTTATACATGTTATGGAGCCTCTTATTTATAGGCAAAGCTGGCTGAGATTTAGGAGGGAAAACAAAACAATTTGAACAATTTGAGTAATTTGCTTTTTGTAGCTTTCGAGGGACAATATTTATAAACCATTTTGGTGCAAGAATGGGGCAATGTTTCAGGACTGTTGTGCAGCAGTTTTGGAGCGTTATGGCCAGTGTACCAGGCCTAAACTTGGCAGCAAGCATCTTTTGAATATTCCATCTTTCGTTTGGACCTCCTTCGACCAGATCCTTCTTCCAGTAATATTATTTGATTTTCATCCAACAAGCGTTCTTCAAATGGGACCTTTTTTATACATCCTTTGAAGGGGCCAAATGTGTGTCCCTTGAATGGGTCACCAAAGTATGACTTAAGGTGGGTCTTTGTAAGTCCTTCGAATGGACCATCAAACATGTCCTTCGAATGGGACACCCAGACATGTCCTTTGAATGAGTCATGAATGTATCTTTGAAAGGGACAAATGTGCCCTTAGAATGGACTATGTAATTCTTAGAATTAGATAGCAAGGTATATCCTTTGACAAGGACTCCTATGTATGCCCTTCAAATCCACCAATACATGTCCTTTGAATGGGGGCACCAAGCATGTGTGTTGAAGGTTGTCAAGGGTGGCATTGCAGCATACTAAAGGGAAATGTTGTCCAATCGAAGCTAGTATAAACATAGTCACTGCCCTGTCGAAGCCTGTGTGCAGGAGGTCTAAATGCCCAAACAAAGCTTGCAACAAAGGGAGCCACATGCCTAAACGAAGGGTGTAGCCAAACTTGCATTGAAGGAAGCCATATGTGAAAATAAAAGAGGCATGCAGGAGGCAAATTGTCCAATCGAAGGATGTCAGCAAGAGGCTTTTTGCCTGGGAATCGAAACAGGCTACAAAAGGCCTTTTCCTTGTGCTTGCTGGCCTGGTGGGAGCCTCTTGCATGCAAGGAGGAAGCTATGGCTCAGTCGAAGGCTGCATGCAGCAATCCTTCAACTTGTGAATCAAAGCAAGCATGAAGGGAATCAACATAGGCATGCAAGAATCAAATGTCCAATCAAAGCAGGCATATAGTCATCAATTGTATTGTGAACCATGTGAGACCAGAGATGCAATCAAAGGTTGCATGCAGGAAGCTCCTGCCTTGTGAATCAAAGTCAGCATGCTAGAGGCTAATGCCTAATCGAAGGATTTAAGCCAAGCTTGCATCGAAAGATACCAGAAGTCCAATCGAAGGATGTGTATCGAATGAAACTTGTTTTTCCTTCAATTTTGTCAAAAGATTATTTTTATCTGTTTTCCCCTTTTTTAACAGCTTCCTCTTTAATTTGATGCTGAAAAATCCAATTGTACTTGTGTAAGATTGAATTTTGATAATCCTTGTGAGAAATGCGTTGAGAAATGAGAGGGCAAATTTTGGGGTAAAAAAGCTTCCCCTGTTCAATATTTTTAAACCTGAAGAGTTAGATTGGCGAGTCCGTCATTCGTGACTTGAAGGTGGAAGATGATTGAACACTAGAGTGCCCAGAAGTTTGCACTTGATGATGTGGTGGTAGATTGTGTAGCGAATGGGCTTAAAGATGCCATTTGAGAGGTGATGGAGAGTTGTCGGAGATGGGCTTATATATGCCATCCAAAGGTGATTGTTAGCATAAATTAGACTAAGTCTAAATTTGACTTCAACTGGAAAAGAATCCGAATAAATCTTTGGAGCGATTTATCTGAACCAGAGAAAGTGTCTACCCGAAAGGAATCAGGATAAACCATTGATAGATTTAAACTGAACCAGCAGAGGTCTTGAATATTCTTTAATTGGAAAGAATCAGAATAAATTTTTTGAGCGATTTATCTGAACCAGAGAAAGTGTCTATTGAACCAGCAGAAGTCTTGAATATTCTTTAACTGGGAAGAATCAGAATAAATATTGGAGTGATTTATCTGAACCAGAGAAAGTGTCTACTGGAAAGGAATCAAGATAAACTATTGATCTATTTAAACTGATCCAGCAGAGATTTTGAATATTCTTTAACTGGAAAGAATCAGAATAAATCTTGGAGCAATTTATCTGAACAAGAGAAAGTGTGTACTGAACCAACAAAAGTCTTGAATGTTCTTTAATAGGAAAGAATCAGAATAAATCATGGAGGGATTTATCTGAACTAGAGAAAGTGTCTACCGGAAAGGAATCAGGATAAACCATTTATCGATTGAAATTGAACCAGCAAAGGTTTTGAATATTCTTTAACTGGAAAGAATCAAAATAAATCTTGGAGCGATTTATTTGAACCAGAGAAAGTGTTTATCAGAAAGGAATCAGGATAAACCATTGATCAATTTAAACTGAACCAACAGAGGTCTTGAATATTCTTTAACTGGAAAGAATCATAATAAATCTTTGGAGCGATTTATCTGAACCTAAGAAAGTGTCTACTGAAAAGGAATCAGGATAAACCATTGATCGATTTAAACTGAACCTGCAGAGATCATGAATATTCTTTAACTGGAAAGAATCAAAATAAATCTTTGGAGCGATTTATCTGAACCAAAGAAAGTGTCTAATGAATTAGAAAAAGTCTTGAATATTCTTTAACTGGAAAGAATCAGAATAAATCTTGGAGAGATTTATCTGAACCAGAGAAAATGTCTACCAGAAAGGAATCAGGATAAACCATTGATCGATTTAAACTGAACCAGCAGAGGTCTTCAATATTCTTTAACTGGAATGAATTAGAATAAATCTTGGAGCGGGTTTAGCTGAACCAGAGAAAATTTCTACCAGAAAGGAATCAGGATAAACCATTGATCAATTTAAATTGAACCAACAGAGGTCTTGAATATTCTTTAACTGGAAAGAATCAGAATAAATCTTGGAACGATTTATCTGAACCAGAGAAAATATCTACCGAAAAGGAATTAGGATAAACCATTGATCGATTTAAATTGAACAAGAAGAGGTCTGAAGAAAGTATTCGTCATGTAGGTAGTCACCCAGTCCTATTTCTAGAATTAATCTATAATTGATTTGTTCACAGATAGTTGTCCTGTTTTGTCGAAGATTATTGATGATAATTTTCTGTTGATTGATCTTTCCTGAAAAGGTAAAGAGTTAGTTGTATGCAATGCCATGATGTATGAAATGCATGGCGTAATGATGTTTCTCAAAATAAATGAGATCACGATATATATATGCATTTGTTTCGTCGATGTTATGATGTGTGAATGCAATGTATGAACATATTAGTTGTTCTGCTGCAGTGTTGCTGGACTGGGAAAAATAAATCCCTAACGGCTGCTGGAGATGAAGAGTATGTGCATCTTCAAACTTTTTTTAGAATGTTTCTGCTGGTGATTCCCGTTTTTGTTATTTTGAGGAGAAATCCACTGGGGGATGTTGATTTTGCTTGAGAGGAAAACTCTGTGGAGAGTGTTGATTTCCGCTTGGGGAAAAGAGTTCAGGAGTTTCAGTTGTCCGCTGCTCTACTAGGGAGCTATCTCTTGATGGAAGAGAAAGGCAGTTAACAACTTGTTGGGGATAAAAAAGTTAACTGTTATCTGGTTTGGCTTCTAGGCTTTGCAGCAACTCACTGGGGATTGTAGAAGAGTATATTGGGGAATAGGGGTTGTGATCCCTTGATTTGTAGTAGTTGGAGAGGAAAACTCAAGCTGGGGAATCTTTCCGTTTGTTGGGGGAAATAAACCATGTTGCCAATCTGTTGGAAAAGTGTTTTATTTTGGAAGAACTCCTCGAGGATTCTTGAGATCAACTCAGTTGGGGAGAAGTTTTCAGAGATTGAAACTCTGGCTGGGTATCACCTATGAAAAGGAATTTGTGGGAATTTGTCTCTGCCCATAGTAGTAAGTGTTGTAGCAGTTCCAGAAAGGGTTTGCTTGGCCGTATGTGACCTTTTGCTGGAATCCAATTTCAATGCTCCTAGGTGATTCAGATATAGACCTACCCCTGGTTACTCAAAACTTCTTGAGAGATTTCTTGGAATCTTGACTTGATTGCCCCAGATGTGCTAAACAATGATCATGTTGTGCCCCCTTGTTTATAGGAGATTTGCCGTTGGAAGTGTCATCCCATTTGAAGTGATTTTGTTCACTGAGAGAGATTTCGTTCGCTGGATATTCATCGTGTGAATTTCTCCACTGTAAAACAATTAGCCATATGCAAACAACGATATTCAAATAATGCAAAGTTTATGCTTGTCTTTAAGTTTTTAAAATGCATTTTAGCAGATAAAAGAAATTTATAAGAGTGTGAATTCAACTCAGGATTTAGAGTAAGCCTTACAGGAGTCTGATACCTTTTGTAACAGTATGCTTTCGAACTAACCCATGCTTCAATTAAGACTTTGAAAGGTTGTATCATGGTCTGGTTCACGGTTTAAGAAACAAAGTATAAGGCTCAAAGTGTATTTGTACCCGTCTGTTCTTCGTGATGTTCTTAAATCCTAAACTCGGTTAATTGTGCGTTTGAACTCTTATTGAGTTTGAAATGACGTTTTGGTGATGGTTCAGACAAGTTAGGTTTGTTGGAAGGCAATCACTTTTGCAACATTTTTCATGTTTCGAGGATTTGTATTGACCTATTTTTGATTTATTATCCCTGATTTTTGCCTGACTGTTCTTGTTTTGAGATTACAGTCAGCTGGATACCCTAGTTTTTCTTAAGTCTCTTTCATAGGTTTTGACTTAGTGGGATTTTATTTTGAGAGGTAATGACTGCCTATTTGATAAGGAACCATCGCCGTCTTTTGATTCCAGAGGTAAGTTTTTGATGTCATTCGTTGTATACAAAGTGAAAGCTTGCGACTGACGCGCACTTAAATTAATTGAGAGACTAACCTGCCCCGGGTTTTGATTAAAGGTTTCAATTTGTGTGAAAAATAAAACTCCTACTTCTTTAGCTCAAAGGGGTTAACTAGGGATTATCCTCCTTATAACTCACGTGTTTAGGAATTGAAAGAAACACATGTACATCGTCAGCAAGGTCTATCCAAAAGCATATTGTATGAGATCATGGCATTGTTTTCGTCATCCTCCCTCTAAAGGCTTGCAACTTTTAAATCAAGAGTTGAATATCATAAATAGATTAAAAATCATAGTTTAAATAGAGTGAAAATGGATGGATTAATTCAAGACAAACATATGCAATGCATTAATGAGAGTAACCAAAGTTTAACATAAAGATAAGTGTTTAAGCAAACAAAGAAGTTACAACTGAAAATTAGAATAAACAGAAAATTCCTCCGCCTATATCGTTACTTCATATGGTATGCTTTTGAGGATGACTGAAGAACTTCAGCTGACCATCTCGTGCAAATTCCAATGCTCCTTCATCGATTAAGTCTTGAATCTTATTTTTCAATGTCCAACAACTATCAGTATCGTGCCCCAGACTGTTGGAGTGATATGCACACCTTTCATTGGGATGGTAACTAGGAGCAACATTGTTAGGATTCCGAGAAGGATCCTTCAGTGTGACCAAATTCATATTCAACATGTGTGGCAAGACTTGCAACATTGGCATGTTGAGTTTGGTATATTTCTTATTGGATGCATTCCTTTTATGCCGATTACCCTATTCTTGTTGACGAGGTGGTTGTTAGGCTCGTGACGTGGAAGCAATTTGGAAAGGTCCACTCTCCATCAAACCGGCTCCTTGTCACATTAGAGGCTAATTAATAACTCGATCCCCAATTCTAGATGTTTTCCCCATATGGTTGCATCCGTCTTGATGAAGTTTGTTGACGAGGGTCCTTAGCTCCTCTTGCCCCCGAGCTAGGTTTTGGATAAGAGCCATCTGGCCCACCAGTTGTCCCATCATCTGGACTTTCATTGTTGCCATTTCAGTTTGTAGTCATTCCAGCTGGTTATCCCTGTCGTCTTCAGGATTCTCCATGGTCAAGCCCCTAGTGAGGAGTGCTTTCACTTCCTCTTGCCCTTGGATAGGTTCAAGAACATTTCTTGAAGTTGAGCATTTTGAGTCTGAATGTCCTTGATAGTCTGTTCTAGATCCATCTCTACTGAATAAACAGTAGCAGATGAGAGGCCTGTGTGGGAAAAGACTGTCATGATATGATGCATGGTATGTGGATGCAATGTTTCCAAGGACTTAGAAGATTTAAATTTGTTTTACACAAGAAAGGAGCAAACATCAATTGTATTAATAAGTTTAAATTGATTACAACCATGCCCCTTGGGCATACAATGGAGGAAGTAAAGCAAAATAAACTCCTAAGACAAAAAGGTCGAACACATCCTCTTTAGGGCGATGTAGGCGTTCAGATTTTGCTCCTCATGAAGCTGTCTTGTAAGGTCCAGAACCTTCTTTTCACTTGTGTAGAACTGGGCTTCGAAGGTGTCTTGTCCTTCCTTCAGCTGAATTCAAGCTCTTTGTAAGTCTTTAAGAGAAGCAGGTATGGTAGGATGAATGGTAGCATAAGGAACATCTCCTTCGACTAAAGGCTCCATGATGATAGGCAAAGTGGCAGGTTATGGCATACCGAATCTTTGAGCACGAGTTCATACCCACTTAAGATAAGGCTCCAAAGGAATGGAGTTCTTACGCCCTAATGTCTTTCTATCCACTTTGTTTATCATTCTCCAAGCTCGTATGAACCTTTGAAGGTAGCCTTGGTTGTCGCCCTCATAGTCGAATACCAAACCTTGGATGAGTGCATCGTGAGGACCATCTATTCGTGCATACATAAATTGTCGTAATGAAAGAGAAGGATTATATGTGATACCTCCCCTAATGCCTAAGAGTGGGACATTAGGGAATTCCCCACAACGGTCAATGATAGTAGTATCTTTCAAGGATAGAGAACACCAATAAATGTCAGATGTGTGAGGGACATCATCCTTTGAGACCATGTCAATCCTTGCTCATTCTTTAACATTGATCGAGGTAGGTGCGAAGTAAACCACTTGGTGAGTAGGGGAATGCAACACAAGAGAGTACCTCTTTTCTTCATGGTGCGAGTGTGGAAACAATGTAAAATGTCTCCAAGCAAAGTAGGTATAAGATTACGGGAGAGGAAAACCTTAATGGAATTCACATCTATGAATTGGTCCGGATTGGGAAATAGAACCAAACCATAGATTAGAAGGGCCAAGACATCTTCAAAAGCTTGAAAATCCATAGTGTTCCAACAGTCTTGAGCTTTTTCCAACAAGAACTTGTCTAGGAACCATTTGACACCATTTCTTGTTTCCCAGTTAACCGTGACGTCAGATTGTTGTAAGTGTAAAGCTCGAGCAATCTCTTCAGGGTTCAGGTCTCTTTCCATACCGTTGAAAGGTATTTGATTGAGAATAGGAATTCCCAAGAGTTGAGAGAATTCTTCCATAGTAGGCACAAGTTGGTAATCAGGGAAGGTAAAGAAATGGTGCAAAGGGTCGAAGAATTGGAAAAACACCTTCATCATGTCTTCATCAAAGCTTAAGGTAACCAGGTTGAGAAGTTATCCATGTATTTTGGTGAACATAGAATTCTCAGGGACCCTTGACACTAATTCTTTGAGCTGAAAAGGTACTCGTACGAGATTGACTTGGGTTGTATTCCTGCGAGTGAGAGTGATGTCTTACAAAATAGAACAAAGATGAATCTCAAGATCCTTGAAATGGTTAGTCTAAAATGATATGGTACGATGCCATGATGGTATGTATAAGCATATGCACAAGTCAATCAAACAAGTCATTAGGTTTAGGCCTGCATGAGGCTCATAGGTAAGTACCCTCTTGAAGTTTAGTTGGTTCAACCTGTCCTAGAAAGTAAACGGGTTCTAGGGAATCTCAATATCACTGATCTTTCTTCATCGGGAATTGTTTCAGTGCAAGCCTCTTTATTGGCGACCGAAATATCCTGAAAGTCCGATATCAATGAACGTGGTATCGAGTATTAACCAAATTCAGAATACACCAAAGCCGGATACCTCACTACTTCCTAATGTCAGAGTTTCTCAAGTAAGGTTCTAAAGTCAGTTAGTGCTTCATGACACCACATAACGGCCCCGTATTCTCCTTCACTACTCAAGGGATACCGGTACCAACAAATGTGTCACACTAACGTAGCTATTGCTTTGACCATGTCGGTATACCCCGCACAGTTTCCACAACTTATTGCTACTTACCTAAAAAGGTGCCCCAGATCTGGGTAGAGGATCAAAACAAGCCCAAACAAGGAACCATAGTGTAAAGCGAGCAAGTCAAACAAAGAAAAGCAAGTAAAGATGATCTAGCCCTAAGGTAACCCCAATTTTAAGTACTCCCCGACAGATTCTCCAGTTTTGTAATACAGTGGGAGAAGTGACTTGGGTGTTTTGCGTTTGATTGCAATTATTGCAGATAGCAAGAGTCGCCACCGACTTTTCTTTTATCCAAAAGGAAAGGTTGAAAAGAACAGGAAAGACCTTTCGAGATTATTTCTTGAGTTCGAGGGGTAAGCTATAAAAAGGGAAGGTATTAGCACTCTTTTCATCTGTAGTTATCTACGGGCTCTTATTTGCTTGCTAGATCACTTTCTTTTGTTTGAAAATGTGCTTGTGGTGTGGGTTTTGAAATTATTTTGAAAACGACTTTGTATTGGTTCTCGTTTCTATAAGAACGCGTACAAAGTGTTAGCTTTGAAAATAGTTCAAAGAGGTGTTTGTGGAATGTGTTTTTAAAAATTATTTTGAAAAGTGTCTTTGTAATGATTCTCGTTTCTATAAGAATGCATACAAAGGGTTTTGTCTTTTGAAAATGTTTCAAATGAAAGTGTTGGTGTATAAAATGTTTTTGTTGTGAGCAAGCGAGCAACTAGGAGCATCCTACCTACTCAAATGGTCTAATGCTTGTTTCCTCCTCCTTTAGATGTTTCTATCTTACCATTGATTTGATAAGAAGCCCCATCATTGGATGTGAAGGGATGAGCGTGGTACGTTTGTATAGTCATAGAAGGCAACCTATGGGAAATTTTAGCAATGTTGTTTAGGGACTATATCGTTTACCGAAGGCAATATTGAGGGTCATCGAATGACTAGGATCTTTTATCGAGGGTCTTTTCTAAAATGCCTATATTCGGGGGACATGACTATTTCTTCGAGGCAACAAGTGAGATTACCCTAAGGGTGCATGTGTGAATAGTGTGTTTGATTTGCATGCATTTTGTCTTTGAACTCTAGGTTATCTACTTATTGGTTTTTATCTTGCCATACACCCTAGTTACTAACATTTGTATAAAAGCAATAAAAATGCAGAAAAATAAATCCTACAATATTACAACCATATTGAATAGCAAGAAAATATAAAAAAATAAAATAAAGAAATGAAAATGGGCTGTTCGATTTGGGCAGAAGCACTCTTCGATTCTGCTTCTCTGGCTCCCTTCGATTTGGCCTGGAAGTAGTGAAGGCGTGCCTTTCGATTGGGTCTGGAATCAGCATGAGATGTAGTCTGCCTTTATGCTTCCTTCGGCTAGGGGTCTGGAAGTCAGTGTGGGCGTGCCTTTCGACTGGGCCTGGAATCAACACGAAGTGCACTCTTCACCTTTCTACTTAATTCGACTGGGGCCTGGAAGTAGTAAGGTGTAGCATGACTTCCTGCTTCCTTCGATTGGGGCCTGGAATCAGCGTGGCCATTCTACTGGCTGCCTCTTTCCTTTGGACCTGGAAGTTAGTGTGGAAGCCTAAGGCTTCGTTTCATACTTCCTTCCTCATGTTTCTTTCGTTTGAGATCTTAAATAGCAACATGGCCTGAGGCCATGCTAGCATTGTCTTATGGCCAGGTTAGTTCTTAAAGCATATTTAATAAATTAAGAAACAAAACCAAAAGGATTAGCCATGAAAACAAATTAAAAAGGTGGAAACAAAAAGGAAAACAAATGTTATGTACATGCTTCAATCGAAGGAAATGACTATTCACGTGTGTGATCGGTGGAAATAGAACTGACTGTTTTGGAATGCTGGTTCGCGTTTGCGTTTAGCAAAATGTCGCGGTAAGCAAGAGTCGCCACCGTCTTTTATTTTCTCCAACAAGGAAAGGACAAAAGCACAGCAAAATTCCTTTTCGAGATGTTTCTCGGTTCGGGAGGTAGATTATAGAAAGGGAAGGTGTTAGCACCCTTTCTATCCGTGGTTATCCACGGGCTCTTAGGTACTTGCTCACTATGTTTTCAAAAGATTTTTGCTTTTCTTGTGTTTGTGGGTTTTGAAAAAGTTTGTTTGAAAACTTCGATTTATCTCTTGTGTCTGTCCTCAAGAGTGTATGAAGTGTTGTTTGAAAACTTTTGTTAGAAAAGTGTAGGTGCGAAAAGTATTTTTGTTTTTTGAAAGAGCAAGTATCTAAGAACCTCTACCTACTCAAAAGAAATTAAGCTGTGTAAATGTCCTTTAGACAGTACTATCCCACTATTGAGAAGTAGGTAGCACCGTCGTTGGAGTTTTTCGGGTCAATTCGATTATAGGGACATGTGGTCACTAAAGCAATAGTAGGACGCCTTAGCGGTAACCCTAATGTCTTAGATCCTTTTTTTATCTGAGGCAACCGTTTCGAGGCAACTGGATCTTTAGATAGGAGGGCGACCTCTAAAACACCCTATACTCAATAACCACGTCGAGGCAACCAAGCGAGGCGTGCCCTAGGAGTGGCATGTGCAAGTGTGTCAAGTTTCAATTATGTTATCTTTGCACATGTTATAGTGAGCTACGGGTTGATTTTAATTTTCAGAGATAAGTCTTGTCATGCATAGCCTAATTAACATACATCTAGCAGTTAAATGTTGTGCGGAAAATAAATCTACGCTATTACAAGGCGTCGGGTATTTACATCGCCAAAAGCAACCCTTGAAAATTAAATGCGAGAAAATAAAATAAAGCGATAAAAGTCCTAATTAACGCTATTACATCCTCAGAGCAATTACATAAATATGAATCAAAAAATTAATCAAGAACGAACATGCGCGCGAGAGAAAATTGGATCGGAGAAGTTCTTAGGGTTTTGACCCTTTTTTGAGAAAGAAAGAATTTTTTGTTATTTATGAATTAAATTAAATTAAATTAAACCTAAAACTAATTAATAAAAAAGAAATATTTTTTTATCTTTAATGTCTCAAGGAAGTAAATAAAAAATAGTCAAAAGTTAGTAAAAACCCTAATTCTAATTTATTTTATTTATTGCAAAAAATATTGAAATTAACCTAATTAAAAAAAGACTAAATTAATTTGTTAGTATTTATTTACAAAAATAATAAATTAAAGGTGAAATTAATAAATAATAATAATAATAAAAATATTACATTCTTAGTTTTTCTGAATTTATTATGAAAACAATTAATTTGGTTAACTAAATAATAATAATAATTAGTAAAATAGTTAAATAGAAAATATAAAAAATAAGAAGAATAAACCAGGGGGGGTACTGGCCCAATATGGAGGTATGTTCGGAAATTCTTAGGCCCAACAATTCCAGCCACATTTGACTTTCTTGATTGTCCATGCATATGTTGACTGGGAGTATGATGATCATCATCTCATGGCCATTAGATGTGTGCTGGAAGACACCTGGCGCGTGGATATTTGAGGTACATGGTGGATCACTTTTGGAAGCCTGCATGTAATTATATGAAGAAAAATGGAAACAAATGTTTTGGGGGACCTGCGATTCGAACCCAGGTCCCAACGCTCTCAAGCCAGCACGCTAACCACTCCACCATCACGCTTTAGTCATTATTAGAATAACAAACAATTATTATATTAAGAAATTATTCAATATGATGTAACAAAAGAAAAACGCGCGTATTTATTCAAATGGTCCAATGATGTATCAACACATCATCATCGTCTTCCTTCGTTCTGCAAAAACAAACATTAGATAGCGGGGGTTTTTAACCCCCACTAAACATGGTGGCGAAAAATAGCGAATAGAGATACAATATATATAAATATTTCGCGATGGGTGATTTGGATTCGTCTGGTTCTCAGGATTCCAACCATGTGCCTTAGTGGTCTCAACTTTTCCTGGTTTAGGAATCCCCAATGTCAAAGCTCATGAACCCTAAAATTCAACCATGGCATCTTTGGATTCAGGACATTATAATTCAATTAACCTATGCCAATAGCTTCATATGATTCCTATTAACACAAAACAACCAAGAAAATATGTTAAATGCACATGAATTTAACAATACAATTTTGAAAAAAAGCTTCAAACCGTGGTTCTGTGCGTGATGATTCCTTGAGCTACGAAGCTGGAATTTGATTGCCACACGTTCTGGGAACCTCCTGCAGTGTATTAGGATCAACAAAAGTCTTTAAATTGCCCTGGAATGCAGAAAACAGTTTTACAATTTTCTTGAATTTTTTCAATATGCTATGGCCTTTTTTCTGCAGTTTTCTCACGTGTCTGGGATTAGGGTTTGCTTGCTTATATATAGAGGAATGGAATTAGTTCAAAATCTTGAGCAAGAATCCATTGCAATGATGATTGAATATTTGATTGAAAATCAAATCTTTTTGCATTTTCATGATTGAACAAAGTTGCCAATTTTGGAGATTTTGCATCTTTGACTTGGTGCACGAAATTGCCAGCCTTTTTAGGTCATATTTGCTTCACAAAAAGATTGAAAAACCAAATCTTTGTATTTTCCTACAATTTAAATTAATTAAATGAATTAATATTAATTAAAAATCCAATTAATTAATAAAAATAAGAAAATAAATTCAATTAAGCTTGATGGGTCGTGCATAGGCCATGGATGAAGTTTCAAGAAGAGATTTGAGGCCCATTAGCAAAAATGAGGTGTTTTGAGCAAAGTTGACTTTTTCAAATTCCAAAAAATTTCCCAACTTCTCCAATGCATATCTTGCTCAATTTTGATCATATGAACATGTTCTTGGACATTTTGGAAAGGTCTTGAAGTCCTATAACCAATGCCTTTGGTCCCATGTCATTTGGATTTACCAATCTCAAGTTATGGCCTTTGACTCAAAGTGCATTTTTGTTGACTTTTGAATTTGACCTATAATGTAGAAATTGATAACTTTTTATGAGAGAATTTCTTGGACTTGTAACGTGAAGATGGATTGTAGGAAATGTCATCCTCTTCAAAATGAGCATTGGATGGGATTTTTCTGATGAACCATGAAAAAGTTATGCCCTGGTCAAGATACAATTGACTTTTCTACTGTCCAAAAATAGTAACTTTTTGCATCTTGATGATTTTTTAGCTATCCTTGTGGAATCATGATCAATACTTGATCAAATGATTATTGTGGACTCAAAATAAGATGTTGACCAAAAATTTGACTTTTGACTGTAAAATGACCATTTTGCCCTTGCAGTTGATTGTAGGTCAAATATAGCTTTTGACTGTGGAATTTGGCACTGTGAGTCTTGAAACTTGGCATGTAGATGCTTGAGGATGTATATGGGCACTTGTGACTTGATTGAACCATTAAAAACCTCAAATTCCTTGGAAGAACCAAAACCCTAATTTCAGCTGGCTTAGGAGGTGGTTTGATTGTCTACCTCTTGAGCTAATCTTGAACCATTTGAAGATGATTCTTGACAAACCTTGAAGAATATGGGAGGGAAAATTTTGGGGCACAACAGTTTCCCCTGTTCAATCTTCTTAAACCTGAGGATGTAGATTGGCTTGTGTGCCTTTCGTGATCCGAAGGTGGAAGATGATTGAACACTAAAGTGCCCAGAAATTTGCACTCGCATAGTAATGTCGAGAATGGGCTTACAGATGCCATTTGGAGAGATGATGGATAGGAGGATGGGCTTATAGATGCCATCTGGAGATGTGACAGAATCTTGTCGGGGGATGGGCTTATAGATGCCATCTGGAGATTGTTCGTTGAATTGTAACTTGGTAGGTTGAAAGAGGGAACCTGTGTAGGGTTGCCTGATGATGAGTCAGTGTAAAACTGCATCTTGGAAGGAAGGAACCGGTGTAGGGTTGCTTCATAATGGTCAAGTAGATAGTTGTCCTGTCTGGTTTCAGGTATTAATCTATAATCCGTCGTCCACAGATATTTCCTGGCTAGTTACAGGTGTTGATCCGGAACTTAAGAAGGCTGGCCAATGAGATAGTTTTCTTGTCTGGTTTCAGGTATTAATCTCTGAACTGAGAAAGAAAGATGGTTTTCCTGTCTGGTTTCAGGTATTAATCTTTAATCTCTTCATGTAGATAACTTTCCTGTCTGGTTTCAGGTATAGATCTACAATCAGTTCATATAGGTGGTTTTCCTGTCTGGTTTCAGGTGTTAACCTATGATCAGTCATCCACAGATATTTCCTGGCTAGTTACAGGTGTTGATCTGGAACTTATGAAAGGTTGGTCAATGAGATAGTTGTCCTGTCTGGTTTCAGGTATTAATCTCTGACCTGAGAAAGAAAGATGGTTTTCCTGTCTGGTTTCAGGTATTAATCTTCAATCTCTTCATGTAGATAACTTTCCTGTCTGGTTTCAGGTATAGATCTACAATCAGTTCATATAGGTGGTTTTCCTGTCTGGTTTCAGGTGTTAACCTATGATCAGTTGTCCACAGATATTTCCTGGCTAGTTACAGGTGTTGATCTGGAACTTACGAAAGGTTGGTCGATGAGATAGCTATCCTGTCTGGTTTCAGGTATTAATCTCTGACCTGAGAAAGAAAGATGGTTTTCCTGTCTGGTTTTAGGTATTAATCTTCAATCTCTTTAATATAGATAACTTTCCTGTCTGGTTTCAGGTATAGATCTACAATCAGTTCATATAGGTGGTTTTCCTGTCTGGTTTCAGGTGTTAACCTATGATCAATCATCCACAAATATTTCCTGGCTAGTTATAGGTGTTGATCTGGAACTTACGAAAGGTTGATGGTAATCATCTTTGGATTGACCTTTTCCTGAAAAGGCAAAACATTAGTTGTATGCAATGTCATGATGTATGAAATGCATGATGTCATGATGTTCTCAAAAATAAATGAGATTGTGTCGTATGCACTTTATCATGTATGTAAATAGGAGGTATGAGATGTGATATGTTTATGAATGTATTTTCGTCTAGGAAAATAAATCCTTGACGAATGCCGGGAGCTTGTTAAATCCTGGGCCGATGTTGAAGAGTAGAGTTCTTCGTTTCCGCTGGGGATGATGAGCGAAGATGATTGCACGAATAAACCTGTAGGAGAGGATGACTCCGTTTGGGGAATAAACATGGTGAAGAGGTTACTCTGCGGGGAATTACTCTGTGGGGAAGAGATACTTCGCTGAGATTTTAACGATAAATCCGCTGGGGACTCCGTTGATAAGCTCTGTTGGGGATCTCGATGATGAACTCCGCTGTGGATAGAAAGAGCTTCGCTGGGGATGATTTTTCCGTTGCAACCTGTTGAGGATAACCCAGTTAGACTCTGGTGGGGGATAACCTTCTGAATATGGCTGGAGAGATGCATTTATACTCTGCAGGGGACAAGCTTCCAAAATCTATTGGGGAAGATGATTCAACTCTAGCGGGGAAGCTTTCTTCAGACTGCGCTAGAAAATGGTTCCACTGAGGGCATCTTGGATTCCGCCGGGGAACAATCTTATATTTCCGTTGAGGAATATTAAGACTGTCGGGGATGCTTGCTAAGGAATATTTGTATACTCTGCTAGGGAATATTAAGATCTTCTGGGGATACCCAACTTTTTCAGGACTGATGGTAGACCAACTATGCTTGGAGAGAGTATTGCTGACTTGCTGGGGATACTGTGCCCTTTTGGGGGCTGATGGGAGACCAACTCTGCTTGGGGAGAGTATTGCTGAATCTTGCCTTACTCTGCGGGGAGTGAAGGTATCTTGGTCAAATTCCTCAGCTGAACTTACCTTGGTACCTTGGTGGACAAAGCAACTAGATCGCTTAGACAATTCTTATTGCCCCTACCTCCGATGTCACCTGTAATTAGTCCTTTGTTTCGTATGCAAGTATTTATGAACAACAATTAATGTCATATGCATATATCAAAAATGAACATTGGACGTTCTTTGCAAAACAAAACAGATAAAGGGAAAACAATTGGCGATTTGTCTGAAAAATGGAACTTGTATTGGTTTTGAAATTTGCCTGTAAATAGGCGTTTTGTACAAGAGGATGACGTCCTAGTAAGAGAATGCCGCCGAACAAAACAGAGTTTATACAATTTGTGAAAAGGAAAACAAAACAGCTATGTGAAAAATCCCACTGGGTTCCAACTCTGCTATCGCCTTTATGTCTTCAAGCGTCTCATCACTTTGCTGCTTAGTTGAAGAGGAATCTGATTGATTGATGCCGTATGAGCCTGATAGTCGATACCGAAGTCTGGATGCAGGGTGATCCAATGAGACATAGCATTACGCTTTAATCCCTAACTTTTGCCTGGACCGCCCTTTCGGGTTTTCAGTCCACCGGGATACCCATTTTTGCCCAAGCCGCCTTTTCAGGTTTTCGACTTGCCGGGTGCACGGATTTTTTTAATTTTCATCCCTTATTTTTGCCCTAACCCTTTTGGTTCGCCGGGAAGCCCTTATTTTTTCCTAGGCCAGTCGACCTAGCGGGTCTTTAATCATGCGTAGTATCTTTTTACTATGTCTGCATTGGCGGGGTGAGAAGGTCGTCACCATCCATGGTGGTTAGAATCATTGCTCCTCCTGAGAAGATATTCTTAACCACAAATGGCCCTTCGTACGTGGGGGTCCATTTGCCCATGGGATCACCTTGAGGTAGAATGATGCTCTTGATTACCAGGTCTCCGACTTGATACTCTTGTCGTCTGACTTTCTTGGTAAATGCCTTGATCATCCGTTTTTGGTACGTCTGACCATGACAAATAGTAGTGAGTCTCTTTTCGTCGATTAGGTTTAATTGATCAAGCTGAGTCTGGATCCAGTCATCTTCGCTCAAACCTGCATCCTTCATGATCCGGAGAGAGGGTATCTGAACTTCGATGGGTAGGACTTCCTCCATACCGTAGACCAAGGAAAAGGGTGTTGCCCCTGTTGACGTCCGTGCTGAGGTACGGTACCCATGAAGAGCAAATGGTAACATCTCGTGCCAATCTTTGTAGGTCACTGTCATCTTCTGCACAATCTTCTTGATGTTCTTATTAGCCGCTTCTACAACCCCATTCATCTTCGGCCGGTAAGGAGAAGAGTTATGGTGATGTATCTTGAATTGCTCGCAGAGCTCAGTGATCATCTTGTTGTTAAGATTGGTACCATTATCCGTAATGATCCTTTCTGGTACACCGTATCGACAGATCAGGTTATGCCGAATGAACCGTGCCACGACGTTCTTGGTTACGGTGGCAAAGGAAGCTGCTTCCACCCATTTTGTAAAGTAATCAATTGCTACCAGGATGAAACGATGCCCGTTGGATGTTGTAGGTCTGATCTCGCCGATCATATCAATGCCCCACATTGCAAAAGGCCAAGGTGCCGTCAAGACGTTCAAAGGAACTGGAGGAATATGCACCTTATCAACATAGATCTGGAACTTGTGACACGTCCGAGAATGCTGATAACAGTCGGCTTCCATTGTGGACCAGTAATATCCTGCCCGGAGGATTTTCTTTGCCATGGTATGCCCACTGGAATGAGTTCCAAAGGTACCTTCATGCAGCTCTGCCATGATCCTTTCTGCTTCGATCTTATCCATACAACGCAGTAAGTTTGAATCATGGTTTCGTTTGTAAAGAATACCATTGCTGAGGAAGAACTTTGCCGCGAACCTTCTCAGAAACTTCTTGTCATTAACAGATGCGCCCTCGGGGTATTCTTGAGCTTCAAGGTACCTCTTTACTTCATGATACCAAGGATTTTCTGTTACTTCTTCGGTCTCAAGGTCACAAAAATGTGCAGGTTCATCCAATTTCCAAATAATGATCCGGGGAGCCTCGTTCTCCCATTTGACTTTGAACATAGAAGACATCGTAGCTAGCGCGTCCGCCAACTGATTCTACTCTCTTGGGAAGTGTTCAAAGGTTATCTCCTCGAAATGGGGAAGCAACGTCAATACATACTCCTTGTAAGGAATAAGATTTGGGTGTTTCGTATCCCACTCGCCTTTGATCTGACTGATCACGAGAGCGGAATCTCCGAAGACACTCAGAAATTTGATCCTTAGGTCAATTGCAGCTCGAAGACCCATGATGCATGCTTCATACTCCGCCATGTTGTTGGTGCAGTTGAAACATAGTCGAGCGGTAAGTGGAGTATGAGAGCCTTTAGGAGATATGATCACAGCGCAAATACCGTTACCCAAAGCGTTTGAGGCTCCATCAAAGTGCATAGACCATCGGGATCCTTCCTCAGGTCCTTCATCTGGTCCGGGTACTTCACAATCAGTCACTACCATGATATTCTCGTCTGGAAATTCAAAGCTCATGGATTGGTAGTCATCCACTGCCTGATGTGCCAAATGGTCTACCAACACACTTCCCTTGATTGCTTTCTGAGTCGTGTACTAGATGTCGTATTCAGTCAAGATCATCTGCCATCTCGCTATTCTTCCGGACAAGGCAGGCTTTTCGAAGATATACTTGATTGGATCCATTTTTGAAATCAACAGAGTAGTATGAGTCAACATATACTGTCTTAGCCGGCGAGCAGCCCATACCAAATCGCAACAAGTTTTCTCGAGCAGTGAGTATCGGGTCTCACAGTCGGTAAACTTTTTACTAACGTAATAAATAGCGTGCTCTTTTCGGCCAGACTCGTCATGCTGCCCCAGCACACACCCCATTGAACTGTCAAGTATAGGATTAAAGGTCTCCCTTCAACCGGTGGCATAAGAATGGGTGGTTCTTGGAGATACTCTTTGATTCTTTCGAAAGCGGCCTGACATTCATCATTCCAACGTACTACTTGATCTTTCTTCAGTAGCTTGAAGATTGGCTCACAAGTAGCAGTTAGGTGCGAGATGAATCAGGCAATGTAGTTCAGTCGTCCCAGAAAGCCTCTGACTTCCTTCTCTGTCTTGGGAACTGGCATCTCTTGTATGGCTTTCACTTTGGCAGGGTCCAATTGAATACCTTTGTCGCTCACGACGAAGCCTAGAAATTTTCTAGATCTCACTCCGAAGGTGCACTTGTTCGGGTTGAATCTCAGCTTGTACAACTTCAACCGGTCAAACAGCTTCTGTAGATGGTCAAGGTGTTCCTCCTCAGTTTGGGACCTGGCAATCATATCGTCAACGTATACTTCAATCTCATAATGGATCATATCATGAAACAGAGCAACCATGGCACGCTGATACGTTGCCCCAGCATTTTTCAACCCAAACGGCATAACCTTGTAACAAAAGGTGCCCCACTGAGTAACAAAAGTGGTCTTCTCCATATCTTCGGGAGCCATCTTGATTTGATTATAACCGGAGAAACCGTCCATGAAGGAGAATACCTTATGCTGAGAAGTGTTGTCAACCAGGACGTCGATGTGAGGTAAAGGGAAATCATCCTTAGGGCTCGCCCTGTTCAGATCCCTGTAGTCAACACACATTCAGACCTTACCATCCTTCTTCGGCACCGGAACCACATTGGAAACCCACTGAGGGTAAGAAGTGACTGCTAGAAAACTGACATCAAATTGTTTCATAACCTCAACCTTGATTTTCTCGGACATCTCTGGACGCATACGGCAGACCTTCTGTTTTACCGGAGGGCATTCTTCCTTGGTAGGCAGGTGATGAACCACAATGTCAGTATCCAACCCAGGCATATCTTTGTAAGACCATGCAAAGATTTCCATGTAGTCATGCAGCATCTGAATCAACCTTTGTTTCACACTAGGCTCTAGATTGGCACCAATCTTGACTTCCTTTCTATCTGTCTCAGTACTCGGATTTACCGTTTCCACTGGCTCTTCATGTGGCTGAATGGCCCTCTCTTCCTGGAGTAGCAGTCTTGCAATCTCACCAGGCACTTCGCAATCATCTTCACCTTCGTCTTCGGCTAAGTTGATCAGATTTTCGAAGTCATAACTGGCAGTAGCAGAGTCGTTACCAGTGAGATCCAGAGTGGATTGGGACCTGTATATGTGAGTGTGTGTAAATATAGCTGTTTTGCAATATATAATAAAGAAAGACAAGGAGCGCAAGATTTGAAATACAAAAAACGTCCAATGCTTTTATTAATGATATATGAAAATGACACACAAAAGCCCTCACAAATGAAGCCACGGTGCCCCGGGTAAGACACCGGGCCATAAAGTTTCACAAATATTGTTTGTTACAGATTCAAAACAAAGGAGTTCATTACTGAGTCACAAAAGTAATAGGGACGAAGTCTTTCGTTGTCCAATTGTTTGGTCCACCGTTGGTCGTAGGGTAGATCCAGTTGTCGAATTCAGATTCCTCCATGTCATCTTCAATGGCATTTACTCCTGTATTGCTGATGAACACAGGAGGTCTTCCAATCCTTGCACGACGAACAACCCTCTGAGCTTCTGCAGTGAAACCCAAACCAAACTTGCCAGTCTTCTGAGTGAAATCAGGAAGTCGGCCCCAATTTGTGCACTCACCCTTCTCAATAACAGCCCGGGCATCCTTTAAGGAAGCCATCTTCAACGAAGAATCTTCTTCAGTCAGTCTCTGCTGATGCCAGTGTCTGAGGAACCTCTTCAAAGTGTTGAGATGGGGTCTCAATGACCTCCCCCTCCATCTCTATGTACCGAAACGAGTTAAGGTGGCTGACCATATATTCTTCCCCCCCCCTGCACTGTCACAATCTTCCCTTTGACCGGGCATTTCAGCTTCTGATGTAGTGTGGAGGTCACAGCTCCAGCCTTGTGGATCCATGGACGACCCAGTAAACAAGAATAGGACAGTCGAATGTCCATCACATAGAATGTTGAATCAAAGACCTGAGAACCAACCCTGATTGGAATATCAACCTCACCATGTACCATCCTTTTAGACCCGTCAAAGGCCCGGACAACAATGTTACTTGGCTTTAGCTCCAAACCCTCGCAATCCAGCCTGTCTAGAGCTTTCTTGGGCAATACGTTCAATGAGGAACCAGTGTAAACCAACACATGTGCAAGAGTAGTGCCCCTGCATTCAATGGAGACATGCAGGGCATCATTATGGTTCTTCCCTTTAGCAGTCAGATCGGCGTCAGAGAAACCCAACCCATTATCAGCAGTTAAGTTGGCCACACAATCGGTAAACTGATCAGCTAACGTCTCTTGTGGCACGTGGGCCGTCTTCAGGAAGGTAATCAGAGCCTTGTCATGGGCCTTTGAACACAACAACAATGATAGCATAGAAATTTTAGATGGGGTGTGCCCCAGCTGCTCAACTACATTAAAATCACTCTTCTTGATAATCTTAAGAATCTCTTCCATTTCCTATTTGGAAGCTTCAACAGTGGTGGTCTTTGGTGCCTCCGTCTGGGCAGGCATATCAGTAGCGATCCCTTTGCCCCGAGCGTCGGATGACTCGGCAGCAGGGGTAGAAATAGGAACTTGGTCAAGAAGGGAAGCAGGCACACTTGCAGGTGTGATGACAATAGGTCTCTGGATAGCTGGTGGCGCAATATCTGGTGAGAAAAGTCTACCACTACGGGTGACTTTAGCAGGCCCGATGATGTTGCTGACTCCGGTACTAGTATCAAACTCTTGTTTAACTCCAAGCACATAAACATCTTCCCCATAGTGCCACGGGACAGCTTTGTCGGATGTATAGGGGATAGGCCCCGGAACAGTGATGATTATAGGTGCAATCTTCTGGACAGGCGAAATTTTGACAGGCCTCCTTGAGGGAGCCTTAGGAGAGTTGTTGAAGATGGTGACAATGGAAACTTCTTCGGTAGGGGCAGCAGGAACAACAATTTTCTCGAATAAGATCTCTTTGTTATCCATCAGGTTTTGGACGCCTGACTTCAACAAAGGACAACCAGTAGGTGAAACGGAACACAGATGGCAACCTTCACTACATCCCGGAAATAAACCGGCTAGCAACAGGTTCCTCTTGACAGTCAACAGCGGAGTAACAATATCATCCATAGAGGCTACATACAGGTCTTCCTCTACAGCATTCACTCCATGCTTGGGCATGGGAGCAGTCACAACGTTGGGCCTTTCGGGCGCCTCGAACTCTATCTCTTTAGCATCAATTAGGCCCTGAACCTTATTCTTCAGAGCCCAACAATCATCCGTAGTATGCCCCGGGCTGTCAGAGTGATAAGCGCAGCGGGCGTTGGGATTGTACTTTGGAGATGTTGTGTTTACAACCTTCGGAGCTTCTTTTATAGTCACCAGATTGGTTGTCAGTAACTGTGGCAATATCTGGGACAGGGTCATACTGAGACGAGTAAACTGCCTTCTGGGTCTCTCACCCCTTTGTTGGTTGTGATGCTGAGGAGCAGCAACAGGTTTCGAAATTACCACCGCGTTGACAGCTTGGCGGCGTTCCGGTTTATTCTGTCTCCTTGAACCATAAACAACACTGGATTCCTTCTTGAAGGGCTTCTTCTCAGTGCTCGAGGAGGCACCTTTCTGTATCTTCCCAGACTTGATACCAGCTTCTATTCTCTCACCAGTCAAAATAAGGTCTGTAAACCCGACTGAAGAATTCCCAATCAAATGGTTGAAGAACGGACCAGACAGGGTCCCCAAGAACATATCAACAAGCTCACGGTCAGTCAAAGGTGGTTTCACCCTTCCAGCCATGTCTCTCCACTTTTGAGCATACTCCTTAAATCCTTCACCTGTCCCTAGTGACATACCCTGGAGTTGGGTACGCGTAGGAGCAAGGTCGGAATTATACTGATACTGCTTATAGAATGCAGTAGCCAAATCCTCCCAGTTATGAATACTGGCTCCATCCAGCTGATAGAACCATTCGAGTTGAGTCCCTGAAAGACTATCCTGGAAGAAATGGATCCACAAATTCTTGTCAGCTGTATAAGGTTGGATCTTCCTTACATACGACCGGAGGTGCAGCTTAGGACAGGAAGCTCCGTTGTATTTGGCAAAAGTAGGTGCCTTGAACTTGTGGGGAATCACCACCCCATAGGATAAGCCTAGGTCTCCAAAGTCCAACCCGGGCAAATTCTGAATCTCCATAGCACTTAAGCGGTCCTCCAGCTGCTTATACCTATCCTCAGCAGGAGGATACTATTCATCATTATAATCCGTCTCGTTGTCGAAGACCACAGGACTAGGAACCCTTCTCTCATGGGGACTGTCTTTCCCTACAGAGGAAGTAGTCAGATCAACCTCATTTTGTAGTCCATTCCCAAATCTGCGTCCAGTGTTGAACAAGACGGTCCTCTTCTTCTTCTTCTTCTTCTTCTTCTTCTTCAGAATCAGAGTCTTCAACTCCTGTTGACCCTGGGCTAGGCTCATAACCAACTCTTGGAACTGGGCGTTCTGGGCCTGGAGGGCCTTGATAGCTTGTTCAGTAGTAGGTTCAGAAGACATGTTGATTGCTGAAATAAATAGCGAAGAAGATAAGTGACCTGTAAAAAGGGTACCTGTTATGCATATGATGAATGGTATGCTATTTATGCAATGCATTCAAGGGTTCGAAAATTCAAATTCGTTGTAGACAAAAAAGGAACACACGTCATATTAAGAAGTAATTTGTTTAGTACATCAGTGCCTCATGGGCGAAATATTACAAAATACTTAATACCAAAAGACACTGCACATCCTCTTTGGAGCGATGTAAGTGTTGAGGGTCTTTTCCTCGTGAAGTAGGCGGGTGAGCTCCAAGACCTTCTTCTCGCTGGCATGTAAACTGGCTTCAAGAGAATTCCGTTCTTCCTTGAGTTGGATCCAGCTCTTTTGCATTTCTTCCCATGATGTTGGCATGTCAGGATGTAGAATGGTGTATGGGACCTCTCCTTCCATAATTGGCTCTTTGATCACGAGGAGAATGTGAGGATATGGCATCATAAGCTTCTGGGAGTGGGTTCGTACCCACTTGAGGTAAGGCTCAAGGGGGATGGAATTCTTGTGCCCCAGTGTCTTACTATCTACCTTGTTAGGCATCCTCCAAGCTCTGATGAACCTTTGACGAAGTCCTTGCGCATCGTTGTCGAAGTCAAAAACTATGTCAGGAATCAGCATATCATGAGGGCCATCCCTCCGAGCATATCCAAATTGTCTCAAAGCCAGACAGGGGTTGTAGGTGATACCTCCTCTAATTCCAAGTAAAGGAACATTAGGAAATTCTCCGCAACGGTCAATGATAGTGACATTTTCTCTGGACCGAGAACACCAATGTATATCAGAATGTGTAAGAGTCATCAATCGTTGTGACCACCTTACACCCCGCTCGTTCTTCAAAACTGGTTGTGGAAGGTGCAAAATAAACCACCTTGCCAGGAGAGGAGTGCAGCACATGAGAACACCTCTCTTTCTCATTGTTTGAGTGTAAAATGAGTGGAGGATGTCCCCAAGCAATGTAGGGATGGGATTCCTGGACATAAAAATCTTGACAGCATTTATATCTATAAGTTGACCCGGATTTGGGAACAACACCAACCCATAGACAAGGAGTGCCACAATCTCTTCAAAGTCTTATAGGTCGAGAGAATTCCAACATTCTTGCGCCTTCTCAAATAGGAACTTTGCCAAGAATCCCTTGATACCACTTCTGATTTCCCAATGCCCCTTGATGTCAGATGGTTGCAGACGTAATGCTTGAGCAACCTCTTCAAGTTTTGGTTCCTTTTCCGTACCGTTGTAGGGTAGTTGACTAAGAATAGGAATTTTCAGAAGCTGAGAAAATTCTTCCAAAGTAGGCACCAATTGATAATCAGAGAAAGTAAAACAGTGGTGTAAGGGGTCAAAGAACTGGAAGAGAACTTTTATCATATCTTCTTCAATGTTGGTGTTGACCAAGCTGATGAGTCTACCATGTTTTTCACTTAAGAGAGAGTTCTCGAGAATCCTGGATGTAAGCTCCTTGAGTTGAGGAGGGATCCTTACAAGGTTGACCTGAATTGTTTTCCTGCGGAGAGACTCCATGTCCTACAAAACAAGAACAAAGATGAAGATTCGAACCCTTGGAGTGGTTAGCAAATGCATATGATGCTTTATGATGTTATGTACATGGATGCAAACAGTAAGCAAGTGTATATACAGACAGTCATATTCACACAAAGCAAACAAGTCCCTAGGTTTAGGCTTGCATGGGGTTAGTAGGTAAGTACCCTCTTGAAGTTAGTTGGCTTAAAACCTGTCCTACAAATAGTAACCGGGTTCTAAGGAGCTTAATATCATTGGATTGTTTTCTATGTTCATTGTTTTGATTTAGCCACTTAACTGGCGACCAAAATATTCCAAGAAAACAACCCTCAATGAGTGTAGTATCGAGTATCTACCAACCTCGGACTGCACCAAAGTCGGTCATCTCACTACCCCTAAAGATGCCAGGATGGTCAAGTAAGGTTCTAAGGTCAGTTGATGCTTCGCGACACCATGCGGCGGCCCCGTACTCTCCTGGACTTGACTCAAGGGTTACCGGTACTCACTAAAGTGCCACATCAACGTAGCAACTGCTTCAACCATGTCGGTATACCCCGCACAGTTCCCTCACAGTTTGTTGCTACTTCTAAAGGGTATCCCCAGATCCGGGTTAGGATCTATAAAATTCCGATACAAGCCCACAATATTAAAGCATTCCAGGCATACAATTGAAAACATGGTGATCTAATCCTAAGGTACACCTCACTTATAATCTCCCCAACAGAGTCGCCAGTTCTGTGATCGGTGGAAATAGAACTGACTGTTTTGGAATGCTGGTTCGCGTTTGCGTTTAGCAAAATTTCGCGGTAAGCAAGAGTCGCCACCGTCTTTTATTTTCTCCAACAAGGAAAGGACAAAAGCACAGCAAAATTCCTTTTCGAGATGTTTCTCGGTTCGGGAGGTAGATTATAGAAAGGGAAGGTGTTAGCACCCTTTCTATCCGTGGTTATCCACGGGCTCTTAGGTACTTGCTCACTATGTTTTCAAAAGATTTTTGCTTTTCTTGTGTTTGTGGGTTTTGAAAAAGTTTGTTTGAAAACTTCGATTTAACTCTTGTGTCTGTCCTCAAGAGTGTATGAAGTGTTGTTTGAAAACTTTTGTCAGAAAAGTGTAGGTGCGAAAAGTATTTTTGTTTTTTGAAAGAGTAAGTATCTAAGAACCTCTACCTACTCAAAAGAAATTAAGTTGTGTAAATGTCCTTTAGACAGTACTATCCCACTATTGAGAAGTAGGTAGCACCGTCGTTGGAGTTTTTCGGGTCAATTCGATTATAGGGACATGTGGTCACTAAAGCAATAGTAGGACGCCTTAGCGGTAACCCTAATGTCTTAGATCCTTTTTTTATCCGAGGCAACCGTTTCGAGGCAACTGGATCTTTAGACAGGAGGGCGACCTCTAAAACACCCTATACTCAATAACCACGTCGAGGCAACCAAGTGAGGCGTACCCTAGGAGTGGCATGTGCGAGTGTGTCAAGTTTCAATTATGTTATCTTTGCACATGTTATAGTGAGCTACGGGTTGATTTTAATTTTCAGAGATAAGTCTTGTCATGCATAGCCTAATTAACATACATCTAGCAGTTAAATGTTGTGCGGAAAATAAATCTACGCTATTACAAAGTGTCGGGTATTTACATCGCCAAAAGAAGCCCTTGAAAAGTAAATGCGAGAAAATTAAATAAAGCGATAAAAAGTCCTAATTAACTCTGTTACATCCTCGGAGCAATTACATAAATATGAATCAAAAAATTAATCAAGAACGAACATGCGCGCGAGAGAAAATTGGATCGGAGAAGTTCTTAGGGTTTTGACCCTTTTTTGAGAAAGAAAGAATTTTTTGTTATTTATGAATTAAATTAAATTAAACCTAAAACTAATTAATAAAAAAGAAATATTTTTTAATCTTTAATGTCTCAAGGAAGTAAATAAAAAATAGTCAAAAGTTAGTAAAAACCCTAATTCTAATTTATTTTATTTATTGCAAAAAATATTGAAATTAACCTAATTAAAAAAAGACTAAATTAATTTTTAGTATTTATTTACAAAAATAATAAATTAAAGGTGAAATTAATAAATAATAATAATAATAAAAATATTACATTCTTAGTTTTTCTGAATTTATTATGAAAATAATTAATTTGGTTAACTAAATAATAATAATAATTAGTAAAATAGTTAAATGGAAAATATAAAAAATAAGAAGAATAAACCAGGGGCGGGGGGGTACTGGCCCAATATGGAGGTATGTTTGGAAATTCTCAGGCCCAACAATTCCAGCGACGTTTGACTTTCTTGATTGTCCATGCATATGTTGACTGGGAGTATGATGATCATCATCTCATGGCCATTAGATGTGTGCTGGAAGACACCTGGCGCGTGGATATTTGAGGTACATGGTGGATCACTTTTGGAAGCCTGCATGTAATTATATGAAGAAAAATGGAAACAAATGTTTTGGGGGACCAGGGATTCGAACCCAGGTCCCAACGCTCCCAAGCCAGCATGCTAACCACTCCACCATCACGCTTTAGTCATTATTAGAATAACAAACAATTATTATATTAAGAAATTATTCAATATGCTGTAACAAAAGAAAAACGCGCGTATTTATTCAAATGGTCCAATGATGTATCAACACATCATCATCGTCTTCCTTCGTTCTACAAAAACAAACATTAGATAGCGGGGGTTTTTAACCCCCACTAAACATGGTGGCGAAAAATAGCGAATAGAGATGCAGTATATATAAATATTTCGCGATGGGTGATTTGGATTCGTCAGGTTCTCAGGATTCCAACCATGTGGCATAGTGGTCTCAATTTTTCCTGGTTTAGGAATCCCCAATTTCAAAGCTCATGAACCCTAAAATTCAACCATGGCATCTTTGGATTCAGGACATTATAATTCAAGTAACCTATACCAATAGCTTCATATGATTCTTATTAACACAAAACAACCAAGAAAATATGTTAAATGCACATGAATTCAACAATACGATTTTGAAAAAAAGCTTCAAACCGTGGTTCTGTGCGTGATGATTCCTTGAGCTATGAAGCTGGAATTTGATTGCCACACGTTCTGGGAACCTCCTGCAGTGTATTAGGATCAACAAAAGTCTTTAAATTGCCCTGGAATGCAGAAAACAGTTTTGCAATTTTCTTGAATTTTTTCAATATGCTATGGCATTTTTTCTGCAGTTTTCTCACGTGTCTGGGATTAGGGTTTGCTTGCTTATATATAGAGGAATGGAATTAGGTCAAAATCTTGAGCAAGAATCCATTGCAATGATGATTGAATATTTGATTGAAAATCAAATCTTTTTGCATTTTCATGATTGAACAAAGTTGCCAATTTTGGAGATTTTGCATCTTTGACTTGGTGCACGAAATTGCCAGCCTTTTTAGGTCATATTTGCTTCACAAAAAGATTGAAAAACCAAATCTTTGTATTTTCCTACAATTTAAATTAATTAAATGAATTAATATCAATTAAAAATCCAATTAATTAATAAAAATAAGAAAATAAATTCAATTAAGCTTTATGGGTCGTGCATAGGCCATGGATGAAGTTTCAAGAAGAGATTTGAGGCCCATTAGAAAAAATGAGGTGTTTTGAGCAAAGTTGACTTTTGCAAATATCTAAAAATTTCCCAACTTCTCCAATGCATATCTGGCTCAATTTTGATCATATGAACATGTTCTTGGACATTTTGGAAAGGTCTTGAAGTCCTCTAACCAATGCCTTTGGTCCCATGTCATTTAGATTTACCAATCTCAAGTTATGGCCTTTGACTCAAAGTGCATTTTTGTTGACTTTTGAATTTGACCTTTAATGTAGAAATTGATAACTTTTTATGAGAGCATTTCTTGGACTTAGAATGTGGAGATGGGTTGTAGGAAATGTCATCCTCTTCAAAATGAGCATTGGATGGGATTTTTCTGATGAACCATGAAAAAGTTATGCCCTGGTCAAGATACAGTTGACTTTTCTACTGTCCAAAAATAGTAACTTTTTGCATCTTGATGATTTTTGAGCTATCCTTGTGGAATCATGATCAATACTTGATCAAATGATGATTGTGGACTCAAAATAAGATGTTGACCAAAAATTCTGACTTTTGAATGTAAAATGACCATTTTGCCCTTGCAGTTGATTGTAGGTCAAATAGAGCTTTTGACTGTGTAATTTGGCACTGTGAGTCTTGAAACTTGGAAGGTAGATGCTTGAGGATGTATATGGGCACTTGTGACTTGATTGAACCATTAAAAACCTCAAATTCCTTGGAAGAACCAAAACCCTAATTTCAGCTGGCTTAGGAGGTGGTTTGACTGTCTACCTCTTGAGCTAATCTTGAACCATTTGAAGATGATTCTTGACAAACCTTGAAGAATATGGGAGGGCAAATTTTGGGGTACAACAACGTGTTATGTTAGAAACGAGAGGTTCAAGTTTTTGAGAAATTTACCTTGCCTTGAGATGGAATATGTGGGCTGGACCTTGAGTGGCTGCCTAGATGCTTCTGGATTCGAAGGGAAGGAACGAAGGTGACGTTTCTAATACTGGATTTGAAGGAGAAGAAAAAGTGTGATGTTCTTTCTACTGGATTCGAAGGAAAACAAAGTGTGGGGATTGCTTTAGATTGAAAATGAGAAAGTGTTTAGATTTTGGATTTGAATATGTGTTTAGGTGTTTGAGAGTGTTTGAGAGTATTTGAGAGTGTTTGATGATATTTCTCCATGCCTCAAAGTCTTTGGATGTGTGTCCAGCCACTTATACATGTTATGGAGCCTCTTATTTATAGGCAAAGCTGACTGAGATTTAGGAGGGAAAACAAAACAATTTGAACAATTTGAGTAAACTGCTTTTTGTAGCTTTCGAGGGACAGTGTTTGTATGCCATTTTGGTGCAAGAATAGGGCAGTGTTTCAGGACGGCTGTGCAACAATTTTGGAGCGTTATGGCCAGTGTACCAGGCCTGAACTTGGCAGCAAGCATCTTTTGAATATTCCATCTTTTGTTTGGACCTCCTTAGACCAGATCCTTCTTCCAGCAATATTATTTAATTTTCATCCAACAAGCGTCATTCGAACGACACATTTTTTATACATCCTTCGAAGGGGCCAAATGCGTGTCCCTTGAATGGGTAACCAAAGTATGCCTTAAGGTGGATCTTTGTAAGTCCTTCAAATGGACCATCAAACATGTCCTTCGAATGGAACACCCAGACATGTCCTTTGAATGAGTCATGTATGTATCTTTGAAAGGGCCAAATGTGTCCTTCGAATGGACTATGTAATTCTTCGAATGGGCTAGCAAGGTATATCCTTCGATAAGGACTCCTATGTATGCCCTTCAAATCCACCAATACATGTCCTTTGAAGGGGGCCACCAACCATGTGTGTTGAAGGTTGTCAAGGGTGGCATTACAGCATACTAAAGGGAAATGTTGTCCAGTCGAAGCTAGAATAAACATAGTCCATGCTCTGTCGAAGCCTGCATGTAGGAGGTCTAAATGCCCAAACAAAGCTTGCAACAAAGGGAGCCACATGCATAAACAAAGGGTGTAGCCAAACTTGCATTGAAGGAAGCCATATGCGCAAACGAAAGAGGCATGCAAGAGGCAAATTGTGCAATCGAAGGATGTCAGCAGGAGGCTTTTTGCCTTGGAATTGAAGGAGGCTACAGGAGGCCTTTTTCCTTGTGTCTGCTGGCCTGGTGGGAGCCTCTTGTATGCAAGGAGGAAGCTATGGCTCAGTCGAAGGCTACATGCAGCCATCCTTCAACTTGTGAATCAAAGCAAGCATGAAGGGAATCAACATAGGTATGCAAGCAACAAATGTCCAATTGAAGCAGGCATATAGGCAGCCATTGTATTGTGAACCATGTGAGGCCAAAGATGCAATCGAAGGTTGCATGCAGGAAGCTCCTGTCTTGTGAATCAAAGCCAGGGTGCCAGAGGCCAATGCCCAATCGAAGGATGCAAGCCAAGCTTGCATCGAAAGATGCCAGAAGTCCAATAGAAGGATGTGAATCAAAGGAAACTTGTTTTTCCTTCAATTTTGCCAAAAATATTATTTTTATCTATTTTCCCCTTCTTTAACAGCTTCCACTTTAATTTGGTGCTGAAAAATCCAATCGTACTTGTGCAAGCTTGAATTTTGAGAATCCTTATGAGAAAGGCCTTGAGAAATGAGAGGGCAAATTTTGGAGTACATCACTTCCCAACTTAACTAGGCTACCACCAAAAAAGAACTTTTAGTTGTAGTGTTTGCTATGGATAAATTCCGATATTATCTAGTAGGAGCAAAAATTATAGTTTACACAGACCATGCAGCTATCCACTACCTATTAAGTAAAAAAGATGCTAAACCTAGGCTACTCCGATGGATCCTTTTACTACAAGAATTTGATCTAGATATTCGAGATAAGAAAGGAACATAAAATGTAGTTGCTGACCACCTTTCTAGGCTCGAATACCTGAAACCAGAGTTAGTTCCCATAAATGATGACTTTTCTTATGACAGACTAGTAGCCAAAATAGACACCTTTGAGAAAGATTACCTAAATCATTACGAGATCCCTGAGAAAGCCCTAGCAGTTAGTAATGTACCCTGGTATGCTGACTTTGTTAATTATTTAGCTGCTGATATAGTACCCCTAGATCTTAGCTATCACCCAAAAAATAAGTTCTTTAATGATATGAAACACTTTTATTAGGATGAACCACTTCTGTTCAAAAGAGGCACCGACGGTATTTTTCACCGTTGTGTCCCTGAAGAAGAGGTAAGGAATATCATAGAACATTGTCATTCCGTACCTTATGGTTGACATACGAGCACCTCTAAAACATACGCTAAAATCCTCCAAGTCGGCTTTTTCTGGCCCACACTTTGGCGTGATGTCCATGCTTACATTGTCCAATGCGATCGGTGCCAACGCATTGGGAACATCTCAAGATGTGACGGAATGCCCTTAAGGAACATTCAAGAAGTATAACTTTTCAATGTATGGGGTATAGATTTTATGGGTCCTTTTCCATCCTCCTTAGGCAATAAATATATCTTAGTGGCTATTGACTATGTGTCTAAATGGATTGAAGCTATAGTTGCACCCACAAACGACACACGGTTAGTACTCAAACTGTTCAAAAATTACATATTCCCCAGGTTTGGAATACCCCGTCTTGTCATAAGCGATGGTGGATCACATTTTATATCAAGGATTTTTGACAAACTTTTATGTAAGTATGGAGTTAGACATAAAGTAGTAACACCTTACCATCCACAAACTAGTGGATAAGTGGAAGTATCTAACAGGGAGATTAAATGGATCATAGAGAAAACTATTTCAATATCTAGAAAAGATTGGTCTCAAAAGCTACAAGAAGCATTGTGGGCCTATAGGAAAGCTTATAAAACCCCTATTGGAACTACCCCTATCAATTTGTTTATGGAAAGTCATGTCATTTACCCTTTGAGTTAGAACACAAAGCCTATTGGGCCATCAAAACCTTAAATCTAGATTATTTGGCTGCTGGTGAGAAAAGAATCCTTGACATTCATAAACTAGAAGAACTCTGCCAAAATGCCTATGAAAATGCCATAATATACAAGAAAGAACTAAGGCATGGCTAGGAAATAGGATTATAAAATGGAATTTAACATAGGAGATCTTGTTCTCCTTTTTAACTCCAGGTTGAGACTTTTTCTAGGTAAGCTATACTCCAGATGGACTGGTCCTTATGAAGTTTCTAAGATCTTAAAATTAGGTGTCGTGGAAATCAGAAACAACTGTTACAACCCATTCACAGTAAATGGACAAAGACTCAAGCTTTATAAAGGAGGTGACATTCCCATTGACTACTCCAACCACACTTTGATCGACCCACCAGTACCTATTTCCGAGATATAAAGTCTATTTCGTCGAGCTAATGACGTTAAATAAGCGCTACATGGGAGGAAACCCATGGGTTTTATTTTCTTTCCTTTTTCTTTACTTGCATTTATTTATTTATTTTATAATTTTATCGCCTTATGTTTCCCTATTTTTCGAATAACAGCTTTAATGTTTGTATTTTTCAAGACAACATTCTTGTCTAACCATACATTTTCAGGATGCCGCCTTTTGATGACATGCACGTCAACTTTAGAAATGAGATTCAAAAACAGCGCTATGAGGCATTGTCCCTTCACCCGATGGCTCCTACCCGGTATCCAGACGAAGGTTGCTTGGAAGTCTTAGGCTTGGAGCCTAGTGTCAGATTCCTATGCCACCAACTCAACTGGGAGGAGTATGCTGATAGCAAGAACGAGACTTACCAGAACCTCACTTTAGAGTTCCTCATCTTATTGGACTATGATCCATATGTTGATCTAGATGGCCACATTACTTTCAAATTGTTCGGGACAGAGTATGTTTTCAACCACAAGGAGTTCAGTGATCTTTTAGATTTTCAGACTTATCCCGATGCTATTCCAGAGTTACCCTTGGGTTACTTCATGACTAGAGACGTGGAGAAGTTTTGGGATGACATCACTTCTAGGAGTAGCTATGATCCTAACCACATGATGTCAAACGTCATCCATAATCCGACCCTCCACTATTTTCAGATGATTCTGGCCCATACCTTCTTAGGAAGGAGTGATGCTGACCACCATGTATGTGATGAGGAGGTATTCCTCTTGTTTTGTGCTAATCAGTCACATCCAGTTGGTTGCGGTAACTTCTTGATATGGAATCTGCACATCATTGCCCTTCCCTATGAGAGTATCATACATGTGGGAGGGATGGTGGCGCACATTGCTATTTCTTTGTGTCTTGATAGGTAGTTACGTCACTTGACCCCTTACTAGTGATACACATTGTTGGATATCGAGTATTGCTTGGATCATGGATTGATGAAGCGTGTCTCCTTCAGCTCAGACTCTTTCAGGCTCCTGATCAAGAATGAGACGATACACTACTTCACTTTGACATATCCTATGATGACCAGTGTACATGATCCGGCTAACTAGACCTACATTTTGGAAGGCCAGGGAGAGACCATTGATGTACCTAGATCTCCACCTATGGCAGAGTACATCCCTACACCACTTTCACCCAGAATGACCGTACTTTCTAATAATTTCTCTTTGCAGTAGCCAGATGTGGATACGCAGCTAGCTGAGTTGCATATGGAGGTGGCCCGACTTCGACAAGAGATTATTGAATTCACCTTGCAGCATGAAGTGTCTGATTAACTCATGCGTCGGAGGCCGGCCTTCTTTACCAAGAGATTGTTGAGTTGTATCGATAGATAGCAGGAGGCCCACAAGCCCCATGAGGCTCTGACTCTGACCTTTATGATGATCTCCCTTCCGGTGTTGACGCTATGTCATCCAAGATTCAAATTATAAAGAAAAACATGTCAAAGATGTTGTCCATGCCCCCCCCCCCTCGTGCGAAAAGTACAAGGCCCATGAGAAAAAATTCAAAATCTGGCCCATCCAGATTTTGCATACCTGGCGCCTTCCATAACCCTCATGGCGCCTGCCATGGGGTATGTACCTTTTACGGGGTAGAACCACCAAAACCACCATTTTTCATCTTCCAACCCTAAAACCTCCATTTTGCCTCTCCAAAACCTCCATCAAAACCCACTAAAAGTTCATAACTTTCCCATTTATTCAAAACCCCACTAACATTTCCTACTGTACCACTTCATTTCCCTCATTAAAATCCACAAACCACCATTTTCACCTTCTTTCCATAAAAAACCATTTTCTCCTCTTTCACCAACAATGGCAATAATTGAGTTCGACGGATTTTTTCTTTGTGATGGAAAACTGGGGTCGAGGCAGAGAAAAATTCTCGAGAAGTTGCAGACACAAGAAATTTCTATGACAAGGTATATCGATACTGACTGTCTATACACTTTAGGAATTTATCATAGGGTTTTCTACATGTTAGACACTTTAGGATTGCACGGTATTTTTGCTAGGAGAGAACCAACCTATGAGAGGCTGACCAAATAATTTTTAAGTCCATTGATTTATACTATCAGTCCCAACATTGCTAGCATGATCGGTACGGTAAAATTTTGAATGTTTAATGTTGAATATGAGTACACTACCGATGCTTTAGCAGAGTTGTTGGACATGCCTCATGGGGAAGGTTTTATCTATGAGACCCCTTTGGATTCTGATTGATCAATTGAGGCATTTGCTTTTTGGGATAGATTGTCTAGTTCCACCATTTCCTCTTTTGAGGGTATTCTTTCCCCAATGATCCATAACCCGGCCATTCGTGTTTTCCGTTATTTATTGGCTTGTACTATTTTTTCCCGGGAGAATCCAAACAAGGTCAATGCAAAAGAACTTTTGTTTTTTCAAGGAAGCCTCACTGGTTTAAAAATTAATGTTGTCCCATTTATGATTGCACACATGTCTTCTGCTTTGAGAAAGGGGGGCGCTATTTCTTTTAGAGGATTGATTGCCTTAATTGCTCGGGCTTTGAACTTGGACACTGAGTTAGCCACTTTGGTACCTCTACCTAACTGCATAATTAATTTAGTTTTTGAAATATATGAAATTATTCAAGGTTAGGAAAGAGGGAGGTTTTAACCTCATGATCTATGGTGTGACTATTCCTAGTGTCGCCTTACCTAACTCCCGGAGGACTGATGTGCTGCTTGAGAGAAATTGGACTTATGATTTGTCTGCTCCACCTATAAGGGGACCATTGCTCCCTAATGTTCCTCTTGGGGATGGACATGAGAATGATGAGGAGTATGAACGAGAAGACCAGTCTCCCGCTCCACATATGTCCCCCACCACGATTCACCAGCACACACTGCACCATCTTCTTCATATCATTCTGAAGGTGTTGCCCTTAGATTTTACATCACTAAGGAGATATGGCGAGAGCATCTTGCTCGAGAGGAGAGGCAGGATGGCATGCTCACCATATTGCAACAGCAGCTGACTGGCAACATGAGCTTCATGCAAACTTCTCAGCAACATACTGATTATTGTCTCTAGAATATCATGCAATCTCAGCTTGCGATCAGTACTGAGCAGCAGCATCAGCAGGGCTATTTTTAGAGGAACTTTACACTTATGGAGGCCACTCAGGGTTCCCTATTAGGGAACCTTCGACAGGTTCAGAGTTCTCAGGCCACTCTATCAGCCAGACTGGAGCAGCTAGCCTCTTCCCAGAGCGATCATTGTCGCAGTAAGTCTCGTCACCCTTCGCATCAGTAGGATGGCGAGGGCACCAATGGTCGCTCCTAGATACATCCATGTTACTCTTTCCATATTTTATTTTGAAACATTGGGGAAATGTTCGATTTAAGTGTGGAGGAGATTTTATTTCTTTTCCTTTTCTTTATTTTTAAGTCTTTATTTTTTGTTTTGAGTTTATTTACCTTGCTTTGTTTGTTTTCAATAAAATTCATGTGCTTGCCGAGTCATTTGTATGGTGTATTTCTATTTTTCCCCATTTCTTAGCCCTACCAAAAAATTTTGACAAAAGAAAACAATATCCTTTGAAATTTTTTGGGCTTTAAGACAGGTTTAAGATAGGATGTAGATGACTTGGGAAGTCCTTTTGAAAAATTGGTATCGTTTCAACACCATAAGCTTCGTAATTATAGGAACTGATCTTGATAACCTTATGCTATGGCCTTAACCTTCATCTTTAGTAGTTTATTCTAGCAGTCAGCTCCGGCTTAAGCATGCTCTACGTAGGAGACCGATGAATATAAGTGAGTGATCCAAATTATTTTTGTTGTGCTTTCATGATTCATATGCTACAACTCCAGGATAGGTGACCCTCACAAAGTCACTTAACCTAAAAAGGGGTTGTGAGAAATTGCAAAAAGAATAAAAGAAAATAATTTTTGCTCATTTTTGGTTGGTTCATAGGTTTCTGGTGCTGGACTTAGTAGGGCGGGTTACAACTCGATTCCCCACAACCATAATTTAGTCATTTGAGGGGTTACCAACTTATATACCAGAACCCCGTACTTGAGATCAGGGTCACTAACCGGTCATTCTTCTATGAGTATGTGCAAGATAACGGGCTTAATGCGATTGCGCCTGAATGAAAAAGTTTTGAAAATTAGGGCTAAGTGTGATGGTTTTGAATGGATCAGTTTGTATAGGATCGATGTTTGTGTCCGTATTCTTACATAATGTGTTGTCACGATACCCTTGGTTCACCTGGCTAGTACCTATCATTACATCTTGCTTTAAACTTAAAAGTCCTTTTTTCCCAAATTGTTTAATAATATTGTTTCTCTTTGCTGAGCTATACAGAGTTTTTACTTGAGGACAAGCAAAGGTCTAAGTGTGGGAGAATTTGATAACACTGAACCGCACTACATATTTGACTCGATTCACACATGTTTATTAGGTTTTTATTGTTATTTTCTTGTGTTATGTTTGCATTTTGTTTTATTTTCAGTTTTTTTGTCTTTCCTAAGCATTGCTTGAAGAAATGAAGAAAAACGAGCTAAAAATCAAGATTTTGGAGTTTTTGCACTTGTGGCTCCCACCATGGCGCCCACCACGGGGTCAGCCATAAGGTGTCCAACTTCAGCCAACTGCCAACTGCCATGTTCTCCACTACTTCTTCATTTTTGGAGCATGGCGGCTGCCACACCCCCATGGCGGGCGCCACCATTGCAAATCGGATTCCCGCTTAAAAGAAGTTGGAGGACATTCTTGTGATTTCCAAAATCCTCCTAGACTTATAAATAGAAGTGATTTCAGTTCTTCTCCTTCATCCAAGCTTAGTTACACTGACTTAAGCCATATATTGTCCAATTGTAAGCGATAATTTCTTCACATTGAAGAGTTATCGCACGAGTGATTGAGTCTATAATCAAGTTTGGAGCACTTTACAATCTTGCTGCCATTTTAATTCAAGTTTCCTTTATTTCAGTCAAATTTACCTTCCAGTCAAGTTGCTTTAAAGCCCTCCGTTTGGAGCAGGTTTCTATTTAAGTTTCTGCATTTATCACACTTATTTCCTTGCACTTGCTTTACTTTGTTTCTTTTCTCGCATCGCACTTGCTTTACTTTGTTTATTTTCTCGCATCGCACTTGCTTTACTTTGTTTATTTTCTCGTATCGCATTTACTTATTTTTTAACCTTTTTACTTTCTTCTTAAACATGATTTGCTTTAATAAATTTATTTCTATGTTTGGCTAATTTCCTTTAGGGTTAGAATGTAATGATCATGGTCAAGGTAACTGTCTAAACATTTCATTTATAGGAATACTTTAGGGGCTATTTTGGTTTTTAACACAAGTTTTCTGAATTTTATTTTCTGTTGGGTAAGATTAAAAGCCGTCCAACGATTGATAAACTTGGTTAGTCTTAATTGCTCAAAGAGAGCGAAAGCGTTTTGTTCAATTAAGTAAGAACCTTTAACTTTTTAGAAGAAATGATTTCAAAACCTTTTTCGGACGCATTTATACATTTAAAAGTCTAATCATCTCTTGGTTAGAGGTGTTGAGTCAAAATCACTTTTCAACTTAGTCAATTAACTATATTTCTTAAAAATAGGTTTATTACTTTAACACAATACACACCTTTTATCCGTGAAAATAAAAAGGCATTATTTAAAGAATAAACTTGGTTCTGAATACGCGAAAGCGACAGTTCCTGTTAAATTAGTTCTTTTCAAAGTAGGAAATATTTCCCCATCAGTAGTTCTATTAGAAGAATTTTAGAGTATTATCTGACTATTGTGATTTGCATTCGAACCCGTTGCTTTTATCTAAATTGACATCTTTTATTTTATTTACTCTGCCGTCTATAAAACCCTGATTTGATCTGCCTTAGATAAACATAGTGACAATAGAATTTGATAGATTTACGTTTTAGTCTCGGTGGGATCAATATTCTTTTATATTACTCTGACGCGATTTGTATACTTGCCAAAATCACGCATCAGACAATGGCCGTAGTTTTTTCTTTGGTTTTGGAGTTTCTACATTATATCCCTGTGTTTTTATTGGTGTTATTTTATTCCTCTTTTTCTCCATGTTTTATTTTTTCCCAATAATTGGTATCAGAGTTTTGGTTCGATTCGGGGATAAGTGTTCTTAGTATGCTTTTTGGTTGCAACTTTGTCTGATCTTCCAAATCCGAAGAGAAGGGTGATATTGTGAAAAAGTTGTTGAGTTCCAGTCACAGGTTCCACTATGAATTTTAGGCTAGAGAAAATTGATGGAAGAATTGTTTTTGACTTGTGGAAAGTTCGAGTCAAAAATGTGTTGACAAAATTCAGATTACATAAGGTGCAAGAATATGTTGGTGGTTGTAGAGCTTCCTACCAACATGGAAGTTTCACCATAAAGTGACTAAACTCTTTATGGTGGATTATGATTGTCGGTGAAGACAGTGGAAGCTTATGTATTATTTTCAATCAATGTGGAGATTGTTGGGGCTGGTTGAAAATATACATGTTGAAGAAGTCTCACATTGCTTATTTTTGTAAAGGAAAAGGGAGTCCAATGTTGTATATAGGTATCAAGTTTTTCTTTACATGATGTACCAAACAAAAACACTCTAAGCTTGTACTTGATTCTTTTACTTTCCCTTTTAATCTTGTTTTAGAGTGTAGTGAGAGGCAGTTAAATATTTTCTTTGGAGAGTGTGGATGTATTGGGGCCTTGGGATGTGTTGATGGTAGTTTATGTATTGTAACAATTTTCACATAGTGATATTCTCTGGTTGTCAATTGACAACAATCATGATTTTTTCTCCGGATTTGGAATTTCCACGTTTTATCCCTGTGTTTCTATTGTTGTTATTTTGTTCCTCTTTTTCTATATGTTTTGTATTTTCCCAACAACTGGTAACAGAGATTTTGGTTCGATTCGGGTATAAGTGTTCTTAGTATGCTTTGTGGTTGCAGCTTTGTCTGATCTTCCAAATCAAAAAATAAGGGTGATGTTGTGAAAGAGTTGTTAAGCTGCAATCACAAGTTACACTGTGTAGTTTGGGATAGAGAAAATTGATGGAAGAATTGTTTTTGACTTGTGGAACGTTTGAGTCAAAGATGTGTTGACAAAATCAACATTGCACAAGGTGCAAGATTATGTGGGTGGTTGAAGAGCTTCCTACCAACATAGAAGTTTCACCATAAAGTTTCAACCTAATTTTTGGCATGTGAAAATTCTTGAAGTGGTTTAACTTCAAGTAAAGTATACTCTTCTTTAAGTAGAGGATGATTGTTTTTAAAACTATGATTGTCGGTGAAGATAATGTGAAAATTCTTGGAGTGGTGTAGCTTCAAGTGACTATACTCTTTATGGTAGAGTATGATTGTCGGTGAAGACAATGGAAGCTTATGTATTATTTTCTATCAAAGTAGAGATTGTTGGGGTTGGTTAAAAATATACATTTTGAAGAAGTCCCACATTGCTTATTTTTGTAAAGGAAAAGGGAGTCCAAGGTTATATATAGGATTCAAGTTTTTCTTTACAAGATGTACTAATCAAAAACACTTTAAGCTTGTATTTGATTATCTTATTTTATCTTATACACTTGTTTTAGAATGTAGTGAGAGGAAGTTAAAATGTTCTTTGGAGAGTGTGGGTGTATTGGGGCCTTGAGGCGTGTTGAAGATAGTCTATGTGTTATAAATTTTTTCACATAGTGATATTCTCTGGTTGTCTAAATACAATGACTGTCGTCTTTCTACGGTTTTATAGTTTCCATATTATATCCCTATGTTTTTATTATTCTTATTTTGTTCCTCTTTTTCTCTATGTTTTGTTTTTTCCCAACAACTGGTATCAGAGCTTTTGGTTCGATTCGGGGTTAAGTTTTCTTAGTATGCTTTATAGTTGCAGCTTTGTCTGATCTTCCAAATCAAAAAAGAAGGGTTATGTTGTGAAAGAGTTATTGTGCTGCAATCACAAGTTCTATTATGCAGTTTAGGCTATAGAAAATGGATGGGAGGGTTCTTTTTGACTTGTGGAAATTTCGAGTCAAATATGTGTTAGGAAAATCAAGATTACATAAGGTGCAAGATTATGTTTGTGGTTGAAGAGCTTCCAACCAACATAGAAGTTTCACCATAAAGTTACAACCTGATTTTCCACATGTGAAAAATCTTGAATTGGTTTAGCTTCAAGTGAAGTATACTCTTCTTTAGGTGGAGTATGATAGTTTTTAAAACTATGATTATTGGTGAAGACAATATGAAAATTCTTAGAGTGGTGTACTATCAAGTGACTAAACTCTTTATGGTGGAGTATGATTCTCTGTGAGACAATGGAAGCTTATGTATTATTTTCAATCAAAGTGGAGATTGTTGGAGTTGGTTGAAAATATACATTTTGAAGAAGTCCCACATTTCTAGTTTTTTGTAAAGAAAAAGGGAGTCCAAGGCTATATATAAGATTCCAGTTTTTCTTTACATGATGGACCAATAAAAAAACCTTAATCTTTTATTTCATTCTTTTATTTTCTCTTATACTCTTCTTTAGGAGTGTAGTGAGAGGAAGTTAAATATTTGCTTTGGAGAGTGTGGGTGTATCCGAGCCTTAGGGTGTGCTGAGGATAGTCTATGTGTTATAACAATTTTCACATAGTGATATTCTCTGGTTGTCTATTAACAACGGCCGTGGTTTTTTCTATGGTTTTGGAGTTTCCACGTTATATCCTTGTGTTTTTATTGTTGTTATTTTGTTCCTCTTTTTCTCTATGTTTTTTTCCCAACAACTGGTATCTGAGCTTTTAGTTTGATTCGAGGATAAGTGTTCTTAGTATGCTTTGTGGTTGCAGCTTTGTCTAATCTTACAAATTATAAATAAACGGAAATGTTGTGAAAGAGTTGTTGAGTTGCAGTACAAGTTCCACTGTGAATTTTGGGCTAGAGAAAACTGATGGAAGAATTGTTTTTGTCTTATGGAAAGTTCGAGTCAAAGATTTATTCACAAAATCCAGATTACATAAGGTGCAACAATATGTCGGTGGTTATAGAGCTTCCAACCAACATGGAAGTTTAACAATAAAGTTTCAACCTGATTTTCGGCACGTGAAAATTCTTGAAGTGGTTTAGCTTCAAGGTAACTTTACTTTTCTTTAGGTGGAGTATGATAGTTTTTAAAACTATGATTGTCGGTGAAGACAATTTCAAAATTCTTGGAGTTGTGTAGCTTCACGTGACTAAACTCTTTATGGTGGAGTATGATTGTCGATGAAGACAATGGAAACTTATGTATTATTTTCAATCAATGTGGAGATTGTTGGGGTTGGTTTAAAATATACATTTTGAAGAAGTCCCACATTGCTTATTTTTGTAAAGGAAAAGAGAGTCCAAGGTTGTTTATAGGATTCAAGTTTTTCTTTACAAGATGTACTAATCAAAAACACTTTAAGCTTGTATTTGATTATCTTATTTTCTCTTATACACTTGTTTTAGAATGTAGTGAGAGGAAGTTAAAATTTTCTTTGGAGAGTGTGGGTGTATTGGGGCCTTGGGGCGTGTTGAGGGTAGTTGATGTGTTGTGACAATTTTCACGTAGTGGTATTCTCTGGTTGTCTATTGACAACGGTCGTGGTTTTTTATCGGGTTTTGGAATTTCCATGTTTTATCCCTGTGTTTTTTGTTGTTATTTTGTTCCTCTTTTTCTCTATGTTTTGTTTTTTCCCAACAACTGGTATCAGAGCTTTTGGTTCGATTCATGGATAAGTATTCTTAGTATGCTTTGTGGTTCATCTTTGTATGATCTTCCAAATCAAAAAAGAAGGGCGGTATTGTAAAAGAGTTGTTGAGCTGCAATCACAAGTTCCACTTTGCAGTTTGGGCTAGAGAAAATTGATGAAAGAAATTTTTTTGACTTGTGGAAAGTTTGAGTCAAAGATGTGTTGACAAAATCAAGATTACACAAGGTACAAGATTATGTGGGTGGTTGAAGAGCTTCCTACCAACATGGAATTTTAACCATAAAGTTTCAACCTGATTTTTGGCATGTGAAAATTCTTGAAGTGGTTTAGCTTCGAGTAAAGTAGACTCCTCCTTAGGTGGAGGATGATGGTTTTTAAAACTATTATTGTCGGTGAAGATAATGTGAAAATTCTTAGAGTTGTGTAGCTTCAAGTGACTATACTCTTTATGGTAGAGTATGATTGTCGGTGAAGACAATGGAAGCTTATATATTATTTTCTATCAAGGTATAGATTGTTGGGGTTGGTTGAAAATATACATTTTGAAGAAGTCCCACATTGCTTATTTTTGTAAAGGAAAAGGGAGTCCTAGGTTAAATATCGGATTCAAGTTTTTCTTTATAAGATGTACTAATCAAAACCACTTTAAGCTTGTATTTGATTCTTTCATTTTCTCGTATACACTTGTTTTAAGTGTAGTGAGAGGAATTTAAAATTATATTTGTAGAGTGTGAGTGTATTGGGGCCTTGGGGCGTGTTGAAGGTAGTATATGTGTTATAACAATTTTCGTATAGTGATATTCTCTGGTTGTCTGAAGACAACTGCCGTGGTTTTTTCTCCAGTTTTGGAGTTTCCACGTTATATCCCTATGTTTTTATTATTGTTATTATGTTCCTCTTTTTCTCTATGTTTTGTTTTTTTCACAACAACTGATATCAAAGCTTTTGGTTCGATTTGGGGATAAGTGTTCTTAGAATGCTTTGTGGTTGCAGCTTTGTCTGATCTTCCAAATTAGAAAAGAAGGGTGATGTTGTGAAAGAGTTGTTGATCTTCAATCACAAGTTCTGCTGTGCAGTTTGTGCAAGAGAAAATTGATGAAAGAATTATTTTTTACTCGTGGAAAGTTCGAGTCAAAGATGTCTTGACAAAATCAAGATTACATAAGGTGCAATAATACGTAGGAGGTTGAAGAGATTCCTACCAACAAGGAAGTATCACCATAAAGTTTCAACCTGATTTTCAGCATATGAAAATTCTTGAAGTGGTTTAGCATTAATTAAATTTTACTCTTCTTTAGGTGGAGTATGATAGTTTGTAAAACTATGATTGTCGGTGAAGACAATGTGAAAATTATTGAAGTTTTTTTGTTTCAATTGACTAAACTCTTTATGGGGGAGTATGATTTTTGGTGAAGACAATGGAAGCTTATGTTTTATTTTCAATCAAGGTATTGATTGTTGGGGTTGGTTGAAAATATACATGTTCAAGAAGTCCCACATTGCTTATTTTTGTAATGAAAAAGGATGTCCAAGGTTGTATATAGGATTCAAGTTTTTCTTTAAACGAGGTACCCGTCAAAAACACTTTAAATCTTTATTTGATTATTTTATTTTCTCTTTTTCTCTTCTTTTAGAGTGTTGTGAGAGGAAGTTAAATATTTTCTTTGGAGAGTGTCAATGTATTGTGGTGTTGAGGTGTGTTGAGGGTAGTCTATGTGTTGTAACAATTTTCACATAGTGATATTCTCTGGTTGTCTATTGAAAACGGTCATGGTTTTTTCTCCGATTTTGGAATTTTCACATTATATCCATGCATTTTTATTGGAGTTATTTTGTTCCTCTTTGTCTTTATGTTTTATTTTTTCCCAACTATTGGTATTAGAACTTTTGGTTTGATTCGGGGATAAGTGTTTTTAGTATGTTATATGGTTGCATCTTTGTCTGATCTTCCATATCAGAAAAGAAGGGTGATGTTGTGAAAGAGTTGTTGAGTTGCAGTCACAAGTTCCACTATGCAGTTTGAGCTAGAGAAAATTGATGGAAGAATTGTTTTTGACTTGTGGAAAGTTCGAGTCAAAGATGTGTTGACAAAATCAAGATTATATAAGGTGAAAGAATATGTTGGTGATTGAAGAGCTTCCAACCAACATGGAAGTTTCACTATAGAGTTTCAACCTGATTTTCAGCATGTGAAAATTCCTTAAGTGGTTTAGATTCAAGTGAAGTATACTCTTCTTTAGGTAAAGAATGATAGTTTTTAAAACTATGATTGTCATTGATGACAATGTGAAAATTCTTAGAGTGATATAGCTTCAAGTGACTATACTCTCTATGGTGGAGTATGATTGTCGGTGAAGACAATGGAAGCTTATGTATTATTTTCAATCAAAGTGGAAATTGTTGGGGTTGGTTGAAAATATACATGTTGAAGAATTCCCACATTGCTTATTTTTTTAAAGGAAAATGGAGTCCAAGACTGTATATAGGATTCAAGTTTGTCTTTAAAAGATGTACCAATAAAAAACACTTTAAGCTTGTATTTGATTCTTTTATTGTCTCATATGCTCTTCTTTTAGAGTGTGATGAGGTGCAAATAAATATTTTCTTTGGAGAGTGTGGGTGTATTGGGGCCTTTGGGTGTGATGTGGTTGTATCTTTGTTTGATCTTCTAAATCATAAAAGAAGGGTGATGTTGTGAAAGAGTTGTTGAGCTGCAATCACAATTTTTACTCTGCAGTTTGGTCTAGAGAAAATTGATGGAAGAATTATTTTTTACTTGTGGAAAGTTCGAGTCAAAGATGTGTTGACAAAATCAAGATTACACAAGGTGCAAGATTATGTCAGTGGTTGAAGAGCTTCCTACCAACATGAAAGTTTCCCCATAAAGTTTCAACCCAATTTTCAGCATGTGAAATTTCTTGAAGGGGTTTAGCTTCAAGTGAAGTATACTCTTCTTTAGGTAAATAATGATAGTTTTTAAAACTATAATTGCATATGAAGACAATGTGAAAAACCTTGGAATGGTGTAGCTTCAAGTGACTATATTCTTTATCGTGGAGTATGATTGTCGGTGAAGACAATGGAAGCTTATGTATTATTTTCAATCAAGGTGGATATTATTGGGGTTGGTTGAAAATATACATGTTTAAGAAGTTCCACATTGCTTATTTTTGTAAAGGAAAAGGGAGTCCAAGGTTGTATATAGGATTCAAGTTTTTCTTTACAAGATGTAACAATAAAAAACACTTTAAGCTTGTATTTGATTCTTTTTTTCTCTTATACTCTTCTTTTAGAGTGTAGTGAGAGGCAGTTAAATATTTACTTTGTAGAGTGTGGGTGTATTGGGACCTTGGGGTGTGTTGAGGGTAGTCTAAGTGTTGTAACAATTTTTACATAGTGATATTCTCTACTTATCTATTGACAATGGTCGTGGTTTTTTCTTCAGTTTTGGACTTTTCACGTTATATCTCTGTGTTTTTATTGTTGTTATTTTGTTCTTATTTTTCTCCATATTTTGTTTTATCCCACAAACTGGTATCAGAACTTTTGGTTTGATTCGGAGATAATTGTTCTTAGTACGCTTTGTGGTTGTAGCTTTGTCTGATTTTCCCAATCATAAAAGAAGGGTGATGTTGTGAAATAGTTGTTGAGTCGAAGTCACAAAGTCCACTGTGCAGTTTGGGCTAGAGACAATTGAAGGAAGAATGCTTTTTGACTTGTGGAAACATCGAGTCAAAGATGTGTTGACAAAATCAAGATTTAATAAGGTGCAAGATTATGTCGGTGGTTGATGAGCTTCCTACCAACATGGAAGTTTAACATAAAATTTCAACCTAATTTTCGGAATGTGAAAATTCTTGAAGTGGTTTATCTTCAAGTGAAGTATACTATTCTTTAGGTGGAGTATGGTAGTTTTTAAACTATGATTGTCAATGAAGACTATGTGAAAATTCTTGGAGTTGTGTAGCTTCAAATGACTATAATCTTTATGGTGGAGTATGATTGTCGGAGAAGACAAAAGAAGGTTATGTATTATTTTCAATCAAGGTGGAGATTGTTGGGGTTGGTTGAAAATATACATGTTGAAGAAGTCCCACATTGCTTATTTTTGTAAAGGAAAAGGAAGTCCAAGGTTGTATATAGGATTCAAGTTTTTCTTTACATGATGTACCAATCAAAAACCATTTAAGCTTGTATTTGATTCTTTTATTTTATCTTTTAATCTTCATTTAAAGTGTAGTGAGTGGCAGTTAAATATTTTCTTTGGAGAGTGTGGGTGTATAAGGGCCTTGGGGCGTGTTGAGGATAGTATATGTGTTGTAACAATTTTCACATAGTGATATTCTCTGGTTGTCTATTGACAACGGCCGTGGATTTTTCTCTGTTTTGGAGTTTCTATGGTATATCCCTGTGTTTTTGTTAATTTTAATTTGTTCCTATTTTTCTCTATGTTTTGTTTTTTCCCAACAACTGGTATCAGAGCTTTTGGTTCGTTACGGTGATAAGTGTTCTTAGTATGCTTTGTAGTTGCAACTTTGTCTGATCTTCCAAATCACAAAAGGATGGTGATATTGTGAATGAGTTGTCGAGTTGTAGTCTGAAGTTCCACTGGGCAGTTTTTGCTTGAGAAAATTGATGGAAGAACAGTTTTTTACTTGTGGAATGTTCGAGTCAAAGATGTGTTGACAAAATCAAGATTTAATAAAGTAAAAGATTATGTCGGTTGTTGAAGAGCATCCTACCAACATGGAAGTTTTACCATAAAGTTTCAACCTGATTTTCGGAATGTGAACATTCTTGAAGTGGTTTAGCTTCAAGTGAAGTATACTCTTATTTAAGTGAAGTATGATAGTTTTTAAAACTATGATTGTCGGTAAAGACAATGTGAAAAATTCTTGGAGTGGTGTAGCTTCAGGTGACTATAATCTTTATGGTGTAGTATGATTGTTGGTGAAGACAATGGAAGCTTATGTATTATTTTCAATCAAGCTGGAGATTGTTGGGGTTGGTTTAAGATATTGATGTTGAAGAAGACCCACATTGCTTATGTTTGCAAAGGAAAAGGGAGTCCTAGGTTTTATATAGGATTCAAGTTTTTCTTTATATGATGTACGAATCAAAAAACATTTAAGCTTGTATTTGATTCTTTTATTTTATCTTTTAATCTTCTTTTAGAGTGTAGTGAGAGGCAGTTAAATATTTTCTTTGGAGAATGTGGGTGTATTGGGGCCTTGGGGTGTGTTGAGGATAGTATATGTGTTGTAAAAATTTTCACATGGTGATATTCTCTGGTTGTCTATTGACAATGGCCGTGGATTTTTCTCCGATTTTAGAGTTTCTACGTTATATCTCTGTGTTTTTATTATTTTTATTTTATTCCTATTTTTCTCTATGTTTTGTTATTTCCCAACAACTGGTATCAGAGCTTTTGGTTCGATCCGAGGATAAGTGTTCTTAGTATGCTTTGTGGTTGCAGCTTTGTCTGACCTTCCAAATCATAAAAGGATGGTGATATTGTGAATGAGTTCTCGAGTTATAGTCTGAAGTTCCACGGGTCAGTTTGGGCTTGAGAAAATTGATGGAAGAATAGTTTTTGACTTGTGGAATGTTCGAGTCAATGATGTGTTGACAAAAACAAGATTTAATAAGGTAAAAGATTATGTCGGTGGTTGAAGAGCATCCTACCAACATGGAAGTTTCACCAAAAAGTTTCAATCTGTTTTTCGGAATGTGAAAATTCTTGAAGTGGTTTAGCTTCAAGTGAAGTATACTCTTATTTAAGTGAAGTATGATAGTTTTTAAAACTATGATTGTCGGTAAAGACAATGTGAAAAATTCTTGGAGTGGTGTAGCTTCAAGTGACTATAATCTTTATGGTGGAGTATGATTGTCGACGAAGACAATGGAAGCTTATGTATTATTTTCAATCAAGGAGGAGATTGTTGGGGTTGGTTGAAAATTTTGATGTTGAAGCAGTCCCACATTGCTTATTTTTGCAAAGGAAAAGGGAGTCCTAAGTTGTATATAGGATTCAAGTTTTTCTTTACATGATGTACCAATAAAAAACCATTTAAGCTTGTATTTGATTCTTTTATTTTATCTTTTAATCTTCTTTTAGAGTGTAGTGAGAGGTAGTTAAATATTTGCTTTAGAGAGTGTGGGTGTATTGGGGCCTTGAGGCGTGTTGAGGATAGTATATGTGTTGTAACAATTTTCACATGGTGATATTCTCTGGTTGTCTATTGTTAACGGCCGTGGATTTTTCTCTGATTTTGGAGTTTCTATGTTATATCCCTATGTTTTTATTATTTTTATTTTGTTCCTATTTTTCTCTATGTTTTGTTTTTTCCCAACAACTGGTATCAGAGCTTTTGGTTCGATCTAAAGATAAGTTTTCTTAGTACGCTTTGTGAATTTAGCTTTGTCTGATCTTCCAAATCAGAAGAGAAGGGTGATGTTGTGAAAGAGTTGTTGAGTTGCAGTCAGAAGTTCCATTGTGCAGTTTGGGCTAAAGAAAATTGAAGGAAGAATGGTTTTTGACTTGTGGAAATTTCGATTCAAAGATATGTTGACAAAATCAAGATTTAATTTGGTGCAAGATTATGTCGGTGGTTGATGAGCTTCCTACCAACATGGAAGTTTTACCATAAAGTTTCAACCTAATTTTCGGTTTGTAAAAATTCTTGAAGTGGTTTAGCTTCAAGTGAAGTATACTATTCTTTAGGTTGAGTATGGTAGTTTTAAAAACTATGATTGTCGTTGAAGACAATGTGAAAATTCTTGGAGTGGTGTAGCTTCAATTGACTATAATCTTTATGGTGGAGTATGATTGTCGGTGAAGACAATGGGAGATTTTGTATTATTTTCAATCAAGGTGGAGATTGTTGGGGTTGGTTGAAAATATACATGTTGAAGAAGTCCCACATTGCTTATTTTTGTAAAGGAAAAGGGAGTCCAAGGATGTATATAGTAATCAAGTTTTTCTTTACATGATGTACCAATCAAAAACCAGTTAAGCTTGTATTTGATTCTTTTATTTTATCTTTTAATCTTCTTTTAGAGTGTAGTGAGAGGCGATTAAATATTTGCTTTGGAGAGTGTGGGTGTATTGGGTCCTTGGGGCGTGTCGAGGATAATATATGTGTTGTAACATTTTTCACATAGTGACATTCTTTGTTTGTCTATTGATAACGGCCGTGGGTTTTTCTCCAATTTTGGAGTTTACACGTTATATCCCTGTGTTTTTATTATTTTTATTTTGTTCCTATTTTTCTCTATGTTTTGTTTTTTCCCAACAACTAGTATCAGAGATTTTGGTTCGAATCGGGGATAAGTGTTCTTAGTAGGCTTTGTGGTTAAAGCTTTGTCTGATCTTCCAAACCATATAAGAAGGGTGATATTGTGAATGAGTTGTCGAGTTGAAGTCTGGAATTCCACTGTGAAGTTTTGGCTTGAAAAAATTGATGGAAGAATAGTTTTTGACTTGTGGAATGTTCGAGTCAAATATGTGTTTACAAAATCAAGATTTAATAAGGTAAAATATTATTTAGGTGGTTGATGAGCATCCTACCAACATGGAAGTTTCACCATAATGTTTTAACCTGACTTTCGGAATGTGAAAATTCTTGAAGTGGTCTAGCTTCATGTGAATTATACTCTTCTTTAGGTGGAGTATGATAGTTTTAAAAACTATGATTGTCGATGAAGACAATATGAAAATTCTTGGAGTGGTGTAGCTTCAAGTGACTATAATCTTTATAGTGGAGTATGATTGTCGGTGAATACAATGGAAGATTATGTATTATTTTCAATCAAGGTGGAGATTGTTGGGGTTGGTTGAAAATATACATGTTGAAGAAGTCCCACATTGCTTATTTTTGTAAAGGAAAAGGGAGTCCTAGGTTGTATAATGGATTCAAGTTTTTCTTTACATGATGTACCAATCAAAAACCATTTAAGCTTGTATTTGATTCTTTTATTTTCTCTTTAAATCTTCTTTTAGAGTGTAGTGAGAGGCAGGTAAATATTTGCTTTGGAGAGTGTGGGTGTATTGGGGCCTTATGGATTTTTCTCCGATTTTGGAGTTTCTATGTTATATCTCTGTGTTTTTATTATTTTTATTCTGTTCCTATTTTCTCTATCTTTTGTTTTTTCCCAACAACTGGTATTAGAGCTTTTGTTTCAATCTGGGGATAAGTGTTCTTAGTATGCTTTGTGGTTGCAGCTTTGTCTGATCTTCCAAATTATAAAAGGATGGTGATATATGAATGAGTTGTTGAGTTATAGTCAGAAGTTCCACTGTGCAATTTTGGCTAGAGAAAATTGAAGGAAGAATGGTTTTTGACTTGTGGAAATTTCGAGTCAAAGATGTGTTGACAAAATCAAGATTTAATAAGGTGCAAGATTATGTCGGTGGTTGATGAGCTTCCTACCAACAAGGAAGTTTTACCATAAAGTTTCAACCTATTTTTCGAAATGTGAAAATTCTTGAAGTGGTTTAGCTTCAAGTGAAGTATACTATTCTTTAGGTGGAGTATGGTAGTTTTAAAAACTATGATTGTCGATGAAGACATTGTGAAAATTCTTGGAGTGGTGTAGCTTTAATTGACTATAATCTTTATGGTGGAGTATGATTGTCGGTGAAGACACTGGAATATTTTTTATTATTTTCATTCAAGGTGGAGATTGTTGGGATTGGTTGAAAATATACATGTTGAAGAAGTCCCACATTGCTTATTTTTGTAAAGGAAAAGGGAGTCATAGGTTGTATAATGGATTCAAGTTTTTCTTTACATGATGTACCAATCAAAAACCATTTAAGCTTGTATTTGATTCTTTTATTTTCTCTTTTAATATTCTTTTAGAGTGTAGTGAGAGGCAGTTAAATATTTGCTTTGAAGAGTGTGGGTGTATTAGGGCCTTGGGGCGTGTTGAGGATAGTATATGTGTTGTAACAATTTTCACATAGTGATATTCTTTGGTTGTCTATTGATAACGGCTGTGGGTTTTTCTCCGATTTTGGAGTTTACAAGTTATATCCCTCTGTTTTTATTATTTTTATTTTGTTCCTATTTTTCTCTATGTTTTGTTTTTTCCCAACAACTGGTATCAAAGCTTTTGGTTCAAACCGGGGATAAGTGTTCTTAGTATGCTTTGGGGTTAAAGCTTTGTCTGATCTTCCAAACCATAAAAGAAGGGTGATATTGTGAATGAGTTGTCGAGTTGAAGTCAGAAGTTCCACTGTGCAGTTTGGGCTTGAGAAAATTGATGGAAGCATAGTTTTTGATTTGTGGAATGTTCGAGTCAAAGATGTGTTGAAAAAATCAAGATTTAATAAAGTAAAATATTATGTCGGTGGTTGAAGAGCATCCTACCAACATGGAAGTTTCAGCATAAAGTTTTAACCAGATTTTTGGAATTCGAAAATTCTTGAAGTTGTTTAGCTTCAAGTGAAGTATACTCTTCTTTAGGTGAAGTATGATAGTTTTTAAAACTACGATTGTCTGTGAAGACAATGTGAAAATTCTTGGAGTGGTGTAGCTTCAAGTGACTATAATCTTTATGGTGGAGTATGATTGTCGGTTAAGACAATGGAAGATTTTGTATTATTTTCAATCAAGGTGGAGATTGTTGGGGTTGGTTGAAAATATACATGTTGAAGAAGTCCCACATTGCTTATTTTTGTAAAGGAAAAGGGAGTCCTAGGTTGTATAATGGATTCAAGTTTTTCTTTACATTATGTACCAATCAAAGACCATTTAAGCTTGTATTTGATTCTTTTATTTTCTCTTTTAATCTTCTTTTAGAGTGTAGTGAGAGGCAGTTAAATATTTGCTTTGGAGAGTGTGGGTGTATTGGGGCCTTGGGGCGTGTTGAGGATAGTATATGTGTTGTAACAATTTTCACATGGTGATATACTCTAGTTGTCTATTGACCACGACCGTGGATTTTTCTCCAATTTTGGAGTTTCTACGTTATATCTCTGTTTTTATTATTTTTATTTTGTTCCTATTTTTCTCTATGTTTTGTTTTTTCCCAACATCTAGTATAAGAGCTTTTGGTTCGATCCAGGGATAAGTGTTCTTAGTAGACTTTGTGGTTGCAGCTTTGTCTAATCTTCCAAATCATAAAAGGGTGGTGATATTGTGAATGAGTTGTCGAGTTGTAGTTTGAAGTTTCACTGGGCAATTTGGGCTTGAGATAATTGATGGAAGAATAGTTTTTGACTTGTGGAATGTTCGAGTCAAAGATGTGTTGACAAAATCAAGATTTAATAAGGTAAAAGATTATGTCGGTGGTTGAAGAGCATCCTATCAATGTGGAAGTTACACCATAAAGTTTCAACCTGATTTTCGGAATTTGAAAATTCTTGAAGTGGTTTAGCTTCAAGGCAAGTATACTCTTATTTAAGTGAAGTATGACAATTTTTAAAACTATGATTGTCGGTAAAGACAATGTGAAAAATTCTTGGAGTGGTGTAGCTTCAAGTGATTATAATCTTTATGGTGGAGTATGATTGTCGGTGAAGACAATGGAAGCTTATGTATTATTTTTAATCAAGGTATAGATTGTTGGGGTTGGTTGAAAATATTGATGTTGAAGAAGTCCCACATTGCTTATTTTTGCAAAGGAAAAGGGAGTCCTAGGTTGTATATAGGATTCAAGTTTTTCTTTACATGATGTACAAATAAAAAACCATTTAAGCTTGTATTTGATTCTTTTATTTTATCTTTTAATCTTCTTTTAGAGTGTAGTGAGAGGTAGTTTAATATTTGCTTTGGAGAGTGTGGGTGTATTAAGGCCTTGAGGCGTGTTGAGGATAGTATATGTGGCGTAACAATTTTCACATGGTGATATTCTCTGGTTGTCTATTGACAACGACCGTGGATTTTTCTCCGATTTTGGAGTTTCTACGTTATATCCTTGTGTTTTTATTATTTTTATTTTGTTCCTATTTTTCTATATGTTTTATTTTTTCCCAACAACTGGTATCAGAGCTTTTGGTTCGATCCAAAGATAAGTGTTCTTAGTACACTTTGTGGTTTTAGCTTTGTCTGATCTTCCAAATCAGAAAAGAAGGGTGATGTTGTGAAAGAGTTGTTGAGTTGCAGTCAGAAGTTCCACTTTGCAATTTGGGCTAGAGAAAATTGAAGGAGGAATGGTTTTTGACTTGTGGAAATTTCGAGTCAAAGATGTGTTGACAAAATCAAGATTTAATAAGGTGCAAGATTATGTCGGTGGTTGATGAGCTTCCTACCAACAAGGAAGTTTTACCATAACGTTTCAACCTAATTTTCGGAATGTGAAAATTCTTGAAGTGGTTCAGCTTCAAGTGAAGTATACTATTCTTTAGGTGGAGTATGGTAGTTTTAAAAACTATGATTGTCGATGAAGACAATGTGAAAATTCTTGGAGTGGTGTAGCTTCAATTGACTATAATCATTATGGTGGAGTATGATTGTCCGCGAAGACAATGGAAGATTTTGTATTATTTTCATTCAAGGTGGAGATTGTTGGGATTGGTTTAAAATATACATGTTGAAGAAGTCCCACATTTCTTATTTTTGTAAAGGAAAAGGGAGTCCTAGGTTGTATAATGGATACAAGTTTTTCTTTACATAATGTACCAATCAAAAACCATTTAAGCTTGTATTTAATTCTTTTATTTTATCTTTTAATCTTCTTTTAGAGTGTAGTGAGAGGCGGTTAAATATTTGCTTTGGAGAGTGTGGGTGTATTGGGGCCTTGGGGCGTGTTGAGGATAGTATATGTGTTGTAACAATTTTCACATAGTGATATTCTCTGGTTGTCTATTGATAATGGTTGTGGGTTTTTCTCCGATTTTGGAGTTTACACGTTATATCCCTGTGTTTTTATTATTTTTATTTTATTCCTATTTTTCTCTATGTTTTGTTTTTTCCCAGCAACTGGTATCAGAGCTTTTGGTTCGAACCGGGGATAAGTGTTCTCAGTATGCTTTATGGTTAAATCTTTGTCTGATCTTCCAAACCATAAAAGAAGGGTGATATTGTGAATGAGTTGTCGAGTTGAAGTCAGAAGTTCCACTGTGAAGTTTGGGCTTGAGAAAATTGATGGAAGAATAGTTTTTGAATTGTGGAATGTTCGATTCAAAGATGTGTTGACAAAATCAAGATTTAATAAGGTAAAATATTATTTCAGTGGTTGAAGAGCATCCTACCAACATGGAAGTTTCATCATAAAGTTTCAACCTGATTTTCGGAATGTGAAAATTCTTGAAGTGGTTTAACTTCATGTGAAGTATACTCTTCTTTAGGTGAAGTATGATAGTTTTTAAAACTACGATTGTCGGTGAAGATATTGTGAAAATTCTTGGAGTGGTGTAGCTTCAAGTGACTATAATCTTTATGGTAGAGTATGATTGTCGATGAAGACAATGGAAGATTTTGTATTATTTTCAATCAAGGTGGAGATTGTTGGGGTTGGTTTAAAATATATATGTTGAAGAAGTCCCACATTGTTTATTTTTGTGAAGGAAAAGGGAGTCCTAGGTTGTATAATGGATTCATGTTTTTCTTTACATGATGTACCAATCAAAAACCATTTAAGGTTGTATTTGATTCTTTTATTTTCTCTTTTAATCTTCTTTTAGAGTGTAGTGAGAGGCAGTTAAATATTTGCTTTGGAGAGTGTGGGTGTATTGGGGCTTTGGGGCGTGTTGAGGATAGTATATGTGTTGTAACAATTTTCACATGGTGATATTCTCTTGTTGTCTATTGACAACGGCCGTGGATTTTTCTCCGATTTTGGAGTTTCTACGTTATATCTCTGTGTTTTTATTATTTTTATTTTGTTCCTATTTTTCTCTATCTTTTGTTTTTTCCCAACAACTGGTATCAGAGCTTTTGGTTCAATCTGGGGATAAGTGTTCTTAGTATGCTTTGTGGTTGCAGCTTTGTCTGATTTTCAAAATCATAAAAGGATGGTGATATTATGAATGAGTTGTCGAGTTGTAGTCTGAAGTTTCACTGGGCAATTTGGGCTTGAGAAAATTGATGGAAGAATGGTTTTTGACTTGTGGAATGTTTGAGTCAAAGATGCGTTGACAAAATCAATATTTAATAAGGTAAAAGATTATGTCGGTGGTTGAAGAGCATCCTACCAACATGGAAGTTTCACCATAAAGTTTTAACATGATTTTCGGAATGTGAAAATTCTTTAAGTGGTTTAGCTTCAAGTGAAGTATACTCTTATTTAAGTGAAGTATGATAGTTTTTAAAACTATGATTGTCGGTAAAGACAAAGTAAAAAATTCTTGGAGTGGTGTAGCTTCAAGTGATTATAATCTTTATGGTGGAGTATGATTGTCGGTGAAGATAATGGAAGCTTATGTATTATTTTCAATCAAGGTAGAGATTGTTGGGGTTGGTTGAAAATATTGATGTTGAAGAAGTTTTACATTGCTTATTTTTGCAAAGGAAAATGGAGTCCTAGGTTGTATAATGGATTCATGTTTTTCTTTACATGATGTACTAATAAAAAAACCATTTAAGCTTGTATTTGATTCTTATATTTTATCTTTTAATATTCTTTTATAGTGTAGCGAGAGGTAGTTAAATATTTGCTTTGGAGAGTGTGGGTGTATTGGGGCCTTGAGGCGTGTTGAGGATAGTATATGTGTTGTAACAATTTTCACATGGTGATATTCTCTGGTTGTCTATTGACAACGGCCGTTGATTTTTCTCTAATTTTGGAGTTTCTACGTTATATCCCTGTGTTTTTATCATATTTATTTTGTTCCTATTTTCCTCTATGTTTTATTTTTTCCCAACAACTGGTATCAGAGCTTTTGGTTCGATCCAAAGATAAGTGTTCTTAGTACGCCTTGTGGTTTTAGCTTTGTCTGATCTTCTAAATTAGAAAAGAAGGGTGATGTTGGGAAAGAGTTGTTGAGTTGTAGTCAGAAGTTCCACTGTGCAATTTGGGCTAGAGAAAATTGAAGGAAGAATGGTTTTTGACTTGTGGAAATTTCGAGTCAAAGATGTGTTGACAAAATCAAGAATTAATAAGGTGTAAGATTATGTCGGTGGTTGATGAGCTTCCTACCAACAAGGAAGTTTTACCATAAAGTTTCAACCTAATTTTCGAAATGTGAAAATTCTTGAAGTGGTTCAGCTTCAAGTGAAGTATACTATTCTTTAGGTGGAGTATGGTAGTTTTAAAAACTATGATTGTCGATGAAGACAATGTGAAAATTCTTGGAGTGGTGTAGCTTCAATTGACTATAATCTTTATGGTGGAGTATGATTGTCGGTGAAAGCAATGGAAGATTTTGTATTATTTTCATTCGAGGTGGAGATTGTTGGGATTGGTTGAAAATATACATGTTGATGAAGTCCCACGTTGCTTATATTTGTAAAGGAAAAGGGAGTCAAAGGCTGTATCTAGGAATCAAGTTTTTCTTTACATGATGTACCAATTAAAAACCATTTAAGCTTGTATTTGATTCTTTTATTTTATCTTTTAATCTTCTTTTAGAGTGTAGTGAAACGCGGTTAAATATTTGCTTTGGGGAGTGTGGGTGTATTGGGGCCTTTGGGCATGTTGAGGATAGTATATATGTTGTAACAATTTTCACATAGTGATATTCTCTGGTTATCTATTGATAACAACCGTGGGTTTTTCTCCGATTTTGGAGTTTACACGTTATATCCCTGTGTTTTTATTATTTTTATTTTGTTCCTATTTTTCTCTATGTTTTGTTTTTTCCCAACAACTGGTATCAGAGCTTTTGGTTCGATCCAAAGATAAGTGTTCTTAGTACGCTTTGTGGTTTTAGCTTTGTCTGATCTTCCAAATCAGAAAAGAAGGGTGATGTTGTGAAAGAGTTGTTTAGTTGAAGTCAGAAGTTCCACTTTGAAGTTTGGGCTTGAGAAAATTGATGGAAGAATAGTTTTTGACTTGTGGAATGTTCGAGTCAAAGATGTGTTGACAAAATCAAGATTTAATAAGGTAAAATATTATTTCAGTGGCTAAAGAGCATCCTACCAACATGGAAGTTTCACCATAAACTTTCAACCTGATTTTCAGAATGTGAAAATTCTTGAAGTGGTTTAGCTTCATGTGACGTATACTCTTCTTTAGGTGAAGTATGATAGTTTTTAAAACTACGATTGTCGGTGAAGACAATATGAAAATTCTTGGAGTGGTGTAGCTTCAAGTGACTATAATCTTTATGGTGAAGTATGATTGTCGGTGAAGATAATGGAAGATTTTGTATTATTTTCATTCAAGGTGGAGATTGTTGGGATTGGTTGAAAATATACATGTTGAAGAAGTCCCACATTGCTTATTTTTGTAAAGGAAAAGGGAGTCCTAGGTTGTATAATCGATTCAAGTTTTTTTTTACATGATGTACCAATCAAAAACCATTTAAGCTTGTATTTTATTCTTTTATTTTCTCTTTTAATCTTCTTTTAGAGTGTAGTGAGAGGCAGTTAAATATTTGCTTTGGGGAGTGTGGGTGTATTGGGGCCTTGGGGCGTGTTGAGGATAGTATTTGTGTTGTAAAATATTTCACATGGTGATACTCTCTGGTTGTCTATTGACAACGGCCGTGGATTTTTCTCCAATTTTGGAGTTTCTACGTTATATCTCTGTGTTTTTATTATTTTTATTTTGTTCCTATTTTTCTCTATGTTTTTTCCCAACAACTGGTATCAGAGCTTTTGGTTTGATCTGGGGATAAGTGTTCTTAGTATGCTTTGTGGTTGCAGCTTTGTCTGATCTTCCAAATCATAAAAAAGGGTGATGTTGTGAACGAGTTGTTGAGTTGCAGTCACAAGATCCACTGTGCAGTTTAGGCTAGAGAAAAATATGGAAGAATTGTTTTTGACTTCTGAAAAGTTCGAGTCAATGATGTGTTGACAAATTCAATATTACATAAGGTGCAAGATTATGTCGGTGGTTGAAGAGCATCCTACAAACATGGAAATTTCACCATAAAGTTTCAACCTGATTTTCGGCATCTGAAAATTCTTGAAGTGGTTTAGCTTCAAGTGAAGTATACTCTTATTTAAGTGAAGTATGATAGTTTTTAAAACTATGATTGTCGATGAAGACAATGTGAAAATTCTTGGAGTGGTGTAGCTTCAAGTGATTATAATCTTTATGGTGGAGTTTGGTTGTCGGTGAAGAAAATGGAAGCTTATGTATTATTTTAAATCAAGGTGGAGATTGTTGGGGTTGGTTGAAAATATACATTTTGAAGAAGTCCCACATTGCTTATTTTTGTAATGGAAAAGGGAGTCCAAGGCTGTATATAGAATTTAAGTTTTTCTTTACAAGATTTACTAATAAAAAATACTTTAAGCTTGAATTTGATTCTTTTATGTTCTCTTATACTCTTGTTTTATAGTGTAGTGAGAGGAAGTTAAAAATTTTCTTTGGAGAGTATGGGTGTATAGGGGCCTTGGGGTGTGTTGAGGGTAGTCTATATGTTGTAACAATTTTCACATAGTGATATTCTCTGGTTGTCTATTGACAATGCCCGTGGTTGTTTCTCCAGTTTTGGAGTTTCCACGTTATGTCAATGTATTTTTATTGTTGTTATTTTGTCTCTTTTTTTCTCTATGTTTTGTTTTTTCCCAACAACTGGTCTCAAAAATTTTGTTCGATCTTGGGATAAGTGTTCTTAGTATGCTTTATGGTTGCAGCTTTGTTTGACCTTCCAAATCAGAAAAGAAGGGTGATATGGTGAAAGAGTTGTTGAGTTGCAGTAAGAAGTTCTACTGTGCAATTTGGGCTATAGAAAATGGATGGAAGTATTGTTTTTAACTTGTGGAAAGTTCAATTCAAAGATGTGTTGACAAAATCAAGTGTAGCATCGAGTATCAACCAATCCCCAGCTCTATATCGAGGCCGGCTATCTCACTACTTTCTAATGGCCAAGTTTGTTCAACTAAGGTTCTAAGGTCCGTTAGTGCTTCACGACACCATGCAGCGGCCTCGTATTCTCATTGTTTCCCCACGAAGGATACCAGTACCAACAAAAGTGCAACACCAACATCACCATTGCTTAAACCTTGTCGTTCTACGCCGTACAGTCTCCACGATCTATTATTGTTTACCTAAAAAGTGCCCCCAGATCCGGGTGTAGGATCTATAGTAATACCCAAGCAAAAACCCTTAAAGATAAAGCAGGAAAAACAAATAAGAAAGTAATTTTTAAAATGACCTAGATCCTAAGGTAAACCCCACTTTATTAGTTCATCCCCAGCAGAGTCGCCAGTTCTGTGATACGGTGGCAGAACCGACTGTTAATATTGGTTTGTGTTTTGTATTCGCAAATGTCGCGGTAAGCAAGAGTCACCATCGACTTTTATTTTATCCAATCAGGAAAAGGAAAAAGAACAGAAAAAACCTTCTTCGAGATGTTTCTGAGTATGGGGGGTAGATTATAGAAAGGGATGGTGTTAGCACCCTTTCTATCCGTGGTTTTCCACGGGCTCTTAGGTACTTGCTCATTTTGAAATTGCTAGTGTGTGCTTTGTTTTGAAAAAAAGTTTTACTTCGTGATAACTCTTGTATCAGTCCTCAAGGGTGTGACGAAGTTGTTTTGAAAAATTGTTTTGAAAAAGTATTTGTGTGAAAAGTTTTGTTTGATTGATTGAGAGAGTACTTAAGAGTTAATCTACCTACTCGAAAAAAGACTATTCGTTTTCCTTTAGACAACGCTATCCCATTATTAAGAAATAGGTAGCACCATCGTTGGAGTTTTTAAGGGACGTTTGAAGGGACAGATACGGTTACAAAAGCAATGTTAGGGAATCTTAGTAATCCTCCTAAAGCCTTAAAGATCTTTTCCGAGGCAACATCCGAATGGGTCATTTTTAGATCTTTCGGGGCTAGAGGATGACCACTAATAAACCCTATGCTTCATGACTGTTTAACCGAAGGCAACCGCAGTGAGGCAAACCCTAGAAGTGAACATGTGCATGTGTTTATGTTTCAGTTAATTTAGTCTTTGCACATTTAGGGTTTTTTATCGTATTATTTTCAAGTATTCTTTCCATACAATCCTATTAGCCATGCATCTAGGCAGTTTATAATTGCGGAAGTTAAAAGGCGAAAACTTTAAAGTTCTAGCTATTACATGGCTTTCGCAGATACAGAATTATTTTTGACTGAAAATAAAATGCGGAATTAAAACATAATTAAGTCTATTACAACCTTGGAGCAATTACAATAATAATAAAAGGTAATTAAAATGCGTGCGGCGAATTAAATGCGAGGATGATTAAAAAGAACCTAAAAACCCTAATTGAAAAATATTTAAGTTATTTTTTGAAGAAAAATTAATTATCTAAAAAATTAAACCCTAATTTCTAATTGATTTTAATTACAAAAATAAGATTTAATTGCCCTAATTTAATTAAATTAATTAATTCAAGGAAATAAAATATTTTTTATGAAAAAAGATCTTAGGTGTTTTTTTTTGTGAATTTTGATTTAATAATAAAAAAATGATTTATGTGTTATTTTAAAAAAGAATAGTTAGGAAAATAATTATAAAAGAATTGAAATTAAAAGAATAGAATGGGCCTGTTTGCTGAATGAAAAAGGGGGTGTATTGTTGAAAATGCTTAGGCCCAAAGAGCTGGTCAGCCCAGTCAACGCTTGATCCAGTGGTGCTCCCTCCTGATGGTGTACCATAGTCTCTGGCAAGTGGGGCGTTGGATTGGATTGATGGTGAATCCCATGGCTGGATGTTGATGGCACATGGTGAGCGTTTGAGAGGATGATGCACCTGATCTGTAAAGGAGAAATAAAATGAAGAAAAATTGTTGGGACCTGAGATCGAACCCAAGTCCTCACGTTCAACACCACACGCCTAGCCATCTGGGCTATCTTGTTTATTTGTTAATACAATAAGAATAAAATATAATATAGGAAATAAAGTGGTTAGCTAGAAACACGCGCGAAATTCAAAATAGCTAGTGGTGGCTAGACACGTTGTCGTCTTCCTCCTTATCCGTCGCCTTAGGTTCCGGCCTTTTACCTACAGACAAACATTTGTAGCCATAGCCCTGCAAACTTCAAAAACTCATAAAACACATGATAAATGAAATTGAAGACCAGGATTCAACTGGTCTTGATGCTACGATCATCATGGTGCCATGTTCATGGTCTAATTTTACATGTGGATAAAAACCCTAAAACGAACACGAAAACCCTAGCAATGGCAAATGCATATATAGGCATCCAAACTTCAATTAAACCATCCAGTCATGTTGCAAACATATCAATAATCATAAATATATCATTCAATTATGCTAATGATGCAAGAATTATTGTAATCGATTTTGAGAAAGAGGGCAAACTGTATGATCTAGGGAGTGATTCTGGGCGTGAGAGTGCTTGCTACTGATCCTGTTAGCTTCAAAGATGCTCCAGGATACGATTGGGAGTGTTGGAATGCTTTGAATCATCCTCTAGGGTAGAGATCAGATCAACATATTTTGCCAAAATTTTGAGTTTTGTGTTGTTCTTTCTACGACTGCTGACCTTTGTTTTCGTGCTTGTTCATGCTCCATATATATCCCTGAATGAATTAGAGTTATAAAAATAACATGTATCTTTGCAATTTTTGAAGATTTGATCTCATCCTTTCTTTGTATGATTTGTTTCCAAATTAGGCCTAATCATGCCATTCTTGCTCCAATCAACCTTGATACGATTTGATTCTGATATGTCAACATAATTAGCTTGTGATCCTGCCCAAAAATCAGATCAAAACAAATGTTTGCTATTATTTGTCATTTATTTGATTTAATTCAATTTTTAATTAATAAAAAATCAAAATAAAATGAAAAATGAAGAAAACAATGTGTGGATGAATATTTGGGTCGTGGACCATGTTATGAGTGAGGTGCAAGCATAAAAAGTTAGGCCCATTTGGCAAAAAATGCATCTTTGAGCATATTTGACTTTTGGCAATTTTGCCAAAATGGTCAACTTTGACAAGGCATATCTCTTCCAATTTTAACCCTAGAGAGGTGTTCTTGGACTTTTTAGAAAGTTTAAGATGTCTCCTAAACAAACCTTTTGGAATCATCTCAATTGGGTCTTCCATGTTCATGTAAGAAGCTTTGACCCAAAAGGTGTTTTTGTTGACTTTTCAAAAGGACATATAATGTGGGAATTCATATCTTTTGATGAGTGCATATTTTGAACATTAGTGCTGAAGATGAATTGTAGGGAATTGCATCCTCTTCAAAATGAGCCTTGGATGGAAAATTTCTGATAAAGTATAGGGAAGTTATGCTTGGTCAAAGTTTGGTTGACTTTTCCTAAGAAACCCTAATTTAGCAACTTTGAGTTTTGATGAATTAGGAGCATTCCTTGAGGTATCATGATCAACCTTTGATAAAATGATGAAAGTCACTTCAAAATGTTGATGTTGACCAAAAATCTTGAAGTTTGACTATATTTGGGCCATTGTTGACTTTTGACCTAGTATGGTTGATTTCCAGGCATCTGAGCAAACTTCTTGTGCAAGGCATGAAACTTGACATGGATGATCTTGAGATCATATTAGTACCATGGAAATAATTTGAGGCCTTTGGAGTACATCCATCCTGATGAAAATGGAAACCCTAATTTGAGACACATTGCCTTAGGAGAGAGTTTGTCTGGTCAACTCTTGGGAAACCTTGAGCAAATTGAGGATCTCAATGGGCATGTGCTGAGTAAAATGAGAGGGAAAACTTTGGGGTGCAACAGTGGTTGTATTGGGGCCTTGGGTTGTTTTGATGGTAGTTTATGTGTTGTAACAATTTTCACATAGTGATATTCTCTGGTTGTCTATTGACAACGGCCGTGGTTTTTTCTTCGGTTTTGGAGTTTCCACATTATATATCCCTGTATTTTTATTGTTGTTATTTTGTTCCTATTTTTCTCTATGCTTTGTTTTTTCTCAACAACTAGTATCAGAGCTTTTGGTTTGATCCGGGGATAAGTGTTCTTAGTATGCTTTGTGGTTGCGGCTTTGTATGATATTCCAAATCAGAAAAGAAAAGGGTGATGTTATGAAAGAGGTTTTGAGCTGCTATCACAAATTCCACTATACAGTTTGGGCTAGAGAAATTGATGGAAGAATTATTTTTGACTTGTGGAAATTTCGAGTCAAATATGTGTTGACAAAATCAAGATTACATAAGGTGCAAGATTATGTCGGTGGTGGAAGAGCTTCCTACCAACATGGAAATTTCACCATAATGTTTCAATTTGATTTTCGGCATGTGAAAATTCTTGAAGTGGTTTAGCTTCAAGTGAAGTATACTCTTCTTTAGGGGGAGAATGATAGTTTTAAAACTATGATTTCATGTGAAGACAATGTGAAAATCCTTGGAGTGGTGTAGCTTTAAGTGACTATACTCTTTATGGTGGAGTGTGATTGTTGGTGAAGACAATGGAAGCTTATGTATTATTTTCAATCAAGGTGGAGATTATTGGGGTTGGTTGAAAATATACATGTTTAAGAAGTCCCACATTGCTTTTTTTTTAAAGGAAAAGGGAGTCCAAGGTTTTATATAGGATTCAAGTTTTTATTTACATGATGTACCCATCAAAAAAACTTTAAGCTTGTATTTAATTCTTTAATTTTCTCTTTTAATCTTCTTTTAGAGTGTAGTGAGAGGCAGTTGAATATTTTCTTTGGAGAGTGTGGGTGTATTGGGGCCTTGGGGTGTGTTGAGGGTAGTCTATGTGTTGTAACAATTTTCACATAGTTATATTCTTTGGTTGTCTATTGACAACTTCCGTTGGTTTTTCTCCAATTTTGGAGTTTCCACGTTATATCCATGTGTTTTTATTGTTGTTATTATTTTGCTCTTTTTCTCTATGTTTTGTTTCCCAATAACTGGTAAAAGAACTTTTGGTTCGATCCAGGGATTAGTGTTCTTTGTATGCTTTGTGGTTGCAGTTTGTATAATATTCTAAATTAGGAAAGAAGGGTGATGTTGTGAAAGAGTTGTTTAGTTGTAGTCAGAAGTTCTGGTGTGCAGTTTGGGCTAGTTAAAATTGATGGAAGAATAGGTTTTGACTTGTGGAAAGTTCGAGTCAAAGATGTGGTGACAAAATCAAGATTACATAAGGTGCAAGATTATGTTGGTGGTTGAAGAGCTTCCTACCAACATGGAAGTTTCACAATAAAGTTTGAACCTGATTTTCAGCATGTGAAAATTCTTGAAGTGGTTTAGCTTTAATTAAAGTATACTCTTTTTTAGGTGGAGTATGATAGTTTTTAAAACTATGATTATCAGTGAAGATAATGGGAAAGTTCTTGGAGTAGTTTAGCTTCAAGTGACTATACTCTTTATGGTAGAGTATGATTGTCGGTGAAGACAATGGAAGCTTATGTATTATTTTTAATCAAGGAGGAGATTGTTGGGGTTGGTTGAAAATATACATGTTAAATAAGTTTCACATTGCTTATTTTTGTAAAGGAAAAGGGAGTCCAAGGTTGTATATAGGATTCAACATAGTTAAGGCGAGCCTGGTTGCTTAATTCTCAAGATTCTTCGAGATAGGTTCATGTGTTTATTTTCATGCCTTCTTCGACGTCTCAAGTTCATATTTGATTAATTGTATCTTGGGCTATGAAAAAGATCAAGTTCGTGAGTTGATTTGAAGTTGTCGGACCAAGAGTCCGTGTTTTCCAGTTTAAGTTTGAATGATCATAACGTCCTTATTATTCAATATTTTTGAGCGATTATTCGAGTATATAAATCTCCTTGACCTCATCTCCAACTTCTCTTTACAAGTCAAGAGCTAATGATGTGAGGAACAACTTTGCTTCAGAAGGTTTCTCAAAATGACTTCAGCTGTTGTACTCTAAATTTTGCCCCTAATTTTTTTAGTCTCATTATTATATCATACTTTGTCATTTGGTCATAATCATTAATAAATATCTTCATTCATCACATTTTCATTATTTAGTCGTGTTTAGGTTCACCAAAAGACAATTTAAATCAACATTTGCATCGTTTTTTAGTTAAAACACACCTGATATTTCACTTCATGAATTATTATCTCTTTACTTGTTCCTTGCATTGCTCCAAGTTGTTTATATGTCGATAATATTAATATTTCAGTTTTACAGACAGACCGTTAAAAGCGACTCGATACTGTGAGGAAAATTAGCGAGAAAAATATTTCAATTTTTCACCTTTTACTGATTACTTTATGAATCCGCGTTTCACGTAGATCATGACGGTATGCTCGCTTCATTTTTTCGGTACAATTTGAAGTCTTGTTTTTAATCATAAACGTTTGTTCAACCTGATATTTTTATTCTCATTTTATTTCGATTTTGATCATTTGAGTAATTTTTCATTAATATTTGAGACAGGTAGTTTATTTTAATGTGTTCATTTCATTTTTTTGGATAAATTTTTATCCATTTTTTTATCGATTTTAGTCATTTTGGGTCTTTATTTTTTATTTAGAAAAATTAAAAAATATATATTTTAAATTGAATTAATTTTTATACTTTCAGATTTTTGCGTTACTTTTATCATTGAGGATCATTTTGGCCATTTTAAAAATTAGACAAACCTTTAGTTTTGTGTATAAAAGAGAGATTTGAGATTGTATCAGGATTTTTATTTTTGGAAATGAAAAAATAAGAGAACAAATTGAACACCTTCCTTCTATTCTTCCATTTGTTAACATCATCTCCCAATCACCCTCTTCATTTTCGTTCACAAAAACTCCCTCCTCTTCACTACTCAAATACACCAAACCTCTGCTTCTTCCCTTCAATTTCCAATTTCCTTATCATTTTCACTCTTCAATGTAATCAAAATTTCACAATTCAACTTCTACCATTCATCACCATCGATCCATCCTCCAATTCACCACTAACTTTCACCCTTTATGTTCATGAACCATCTTCATATCTTCATCATCAACAATACTCTCTTCCGATCTTACTTCCGTAAATTCCCTTTCAACAAAACTCCCAGCTCCGTCATTCTTCCACGAATTCAACCTTCTTCGCGGACTTCTGATCCATCATCCATCTTCATTTTATCAACTTCAGCAGGTACCTATACTCCCTCTGTATGTCAAAATAATAACGTATTGTACCTTTTTTTATTATTCTATTTTGTTTTGTTTTTTTAATTAGCTTTTGTATAGATTAGTATTTGAATTTATTTTTGATTTGGCCCTAGTTTCATATTTTGCCCCAAGGCCTATTAAATCCCTTAATTTGTAAATACACCCTCTTTTTATGAATTTTCATTTATTTTATTATCAACATTACTTTTTTTTATTATGACTATAGTATAAATAATTTAAGAACTAAACCTTTTGAACTTAGTTTTTTATTCTTCTTGTAAATAAATTCAAACAATTGTGTTGCTAACTTTTTAGATTGCATTGCGATTTCAAAGTTAATTCTAATTTAGCTTTTGAGCACGTATGGATGCATAGACTTTATTGACCGGCCTCAAAATATGTGCAACTTCTATACAAGTCCACTTACGATTGCTTAACATAGCGCTAAATTTTGTTCTGATTCGAGAAATGATCATCTGTGGCCCTAACCTATGTTTACAAGCCCAAGTATGTTAATTTGAATCCTTTGATCCAATAACCTTGAGATTTATTGTTAGGAGACTTTGGTCTTATCAATTCTCTAATAAATCTTCATAAGCTTTGGTCAAAGTGAATCACTTAAACATCGTTGATCATTCATTGTTTCCTTGAGAATTTTAAATGAATGATAGACTTGACAAAAAGCAAATGAAATTTGTTGTTGAGAGGATATGATTTTATCAATCTTCTAATGAGTTTCAAATGCAAGTTTCAAAATTGTCATTCAACTAACCTCTAACTTCTTACAATTGACTTTATTTTATGCTTTTACTTTATGCTTTTTACTGTAAGCACATTTAATTTAGCATTTACATTTCATGTTATTTTCATCTTTGCTCACTTGAGAATTTATTTTTATGTCATTTTCTTTATTTTTCTCACTTGAGATTTTTATTTTCTTTTTGAAGATACCTAATAATCAACTTGAACCATAAAATAATTTAATGTTACTTGGACTACATGGTTACTATCCTTTGCATTATGGAGATTGTGGACTTCTTAGACTTAGGATTAGAAGCCTTGACCTATCTTGGGAACTTGTGACCTTAACTGTTATTTTGTATGGAGTTCTTGGGGTTTAACCCAAGACATTGGGTTGTTTGTTTGCTTTGTGTGTAGGTTATTGTGATTACATGTTTTGTCTGTGATCGGGAATTCATCTGTATACAGTCGTTACTCTGACCAATTTTTGTGAAGACTTAATGCAATTGAAGCTTGGTTTTCTTAAGTGGTTTATCATCTTTTCTTATTTGGTTTCAAATCCAAAGGATGGGAATTCTACATTGACTCATTGTGTCAAGTGTTAGCTTCTTGTTGGTTAGATGGTTCTTTTCCCTAGCTTTTACCTTATGCTTCAGGATAGTCCCTTCTTCTCCTTCCATCTTCTTTAATTTCAAAAATCATCTCCCACCTTTTGAAAACTCTTCTTGTTATTAAACTTGAGCCATTTTCATAATAAATTTGGACTTATGTCCATGCATTTTCAAAATATTTTCTTAAATCAAACTTTAAACAATTTAACAATACTTTGACATTTTTGTGAGAAGACTAAAAGTCAATCAATCTCATTCAAACTATCTTTGCCACTTTGTCTTTTTACATTAAAGCTTTTCTCAAAACATTAGACTCTTGTCAATCTTTGTAGTGATGCGAGCTACTATACTTCTACGATATGTAGTGAAGTGAGATATATTCTGCTTGGATGTTGAGTGAGGCTCTGTTGATTTTAAAATTCAAGCTATATCCTCCACTTTGAGATGATACAAATCCTCCTTTCTCATAATTGTGGGTAGTAAGTACGTTCTTCCACTCGGATATGAAGATGATGTCTCGTCTCTTAAAATTAACCAACACACTTGTGTTTTAAATTTTTTAAAAGTTAAACTACGAGTACCCTGATCCCCTATTGCACGGAAGGTGGTACGTAGGCACTAAAGGTTCACAACCACGGGAGGTGCAAAATTGTAAAAAATACTTCTTTTCCCATCTCCACCATCTATTTTTATACAACATTTTATAGCCAAAATACACAGATTTTCAAAGAGGTTCCTACGGAGTACCGTAGATGTTTGGGGTGCTAATACCTTTCGTTTGCATAACCAACCCCCGAACTTAGATTCTCTCTCCCTCTTTTTGGGTTATTCGCTCTTTTCCATTTCCTTTGGAAACAATAAAGCGTGGTGGAGATTTTTATTTGATCAGTGCGAGTAAAGTAAATCCAATGGCTTAGTCTCATTATTTCTACCGCTACAGGTAGTCTTTATGTTGTAACAATTTTCACATTATGATATTCTATGGTTGTCTATTGATAACGGCCGTGATTTTTTCTCTGGTTTTGGAGTTTCCATGTTATATCACTGTATTTTCATTGTTGTTATTGTATTCCTCTTTTTCTCTATGATTTGTTTTTTCCCAACTACTGGTATCAGAGCTTTTGGTTTGATCCGAGGATAAGTGTTTTTAGTATGATTTGTGGTTGCGGCTTTGTATGATCTTCCAAATCAGAAAAAAAAAGGGTGATGTTATGAAAGAATTTTTGAGTTGTAATCACAAGTCCCACTTTGCAGTTTGGGCTAGAGAAAATTGATGGAAGAATTATTTTTGACTAGTGGAAATTTCGAGTCAAAGATGTGTTGACAAAACCAATATTACACAAGGTGCAAGGTAATGTCGGTGGTTGAAGAGCTTCCTACCAACATGGAAGTTTCACCATAAAGTTTCAACCTAATTTTCAGCATGTGAAAATTCATGAAGTGGTTTAGCTTCAAGTGAAGTATACTCCTCTTTAGGTGGAGAATGATAATTTTTAAAACTATGATTGCAGGTGAAGACAATGTGAGAATTCTTGGAGTGGTGTAGCTTCAAGTGACTATACTCTTTATGGTGGAGTGTGATTATCGGTGAAGACAATGGAAGCTTATGTATTACTTTAAATCAAGGTGGATATTGTTGAGCTTGGTTGAAAATATACATGTTAAAGAAGTCCCACATTGCTTATTTTTGTAAAGGAAAAGGGAGTTCAAGGTTGTATATAGGATTCAAGTTTTTCTTTACAAGATGTACCAATCAAAAACACTTTAAGCTTGTATTTGATTCTTTTATTTTATCTTATATTGTTATTTTAGAGTTTAGTGAGAGACAGTTAAATATTTACTTTGGAGAGTGTGGGTGTATTAGGGCCTTGGGGTGTGTTGAGGGTAGTCTATGTGGTGTACCAATTTTCACATAGTGATATTCTCTGGTTTCCTATTGGCAATGGTCGTGGTTTTTTCTCTGATTTTGGAGTTTCCACGTTATATCCCTGTGTTCTTATTGTTGTTGTTTTGTTCCTCTTTTCTTTATGTTTTGTTTTTTCCTAACAACTGGTATCATAACTTTTGGTTTGATCCAGGGATAAGTTTTCTTAGTATGCTTTGTGGTTGCAGCTTTGTTTGATCTTCCAAATAAGAAAAGAAGGGTGATGTTGTGAAAGAGTTGTTGAGTTGCAGTCACAAGTTCTGTTGTGCAGTTTGGGCTAGAGAAAATTGATGGAAGTAGTTCTTTTAACTTTTGTAAATTTCGAGTCAAAGATGTGTTGACAAAATCAAGATTACATAAGGTGCAAGATTATGTCGTTGGCTGAAGAGCTTCCTACCAAAATGGAAGTTTCACCATAAAGTTTTAACATGATTTTTGGCATGTAAAAATTCTTGAAAGTGTTTAGCTTCAAGTAAAGTATACTCTTATTTAGGTGGAGTATGATGGTTTTTAAAACTATGATTGGCGGTAAAGACAGTGTGAAAATTCTTAGAGTGATGTAGCTTCAAGTGACTATACTCTTTATGGTGTACTGTGATTGTCGGTGAAGACAATGGAAGCTTATGTATAATTTTCAATCAAGGTGCATATTGTTGGGGTTGTTGAAAATATACATGTTGAAGAAGTCACACATTTCTTATTTTTGTAAAGGAAAAGTGAGTCCAAGGTTGTATATAGGATTCAAGTTTTTCTTTACATGGTGTACCAATAAAAAACACTTTAAGCTTGTATTTGATTTTTTTTCTCTTTTAATCTTCTTTTAGAGTTTAGTTAGAGGCAGTTCAATATTTTCTTTGGAGAGTGCGGGTGTATTGGGGCCTTGGGTTGTGTTGAGAGTGATCTATGTGTTGTAACCATTTTCACATAATGATATTCTCTGGTTGTCTATTGACAATGGCCGTGGTTTTTTCTCCAAATTTGGAGTTTCCACGTTATATCCCTGTATTTTTATTATTGTTATTTTGTTCCTCTTTTTTCTATGTTTTGTTTTTTCTCAATAACTGGTATCATAGCTTTTGGTTTGATCCAGGGATAAGTGTTCTTAGTATGCTTTGTGGTTACAGCTTTGTCTGATCTTCCAAATCAGAAAAAAGGGTGATGTTATGAAAGAGTTGTTGAGTTGTAGTCACAAGTTTCGTTGTGGAGTTTGGGCTAGATAAAATTGATGGAAGAATTATTTTTGACTCGTGGAAAGTTAGAGTCAAAGATGTGTTGACAAAATCAAGATTACACAAGGTGTCAGATTATGTCGGTGGTTGAAGAGCTCCCTACCAACATGGAAGTTTCACCATAAATTTTCACCCTGATTTTAGGCATGTGAAAATTCTTGAAGTGGTTTAGCTTCAAGTGAAGTATACTCTTTTTAGGTGGAGTATGATAGTTTTTAAAACTATGATTGTCGGTGAAGACAATGTGAAAATACTTAGAGTGGCGTAGCTTCTAGTAACTATACTCTTTATGGTGGTGTCTGATTGTCGGTAAGGACAAAGAAAGCTTATGTATAATTTTCAATCAAGATGGATATTGTTGGAGTTGGTGGAAAATATACATGTTAAAGAAGTCCCACATTGCTTATTTTTGTAAAGGAAAAGGGAGTCCAAGGTTGTATATAGGATTCGAATTTTTCTTTACAAGATGTACCAATAAAAAATACTTTAAGCTTGTATTTGATTCTTTTATTTTCTCTTATAGTGTTCTTTTAGAGTGTAGTGAGAGGCAAATAAATATTTTCTTTGGAGTGTGTGGGTGTATTAGGGTCTTGTGGTGTGTTTAGGGTAGTCTATATGTTGTAACAATTTTCACATAGTGATATTCTTTGGTTTTCTTTTAACAACACATGTGGTTTTTTCTTCGATTTCGGAGTTTCCACGTTATATCCATGTGTTTTTATTGTTTTTATTTTGTTACTCTTTTTCTCTATGTTTTGTTTTTTCCCAACAACTGAGTTCAGAGCTTTTGGTTCGATACGAGGATAAGTGTTCTTAGTATGCTTCATGATTGCAAATTTGTCTGATCTTCTAAATCATAAAATAATGGTGATGTTGTGAAAGAGTTGTTGAGTTGCAATCACAAGTTCCTCTTAGCAGTTTGGGCTAGATAAAATTGATGGAAGAATTGTTTTTGACCTGTGGAAAGTTGGACTCAAAGATGTGTTGACAAAATCCAGATTACATAAGGTGCAAGATTATGTCGGTGGTTGAAAAATTTCCTACCAACATGGAAGTTTCACCATAAAGTTTAAACCTAATTTTATGCATGTGAAAATTCTTGAAGTGGTTTAGCTTCAAGTATAGTATCCTCTTCTTTAGGTGGAGAATGATAATTTTTAAAACTATGATTGCTGGTGAAGATAATGTGAAAATTCTTGGAGTGGTGTAGCTTCAAGTGACTATACTCTTTATGGTGGAGTATGATTGTTAGTGAAGACAATGGAAGCTTATGTATTATTTTTAATCCAGGTGGAGATTGTTGGGGTTGGTTGAAAATATACATGTTGAAAAAGTCACACATTTCTTATTTTTGTAAAGGAAGAGGGAGCCCAAGGTTGTATATAGGATTCAATTTTTCTTTACATGGTGTACCAATCAAAAACATTTTAAGCTTGTATTTGATTCTTTTATTTTCTCTTTTAATATTCTTTAAGGGTTTAGTGAGAGACAGTTCAGTATTTTCTCTGGAATGTGTGGGTGTATTTGGGGCCTTAGGTTGTGTTGAGGGTGATCTATGTGTTATAACAATTTTCATATAATGATAATCTCTGTTTTTCTATTGACAACGGCCGTAGTTTTTTCTCCGGTTTTGGAGTTTCCACGTTATATCCTTGTGTTTTTATTGTTGTTGTTTTGTTCCTCTTTTCTTTAGTTTTTTTCCCAACATCTGGTATCATAGTTTTTGGTTCGATCCGGGCCTTGTGGTGTGTTTATGATAATCTATGTGTTGTAACAATTTTCACATAGTGATATTCTCTGGTTGTCTATTGACAAGGCACGCGGTTTTTTCTCCGGTTTTGGAGTTTCCACGTTATATCCATGTGTTTTTATTATTGTTATTTTGTTCCTATTTTTCTCAATGTTTTGTTTTTTTCCCAACAACTGAGATAAGAGCTTTTGGTTCGATACGGGGATAAGTGTTTTTAGTATGCTTTGTGGTTGCGGCTTTGTCTGATCTTCCAAATCATAAAAAGTGTGATGTTCTGAAAGAGTTGTTGAGATGCAGTCTTAAGTTCCGTTGTGGAGTTTGGGCTAGATAAAATTGATGGAAGAATTATTTTTGACTCTTGGAAAGTTCGATTCAAATATGTGTTGAAAAAATCAAGATTTGATAAGGTGCAAGATTATGTCGTTGGCTGAAGAGATTCCTACCAAAATGGAAGTTTCACCATAAAGTTTCAACTTGATTTTCAGCATGTATATATTCTTGAAGTGGTTTAGCTTCAAGTAAAGTATACTCTTCTTTAGGTGGAGTATGATGGTTTTAAAACTATGATTGTCGGTGAAGACAATGTGAAAATTCTTGGAGTGGTGTAGCTTCAAGTGACTATACTCTTGATGCTGGAGTATGATTGTCGGTGAGGACAATGGAAGCTTATTTATTATTTTCAATCAAGGTTGATATTGTTGGGATTGGTTGAAAATATGCATGTTAAAGAAGTCCTACATTGCTTATTTTTCTAAATGAAAAGGGAGTCAACGGTTGTATATAGGATTCAAGTTTTTCTTTACAAGATGTACCAATCAAAAACACTTTAAGCTTGTATTTGATACTTTTATTTTCTCTTATAGTGTTCTTTTAGAGTGTAGTGAGAGGCAGTTAAATATTTGCTTTGGAGTGTGTGGGTGTATTGGGGACTTGGGGTGTGTTGAGGGTAGTCTATGTGTTGTAACAATTTTCACATAGTGATATTCTCTGGTTTTATATTGACAATGGTCATGGTTTTTTCTCCAGTTTTGGAGTTTCCACGTTATATCCCTGTGTTTTTATTGTTGTTGTTTTGTTCCTCTTTTCTTTATGTTTTTTCCCAACAACTGGTATCAGAGCTTTTGGTTCGATCCGAGTATAAGTTTTCTTAGTATGCTTTATGGTTGCAGCTTTGTCTGATCTTCCAAATAAGAAAAGAAGGGTGATGTTATGAAAGAGTTGTTGAGTTACAGTCACAAGTTCTGTTGTGCAGTTTGGGCTAGAGAAAATTGATGAAAGTATTGCTTTTGACTTGTGGAAAGTTTGAGCCAAAGATGTGCTGACAAAATCAAGATTCCATAAGATGCAAGATTATGTCGTTGGCTGAAGAGCTTCCTACCAAAATGGAAGTTTCACCATAATGTTTCAACCTGATTTTCGGCATGTAAAAACTCTTGAAGTGGTTTAGTTTCAAGTAAAGTATACTCTTCTTTAGGTGGAGTATGGTGGTTTTTAAAACTATGATTGTCGGTGAAGATAATGTGATAATTTTTGGAGTGGTGTAGCTTCAAGTGACTATACTCTTTATGGTAGAGTGTGATTGTCGGTGAAGACAATGGAAGCTTATGTATTATTTTCAATAAAGGTGGATATTGTTGGGGTTGGTTTAAAATATAAATGTTGAAGAAGTCACAGATTTCTTATTTTTGTAAAGAAAAAGGGAGTCCAAGGTTGTATATAGGATTCAAGTTTTTCTTTACATGGTTTACCAATCAAAAACACTTTAAGCTTGTATTTGATTATTTTATTTTCTCTTTTAATCTTCATTTAGAGTTTTGTCAGAAGCAGTTAAATATTTGGGTTGTGCTGAGGGTGATCTATGTGTTGTAACAATTTTCACATAATGATATTCTCTGGTTATCTATTGACAATGGCCGTAGTTTTTTCTCTGGTTTTGGATTTCCACGTTATATCCCTGTATTTTTATTGTTGTTATTTTGTTCCGGGGATAAGTGTTCTAAACAACTGGTATCAGAGCTTTTGGTTTGATCCGGGGATAAGTGTTCTTAGTATGCTTTGTGGTTGCGGCTTTGTCTGATCTTCCAAATCAGAAAAAATGGTGATTTTATGAAAAAGTTTTTCAGTTGCAGTCACAAGTTCCGATGTGGAGTTTGGGCTAGATAAAATGGATGGAAGATTTATTTTGACTCGTGGAAAGTTTGAGTCAAATATGTGATCACAAAATCAAGATTACATAAGGTGTTAGATTATGTCGGTGGTTGAAGAACTTCCTACCAACATGGAAGTTTCACCATAAAGTTTCAACCTGATTTTCGGCATGTGAAAATTCTTGAAGTTGTTTAGCTTCAAGTGAATATAGTCTTCTTTAGGAGGAGTATGATAGTTTTTAAAACATTGATTGTCGGTGAAGACAATGTGAAAATTATTGGAGAGGTGTAGCTTCAAGTAACTATACTCTTTATGGTGGAGTATCATTGTTGGTGAAGATAATGAAAGCTTATGTATTATTTTCAATCAAGGTGGATATTGTTGGGGTTCGCTGAAAATATACATGTTAAAGAAGTCCCACCTTGCTTAATTTTGTAAAGGAAAAGGGAGTCCATGGCTGTATATAGGATTCAAGTTTTTCTTTACAAGATGTACCAATCAAAAACACTTTAAGCTTGTATTTGATTCTTTTATTTTCTCTTATAGTGTTCTTTTAGTTTTCTCTTTAGTTTTCTCTTATAGCTAGAGTATCAAGCTAACATAGTTATCACTTTGTCCATATCGATCTACGTTGTACAACCTCCATGATTTATTGCTACTTACCTAAAAAGGTGCCCCAGCTCCGGGTGTAGGATATTTAACAATAACCCAAACAAAGACCCAAAAAAAATGCAAATCAAGCAAGCCAAACAAGGAAAACAAGTAAAGGTGATCTAGCCCTAAGTTAACCCCACTTTTAAGATTATCCCCAACAGAGTCTCCAGTTCTGTAATACGGTGGGAGAACTGACTTGGTTGTTTTGCGTTTGAACGCAATTGTTGCGGATAGCAAGATTCGCCACCGAATTTTCTTTTATCCAACAAAAGAAAGGTTGAAAAGAATAGGAAAGACCTTTAGAAATTACTTCTTGAGTTCGGGGGGGTAGGTTATGAAAAGGGAAGGTATTAGCACCATTTTCATCCGTAGTTATCTACAGGATCCTAGTTGCTTGCTAGATCACTTTCTTTGTTTGAAAATGTGCTTTGTGGTGTGGGTTTGAAAATATTTAGAAAAAAAAACGTCTTTGTAATGATTCTCGTCTCTATAAGAATGCATACGAACTGTTTTAACTTTAGAAAATGTTTCAATTGAAAGTGTTGGCGTAAAAATGGTTTTTTGTTGTGAGCAAGCAAGCAAATACGAGCGTACTACATACTCGAAAGGTCTTTGTTCTTTTCCTCCTCCTTTAGATGTTGTTATCTTACTATTGATTGATAAGAAGCCCCATCGCTGGATGTGAAAGGAAGGGCGTGAGTCATTTGTATAGTCATAGAAGGCAACCTATGGGACGTTTTAGCAATTTCGTATAGGCACTAGATCATTTTACCGAAGGCAACATCGAGGGACATCGAGGGACTACGATCTTTTATCAAGAGTCTTTTCTAAAACACCCATATTCGAGGGACATGACTATTTTCCGAGGCAACAAGTGAGATTACCCTAGAGGTGCATGTGTGCGAATGGTGTGTTAGATTGCATGCACGTTTGTCTTGAATTTAGGGTGGTATAAGTATTGTTTTTATCTTTCCATAAACACCCTAATTACTAGAATTTTATGTAAAGCGGTAAAAATGAGAAAAATAAGGTCCTACGCTATTACAACCATATTGAACAGCAAGAAAATGTAAAAACAAAACAAAATAAAAGAAGGGAAACATGTTCTTCGATCCAGGCAGCATGGACCCTTTGATTCTTACCTTCCTTGCCTCTTTCGATTTGGGCCTGGATGTTAGTTTAAGACACACTCTTTGACTATGACTTTTTTGCTCCCTTCGATTGAAGGAATGTAAGACTCCTATGTTGAGATTCGAAAGGCTTCAATCTTCAGCCAATCGAAGGATATAGAAAACATGTCTAAAATTTGAAAATGAACCTAACAAGTGTAACTTTCGAAAGCTACAGGCCAGGGGTTAGCACAAGTTTATTGGGCACCAAAATCCAAAGGCTAGCTAGTCAGAGTTGAGATTTTCAAAATATAGGCAGTGAGAGTCGAAAGTTAAGGCATGGTCAACTTTCTAAATGGGATATCTAAATTTTTTTATTTATATGTACAAATGATGTTTAAATGGAAAGTTCCAAGTTTAGAGGAAACTTACCTCTTGAAATGCCAATCGAAGGAATTGTATGTGACTTCCATGGTGGTGGATAGAGCTTCGCTAGAACCTTCCTGAAGCTAGTACAGTTGCTGCTTTGCTTGGGCAGTCACTGAATCGAAGGTGGATGTGTGATAGTGGTGAGTTAATCGAAGGTTATTATATAACAGTCTAGGGAATGGGTCGAAAGACTATTATGTTGCTATTAGGGAATGAATAAAAGGTTGGTTATCTGGAAGTTGGGGAGTGAATCGAAGGGTTCACTAATGTATGAAGGGATCTGAGATTTTTTGCAATAGTTTTAGAGTTTGAATGTTTGAGAATTTTTTAGAATGTTTGAGAATGTTTGAGAGTGTTTGAGAGTGTTTGAGAGTTTTGAGAATTTGATAATTTTCTCACAACAAGAGTTTCTTCCGTTATCCAAATGCCCCTAATATGTGTTGTGGAACATCTTATTTATAGATGAAGTTGGCTGAGATTTGGGAGGGAAAAAAGTGATTTGAACAAATTGGGTATGCTATTTTTATATCCTTTGAGGTGCAGTTTTTGTATGCCAAATTGGGGCAAATATAGGAGCAGCGTAGCAGGACTGTTGTGCAGTAGTTTTGGAGCATTGTGGCCAGTGTAGCAGGCTTGGACTTGGCAGCACATAGGACTCTGGCCAGCAAGCATCTTTGAATATTTCACCCTTTCATTTTGAATTCATAAGTCCAACCTTCGACCAAATCCTCTCTTTAGAGAATAATATTTGTTTCCAAACAGAGTGTCCTTCGAATGGGCCATTTGTGTATCCTTCTTTTTGAACCAATGTGTGTGTTCTTTTGAAGGGACCACATGCATCCCTTGTGTTCATTACTTGCAATTTCTTTGAATGGGCCAACAAGGTATATCTTTCGAATGAAACACCCGCGTATACCCCTTTAAATCCATAAATACATTTCCTTCGAATGGGGAAAATGTATGTCCTTCGAATGGACCATGTGCCTATCCTTCGAATGTGTCAATTGTGCATCTTTTGAAAGGGGCACCCATGTATGTCAATGGATGTCGTTTGAATGGGACACCCAGGTATGTTATAGTGTAGAAATTATGTGTGTTGAAGGTTTTCAAGGGTGGAATCGAAGCAATCATGAAGGGAGTTCCTGCTTTATGAATTGAAAGTAAGCCAAACAGGAGGCCATTGGTGCAATCAAAGTTTGTGAGGAGGTAATCCTTGTCCAATCACAACTTTCCTGAAGGAGGTCAATGCTTTGTAATTCCAAGCAAGCATGCAAGAGGCCTTTGCTCAAACGAAAGCTTGCATGAAGAGCCAATGTCCAATCGAAACTTTCCTGCAAGAGGTGACATGGCCAAACGAAGGATGTAGCCCAAACTTGCATTCGAAGGAGGCCACAAGCCCAAACGAAATATGTAAACCAAAGTTTGCAAAGAAGGAAACCATATGCCCAAACGAAGGATGTAAACCAAGCTTGCATTCGAAGAAGGCCACATGCCCAAAAGAAAGATGCATGCAGGAGGTCCCTGCTTTGTGTATCAAAGCAAACATGTAGGATCCAAATGGTGCAATCGAAGGATGTATGTCGGATGTCCCTGCTTTGTGAATCAAAGGAAGCTTTCATAAGGTCATTGCTTTCTTAATCGAAAGAAGCCAGTAGGAAGCCACTAACTTCTGAATCGAAGGACACCAACATGAGGCCCTTCCCTTTTGAATCGAAGGAAGTTGTTTCAAAGGGAAACAAATGCCCAGTTGAAACTTGTATAAAGCAAGCAAGCAAAAGGCCAATGCCTCAATCGAAGCTTGGGAATTTGAAGCAAGTTTAAAGGAGGCCAGATGCCCAATCGAAAGCTCTGGATCGAAGAAATATGTTTTTTTTTAATTTTGTCAGAAAAATCAAATTTATCTGTTTTGCTCTTTCAATAGTTTTCTCCTTGACTTGATGCTTGAAAATCCAATATAATTTGATTGTACTTGTGCAAACTTTAACTAGTAGAAATTTTGTGAGAAAAATATTGAGAAATGAGAGGGAAAATTTTTGGGTACAACACATACCATGCGCTTCTCATCAACACCTTAAGATCCGCTGGGAAATCAAATCAAGCCCCTCAAGATGGAAGTCCATGATGTACTCTCAAAATCCAACCACACAGGATCCATACAGGCGCTGGACTTTGTTCTGGGCCTGGATCCTTTTTGAATTCTCACCCCCCTTTTACTTTATAATGCACATGTCTAGTATACTTTTTTTTAATATATTTTCTGATTATACAAAAAAAAACATGCTTTTGGGCCTAACAAAAATCTGTTTTACTTACAAACCACCTTATTCATTTCAAAAAACCCCCCGGACTTATATTTTTATATTTTTTATTTTTATTTTCTTTTCTTTTCTTTATTTTATTTTTTTTTTTATTATTATTATTATCATTGTTAGTTTTATTTATTATTAATCAAAAATTCCAAAAATATTTTATATTTAATATTTATATATTTAAGTTTATTTTTATTTCATTTATCTTAAAATAAAAGACCAAAAATATTTTATTAATGAACTTAATTTCTTTTTCTAATTTATATAAATTTAGACTTAGGTTTTATTTATTAATTTACTCTTTTAATTAATTCATAGTCTAGAAGTTTAATTTAATTAATTCCTTTCTTTTTATAAACTTTAAACCCTTTCATAAAAAATCCTAAAAAATTGTTTTCTTAATTAATTCAAGATCTTTTCCTTAATCTCTTTAAGTTTAGTTTTATTAAATCAACTTAAACTAATTTTAATTAATTTATTTTTTTATTATTAGTTTAATTATGATTAAAACCTTACATATGAAAACTCAAACAAAAACAATTTTTTTTTCCTTTCACGTTGCAATTATATTCTTGAACATTTTATCCTGCGATATTCAATATGGTTGTAATAGTAAATTAGGGTTTAATTGCTTTCATTTCCCCATTTGTAATTTGTATCTCCATCACCAAATGATGTAATAGCGTAGAACTTTAAATTTTTGCAATTTATCACTTTCAATATAAATGCTAGTAATTAGGGTTTGTATGGAAAGACATAAAATTAATAAGTAGAAAACCCTAATTCAAAGACAAAAATGCATGAAATCAAAACACTTTACACACTTGCACCTCTAGGGTTAACCCACACTTGTTGCCTTAAAATAAATAGTAATGTCCCTCGAACGTGGGATACTTTAGCAATGACCCTCGAATACAAAGATCGTAGTCCCTTGATGACCCTTCGATGTTGTCTTCGATAAACGATCTTAGACCCTTAAGATAAATTACTAAAGTGTCCTACAATGTTGCCTTCTATGACTGTACGATGATCCACATATGTCCCTTCACATCCAATGATATAGTTGCTTACCAATCAATGGTAAGATAGAAATATCTAGAGGAGGAGGAAATGAACAAAGACTTTTTGAGTAGGTAGAACGTTCATAGTTGCTTGCTCACAACATTTCAAAACATTTTTAAAAAACACCCACATTTTTCATGAACTATTTTCAAAAGTCAACACTTTGTATACATTCTTATAGAGACGAGAATCATTACAAATTTCACCTAAACAAAGGCACTTTTCAAAAATACTTTCAAAACAAAACACAAGGACATTTACAAAATATTTCAAAGTGAGCTGACAACTAAGAGCCCATACATAACTACGGATGAAAAGGGTTATAACACCTTCCCTTTTCATAACCTACCCCCCCCCCCCCCCCCCCCTCCCCGAACTCAAGAAAACTCTCAAAAGGTCTTTCCTGTTCTTTTCACACTTTCCTTTATTGGATAAAATAAAAGTTGGTGGCGACTCTTGCTATCCGCAACAATTGCGATAAAACGCAAAATACCCAAGTCAATTCTCCCAATGTATTACAGAATTGGCGACTCTGCTGGGGGAAAATCTTAAAAGTGGGGTTACCTTAGAGATTAGATCACCTAAAAATTCTTTCATTGTTTGACTTGTATGATTTACATTATGGGTTATGTTTTTGTTTTTTATAGATCCTCTACCCGGATCTGGGAACATTATTAGGTAAGTAGCAAAGATTGTGGAGAATGTACAGTGTAGACCGAGATGGTTGAAGCAATAGCTACGTTAGTGTCACACATTTGTGGGTACCGGTATCCCTTGTGGCGAATCGAGGAGAATATGGGGTCTTTGTATGGTGTCATGAAGCACTAATTGACCTTAGAACCTTTAGCTGAACAACTTGGCCATTAGGAAGTAGTGAGATAGCCGACTTTGGTGCAAAGCTGAAGATTGGTTGATACTCGATACTACACTCATTGAGATCAGACTTTTGGGATATTTTGGCTGCAAGAAAAGATTGATTGTGCTAAAATAATTCCCAATGAATAAATATCAATGATATTGAGATTCCCTAGAACCTGTTTACTTTTTAGGACAGGTTAAACCAACTAAGCTTCAAGAGGGTACTTACCTATGAAACCCATGCAAGCCTAAACCTAAGGTCTTTGTGTGCTTTGTTTATGATTATTATTCATGACATCATAAACATCATAACATCATAAGCATTCTCACTAACCATTTCAAGGATTTAGGAATTTATCTTTATTATGTTTTGTAGGACATGGCTTCCACTCGTAGAAATACCATCCGAGTCAGCTTCGTGAAAGTGCTTCCTCAACTTCAAGAGTTAGCATCGAGGGTGCCTGTAGATTCTCCCTTCACAAAGAAGTATGGTCGACTTCTCAACTTGGCTACCTCAAACTTCTAAGAAGAAATAATGTGTGCGCTCTTCCAATTCTTTGATCCTATGCATCATTGCTTCGTATTTCCCAACTACCAATTGGTGCCTACATTAGGAGAATTATCTCAACTGCTAGGAGTGCACGTGCTTGATCAAATACCATTCACTAGTTTAGAGGAAATTCCAAAGCCTGAGTTTATTGCCAAAGCCTTGCATTTGAAGAGATCTTCTATTGTGGCAAATTGCGAAACAAGGAGTGGAGTTAAGGGTTTCTTAGCTAAGTTCCTGGTGGAAAAAGCTTGTTTGTTTTTGGAAGATATGGATTTCCAAGCTTTTGAGGATGTCTTGGCTCTTCTAATATATGGTATGGTTCTATTTCCCAATTCGGACCAACTAATAGATGTGAATGCCGTCAAAGTTTTTCTCTCTCGTAATCCCGTACTTACTTTGCTCGGAGACATCCTATATTGTTTCCACACTCGCACCATGAAGAAGAGAGGAACTATTTTGTGTTGTATTTCATTGCTTCCTAGGTGGTTTATTTTTCACCTACCTCGATCAACATTGAAGAATGAACAAGGCTTGACATGGTCTCAAAGGATGATGTCACTCTCACACTCGGATATTCATTAGTGTTCCCGGTCTTTGGAGGATATTACTGTCATTGACCATTGTGGGGAGTTCCCTAATGTTCCATTCTTGGGCATTAGGGGAGATATTACCTATAACCCTTCTCTTGCATTACGATTGTTTGGGTATGCGCGTAGAGATGGTCCCCATGATGCGCTCGTCCAAGGTTTGGTATTCGACTACGAAGGTGACATCCAAGGCTATTATCAATGGTTCATACGAGCTTGGAGAATGGAAAACAAGGTGGATAGCAAGACCCTGCGGTATAAAAATTACATCCATTTTGAGCCTTACCTCAATTGGGTACAAACTCGTGCTATAAATCTCATGATGCCTTACCCAGCCATCCTACTTGTAATTATGGAACCTGTTGCTGAGGGAGACACCCCTTACACTCTTATTCATCCTGACATGCCTACCAACTTCGAGGAATTGAAAAGATCGTGGATTCAACTCAAAGGGGAATGAGATACCTTTGAAGCACAGTTCTACGCAAGCGAGAAGAAGGTTTTGGAGCTCACGAGGCAACTTCATGAAGAGCAAAGCCTGAATGCCTACATTGCACCAAAGAGGATGCACCCAGTGGAAACTTGATCCTTTATTTATTGTTTTAGGAGTTTATTTTGTAACCTTTGTAAGTCCAAGAGGTATTTGTAATTCATGAACTTATTAATGCAATTAATGTTTGTTGTCTTCTCTTTATCTAGCAAATTTAAATTCCCTAAAATCCTCGAAACCATTGCATTCGCATAACATGCATCATATCATAAGCAAGTTTTCCAACACAGGTTTCCTCATCGTTCTACTGTTTATTTCAGTATAAGATAGATCTCGAGAAAATTGTGAAGGACTTGAAATGATGGCTTTTCTTGTTACGAAGAAGAAGACAAAGAAGAAAGATTTAATCAACACGGGGAAGAGGTTTAAAGGGCCCGCCAGACAAGTTCAAGTTGAAGAAGACTCCTCTGAGGAGGATGAGAATCAAGATGAATATGCTAGGAGCACTTGTGCTTAGGGGTGGAAACAATCAAATCTCTGAAAACGAAGATTATTTTGATGAGCAATATCCACCGGCTGATGACAAGTATAAGCAACTAGAAGACAGATTGAAAGCTGTGGAAATCCAAGTTGTGCTTGGCTTGGATTTCGATGACTTGGGTTTGGTTCCTGGGGTAGTCATTCCCCAAAATTCCAAATCCCTGCTTTTTCCAAATACGATGGTGTCTCATGTCCAAAACTTCATCTAAGATCTTATGCTTTTTCCAAAATCCATGTGTTTTTTTATTGTTCTTGTTTCGTTCCTCTTTTTCTCTATGCTTTGTTTTTCCCAACAACTGACATCAGAGCTTTTGGTTTGATCTAGGGATAAGTGTTCTTAGTATGCTTTGTGGTTGAAGCTTTGTCTGATTTTCCAAATCAAAAAACAAGGGTGATGTTGTGAAAGAGTTATTAAGCTGCAATCACAAGTTCCGCTGTGCAGTTTGGGTTAGAGAAATTTGATGGAAAATATTTTTTTTTACTTGTGGAAAGTTCGAGTCAAAGATGTGTTGACAAAATCAAGATTACACAAGGTGCAAGATTAAGTCGGTGGTTGAAGAGCTTCCTACTAACATGGAAGTTTCTCCTTAAAGTTTCAGCCTGATTTTTGGGATGTGAAAATTCATGAAGTGGATTAGCTTCAAGTGAAGTATACTCTTCTTTAGGTGGAGTATGACAACTTTTAAAACTATGATTGTCGGTGAAGACAATGTAAAAATTATTGGAGTGGTGTAGCTTCAAGTGACTATACTCTTTATGGTGGAGTATGATAGTCGGTGAAGACAATGGAAGCTTATGTATTATTTTCAATTAAGGTGGAGATTTTGGGGATGGTTGAAAATATACATTTTAAAAAAGTCCCACATTGCTTATTTTTGTAAAGGAAAAGGGAGTCCAAGGCTGTATATAGGATTAGAGTTTTTCCTTACAAGATGTACTAATTAAAAATACTTTAATATTATATTTGATTCTTTTATTTTATCTTATACTCTTGTTTTAGAGTATGGTGAGAGAAATTTAAAAATTTGCTTTGGAGAGTGTGGGTGTATTGGGGCCTTGGGGCATGTTGAAGGTAGTCTATATGTTGTAATAATTTTCACATAGTGATAATCTCTGGTTTTCTACTGACAACGACCATGGTTTTTTCTCCGGTTGTGGAATTTCCAAGTTATATCCCAATGTTTTTTATTAATTTTGTTCCTCTTTTCTCAATGTTTTGTTTTTTCCCAACTACTAGTATCAAAGATTTTGGTTTGATCTGGAGATAAGTGTTATTAGTTTGCTTTGTGGTTGCAGCTTTGTCTGATCTTCCAAATCAGAATAGAAGGGTGATGTTGTGAAATAGTTGTTGAGCTACAATCACAAGTTCCGCTGTGCAGTTTAGGCTAGAGAAAATTGATGGAAGAATTGTTTTTGACTTGGAGAAAGTTTGAGTCAAAGATGTGTTTAAAAAATCATGGTTCCACAAGGTGCAAGATTATGTCAGTGGTTGAATAGCTTCCTACCAACATGGAAGTTTCTCCTTAAAGTTTCAACCTGATTTTTGGGATGTGAAAATTCTTGAAGTGGATTAGATTCAAGTGAAGTATACTCTTCTTTAGGTTGAGTATGATAGTTTTTAAAACTATGATTGTCAGTGAAGACAATGTAAAAATTATTGGAATGGTGTAGCTTCAAGTTAGTATACTCTTTATGGTGGAGTATGATAATCGGTGAAAACAATGGAAGCTTATGTATTATTTTCAATTAAGGTGGATATTTTGGGGATGGTTGAAAATATACATTTTGAAAAAGTCCCACATTGCTTATTTTTATAAAGGAAAGGGGAGTCCAAGGTTGTGTATAGGATTAAAGCTTTTCCTTACACGATGTACTAATCAAAAACACTTTAAGATTATATTTTATTCTTTTATTTTATCTTATACTCTTGTTATAGAGTATAGTGAGAGGAAGTTAAAAAAATTCTTTGGAGAGTGTGGGTGTATTGGGGCCTTGGGGCGTGTTGAAGGTAGTCTATATGTTGTAACAATTTTCACATAGTGATAATCTCTGGTTGTCTACTGACAAAGGCCATTGTTTTTTCTCCGGTTGTGGAATTTCCACATTATATCCCTATGTTTTTTTTATTATTCTTATTTTCTTCCTATTTTTCTCAATGTTTTGTTTTTTGCCAACTACTAGTATCAAAGCTTTTGGTTCGATCTAGGGATAAGTGTTCTTAGTATGCTTTATGGTTGCAACTTTGTCTGATCTTCCAAATCAGAATAGAAGGGTGATGTTATGAAAGAGTTGTTGAGCTTCAATCACAAGTTCCGTTGTGTAGTTTAGGCTAGAGAAAATTGATGGAAGAATTGTTTTTGACTTGGAGAAAGTTTGAGTCAAAGATGTGTTGAAAAAATCAAGGTTCCACAAGGTGCAAGATTATGTCAGTGGATGAAGAGCTTCCTACCAACATGGAAGTTTCTCCTTAAAGTTTCAACCTGATTTTTGGGATGTAAAAATTCTTGAAGTGGATTAGCTTCAAGTGAAGTATACTCTTCTTTAGGTTGAGTATGATAGTTTTTAAAACTATGATTGTCGGTGAAGACAATGTAAAAATTATTGGAGTGGTGTAGCTTCAAGTTACTATACTCTTTATGGTGGAGTATGATAGTCGGTGCGACAACGGAAGCTTATGTTTTATTTTCAATTAAGGTGGATATTTTGGGGATGGTTGAAAATATACATTTTGAAAAAGTCCCACATTGCTTATTTTTGTAAAGTAAAGGGGAGTCCAAGGCTGTGTAAGGATTAAAGTTTTTCCTTACAAGATGTACTAATCAAAAACACTTTAAGATTATATTTGATTCTTTTATTTTCTCTTATACTCTTGTTTTAGAGTATAGTGAGAGGAAGTTAAAAAATTTCTTTGGAGAGTGTGGGTGTATTGGGGCCTTGGGGCGTGTTGAAGGTAGTCTATATGTTGTAACAATTTTGACATAGAGATAATCTCTGGTTGTCTACTGACAACAGCCATGGTTTCTTCTCCGATTGTGGAATTTCCACGTTATATCCCTATGTTTTTTTATTATTCTTATTTTGTTCCTATTTTTCTCAATGTTTTGTTTTTTCCCAACTACTAGTATCAAAGCTTTTGGTTTGATTCGGGGATAAGTGTTCTTAGTATGCTTTGTGGTGGCAGCTTTGTCTGATCTTCCAAATCAGAAAAGAAGGGTGATATTGTGAAAGAGTTCTTAAGATACAATCACAAGTTCCATTGTGCAGTCTAGGCTAGAGAAAATTGATGGAAGAATTGTTTTTAACTTGGGGAAAGTTCGAGTCAAAGATGTGTTTAAAAAATAAAGGTTCCACAAGGTGCAAGATTATGTCGATGGTTGAACAGCTTCCTACCAACATGGAAGTTTCATTATAAAGTTTCAACCTGATGTTCGGCATGTGGAAATTCTTGAAGTGGTTTAGCTTCAAGTAAAGTATACGCTTCTTTAGGTGGAGTATGATAGTATTTAAAATTATGATTGTTGGTCAAGACAATGTTAAAATTCTTGGATTGGTGTATAGCTTCAAGTGGCTATAATTTGTATCGTGGAGTATGATTATCGGTTAAGGCAATGGAAGCTTATGTATTATTTTCAATTAAGTTGGAGATTGTTGGAGTTGGTCGAAAATATACATGTTGAAGAAGTCCCAGATTGCTTATTTTTATAAAGGAAAAGGGAGTCCAAGGATGTATATAGGATTCAAGTTTTTCTTTACAATTGTACCAAATAAAAACAATTTAAGCTTGTATTTGATTCTTTTAATTTCTCTTATACTCTTCTTTTAGAATGTGGTGAGAGGTAGTTAAATATTTTCTTTGGAGAGTGTGGGTGTATTGGGGCCTTGGGGTGTGTTGAGGGTAGTCTATGTGTTGTAACAATTTTCACATAGAGATATTCTCTGGTTGTCTATTGACAACGGTTGTGGTTTTTTCTCCGGTTTTGGAGTTTCCACGCTATATCCCTGTGTTTTTATTGTTGTTATTGTGTTCCCATTTTTCTCTATGTTTTGTTTTTTCCCAACAATTGGTATCAGAACTTTTTGTTCGATCCATAAATAAGTGTTCTTAGTATGCTTTGTGGTTGCATCTTTGTCTGATATTCCAAATTATAAAAGGAGGGTGATGTTTTTAAAGGTTTGTTGAGCTGCGATCACAAGTTCTGATGTGCAGTTTGAACTAGAGAATGGAAGAATTGTTTTTTGAATTTTGGAAACTTTGAGTAAAAGATGTGTTGACAAAATCAAGATTACACAAGGTGCAAGATTATGTCGGTGGTTGAAGCGCTTCCTACCAACATGGAAGTTTCACCATAAATTTTAAACCTGATTTTCGACATGTGAAAATTCTTGAAGTGGTTTAGCTTCAAGTGAATTATACTCTTCTTTAGGTGGAGTGTGATAGTATTTAATACTATGATTGTCGGTGAAGACAATCTGAAAATTCTTGGAGTGGTGTAGCTTCAAGTGACTATATTCTTTATAGTGGAGTATGATTATCAATGAAGACAATGGGAGCTTATGTATTATTTTCAATCAAGGTGGAGATTATTGGAGTTGGTTGAAATTATACATGTTGAATAAGTCTGACATTGCTTATTTTTGTAAAGGAAAAGGGAGTCCAAGGTTGTATATAGGATTCAAGTTTTTATTTACAAGATGTATTAATCAAAAACACTTTAAGCTTGTATTTTATTCTTTTATTTTCTCTTATACTCTTGTTTTAGAGTATAGTGAGAGGAAGTGAAAAATTTGCTTCGGAGAGTGTGGGTGTATTGGGGCATTGGGGTGTATTGATGGTAGTCTATGTGTTGTATTAATTTTAACATAGTGATATTCTCTGGTTGTCTATTGACAACGGCAATGGTCTTTTCACTAGTTTTGGAGTTTCCGTGTTATATCCTTGTGTTTTGATTGTTGTTACTTTGTTCCTCTTTTTCTATATGTTTTCTTTTTTTCCCAAAAATGGGTATCAAAGCTTTTGGTTTGATCCATGGATAAGTGTTCTTAGTATTCTTTGTGGTTGCACCTTTTTTTGATCTTCTAAATCAGAAAAGTTGGGTGATGTTGTTAAAGAGTTCTTGAGTTGCAATCACAAGTTCTGTTATGCAGTTTGGGCTAGATAAAATTAATGGAAGATTTATTTTTGACTTGTGGAAAGTTCGAGTCAAAGATGTGTTGACAAAATCAAGATTACACAAGGTGCAAGATTATGTCGGTGGTTGAAGAGCTTCCTACCAACATGGAAGTTTCACCATAAAGTTTCAACCTGATTACCAACTTGTAAAAATTCTTGAAGTGGTTTAGCTTTAAGTGAAGTATACTCTTCTTTAGGTTAAGTATGATAGTTTATAAAACTATGATTGTCGATGAAGACAATATCAAAATACTTGGAGTGGTGTAGCTTCAACTGACTATACTATTTATGGAGGAGTATGATTGTCGATGAAGACAGTGGAAGCTTATGTATTATTTTCAATCAAGGTGGAGATAGTTGGGGCTGGTTGAAAATATACAAGTTGAAGAAGTCTGAAATTGCTTATTTTTTTAAAGAAAAAGGGAGTCCAAGGTTGTATATAGGATTCAATTTTTTATTTATAAGATGTACCAATCAAAAACACTTTAAGCTTGTATTTGATTCTTTTATTTTCTCTTATACTCTTCCTTTAGAGTGTAGTGAGAGGCAGTTAAATATTTTCCTTGGAGAGTGTGGGTGTATTGAGGCCTCAGGGTGTGTTGAGGGTAGTCTATATGTTGTAACAATTATCACATAGTGATATTCTTTGGTTGTCTATTGACAACGGCCGTGGTTTTTTCTTTGGTTTTGGAGTTTCCACGTTATATCCCTGTTTTATTTGTTCCTCTTTTTCCCTATGTTTTGTTTTTTCCCAACAACTGGTATCAAAGCTTTTGGTTCGATGTGAGGATAAGTGTTCTTAGTATGCTTTGTGGTTGCAGCTTTGTATGATCTTCCAAATCAGAAATGAATGGTGATGTTGTGAAAGAGTTGTTTAGCTGCAGTCAAAAGATCTGTTGTGCAGTTTGGGCTAAAAAAATTAATGCAAGAATTGTTTTTTATTTGTGGAAAGTTTGAGTCAAAGATGTGTTGACAAAATCAAGATTACACAACATGCAAGATTATGTCGTTGATTGAAGAGCTTCCTACCTACATGGAAGTTTCACCATAAAATTTCAACCTGATGTTCGGCATGTGAAAATTCTTAAAGTGGTTTAGCTTCAAGTAAAGTATACTCTTATTTAGGTGGAGTATGATGGTATTTAAAACTATGATTGTCAGTGAAGTCAATGTGAAAATTCTTGGATTGGTGTAGCTTCAAGTGACTATAATCTTTATGGTGGAGTATGATTATTGGTTAAGGAAATAAAAGCTTATGTATTATTTTCAATTAAGTTGGAGATTGTTGGGGCTGGTTGAAAATATACATTTTGAAGAAGTCCCACATTGCTTATTTTTGTAAAGGAAAAGGGAGTCCAAGGATGTTTATAGGATTAAAGTTTTTCATTACAATATGTACCAATCAAAAACAATTTCAACTTGTATTTGATTCTTTTATTTTCTCTTATAATCTTCTTTTAGAGTGTGGTGAGAGGCCATTAAATGTTTTCTTTGGAGAGGCCATTAAAAAAAAGAAATTAATTTGTTTTAAGAAAATGTTTTTTAGCCTTTTTGTTTTATGGAGAAAATAAAATATATAAGTATAAATAATAAATAAAACTAAATTTGGATTTTTTTATGATTTTATTAAAATAATAATAATAATAATAATAATATTAATAATAATAATAATAATAATAATAATAATAATGAAGAAAAATAAAATAAAAAAATAAAAAAATAAAGAAAAGTTAGGGGGGTGGATCAGTAATGCAAGAGGTGTTGCGAAGAAAAAAAGATTAGGCCCATATGAAAGCCCAAGCACTCAAAACTGGAAATCGTGAAATAGATTTGAGCTTGTTTCAGGTAGTGGTGATGACCAGGTTAACTTCCTTCGACCTCTAGGAAGCTAATGCAATGGCTGGCTTGAGCTGAGGATGGCTGGAATGGTCTGGAGAAGTCCAATTGTGATGCTCTATTTTTGAACTTGGAAATGGATGAAGATGGTGTTACAGTCGTGTAACAGGGATATTGATGGCTTATGTATGATGTTTGGAAGCTTTTGGAAGCAAAAGGCCAAGAAATGCACGAGTGAAATGGAAGTTTGAAGTTCTTGGTCAGAATATACAACAATGGTGGTTGTTGATGCAATCCTGAGTTTTGGCTAGTTTTGGAGCTTGTATTTTCATGTGTTCTCTTGCAAATAGTATCTCTATTTATAGAGGAAAGGTTTTGAGGTTTGAAATGGTCAGAAACAAAGAATCACATGTTATGAGTTTTTGACTTGTTTTTGAAGTTATCTTGACAAACATGGTTTCAATGCAAGGTACATGTCTTGTAGGGTGGCTAGCAACTTTAAACATGTTTGTTCTGAGTTTATAGAGCATGGTTGTGCAGAAAGAACAAGTGCAAAGCTCCATACAAGTTGACTTTGTGATTAAAGTCACTTTTCAAGAATATCAATGGTGTCTTTCTTCCAAAAATGGAAATGCAACTTGGATAATGATTCAAATGCTTGGACAATGGCTCCATATGTTGTGTAAACATTTAAGTAAGGATTGAATTGCAATTTCGAGGCCTGCAAAGTGAATATTATGCAGCATGGCTATGGATTTGAATTTTTGTTCATCATGAAATGGCTTGTAATTTAAGTTTGAAAACCCTAACTTCATCTCTTTGATTCTCCTTGCTCACAAATGATCTCAAGGAGTTCTTGGACATTTTGGAAATTGTGATATGGTGGGAGAACTGACTATGGTTTTGCGTTTGTTTTCGCAAATGTTTTGGTTGAGCAAGAGTCGCCACCGACTTTTTATTTTATCCTAAGGAAAGGTTAAAAAAGCACAGCAAAAACCTTTGAGATATTTTCTTGGGTTCGGGGAGTAGATTATAGAAAGGGAAGGTATTAGCACCCTTTCTATCCATGGTTATCCATGGGCTCTTAGGTACTTGCTTAGATCAACTTGCCTTGGTTTTCAATTGTTTGAAAAGGTGCTTTGTGTGAGGTTTTGAAAATGTTTTGAAAAAGATGCCTTGTCTAGGCTACCCTTGTAATAATTCTTTACTCGAATGTTTTACAAAAGGTTTTTTGTCTTTTTGAAAAGGTGTTTCAAGGTTTTTTGAAAGTTTGTTTTGAAAGTGTGATTTGGGAAAATAGGCAAGTGTTTTGTTTTGCAAGTTGACAAGTACTTAAGAGCGATCTACCCTAAAGTTCTCAAAGATTTTTACTAGGTTTTAACCCTTTTAAAAATTTTGTTCCACCATTGCATTTGGTGGACAATCTTGTGTTAGGATGTGAAAGGAACGGGCGCGGGTCATCGTTTAGACCATAATTGCAATGGCGCTAAGTATCTTTGGGCAATTTTTCCTTGAAAGGGACTTGATCATTTTAGGCAACTTTTCGAAAGCGTCATCGAGGGACTATGATCATTTTGAATTGTGTTTGTTTTTGCCCAAAGAGACCTAACATGCAATATGGCCCATTTATTGAAGGCAACAAGTGGAGTACCCTATAGGTGCAAGTGTGATAAGTGTTGTCCATTTTTCATGCTTGTTTATCTTGAAATTAGGTCAAACTATTTTTGTTCTTTTTATTTGCATACAAACCCTAATTCTAACATGGTATATTTAGAAAGCAATAAAGTGCGAAATTTAAAGTTCCTAAACTATTACAACACAATATGGGAAGGGGGGTACAAATGTTCAAATGGGGGGGTATTTGACAAGGAATTTAAATCTAACTATTACATCAATTTGGAATTATTTACAAGGTATTTAATTGCACAAATTAAATAGAAACAAAATAAATATACAAAATGCAAAAAGGGTTTTTATATGTATGAAAAAGTTATTTTTTTATGTGTCAAATAATCAAAATAAAAAAAGTATTATTTTTTGGAGTTTTTGTGTTTTAAGGGCAAAACCCTAATTTATTAGGTAAATATATTAATTATTTAATATGTACAAATTTATTTATTATATACAAAATAAAATAAAATAAATGAAGTATATTTGTCAAAAATGTATTTTTACTATCAAATATTCTAATAAATATATATATATATATATATATATATATATATATATATATATATATATATATATATATATATATATATATATATATATATATATATATATATATATATATATATATATATATATATATATATATATATATATATATATATATATATATATATATATATATATATATATATATATATATATATATATATATATATATATATATATATATATATATATATATATATATATATGTGTTAATTTCTAAATATGTATTATATATATAAAAATAATAATATTTAATATTTATAAAAAAAAGTATATTTTGTATAAAATACTTTAAGAAGATAAAACAAAATAAAAATGACAATAAAATGTGTTTACATTATTTTTTCAATTTATTCTAAATAATAATAGTATGTACTTATTTTCATACAAATATCAATATAATCAAATAAATGCCTAAAAAATATAAAAATGGTGTAAAAACTATTTTTTATGTTTTTAATACTTTTATCAAAAATAAATAAGTCAGAATAAACAAGAAAAAGTCAAAAAATCATTAAAACAAACAAAATGGGCTCAGGGGGTGTGAAAGTAATAACTTGGTGCAAATAAGAAATAAAGAACAAGCCCAGCCCAATAGGTTCTTCTTCAACCTCCAGCCAGAAATTTTTCAAAAACGCGCGCCTGTGCACTTGATTCAAACATCTGGATTCCTTGATTTTTTGCACAAACTTACAACACCAAAAATGTTAAGCATTGAATCACGATTCTGAATATATAAAGAACTCCTCTTAACTCTCAGAAATGAGAGAGAATTTTATCATTCCCAAATCTTGACCTAGTTTTTCTTCCATATTCAGACTTAAAATTCTCTAAGCATACATAATATAAATGAAATCTAATCATATGGGCATGTTCAGGGCTATGAATGTGACATGTTTTCTTCACAAACCTAAAGCTAACAATGCCTATATAGAGAGATTCGTGTTCATGAACTTACCTGTTCAGCTGAAGTTGTATCTGATGATGGAGGTACTTTCAAAGCAAGGTGATGATTGGTACAACTTCCTTGATGTCCAGGGATGCTATTCCAAGCTTTACTTTGTCTTGAAACCTTTTGAATCGAGCTATAGAACTTCAACTGCAAAACAAGAAAATGAAAATGGTGATGATGCCTGGGAGTGTTACAGGTCGTGTTTGAGGTTTTGATTAGCTTCAAGGGATGTTATGGGATGTATTTGAGGTGGTTTTAGCAAGAGTGTATGGAAGGGATGAGAGTTGGAACTCAAACTGCAGCAAATGCTCTGTTTGGGCAGTTTGAGGGTGATTCTGGGAATGGGGAGGTATGAGGGATGCTTGGCTCGTGTTCTAGCTCAGTTAGGATGTTTATGATCTATTTGACAAGTTTGCTTAAGGGTTCTTTTGTTGAGATAAAAGTTCTGTTGTGTTATGCCACATTTCTTCACACTTAAGCAAGCAAATGTCTACTTGAGTTTTAGACAGCTAGAGGCCCCCCTAATGTGCTGCTAACCTTCCCCTTGATCAGTGTGTTTTGTTCATAATCTTGTGCCAAAGAGATTTGATCTGTACTTGCTGATTTGCAACTTTGACATAAAGCTCACTTTTGCAAAAATGGTTAAAGTGCTTTATCTAAAAATGGATTAAACCTCTAGGCAATGCTTAAACACATAGAGCATGGTCTTGGCACAATGAGTTTGCATTAAATTATTGAGTGCAAATGGGATTAGAGGCCTGTAATGTAGCATAAACCAAGCTGACTTGAAAATGGCAATGTGTATGAACATGTCTTGGTCAAGAACAAAAGTGATTTTTGCCCAACTTGCCAAATTCGATTCTCCCTAACCATGAAGTTGTTTGATGAGTTCTTGGACATTTTAGAAAGCTTGGAATGTGTACTACAATCCATATTTGAAATGCAAATTGAAATTCCAAGTGGAAGTATGTGAAAAATGGTCTTGAAGTTAGGTAAAAACCTTGCCTAAAATAGGTCAAATTTTCACTAAGTTAAGAATGGTTTAGTACCCTTGTTCCAAAAATTGTAACTTGAGATACAAGCTTCTTTTGGGAAAACTTTGTGAATAAAATTTGTAGTTTATGCAATAGGCTACAACTTTCATGTTTTGACTTTTGCTTGAATCCAAATGAATCATGGTGAGAATGTGGGACAAAGTTAGGAAAAAAATAGGGTTTTTCATAACTTAGAAAAATTCTAAGTTATGAAAAATCTTCATTTTAAACCCTAATTTGCATTCCTTGATTTCTTGATGAACAAGTTTCATGATTTGGCATGTTTTGATGAAAAATGAATCTTGACACTTGATTTTGACCAAAAAGTCAAAGTTTGACTTTTCAGTATACAGTCAAAATTGATCAATTGACTGGGAAATTCAACTGTCAATCTTGTGCATTTGGGATCTTTTGAACTTGTTGAGCATGTCAAGACAATTCCATGGGGTCCTTGAGTCCATATGTGAGCTTGGTTTGCCATTGGCTAGGTCAAATAGTTAAAAATTGCCCTTGTGCAGTCAAAACCCTAAAAATGACCATTTTGCCCTTTTGGTGATCTGATCAAATTTCTTGTGGAATTGTGATCCAAACTTGATCAAATGGTCCATGTGAGTTCATAATGTTGATATGGGTCAATTTTCATGAGATTTGACTGTCAATTGGCCACAATTGACTTTTTCCCCAATACAGCTGATTTCTAGGTCAACTGTCCAATTGACTGGGCAAAACCTGGAATCAAGGCTTGAAACTTGATGTGGATAAACTTGGGAGTCCAATATGAATCATGAAAGTCATCTTAGGCATTTTTGGTCAAAACATCTTTGTGCAAACACAAACCCTAATTTGGGTCAACAGTGCAAGGAGAAGTCTTGAGCAGATGAAACCCTAACTGGATCTTGAGCTCCAAGGGCTTAGTGATGAGAAATTAAAGAGAAATGGGAGGGCAAATTTTGGGGTACAACAGTTGCCCCTGTTCAATCTTCTTGAACCTGAAGAGTTAGATTGGCAAGTATGCCTTTCGTGACTCGAGGGTAAAAGGAGATTGGACACTAGAGTGCCCTTAAATTTGCACTCGTCAAAGCAATGGATGCAGGAATGGCCTTAGAGATGCCATTTGGAGATGGGCTTAAAGATGCCATCTGGAAGAGTGACAGAAATTTGTCGGGGATGGGCTTAAAGGTGCCATCTGGAATGAGTATCAGAAAGGTGTCCATGTTTTGAACCACATCTGAATTGGGGTTTGAACAAGCAATAGATCGACATCCGTATCTGGAGGCATCCGTAAACTGTTTTCAGAGGTTGAGAAGAGTCTGAACAAGCGATAGATTAGCATCCGTTGTTGGGAAGAATCCGTAAACTGTTTTCAGAAGTTTGGAGAAGAATCTTGAACAAGCGATGGATTAACATCCGTTGTTAGGAAGAATCCATAAACTGTTTTCAGAAATCTTGAAGTTGAATAAGCAATAGAGCAGCATCCGTTGTTGGGAAGCGTCCATAAACTGTTTTCAAAAGTTGCATCTGAACAAGCGATAGATTAACATCCATTGTTGGGAAGAATCCATAAACTGTTTTCAGAAGTCTTGAGAAGAAACTGAACAAGTGATAGGTTAACATCCGTTACTGGAGAACCCGTGAACTGTTTTCAGAAGTCTTGGAGTTGAATAAGCAATAGAGCAGCATCCGTTGTTGGGAAGCGTCCGTGAACTGTTTTCAAAGGTTGCATCTGAACAAGTGATAGATTGACATCCGTTGTTGGGAAGAATCCATAAACTGTTTTCAGAAGTCTTGAGAAGAAACTGAACAAGTGATAGGTTAACATCCGTTACTTGGAGAACCCGTGAACTGTTTTCAGAAATCTTGAAGTTGGAGGAAGAACCGGTGTAGGGTTCCCTGATGATGAGCTCGTGTAAAACTGCATCTGGATAAATCTGGAATAAGCATTAGAATACTTCCACGTCTGGGTCATATCTGAACTATTCCTGGAAAGAATCTCGGAAGATAATGATTTTAGTCTGTCGACTGGTCTTACTTGAAAAGGTAAAGAGTTAGTTGTATGCAATGTCATGATGCATGATGCAACGTATGTTATATGATATGAATATAAATGAATGCGCATGTAAGCTGATGAGCTATCTTGCTGAGGATAGATGAATCCGAGATGGCTGAAGATAAAAGCATCTTGACTGTTGTCGGGACGAATAATTCCTTGGCTGTTGCTGGGGAAGAGAATTCCTGATGCCCTCTACTGGGGAGTTCCAATCTAATAGACTCGTGCTGGGGAGGTAAAACTGAGAATCTTCAGTTTGGTGGGAAGTAACTCTATGGGGAGAAGGTTCACTAGTCTGGCTCCGCTGGGGGATTGATAATTTGAAGTTTTAGCTCGGCTGGGGATACTGAAACTTAAACTCTGAGAGGAATTGAGTTCTGGAGGATTTTTTGGCTGGGGGATAACAAAGATAAGCTCCTCTGGGGGATTGTATTGATATGTTATGTTGGGGAACTTTGATGAACACCGCCGGGGATAGGAAGAATTTTGCCGACTGCGATCTTCCGTGGCAATTAGCTGAGGATAACCCAGTTATAAGCCCTTGTGAGGAATAACTTTGAATAAAACTCGGGAGAGACGTCTGTACTCTGTAGGGGATAAGCTTCCAGAATCTACTGGGGATAAGCTTCAAAACTTGCTGGGGATATGGATTCCAAATCTCCTGGGGGTTTCCTTTGAAAGGGTATCAAGATATCCAACTGTACCTTCAACCTATCGGTAATCCTCTTTCTTGATTCATAAGGAAATGATTATGTTCAAATGCATATGCCTATTTAACAAAACATTGGACGTTTCTCAAAATAAAACAATTAGTGCAAGAGAAAAAGAAAAAGGAAATGACACAAATTTCTGGGAAGAGTATTTGTATTAACTTTCTCTGAGTATATTTGTACAAAGGAGACAAACATCCTAGTAAGAGGATTTCGTCGTAAATATTGAAAGATTTATACAAAATAAAGAGGGCTATGTGAAATAATTCCATGGGATTCCATTCCGCTATAGCCCTCATAACTCTGAATATCTGTCCATTCAATGCTTCGTTTGCCGATGACTGGATTGATCAGAAGCCTGGGACTGGTTGATGAAGAGATTGTCTTTGAAGTGATCCGACGAGACATAGTCATACGCTTTAATTCCCTAACTTTTGCCTGAATCGCCCTTTCGGGTTTTCGATCCACCGGGAAACCCTTTTTTGCCCAAGCCGCCCTTTCGGGTTTTCAACTTGCCGGGTATACAGATTTTCTTTGTTTTTATCCCTAATTTTTTCCTGAACCGCCCTTTCGGGTTTTCGGTTCACCGGGATGCCCATTTTTGCCCAAGCTGCCCTTTCGGGTTTTCGACTTGTCGGGTTATTTTATGCGTAGTATCTTTTGACTATGTCTGCGTTCGCAGGGTGCGGCAAATCGTCGCCGTCCATGGTGGTTAGAATCATTGCACCACCAGAAAATATGCTCTTGATCACAAATGGTCCTTCATATGTAGGAGTCCATTTTCCCCTGGGATCACTTTGCGGTAAGATAATCCGCTTGATTACGAGATCTCCGACTTGATACACTTGACGTCTGACTTTCTTATTAAAGGCCTTGATCATCCGCTTTTGATACGTCTAACCATGGCATATAGCAGCGAGTCGTTTCTCGTCTATCAAATTGAGTTGATCAAGTCGGGTCTGCATCCAATCATCTTCATTCAAACCTGTGTCATTCATAATCCTTAGAGAAGGAATCTGAACCTCCATAGGCAGGACAGCTTCCATGCCATATACCAACGAAAATGGGGTTGCCCCGGTTGAAGTACGTGCTGTCGTACGGTATCCATGTAGAGCAAACGGTAACATCTCATGCTAGTCTTTGTAAGTGACTGTCATTTTCTGAATGATCTTCTTAATGTTTTTGTTCGCAGCTTCAACAGCACCGTTCATCTTCGGCCGATAGGGAGATGAATTATGATGATAAATCTTGAACTGTTCGCACAACGCGGTGATCATCGTGTTATTCAGATTTGTACCGTTGTCTGTGATGATCCTGTCTGGAACACCATACCGACATATGAGATTTTGCTTGATGAAGCGGGCAACCACATTTTTAGTAACAGAGGCGAAGGAAGCTGCTTCGACCCATTTGGTGAAATAGTCAATGGCAACCAGGATGAAACGATGTCCGTTGGAAGCTGTGGGCTTGATCTCTCCAATCATGTCAATGCCCCACATTGCAAATGGCCAAGGAGCAGTCAGAACGTTGAGAGGAACTGGAGGGATATGAACTTTGTCAGCATAGACTTGACATTTGTGGCAAGTACGGGAATGTTGATGGCAGTCAGCTTCCATGGTAGACCAGTAATAGCCTGCCCTTAGGATCTTCTTAGCCATTGTATGCCCGCTCAAGTGAGTGCCAAATGTACCGCTATGTATCTCAGTCATAATCAACTCTGCTTTAGCTTTGTCTACGCATCGGAGTAATACACAATCATGGCTTTGTTTGTAAAGGATGACGTTGCTCAGGAAGAACTTGGCAGCGAATTTCCTTAAGAACTTCTTGTCATTTCGGAAGCTCCTTCGGGATAATCTCTAGTCTGGAGATACCTTTTGATTTCGTGGAACCAGGGTTGTTCCACTACTTCTTCGGTATTAATCTCGTGACAATGTGCCGGTTCATCCATTCGCTCGATGGTGATTTGGGGAGCCTCATTATCCTAGTAGAGTTTAAACATGGAGGACATTGTAGCCAGAGCATCTGCTAGCTGATTTTCTTCTCGCGGGAAATGCTCGAAGGTAATTTGCTCGAAATGAGGCAACAATGTCAAGACATGTTCTTTGTATGGGATAAGATTAGGATGCTTGGTATCCCACTCTCCTTTGATTTGACTGATAACCAAAGCCGAGTCCCCAAATACGATTAAAGATTTGATCCCCAGGTCTATAGCAGCCTTGAGACCAAAGATGCAAGCTTCATATTCAGCCATGTTGTTTGTGCAGCTGAAGCAAAGTCGGGCCGTGAAAGGTGTGTGACAACCTTCCGGAGAAATGAGTACTGCGCCGATACCGTTTCCAAGTGCATTTTAAGCACCATCAAAGTAAAGGATCCATCGGGATCCCTTTTCGGGTCCGTCACACGGTCCGTTACCTTCAATGTTGTCCAAATTCATGATGTCCTCGTCGGGGAAGTCAAATCTCATGGGTTGATAATCTTCGATAGCTTGATGAGCCAGATGGTCAGCTAGTACACTCCCTTTTATAGCTTTTTGGGTGGTGTACTGGATGTCATACTCAGTTAGGATCATTTGCCATCTGGCTATTCTTCCAGATAAAGCGGGCTTTTCGAAGATATACTTGATAGGATCCATTTTGGAAATCAACAAGGTAGTATGAGTCAACATATACTGTCTTAGTCGGCGAGCAGCCCATACCAAAGCACAGCAAGTTTTCTCGAGCAGTGAGTAGCGAGTCTCACATTCGGTAAACTTTTTGCTAAGGTAATAAATAGCATGCTCTTTTCGACCAGACTCGTCATGCTGGCCCAAAACACACCCCATTGAGTTATCCAAGACGGTTAAATACATGATCAATGGTCTTCCTTCGACGGGTGGCATCAGAATAGGAGGTTCTAGCAAATACTCCTTGATCTTATCAAAAGCAGCTTGACAATCATCGTTCCATTCGACTACCTGATCTTTCTTTAAGAGTTTGAAAATTGGCTCACAGGTAGAAGTCATATGAGAGATGAATCTGGCAATATAGTTCAAGCGCCCCAAGAACCCTCTAACCTCCTTTTCAGTACGGGGAGCAGGCATCTCTTGTATTGCTTTCACTTTTGCTGGATCGACCTCAATGCCTTTGTTGCTTACAATGAATCCTAGAAGTTTACCAGACCTAACTCCAAAAGTGCACTTACTTGGATTCAGCCTGAGCTTGTATTCTTTCAACCTGGCAAACAGCTTTTCTAGATGTTCAAGGTGCTCCTCCTCTGTTTGTGACCGAGCTATCATATCGTCTACGTAAACTTCAATCTCATGATGTATCATATCATGAAACAAAGCTACCATGGCACGTTGATAAGTTGCCCCGTCGTTCTTCAGTCCGAACGGCATCACTTTATAACAGAAAGTGCCCCATTGTGTGACAAAAGTTGTTTTCTCCATATCCTCGGGGGCCATTTTGATTTGATTGTAGCCTGAGAATCCATCCATGAAGGAAAACACTTTATGCTGAGCTGTATTGTCGATCAAAATGTCAATGTGTGGAAGTGGAAAATCATCTTTGAGGCTGGCCCTATTCAAATCCCGGTAATCCACACACATCCTGACTTTGCCATCTTTCTTAGGTACTGGCACGATGTTAGTGACCCATTGAGGATAAGACGTAACAGCCAGAAAGCCAGCGTCGAATTGCTTCATTACTTCTGCTTTGATCTTTTCAGACATATCAGGCCTCATTCGGCGGACTTTTTGCTTGATCGGTGGACAATCCTCTCTTGTGGGGAGACGGTGAACCACGATGTCTGTATTTAAACCCGGCATGTCTTCATAAGACCAAGCGAAGATTTCAACATACTCATTCAACAACTGTATCAGGCGTTCCTTGACGCTTGGTTCCAGATTGGCACCCACTTGCACCTCCTTTCGGTCTTCCTCGGTCCCTAAGTTGACAGTTTCCAATGACTCTTCGTGCGGTAAGATGGCCCTTTCCTCTTGTTGTAGGAGTCTGGCTAGTTCCCCTGGTACTTCACAACCTTCGTCATCTTCATACTCGGCTTGATTGACCAGATCTTCAGAGTTATTGAAGGATATAGCAGAATAGTCACCCATGGAATCCGGAGTGGATGGGTACCTGCATTTGTGAGTGTGGGTGTGTGTAAGGGATAGCCATCCTTAAACAAAAAATGCAACAGGAAAGAAAATGAACACAACAGTTTATCAAATGAAAAACGTCCAATGAATCATTAAACATGGCATATGGATATGAAAGATAATCAAAACCCTTACAAATGGACCTACATGCCCCGGGCAAGGCATGAGGTGAAAGATAGTGTACGGATTGTTTGAAAATAAATATTACAGACCAAATAGGAAATGTTTGACAGATAAATTACTGGTGAATAAAAGTGATGGGGACAAAGTCTTTTGCCTCCCAGTTGCACAATCCCCCTTTGACAGTTGGGTAGATCCACTCTTCGATGTTGCTCTCTTTGTCTTCATCCTCCAAAGCGTTGATTCCGTAGGGAGAAATTTTGACGGGCGCTCTTTCAATCTTCGAACGGCGCATAGCCTTCTGGCCCGCAGTAGTGAACCCTAATCCAAATTTGTCGGTCTTATATGGAATATCAGGTAACTGCCCCCATGCTGAATTCTTCCCCTCCTTCATTGCGGCCCTTGCGTCCTCCAGAGATGCCATCTTGGCCATCTGCCTCGGTGTCTCAGCTGCCAACTTTGCTACTGTTATTTCAGGAAGGACTTCTTCGAAATGCTGGAAAGGCGTCTCAATGAACTCACCTTCTACTTCCACATATCGGAAAGAGTTCAAGTGGCTAATCATGTACTCCTCTTCGCCATGGACAGTAATGATCTTTCCCTTGACAGGATACTTCAACATCTGATGTAAGGAGGAGGTGACTCCCCCAGCATGGTGTATCCAAGGCCTACCCAGCAAGCAAGAGTATGACGGACGGATGTCCATCACATAGAAAGTAGACTTAAACACCTCGGTGCCCACCTTGATGAGAATTTCAACCTCCCCATGGACCATTCTCTTCGAACAATCGAAATCTCTGACAACAATATCACTCGGTTTCAACTCCAACCCTTCACAATCTAGTCGGTCCAAGGCCTTCTTAGGCAGTACATTCAGCGACGAACCGGTATCGACCAAGACATGTGCGAAAGTAGTTCCTCGGCACTCAACTGAAATGTGCAAAGCATCATTGTGGTTTCTACCTTTAGGAGTTAGGTCGGCATCAGAGAAACCTAATCCATTGTCCGTGGTAAGGCTGGCCACGCAATTTTGAAATTGATCTGCAGAGGTTTCCTGGGGCACATGTGCTGCCTTCAGGAATTTTATCAGAGCTTTAGCGTGCGCTTCCGAGCAAAGTAGTAGTGCCAGCATGGAGATCTTTGAGGGGGTTTGCCCCAGCTGTTCTACCACATCGTAATCACTCCTTTTGATTATCTTCAAGATCTCATCCATTTCCTTCTTGGAGGTCTCTGGGATGACCAAGGGTTGAGCCCTCGTCCTGACGAGCTCATCTTGGATTCCCTTACCTTTATCAGCAGCGGTAGGAGGGACAGTACTAGGAACAACAACATCTTCAATCAATGGGGTTCTAGAGGAGAGTTTTATTGGTGCAGGGATGACCTTGTTGGCAGATGAGGGTCCAAAGATTGCTCTTGGAGGGGCAATCTCTGGAGAAAATATTCTCCCGCTCCGGGTGATTTTGCTCGTGCCTGCAATGTTTCCAATGCTGGCTTCTTCATCATCCGAACTTTCTTCAGTTATTTCGATTTGTTTAATACCATGGTAGTAGACGTCACCGCCATAGTTCCATGGTATCGACTTCTCAGAAATATAGGGGACAGGCCCTGGCATTGTTATCTTCAAAGGAACAGATTTCGTAACTGGTGTAATCTTAACAGGCTTTTTGACGGCCTTGGAAAGATTGGCATGAATGGTTATGATTGAGACATCTTCAGTATGAGTTGGAGTAGCAGAAACCTTTTCAAACAAAATTTGTCGACTGTCCATTAGGCCTTGGATGCCTTTCTTCAGTAACGGACAATCAAACGGCAGAGAGTAACAACAATAGCAGTCTTCTTTACATCCCGGGAAGATCCTGGCCCTTAACAGATTCAACTTGATGGTTAACAATGGAGTGATCAGATCATTGACATCAGCAACATACAAATCTTCTTCAATGGCATTGACATTTCGGTCGTGCTTCGGCATGGGAGCAGATATCACATTAGGCTTCTCTGGAGCGTCAAACTCTACCTCCTTCGCCTCTATCAGGTCTTGGATCGTATGCTTGAGTGCCCAACAATCGTTGGTGTCGTGCCCAACACTGTCAGAATGGTAGGCGCATTTAGCATTAGGATGGTAATGCGGAGAGGACGTATTCACATTTTTTGGTGCCTCTTTGATAGTGGCGAGATTCAACTTTAACAGATGGGGAAGTACTTGCGCTGGCGTCATATTAATGCGGGTGAACTGCCGTTGTGGCCGTTCCACCCGTTGCTGATTTGATCTGGACTGGTTATAGCGAGGCTGCTCACTTGAAGGGTTTTGAATCATTACGGCCCCTACAGTTGGCCGACGCTCAGTCTTCCCTGCTCTTCTCTGAGAATATACCACAGCCGTTTCCTTCTTAAAAGGCTTCTTCTCAACACTTGCAGCAACACCCTTCTGAATCTTTCCTGACTTGATGCCAACTTCTATTCTCTCGCATGTTAAGATCAAATCGGTAAACCCCACGGAAGAGTTACCAATCAGATGATTGAAAAATGGCCCAGATAGGGTCCCTAGAAACATATCAACAAGTTCACGGTCGGTTAAAGGAGGCTGCACCCTGCCAGCCAAATCCCTCCATTTTTGTGCATATTCTTTGAATCCTTCGCCTGTTCCCAATGACATACCCTGAAGTTGGGTACGAGTAGGAGCAAGATCAGAATTGTACTGATATTGCTTGTAAAAGGCGGTGGCCAAGTCTTCCCAATTTCGGACGCTGGTTCCTTCTAGCTGATAAAACCACTCCAATTGAGCCCCAGAAAGGCTGTCTTGAAAGAAATGAATCCAAAGGTTTTTATCTGCCGTATAGGGTTGGATCTTTCTCACGTAGGACCTGAGATGCATTTTTGGACAGGACAGCCCATCATACCTCACAAAAACTGGCACTTTGAACTTTGGGGGAATCACAATCCCGGCAACTAAACCCAAGTCTTCGAAATCCAAACCCGGCACCCTTTGTAGCTCCATGGCGGCCAACCTGTCTTCTAAACCTTTGTATTTATCATCAGCTGGAGGGTATTGCTGATCAGAATAGTCTTCATCCTCTTCGACTTCCTCTTCTTCCACATCGGACTCGGAAGGTACCGCAGCCCCACCTCCTTTACTGGTTCCTTCATCAGAAGTAGGAGGAAATTCAAGCACTCTCCGAGCTTCTCTATCAAATCTTCTCCCTAAAGTAGCCACCCCGAGTCTCTTTTTCTTCTTTTTCACTGGGTCTTTATTCCCCAGCAAGGTCTTGAGATCCTCCTGACCCTTAGCCAAGGTCGTCAGGAGTTGCTGGAACTGTGCATTTTGAGCTTGTAGGTCTTTGACTGTTTGCTCGAGATCCATCCTACTGTAATAAACAACAGATAGATAAGGAAACCTGGCGTGAGACCTGTTTATGCACATGATGAATGATATGCTTATGTATGCAATGCATTCAAGGATTTAGAACATTCAAAATTGTTGTAGACAACAAGGAACGCACGTCATATTAATAAGAAGAAATTCGTTAGTACATAAATGCCCCATGGGCCAAATATTACAAAAACAACTTCTCAAGGTAAAAAGACATTGCACATCCTCTTTGGTGAGATGTAGGTGTTGAGGGCCTCCTGCTCATGGAGTCGGCGGGTAAGCTCTAAAACCTTCCTCTCACTGGCGTAGAAGCTGGCTTCAAAAGTGTTTCGTTCCTCCTTGAGCTGAATCCAACTTTTCTGCATTTCCTCCCACGATGTAGGCATGTCTGGATGTAGGATGGTGTAGGGAACCTCTCCTTCCATGACAGGCTCTTTAATTACAGGGAGAACATGAGGATAAGGCATCATCAGACTCTGGGCTCGGGCTCGTACCCACTTGAGATAAGGCTCAAGAGGGATGGAGTTCTTGTGTCCCAGTGCCTTGCTATCAACTTTGTTGGGCCTTCCCCAAGCTCTGATGAATCTTTGGCGAAGTCCTTGCGCATCGTTGTCGAAGTCAAAAACTAGGTCAGGAATCAACATATCATGAGGGCCATCCCTCCGTGCATATCCAAATTGCCTCAAAGCTAGGCAAGGGTTGTAGGTGATACCTCCTCTGATTCCAAGTAAAGGAACATTAGGAAACTCTCCACAATGATCGACGATGATGACATTTTCTCTGGACCGAGAACACCAATGTACATCAGAGTGAGTAAGAGTCATCAACCGTTGGGACCACCTCGAGCCTTGGTCATTCTTCAAGACAGATTGTGGAAGGTGCGAAATAAACCACCTTGCAAGGAGAGGAGTACAGCACATGAGAACACCCCTCTTTCTCATTGTTCGTGTGTAAAATGAGTGAAGAATATCCCCAAGCAATGTTGGTATTGGATTTCTGGACAAGAAGATTTTGACGGCGTTGACATCTACCAATTGGTCAGAATTTGGGAACAAGACCAACCCATAGATAAGGAGTGCCACAATTTCTTCAAAGGCTTGTAGGTCCAATGAATTCCAACATTCTTGTGCTTTCTCAAACAAGAATTTTGCTAAGAATCCTTTGACGCTGCTTCTGGTTTCCCAATGCCCCTTGATGTCAGAAGGTTGTAGATGTAATGCTCGAGCAACATCTTCAGGCTTTGGTTCCTTTTCCGTACCGTTGAAGGGTAGTTGATTAAGGATAGGAATTCTCAGGAGTTGAGAAAACTCCTCCAAAGTGGGCACCAACTGGTAATCGGGGAAAGTGAAACAGTGGTGAAGAGGGTCAAAGAACTGGAATAACACTTTCATCAAGTCTTCTTCAATGTTGGTGTTGACTAAGCTGAGTAGTCTACCATGTCTTTCACTGAAGGATGAGCTTTCTGGAATTCTTGAGGTGAGCTCCTTGAGTTGAGGAGAGATTCTCACAAGGTTGACTTGGATGGTTTTTCTGCGAGGAATTTCCATGACCTACAAAACAAGAACAAAGATGAAGATCCAAACCCTTGAAATGGTTAGTGAATGCATATGATGTTTCATCATGTTTATGATGTATGCACAAAACATATGTACAAGCAATTCACACCAAACCCTGGTTTCAGGCTTACATGGGGTTTCATAGGTAAGTACCCTCTTGAATGTAGTTGGCTTAAAAACCTGTCCTATAAATAGTAACCGGGTTCTAAGGAGCTCAATATCATTGGATTGTTTTCAATGTTCATTGTTTTGGTTTAGCCACTTAACTAGCGACCAAAATATTCCAAGAAAACAACCCTCAATGAGTGTAGTATCGAGTATCTACCAACTTCGGACTGCACCAAAGCCGGTCATCTCACTACCCCTAATGTAAGGCCAAGATGGTCAAGTAAGGTTCTAGGTCATTAGTGCTTAGTGACATCACTCAGCGGCCCCGTACTCTCCTTGATTGAACTCAAGGGTTACCGGTACTCACAAATATGTCGCACTAATATAGCTATTGCTTCGACTGTGTCGGTATACCCCGCACAGTTTCCACAATGTATTGCTGTCTATGAATGTTTCCCAACATCCGGGTGTAGGATTGCAAACCCAAACAATAGAGCAAAGATATAAAGCAATCAATTCAAACAATTAGTCATGCAAGAGGATGATCTAAGCCCTAAGGTTACTCCACTTTTATTATTTTCCCCAGCAGAGTCGCCAGTTCTGTGATACGGTGGGAGAACTGACTATGGTTTTGCGTTTGTTTTCGCAAATGTTTCGGTTGAGCAAGAGTCGCCACCGACTTTTTATTTTATCCTAAGGAAAGGTTTAAAAAGCACAGCAAAAACCTTTGAGATATTTTCTTGGGTTCGGGGAGTAGATTATAGAAAGGGAAGGTATTAGAACCCTTTCTATCCATGGTTATCCATGGGCTCTTAGGTACTTGCTTAGATCAACTTGCCTTGGTTTTCAATTGTTTGAAAAGGTGCTTTGTGTGTGGTTTTGAAAATGTTTTGAAAAAGATGCCTTGTCTAGGCTACCCTTGTAAGAATTCTTTACTCGAATGTTTTACAAAAGGTTTTTTGTCTTTTTGAAAAGGTGTTTCAAGGTTTTTTGAAAGTTTGTTTTGAAAGTGTGATTTTGGAAAATAGGCAAGTGTTTTGTTTTGCAAGTTGACAAGTACTTAAGAGCGATCTACCCTAAAGTTCTCAAAGATTTTTACTAGGTTTTAACCCTTTTAACAATTTTGTTCCACCATTGCATTTGGTGGACAATCTTGTGTTAGGATGTGAAAGGGACGGGCGCGGGTCATCGTTTAGACCATAATTGCAATGGCGCTAAGTATCTTTGGGCAATTTTTCCTTGAAAGGGACTTGATCATTTTAGGCAACTTTTCGAAAGCGTCATCGAGGGACTATGATCATTTTGAATTGTGTTTGTTTTTGCCCAAAGAGACCTAACATGCAATATGGTCCATTTATTGAAGGCAACAAGTGGAGTACCCTAGAGGTGCAAGTGTGATAAGTGTTGTCCATTTTTCATGCTTGTTTATCTTGAAATTAGGTCAAACTATTTTTGTTCTTTTTATTTGCATACAAACCCTAATTCTAACATGGTATATTTAGAAAGCAATAAAGTGCGGAATTTAAAGTTCCTAAACTATTACAACACAATATGGGAAGGGGGGTACAAATGTTCAAATGGGGGGTATTTGACAAGGAATTTAAATCTAACTATTACATCAATTTGGAATTATTTACAAGGTATTTAATTGCACAAATTAAATAGAAACAAAATAAATATACAAAATGCAAAAAGGGTTTTTATATGTATGAAAAAGGTATTTTTTTATGTGTCAAATAATCAAAATAAAAAAAGTATTATTTTTTGGAGTTTTTGTGTTTTAAGGGAAAAACCCTAATTTATTAGGTAAATATATTAATTATTTAATATGTACAAATTTATTTATTATATACAAAATAAAATAAAAAAAATGAAGTATATTTGTCAAAAATGTATTTTTACTGTCAAATATTAACAAAATAAAAATGACAATAAAATGTGTTTACATTATTTTTTCTATTTATTCTAAATAATAATATTATGTACTTATTTTCATACAAATATCAATATAATCAAATAAATGCCTAAAAAATATAAAAATGGTGTAAAAAATATTTTTTATGTTTTTAATACTTTTATCAAAAATAAATAAGTCAGAATAAACAAGAAAAAGTCAAAAAATCATTAAAACAAACAAAATGGGCTCAGGGGGTGTGAAAGTAATAACATGGTGCAAATAAGAAATAAAGAACAAGCCCAGCCCAATAGGTTCTTCTTCAACCTCCAGCCAGAAATTGTTCAAAAACGCGCGCCTGTACACTTGATTCAAACATCTGGATTCCTTGATTTTTTGCACAAACTTACAACACCAAAAATGTTAAGCATTGAATCACGATTCTGAATATATAAAGAACTCCTCTTAACTCTCAGAAATGAGAGAGAATTTTATCATTCCCAAATCTTGACCTAGTTTTTCTTCCATATTCAGACTTAAAATTATCTAAGCATACATAATATAAATGAAATCTAATCATATGGGCATGTTCAGGGCTATGAATGTGACATGTTTTCTTCACAAACCTAAAGCTAACAATGCCTATATAGAGAGATTTGTGTTCATGAACTTACCTGTTCAGCTGAAGTTGTATCTGATGATGGAGGTACTTTCAAAGCAAGGTGATGATTGGTACAGCTTCCTTGATGTCCAGGGATGCTATTCCAAGCTTTACTTTATCTTGAAACCTTTTGAATCGAGCTATAGAACTTCAACTGCAAAACAAGAAAATGAAAATGGTGATGATGCCTGGGAGTGTTACAGGTCGTGTTTGAGGTTTTGATTAGCTTCAAGGGATGTTATGGGATGTATTTGAGGTGGTTTTAGCAAGAGTGTATGGAAGGGATGAGAGTTGGAACTCAAACTGCAGCAAATGCTTTGTTTGGGCAGTTTGAGGGTGATTCTGGGAATGGGGAGGTATGAGGGATGCTTGGCTCGTGTTCTAGCTCAGTTAGGATGTTTATGATCTGTTTGACAAGTTTGCTTAAGGGTTCTTTTGCTGAGATAAAAGTTCTGTTGTGTTATGCCACATTTCTTCACACTTAAGCAAGCAAATGTCCACTTGAGTTTTAGACAGCTAGAGGCCCCCCTAATGTGCTTCTAACCTTCCCCTTGATCAGTGTGTTTTGTTCATAATCTTGTGCCAAAGAGATTTGATCTGTACTTGCTGATTTGCAACTTTGACATAAAGCTCACTTTTGCAAAAATGGTTAAAGTGCTTTATCTAAAAATGGATTAAACCTCTAGGCAATGCTTAAACACATAGAACATGGTCTTGGCACAATGAGTTTGCATTAAATTATTGAGTGCAAATGGGATTAGAGGCCTGTAATGTAGCATAAACCAAGCTGACTTGAAAATGGCAATGTGTATGAACATGTCTTGGTCAAGAACAAAAGTGATTTTTGCCCAACTTGCCAAATTCGATTCTCCCTAACCATGAGGTTGTTTGATGAGTTCTTGGACATTTTGGAAATCTTGGAATGTGTACTACAATTCATCTTTGAAATGCAAATTGAAATTCCAAGTGGAAGTATGTGAAAAATGGTCTTGAAGTTAGGTAAAAACCTTGCCTAAAATAGGTCAAATTTTCACTAAGTTAAGAATGGTTTAGTACCCTTGTTCCAAAAATTGTAACTTGAGATACAAGCTTCTTTTGGGAAAACTTTGTGAATCAAAGTTGTAGTTTATGCAATAGGCTACAACTTTCATGTTTTGACTTTTGCTTGAATCCAAATGAATCATGGTGAGAATGTGGGACAAAGTTAGGAAAAAATTAGGGTTTTTCATAACTTAGAAAAATTCTAAGTTATGAAAAATCTTCATTTTAAACCCTAATTTGCATTACTTGATTTCTTGATGAACAATTTTCATGATTTGGCATGTTTTGATGAAAAATGAATCTTGACACTTGATTTTGACCAAAAAGTCAAAGTTTGACTTTTCAGTATACAGTCAAAATTGATCAATTGACTGGGAAATTCAACTGTCAATCTTGTGCATTTGGGATCTTTTGAACTTGTTGAGCATGTCAAGACAATTCCATGGGGTCCTTGAGTACATATGTGAGCTTGGTTTGCCATTGGCTAGGTCAAATAGTCAAAAATTTCCCTTGTGCAGTCAAAACCCTAAAAATGACCATTTTGCCCTTTTGGTGATCTGATCAAATTTCTTGTGGAATTGTGATCCAAACTTGATCAAATGGTCCATGTGAGTTCATAATGTTGATGTGGGTCAATTTTCATGAGATTTGACTGTCAATTGGCCACAGTTGACTTTTTCCCCAATACAGCTGATTTCTAGGTCAACTGTCCAATTGACTAGGCAAAACCTGGAATCAAGGCTTGAAACTTGATGTGGATAAACTTGGGAGTCCAATATGAAGCATGAAAGTCATCTTAGGCATTTTTGGTCAAAACATCTTTGTGCAAACACAAACCCTAATTTGGGTCAACAGTGCAAGGAGAAGTCTTGAGCAGATGAAACCCTAACTGGATCTTGAGCTCCAAGGGCTTAGTGATGAGAAATTAAAGAGAAATGGGAGGGAAAATTTTGGGGTACAACAGAAATCTTGTAATGTTCTCTACAACCCCTCTTTTAATTACTTTTGAAAATTCCCTTTGGAACTATATGAAAAAGTGCCATGAAGTTAGGTCAAAATCCTGACCAACTAGGGAAAATTTTCACTAAGTGTTCAATTTCAAGAACATGACTTTATCAATTAATAACTTGAGATCCAAGTATTTTTAGAATAAGTTGTGTAAAGAAATGTTGTATATATCATGGAGATCTACAACATTCATGTTGAAAGTTTCTTTTGAATCCTCTTGCATTATGGTGAAAAATTGGCTCAAAGTTATGAAAAAAACATGAAGTTTTAAACACAGAAAAATTTCTAAGTTAGAAAACTTTGACTTTTCAAAATGAAATCTTGACTTTTTGATTTCTTGATGGATAAGTTTCATATTTTGACATGTTTTGATGAATTGTGATCTTTGACATTGGATTTTGACCAAAAAGTTAAAGTTTGACTTTTCAGTGTATAGTTGACTTTTGATCAGTTGACTGAAAATTCACCATCAATCCAATTGATCTTGAGAAATGTTTTAGGTCATGACATTAGTTCAAAATGATGCAATTTAACTCTTGAAATCATGCTTCAAACCAATTGACAATTTTCTAGGTCAAAAAATCAGAAATTGCCCTTTCTCAATCAAAACCCTAATTTTGACCATTTTGCCCTTTTGATGATTTGATCAAATTTCTTGAGGAATTATGGTCCAAACTTGATCAAATGATACATATGAGCTTATAATATTTATGTGGATCCAAAAATTATGAAGTTTGACTGTAAATTGGCCATAGTTGACTTTTTCCCCAATACAGATGATTTTTAGGTCAACTACTCAATTGACTGAGTAAAAGTGTGATCCAAGGTTTGAAACTTGACATGAGTAATCTTGGGGGTCCATAATGATCCATGAAAGTCATATGAAGCATTTAAAGTTCAATTATCCTTGTGCAATCTCAAACCCTAATTTTGGTCATCAGTGCTTAAGTAGGTGTCTTGAGCTGACCAACCCTAGTGCAGTCTTGAACAAAGAGAGATCTTTGTGAGAAAATATTTGATAAATGAGAGGGAAAATTTTAGGGTACAACAGTTGCCCCTGTTAAATCTTATTAAACCTGAAGAGTTAGATTGGCGGATCCTCCATTCGTGACTTGAAGGTGAAAGATGATTGAACACTAGAGTGCCCAGAAATTTCCACTCAAAGATGGATGGTGAATGGGCTTATAGATGCCATTTGGAGGAATGTTGGTAAACACTGGAAGAAGTATCAGCATAAATCTCTTGTTGATTTATACTAAAAATTTGATGTTTTACCTGTGAGAAAAAGAGTTAGTAAAATACAGATGCCTGCATGATGTTCACCAGATGTGGTATTATGTTAAATGCATATGGTATGTACATGCTATGATGTATGAATGTGAGATGTATGTTTTTGTCCGGGAAAATAAATCCATGACTGCTGTTGAGGAAATTTTGGGGGGTTGAATCCCTGATTGCCATTGGGGATGAAGAATATGCATATCTTTAAACTTTGTTGAAAGGATGCTTTCACTGGAGAATATCTCTTGAATGTCAGCTGTTATATGATCGGATCCATGCTTCACAATTTGCTGAGGATGAAATAGTCAACTACTATCTGGTCAGATCCAGGCTTCACGGCAACTTACTAGAGGAAGATACGAATTAACTATTATCTGGTCGGATTCCAGGCTTTGCAGAAAATTTTCTCTAAATTGAATAGTTATCTGGTCGGATCCAAGATTCACAACAACTTGCTGGGGATACGGAAGTTAACTGTTATCTGGTCGGATCCAGGCTTCGCAGTAACTTGAAGTGGTAATTAATATCTAGTCGGGTCCAGGTTTCATGGTTTTTGGAAAGTTGTACTATTATCTGGTCGAGTCCAGACTTCATAGTGTCTCTCTGGGGATCATAGTTAGTTGTTATCTAGTCGGGCTCTAGGTTTCACAATAAACTGTTTGAAAAACTGTTATTTGGTCGGGTCCAGGCTTTGCAAATTTCTAGGGTTGATGAGGTCAATTTCTATCTGGTCGGGTCCAGGTTTCACAACGAATCTCTGAGGGTAATTGCTATCTGGTCGGATCCAAGCTTCACAACAACTTGCTTCAAAATATGAAATTGAAAACTAATATCTGGTCGGATCCAGGTTTCACAGTAATTTGTTGGGGGCAGAGGTAAACTCTACTGGGGAAAAGAAGTTAAACCTTGGTCGGGTTGAGTCCATGTTCTTCTATATCTTTGAAGAGTTAGACTATTATCTGGTCGGGTCGAGGTTTCATAGTATCTTAAAACTGAGATCAACTGTTATTTGGTCGGGTCCAGGTTTCAGATACTCAAACTATTATCTGGTCGGGTCCAAGTTTCAGTAATTCACTAGGGATAGCGGCAAACTCTGCTGGAGAAGAGGAGTTTTGCTAATGATTTTGTATGAATTAAAATGCTATCTGGTCGAGCTCAGGCTTCGGCAATTGAAGAAGTCAAACTATTATCTGGTCGGGTCCAGGCTTCAGTAATAACTTGAAAATTATACTAATATTTGGTCGAGTCTAGGCTTTCTAGTATCTTTTTTGAAATAGTAAAGGCTTTGTTGACGGATTTACTGGGGATCAGAGGTTGTATCCCTATGACTTGTAATAATCTGAAAGGAAAATTAAAACTGGAGAGTGTAGACACAGTCGGGCAGGACAGACTCATCTTGGGGAGTATACACTCAACTGGGGAGGATATACACAGCTGGGGAATAACGGGCTCAGCTGGGGCGGATGGACTATGCCTAGGGAATACAAACTCGGTTGGGGTGGATGTACTCGGCTGGGGAATTTTGTGGTTCCTCGATTGTTGTTGGGTAAATAAAACCTGTTGGGGAAATAAACCTTGTTGGGGAAATAAACCCTATTGGGGAAATAAACCCTATTGGGGAAGTGAGTTTCTTTTAGGAAGATATCCACGAGGCTTCAACTTGTAAAAATAGAACTTAGCTGGAGAGAGAGTTTCCAAGAGATTGAGACTCTGGTCGGGGATTATCCTACGCAAAGAGACTTTGTGGGCAACTCCGTTGGGGAAAGGTTTATTGCATCCGTCCTTGTGGGGATAATGATAATGAGATAAATCTGTGGGGATATTTCATATACATTAAAGAGATGCTTGTTGCTTCTTAGCAGGACACATGTGCCAAATAGTTTTAATTATGTTCATATGCATATGTTCATTCAATTTTAGTCATTGGACAAATTTGCATTCAAAACAAAGACAGAAATTTTGCACTTCAAAGTATATTTGTATTGATATTTTGCCCATGAATAGGCGTTTTTGTACAGAGAGATAGAGATCCTAGTAAGAGGAAATCGTCGAAAGGAAAACAAAATTGAGAATGAAAACAAATAGCCATATGAAATGATCTCATTTCCTTCCAACTCTACTATTTCCCCAATGTCTTCGAATATCCCTTGTCGTTGATAGAAGTTAATTGGATTGATCTTGGACCGTTTGAACTTGGACCTTGGTGATAAAATTTACTGTGTTGATTCCACGGGACATAGTCATACGCTTTTAATCCTTAACTTTTGCCTGGACTTCCCTTTCGGGTTTTCAGCACACCAGGATACCCTTTTATGCCCAAGTCGCCCTTTCGGGTTTTCAACTTGTCAGATGTACAATCTTTTGCATATATCCCTAATTTTTCCCAAACCTTTTGGTTTGTCGGGATGCCCTTATTTTGCCTAGGTGTGTCAACCTAACGGGTCTCTTATGCGTAGTAATTTTTAACTATGTCCGCGCTTATAGGATGTGGGAAATCTTCACCATCTATGGTAGTCAGCATCATGGAACCTCCAGAGAAAACTCTCTTAACAACAAATGGCCCCTCATAGGTGGGAGTCCATTTGCCTCTGGGGTCGCCTTGTGGTAGAATGATGCATTTTATCACCAAGTCACCAACTTGATATACTCGAGGCTTGATCTTTTTGTTGAAAGCCTTGATCATCCGTTTTTGGTACGTCTGACCATGGAAAACAGTAGTTAACCATTTTTCGTCAATCAAGTTCAGCTGATCCAATCTCGTTTGACTCCACTCGTCTTCGCCTAGGCCTGCCTCAGTCATAATTCTCAGCGAGGGAATCTGAACTTCCACTAGCAAAACAGCTTCCATTCCATAGACTAGAGAAAAGGGAGTTTCCCCAGTTGATGTTCTAGCTAAAGTACACTAGCCATGTAGAGAAAACAACAACATCTCATGCCAATCCTTATAGGTTACTACCATTTTCTGCATAATCTTCTTGATATTTTTGTTGGCCGCTTCGGCTGCGCCATTCATTTTTGGTCTATACAGAGAAGATTGTGATGCTTGATCTTAAACTGAGTGCAAAGCTCAGTGATCATAGCATTGTTTAGGTTAGTCCCATTGTCGGTGATGATCCTTTCGGGGATACCATAATGGCAGATGAGGTTGTCTCTGATGAATCTGGCTACCACATTCTTGGTGGCTGAGGCAAACGAGGCGGCTTCAACCCGTTTGGTAAAATAGTCGATAGCAACAAGAATGAAGCAATGTCCATTGGAAGCGGTGGGCTTGATCTCTCCAATCATGTCAATGCCCCACATTGCAAATGGCCACAGAGTGGTCATGACATTCATAGGGATAGGAGGCACATGGACCTTGTCACCGTAGATTTGGAATTTATGAACAAGTTCTTGAATGTTGATGGCAATCAGTCTCCATCGTTGACCAGTAGTAACCGGCTCTTAAGATTTTCTTAGCCATCGTATGTCCACTTGAGTGAGTACCGAATAGGCCATCGTGCGTGTCTTCCATGATCTCCTCCTCCTCCTTCTTGTCCACACATCAGAGTCGATTTGAATCATGGTTGCGTTTGTACAGTATCCTGTTACTTAGGAAGAATTTGGCTGCAAATCTTTGCAAGAACTTTCTGTCATTGATAGATGCCCCCTCTGGATACTCTTGTGCTTCAAGGTACCTCATCACCTCATGGTACCATGGATTTTTCGCATCGGTTTCAAGCTCATAGCAATGTGCAGGTTCACCAAATCTTTCAATTGTTATCATATGGGCTTCGTTGCCCTACCTGACCTTGAACATTGAAGACATGGTTGCCAAAGCGTCAGCCAACTAGTTTTCTTCCTAAGGAAGTGCTCAAAAGTGATCTCTTCGAAGTAATGAATTAGGGATAGCACAATTTCCTTGTAAGGGATAATATTAGGATGTTTAGTGTCCCAATCTCCTTACTTGGCTGATCACTAGGGCGGAATCCCCAAACACATCCAAATGCTTGATCCTTAAGTCAATAGCAGCTTTCAGAACTAAGATGCGTGCTTCATACTCGGCCATATTGTTTGTGCAATCGAAGCATAGTATGGCAGTGAAAGGAGTGTGGCAACCTTCAGGAGAGATGATCACAGCACCAATTTCGTTACCTAAGGCGTTGGAAGCCCCATCAAAAACCAAAGTCCATCGGGATCCTTATTCAGGTCCGTCATACGGTCCAGGTTTCATACAGTCGGTTACCAGCATGATATTCTCATCAGGGAAGTCGAAGCTCATTAACTGATAATCATCCACAGCTTGATGGGCCAAATGATCTGCTAGTACACTTCCTTTGATGGCCTTTTGAGTCGTGTATTGAATATCGTACTCAGTCAAGATCATTTGCCATCTGGCTATCCGTCCGGAAAGGGCAGGTTTCTCGAAGATGTACTTGATTGGGTCCATCTTAGAAATCAACAGAGTGGTATGAGTCAACATATACTGTCTTAGCCGGCGAGCAGCCCATGCCAGAGCGCAACAAGTTTTCTAGAGCAGTGAATATCTAGTTTCACAGTCAGTAAACTTTTTTCTCAGGTAATAAATAGCATGCTCTTTTCGGCCAGACTCATCATGTTGGCCCAAAACACACCCCATAGAGTTCTCTAATACTGTCAAGTACATAATCAAGGGTCTTCCTTCAACTGGAGGCATGAGAATAGGAGTTTCTTGTAGATACTCTTTGATTTTTTCGAAAGCAGCTTGGCATTCATCATTCCATTTGACTACCTGATCTTTCTTCAAGAGTTTGAAGATTGGCTCACAAGTAGCAGTTAAGTGTGATATGAAGCGGGCAATGCAATTGAGACGACCTAAGAATCCTCTTACTTCCTTTTCAGAATGAGGGACTGGCATTTCTTGGATGGCCTTTACCTTGGCAGGATCAACTTCAATGCCTTTATTGCTGACAACAAAACCTAGAAGCTTTCCAGATCGTACTCCAAACGTGCACTTGTTAGGGTTTAACCTCATTTTGTACTTCTTCAGCCTCTCGAATAATTTGTACAGATGATCGAGATGTTCTTCTTCGGTTTGTGATATGGCAAGCATATCATCCACGTATACCTCTATCTCATGATGAATCATGTCGTGAAATAAAGCTACCATAGCCCTTTGATATGTTGCCCCTGCATTCTTTAATTCAAACGACATGACCTTGTAGCAGAAGGTGCCCCATTGTGTAATGAAAGTTGTCTTCTCCATGTCTTCGGGAGCCATCCTGAGAAGCCATCCATGATAGAGAAGACTTTATGCTGACCAGTATTATCAACTAAGACGTCAATGTGTGGTAGAGGAAAGTCATCCTTTGGGCTTGCCCTATTCAGATCCCTATAGTCTATGCACATGTGAACTTTCCCGTCTTTCTTCGGCACAGGTACCCCATTAGCGACCCATTAGGGATAGGATGTCACAGCTAGGAACCCTGCATCAAATTGTTTCATCACTTCAGCTTTGATCTTTTCAGACAAATCAGGCCTCATGCGACGAACCTTTTGTTTAACGGGAGGGCATTCCTCTCTTGTAGGCAGCCGATGAACTACAATGTCGGTATCCAACACAGGAATATCTTCATAAGACCAAGCAAATACTTCCACATAATCATGCAACATCTGAACCAACCTGCTCTTGACACCGCTTTCCAAGTTAGCGCCGATCCTGATTTCCTTCTTATCTGACTCAGTACCCAGATTAATAACTTCAACTAACTCTTCATGTGGTTGAATAGCTTTTTCCTCTTGTAATAGAAGTCTAGCTAGCTATCTCGGTATGTCACAATCTTCCTCGCCTTCGTCTTCGGCTTGGTTGATAGGACATTCAAAGTCAAAGTCGGCAATAGTAGAGTCATAGGCAATATGATCCAGAGTGGACATGGACCTGCAAGTGTGTGTGTGTGTGTGTCTGCATGTAAGATACATGGCTTTTTTTTTTTGAAAAATGTATTTTCAAGAAAAAAAGTACGATGAACACAAATATTTGAATGCAAAATAGTCCAATATACTGAATGATCATATGATTAGATGAACATAAATAAAACCCTTGACAAATGGACCAAAGGGCCCCGGGCCAGGAAAATGGATGAAAAGTCATTCTTAAAATATTACAGACAACATGTTCTTGAATTGAAAGAAAATCAATAACAAGTAGATTACTCCTCAATGAAGGAGATGGGCACAAAGTACTTCGCATGCCAATTCTTCAACTCTGTTGTAGTTGGATACACCCAATCTTCAAATGCAGCTTCTTCTTCAAAATCACCCACGGCGTTGACTTCATGGCTTCCAATGCGGAGAGGTGGCTTTCCAGCACGAGCAGGCCTCACTTCCTTTTGAGCTTTGATGGTGAAGCCCAAACCAAACTTGTCCGCTTTAAATGGGATATCGAGGAGTTACCCCCAAGTATCGCAGTTTCCTTCTTCAATTGTTGCACGGGCGTCTTTGACTGAAACCATCTTTGGCGTGGCCTTAACAGCTTTAGACTAATCAGAAGAACATTTGGTAGCAGCAATCATCGGTGGTACAACCTCAAAGGCTTAACACGGGGTCTCAAGGAATTCTTCATCCATCTCTACGTACTTGAAAGAGTTAAGGTGGATCACCATAAACTCTTCTTCTCCACAGACGGTGACTATTCTACCCTTGACTGGATATTTGAGTTTCTGGTGGAGGGTTAAGGTTACTGCCCCAGCTTTATGGATCCACAGGCGACGTAACAGACAAGAATAGGCAGGGCGAATATCCATAATGTAGAAGGTGGAGTTGAAGATTTGGGAGCCCACTTTGATTGGAAGGTCTACCTCCCCATGAATAGTCCTCTTTGATCCATCAAATGCCCTTACAATGATATCGCTTGGCTTCAAGACTAAACCTTCACAATCTAGACGGTCTAACACCCCATTGGATAATACATTCAGAGAAGAACCAATGTTGACTAACACATGTGCTAAGGAAGTCCCTTTACACTCGATAGAAACATGTTAAGATTTATTGTGATTCTTCCCGAGAGGTGTTAAGTCAGCATCTGAAAATACCAAGCCATTATCAGCTGTCAGGCTAGCCACGTAATTCTCAAATTGGTTTGTTGTTGTCTCATGGGGGACATGAGCTTTTTTCAGGAATTTGATTAATGTCCGAGCATGGGAGTCGGAACAAAGCAGCAATGACAACAGTTGAATTCGCAAATTCTTTTACTTGCTAAAACTGCATTCTTAAAACTTCAAGACAATCATAAACTTTGCATTATTTGAATATCGTTATTTGCATATGGCTAATTTTTTGACAGCAGAGAAATTCACACGATGAATATTCAGCGAACAAAAACTCTCTCATTGAACAAATTCACTTCAAGTGGGAAGACACTCCCAACGACAAGTCTCTTATTAAGCAAGGGGGCATGACATGTCATTGTCCATTTTGTCTGGGGGAAGTCAAGTCAAGATTCCAATAAATCTCTCAAGAGGTGTTGAGTAACCAAGGGCAGGTCTTTATCTGAATCACTTGGTGCATTAAACTTGAATTCCAACAAAGGGTCATGTACGACCAAGCAAACATTCTTCTGGAAATGCTACAACACTTTCTACTTGGGGCAGTGACAAATCTCCATGAAATCCCCTTCATAAGGTGATCCCCAGTCAAGTCCCTATAGAGTCATGTCTCTAAGGTTATCCCCATAGAATAATCTTCATAAATGAGGGTCCAAAACCCACAAAGACCAAATTCTTTGGATTCATGCAATCCCCAGCCAAAGCTTCAATCTCCGGAAGACTTCTCCCCAACTGAGTTGATCTCAAGAATCCTCGAGGAGTTCTGCCAAAAGAAAGCACATCTCCAACAGATTGGTAATAGGGTTTATTGCCCCAACAAACTATCGATTCAACAGTTTGAGTTTACCTCTCCGACCACTACAAATCAGTGGGGCACAACCCCCCTTCCCCAGTAGACTCTTCTACAATCCCCAGTGAGTTGTTGCAAAACCTGAGAGACAACTAGATAACAGTTAATTTCTCTGTCCCCAACAAGTTGTTAACTCCCATTCTCTTCCATCAAGAGATACCTCCCCAGTAGAGCAACGAACAGCTGAAACTCCTAAACTCTTTTCCCTAAGATAAATCAACACTCACCACAGAGTTTTCTTCTCAAGCAAAATCAACATTCCCCAGTGGAGTTCTCCTCAAACAACAAAATAAGAATCCCCATCGGAAACATTTTAAAAACAAGGTCTGGAAGGTGTGTATACTCTTCATCCCCAACGGCCATCCAGGATTCAGCTTCCCAAAACTCCCCAGCAATTGTCAAGGATTTATTTTCCAAGACAATATTACATTCCAACAACATTTCATTCATACTTGATAAATGCATACAGCATAATCTCATTTATTCTGAGAACATCATTACGCCATGCAATGCATACATCATGACATTGCGTACAACTAACTCTTTACCTTTTCAGGAAAATATCAATCAACAGATAAGTGTATGTAAACTTCTCCAAGATAAAATCAAGCTTGGATTTCTTCATTATCTTTTGGAGTAGCAATCATCAAAGGTTCCTTCATTATCTTTTGGAGTAGCAATCTTCAAAGGATCCTTCATTATCTTTTGGAGTAGCAATCGTCAAAGGTTCCTTCATTACCCTTTGGAGTAGAAATCGTCAAAGATTCCTTCATCACCCTTTGGAGTAGCAATCGTCAAATATTCCTTCATTATCTTTTGGAGTAGAAATCGTCAAAGGATACTTCATTACCTTTTGAGGTAGTAATCGTCCAAGATTCCTTCATTATTTGTGGAGGTAGTAATCGTCCAAGATTCCTTCATTATCAGTTGAGGTAGTAATCGTCCAAGATTCCTTCATTATCTATTGAAATAGTAATTGTCCAAGATTCCTTCATCATCAGTTGAGGTAGTAATCGTCCAAGATTCATTCGTTATATATTGAGGTAGTAATCGTCCAAGATTCCTTCATCATCGGTTGAGGTAGTAATCGTCCAAGGTTCCTTCGTTATCTGTTGAGGTAGTAATCATCTAGGATTCCTTCATCATCTATCATAATTAAGCTTCATACTTACAGATTAATACCTGAAACAAGACAGGACAATTATCTATGAACAAATTGATTGTAGATCAATTCCCGAAACAAGACGGGGTGACTATCTACATGACAAACGCTTCCTCAAGACCCCTGCTGGTTCAGTTTAAATCGGTCAATAGTTTATCCTGATTCCTTTCCACTAGAAACTTTCTCTGGTTCAGATAAATCACTCCAAAGATTTATCCTGATTTCTTTCCAGTTAAATATTATTCAAGACCTCTGCTGGTTCAGTTTAAATCGATCAATGGTTTACCCTGATTCCTTTCTGGTAGACACTTTCTTTGGTTTAGATAAATCGCTCCAAAGATTTATCCTGATTCTTTCCAGTTAAAGATTATTTAAAACTTCAGCTGGTTAAGTTTAAATCAATCAAAGGTTTATCTTGATTCCTTTTCGGTAGACACTTACTCTGGTTCAGATAAATCGTTCCAAATATTTATTCTGATTCTTTTCCAGACCTCTGCTGGTTCAGTTTAATTCGATCAATGGTTTATCCTGATTCTATTCTGGTAGACACTTCTTCTGGTTCAACTTAAATCAACCAAATATTTATTCTAATTCTCTTCCAGTTGAAGTCAAGTTTAGACTTAGTCTAATTTCTGTCAATAATCACTTTTGGGTGACATCTATAACCCCATCTCCGCAACTCCCCATCATCTCTCCAAATGGCATCTTTAAGCCCATTCCCTACACAATCAACCACCACATCATTGAGTGCAAATTTATGGGCACTCTATTGTTCAATCATCTTCCACCTTCAAGTCACGAATGACGGACTCGCCAGTCTAATTCTTCAAGTTTAAGAAGATTGAACAGGGGCAGTTGTTGTAACCCGAAATTTTCCCTCTCATTTCTCAAGGCATTTCTCACAAGGATTCTCAAAATTCAAGCTTGCACAAGTACAATTGGATTTTCCAGCATCAAGTTAAAGAGGAAGCTGTTAAAAAAGGGGAAAACAGATAAAAATAATCTTTTTGACAAAATTGAAGTAAAAACAAGTTTCCTTCAATTCACATCCTTCATTTGGACTTTTAGACTCTTTCGATGCAAGCTTGTCTTGCATCCTTCGATTGGATGTTGGCCTCTGGCACGCTGGGTTTGATTCACAAGGCAGGAGCTTCCTGCATGCAACCTTCGATTGCATCATTGGCCTCATATGGTTCACAATGTAAAGGTGGCCTGCATACCTGCTTTTGATTGGACATTTCATGCTTGCATGCCTGTGTTGATTAGACAAATAATTCCCTTCATGCTTTATTTGATTCATAAGTTGATGGTTGGCTGCATGCAGCCTTCAATTGAGCCATAGATTCCTTCTTCCATGCAAGAGGCTCCCACCAGGCCAGCACGCACAAGGCAAAGAGCCTCATGTAGCCTCCTTCGTTTCAAAGAGGAAAAGCCTCCTGCACACAAGCTTCGATTGCACCATTGGCCCCTTACATGTTTGCCTTGAGTCACAAAGCAGTGACCTCTGCATGCAGGCTTCGACAAGGCATTGGCTCTTCATGCAAACCTTCATTTGAGAAATGGCCTCTTGTATGCTTGCAAAGTGGTGACCTCCTGCATGCAGACTTCGATAGGGAATTGGCTATGTTTGTACTAGCTTCGACTGGATAACATTTCCCTTTGAAATAGTATGCTTCAATTTCACCATTGACAACCTTCAACATACATGGTTGGTGGCCCCCTTCATAGGACATGTATTGGTGGATTTGAAGCGTATACATCAGGAGTCCCTTTCGAAGGATATACCTTAATAGCCCATTCGAAGAATAGCATACTCCACTCGAAGGACTTACAAGATCAACCTTAAGGCATACTTTGGTGACCCATTCAAGGGGCACACATTTGGCTCCTTCGAAGGATGCACAAAAGTGACCCATTCGAAAGACACTTGTTGGGTGAAAATCAAATAATGTTTTTTGAAGGAGAATCTGGTCGAAGGGGGTCAAAACGAAAGGTGGAGATATCAAAAGATGCTTGCTGCCATGTTCAGGCCTAATACACTGGCCATAATGCTCCAAAACTGTTGCACAACAGTACTGAAACACTACCCCATTCTTGCACTAAAATGGCATACGAACACCGCCACTCGAAAGCTACAAAGAGCAGTTTACTCAAATTGTTCAAATTGTTTTATTTTCCCTCCTAAATCTTATCCAGCTTTGCCTATACATAAGAGGCTCCATAACATGCATAAGGGGCTAGACAACACATCCAGAGAACTTTTGGTGGTGGAACGAATCTTCAAAAAAATCATCAAAACTCTCAAAAACTCTTAAACTCTTAAGACTCTCAAACACTAAACCCATAATCTAGAAGAAACACTACACTTATTTTAGTTTGTTTTCATTGATACTCTTATGGCTTATTTTATTTGTTTATTAAACATGCTTTAAGAACTAACCTGGCCATGAGACAATACTAGCATGGCCTCAGGCCATGTTGCTATTAAAATCCCAAACAAAGGAAAACAGGAGGAAGGAAGTATGAAACAAAGCCTCAGGCTTCACTCCTTTACTGCTTCACAGTCCAAATGAAGGAGCTAGAAGGGAGGAACGAAAGATGTTCACACTGATTCCCTGGCCCAGTCGAAAGCAGCAGCCAGAAGGGAGAATGAAAGTTGTCCACACTGACTGCCAAGCCCAACCGAAGAAGGCAGCAAGGAGCTTGGGGTGAAGAGTGCACTTCATGCTGATTCCAGGCCTCAGTGGAAGGAAGCAGAAAGGCAGAATTGAAGGTTGCATCTCATGCTTCAGGCTAAGCCCAAATCGAAAGACGCATTCTCACTACTTCCATGCCAAATCGAAGGAAGCCAGGAAGGGAAGAATCAAAGGGTGTTACTTCCTAGATCGAAAGCTCATTTTTTTCCTCCTTTTATTTTGTTTTGTCTTTACATTTTCTTGCTATTCAATATGGTTGTAATAGTGTAGGATTTATTTTCTGTATTTTTATTGCTTTTGTATAAATGTTAGTAATTAGGAGGTATGTCAAGATAAAAACCATCAAGTAGACAACCTAATTCAAGACAAAATTCATGCAAATCAAACACACTATGCACACATACACCTCTAGCATAATTTCACTTGTTGCCTCGGAAAAATTGTCATGTCCCTCGAATATGGGTGTTTTAGCAAAGACCCTCGAATAAAGATCGTAGTCCCTCGATGACCATCGATGTTGCCTTCGGTAAAACAATTTAATCCCTAAAGAAATTGCTAAAACATCCCATAGGTTGCCTTCTATGACTATACAAACGTCCCACGCCCGTCCCTTCACATCTAACGATGGGGATTCTTACCAAATCAATGGTAAGATAGTAACATCTAAAGGAAGAGGAAAAGAACATTAGACCTTTTGAGTAGGTAGGACGCTCATAGTTGCTCGCTTGCTCACAACAAAAACATTTTTATACACCAACACTTTCATTTGAAACATTTTCAAAAGACAAAGCTCTTTGTACGCATTCTTATATAAACGAGAATCATTACAAAGACACTTTTCAAAATCACTTTCAAAAAACACATTCCACAAACACCTTTTTGAACTATTTTCAAAATAAACACTTTGTATGCGTTCTTATAGAAACGAGAACCATTACAAAGACATTTTCAAAATACTTTCAAAACCCATACCACAAGCACATTTTCAAACAAAAGCAAGTGATCTAGCAAGCAACTAAGAGCCCGTAAATAACTACGGATGGAAAGGGTGCTAATACCTTCCTTTTCATAACCTACCCCCTGAACCCAAGAAATAATCTCGAAATGTCTTTCCTGTTCTTTTTATCCTTTCCTTATTGGATAAAAGAAAAGTGAGTGGTGACTCTTGCTATCTGTAACAATTGTGATCAATCGCAAAACACCCAAGTCAGTTCTCTAGCCGTGTTACAGGGTGTATTGGGGACGTGGGGTGTATTGAGGGTAGTCTATATATTGTAACAATTTTCACATAGTGATATTCTCTGGTTGTCTAATGATAACAGTTATAGTTTTTTCTCCGATTTTGGAGTTTCCACAGTATATCCCTGTGTTTTTATTGTTGTTATTGTGTTCCTTTTTATCTATGCTTTGTTTTTTTCCCAACAATTGGTATCAGAGCTTTTTGTTTGATCTGGGGATAATTGTTCTTTGTATACTTTGTAGTTGTAGCTTTGTCTGATCTTCCAAATCAGAAAAGAAGGGTGATGTTGTGAAAGAGTTGTTGAGCTGCGATCACAAGTTCTACTGTGCAGTTTGGGCTAGAGAATGGAAGAATTGTTTTTTTACTTTTGGAAAGTTTGAGTAAAAGATGTGTTGACAAAATCAAGATTACACAAGGTGCAAGATTATGTCAGTGGTTTAAGAGCTTCCTACCAACATGGAAGTTTCACCATAAAGTTTCAACCTGATTTTCGGCATGTGAACATTCTTAAAGTGGTTTAGCTTCAAGAAAAGTATACTTTTCTTTAGGTGGAGTGTGATAGTATATAAAACTATGATTGTCGGTGAAGACAATGTGAAAATTCTTGGAGTGATGTAGCTTCAAGTGACTATACTCTTTTTGGTGGAGTATGATTATCGGTGAAGACAATGGAAGCTTATGTATTATTTTCAATCAAGGTGGAGATTGTTGGAGTGGGTTGAAAATATACATGTTGAATAAATGCCACATTGCTTATTTTTGTAAAGGTAAAGGGAGTCCAAGGCTGAATATAGGATTCAGGTTTTTCTTTACAAGATGTACTAATTAAAAACACTTTAAGCTTGTATTTGATTCTTTTATTTTCTCTTATACTCTTGTTTTAGAGTGTTGTGAGAAGAAGTTAAATATTTGCTTTAAAGAGTGTGGGTGTATTGGGGCCTTGGGGTATGTTAAAGGTAGTCTATGTGTTGTAACAATTTTAACATAGTGATATTCTCTAGTTGTCTATTGACAATGATAATGGTTTTTTCTCTAGTTTTGGAGTTTCCATGTTATATCCTTGTGTTTTTATTGTTGTTATTTTGTTCCTCTTTTTCTCTATGCTTTGTTTTTTCCCAACAATTGGTAACAAAGCTTTTGGTTTGATCTGTGGATAAGTGTTATTAGTATGCTTTGTTGTTGCATCTTTGTATGATCTTCCAAATCAGTAAAGAAGGGTGATGTTGTTAAAGAGTTGTTGAGCTGCAATCACAAGTTCCCTTGTGCAGTTTGGGCTAGAGAAAATTGACGGAAGAATAGTTTTTGACTTGTGGAAAGTTCGAGTCAAAGATGTGTTGACAAAATAGAGATTACACAAGGTGCAAGATTATGTCGGTGGTTGAAGCGCTTCTTACCAACATGGGAGTTTCACCATAAAGTTTCAACCTGATTATCAACTTGTGAAAATTCTTGAAGTGGTTTAGCTTCAAGTTATGCATACTCTTCTTTAGGTTAAGTATGATAGTTTATAAAACTAGATTTTCGGTGAAGACAATGTCAAAATTCTTGGAGTGGTGTAGCTTTCAGTGACTATGCTCTTTATGGTGGAGTAAGTTTGTCGGTGAAGACAATGGAAGCTTATGTATTATTTTCAATTAAGGTGGAGATAGTTGGGGTTGGTTGAAAATATACATGTTGAAGAAGTCCGACATTGCTTATTTTTATAAAGGAAAAGGGAGTCCAAGGCTGTATATAGGATTCAATTTTTTCTTTGCAAGATGTACAAATCAAAATTACTTTAAGCTTGTCTTTTGATTCTTTTATTTTCTCTTATACTCTTGTTTTAGAGTGTAGTGAGAGGCAGTTAAATATTTTCCTTGGAGAGTGTGAGTGTATTGGGGCCTTGGGGTGTGTTGAGGGTAGTCTATGTGTTGTAACAATTTTCACATAGTGATATTCTCTGGTTGTCTATTGACGACGGTCGTGGTTTTTCCTCCAGTTTTGGAGTTTCCACGTTATATCCCTGTGTTTTTATTTTTGTTATTTTGTTCATCTTTTTCCCTATGTTTTGTTTTTTCCCGACAACTGGTATCAGAGCTTTTGGCTCGATCTGGGGATAAGTGTTCTTAGTATGCTTTGTGGTTGCATCTTTGTCTGATCTTCCAAATCAGAAAAGAAGGGTGATGTTATGAAAGAGTTGTTGAGCTGCAGTCACAAGCTCCGCTGTGTAGTTTGGGCTAGAGAAAATTGACAAAATTAAGATTACACGAGGTGCAAGATTATGTCGATGATTGAAGAGATTCCTACCAACATGGAAGTTTCACCATAAAGTTTCAACCTGATGTTCGGCATGTGAAATTCTTGAAGTGGTTTAGCTTCAAGTAGAGTATACTATTCTTTAGGTGGAGTATGATGGAATTTAAAATTATGATTGTCGGTGAAGACAATGTGAAAATTCTTGGAATTGTGTAACTTCAAGTGACTATAATAATATTTATGGTGGGGTATGATTATCGGTTAAGGAAATGGAAGCTTATGTATTATTTTCAATTAAGTTTGAGATTGTTGGGGTTAGTTGAAAATACACATGTTGAATAAGTCCCACATTGCTTATTTTTGTAAAGGAAAAAGGAGTCCAAGGATGTATATAGGATTCAAGGTTTTCTTTACAATATGTACCAATCAAAAACAATTTAAGCTTGTATTTGATTCTTTTATTTTCTCTTATACTCTTCTTTTATAGTGTGGTGAGAGCCAGTTAAATATTTTTCTTTGGAGAGTGTGGGTTAATTGGGTCCTTGGGGTGTGTTGAGGGTAGTCTATGTGTTGTAATAATTTTCACGTAGTGATATTCTCTGGTTGTTTATTTTCAACGGATGTGGTTTTTTCTTCGATTTTGGAGTTTCTATGTTATATGCCTATGTTTCTATTGTTGTTATTGTGTTCCTTTTTTCTCTATGTTTTGTTTTTTCCCAACAATTGGTATTAGAGCTTTTTGTTCGATCCGAGGATAAGTGTTCTTAGTATGCTTTGTGGTTGCAGCTTTGTCCGATCTTTCAAATCAGAAAAGAAGGGTGATGTTATGAAAGAGTTGTTGAGCTGCAATCACAAGTTCCACTGTGCAGTTTGGACTAGATATTGGAAGAATTGTTTTTCAATTTTGGAAAGTTTGAGTCAAAGCTGTATTGACAAAATCAAGATTACACAAGGTGTAAGATTATGTCGGTTATTGAAGAGCTTCCTACCAACATGGAAGTTTCACCATAAAGTTTCAACCTTATTTTTGGCATGTGAAAATTCTTGAAGTGGTTTAGATTCAAGTGAAGTATACTCTTCTTTAGGCGGAGTGTGATATTATTTAAAACTATGATTGTCGGTGAAGATAATGTGAAAGTTATTGGAGTGGTGTAGCTTCAAGTGACTATACTCTTTATGGTGGAGTATGATTATCGGTGAAGACAATGCAAGCTTATGTATTATTTTCAATCAAGGTGCAGATTGTTGGAGTTGGTATAAAATATACATGTTGAAGAAGTCCCACATTGCTTATTTTTGTAAAGGAAAATAGAGTCCAAGGCTTTATATAGGATTCAGGTTTTTCTTTACAAGATGTACTAAACAAAAATACTTTAAGCTTGTATTTGTCTTTTTTAATTTCTCTTATACTCTTATTTTAGAGTGTAGTGAGAGGAAGTTAAATTTTTGATTTGGAGAGCGTGGGTGTATTGGGGCCTTGGGGTGTGTTGAGAGTAGTCTATGTGTTGTAAAATTTTAACATAGTGATATTCTCTGGTTGTCTATTGATAACGACAATTATTTTTTCTCCGGTTTTGGAGTTTCCATTTTATATCGTTGTGTTTTTATTGTTGTTAGTTGTTTCCTTTTTTTCTCTACATTTTGTTTTTTCCCAACAATTGGGATTAAAGCTTTTGGTTTGATCCAGGGATAAGTGTTCTTAGTATGCTTTATGGTTGCAACTTTGCCTGATCTTCCAAATCAGAAAAGAAGGGTGATGTTGTGAAAGAGTTGTTGAGCCGCAATTACATGTTCAGTTGTGCATTTTGGGCTAGAGAAAATTGATGGAAGATTTTTTTTTGACTTGTGGAAAGTTCGAGTCAAAGATATGTTGACAAAATCAAGATTACACAAGTTGCAAGATTATGTCAGTGGTTGAAGAGCTTCTTAGAAACATGGAAGTTTCACCATAAAGTTTCAACCTGATTATCAACTTGTGAAAATTCTTGAAGTGGTTTAGCTTCAAGTTAAGTATACTCTTCTTTAGGTTAAGTATGATTGTTTATAAAACTATGATTGTCGGTGAAGACAATGTCAAAATTCTTGGAGTGGTGTAGCTTCAAGTGACTATACTCCTTATGGTTGAGTATGATTGTCGGTGAAGACAATGGAAGCTTATGTATTATTTTCAATCAAGGTGTAGATAGTCGGGGTTTCTTCAAAATATACATGTTGAAGAAGTTCGACGTTGCTTATTTTTGTAAAGGGAAAGGGAGTCCAAGGTTGTATATAGGATTCATGATTTTTCTTTACAAGATGTACAAATCAAAAACACTTTAATCTTGTATTTGATTCTTTTATTTTCTCTTATACTCTTGTTTTAGAGTGTAGTGAGAGGCAGATAAATATTTTCCTTGGAGAGTGTGGGTGTATTGAGGCCTCGGGGTGTGTTGAGGGTAGTTTATGTGTTGTAACAATTTTCACATAGTGGTATTTTCTGGTTGTCTATTGACAAATGCCGTGGTTTTTTCTCCGACTTTGGAGTTTCCATGTTGTATCCATGTGTTTTTATTGTTGTTATTTTGTTCATCTTTTTCTCTATGGTTTATTTTTCCTAACAGCAAGCTCCTGCATGTCCTTCCTATACGATCCTCACAAGAGAAATATCTTTACCTCCTAGATTCTTCACCTCTCGTTCCTCAATCCGCAAGGGAGATTCATCAACAATCAAGTTATGTCTCACTTACACATCATTCAACTAGATCACATGATACAACTCATGAATATACTCCTAGAGCTAAGACAGGTGAACAAATTATGAAGGTTTGAAAGAGACAGTGGTAAGGAAAATAGGTAAGCAATGACTTAAACTCTATAGATAATTTGGTAAGGACCAATGAAATGAAGAATAATATTTCGAGACTTCGGCGCACGACCAACACCATCCACTGAAGTGGCTCTCAAAAACACATGGTCACACTCTCGAAACTCAAGATTTTTCCTTTGCTGATAATGGTAACTCTTATATCTTCTCTACGATGCCTTCATCTTATCTTGAATCATCATAACCTTCTTAGTAGTATGATGAACAATCTCTGGACTAACCATCATAGTGTCTCTGAATTCATACCAACACAAAGGTGTCCTACACCTCCTACTGTACAAAGCCTCAAAAGGTGTCATTCCAATGCTAGAATGGAAACTTTTACTATAAGTAAACTGAATCAACGGTAAGTAATTGTCCCAAGCACCTCTTTACTCTAAGACACAATCTCTCAACATATCTTGGAAACATTGGAGCATGGAATTTGCATGGCATGTTATACATCCTTTTGCAATTAATTTTGTATTTCTTAAGTTTCCTGGGATTCTTATTCATTTAATTTGGTCTTCGTCCGTCAGTTGTCACATTAATACAACACTCGTGCTAAAAGAAGATGGAAAACATTAAGAAATAGATCTTTGAACTCCACAAAGAGGTAACTACCTTGAAGACTGGTATTGAGCATCTGTATACTTTGGTTGAAACTTTTATTGTTGCCCAAGGCAATCCTCCTATGAAGGAAGAAGAGATAACAAAGGTCTTCACGGAAACTCTGAAATCATTATTTCCTGAGAAGTTGATAGTCAACGCACCTAATGATTTCCCTGAAAAGGTGAATGTGGGAGTGCTTCTAGAAGAATATGTCCAAGAAATACGTTTATATGAAGATGGTGGCTTAACTAGTGGTGTGAAGAAGTTGGGTAATAACTTTCCCAAAAAGAGAACTTGAAGAAGAAATAATCATCGTCGGAATCAACATATTTCTCTTGTCATCCTTGTGTTCAATTTACCTCACGTAGCTTCAGTTCATTAACAAAACCAACAATTTTCTAATGAAAGTAAAACTCGGTTTGATTCAATTTCAATGACCTATGCAAAATTACTCCTTACTCTAATGCAGAGGAATTTTGTTCAGACTCGACCTCCGCCAAAGGTTCCTGAGAAGCTGTAATGGTGATATAAAGTTGATGCTCATTGTTCTTTTCATCAATGGGCATCTCGCCATGATATCGAACACTGTTATCCATTGAAAGCTGAAGTACAAAGACTAATTAGTAATGGAGTTCTGTATTTTAAGGAAGATGTGTCTGATGATCAAGTCAAGCCTTTGTCGATGAATAAACGTGATTAGTAGTAATCCTGAATTTTGAGAGATGTTTTCTTCAGTGTAAGTCCATATAGAGAGTCTTATCAGCTTATTAGAATTTTACTGCTTTTTCATTTGTAGTTTTTCTTGTCTATCATTGTGATGTTTTCATGTAAGAACTTTTATCTACTCCAATGGATGATTGATCTCTCCAATATGATATAGATAGTTTGTTGTCAAATTTTATCTACTCCAATGGATTGTTGATCTTTTCAATATGATATAGACAATTTGAATATTACTCTTTTCAAGTGTAAGACTTGATTAAAGAAGAAATCAAGACCGGTTTGTGGCTTATGACCATGATCGGGGGAGGTTTATCTAAACAAACTAAGACTAGTTTGTGGCTTATAACCATGTTAGAGGGGAGGTTTATCATAAAGAAACTAAGACCAATTTGTGGCTTATGGCCATGATCGAGGGGAGGTTTATCAAAAGAAATTGAGACCAGTTCGCGGCTTACGATCATGTTCGAGGGGGGTTTATCAAAAAGAAACTAAGAACAATTTATGGCTTATGACCATGTTCTAGGAGAGGTTTATCAAAATGAAACTGAGACCAACTTATGGCTTGTGACCATGATCGAGGGGAGGTTTATCAAGATGAAACTAAGACCAGTTTGTGGCTTATGACCATGATCGAGGGGAGGTTTATCAAGAATAAACTGACACTAGTTCTTGTCTTATGACCATGATCGAAGGGAGGTTTATCAAGAAGAAACTGAGACCAGTTCGTGGAATAAAACCGTGATCGAGGGGAGGCTTATCAAGAAGAAACTAAGACCATTTTGTGGCTTATGACCATGATCGAGGAGAGGTTTATCAAGAAGAAATTGAGACCAGTTCGTGGCTTATGACCATGAACGAGGGGAGGCTTATCAAGAAGAAAATGAGACCAATTTGTGGCTTATGACCATGATCGAGGGGAGGTTTATCAAGAAGAAACTGAGATCAGTTTGTGGCTTATGACCATGATCGAGGGGAGGTTTATCAAGAAGAAACTGAAACTAGTTTGTGGCTTATAACCATGATAGAGGGTAGGCTTATCAAGAAGAAACACAGACCAGTTCGTGGCTTATGACCATGATCGAGGAGAGGTTTATCAAGAAGAAAATGAGACCAGTTCATGGCTTATGACCATGATCGAGGGGAGGTTTATCAAGAAGAAACTGAGACCAGTTTGTGACTTATGACCATGATCAAGAGGAGGTTCATTTGAAGAAGTTGAGACCAGTTTGTGGCTTATGACCATGTTTAAAAGGAGGTTTATCTGAATAAAGTGAGACTAGTTCATGGCTTATGACCATGATTTAGGAGAGGTTTATTAAGAAGAAACTGTTACCATTCTCGGTGAAGTCCAGTAGTCAGGTGAAGTTTATTACCATTTTTAAGTGATACCTTATTTAAAGAAGAAGTTTTGACCCATTCTAGATTGAATACCATAATTGTTGGAAAACTTGTTATTATCAATGAATAATCTATCTTTAACCTTGATTTGGTAGTTTACCGTCATCTTTGAGTCGGTATTATATTCTCTTTTTCAACCTTCAACCCTAAGTTAGTAGTTTACCATCATCTCTGAGTTAGTACATTATTACTTTTCTACCGTCATCCCTGAGCCGGTATTATTCTAATGTTCTACCTTCAACCCTGATTTGGTAGCTTATTGTCATTTTTGAGTCGGTATTATATTCTCTTTTTCTACTTTCAACCCTAATTTGGTAGCTTACCATTATCTGTGAGTCGGTATCTTATTACTTTTCTACCTTCATTGTGAGATGGTAGCTTACCATCTTCCGTGAGTCGGTATTATTCTTCTTTTATACCTTCAATTATGAGTTGGTAGTCTACCATCAATTGTGAGTTGGTAGTCTACCTTCATTTGTGAGTCGGAATATTATTACTTTTCTACCTTCATTTGTGAGTTGGTAGCTTACCGTCATTCTTGAGTCGGTATTATTCTGCTTTTCTACCGTCATCTGGGGGTTGGTAGTTTACCATTATCCCTGAGTCGGTTTTACCCTCTTTATTGAGATAATATTATCTTGTCTCATATTTCTCCTCTTTGGGCTTTTCCCCAGTAGAGTTGAGTCCTCTTTTCCCCAGTGAGTTATTCTCCTAGTTGAATCCACTCTCTTAGTATGTTTTATGTTATAAGGTTTTCTATTTTCTTCTGTTATTCCCAGTGGTGTCTTGTTTCCCATGTGTAACTTGTCTCTTGCATTCATAATCAAAAGCCCATTTGGCATCTTAGGGCCAAAAATTGGGTCTTTTGTATCTAAGTATCTTCAATCACGTCCAGATGAAGATTTTAACCTTCATATCTCCGGATAGAAGACATTTAAATAGGGGAAGATATTATACCCTAGTTTTTGGCCATCTTATATTATTTTACCCTAATAAGTTTACACATCATTCTCATATACATGCATGCATATCATTGGCTCAATTGTGAGGGATCCGGGGTTTTGATGGTGAAATGTGTATCATTCAAAGATGAAGAAAATTTTTATTCAAGAGATAGAAGATGAGGATCTCATCATCAAAATTTTCATCTCAACAAACAAGTTTTTGGTTGTTCAAGATTTCTCAAGATGCATCAAACCAATTAGGGTTAGGAGATTGATCACCATCTTCTATCTTGTTGGCTCTCAACTAGGGTTTGGTCAAAAACCAATCCAAGGCTAACTTTCTGAGCAAAATAGGTGTTCATGGTACCTAATATATCTCAAGGCATCTATGTGCATCTTATTGATCATAACAACCCATCAGAAGATTCAAAATTGGATGGATATGAGAGGAATTGAATACATATGATCAAAAGTCAACTAAAAAGTCAAAGTTTGACCAAAGGACTTTTTGGTCAAAGTTGAAGTCAAAATGTCAAAGATGAAAAAATATGGTCATTGGTTGGAAAAGTTCAAGAGAAATGGCCAAAACTGAGTTTACTTGCAAAAGAAGTCATCTTTGAGACACTGAAATTTTTCCAAGTGTTGGAATTTTTGTGTTCATGTTATCATCTTCCCAGTTTCGTATCTCACTCAATTTTGATCAAAAATTTGCAAACAAGGGCCTGAATTGAAGAAAAAATTTCCCTCTACATTTTTGTAAAAGGAATCAAGTCTAAGTAAGGTTTAGATCAAAAGTTATAGAGAGAGAAGTTGACAATCTAATAAGATTACAAGGTTAGATACTTAGTGAAATTTTGAAAGATTTTAAGATGTTCAAGTACTTAACTTTGAGTCTAAATCCCAAATGATTCCATGCTTTATTTCATGATGGGCTCAATTGAAAAGTTGTTCAAATTACTACAATCTACGTCTTTGTAAAAGAAATCAAAGTCATTTGAGCTTTGGATCAAAATATATAAAAGCTTAAAGATAATGATTCATTAAAGTGGTGAACTGGACACTTAGAGGAAATCTGAAAAATTTCTAAAGATGGCCAAATGTATGACTTTAATGAGATTTTTCATAGAGTTCTAATCATCAATTCAAATTCTTCTCAACACCAAAGTTATTCTATCATTTTCTCTCTTCCTCGTGACATCAAGAAGTCACCATTTATATCACCATGCAAAAAGTTAAGGATTTAAGAAGTAGTAAGATGAAGTTGATGAATAGACAAACACTTAGTGAAATTTCTAAGTGTTGGAAGTAGTAGAGAATACACGACTTCAGGACAAACATTAGGTTTGTTCATCTCCATCTCTTCATTCCTGTGATCCAAAATTCATTGCATAAGGAGTACCATAGATCAAGATACCACTACAAAAAAAAGCCCTGTTGTGACGTGATTATCACGTCACAACATGCAAAATCACGTCGCAGCGTGTTTTTTTCAATGTGAACAATTACTTCGCAGGAGGGTGGATGGTAACTTTATTGCGATGTGATTTTCATGTCACAAAGTTGTGACGTGAAAATCACGTCGCAACATATTTACACAATTTTCAGAGTATTTGAGTGGGAGCAGCATAGTAGAATTAAGGTCAGAGCAGGCACTTTATTTGCCACATGATTTTCACGTCACAATGTTGTGACGTGAAAATTACGTCACTAAATAATTTACTTTTCAAGCTACGCAGGTTTACTATTTTTTTTAATAATTAAAGGTTGCGACGTGATTTACATGTCACAACCTTTTGACATGGAATCACGTCACTAATGTTTTTTTTTTAATTTTTTACTAAAACAAAATATACTATATTTAATTAATAAAATTAATTAATTAAATTAAATTAAACCTATTTAATAAAATAAATAAATTAAATATATAAATTAATAAACTAAATAAATTTAACATAACAAACATAATAAACTCAAATTATAAATTTAAGATTTCTTAATTTAATATAAAAATAAATAAATTACAGAAATTCAAATTTGAAAGCAAAATAAAAGAATAATAGTTCTACGGGTTATCTTCGTTTCCGTCATCCTCTGGCTCTTGATTTCCACCAAACTCTTGCATAAATTATCTCATTTGCTGCTCTGTATCACCTTGTCTCTTTGCCATGACCTCCATTTGTCGTTGTTGCTCTTACCTCATTATCTCCACTTTGGCCTCCATTTGGGCTTTCATTGCCGCCTCACATGCACTGACTCGCATTTCTCCTCATTTAACGTCAACTGTTTATTGTTTCAAGTTGCTTTGATGTCAATATTAGTGGATGTGACCCTCATTCCCCATCTCTAACTCTTTGAAATGGAGTTCTATCCCCACTTCTCAAGGTGCTCACCAAATTTCCACCACCAAAAAAACAATTGTATGGCCTTTTCCTCCAATGACTTGATCCCAAATATAAAAATCCATATCTCGATGAAGCGGCTCTCCCTCTCCCGGAGTATATTGAGTATTATGAATTAAAAAATTTGTGAGCAATGTCTGATAAATATCCTACACATTCAATAAAAAAATTAAGTTAAATATATATTAAATTATATTAAATTACATAAAATTATATTATATTATATAAAAAAATTCTCACGTGATTTTCACGCCACGACTTCTCAATCGCCACATGATTTTCACGTCACAACTTCTCAGTTGCCACGTGAAAATCACGACCCAAAATTGTCATTAAATATTAAAAATATAAACAACATAAATTAAATTACTTATGAAAGATTTTTCATTACGTTCACCAATAAAATCCCTAATTTTCTTTGTCCGGGTCTTTTTAACCAACTCAATCATCAATGGAGGTCTCCCCAAAGTCTTGGTATAAATAATAAAATTAACTTTAATTACTAAAAAGTATTATGAATCAAAATATAACTTAAAAAGTGGTAATATTTATCACCCGTTGAACATGCTATGCGGTACTTATACTTTCAACTGCATTAACACAACCCCCCTTTTCATATGCCCTCATCTTCTTAAAATTTTCAAATTTAGCCTAAAATTTGGGTGACTCCTAATATTTAAGAAGTTCCTCAAAAACTTCTTTTCCTATCCAATTGGGACGGATACCCTGAAGTTCTCAATGCTCTCTAACATGTCACATTATGTCAGAAAGTCGTCTTGAAGTTCTACCATAATAATTTTTTTAATCAGCTTCTCGTTGAATGGGTACCACACATATTTTTCTGCAATATTATATGATATTAAAATATATAGCTAGATAATCATAATGAAAAAGTCATTTAAATAACAATAACTGAAAAATAAATTAATTATACCTCAAATTTGTTAAATCAAGCTTCTTTATTTTTGACGTCTTTGAAGGTCTTCCAAAATTATTTATACATCTGCTGAATTATATAATTTATAACCTTGGCAGCAGCCGACTCGGCGAGAAACTAAACAATGATAATTTGATTTAACAATATTAAATATAAATTTATATTAAAAATGAAAATGTATTCTTAAATAAAAATTTATAAATAAGAAACTTACGAGCTTCCTTCGGGCCAAATCCAAAATCTCGCGTCAATGACATAGATCTCACCCGGATCATCAATCCATCGAAGATGATTTCCATCCAACACATCACCATCCACATCATCATCATCATCATTATCATTCGGCTGCACATGATCATCCTCACGTGCAGGTACATGTGTGGGATGTGGGATTCAGGATTCTCCAGTCTATGTGGGATGTAGGGTGCTAGATCCTCCAGTCTGCTAGAAGACTAAGGGCATATGTGTGCAATGTGGGATGCTGGATCCTCTAGTCTGCTGGAATGATAAGGGCATCTGTGTGGGATGTGGGGTGCTACAGTCTGCTGGAAGGATGAGGGCATCTGTGTGGGATATGGAAAATTGGGTCCCCCAATATGCTGAAAGGATGAGGGCATCTGGGTCTGAGGGAAAATAAAACCAGGTGGCCTAACAAAAGATGGTACCCCATACGGTCTAATAAAAGACAAACTCCCAAGTGAGATTGGCATATTATGAGAGGAAAGTAATGGCACAAAAGGATGAGTACTGGCCATGGACATAAGATCGACTTGACTCTGCGGGGGAGGGCACGTGGCCAACTGAGGTGCCTCACATGTTACTAACCTCTGGAATTGGGACTTCTTACCACTATCCTTACTCTTACCAATTCGGGATGGCATTTTACCTATTTATATAGAATACACAGTTAATATATATATATATATATATATATATATATATATATATATATATATATATATATATATATATATATATATATATATATATATATATATATATATATATATATATATATATATATATATATATATATATATATATATATATATATATATATATATATATATATATATATATATATATATTCATCAACAAAAATAATAAATTTGAAAAATACATTATCATCAATACATATTCATTAACATATTCAATAGATGATTCATTGTTCTCATCAATACATATTCATTAACACGTTCAATAAATAGTTCATTATTCTAAATCTTCATGCTCGTCATCCATATCATTCTCATAATCTGATGTGATATTGTCTTTGGATCCAAACTCTTCATCATGCTCTTCGCCAACATTATTATTAACCAACAATATAGACACATCAACTTGATGTTCCTCAACCATTGTATCAGACAAACTTGTAATTTTTTTCATCTACAATGACATCATTAATTTGCTCAACTTCATCAACTTGGTAAGCAGCATCTCCACTAGATCGACAGTTTCAATATGACCCAGTGATTTTATTTTTATTACAATACACCATCCTCGTTTACGTGGTACAGATGAAGGATAAGGAACATAGTAAACTTGTCTAAAAATATGTGAAATTATGAAAGGGTCATACTCTTTATACCTCCGATCCATTTGAATCTCAACAATACCATATGACTTATCTATTTGTGTGCCTCTAGTTGGATCATACCATTCACAATAAAACAAGACAACTTTATTGTTAGAACATAGTTTAGTTCTACATCATTGTAAGAGTTTTGGTGATAACAAGCACACAAAGAACAATTATGCTCCATAAATAAGTATTTTGTTTTGCATGGAAGTTCTTATGTGAGAAGCGCAGAAGATGAGATAGATCATTGTTAAAAATCTGTTATGACACATCTTACGTAGAAGAAAATTTGTGTAACACGCTTAAATAAAGAAGTTCTAATGTTATAACTTCTGATTGCACTAACGCTGCAAACAAGAACTCTGATATTCTGATACGTAAAGTTCTGGAAAGAAGTAAAGGAGTCTGAACAGTAACATTTATCTTCTAATGTGATTTTTAGTAAGCATGTTCTGAAGCGTTACATTTTATTCATGGCTAATCAATGGTAACGGCTGAAAGAAGACAAGAATCTCTATGTTCAGAAAGTACATTAACTACTATTTATCATCCTTCCAAAAGAACCTTCTCACGCATTGCCTATATAAAGAAGACGTGAAGAAGAAATCAGATACGATTTTGTTGTGCACTGCAAAAAGTGAAATATTATTACCTTTCTATCTTGTGCTTTTCAATTGTGTGATACATCACTATTGTGATATTGATTTTTTTAGAAAATATATTTGTACACACTTTCAATTATATTACTGTGTAAATACCTTGAGAAAATCGGGTTATGGTTTAAACTCAAGATGACTTTGGCAGTTCTCATTGTATTTGTGTAATCAAGTTTGATTAGTGGATTAAGACCTTATTCAGAGAGGCAAAATCACCTTGGTGGATGGACTGGATTAGTTTAAGTTCAAACGAACCAGGATAACAAACATGTCTTTTATTTTAAGTTTTAAAAACCCCAATTCAAACCCCCCTTCTTGTGTTTTTCCATTCTTCAATTGGCATCAGAGCGCCGGGTTCTGATGCAAACACTTAACTGTGTCAGAAAAAGATCCAAGCAATAAAAACACTATGGTGGGACCAAGCCAGAACATCGGCAATGATTATCATGATGAGAAAGATAGAATCAGCCAAAAACCTCCAATATTTGATGGTGAAAACTTTGATTACTTGAAAGACAGAATCAAAAGTTTCTTTCTAGCTCATGATACTGATATCTGGGATATGGTGACTAATGGGTACATACATCCAGTTGACAAAAGCAGTCAGAAGATCGACAGAAAAAGAATGACAGATCATCAAAAGAAAGAATTCTGAAATTATCACAAAGCCAGAACAATCCTCTTTAGTGTTATCTCGTACACCAAGAATGAGAAGATCACAAATAGAGAATCAACAAAACACATGTTTGACTCCTTGAGAATGACGCATGAAGGCAACATGCAAGTCAAAGAAACCCAATCTCTTTCTCTCATTCAGAAGTATGAAGCTTTCAAAATGGAAGAAGATGAAACCATTGAAACAATATTCTCAAGATTTCAAATTCTGGTTGCTGGACTAAAAGTTCTGGATAAAGGGTACTCAACAACAGATCATGTAAAGAAAATCATCAGAAGTTTATGCAAGAAATGGAGACCCATGGTCACAACCCTAAAACTGGCCAATGATCTGAACAAAATATCTCTTGAAGAACTTATTAGCTCCATGAGAAGTCATCAGATAGAACTAGAAGAAGATGGGCCCCAAAATCAAGGTAAGTCTCTTGCTCTTAAATTAATAAAAAAATGAACCTAAAGTTATTCAGGAAAAAGAAGATCCTCATTAGAATAAGATTAACTATCGCTTCTCTCCAGAAGAGTCAATCAGTTGTGAAAGCACAGGCAGAGGAAGCTTAGAACTCCCAGAAGAATAGGGAATCATTCTGAATCATCTTTTGGATATAGAAAATCCAATAACAGAGATATTGTTTGCTACGAATGCAATGAACAAGGTCATTACAAAAGCCATTGTCCAAACCTTCAAAAAGAAAAACCAAAAAAGAAGTTCTTCAAAGAAAAGAAGAAAAGCCTTATGGAAACATGGGATGACTCAGAATCTTCTGAAGCTGAAACGGAATCAGAAGATGGATGAGCCAACATAGCCCTAATGGCCACCATATCAGATGACATTGGATCATCCGAATCAAAGTGAGACTCGGAGGTAGAAGAGGTATTATCTAACTTTTCTAGATCTCAATTAGAAGAAGTCTGTCAGATATTCTCGAAAGATATAAGCAACTTCGAGTCAAAAACAAGAACCTGAAAAAGAAAATGGTATCTAACTCTGAAGATACTAAGAAACTCAAAATAGAAAAATCTAAGCTAAAAGAAACCATTTCTAAAATCTAAAAAGAAAATTATGTTATTAAAAATAAATTACAAAAAGCTCAGAAAGAAACTGTCTCAGAAGTTTCTAGTAACTCTGATAGAATCATAAAAGAATATGATCATAGTTTTCAAAAATTTCTAGCTAAAAACATAGATAGGAGCAAGATGGCTTCAATGATCTATGGAGTTAGAAAAAATGGCAGAAAAGGGATGGGATATAAGGGTAAAGAATATCAACCAAAGAAATTTAATGATATAGTCATAAAACACACATCTCTTTATTCTCACTTCACCTATGGACATACACATGACATAAAGTATACTAGTAATTCTTTTTCAGCTAAACCAAAATTCAAACAGAATTTTGGTAACTCTAACAAATAAGGACCCAAAAAGATATGGGTACCTAAGGACAAAATTGTCTATGTTGCAGATGTCTTTAACAACAAAATTGAAACACCAATCCTTGTACTTGGACTCTGGATCCTCTTGACATATGATGGGAAAAAGCATATGTTCCAAAGTCTGGATCTTAAATCTGGAGGCTATGTAGGTTTCAGAGGAAATCAGAAAGGAAAGATTATTAGCTCTAGAACTATTGGTAACAGTACACTTCCTTCTATAACTAATGTTTTGTTAGTAGATGGATTAATGCATAATTTGTTATCCATAAGTCAATTAAGTGATAACGGTTATGATATAATCTTCAATCAAAATTCCTGGAAAGCAGTTAGTCAGAAAGATGGATCTATCCTTTTAATAGAAATAGAAAGAACATCATTTAAAAAATAAAACTTTCTGAACTAAAAAGTCAAAATGTAAAATGCCTAATGTCTGTTAACGACGAGCAATGGGTCTGACAAAGAAGATTGGGGCATGTTAGTATGAGAAGAATATCTCAAATTAACAAACTCAATCTGGTCAGAGGACTTCCTAACCTAAAGTTCAGCTCAGATGCTCTGTGTGAAGCATGTCAAAAAGGCAAGTTTGTAAAACCTTCTTTCAAAGAAAAAATATTGTTTCTACCTCTAGACCATTAGAACTTCTACATATAGATCTGTTTGGACTAGTGAAAATGCATCCATTAGTGGCAAGAAGTATGGATTAGTGATCATAGATGATTATAGAAGATGGACATGGGTAAAGTTCTTAAGACACAAGGACGAGTCACACTCTGTGTTCTTTACCTTCTGTAACCAAGTTCAAAACGAAAAAGATTTTAGAATTGTTAGTCAGAAGTGATCATGGTGGGGAATTTGAAAACAAAAAATTTGAATTATTTTTTAATGAGAATGGCATCTCTCATGATTTCTCTTGTCCTAAAACTCCTCAACAAAACAGAGTTGAAGAACGAAAGAATAGAACTTTACAAGAAATGGCTAGAACCATGATCAACGAGACTAACATTGCTAAGAACTTCTGGGCAGAAGCAATTAACACAGTGTGCTATATTCAGAATATAATCTCCATAAGACCTATTTTTGGATAAGACTCCATATGAACTGTGGAAGAACAGAAAGCCCAACATTTCTTATTTCCATCGTTTTGGATGTACTTGTTTTATTCTAAACACTAAAGAACATCTGAACAAGTTTGACTCTAAAGCACAAAAGTGTCTCATGTTAGGATAATCTTAATGCTCAAAAGGTTATAGAGTATATAACACAGAAACACGGATTGTGGAACAGTCTATCAGTGTTAGATTTGATGATAAGCTTGGCTCCCAAAAGTCAAAGCAAGGTAAATTTTTTGCAGATATAGAAGTTCAATTTATAGGTACTGAGGACACATCATCAGAAGTTCTATATAAAGAATCACAGTCAAATCCAGAAGAGGGTGTCACAAACATTACAGCAACATCTGAAGATCCCGTCCAGAAAAGACAATCCAGAAGCAGATTAGCTCATCTGAAAAACATAATTCTGGGAAAGAAAGAAGACCCAGTCAGAACAAGAACTACATTCAAAAATTCTGAAGAATCTCTCATGGGATTAGTGTCTCTGATTGAGCCAACTTCGATTGACGAAGCTCTTCTGGACAATGATTGGATACTCGCAATGCAGGAAGAACTAAATCAATTTACCAGCAACGATGTGAGGGTTATAGTTCCTAAACCAAAAGGCTTGAACATCATTGGAACCAAATCGGTCTTCAGAAACAAGCTAAATGAACAAGGAGAAGTCTTCAGAAACAAAGCACGACTGGTGGAACAAGGTTATAGTCAGCAAGAAGGGATAGACTATACAGAAACCTTTGCTCCAGTCGCCAGGTTAGAATCTATCAAAATTTTAATTTCTTTTATAGTAAGTAATGGCATCACTCTTTGTCAAATGGATGTTAAAAGTGTGTTTTTAAATGGTTACATTGATGAAGAAGTTTATATGCACCAACCCCCTAGCTTTGAAAATTCAAAACATCCAGAATATGTTTATAAACTTAAGAAATCATTATATGGTCTGAAACAAGCTCCCAGTGCTTGGTATGAAATACTAAGTAATTTTCTGTTAGAAAATGATTTTACCAGAGGGAAGGTGGACACAACCTTATTCTGTAAACTATTTAAAAATGACATTTTGGTGTGTCAAATTTACATAGATGATATAGTTTTTAGATCTACTAAAGCCTCTTTGGGAAAAGAATTTGCTAAGTCTATGCAGGCAGAGTTTGAATGAGCTTGATGGGCGAACTCAAGTTCTTTCTGGGTATTCAAATCAATCAAACTCCAGAAGGAACCTACATTCATCAAAGCAAGTATGTCAAAGAACTTCTGAAGAAATTTGACTTGTCAGAATGTAAGCCATCCAAAACTCCTATGCATCCCACATGCATTCTGGAAAAGGAAGAACGTTTAAGCGAATTTTCAGTTATCTGAAAGGTACTACTAATCTTGGTCTTTGCTATAGAAAATCCAAAGAATACAAATTATTAGGGTATTGTGATGTTGACTTCGCAGGAGACAGAATAGAAAGAAAAAGTACTTCTGACAGCTGCCAATTTCTGGGAGATAATCTATTCTCATGGTCCAACAAAAGGAAATCCACCATTGCATTGTCAACTGCTGAAGCTGAATATATAGCAGCAGCTGGATGCAACACACAGATGCTCTAAATGAAAAGTCAACTTGAATACTTTATCATATATGAGAGATCTATCCAGAAGATCTTAACATTCTCTAAAAATGGTTCATTTCAAAGATAGAAGCATGCAGTTCACAATATCAACATTTGTCAACTCTAAACGCAAGGTCTTCCTCTAAGGATGAACACGTGTTCAAATTCTGAAGATACTAAAATGGTTGAGTTGATGCATTGAGGCTCGAGTCAAATCGGTAATTTTCCATATCTTCACGTTATCCCTCTTTTCCGGAATCTTTAAATTCACGTAATCATTTTCTTTAAATCTTTTTCTTTTTAATTAAGACTACTATTTTCTTTCCATTGGATATATATCTTCGTTCGTTCACCATCACTATCACACTTCCACTCTCAATTTTTTTTCTCTTCAATTTGTTCAATCTTTCAAAAACCCTAAAAGAGTCTGTGTGAACAAATGACTTCCTCTCAACAATTTTCTCAAGGTTCTCAAAGCATTCCTGGTTCTTCCCCTTCAACAGAAGATAAGTACATCGAACCCTCATGAACTCTCCTCACACCCATTGATTCTCTGGAAATTCTGTGTGAGCTTATTGTAGATTTCATAAGCATGAAGGAAAATGGGTATGATTTAATCCTTGATGTTGAGTTCCAGGGATGAACTAAGTACTTTGATCGCATCCTAGGTCCATTTTTTCCAAAACTTGTTAAAGAATTCTGGATCCATGCCACAACTTCAAATCATCAGGTTACATTCTTCGTTATGGGAAAGAAAATCATCATCTCTGAAGATCTCATTAGGAAACTAATAGGTCATGAAGGCAGCGGTATTCGATGCAGTGATATGGGTGATAAAAGTTCTGACCTAACCAATATCTCAAAGGAAATCTTTACTTCTAGCCACCCGTCTAACAAAATCAAAGACCTGAAGGATTACCTCAGAATTTGGTCTAAAATAATTTTTGGTTGCATCAATCATAGGAAACCTACAAGTTCTCCAAATTACATCAATATTTATCAGCGGTATCTTCTGTACTTCACTGCCACCAAAGAAAAAGTTAATCTTCCACGTCTTCTGTTTAATCATATGAAGATCAACGTAAAAGAAATAGGATAAGAAGAAAGAACAAAGAGATATTTGATCCCTCTGGGAAGACTCATTTTAGATATTCTGACAGAAAACAGATTGATATAACATCTAACTGAGGCTCAACAAGCTAGCGCTCTGAATGCTTGTGCTGGTAAACCTCTCAACGCTAAAAATATGAAGAAGATGAAGATTATTGAAACTATTAAGAAGGATCCAACAATCACCACCAAGGAAGTCATTACCATTTGAAGAGTGCCTCTGAAGGGTTTTCCTCTCTTCACTCAAGAATACTCTTCTCCATATATTATTCTCATGTATCTGGAAGCATGCAAGAGTGACGGTACGATTCCAGATGTGAACATTCTTGATCTAAGGCAACAACCTCTGGAAGTTGCTCCCAGAAAACCAAGAAAAAGGAAAACAGTTGCAGAAGGAACTTCTCAAAAGACTCCCAAAGCTCCCAAAAAGAAAGTTAACCCTTCTTTTATTTCTGTTATTGAATCGGTATTATTATCAACATCTGAAAACCTTTCATCCCCAAATCCCATAGAAGATCCATCTCCTTAAACCTTTGATGATTTTGACCTAGACTTTGACACCTCATTTCCTCTAAATAACCTTCTAAACAATCCACCTACAGAAGCTGTTTGACCGTCTGAAGTTGTACAAGCTGAGGTTGAACCCAAACAAGTGCACCTTTGGTGTAAGATCTGGAAAGTTGTTAGGCTTCGTCGTGAGCGACAAAGGTATTCAAGTGGACCCTGCCAAGGTTAAAGCCATACAAGAGATGCCAGTTCCCAAGACAGAGAAAGAAGTCAGAGGCTTTCTAGGACGTTTGAATTACATTGCCCGATTCATCTCGCATCTAACTGCTACCTGTGAACCGATCTTCAAGCTGCTGAAGAAAGATCAAGTAGTACGTTGGAATGATGAATGCCAGGCCGCTTTCAACAGAAATAAAGAGTATCTCCAAGAACCACTCGTTCTTATGCCACTAGTTGAAGGGAGACCTCTAATACTATACTTGACAGTACTTGACAGCTCAATGGGGTGTGTGCTGGGGAAGCATGACGAGTCTGGCCGAAAAGAGCACGCTATTTATTACCTTAGCAAAAAGTTTACCGACTGTGAGACCCGATACTCACTGCTCGAGAAAACTTACTGCGCTTTGGTATGGGCTGCTCGCCGGTTGAGACAGTATATGCTGACTCACACTACTCTGTTGATTTCAAAAATGGATCCAATAAAGTACATATTCGAAAAGCCTGCTCTGTCTGGAAGAATAGCAAGATGGCAGATGATCTTGACAGAATACGACATCCAGTACACGACTCAGAAAGCTATCAAAGGAAGTGTATTGGCAGACCATTTGGCACACCAGGCAGTAGACGACTACCAGTCAATGAACTTTGAGTTTCCAGACGAGAGCATCATGGTAGTGACTGATTGCGAAGTACCTGGACCGGATGAAGGACCTGAGGAAGGATCCCGATGGTCTATGCACTTTGACGGAGCCTCCAACGCTTTGGGTAACAGCATCGGCGCTGTGATCGTATCCCCCAAAGGCACTCATACTCCACTTACTGCCCGGCTATGTTTCAACTGCACTAACAACATGGCGGAGTATGAGGCATGCATCATGGGTCTTCAAGCTGCAATTGACTTAAGGATCAAGTTTCTGAGTGTCTTCGGAGATTCCGCTCTCGTGATCAATCAGATCAAAGGCGAGTGGGATACGAAACACCCAAACCTTATTCCTTACAAAGAGTGTGTGTTGACGTTGATCCCCCATTTCACAGAGATAACTTTTGAACATTTCCCAAGAGAGGAGAATCAGTTAGCGGACGTGTTGGCTACGATGTCTTATATGTTCAAGGTCAAATGGAATAACGAAGCTCCCCGGATCATTATCTAGAAACTGGACGAACCTGCATATTGTTGTGATCTTGAGGCTGAGATAGTAACTGAAAAACCTTGGTATCATGAAGTGAAGAGGTACTTGGAAGCTCAAGAATACCCTGAAGGTGCATCTGTCAATGACAAAAAGTTTCTGAGAAGGTTCGCAGCGAAGTTCTTCCTCGGCAATGGCATTCTATACAAGCGAAACCATGATTCGACCTTACTGCGTTGTGTGGATAAAGCTGAAGCAGAAAGGATCATGGCAGAGCTGCATGAAGGTACCTTCGGAACACATTCCAGTGGACACACTATGGCAAAGAAAATCCTTCGGGCAGGATATTTCTGGTCCACAATGGAAGCCGACTGCTACCAACATTCTCGGACATGTCATAAGTGCCAGATCTATGTCGATAAGGTGCACGTTCCTCCGGTTCCTCTGAATGTCCTGACTGCACCTTGGCCTTTTGCAATGTGGGGCATTAATATGATCGGTGAGATTAAACCTACGGCATCCAATGGGCATCGCTTCATCCTGGTTGCGATTGATTACTTCACAAAGTGGGTTGAAGCAGCTTCCTATGCCAATGTAACCAAGAACGTCGTGGCACGATTCATTCGGCATAACCTGATCTGTCGATACGGTGTACCCGAGAGGATCATTACGGACAATGGTACCAACCTTAACAACAAGATGATCACTGAGCTCTGCGAGCAATTCAAGATACAGCACCACAACTCTTCTCCTTATCGGCCGAAGATGAATGGGGTTGTCGAAGCGGCAAATAAGAATATCAAAAAGATTGTGCAGAAGATGACAGTGACCTATAAAGATTGGCACGAGATGCTACCATTTGCTCTGCATGGGTACCGTACCTCAGCAAGGACGTCAACCGGGGCAACCCCCTTTTCATTGGTCTATGGCATGGAGGCGGTCTTGCCGATTGAAGTCCAGATACCCTCTCTCCGGATAATGAAGGATGCAGGCTTGAGCGAAGATGACTGGATCCAGACTCGACTTGATCAATTAAATCTAATTGACGAAAGGAGACTCACTGATATATGTCATGGTCAAACGTTCCAAAAACGGATGATCAGGGCATTTAACAAGAAAGTCAGACCACAAGAGTATCAAGTTGGGGACCTGGTAATCAAACGCATCATTATTCCTCAAAGTGATCCCAGGGGCAAATGGACACCCACATACGAAGGGCCATTTATGGTTAAACATGTGTTCTCAGGAGGAGCCATGATCCTAGCTACCATGGATGGTGACGACCTTCCTCACCCCGCCAATGCAGACATAGTAAAAAGATACTACGCATGATAAAAGACCCGCTAGGTTGACGTACCTAGGCAAAAATTAGGGCTTCCCGGTGAACCAAAAGGGTTCGGGCAAAAATAAGGGATGAAAAAAAAAACTCTGTACACTCGGCAAGTCGAAAACCTGAAAAGGCGGCTTGGGAAAAAATGGGTATCCCGGTGGACTGAAAACCCGAAAGGGCGGTCCAGGAAAAAGTTAGGGATTAAAGCGTAATACTATGTCTCATTGGATCACCTTGCATCCAGAATCCGGTATCAACATCAGGTTCAGACGGCATCGATCAGTCAGCTTCATCTTCAACTGAGTAGCCAGGTGATGAGACGCTCGAAGATATAAAGGCGATAGCAGAGTTGGAACCCAGTGGGATTGTTCTTTTCACATAGCTGTTTTGTTTTCCCTTTTCACAAAATTGTATAAACTCTGTTGTTTGGCGGTGTCCTCTTACTAGGACGTCAGCCTCTTGTACATAAACGCCTATTTAGAGGCAAATTCAAAAATCAATACAAATTCACTTTTCAGATCAATTGCCAATTGTTTTTTTTTCCTTTTTCTGTTTTGTTTTGTGAAGAACGTCCAATGTTCGATTGTGATATATGCATTTGACACTAATTGCTAACTCATAAATATTTGAATACGAAACAAAGGATTAATTACAGGTAACATCAGAAACAGGGGCAATAATGAGTTGTCTAAGCAATCTAATTGCTCTGTCCACCAAGGTACCAAGGTAAGTTCGGCTGAAGAACGTAACCCAGATACCTTCACTCCCCGCCAAATAAGACAAGAATCAACAATTCTCCCCAAGCAGTTGGTCTCCAATCAACCCTAACAAGGCACAGTATTCTCCAGCAAGTTAGCAACACTCTCCCCACGCAGAGTTAACATACTGTCAGCCTTAAGGAAGTTGGATTATCCCCCGAAGATCTCAACATTCCCCAAAGAAGTACACAAACATTCCTAACAAGCACCCCCGGCAATCTTGATCTAAGATTGTTCCCCGGCGGAATACCGGACATCCAGTGGAGCCACTTCCCCGGTCCAATCTGAAAAGTTTCCCCAGGAGAGTTCAATCAATCTCCCCAGTAGATTCAGGAAGCTTATCCCCAGTAGATTCAGGAAGCTTATCCCCAGTAGATTCTGGAAGCTTACCACCTCAGAGGGCGAACGCTCCCCCGACTTTATTCAAAGGTTATTTCCCCACCAAGATATAACTGGGTTATCCTCAGCCAATTGCCACGGAAAGATCGTCCCCGGCGAAGTCTTCCTACCCCCAGCAGAGTTCATCTTCCAACAAAACTTAACGATGGTATCCCCAGCGGAGTTATCATCAACCTCAGCAAAGCACCTCTCTTTCCCCACAGAGTTCACTCCCCGCAGAGTAATCCATTCGCCAAGTTTATTCCCCAACGGAGTCATCTCCTCCTACCGGTATTCTTGCAACTATCATCCCCAGCGGAAACAAAGAACGCTACTCTTCAACATCCGCCCAGGATTGGACTTCCCGGCACCAGTCAAGCATTTATTTTCCTAAGACAAAAATACAGTCATAAACATCACATCTTCATACATTATAGCATGCACATACGCATCACGAACATACAATCTCATTTTTGTTGAGAACATCACGCATCTCATACATCATGATATTGCATACAACTAACGTTTTGTCTTTTCAGGACCAAGATCAATACAAAGATGATTATTATCAACTGTCGCAATTCCAGATTCGATACCTGTATCTAGACAGGGCACATCTGTGAGCGATTATTTCCAGACTCGATTCCTGTATCCTGCCAGGGCACGTCTGAAGAGTTTGAAGATCCGATTCCTGTATCTTGCCAGGGTGTATCTGTTGGCGACTAATTCCAGACTCGATTCTTGTATCCTGCCAGGGCACGTCTGAAGAGTTTGAAGATCCGATTCCTGTATCTTGCCAGGGTGTATCTGTTGACGGCTAATTCCAGACTCGATTCATGTATCTTGCCAGGGCACGTCTGAAGAGTTTGAAGATCCGATTCCTGTATCTTGCCAGGGTGTATATGTTGACGACTAATTCCAGACTCGATTCTTGTATCTTGCCAGGGCACGTCTGAAGAGTTTGAAGATCCGATTCTTGTATCCTGCCAGGGTGTATCTGTTGACGACTAATTCCAAACTCGATTCCTGTATCCTGCCAGGGCACGTCTGAAGAGTTTGAAGATCTGATTCCTGTATCCTGCCAGGGTGTATCTGTTGACGACTATATTCCAAACTCGATTCATGTATCCTGCCAGGGCACGTCTGAAGATCCGATTCATGTATCTTGCCAGGGTGTATCTGTTGACGACTTTATTCCAGACTCGATTCTTGTATCCTGCCAGGGCACGTCTGAAGAGTTTGAAGATCCGATTCCTGTATCTTGCTAGGGTGTATCTGTTGACGACTAATTCCAGATTCGATTCCTGTATCTAGCCAGGGCACATCTGTGAGTAACTGATTGTAGACTCGATACCTGTATCCGGCCAGTGCACATCTACATGAAGAGTTTAGAGATTCGATACCTGTATCCAACCAGGGCATATCTACATGAAGAGTTTGAATATCAACCCCTGTAACAGGCCAGGTAGTTATTTTCTTTTCTCAGGTACGCAAGTTCTCGCTAAGGAATCTCTTACGCGATCGACACCTAGATGGCATCTATAAGCCCATCCATATACCAACAGCTCCAGATGGCATCTATAAGCCCATCCATATACCAACAGCTCCAGATGGCATCTATAAGTCCATCCACCTATCCATCATCTCTCCAAATGGCATCTGTAAGCCCATTCCCACCATCACACTGCTGACACTCTACTATGTGAGTGCAAATTTCTGGGCACTCTAGTGTTCAATCATCTTCCACCTTCGGATTACGAAAGGCACGCCAGCCAATCTGCATCCTCAGGTCTAAGAAGATTGAACAGGGGCAACTGTTGTACCCCAAAATTTGACCTCCCATATTCTTCAAGATTTGGCAAGAGCATGGTCCAAAATCTCTCAAGGGTTGCACAGTCCAATTGCCTCCTGATACAGTCAAAATTAGGGTTTTGGTTCTTGCAAAGAAATTGAGGTTTCCAAGGGTCCAATCAAGTCCCATATGCCCATATACATTGTCAAGCATCCATATGTCAAGTTTCAAGACTCACAGCATCAAGTTGCCCAGTCAAAAACCCTAATTGCTCCACAATCAACTGTAGGGGCAAAATGGTCATTTGACAGTCAAAAGTCAAAATTTTTGGTCAACATCTTATTTTGAAGCCACAATCATCATTTGATCAATTCTTGATCATGATTCCACAAGCATGGCTCAAAAAGTCTCAAGATGCAAAAGTTTCTATTTTTGGACAGCTGAAAAGTCAACTGCAAATTGACCAAGGCATAACTTCCTCATGGTTCATCAGAAAAATCCCATCCAAAGATAATTTTGAAGGGGATGACATTTCCTACAATTCATCTTCACACTCCAAGTCCAAGAAATGCTCTCACAAAAAGTTATCAATTTCAACATTATAGGTCATTTTCAAAAGTCAACAAAAAGGCACTTTAAGTCAAATACAATAACTTGAGATTGGTAAATCAAAATTACATGGGACCAAAGGAATTGGTTAGAGGACTTCAAGACCTTTCCAAAATGTCCAAGAACATGATCATAGCTTCAAAATTGAGCAAGATATGCATTGGAGAAGTTGGGAAATTTTTAGGAACTTTCAAAAGTCAACTTTGCGTAAAACACTTCAAATTTGCTAATGGGCCTCAAATTATTCCTTGAATCATTACCCAAAGCCTATGCACGACCCATTGAGCTCAAAATAATTTATTTTCTTATTTTTGATTAATTAATTGGATTTATATTTATATTAATTCATTTAATTGGTTTTAAATATAAGAAAATTCAAAGATATGATTTTTTAGATCTTTTTGTGCAACAAATATGACTAGGGCAAGCTGGCAATTCGTTTCTCAATCAACAAGGCAAGATCTTCCATAATTGGCAAAGTTTCCATGGAAAAAGATTGAAAAAAGATATGATTAGCAATCAAATATTCAAAACATTAATTCATGGACTTATGGGCTTGTTTTTGACCTAGAATCATTCACAGACATATGCACAAGGAAACCCTACTGAGGCAGACACGAAAAAGCTGCTGAAAACTCATAACCAAGTTGCAAAAATTCCAAGAAAATTGTGAAACTGATTTCATAGTTGCAGTATAATTCAAGACCTGAAATTGCTTCTAATACATTGCTGGACCTTCCAGGAGTCTACTAGCATCAAGAACCAGTCCAAACGCGCAAGGAATGGAAGAACATAAGCCATACGGTTTGCCATATTTTCCAGAAATTCATATCATAATAAATGCGCATTTGATGCATATTGTTGGTTGTTTTGTATTCACAGGAACCTTCTGAAGCTAATGATATAATTTGATTGCATTATAAGGCCATGTATCGTGATTTGCCATTAACATGTTTTAGGGTTTCAGAGCTTCAATATTGGGGGTTTTCATATATTGTAAAATTGGACCTTAAGACCAATATGGATGAACTCGTTGCAAGAAGCCTGATTCATTGAGATACTCGCGCCCAATTTATATTAACGCCTCTTCTATTCGCTATTTTTCGTGGCTATGGTTAGTGGGGGTTTAAAACCCCCGCTATCTCATTCATATTGCAGGTGAAAACGAAGAAGAAAGCTGAGGTGTCCAAGCGCTACTGGCAGATTCAAATATTAGCGCGTTTTTTCTTTGTTTCAGCATAATTGTCTTTTTTTCATATATTATAATTCTTTGTTATATTGTTTACAAACGCGCTAAGTGGCTCAGTTGGTGGAGGACGTATCCTGCAAGCGTTTGGGACCTGGGTTCGATTCCCAGGTCCCCCCATATAATTGATATTTTTTGTTCTATTGTATTCCAATGCAGCTTCCATCAAACGTTCCACCATACATGCTCATGCGCTAGCCTGCCAAGTGGCTTCAAGGTCCAATCCAATGGCCTCAGAATGAAATCCAGGGTGCACCCTAGTCAACCAGCGTATACACGATCTGGAAAGTCAAACGAGCTCTATGCTTCAATGGACCAAAATTACTTCAGTTTACCTCCACATGGGCCAGACACCCCCCTTTGTTTGTATTTTAAATTTTCTTTTCTTTTCTTTTCTTTTCTAATTCTTTTATTTGCTTCAATTATTTTTATTTTATTCACCTAAAATAATTTTCTTTTCATAATAAAAACAGAAAAATCAAAAATATAAATATATTTAATTATTTATTAATTTCTTCACTAATTAATTTTTGTAAATAAACTCTAACAATTAATCTAGTTTAAATTAGGTTTTGATTCAATATTTTCTTAATAAATAAAATACATAGAATTAGGTTTTGACATTTTATCTTTTTCTTAATTAATTTTTCCTCATTATTTATTATCATTATTAATTACTATTATTTTTGTACATAAATATGTAAATAATTAATTAGCTTAAATTAGGTCAACTTTGACATTTTCTTTAATAATTTAGAACTAGGGTTTTCCTTAATTCTTTTTCTTATTTTCATTAAATACAAAAAAAATAAAAATACTTTCTTTTCTTTACTCAAATAATTATTATGTATTAATTTAATTTCAAGCAAAGGGTCCAACACCCTCGAACGTCCTGATTTTAATTCTTTCGCGCTTTATTTTCTTATTGATTATTATGTAACTGCTTTCCGGATGTAATAGTAATTAGGTCTCTTTTACTTTCCGCATCTTTTATCAAAAACGGGTCTTTGTATTTTGGCGATGTATAGACCCGCGCCTTGTAATACCGTAGCTTTTATGTTTCTGTCTTTTAATTTTCCGCACTCCTAAATTCTAAATTGCATGAAAGAATGTATGGTAATTAAAAACAACTCGTAGCTCACAATGCCATGATCAAAGATAAATATTAAAATGAAAATAACACACAATGTACACACCACTTCTAGGGTACGCCTCACTCGTTGCCTTCGAAAGTGGTCGTCAAGTATAGGATGTTTTAACGATCGCTCTTATGTCTAAGATCTAGTCGCCTCGAAACGGTTGCCTCGGATTAAAAAGGATCTAGGACATTAGGGTTACTTCTAAGGTGTCCTAACTATTGCTTCGGTGACCACACTGTCCCTCAATCGAATTGACCCGAACACCTCCAGCGGTGGTGCTACCTACCTCTCAATGGTGGGATGACACTACCTTAAGGACTCTTACACAGCCTAATTCCTTAGGGTAGGTAGATGACTCATGGGTACTTGCTCTCTTAAAAAAACAAATAAAACATCTTTTCACACTGACACTTTCAAAAGCTTTCAAAACAAATTTTTCAAACACTCTTGAGGACAGATACAAGAGTCACTCAGAAATCTTTCAATGAAACTTTTTCAAACCCACTCACATTTTGAAAAGCAAACATTTTGAAAATATAAGAGCAAGTACCTAAGAGCCCATGGATAACCACGGATAGAAAGGGTGCTAACACTTTCCCTTTCTATAAATCTACCTCCCGAACCGAGAAACATCTCGAAAAGGAATTTTGCTGTGCTTTTGTCCTTTCCATGTTGGAGAACATAAAAGACGGTGGCGACTCTTGCTTACCGCGACATTTCGCGAACCAGCTAAAAACAGTCAGTTCTATTTCCACCGATCACAGAACTGGCGACTCTGCTGGGGATACTTAAAGTGAGGTGTACCTTAGGATAGCTCATACTTGTGTTTTCAATTGCTGTGTTTTGTTTTCTTTATTATTGTGGGCACTGTCTTGGGAGTTCTATAGATCCTAACCCGGATCTGGGGGATACCTTCTTAGAAAGTAGCAACAAGACTGTGAGGGAACTGTGCGGGGTATACCGACACGGTTGAAGCAGTCTGCTACGTTGATGTGGCACTTTGGTGAGTACCGGTAACCCTTGAGTCAAGTCAAGGAGAGTACGAGGCCGTCGCGTGGTGTCGTGAAGCATCAACTGACCTTAGGAACCTTAATTCAACCATCTTGGCCTCTTTAGGGTAGTGAGATAACTGACTTTGGTGCAGTCCGAAGTTGGTTGATACTCGATACTACACTCAGTTGAGGGTTGTTTTCTTGGAATATTTCGGTCGCCAGTTCAGTGGCTAAATCGAAACGATGAACACAGAAAACAATCCAATGATATTGAGATCCTTAGAACCCGATTACTTCTGATAGGACAGGTTTTGAGCCCACCAACTTCAAGAGGGTAATACCTAGACCCCATGCTGGCCTAAACTCTAAGGGCTGTCTTGTGTGACTTGTGTGCCTTACCATGTTTGCTTTTTATGGATATTTGTGGCGTGTTTTTATCATAGCATCATAACATCATACAGCATCATATGCATCCACTAACCATTTCAGGGGTTCGAATCTTCATCTTTGTTCTTGTTTTGTAGGACATGGAAACTATCCGCAGAAAGACAATTCAGATCAGCCTTGTAAGGATCCCTCCTCAGCTTAAGGAACTTATATCTAGGATTCCCGAGAGCTCTTCTTTCAGTGAGAGGCATGGAAGACTCATCAGTTTGGTCAACACCAACATTGAGGAAGATATGATAAAGGTCCTCTTCCAATTCTTTGACCCTCTGCATCACTGCTTTACTTTCCTGGATTATCAACTGGTGCCTACATTGGAAGAGTTTTCCCGGCTTCTGAAGATCCCTATCCTTAGTCAACTACCCTACAACGGTACGGAAAGGGAACCCAAACTTGAAGATATTGCTAAAGCATTACGCCTACAACCATCTGACATCAAGGGACATTGGGAAGTTAGAAGTGGTATTAAAGGGTTCTTGGCCAGGTTTCTGTTTGAGAAGGCCCAAGAATGTTGGAATTCCCTTGACCTACAAGCCTTTGAAGAAGTTGTGGCCCTCCTTGTCTATAGGTTGGTGTTGTTCCCGAATCCCAACCAGCTTATAGATATCAATGCTGTCAAGATCTTCATGTCCAAGAATCCTATACCTATGTTGCTTGGGGACATCCTTCACTCATGTTACACTCGAACCATGAGAAAAATAGGCGTTCTTATGTGCTGCACTCCCCTCCTGGGAAGGTGGTTTATTTCGCACCTTCCACAATCAGTTTTGAAGAATGAGCGGGGTTTGAGATGGTCACAACGATTAATGACTCTTACACATGCTGATATACATTGGTGTTCTCGGTCCAGAGAAGACGTCACTATCATTGATCGTTGCGGGGAGTTTCCTAATGTTCCTTTACTTGGAATCAGAGGAGGTATTACTTACAACCCGTGTCTGGCTTTGAGACAGTTTGGTTATGCTCAGAGGGACGGCCCTCATGACATGTTAATTCCTGACATAGTTTTTGAATTCGACAACGATGCACAAGGACTTCGCCAGAGATTTATCAGAGCTTGGAGGATGCCCAGCAAGGTAGACAGCAAGACACTGGGGCACAGGAACTCCATCCCGTTGGAGCCTTATCTCAAGTGGGTACGAGCCCGCTCCCAGAAGTTAGTGATGCCATATCCTCATGTTCTCCCTGTGATCAAAGAGCCAGTGTCGGAAGGAGAGGTCTCATACACTATTCAGCATCCTGACATGCCCACATCCTGGGAAGAAATGCAGAAGAGCTGGATCCAGCTTAAGGAAGAACGGAATTCTCTTGAGTCCAGTCTACATGCTAGTGAAAAGAAGGTCTTGGAGCTCACCCGCCTACTGCACGAGGAAAAGACTCTCAACACTTACATAGCTCCAAAGATGAAGCGCAATGTCTTTTGGGATTAATTTACTTTGTAATGTTTGCCCACGAGGCCTTGATGTACTGAACAATTATTTCTTAATGATAACGTGTGTTCCTTTTTGTCTACAACAAATTTGAACTTTCAAACCCTTGAATGCATTGCATAAACAGCATATCATGCATCATGTACATAGCAGGTACTCTTTTTTACAGGTGGTTTAATCTTCTTCGCTGTTTATTTCAGCTCGCCATCATGAATCCTGAATCATCTACTGAGCAATCCATCAAGGCCCTCCAGGCCCAAAACGCCCAGTTCCAAGAGTTGATCATGAGTTTAGCCCAAGGTCAAGAGGAATTGAAGGCTCTGCTGGTCAAGAAGAAGAAGAAGAGAACTGTACTATTCAACACTGGCCAGAGGTTTGGTAACACACTGCAGAATGAGGTTGATCAAGCTGGTTCGTCTGTGGGAAAAGGCAGTCCCCAAGGGGGAAGGGTTCCTAGTCCGGTGGTCTCTGACAACGAGACTGATTTCAATGAGGAGCAGTATCCTCCAGCTGAAGACAAGTACAAGCAGTTATAGGATCGCCTGAATGCCATGGAAATTCAACAAGTGCCTGGTTTGGATTTCAGAGACTTGGGTTTATCTTCTGGGGTGGTAATCCTACATAAGTTCAAAGCACCATCTTTCACAAAGTATGACGGGGCGTCCTGCCCTAAGCTACATCTCAGATCTTATGTGCGGAAGATCCAACCATATACTGTGGACAAGAACTTATGGATCCATTTCTTCCAGGAGAGTCTTTCAGGGACTCATCTCGAATGGTTCTATCAGCTGGATGGAACCAAGGTTTGTAACTGGGAGGACTTGGCTACTGCTTTTTACAAGAAGTATCAGTATAATGCCGACCTCGCTCCTACACGTACCCAACTCCAGGGTATGTCGCTAGGATCGGGAGAAGGTTTTAAAGAGTATGCGCAGAAGTGGAGGGACCTGGCTGGCAGGGTGCAGCCACCATTAACCGATCGTGAACTAATGGACATGTTCTTAGGGACCCTATTCGGGTCGTTCTTCAACCATCTCATTGGCAATTCATCCGCAGGGTTTACAAATCTCATTCTGACTGGGGAAAGGATAGAGGCTGGTATGAAATCAGGGAAAATACAGAAAGGTGCGTCCTCAAGTTCTGAGAAGAAGCCTTTCAAAAAGGAAGTCAGTGTTGTGTATGGGCCTAGGAGGCAAAACAGACCAGAACGCCGCCAAGCTGTCAACGCGGTGGTGATTGCAAAGCCTGCTGCCGCTCCTCGGCAACCTAACCAACCAAGGGGTGAGAGACCCAGAAGAGAATTTACCCGGCTTAGTATGACCTTTTCGCAGATCTTGCCGCAACTGCTATCGACCAACTTGGTAACCGTCAGAGAAGCTCCGAAGGTGGTAAACACAACCTCCCCGAAGTACAATCCCAATGCCCGTTGTGCTTATCACTCTGATAGCCCGGGGCATTCTACTGATGATTGTTGGGCCCTGAGAAATAAGGTTCAGGACCTTATCGATGCCAAGGAAATACAATTTGAGGCGCCCGAAAGGCACAACATTGTGACTGCTCATATGCCCCAGCATGGAGTAAATGCTATTGAGGAAGACCTGTATGCAGTTTCTGTGGATGATGTGGCTACCCCTTTATTGACTGTCAAGAGGAACCTGTTGCTGGCCGGTTTATTTCTGGGTTGTAGCGAGGGTTGCCTTCTATGTGCTGTTTTGCCTACTGGTTGTCCGTTGCTGAAGTCAGGCGTCCAAAACCTGATGGATAGCAAAGAAATCTTGTTCAAGAAGACCGTTGTTCCTTTTGTTCCTACTGAAGAAGTATCTGTTGTCACCATCTACAACAATCCTACCAAGGCTCCCCCGAGGAAGCCAGTCAAAATCATGTCTATTGCACCTATTATCATTACTGTTCCGGGGCCCCTCCCCTATAAATCTGACAAGGCTGTCCCATGGCACTATGGGGTAGATGTGTATGTACTTGGAGTAAAGTAGGAGTTCAACACTAGTACCGGTATCAGTAACATCACCGGTCCCGCTAAAGTTACTCGCAGTGGCAGGCTCTTCTCGCCTGACATTGCGCCACCAGTTATCCGAAGACCTCCTATAATCACGCTTATAAGTGCGCCTGTTTCCCCTACTGATCAAGTTTCTACCCCTGCTGCCGAGTCATCTGACACTCGGGGTAAAGGGATTACTGATGTGCCTGCCCGGATGGAGGCACCGAAGACTGTCAATGTTGAAGCCTCCCAGCAAGAGATGGAGGAAAGCCTTAAGATCATCAAGAAGAGCGATTTTAACGTCGTTGAACAGATGGGGCATACCCCCTCTAAAATCTCTATGCTATCACTACTTTTATGCTCAGAGGCCCATGCCAAGGCCCTGATTTCATTTCTGAAGATGGCTCATGTGCCACAAGAGACATCTGCGGATCAATTTACTGACTGTGTGGCCAATTTGACCACTGACAATGGTTTGGGTTTCTCGGATGCTGATCTGACTGCTAAGGGAAAGAACCACAATGATGCCTTGCATGTCTCCATTGAATGCAGGGGCACTACTCTCGCACACGTGTTGGTGGACACCGGTTCCTCGCTGAATGTATTGCCCAAGAAGGCCTTAGACAGGTTGGATTGTGAGGGTTTGGAGTTGAAGCCTAGTAACATCGTTGTCCGATCCTTTGACGGGTCGAAGAGGATGGTTCATGGTGAGGTAGATATTCCGATCCGGGTTGGTTCCCAAGTCTTTGATTCAACGTTCTATGTGATGGACATTCGTCCATCCTATTCTTGTTTGCTGGGTCGACCTTGGATTCACAAGGCCAGGGTTGTGACCTCCACTCTACACCAAAAGCTTAAATACCCTGTCAGAGGGAAGATTGTTACAGTGCAGGGGGAGGAGGAATACATGGTTAGTCATCTGAACTCGTTCCGGTATATAGAGATGGACGGGGAGTTCATTGAAACCCCCTTTCAACATTTTGAAGAGGTGCCTCCAACATTGGCGTCAGCTGAGTCAGTGATTGAAGAAGACTTTCCTTTGAAGATGGCTTTCTTGAAGGACGCTCGGGCTGTAATTGAAAGAGGTGAATGTGCAAACTGGGGCAGGCTCCCTGATTTTACTCCTAAGACTGACAAATTTGGGCTGGGTTTTACTGCAGAGGCTCAGAGGGCTGTACGCAAAGCAAGGATCGGAAGACCTCCCGTGTTCATCACCAACCCGGGAGTGAATGTTATTGAAGGCGATGCGGAGGAATCAAAGTTTGATAGCTGGATCTACCCGACGACCGACGGTGGACTGAACAATTGGACTGCAAAAGACCACATACTTGTTACTTTTGTTACGCAGTAATGAATTCCCTTGTTTTTATAATTTGTAATGAACAATAAATTGAAACTTTATGGCCCGGTGTCTTACCCGGGGCACCGTGGCTTCATTTGTGAGGGCTTATTACTTGTCATTTCCATATATCATGAATAAAAACATTGGACGTTTTCGCATTTCAAATCTTGTGCTCCCTTTCTTTCTTTCTTTATATATTGCAAAACAGCTATATTTACACACACTCACCTATACAGGTTTCAATCCACTCTGGATCTCACTGGTAACGACTCTGTTACTGCCAGTTATAACTTTGAAAATCCGATCAACTTAGCCGAAGACGAAGGTGAAGATGATTGCGAAGTTCCTGGTGAGCTTGCAAGACTGCTACTCCAGGAAGAGAGGGCCATTCAGCCACATGAAGAGCCAGTGGAAACGGTAAATCTGGTTACTGAGACAGATAAAAAGGAAGTTAAGATTGGTGTTAATCTAGAGCTCAGTGTGAAACAACGGTTGATCCAGATGCTGCATGACTATGTGGAAATATTTTCTTGGTCCTACGAAGACATGCCTGGGTTGGATACTGACATTGTGGTTCATCACCTGCCTACCAAGGAAGATTTCCCTCCAGTTAAACAAAAGGTCCGCCGTATGCGTCCAGAGATGTCCGAGAAGATCAAAGCTGAGGTTATGAAACAGTTTGATGTCGGGTTTCTAGCAGTGACTTCTTACCCTCAATGGGTTGCCAACGTGGTTCCGGTGCCGAAGAAAGATGGTAAGGTCAGAATGTGTGTCGATTACAGGGATCTGAATAGGGCCATCCCCAAGGATGACTTCCCCTACCTCACATTGATGTTCTGGTTGACAATACTGCTCAGCACAAGGTGTTCTCCTTCATGGACGGCTTTTCAGGTTATAATCAGATCAAAATGGCTCCTGAAGACATGGAGAAGACTACCTTTGTTACTCAGTGGGGCACCTTCTGCTACAAGGTCATGCCTTTTGGGTTGAAAAATACTGGGGCAACCTACCAACATGCCATGGTTGCTTTATTTCATGACATGATCCATCATGAGATCGAAGTATACGTCGATGATATGATTGCAAGGTCCCAAACTGAGGAGGAACACCTTGACCATCTACAGAAGCTGTTTGATCGTCTAAAGTTGTACAAGCTGAGGTTGAACCCAAACAAGTGCACCTTTGGGGTAAGATCTGGAAAGTTGCTAGGCTTTGTCGTGAGCGACAAAGGTATTCAAGTGGACCCTGCCAAGGTTAAAGCCATACAAGAGATGCCAGTTCCCAAGACAGAGAAAGAAGTCATAGGCTTTCTAGGACGTTTGAATTACATTGCCCGATTCATCTCGCATCTAACTGCTACCTGTGAACCGATCTTCAAGCTGCTGAAGAAAGATCAAGTAGTACGTTGGAATGATGAATGCCAGGCCGCTTTCGACAGAATCAAAGAGTATCTCCAAGAACCACCCGTTCTTATGCCACCGGTTGAAGGGAGACCTCTAATACTATACCTGACAGTACTTGACAGCTCAATGGGGTGTGTGATGGGGCAGCATGACGAGTCTGGCCGAAAAGAGCACGCTATTTATTACCTTAGCAAAAAGTTTACCAACTGTGAGACCTGATACTCACTGCTCGAGAAAACTTGTTGCACTTTGGTATGGCTGCTCGCCGACTGAGACAGTATATGCTGACTCACACTACTTTGTTGATTTCAAAAATGGATCCAATAAAGTACATATTCGAAAAGCCTGCTCTGTCTGGAAGAATAGCAAGATGGCAGATGATCTTGACAGAATACGACATCCAGTACACGACTCAGAAAGCTATCAAAGGAAGTGTATTGGCAGACCATTTGGCACACCAGGCAGTAGACGACTACCAGTCAATGAACTTTGAGTTTCCAGACGAGAGCATCATGGTAGTGACTGATTGCGAAGTACCTGGACCGGATGAAGGACCTGAGGAAGGATCCCGATGGTCTATGCACTTTGACGGAGCCTCCAACGCTTTGGGTAACAGCATCGGCGCTGTGATCGTATCCCCCAAAGGCACTCATACTCCACTTACTGCCCGGCTATGTTTCAACTGCACTAACAACATGGCGGAGTATGAGGCATGTATCATGGGTCTTCAAGCTGCAATTGACTTAAGGATCAAGTTTCTGAGTGTCTTCGGAGATTCCGCTCTCGTGATCAATCAGATCAAAGGCGAGTGGGATACGAAACACCCAAACCTTATTCCTTACAAAGAGTGTGTGTTGACGTTGATCCCCCATTTCACAGAGATAACTTTTGAACATTTCCCAAGAGAGGAGAATCAGTTAGCGGACGCGTTGGCTATGTTCAAGGTCAAATAGAATAACGAAGCTCCCCGGATCATTATCTGGAAACTGGACGAACCTGCATATTATTGTGATCTTGAGGCTGAGATAGTAATTGAAAAACCTTGGTATCATGAAGTGAATAGGTACTTGGAAGCTCAAGAATACCCTGAAGGTGCATCTGTCAACGACAAAAAGTTTCTGAGAAGGTTCACAGCGAAGTTCTTCCTCAACAATGGCATTCTATACAAGCGAAACCATGATTCGACCTTACTGCGTTGTGTGGATAAAGCTGAAGCAGAAAGGATCATGGCAGAGCTGCATGAAGGTACCTTCGGAACACATTCCAGTGGACACACTATGGCAAAGAAAATCCTTCGGGCAGGATATTTCTGGTCCACAATGGAAGCCGACTGCTACCAACATTCTCGGACATGTCATAAGTGCCAGATCTATGCCGATAAGGTGCACGTTCCTCCGGTTCCTCTGAATGTCCTGACTGCACCTTGGCCTTTTGCAATGTGGGGCATTGATATGATCGGCGAGATTAAACCTACGGCATCCAATGGGCATCGCTTCATCCTGGTTGCGATTGATTACTTCACAAAGTGGGTTGAAGCAGCTTCCTATGCCACTGTAACCAAGAACGTCGTGGCACGATTCATTTGGCATAACCTGATCTGTCGATACGGTGTACCCGAGAGGATCATTACGGACAATGGTACCAACCTTAACAACAAGATGATCACTGAGCTCTGCGAGAAATTCAAGATACAGCACCACAAATCTTCTCCTTATCGGCCGAAGATGAATGGGGCTGTCGAAGCGGCAAATAAGAATATCAAAAAGATTGTGCAGAAGATGACAGTGACCTATAAAGATTGGCATGAGATGCTACCGTTTGCTCTACATGGGTATCGTACCTCAGCAAGGACCTCAACCGGGGCAACCCCCTTTTCATTGGTCTATGGCATGGAGGCGGTCTTGCCGATTGAAGTCTAGATACCCTCTCTCCGGATAATGAAGGATGCAGGCTTGAGCGAAGATGACTGGATCCAGACTCGACTTGATCAATTAAATCTAATTGACGAAAAGAGACTCACTTCTATATGTCATGGTCAAACGTACCAAAAACGGATGATTAGGGCATTTAACAAGAAAGTCAGACCACAAGAGTATCAAGTTGGGGACCTGGTAATCAAACGCATCATTCTTCCTCAAAGTGATCCCAGGGGCAAATGGACACCCACATACGAAGGGCCATTTGTGGTTAAACATGTGTTCTCAGGAGGAGCCATGATCCTAGCCACCATGGATGGTGATGACCTTCCTCACCCCGCCAATGCAGACATAGTAAAAAGATATTATGCATGATAAAAGACCCGCTAGGTTGACGTACCTAGGCAAAAATTAGGGCTTCCCGGTGAACCAAAAGGGTTCGGGCAAAAATAAGGGATGAAAAAAAAACTCTGTACACCCGGCAAGTCGAAAACCTGAAAAGGCGGCTTGGGCAAAAATGGGTATCCCGATGGACTGAAAACCCGAAAGGGCGGTCCAGGCAAAAGTTAGGGATTAAAGCGTAATACTATGTCTCATTGGATCACCTTGCATCCAGAATCCGGTATCAACATCAGGTTCAGACGGCATCGATCAGTCAGCTTCATCTTCAACTGAGTAGCCAGGTGATGAGACACTCGAAGATATAAAGGCGATAGCAGAGTTGGAACCCAATGGGATTGTTCTTTTAACATAGCTGTTTTGTTTTCCCTTTTCACAAAATTGTATAAACTCTGTTGTTCGGCGGCGTCCTCTTACTAGGACGTCACCCTCTTGTAGATAAACGCCTATTTACAGGAAAATTCAAAAATCAATACAAATTCACTTTTCAGATCAATTGCCAATTGTTTTTTTCCTTTTTCTGTTTTGTTTTGCGAAGAACGTCCAATGTTCGATTGTGATATGTGCATTTGACACTAATTGCTAACTCATAAATATTTGAATACGAAACAAAGGATTAATTACAGGTAACATCAGAAACAGGGGCAATAATGAGTTGTCTAAGCAATCTAATTGCTCTGTCCACCAAGGTACCAAGGTAAGTTCGGCTGAAGAACGTAACCCAGATACCTTCACTCCCCGCCGAATAAGACAAGAATCAACAATTCTCCCCAAGCAGTTGGTCTCCAATCAACCCTAACAAGGCACAGTATTCTCCAGCAAGTTAGCAACACTCTCCCCACGCAGAGTTAACATATTGTCAGCCTTAAGGAAGTTGGATTATCCCCCGAAGATCTCAACATTCCCCAACGAAGTACACAAACATTCCTAACAAGCACCCCTGGCAATCTTGATCTAAGATTGTTCCCCGGCGGAATACCGGACATCCAGTGGAGCCACTTCCCCGGTCCAATCTGAAAAGTTTCCCCAGGAGAGTTCAATCAATCTCCCCAGTAGATTCAGGAAGCTTATCCCCAGTAGATTCAGGAAGCTTATCCCCAGTAGATTCTGGAAGCTTACCACCTCAGAGGGCGAATGCTCCCCCGGCTTTATTCAAAGGTTATTTCCCCACCAGGATATAACTGGATTATCCTCAGCCAATTGCCACGGAAAGATCGTCCCCGGCGAAGTCTTCCTACCCCCAGCAGAGTTCATCTTCCAACAAAACTTAACGATGGTATCCCCAGCAGAGTTATCATCAACCTCAGCAAAGAACCTCTCTTTCCCCACAGAGTTCACTCCCCGCAGAGTAATCCATTCGCCAAGTTTATTCCCCAACGGAGTCATCTCCTCCTACCGGTATTCTTGCAACTATCATCCCCAACGGAAACAAAGAACGCTACTCTTCAACATCCACCCAGGATTGGACTTCCCGACACCCGTCAAGGATTTATTTTCCTAAGACAAAAATACAGTCATAAACATCACATCTTCATACATTATAGCATGAACATACGCATCACGAGCATACAATCTCATTTTTGTTGAGAGCATCACGCATCTCATACATCATGATATTGCATACAACTAACGTTTTGTCTTTTCAGGACCAAGATCAATACAAAGATGATTATTATCAACTGTCGCAATTCCAGATTCGATACCTGTATCTAGCCAAGGCACATCTGTGAGCGATTATTTCCATACTCGATTCCTGTATCCTGCCAGGGCACGTCTGAAGAGTTTGAAGATCTGATTCCTGTATCTTGCCAGGGTGTATGTATTGACGACTAATTCCAGACTCGATTCTTGTATCCTGCCAGGGCACATCTGAAGAGTTTGAAGATCCGATTCATGTATCTTGCCAGGGTGTATCTGTTGACGACTAATTCCAGACTCGATTCCTGTATCTTGCCAGGGCACGTCTGAAGAGTTTGAAGATCCGATTCCTGTATCTTGCCAGGGTGTATCTGTTGACTACTAATTCCAGACTCGATTCTTGTATCTTGCCAGGGCATGTCTGAAGAGTTTGAAGATCCGATTCCTATATCCTGCCAGGGTGTATCTGTTGACAACTAATTCCAGACTCGATTCCTGTATCCTGCCAGGGCACGTCTGAAGAGTTTGAAGATCAGATTCCTGTATCCTGCCAGGGTGTATCTGTTGACGACTATATTCCAGACTCGATTCCTGTATCCTGCCAGGGCACGTCTGAAGAGTTTGAAGATCCGATTCCTGTATCTTGCCAGGGTGTATCTGTTGACGACTATATTCCAGACTCGATTCCTGTATCCTTCCAGGGCACGTCTGAAGAGTTTGAAGATCCGATTCCTATATCTCGCCAGGGTGTATCTATTGACGACTAATTCCAGATTCGATTCTTGTATCTAGCCAGGGCACATCTGTGAGTAACTGATTGTAGACTCGATACCTGTATCCGGCCAGGGCACATCTACATGAAGAGTTTAGAGATTCGATACATGTATCTAGCCAGGGCATATCTACATGAAGAGTTTGAATATCAACCCCTGTAACAGGCCAGGTAATTATTTTCTTTTCTCAGGTACGCAAGTTCTCGCTAAGGAATCTCTTACGCGATCGACACCTAAATGGCATCTATAAGCCCATCCATATACCAACAGCTCCAGATGGCATCTATAAGCCCATCCTCCTATCCATCATCTCTCCAAATGGCATCTGTAAGCCCATTCCAACCATCACAGTGCTGACACTCTACTATGTGAGTGCAAATTTCTGGGCACTCTAGTGTTCAATCATCTTCCACCTTCGGATTACGAAAGGCACGCCAGCCAATCTGCATCCTCAGGTCTAAGAAGATTGAATAGGGGCAACTGTTGTACCCCAAAATTTTCCCTCCCATATTCTTCAAGATTTGGCAAGAGCATGGTCCAAAATCTCTCAAGGGTTGCACAGTCCAATTGCCTCCTGATACAGTCAAAATTAGGGTTTTGGTTCTTGCAAAGAAATTGAGGTTTCCAAGGGTCCAATCAAGTCCCATATGCCCATATACATTGTCAAGCATCCATATGTCAAGTTTCAAGACTCACAGCATCAAGTTGCCCAGTCAAAAACCCTAATTGCTCCACAATCAACTGCAGGGGCAAAATGGTCATTTGACAGTCAAAAGTCAAAATTTTTGGTCAACATCTTATTTTGAAGCCACAATCATCATTTGATCAATTCTTGATCATGATTCCACAAGCATGGCTCAAAAAGTCTCAAGATGCAAAAGTTTCTATTTTTGGACAGCTGAAAAGTCAACTGCAAATTGACCAAGGCATAACTTCCTCATGGTTCATCAGAAAAATCCCATCTAAAGATAATTTTGAAGGGGATGACATTTCCTACAATTCATCTTCACACTCCAAGTCCAAGAAATGCTCTCACAAAAAGTTATCAATTTCAACATTATAGGTCATTTTCAAAAGTCAACAAAAAGGCACTTTAAGTCAAAGACAATAACTTGAGATTGGTTAATCAAAATGACATGGGACCAAAGGCATTGGTTAGAGGACTTCAAGACCTTTCCAAAATGTCCACGAACATGATCATAGCTTCAAAATTGAGCAAGATATGCATTGGAGAAGTTGGGAAATTTTTGGGAACTTTCAAAAGTCAACTTTGCGTAAAACACTTCAAATTTGCTAATGGGTCTCAAATTCTTCCTTGAATCATTACCCAAAGCCTATGCACGACCCATTGAGCTCAAAATAATTTATTTTCTTATTTTTTATTAATTAATTGGATTTATATTTATATTAATTCATTTAATTGGTTTTAAATATAAGAAAATTCAAAGATATGATTTTTTAGATCTTTTTGTGCAGCAAATATGACTAGGGCAAGCTGGCAATTCGTTTCTCAATCAACAAGGCAAGATCTTCCATAATTGGCAAAGTTTCCATGGAAAAAGATTGAAAAAAGATATGATTAGCAATCAAATATTCAAAACATTAATTCATGGACTTATGGGCTTGTTTTTGACCTAGAATCATTCACATACATATGCACAAGGAAACCCTACTGAGGCAGACACGAAAAAGCTGCTGAAAACTCATAACCAAGTTGCAAAAATTCCAAGAAAATTGTGAAACTGATTTCATAGTTGCAGTATAATTCAAGACCTGAAATTGCTTCTAATACATTGCTGGACCTTCCAGGAGTCTACTAGCATCAAGAACCAGTCCAAACGTGCAAGGAATCGAAGAACATAAGCCATACGGTTTGCCATATTTTCCAGAAATTCATATCATAATTCATACGCATTTGATGCATATTGTTGGTTGTTTTGTATTCACAGGAACCTTCTGAAGCTAATGATATGATTTGATTGCATTATAAGGCCCTGTATCGTGATTTGCCATTAACATGTTTTAGGGTTTCAGAGCTTCAATATTGGGGGTTTTCATATATTGTAAAATTGGACCTCAAGACCAATATGGATGAACTCGTTGCAAGAAGCCTGATTCATTGAGATACTCGCGCCCAATTTATATTAACGCCTCTTCTATTCGCTATTTTTCGTGGCTATGGTTAGTGGGGGTTTAAAACCCCCGCTATCTCATTCATATTGCAGGTGAAAACGAAGAAGAAAGCTGAGGTGTCCAAGCGCTACTGGCAGATTCAAATATTAGCGCATTTTTTCTTTGTTTCAGCATAATTGTCTTTTTTCATATATTATAATTCTTTGTTATATTGTTTACAAACGCGCTAAGTGGCTCAGTTGGTGGAGGACGTATCTTGCAAGCGTTGGGACCTGGGTTCGATTCCCAGGTCCCCCCATATAATTGATATTTTTTGTTCTATTGTATTCCAATGCAGCTTCCATCAAACGTTCCACCATACATGCTCATGCGCTAGCCTGCCAAGTGGCTTCAAGGTCCAATCCAATGGCCTCAGAATGAAATCCAGGGTGCACCCTAGTCAACCAGCGTATACACGATCTGGAAAGTCAAACGAGCTTTATGCTTCAATGGGCCAAAATTACTTCAGTTTACCTCCACATGGGCCAGACACTCCCCTTTGTTTGTATTTTAAATTTTCTTTTCTTTTCTTTTCTAATTCTTTTATTTGCTTTAATTATTTTTATTTAATTCACCTAAAATAATTTTCTTTTCATAATAAAAACAGAAAAATCAAAAATACAAATATATTTAATTATTTATTAATTTCTTCACTAATTAATTTTTGTAAATAAACTCTAACAATTAATCTAGTTTAAATTAGGTTTTAATTCAATATTTTCTTAATAAATAAAATACATAGAATTAGGTTTTGACATTTTATCTTTTTCTTAATTAATTTTTCTTCATTATTTATTATCATTATTAATTACTATTATTTTTGTACATAAATATGTAAATAATTAATTAGCTTAAATTAGGTCAACTTTGACATTTTCTTTAATAATTTAAAATAATTTAGAACTAGGGTTTTCTTTAATTCTTTTTCTTATTTTCATTAAATACAAAAAACATAAAAATACTTTCTTTTCTTTACTCAAATAATTATTATGTATTAATTTAATTTCAAGCAAAGAGTCCAACACCCTCGAACGTCCTGATTTTAATTCTTTCGCGCTTTATTTTCTTATTGATTATTATGTAACTGCTTTCCGGATGTAATAGTAATTAGGTCTCTTTTACTTTCCACGTCTTTTATCAAAAACGGGTCTTTGTATTTTGGCGATGTATAGACCCGTGCCTTGTAATAGCGTAGCTTTTATGTTTCCGTCTTTTAATTTTCCGCACTCCTAAATTCTAAATTGCATGAAAGAATGTATGGTAATTAAAAACAACTCGTAGCTCACAATGCCATGATCAAAGATAAATGTTAACATGAAAATAACACACAATGTACACACCACTTCTAGGGTACGCCTCACTCGTTGCCTTCGAAAGTGGTCGTCAAGTATAGGATGTTTTAACGGTCGCTCTTATGTCTAAGATCCAGTCGCCTCGAAACGGTTGCCTCGGATTAAAAAGGATCTAGGACATTAGGGTTACTTCTAAGGTGTCCTAACTATTGCTTCGGTGAACACACTGTCCCTCAATCGAATTGACCGGAACACCTCCAACGGTGGTGCTACCTACCTCTCAATGGTGGGATGGCACTACCTTAAGGACTCTTACACAGTCTAATTCCTTAGGGTAGGTAGATGATTCATGGGTACTTGCTCTCTTAAAAAAAACAAACAAAACATCTTTTCACACTGACACTTTCAAAAGCTTTCAAAACAAATTTTTCAAACACTCTTGAGGACAGATACAAGAGTCACTCAGAAATCTTTCAATGAAACTTTTTCAAACCCACTCACATTTTGAAAAGCAAACATTTTGAAAACATAAGAGCAAGTACCTAAGAGCCCGTGGATAACCACGGATAGAAAGGGTGCCAACACCTTCCCTTTCTATAAATCTACCTCCCGAACCGAGAAACATCTCGAAAAGGAATTTTGTTGTGCTTTTGTCCTTTCCATGTTGGAGAACATAAAAGACGGTGGTGACTCTTGCTTACCGCGACATTTCGCGAACCAGCTAAAAACAGTCAGTTCTATTTCCACCGATCACAAATAGTAATCGGGTTATAAGGGATCTCAATATCACTGATCTTTCCCACAAGTTTTGTTCTGATAGGAGACTGACTCGCAACCAAACAAAACTTGGGATTCTAATCTCAATGAGTATAGCATCGAGTATCTTCCGACTTTGGGAATACACCAAAGACGGCTATCTCACTACGTCCTAATGGCCAAGTTGTTCAATTAAAGGTTCTAAGGTCATTTGACACTTCATGACACCACGCAGCGGCCCCGTATTCTCCTTGATTAACTCAAGGGCTACCGGTACCAACCAAAGTGTCACATCAACGTAGCCATCGCTTCAATCATGTTGGTATACCCCGTACAGTTTCCATGATCTATTGCTACTTACCTAAAAGGTTTCCCCAGATCCGGGTGTAGGATCTATAGTAACCCAAACAGTACCCTTAAAAGTAAAGAAAATAAAAAGTCAAGGAAGCAAAATGATCTAGACCCTAAGGTAAACACCACTTTATTATTTTCCCCAGCAGAGTCTCCAGTTCTGTGATACGGTGGCAGAACTGACTGTTAATACTGGTTTGCAATTTTTTGTTTGCAAATGCCGCGGTAAGCAACAGTCGCCACCGAATTTTATTTTATCCAACAAAGGAAAGGGTGAAAAGAACAGAAAAATACCTTTTTCGAGATTTTCTGAGTAAGGGGGTAGTGTGATCGGTGGATCTGGAACTGACTGTTTTACGCTGGTTCGCGAAATATCGCGGAAGCAAGAGTCGCCACCGTCTTTTATTTTCTCCAAATGGAAAGGACAAAAGCACAGAAAAATTCCTTATAGAGATTGCTCTCGGTTCGGGAGGTAGATTTATAGAAAGGGAAGGTGTTAGCACCCTTTCTATCCATGGTTATCCATGGGCTCTTAGATACTTGCTCATTTGTGTTTTCAAAATTGTTTGTTTGCTTTTCAAGTGTGGGTTTAAAAAAAGGTTCTTTGAAAATTTCAGTTCGACTCTTGTATCAGTCCTCAAGAGTGTTTGAAAAATTGTTTTGAAAGCTTTTTGAAAGGTGTCGGTGTGAAAAGAAGTTTTTGATTTGTTTTGAAATTAAAGCAAGTATCTACGAGTTGTCTACCTACCCTAAGGAATTCGTCTGTGTAAATGTCCTTAAAGTAGTGTCATCCCACCATTGAGAGGTAGGTAGCACCACCGTTGGAGGTGTTCGGGTCAATTCGAGGGTTCGGGACAGTGTGGTCACCAGAGCAATAGGAGGACACCTTAGAAGCTACCCTCATGCCATGTTCATGGACATGAGAACTTACTGAAACGTCCTCTACTCGACGACCACTTTTCGAGGGGCAAGGCAACAGTGAGACGTACCCTAGGGGTGGTGTGTGATTTGTGTGTCATGTTCAATTATGTTTATCTTGTTCATGCATTGGTGATCTACGCTTTGTTTTTATTTTAGGCATTCATTCTTTCATGCAAGTTATTAACAGTTAAAGAAGATGCGGAATTAAAAGTCCTACGCTATTACAAAGGCGCGGGTCTACATCGCCAAATTAATCCAAGACCCGATTTGAAATAAAAATGCGAGAAGATAAATGTCCTAATTAATCTATTACATGGCTTTGGGATAATTACATGAAATTTATAAGAAAAGAAATAAAATAAACACGCGAAACAAAATGATAATCGAAAGCGAGGGCGTTGGACCCTTTTAAAGAAATTAAATTAAAATTATGAAATTAATTAAGTTAAATAAAAGAAAGAATTTTTTTGGAGTTTTTGTATTTATGGAGTTTTAATGAGAAAATTAAATTGGAATTAAAAAAGTTAATTAACCCTAATTCTAAATTGTTTTTAATTTATTAAGAAAAACGTTTAAGTTTAACCTATTTTTAACCTAATTATTTAATGGTAAATTTATTTACAAAAAAATTAATAATTAAATATGGTGAAAGAAAAGAAAAAGAACAAAGTATTTAAAACCCTAATTCTACATTTTTTAGTTTATTAAAAAAAACATTAAAATTATACCTAGAATTAAAACTAAATTAATTGATAAAATTTATTTACAAAAATATTTAAATAGAATATATTTTTATTTTTGTCTTTTCTGATTTTTTGGTATTTTTATGTCATAAGAAATTAATTTGTGGAATTTAAAATGAGAGTAATTAAATTAAAGCAAATAATAAAAAAAATAAAACAAAGAATGAAGGGAAGAAGTACAAACAAAAGGGGGTGGTAGACCCAATTATGGAGGTTTTTGGACAGCAATTAGGCCCATTGATTCCTGGCCTTGTTTGACTTTTTCCAGCGCGTGTGGATCTGATGACCAAGGTGCATGGTAGAGATCATATCTTGGCTTTTGGATTGATCTCAGGGGACATGTGGCGTGCCCAGAAATTGAGTTGTACGGTGGTCCCTGAAAAGTACGCTGCATGGAAACATGAAAGTCAAAATAATATTGAGAAAGGAGGGGACCTGGGAATCGAACCCAGGTCCCAATGCTTGTGTGACAATGCAGCCACCAACAGGCCAAGTGTGTTGCTTTGTTTATTTGATGAGCTATGATCAATAAAAGAGAAAAAAACACGCGTTAGTGGAATAATAAAAAAAGGGCGCCAATGTTTGAATCAGCCAACCATCAACTAACAACTCATCTTCTTCTCCACTTGTTTGCTTTTGCCTGGAAAAAAAACAGATGGATAGCGGGGGTTTTAAACCCCCACTAAATGAAGAACATGAAAATAGCGATTAGGCCACTGTTGCTCATAAATTGAGCGCGACATGGTTGTTGTGTTCGTATGAAGGTCGTGAATTTAATGGTCCAGGTCTCGTTGGCCAATTTTTCCCTATGAAAGAAGCCCTAAATTTTGACCTCTGCAACCCTAACGAGCTCCAATGGTGGATTCATGTACAGGGCACGAAAACTCAATTAAACGATGTTGTTAGCTTTAGAATGATTGGATTAGTACAAATCAACAAAAAAATGCAACGAGGATGCGTATAAATTAAAACACGAATATGAAAAATGTTAAGAACAGAACGGCTTCGTGTTACCAATTCTTTGCGTTAGGGGTTGTGGCTTTGATTGGAATAGATTCCTGGTCACCTTGGCAAGCTATTGGAATAGTTATTTTGCCTTGAAACCAACTCTAAGTGCGTTTTCAGTTTTCAATTTTTTCACAAAAAATGCCAAGTTTGTATTCAGGTTTGGGCGCAGCTTCAAGGTTGTTTGCATTAGGGTTAGGTTCTGACTTATATGAGGGATGAATTATGGTAACAAAACAAGCCTAATATCCAAGGAATCAATGCTTTTGAATTTTGTGATCTTCCATGATTTTTCCAATCTTTTCTTCATGCCAAATATGCCAATCATTGGAGATTCTTTCCATATTGAATATGCACGAAATCTTGAGGTTATGTTTGACCTATTAGCTGCATAAAAAGATTTAGAATACATGCTTGAGTATTTTTTTCATATTTTATTTAATTAAATGAATTAATGGTGATTAAAAATTCAAATAAATAATAAAAAATGATGAAATAACTCCCCTTTGGGCCAAATGGTCGTGCATAGCCTTTGGATAATGATTCTTGGAAGAAAATGTGGCCCATTAGCAATTTTGAGGTATTTGAAGCAAAGTTGACTTTTCAAAATTCCCAAAATTTTCCCAACTTCCACAAGGCATATCTTGCTCAATGTTTAAGCTTTGATCATATTCTTGGACATTTTGGAAAGGTCTTGAAGTCCTCTAACCAATTCCTTTGGTCCCATGTCATTTTGATTTACCAATCTCAAGTTATGGTCTTTGACTTAAAGTCCCTTTTTGTTGACTTTTGAAAATGACCTATAATGTTGAAATTGATAACTTTTTGTGAGAGCATTTCTTGGACTTTAAGTGTGAAGAGGAGTTGTAGGAAATGTCTTTCTCTTCAAAATGAGATTTGGATGCAATTTTTCTGATAAACCATGTGGAAGTTATGCGTTGGTCAAGTTACAGTTGACTTTTTCAAATGTCCAAATATGGAAACTTTTGCATCTTGAGACTTTTTGAGCCATGCCTTGAGAATCATGATCAAGAATTGATCAAATGATGTTTGTGGCTTCAAAATAAGATGTTGACCAAAAATTTGAACTTTTGACTGTCAAATGACCATTTTACCCCTACAGTTGACTGTTGAGCAATTAGGGTTTTTGACTGTGCAATTTTGTGTTGTAAGTCTTGAAACTTGGCATATGGATGCTTGACCATGTTTGTAGGCATGTGGGACTTGATTGGACCCTAGGAAACTTCAATTTCTTTGCCATAACCAAAACCCTAGTTTTTGACTGTTAGGAGGCCAATGGACTGTGCAACCCTTGGGAGATTTTGAAGCATGCTCTTGGCAATTCTTGGAGAATATGGGAGGGAAAATTTTGGGGTACAACAGTTGCCCCTGTTCAATATTCTTAGACCTGAGGATGCAGATTGGCTGACGTGCCTTTCGTAATCCGAAGGTGGAAGATGATTGAACACTTGAGTGCCCAGAAATTTGCGCTCACATAGTAGTGTGATGGTGGGAATGGGCTTATAGATGCCATTTGGAGATTGATGGATGGGATGATGGGCTTATAGATGCCATGCTGAGAATTGATGGATGAGTGGATGGGCTTATAGATGCCATCTGGATGTTGATCGCGTAAGAGATTCCCTAGCGAGAACTTGCGTACCTGAAAAAGAAAATGATTACCTGACCTGTTACAGGAGTTGGTCTTCAAACTCTTTGTATAGATGCGCCCTGACTGGTTACAGGAATTGAATCTGGAGCTTCAAAGAGTGATGAATGAACCAGGGATGGTTACTACCTCAACGGGACGGTGAGAGAACCTTGGGCGATTACTACCTCAACAGGAACGCTGAGAGAATCATAGGCGACTTCAACCTCAACAGTAACGCTGAGAGAATCCTGGGCGTCTTCAACCTCAACAGTAACGCTGAGAGAATCATAGGCGACTTCAACCTCAACAGTAACGCTGAGAGAATCCTGGGCGTCTTCTACTGGGATAAGAATCAGGGAGATCTTAGGGTTGATCTGACTGAACCAGAGAAGGCCTTTGACTGGATAAGAATCAGGAAAATCTTAGGGTCGATTTAACTGAACCGGACAAGGTCTTGGAATATCTTCAACTGGATAAGAATTAGGGAGATCTTAGGGTCGATCTGACTGAACCAGAGAAGGCCTTTGACTGGATAAGAATCAGGAAAATCTTAGGGTCGATTTAACTGAACCGGACAAGGTCTTGAAATCTTCAACTGGATAAGAATCAGGGAGATCTTAGGGTCGATCTGACTGAACCAGAGAAGGCCTTTGACTGGATAAGAATCAGGAAAATCTTAGGGTCGATTTAACTGAACCAGACTAGGTCTTGGAATCTTCAACTGGATAAGAATCAGGGAGATCTTAGGGTCGATCTGACTGAACCAGAGAAGGCCTTTGACTGGATAAGAATCAGGAAAATCTTAGGGTCGATTTAACTGAACCAGACTAAAGTCTTGAAATATAATTGAGAACTTAATTGGATCTTTCCTGAAAGGTAAAAGTCAGTCATATGCAATGCATGATATGGATCAAGCAATGATGTCCTCAACATAAATGAGATTTGTAAGATATGATGCATATATGCATGCTATAATGTATGAAAATATGATGTTTACGAATGTATCTTTTCGTCTTAAGAAAATAAATCCTTGACGGGTGCCGGGAAGTCACTCCTGGGCTGATGTTGAAGAATAGATCTTTGCTTCCGCTGGGGATGATAGTTGCAAGAATACCAGTAGGAGAAGATAACTCTGTTGGGGAATAAACTTGGCGAATGGATTACTCTGCGGGGAGACAAGTACTCTAGTGATCTTGCTGGGGAGTAATACTCTGTGGGGAGAGAGGCACTTTGCTGGAATGTTGATGGTAACTTCGCTGGGGATACCGTTGTTACGTTGGAAGTGTTGATAGACCTCGCTGGGGATAAGAAGACTTCGTCGGGGACGATCTTTCCGTGGCTTTTGGCTGAGGATAACCCAGTTATATCCCGGTAGGGAAATAACCTTTGAATAAAGCCGGGAGACGCGTTCGTGCTCTGCGAGGGATAAGCTTCCAGAATCTACTGGGGATAAGCTTACTGCTTGGGGAGATGGATTCCATCTTTCCTGAGGAAACTGGATTGGACTCTCTTGGGGAAGCTTCGAACTATATTGGGGAAGTGACTCCATTGAATGTTTGATATACCGTCGGGGAACAATCTTTAGACCAAGACTGTCGGGGATGCTTGTTAGGAATATTCGTTTATTGTACTGGGGAATGTTGAGATCTGCTGGAGGATACTCAACTTCCTTAAGGCTGATAGCATAGCTTTGCTCGAGGAGAGTGCATTGATTTGCTGACTCACTCTCTGGGGAATTAAGATATGCTGGTTATGTTCTTCTGCCGAACTCACCTTGGTACCTTGGTGGACGGAACAATTAGATCGCTTAGACAACTCTTTATTGCCCCTGTTTCTAATGTTACCTGTAATTAATCCTTTGTTTTGTATGCAAATATTCATGAGTTAGCAAATTATTGTCAATGAATATATCACAAATTGAACCTTGGACGTTCTTCGCAAAACAAAACAGAAAAAGGAAAAAACACTTGGCAATTTTAGCTGAAAAGTATATTTGTATTGATTTTTGAATTTGCCTGTAAATAGGCGTTTATGTACAAGAGGCTGACGTCCTAGTAAGAGAATGCCGCCGAACAAAAAAGTTTATACAAATTTGTACAAAGGAAAATAAAACAGTTGTGTGAAATGAATGATCCCACTGGGTTCCAACTCTGCTATCGCCCTTATATCTTCGAGCGTCTCATCACTTGATGACCTAGTTGACGATGAAGCAGATTGATCAATGCCGTCTGAACTTGATGTAGATACCGGATTCTGGATGCAAAGTGATCCAATGAGACATAGTATTACGCTTTATCCCTGACTTTTGCCTGGACCGCCCTTTCGGGTTTTCGGTCCACCGGGATACCCATTTTTGCCCAAGCCGCCTTTTCAGGTTTTCGACTTGCCGGGTGTACAGATTCTTTTCATTTCATCCCTTCATTTTGCCCGAACCCTTTTGGTTCGCCGGGAAGCCCTAATTTTTGCGTAGGTATGTCAACCTAGCGGGTCTTTTTTTCATGCGTAGTATCTTTTTACTATGTCTGCATTGGCGGGGTGAGGAAGGTCGTCACCATCCATGTTGGTTAGAATCATGGCTCCTCCTGAGAACACATGTTTAACCATAAATGGCCCTTCGTACGTAGGGGTCCATTTGCCCATTGGATCACTTTGAGGTAGGATGATACGTTTGATTACCAGATCCCCAACTTGATATTCTTGTGGTCTGACCTTTTTGTTAAATGCCCTGATCATCCGTTTTTGGTACGTCTGACCGTGACAAATAGCAGCAAGTCTCTTTTCGTCGATAAGGTTTAGCTGATCAAGTCGTGTCTGGATCCAATCATCTTCATTCAGATCTGCATCCTTCATTATCCGGAGAGAGGGTATCTGCACTTCGATCGGTAAGACTGCCTCCATATCGTAGACCAAAGAGAAAGGAGTTGCCCCGGTTGATGTCCTGGCTGAGGTACGGTATCCATGTAGAGCGAACGGTAGCATCTCGTGCAAATCTTTATAGGTCACTGTTATCTTCTGCACTATTTTCTTAATGTTCTTATTCGCTGCTTCTACAGCCCCATTCATCTTTGGCCGGTAAGGAGAAGAGTTGTGGTGTTGTATCTTAAACTGCTCGCAGAGCTCAGTGATCATCTTGTTATTGAGATTGGTACCGTTGTCTATAATGATTCTTTCAGGGACACCGTACCGACAAATCAGGTTGTGCCGAATGAACCATGCCACAACAGTCTTGGTTACCGTAGCGTAAGAAGCTGCTTCAACCCACTTCGTGAAGTAATCAATCGCTACCAGGATGAAGCGATGCCCATTGGATGCTGTAGGTTTAATCTCGCCGATCATATCTATGCCCCACATTGCAAACGGCCAAGGTGCAGTCAGAACATTTAGAGGAACTGGAGGAACATGCACCTTGTCCGCATATATCTGGCATTTATGGCATGTCCGAGAATGTTGGTAGCAGTCAGCTTCCATTGTGGACCAGAAATACCCTTCCCGAAGGATTTTCTTTGCCATAGTGTGTCCACTGGAATGTGTTCCGAAGGTCCCTTCATGTAGCTCTTCCATGATCCTTTCTGCTTCAGTTTTATCTACGCAACGCAGTAAGGTCGAATCATGGTTTCTCTTGTACAGAATGTCGTTACTAAGGAAGAACTTGGCTACGAACCTTCTCAGAAACTTCTTATCGTTGACAGAGGCACCTTCAGGGTATTCCTGAGCTTCCAAGTATCTCTTCACCTCATGGTACCAAGGCTTCTCAGTTACCAATTCAGTCTCGAGATCACAACAGTATGCTGGTTCGTCCAGTTTCCAGATAGTGACCTGGGGAGCCTCATTATCCCATTTGACTTTGAAAATGGAAGACATCGTAGCTAACGCGTCCGCCAGCTGATTCTCCTCTCTTGGGAAATGTTCAAAGGTTATCTCGGTGAAGTGGGGGATCAAGGTCAACACACATTCTCTGTAAGGAATAAGATTCGGATGTTTCGTATCCCACTCTCCTTTGATCTGGTTGATCACGAGAGCGAAATCCCCGAAGACACTCAGATACTTGATCCTTAGGTCAATCGCAGCTTGGAGACCCATGATGCATGCCTCATACTCTGCCATGTTGTTGGTGCAGTTGAAACATAGCCGGGCAGTGAGCGGAGTATGAGTGCCTTGAGGAGATATGATTACAGCGCTGATACCGTTACCCAAAGCATTGGAGGCTCCGTCAAAGTGCATAGACCATCGGGATCCTTCCTCAGGTCCTTCATCCGGTCCAGGTACTTCACAATCAGTCACTATCATGATACTCTCGTCCGGAAACTCGAAGTTCATTGACTGATAGTCGTCTACTGCCTGATGTGCCAAGTGATCTGCCAATACACTTCCCTTGATGGCTTTCTGAGTCGTGTACTGGATGTCGTATTCTGTCAAGATCATTTGCCATCTTGCTATTCTCCCAGACAGAGCAGGCTTTTCAAATATGTACTTTATAGGATCCATCTTTGAGATCAACAAGGTAGTGTGAGTCAGCATATACTGTCTCAGCCGGCGAGCAGCCCATACCAAAGTGCAGCAAGTTTTCTCAAGCAGTGTGTATCGGGTCTCACAGTCGGTAAACTTTTTGCTAAGGTAATAAATGGCATGCTCTTTTCGGCCAGACTCGTCATGCTGCCCCAGCACACACCCCATTGAGTTGTCAAGTACTGTCAGGTATAGTATCAGAGGTCTCCCTTCAACCGGTGGCATAAGAATGGGTGGTTCTTGGAGATACTCTTTGATTCTGTCAAAAGCGGCCTGACATTCATCATTCCAACGTACTACCTGATCTTTCTTCAGCAGCTTGAAGATTGGTTCACAAGTAGCAGTTAGGTGTGAGATGAATCGGGAAATGTAATTCAGGCGTCCTAAAAAGCCTCTGACCTCTTTCTCTGTCTTAGGAACTGGCATCTCTTGAATGGCTTTAACCTTGGCAGGGTCCACTTGAATACCCTTATCACTTACAACGAAGCCTAGCAACTTTCCAGATCTTACCCCGAAGGTGCACTTGTTCGGGTTCAACCTCAGCTTGTACAACTTCAGACGGTCAAACAATTTCTGCAGATGATCAAGGTGTTCCTCCTTAGTTTGGGACCTTGCAATCATGTCGTCAACATACACTTCTATCTCATGATGGATCATGTCATGAAATAAAGTAACCATGGCGCGTTGGTAGGTTGCCCCAGCATTTTTTAGTCCAAAAGGCATGACCTTATAGCAGAAGGTGCCCCACTGAGTAACAAAGGTAGTCTTTTCCATGTCTTCAGGAGCCATCTTGATCTGATTATAACCTGAAAAACCATCCATGAAAGAGAACACTTTATGCTGAGCAGTATTGTCAACAAGGACATCAATGTGAGGTAGAGGGAAGTCATCCTTGGGGTTGGCCCTATTCAGATCCCTGTAGTCGACAAACATTCTGACCTTTCCATCTTTCTTTGGTACTGGCACCACATTAGCAACCCACTGAGGGTAAGAAGTCACTGCAAGGAACCCGGCATCAAACTGTTTCATAACCTCGGCTTTGATCTTTTCAGACATCTCTGGACGCATACGACGGACCTTTTGCTTAACCGGAAGGCAGTCTTCCTTGGTAGGCAAATGATGGACCACAATATCAGTATCCAGACCAGGCATGTCTTCGTAGGACCAGGCGAATATTTCCATGTAATCATGTAACATCTGAGTCAACCGTTGCTTCACGCTGAGCTATAAGTTGGCACCAATCTTAACTTCCTTTCTGTCCGTCTCAGTACCCAGATTTATTGTTTCTATCGGCTCTTCGTGTGGTTGAATTTCCCTCTCTTCCTGGAGTAACAGTCTTGCAAGCTCGCCAGGCACTTCGCAATCATCTTCACCTTCGTCTTCGGCTAAGTTGATCGGATTTTCGAAGTCATAACTGGCAGTAGCAGAGTCGTTACCAGTGAGATCCAGAGTGGATTGGAACCTGTATGAGTGAGTGTGTGTAAATACAGCTGTTTTGCAATATATAAAGAAAGGAAAGAAAGAAAAGGAGCATAAGATTTGAAATGCGAGCAAACGTCCAAGGTATTTATTCATGGTATATGAAATGACAATTAATATGCCCTCACAAATGAAGCCACGGTGCCCCGGGTAAGACACCGGGCCATAGAATTTTAATTCATTGTTTATTACAAATAACAAAAACAAAAGAATTCATTACTCAGTAACAAGAGAAACAAGTAGGTTGTCCTTTGCAATCCAATTTCTAGGTTCACTGTTGGTTGCCGGGTAAATCCAGCTGTCGAACTCAGCTTCATTCACTTCATCATCCTCCCTGATAGCATTCACTCCATGGTTAGGCATGGGAGCAGTCACCACATTGGGCTTTTCAGGTGCCTCAAACTGTACCTCCTTGGCGTCAATAAGATCCTGCACTTTATTCCTTAAGGCCCAACAGTCATCAGTGGAATGCCCCGGGCTATCGGAATGATAAGCACAGCGGGAATTTGGATTGTACTTCGGAGAGGCAGTATTCACAACCTTCGGGGCCTCTCTAACAGTCACCAAATTGATGGATAACAACTGCGGCAAGATCTGCGATAAGGTCATACTCAGCCGGGTAAACTCTCTTCTAGGTCTTTCAGCCCTTGGTGGATTGTTTTGCCGAGGAGCGGTAGCAGGCTTAGCAATCATCACCGCATTGACAGATTGGCGGCGCTCAGGTTTATCATGCCTTCTAGGCCCATATACAGCATTAGCCTCTTTCTTAAAGGGTTTCTTCTCAGAACTTGACGATGCCCCCTTCTGAATTTTACCGGACTTCATTCCAGCCTCTATTCTCTCCCCAGTCAGAATAAGATCAGTGAACCTTGCAGACGAATTACCGATAAGATGATTGAAAAATGGCCTAGATAGGGTCCCCAAGAACATATCCACCAGCTCACGATCTGTTAACGGAGGCTGCACCCTGCCAGCCAGATCCCTCCACTTCTGTGCATACTCTTTAAAACCTTCGCTTGACCCTAGCGACATACCCTGGAGTTGGGTACGTGTAGGGGCAAGGTCGGCATTATATTGATACTGCTTATAAAAATCAGTAGCCAACTCCTCCCAGTTATGAACTTTGGTCCCATCCAGCTGATAGAACCATTCGAGATGAGTCCCTGAAAGACTCTCTTGGAAGAAGTGGATCTACAAGTTCTTGTCCACTGAGTACGGTTGAATCTTCCGCACATAAGATCTGAGGTGTAGCTTGGGACAAGACGCCCCGTCATACTTGGTGAAAGATGGTGCCTTAAACTTGTGAGGAATAACTACACCAGTAGATAAGCCCAAGTCTCCGAAATCCATCCCAGGCACTTGTTGGATCTCCATTGCATTCAGTCTATCTTCCAACTGCTTGTACCGGTCTTCAGCAGGAGGATATTGTTCCTCATCAAAGTCAGTCTCGTTGTCAGAGACTAATGGGCTTGAAGCCTTTCCCCCCTGGGGACTGCCCTTGCCTATAGAAGAACCAGCTTCCTCATTCTGCAGAGTATTGCCAAACCTTCGGCCCGAGTTGAAAAGAACAGTTCTCTTCTTCTTCTTCTTCTCCTTCTTCAGGAGTAAAGCCTTCAGCTCTTCTTGGCCTTGAGCCAAACCCATGATCAGCTCCTGAAATTGCGCGTTCTGCGCCTGAAGGGCCTTGATGGACATCTCGGTTGATGATGAGTCAGGGTTCATGATGCTGAAATAAACAACGAAGAACAGTAAGCAACCTAAAAAGAAGAAAACCTGCTATGCACATGATGAATGATATGTGTTTATGCAATGCATTCAAGGGTTCGAAAATTCAAATTTGTTGTAGACAAAAAGGAACACACGTTATTATTAAGGAAACAATTGTTTGGTACATCAAAGCCTCATGGGCAAAATAATACAAAAGCAAATCAATCCCGAAAGACACTACGCATCCTCTTTGGAGCTATGTAGGTGTTGAGATTCCTCTCCTCGTGCAATAGGTGGGTGAGCTCCAAGACCTTCTTTTCACTAGCATGTAGACTGGTCTCAAGAGAATTCCGTTCTTCTTTAAGCTGGATCCAGCTCTTCTGCATCTCTTCCCAGGACGTGGGCATGTCAGGATGTTGAATGGTGTAGGACACCTCTCCTTCCAAGACTGGCTCTTTGATCACAGAGAGCACATGAGGATAAGGCATTATTAACTTCTGGGAGCGGGCTCGTACCCACTTGAGATAAGACTCCAACGGGATGGAATTCCTGTGCCCCAGGGTCTTGCTGTCTATCTTACTGGGCATCCTTCAAGCTCTGATGAATCTCTGGCGAAGTCCTTGTGCATCGTTGTCGAAGTCAAAAACTATGTCAGGAATTAACATGTCATGAGGGCCATCCCTCCGAGCATAACCAAACTGTCTCCAAGCCAGGCATGGGTTGTAAGTAATACCTCCTCTGATTCCAAGTAAAGGAACATTAGGGTACTCCCCGCAACGATCAATGATAGTGACATCCTCTCTGGACCAAGGGCACCAATGTATATCAGCATGTGTAAGGGTCATCAACCGTTGTGACCATCTCAAACCCCGCTCGTTCTTCAAAACTGATTGTGGAAGTTGCAAAATAAACCACCTTCCCAGGAGAGGAGTTCAACACATAAGGACACCTCTTTTTCTCATGGTTCGAGTGTAACATGAGTGAAGGATGTCCCCCAGCAACGTAGGTATAGGATTCCTGGACATGAAGATCTGGACAGCACTGATATCTATAAGCTGGTCTGGGTTAGGGAACAACACCAAACCATAGACAAGGAGGGCCACAACTTCTTCAAAAGCTTGTAAGTCAAGGGAGTTCCAACATTCCTGGGCCTTTTCAAACAGAAACCTGGCTAAGAACCCTTTGATGCCACTTCTAACTTCCCAATGTCCCTTGAGGTCAGATGGTTGTAGGTGTAAGGCTTTAGCAATCTCTTCAAGCTTGGGTTCCTTTTCCGTACCGTTGTAGGGTAGTTGATCAAGGATAGGGATCTTCAGAAGCCGGGAGAACTCTTCCAATGTAGGTACCAGCTGATAATCCAGGAAAGTGAAACAGTGATGCAGAGGGTCAAAGAACTGGAACAGGACCTTTATCATGTCTTCCTCAATGTTGGTATTGACCAAGCTGATGAGTCTTCCATGTCTTTCACTGAATGAAGAACTCTCGGGAATCCTGGATATAAGCTCCTTAAGCTGAGGAGGGATCCTCACAAGGCTGATTTGAATTGTCTTTCTACGAACAGTTTCCATGTCCTACAAAACAAGAACAAAGATGAAGATTTGAACCCCTGAAATGGTTAGTCAATGCATATGATGCTGGATGATGTCATGATGCTATGATTAAACACACCACAAATATTTACAAAGGCAAACATGTAAGGCACACAAGTCACACAAGACAAACCCTTAGAGTTTAGGCCAGCATGGGGTCTGGGTATTACCCTATTGAAGTTGGTGGGCTCAACCTGTCCTATCAGAAGTAACCGGGTTCTAAGGGTCCCAATATCATTGGATTGCTTTCATTGTTCATCGTTTCGATTTAGCCACTGAACTGGCGACCGAAATATTCCAGGAAAGCAACCCTCAATTGAGTGTAGTATCGAGTATCAACCAACCTCGGACTGCACCAAAGTCAGTTATCTCACTACCCTAAAGAGGCCAAGATGGTTCAATTAAGGTTCTTAAGGTCAGTTGATGCTTCACGACACCACGCGGAGGCCCCGTACTCTCCTTGACTGAACTCAAGGGTTACCGGTACACACCAAAGTGCCACATCAACGTAGCAGACTGTTTCAACCATGTCGGTATACCCCACACAGTTCCCTCACAGCCTTGTTGCTACTTTCTAAGAAGGTATCCCCAGATCCGGGTTAGGATCTATAGAACTCCCAAGACAGTCCCACAATTTAAAGCAAACAAGTCAAAGCAATTGAAAACACAGTGATCTTAGTCCTAAGGTACACCTCACTTTAAAGTACTCCCCAGCAGAGTCGCCAGTTCTGTGATCGGTGGATCTGGAACTGACTGTTTTACGCTGGTTCGCGAAATTTCGCGGAAGCAAGAGTCGCCACCGTCTTTTATTTTCTCCAAATGGAAAGGACAAAAACACAGAAAAATTCCTTATAGAGATTGCTCTCGGTTCGGGAGGTAGATTTATAGAAAGGGAAGGTGTTAGCACCCTTTCTATCCATGGTTATCCATGGGCTCTTAGATACTTGCTCATTTGTGTTTTCAAAATTGTTTGTTTGCTTTTCAAGTGTGGGTTTAAAAAAAGTTTCTTTGAAAATTTCAGTTCGACTCTTGTATCAGTCCTCAAGAGTGTTTGAAAAATTGTTTTGAAAGCTTTTTGAAAGGTGTCGGTGTGAAAATAAGTTTTTGATTTGTTTTGAAATTAAAGCAAGTATCTACGAGTTGTCTACCTACCCTAAGGAATTCGTCTGTGTAAATGTCCTTAAAGTAGTGCCATCCCACCATTGAGAGGTAGGTAGCACCACCGTTGGAGGTGTTCAGGTCAATTCGAGGGTTCGGGACAGTGTGGTCACCAGAGCAATAGGAGGACACCTTAGAAGCTACCCGCATGCCATGTTCATGGACATGAGGACTTACTGAAACGTCCTCTACTCGACGACCACTTTTCGAGGGGCAAGGCAACAGTGAGACGTACCCTAGGGGTGGTGTGTGATTTGTGTGTCATGTTCAATTATGTTTATCTTGTTCATGCATTAGTGATCTACGCTTTGTTTTTATTTTAGGCATTCATTCTTTCATGCAAGTTATTAACAGTTAAAGAAGATGCGGAATTAAAAGTCCTACGCTATTACAAAGGCACGGGTCTACATCGCCAAATTAATCCAAGACCCGATTTGAAATAAAAATGCGGGAAGATAAATGTCCTAATTAATCTATTACATGGCTTTGGGATAATTACATGAAATTTATAAGAAAAGAAATAAAATAAACGCGCGAAACGAAATGATAATCGAAAGCGAGGGCGTTGGACCCTTTTAAAGAAATTAAATTAAAATTATGAAATTAATTAAGTTAAATAAAAGAAAGAATTTTTTTGGAGTTTTTGTATTTATGGAGTTTTAATGAGAAAATTAAATTGGAATTAAAAAAGTTAATTAACCCTAATTCTAAATTGTTTTTAATTTATTAAGAAAAATGTTTAAGTTTAACCTATTTTTAACCTAATTATTTAATGGTAAATTTATTTACAAAAAAATTAATAATTAAATATGGTGAAAGAAAAGAAAAAGAACAAAGTATTTAAAACCCTAATTCTACATTTTTTAGTTTATTAAAAAAACATTAAAATTATACCTAGAATTAAAACTAAATTAATTGATAAAATTTATTTACAAAAATATTTAAATAGAATATATTTTTATTTTTGTCTTTTCTGATTTTTTGGTATTTTTATGTCATAAGAAATTAATTTGTGGAATTTAAAAAGAGAGTAATTAAATTAAAGCAAATAATAAATAAAATAAAATAAAGAATGAAGGGAAGAAGTACAAACAAAAGGGGGTGGTAGACCCAATTATGGAGGTTTTTGGACAGCAATTAGGCCCATTGATTCCTGGCCTTGTTTGACTTTTTCCAGCGCGTGTGGATCTGATGACCAAGGTGCATGGTGGAGATCATATCTTGGCTTTTGGATTGATCTCAGGGGACATGTGGCGTGCCCAGAAATTGAGTTGTACGGTGGTCCCTGAAAAGTACGATGCATGGAAACATGAAAGTCAAAATAATATTGAGAAAGGAGGGGACCTGGGAATCGAACCCAGGTCCCAATGCTTGTGTGACAACGCAGCCACCAACAGGCCAAGTGTGTTGCTTTGTTTATTTGATGAGCTATGATCAATAAAAGAGAAAAAAACACGCGTTAGTGGAATAATAATAAAAAAGGCGCCAATGTTTGAATCAGCCAACCATTAACTAACAACTCATCTTCTTCTCCACTCGTTTGCTTTTGCCTGGAAAAAAACAGATGGATAGCGGGGGTTTTAAACCCCCACTAAATGAAGAACATGAAAATAGCGATTAGGCCACCGTTGCTCATAAATTGAGCGCGACATGGTTGTTGTGTTCGTATGAAGGTCGTGAATTTAATGGTCCAGGTCTCGTTGGCCAATTTTTCCCTATGAAAGAAGCCCTAAATTTTGACCTCTGCAACCCTAACGAGCTCCAATGGTGGATTCATGTACAGGGCACGAAAACTCAATTAAACGATGCTGTTAGCTTTAGAATGATTGGATTAGTACAAATCAACAAAAAAATGCAACGAGGATGCGTATAAATTAAAACACGAATATGAAAAATGTTAAGAACAGAACGGCTTCGTGTTACCAATTCTTTGCGTTAGGGGTTGTGGCTTTGATTTGAATAGATCCCTAGTCACCTTGGCAAGCTATTGGAATAGTTATTTTGCCTTGAAACCAACTCTAAGTGCGTTTTCAGTTTTCTATTTTTTCACAAAAAATGCCAAGTTTGTATTCAGGTTTGGGCGCAGCTTCAAGGTTGTTTGCATTAGGGTTAGGTTCTGACTTATATGAGGGATGAATTAGGGTAACAAAACAAGCCTAATATCCAAGGAATCAATGCTTTTGAATTTTGTGATCTTCCATGATTTTTCCAATCTTTTCTTCATGCCAAATATGCCAATCATTGGAGATTCTTTCCATATTGAATATGCACGAAATCTTGAGGTTATGTTTGACCTATTAGCTGCATAAAAAGATTTAGAATACATGCTTGAGTATTTTTTCATATTTTATTTAATTAAATGAATTAATGGTGATTAAAAATTCAAATAAATAATAAAAAATGATGAAATAACTCCCCTTTGGGCCAAATGGTCGTGCATAGCCTTTGGATAATGATTCTTGGAAGAAAATGTGGCCCATTAGCAATTTTGAGGTATTTGAAGCAAAGTTGACTTTTCAAAATTCCCAAAAATTTCCCAACTTCCACAAGGCATATCATGCTCAATTTTTAAGCTTTGATCATGTTCTTGGACATTTTGGAAAGGTCTTGAAGTCCTCTAATCAATGCCTTTGGTCCCATGTCATTTTGATTTACCAATCTCAAGTTATGGTCTTTGACTTAAAGTCCCTTTTTGTTGACTTTTGAAAATGACCTATAATGTTGAAATTGATAACTTTTTGTGAGAGCATTTCTTGGACTTGAAGTGTGAAGAGGAGTTGTAGGAAATGTCTTTCTCTTCAAAATGAGCTTTGGATGGAATTTTTCTGATAAACCATGTGGAAGTTATGCCTTGGTCAAGTTACAGTTGACTTTTTCAACTGTCCAAATATGGAAACTTTTGCATCTTGAGACTTTTTGAGCCATGCCTTGAGAATCATGATCAAGAATTGATCAAATGATGTTTGTGGCTTCAAAATAAGATGTTGACCAAAAATTTGAACTTTTGACTTTCAAATGACCATTTTACCCCTACAGTTGACTGTTGAGCAATTAGGGTTTTTGACTGTGCAATTTTGTGCTGTAAGTCTTGAAACTTGGCATATGGATGCTTGACCATGTTTGTAGGCATGTGGGACTTGATTGGACCCTAGGAAACTTCAATTTCTTTGCCAAAACCAAAACCCTAGTTTTTGATTGTTAGGAGGCCAATGGACTGTGCAACCCTTGGGAGATTTTGAAGCATGCTCTTGGCAATTCTTGGAGAATATGGGAGGGCAAATTTTGGGGTACAACAGGTAGATTATGGGAAAGGGAAGGTGTTAGCACCTTTTCCATCCATGGTTTTCCACGGGCTCTTAGGTACTTGCTCATTTTTTAAAAATGTTTGTGTTTGAGTGTTTTGAAATATTTTATTTGCTTCATGGTAACTCTTGTATCAGTCCTCAAGAGTGTGATAAAGCGTTTTTTGAAAATAAGTTTGAAAGTGTGTAAGTGTAAAAAATTGTTTTTAGCAAGTACTTAAGAATTGTCTACCTACTTGACAAAGGACGTTATTTTCATCCTTTCCTTTAGATAGTGCTATCCTACTATTAGTGAGTAGGTAGCCCTATCGTTGGATGTTGAGGGGCTATCGAAAGGGACGCTTATGGTCATAGAAGGCAACGTGTAAGGATACCTTAGCATTTCGAAGGGACTGTCATCATATAGGCAACATCGAGGGACAAGATCATTTCTCGCATGCAACTCGAGGGACAATAAGGGACTATGATCTTTATGATGACTTTTAGATTGAGGGTTTTTGCTAAGATATCCCTACGTTCGAGGGACATTACCGTTGTTTTCTGAGGCAACCAAGTGGGGAATACCCTAAGGGTGCAAGTGTGCAACAGTGTGTTTTTTTAGTTATATTTTTCTTGCAATTAGTGACCTAACGATTATTTGATTTAATCTTGTCATGCACGCCTAAGTTACTAATAATTTATATACAGGCATATAAGAAAATATAAAGCGAGAAATAAAAGTTCCTAAGCTATTACAGGGCTTTGGTGTAGATACATAAATAATGGACGAAAAAGTAAAAATGCGAAAATTAAAACCCTAATTAAACTATTACAAACCGGGTGCAGTTACATAAATAATAAAAAATAATTGTATGAAAATAATAACTCGCGAAAATTAAGACTGAAATAAATTATGAACCCTGGAAAATCTAATTGTTTATTAAAAAATATTTTTTGGTATTTTATGAAAAATATTAGAATTTAACCTAATTTTCTAATTAATTTTAAATTAAAGAAAATAAATTAAAGTTAATTTAATTAATTAATTTCCAATATTTTTTATTAAGGAAAAAAACTAAATCCTAATTTTTTTGTAATGATTTTCTGATTTTTCTGATTTTATGATTTAAAAAAAAAAGAATAAACAAAAATAAATAAATTAAATAAAAAACATATAGAAATTAAAAATAGGCCTGAGGGGGTGTGAAACCCAATTGGAGGGGTGGTGATGTTGAATTCCACCAAGGCCTAGATCTGGTTGGCCCACAAATGCGCTGGATCCAGTGGGAGGCAAGCTTGGAGGTCCATCATGGTGATGCATTGTTGGGCGCTAGATCTTAGAGAAGGAGTGATCCTATAGATGAGCGTGAGGGTGTATGATGCGCGCCTGGGGTGTGGAACCATTGAATCTGTAAGAAATATTTTAAAAAATAATATGCAAGAGGCATGGATCAAACCTCTGCCCCTGCACACATACAAAACCTTAAGCGCATTGTCTCTACCGTTGGGACGATTATACTTCTGTTGATATAATCACATTAATAAATATATAAAACAAATCCAGTCCTAATGCTGACTGTGAAAAAACACACGTGCCAAGTGGGTCCCTGCCATTTGAATGAACCAATCGTTTCTTCCATTTTGTCCATGCAAGCGTCAACACCGGTCAAGCTACTGGAGGTGGTGGCTCCGGCCATCCCTTCCGGTTGGCCCAAACATCAAAACCTGCGAACTCTTATGAAAACGAACATGAAAAGAATCATACTACCCTAATTGGACCCTTGTGGACACGACGGCATGGTTGGTTTGCTCTAAAAAGGCCTGTATCGTGAGATATGAAGCTTCAAAAGTTTTGTGCCCTAACAATGGCACGAGTTTGTTTTTGCACTAAAGCTTCCATGTAAAACATTAGAACACTTATAATAATGTATATGAATTATGCTAGCATGCTTACACTTATTGAAATTGCTTTGAAACATGAAAGTCAAAACATATCACTTACCAACCGGAGCTTGTGCAAGGAGGGGTTCTGGGGTTGATTCACGATGTGTAAGGACTAGTATCAAACCCTGGCAGCTTCAGGAAGGTGATAGTCTCTTTTGTTTTGATCAACAAGAGCTGGAATTGATGCTTTTCACTTTCACGATTTCTTTTAAATTTTTCACTTTAGTAATGGTTCTTTTGTGGCTGTTGCGCGTCTGCTCTTGACCTAGGGTTATTGTGCTTATGTAGTGAATTAGAATATGGTTACAAATAAAGAAAAAGATCCATGGCATTGAGTGCAAGATTTATTCCAAATATCCACTTGAAAATATTTCCTTTCTTGGACATCCTTTCCCATCTTGATTTGCACGTTTTTCTTTTGGTGTGCCAGCATGTTTTGTCCCTCATTTAATAAGAAAAAGATTCACAATCAAATCTTTTATTATTTTTATTATTTACTTTATTTAATTTTGCATTTTAATGGATAAAATAGAAAAATAAATGGTATAAATAATAAAATAATGTATGATTGAGCTCAAGGGTCGTGGGCCATGTTAAGAACAAGTTTCAATCATGAAAACATGGACCCATTTGGAAAAAATTCAAGTTAGGTCAATATTGGCTTCATGCACATTTCCAAAAATTGGTCAACTTTAGCAATGCATATCTCTCTCAATTTTAACCCTAAGAGGGTGTTCTTGGACATTTTAGAGAGCTTAGGATGTCCTCTAAACAACCCTTTTGGTTTCATATCAATTGGATATACCATGTTCATGTAAGGACCTTTGACCAAAAAGGTGTTTTTGTTGACTTTTTGAAAGGACCTATAATGTATGAACTTGTATCTTTTGATTGAAGCATTTCTTGAACTTGAGGGATGAAGAGAAGCTGTAGGGAATTTGTATTATCTTCAGAATGAGCCTTGGTGGAAAAATTTATGTTAAAGTATGAGAAAGTTATGCCTGGTCAAAGTTTGATTGACTTTTCCTATAGAAACCCTAATTTGCCATTTTTGAATTTTGATGAGTTAGGAGCATTTCTTGAGGAATCGTGATCAACCCTTGATCAAATTATGGATATTAATTCAAAATGTTGATGTTGACCAAAAATCTTGAAGTTTGGCTGTATTTGGGCCACAGTTGACTTTTGACCTTGTATAGTTGATTTCCAGGCATTTGAGCAGTTGACTGAGCAAACTTGTTGTTCAAGGCATGAAATTTGGAATGAATGATCTTGAGGACATATTAGGACAATGGAGAATATTTGGGATCATTTGGACTCACACATATTACTTAAAATTGAAACCCTAGTTGGAAGGCCAATGCTTAGGAGGAGAATTTGTCTGACCAATTCTTGGTCATCCTAGGGCAAGTTGAGGACCTTTAGAGGCATGTCTTGAATGAAAATGGGAGGGGAAATTTTGGGGTACAACACCTACACTAGAGGAGTATTCTTATCTGTTGGGTTTACCTGTTACCGATCGTGTTCCTTTTACTCGTTTGGAGGGGGAGCCAAAATCCCATGAGATTGTTGTTTTGATTCATTTGGGGAAGTTTGAGGTTGAAACCCACATGACTGCCAAAGGAGGGATTAAAGGATTATCAGCTCAGTTCTTATTAGATAAAGCTCGCTACTTTTCTAGGATAAAGAGTACGGTTGCTTTTGAGGCAATCTTTGCTCTACTTGCTTATGGGTTGTTCTTATTTCCCAATGTAGACAAATTTGTTGATATCATGCCATCAGGATCTTTATGATATGGAACCCAGTTCCTACATTGTTGGGTGATGCTTATTACTCTATCCATCTTCGGGATTCTTATCATGGAGGGATGATCCTCTGTTGCACGCCTTTGTTATATCAGTGGTTTACTTCTCATTTACCTCGATCTGATGCTTTCTGGGATGTCAGGAAGGAACCTCATTAGGCTCCAAAGATCATGGCACTTGCTCATTCAGATATTGTTTGGTATCATTAGGCTTACCATGATGTAGAGATTGTAGACAGTTGTGGTAGTTTCCCTAATGTGCCTCTTCTTGGTACAAAGGGAGGAATTAACTATAACCATGTTCTTGCATGAAGACAGCTTGGATATCCAATGAGGGATAAGCCAAATAGTATTTATTTGAGTAGTTTCTCCCTAAAAGAGGGAGAAGACCATAAGGAAGTTAGGGAGAAGATTGTGAAGGCTTGGTGTCACATTCACTGGAAGAATAGGAAGGACTTGGGACCTAGGGGTTGTTTCTTTGGAGCCTTATCTTCAGTGGATACAAGAAATATCCATTTAGTTGAAGATGTCGTATTCCAGAGAAGGACCTATGCCTGATACATTCGTGAAGACCACTCCTCCCTTATTGGATGATGTGGAAGAGCTCCAGCTCGCTTTAGTTAGGATGCAGCAGGAAAAGGAAGCTTGGAAGAATAAGTTCCAGACTCTAGAGGTTTCCTACCAAGCAGACTTGAAGGAGAAAAAGGACTTGATTGAGATTCTTGAGAGACGTGTTGTAGAGACGATGGAGAGGCAAGGGGGTTTATTTTCCTCTAAACCTCAATCAAGCCCTAGTTGCTCGTTTTCTAATTCAGATGATTGGAAAGGGGTCGCCACTAGATATGTAGAAGAAAATCAGAGGTTGAAGGCTCAGATTTCCAGACTTACAGGGAAGCGTCAGCATATAGAGTGATCTCCATCAGCTTTGCCTCTTAGGGTTTTAGACTTTACTTTCATCTTGTACTTGGGATTCTTGAAACTTGTAATCCATTTTGAAGTTATTATAATAAAAAATTTCAGTATTTCAAATGTGTTATTACTTTGATATATGCAAAATTATCTATAAATATTTAAGCCCCTTGAAATAGTAATAATAAAATAAATCATATGCATTGCACATCAAGCATCATATTGTACACACTTCTTGAACTTTTTTTCATATCCAGGTGTCTTATTGAGCTTCTTTACTTTGTTCAGCAAGCTGTCTCACTGGTACAATACTCGATCTAATTTCAGAAGAAGATGGATAACCTAGAACAAGAGAATCTCGAGCTGTGCGAGGAAGTTTCTGCTCTGAAGGCCGATATGGCCAATCTCACTACTCTGATGGAATCTTTAGTGGCTTCTCAGAATCAGCCACCGATGGTTCAGCCTCAACAGACAATGGTTACTACTGAAGCTTCTATGGTTCCTGTTTTTGCTGCTCCGACTCCAGCTGTTGTTCAGAATCGTATGCCTCCGAGATATCCTTGGGGGATGCCAGAGAACTCTATGCTAGAAGTTTTTAATTTGGATCCTCAGATTTCTCTGCTTACTCAGACTGCTGCTTCTCCCGCACCACCTATGGTGCACATTACCCATGTTGCTAGAAACTAGGTTCACTATGATGCACCTCCCTTGGTGAATATGGCCCCGTTTGCTAATGATGAAGTGTATCGCCCTATTCCTCCACCAAGTGAAAGCTTGGGTTTCTATGATCGAATGGACAATTTTCAAGATCAGTTTGATAAGATGCAGAAAGAGTTGAAGACCCTCAGAGGAAAAGAGTTGTTTGGGAAGAATGTGAATGATATGTGTTTGGTTCCAAATGTGAAAATACCTGTAAAGTTAAAAGTACCGGAGTTCGAAAAGTACAAGGGCAACATTTTCCCTCGTGCTCATTTGGTTATGTATGTAAGGAGAATGTCTACTCATACAGATGATCAACGCTTGTTGATTCATTTCTTTCAAGACATTTTAACCGGTGCAGTGTTGAAATGGTACATGAGTTTGGACAATGCCAGTATTCATTCTTTTAACGACTTGGGAGAAGCGTTTATTAGATAGTACAAATACAATGTTAACATGGCGCCTGATCGTGATCAACTCAGGGCCATGGTCCAGAAGGACAAGGAATCATTTAAAGAATATGCACAGAGATGGCGTGAGGTAGCCGCCCAAGTGATTCCTCTAATGGAAGAAAAAGAGATGACAAAGATTTTCTGAAGAAACTAGGTGCATTCTACTATGAAAGAATGGTGACAAGTGCGCCCAGTGATTTTACTGAAATGGTGGGAATGGGGGTCCGTTTGGAAGAGGCTGTAAGAGAAGGTCGTCTGACAAAAAGTGAAGGTTCCAGCAATGTGAAGAAGCCATCATATGGATTTGTTAAGAAGAAAGAGGGGGAGATGAATGTTTTTATTCAAGAGAGAAGGGTTAATCCTTCTAGAATAAATCACCAACGCCAACAACAGGTTGCCTCGGTAACTCAGGTTGTAAATGCGGCTCCAACTACAGTTGCTTATCAAAGACCAGCCCCTCGGGAAGGGCAGAATCAGAGGAGAGAGCCTTTTGAATCTATCCCTATGAGTTATGTAGAGATACTCCAAGCATTGATCCAAAAAAAGTTGGACCAAACTAGGCCATCTCATGCTATACCATCCCCTTTACCTTGGTACTACAAGGCAGATCAGACATGCGCTTTCCATCAGGGTGCAGTAGGGCATAACGTAGAAAATTGTTATCCTCTGAAGTATGAGGTACAGAAAATGGTTAGGTATTGCCTTTTGTCCTTCAAAGATGTCATTCCTAATGTAAAAGATAATCCTCTCCCAAAACATGGAGGAGTGAATGCTATTAACATGGTCGCTGGTTGTCCAGGGGACTTCCGCATTTATGATATTAACTTGGTTGGAGGAGACTTGGTAAATATGCATGCAGGCCTTTGCGAGTTTAGTTACTATACTCATGACAATGCTGGTTGTGGTATTTGTAGTACTAATATACAAGGTTACGATAAGATAAAGATTGATTTGCAGGAGATGATGGATGAAGGCCTCATCTATAACACCCCAATTCTACCCCAAGCAATTATCAGAAAATCAGAGTATAAAAATTTCCAATATAATCAGGATGTCACACATTCAACAAAAATACATAAACCTATCATGCTTTTAGAATATATACATAACACTTAAAGAAGTGGAATGAACACAACTCATGAATAAAGTCTTCATAACATAAACCAAACTTTGATTAATCACGCAGCGAATTCATAATAATTCTCTAAATAAGATGTAGCATCTTTTTAATCATGAAACAACATCAATACACTAAACTCCTCAAATAACAACATAATGTTCAATAATTAAACAACAAAAAAGACAAGCGTTCATTTCCCCCCGAGTGCTATGTATCAGAGAAAATAACACCGAACTCAAACTAACAAGGCTATCGGCTACTCATCTTGGTTACCTGCAGGTTACCACCAAAGGACAACATTCAAACAGAAAGGGTGAGATATCAAACTATATGAATAGGGTTATGATAAATAATATATTAGGTAAAGAATATACGATTCACCACTTCACACAACAACAACATAAAGCAACATAATTCACCTACACATCAATTCAACTTATAACATCGCCAAGCGTAAACAACACTTCAAATAAATAACAAAACAACGACTCCAAATGCGACTCAACTGTGCAAATGCATGTGGTACCATTGGAGCAGAACTCGTAACATAAATATTTTCCAGTAATTCTGAGGCACAAGGCATAAGCCTTCTTCACAATTCATTTTTGCCAATACAGGCCTTCACAAATTCCGCCAATACAGGCCTTCATAAGATGCAAATGTATGAATGTACAACACACATAACAACGTCATTAAACACTTCACGAGGCATACGCCTATATCACTACTTCACTGGACATAAGCCTACAACGTCATCAACGTAATCAACAACAATTCATGGCAACAACATATTCATTATATATTCACTAGGATTGACACCATAAGGCTATCCATAAAAATAATTCATAATCACATTATCAATAGCGAATTCCACATATACTCAATGATATCTCGCAATACCAACACATTCCTCAATCAGCACAAAATAACACAACATTGGTCATAAGACCTATAATCAACAATGTCCATAAACCGGATGGAACGACTTAATCTGTTGTACCGGCAATTCGGCATAATCAACATAATTTCAACAAAAAGACATATCCATAATTACCTACTAATTAAACTTAGTTACCCGATCAAATTTCGTTAAATTCCAGACAACTAATTATATTACCTAATTCGACTACTGATCAATGGTTCTACACCAGAATTTAGTAGTTACATAATCATTTCTTCACTCAACTAATTGAGGTTTCATTCCCTATCACCATATTTTGTGCTTTGGTTTGCATAAGAATCAAACAGGATGGATCGATCATAAAAATTGCATAATTTAAGTTCAGAAAATTTTGCTACAGCAGCTGACACGGGTGGTCATGTTGCCTGACACGACCGTGTCAGAAGAAGGAAAGGGGAATGGCATGGAGTGCAGGGGCTGACAGGGTGCCCATGTCAGCTGACAGGACCCGTGTCAGGAGGCCTGGGGCTTAAAAACTAGTTTTTTCCTCCCTTTACACATATGTCTTGTTCTTGTTCATTCTTGTTTTAATTCACCCATTTATCCTAGCTTAGCATTAACCCAACACAGTCCAAATACAACAAATTACAACACAACTCAAATCAATTGTCAATTTTAATATCAACACAACCAATTTCTAGCACAACATAGTAGTGAAACTATTACCCTAAACCCCAAATTAAAATTCATCATACTCCCATTTATTTAGCAAGAACCCCACCCTTACCTTGGATTGAGTGGAGCTCTAAGAAATTTCAATGGGATTTATGGGAAATTGACATTAGTTGCAACCCTTCTTGTTCTTATTCTCGTCTCAAAACCCTATTCCTATTTCTCTTCTCTTTTTCCTTCTTTTTTTTTCTGATAACACTAACTCTCTTTCTCCTATAATTCTATTTCTATTATAATATTATTTCTTTTAACAAATCTAAATGGGCCTAAGTGACATACCCCCCTATTACTTCACAACACCACAAATTAAGCCCAATCTCATATTTAAACTTAATAATAAAATAATACTTCAACTTAATTCCACCAAATTAAATCTGATTATTTATCATGCCACTAAATAAAATAATTCCGACTTCGACGATAAAAATTCGAATTAATATAAAACAATCAAAAATATTTAATTAAATAAATAATTAAATACCGGGGCATTACAATTCTCGCCCACTTAGAATATTTTCGTCCTCGAAAATCTACTTAATACGGTCACTCTTAATGCGAATTTCACATCCAACTCTCTGATCTTCAATTCGCGTTTGGCAACAATTCGACCACTACTTTCTCGACATAACAACGCTTAACATGATATAATTCAAATCCACACGTGCCAATCATTCAACACCTTCGCGACATAATCGTTAATAACTTATCAACCACTTCAACAATATTTTGACATATCAACATTTAAATTGGTAACACACTTATACTTGGATATACAACATCATATTATCATCTTAACAATATTTTCAACACCAAAAACACATACATGATTTCATCCCCATATATACATATGTATGTCAATTATCCACACAATATCAACAACTCCATTCATATCATCGTATCACCCTTATAGTGACATCAACATATCCAACATAGTCAAGTTCGTCATATTATGGAGTACTATCCATCATTTACGATAACATAACAACATCACAACAACGGGGACAAAATTATTATAACATCAACTTAACAATATAACTAAACAAATATACACACAACTCACCATCAACTAACAACCACAATAAATTCCTTATAGGATCAACAAATATCTCCGAGATATCACAACACCTTGGCACATCATCCCTACATCAACAATCTACCAAATCGAGCATGTAGAGTCGTATACTCATAGAAATTGTGCCACATACACTTCAGCTGCGCAACTCTGATAATCCATCTTAACTCACCGTCCTCATTAAAGTTTTTTCCAACTATACAGTTTATAATTCTCATTCCAGTTTCATACTTTCCTCAACATCCACCATAAAACCATTGTTCACTTGATATTCTCAATCTTTCACTTTGTGATGTTAGCTTGCATATAAACTCGCTACTCTGAATTGTTCAATATGTCACAACTCTTTCCTAGCAATTCCTCTATTACTTCACACAAACTGGTGAGCGACTACCTCATGATATAACATTAACCACTTCACTCACCATTAAGATATCAAGACAAGTCTATAACATCCAACACGATCTCGTCTACTATCAACAAGAGATTAAGGGTGATCAGTTCCTCAATTTGTCAATAGATAGCCGACAATCATAATGTAGTATAAACTATCGTTACCGAACTATAATAGTGTTCCTTTAGAACTTATACTCAAGTCACCTAACGCACCATAATCCAATAATTTCTAATGAGGTTTACAAACACTTCCATAATTTCCCTCTCATTCGATTTTATCGATGAGACACCAACACTCAACATATTACATGGTCCATATTACACTCGCTTAGCCTCACACGAAGGTTAAGTATTCTCCAACTCAAGAATTACTTTCTTCATCTCCACATCATCAGGAATACAAATTCGATTATGGAATCTCAACACACCCTGTGCATCTAACTCGAAATCATCATTCTCAGATTGATCGAGTCCAACCATCGAATCTACAAATTTCACATCTAGCTTCTGAGCTTTTTTGATACTGTCCAGAAAATCATTGTTAATCTTCAACATCCCCAACATAACACTCTTCGGTGTCACTTCGCGAACTAAGCTCACATCTCTGAACTGTTCAATTAATTACAATTCTTTAACCATCATTGTCGACATATGTAAAGCCCTTTGACTTAACACATCATCCACCACATTATCTTTACCTTGGATGATAATTCAAACCGAAATCATAATCTTCCAATAACTCCAACCATCTTTGTTGTCTCCTATTCAATTCCTTCTGATCAAATAAATACTTTAAACTCTTATGGTCGCTAAATACTTCAAATATAGAACCAAAAAGACAATGTCTCTAAATCTTCAACATAAACACCACTAAGTCCCATCTTAGACGCATTCATAATACACGATAAATGACTCACTCGAATTAGGCAAAACCAACATCGGAGCAGTCGTCAATCTTTTCTTTAGTTCTACAAAACATTTTTCACATGCAATATCCCATACTTGATATGATGAGCGACTATCCTTTTTAATGCCGAACATCTCATTTCTCAACTTATTCGCCAACAACATATTATGCTTGACCTTGTCTTGAACAACTATGATAATAATCACTTATGTCCAAAAGCCTCTAGTTCCGCAAACGACTTCAAAGTTCCTCCATATGGGAATGCATCAACCATATTTGAAAATACTCTCATATGATAAAATATATTTCTATCTCCTCATAGGTTCAAACAGAACACTAATCTGATACTCGGAACACAAGATATAAATTTCCAAAGTTATCCGAAAATGCGAACACCGGGGTCATGTAGCGACATACCATCACACACCTTACGATAACATCAGAACAAAATTTCTTTGTACCAGTACCAACACTTACCATTCTTGAAATCGTACTCATCTTCTTGAATTTCTGACTCTTACTCGTGACTTAAAATATCCGAACAACTTTTACAATCACTCACAAGGATCCCACGACAAGGTCTACATAAATATTTCACTCTATCACCGTTCAAACGTCGACATCTTATGCAAGGGCTACTCAAACCGATAACTTCACAGTCCATCAGCAGCGCTGAAACATCACAACTTTCTAAATTCCATCTTCTAAAATTATCCTTGTTACTTAACAACCACCTTCTGAAACATCAGGGATTTACACTCTACTTGTATATCAACAACCGTTACATTGCTCCTCATTCTTCGAGAAGTAAACACCAACAATATCTGATCATCCTCCCTCTAGATGTTCCAACTTGATTAGAAAACAAAGTCTTTAATCCATGCCACCTTCGGATTCGGGAAACAACAAAACTTCAGCAATACTCGCACTGTCGCCATACTGAACCAACATCTTACAACCGAAACATATCCGAGAAGCAAAGCTTCTCCCCCACTTATCGTCAAAGCAACTCCTACATACAATCGATTAGAAAAGTAAGAAATCACTGATAGTGTTTGACACACTTGTCGCGTACTAAGGAACATACAACATTAGACAACTTGGTCGGGCGGACCGACCTGCTCTGATACCACTAATGTAACACCCCAATTCTACCCCAAGCAATTATCGGAAAATCAGAGTATAAAAATTTCCAATATAATCAGGATGTCACACATTCAACAAAAACACATAAACCTGTCATGCTTTTAGAATAGATACATAACATTTAAAGAAGCGGAATGAACACAACTCATGAATAAAGTATTCATAACATAAAACAAACTTTGATTAATCACGCAGCGGATTCATAATAATTCTCTAAATAAGATGTAGCATCTTTTGAATCATGAAACAACATCAATACAATAAACTCCTCAAATAACAACATAAGGTTCAATAATTAAACAAAAAAACAGACAAGCGTTCATTTCCCCCTGAGTGCTACATATCAGAGCAAATGACACCGAACTCGAACTAACAAGGCCATCGGCTACTCTTCTTGGTTACCTGCATGTTACCAACAAAGGTAAACATTCAAACGGAAGGGGTGAGATATCAAACTATATAAATATGGTTATGATAAACAATATATTAGGTAAAGAGTATACGATTCACCACTTCACACAAGAACAACATAAAGCAACACAATTCACCTACACATCAATTCAACTTATAACATTGCCAAGCGTAAACAACACTTCAAATAAACAACAAAATAACAACTCCAAATGTGACTCAACTGTGCAAATGCATGTCGTACCATTGGATCAGAACTCCTAACATAAATATTTTCCAGTAATTCCGAGGCACAAGGCATAAGCCTTCTTCACAATTTATTTTTGCCAATACAGGCCTTCACAAAATCCGCCAATACAGGCCATCATAATATGCAAATGTATGAATGTACAACACACATAACAACATCATTAAATACTTCACGAGGCATACGCCTATATCACTACTTCACTGGCCATAAGCCTACAACGTCATCAACGTAATCAACAACAATTCATGGCAATAACATATTCATTATATATTCACTAGGATTCACACCATAAGGCTACCCATAAAAATAATTCATAATCGCATTATCAATAGATAATTCCACATATACTCAATGATATCTCGCAACACCAACATATTCCTCGATCAGCACAAAATAACACAACATTGGTCATAAGACCTCTAATCAACAATGTTCATAAACTGGACGGAACGACTTAATCTGTTGTACCGACAATTCTGCATAATCGACATAATTTCAACAAAAAGACATATCCATAATTACCTACTGATTAAACTTAGTTACCTGGTTAAATTTTGTTAAATTCCGGACAACTAATTATACCGCCTAATTCGGCTACTGATCAATGGTTCTACACCAGAATTTAGTAGTTACTTAATCATTGCTTCACTCAACTAATTGAGGTTTTATTCCCCATCACCATATTTTGTGCTTTGGTTTACATAAGAGTCAAACAGGACGAATCGGGTCAGAAAAATTGCATAAATCTAAGTTCATAAAATTTTGCTACAGCAGCTGACACGGGTGGTCGTGTTTCCTGACACGGCCGTGTCAGAAGAAGGAAAGTGGAATGGTGTGGAGTGCAGGGGCTAACATGGGTGCCCGTGTCAGCTGACATGACTCGTGTCAAGAGGCCTGGGGCTTAAAAACCAGTTTTGCCTCCCTTTACACATATGCCTTGTTCTTGTTCATTCTTGTTTCAATTCACCCGTTTATCCTAGCTTAGCATTAACCCAACACAGTCCAAATACAACAAATAACAACACAACTCAAATCAATTGTCAATTTTAATAGAAACACAACAAATTTATAGCACAACATAGTAGTAAAACTATTACCCTAAACCCCAAATTAAAATTCATCATACTCCCATTTATTTAGCAAGAACACCACCCTTACATTGGATTGAGTACAGCTCTAAGAAAGTTCAATGGGATTTCTGTAAATTTGACACTAGCAGTAACCCCTCTTGTTCTTCTTCTCCTATAAAAACCCTATTCCTCTTTCTCTTCTCTTTTTCCTTCTTTTTTTTTCTGATAACACTAACTCTCTTTCTCCTCTAATTCTATTTCTATTATAATATTATTTCTCTTAACAAATCTAAATGGTTTTAAGTGACATACCCCCCCCCCCTATTACTTCACAACACCATAAATTAAGCCCAATCTCATATTTAAGCTTAATAATAAAATAATACTTCAACTTAATTCCATCAAACTAAATCTGATTATTTATCATGCCACTAAATAAAATAATTCTGACTTCGACGATACAAATTTGAATTAATATAAAATATTCAAAAATATTTAATTAAATAAATAATTAAATATCGGGGCAAGGAGTGGTTGCACGGCATGTAACACCTGAGGCCTAAGAGGGCAAAGGTGGTCGCCACATCGGAATGAGAGGGATTTCGAGGTTATGCATGTATGGGACTACATGGTTGAAGGAAGGCTTATAAGGATTAATTGATACTACCTATACCAACAAGATGCATCTTTTTTTCGGTAACCCATTCCACAAGAACTCTACAGTTAAGTGTGCTTGACTTGGAGTAGTATTGGTATGGGTGACCTTCTAGGAAGTTTCTCAAAAATCTTGAGAGTGAGGCCAAAGCATGCTGAAAAGACTCGTGTTGGTTTGTGGGGTTAGTCGGTAATCCTAAAGGCAGTATGGGGTGTTACAAATGGTATCAAAGCCATACCTCTCCCAGTATGATGTGGTTCGAGGACGAACGATGCGGAAGCTGGTGGGCATGTAACACTCGAGGTCGAAAAGGGCGAGGAGTGGTTGCACCGCATGTAACACCCGAGGCCTAAGAGGGAAAAGGTGGTCACCACATTAAAATGAGAGGGATTCCGAGGCTATACAGGTATGGGACTGCATGGTTGAAGGAAGGCTTATAAGGATTAATTGATACTACATATACCAAAAAGTTGCATCGTAGCCCGTTTCATAAGAACTCCACAGCTAAGCATGCTTTACTTGGAGTAGTATTGAGATGGGTGGTTGTTGTACTCCAATTTTTGCCTCTAAGATCCCTTTATCATACCACATTGATTCAATCACAACAAGATCACATTAGGGATTTTGGTTCTCCTCCCTATCTTTATCTTTGCTCTTTGAGGAATCACCAATCACCTTGACTTGTTTTTCTTTTGTGACCATGCATGTTTTGTTTTGACTTTCCTTTTAATTAAAATGCAATGTTGGTTTATCTTACTTGTTAATAATGTAGGTAAAGGCAATGTGGCTTAGCAAGTTGATCCATGGGTTCATGAGTTTATTTCCATGCCCTAGTCAATAAAGCTTGAGAGATTCAAACCTCACCATTGAATTTGTTTTGGAAGAAATGGCATGGAAAGGTTTATTTTGGTTCACCACATTTCAAAGTTATCAAGATTGATTCAAAAGTACAAGGGGTTGATTGAAGAAGTTGTGATGGTTGGACAAGGCCTTACTCCCATTGGTCACAAGTTCACATTTCTCTCAATTCTCAAGATATGGAAGTGGTTTTGGTTGCTATGAGTTCTCATTATCATCCTTAACAACTCCTATCTACAAATCAAAAGTGTTGGTACAAGAAGGTTGTTTAAAATTGTCAAAGTTCCTCAAAGCATTTTCTTGATCTAGGAGCTAGGGTTTTAAACTTCAAAGGAGTATATCTTGCTCATCTTTTGGTATTTTTAAGTGATTCCAAAGAAATCCTTCTCTTCAAAGGGTTATTAACAAATCACTTCAAAAGTTTCAAGTCCTCCAGATGAACCACCAATTTCCCATGTGTGACTTCAAATGATCATAAATTGGTAAATTTTTATCACCTTGAGCCCACTCTTTTTCCACAATGAGCTTGAGGATGTGAACTTTATTCCTTCTTTTATATGCAAAGTGATAAAATGGATGGAAGATTCCCTAAGGATACAAAAGATTATAGGTCATTTCATGATTTTTTGCCAACTTCGACAATTCAAAACTCTCTCATTTTTTGGAGATTTTGAATGGTTCAAGTCTCAAAATTTCATTCAAGAGGTCTATTTCATGCCATCTTTTTTGGTCAAGAGAAAATTCCAAGAGGAAGACCATGTTTGGATGCAAAACATTACAGGTCACTTTTGAAGAAAAACTTGAAATATTTCTAAGTATGGTAAGTCAACTTCTTTTTCCCAACTTTGACTCGTTGAAACTTTCAGCTCAAATATCCATTTGATTTAATTCTTTTCCCATTGCAAAGCTTGTAACCTCATCTTTCTAAAGCATCAAAAACCAGGCCTTAAGACCCCTTGAGTTGAGAATGCCATTAATTTGAACTTGGTAACTTGAAACTGAAGTTTCTTCAAAAGTCGGAATTTGAAATCCTTGATTTAGCTTCTAAACACATTTTTTATGCGCATTTTTGCTTCTAAACATGTTTAGTGAACTTCCAGAAGTGATTAGCATAGCATAACGCGTGTTTTTGATGAGTTTTGATCAAAATAGAAGTCACACTTTTCTTGTTTGCAACTTCACACGATTTCCCTCCAAACTTCATCATTTCACACGCTTGAACATTCCATTTGATTCTCTATAAATAGAGGGCCATCCCTCTTTCATTTCCTCAAGCTTGAACAGCCAGAATCACCCTGCCAAACTTGCTCCATAACTCACTTTTCTGTAACTTCGAAATCAGTGTTCAAGCCTTTTTCAATCCATTTTTTCTATCAATTCACCTTCCTTGATCCTCCCTGAAGCTAACCATACAATTACCTTCAAGAATCGTGACCTATATTGATCCATAGAAGTCCAGTTTCAGAGCTATGCAACTCAACTTCAATAGGTAGATTTCTCCATCAATTCTTCTAAACTTTGATATCATTGTGAAGCTCTCATTGCCTTGGTTCTAGTTGCAACACTTGCTTTTATCTGGAAACACATTTTAACCATGAAATTTCAAATTCATTTTCAAAACTTTTCTTCCAAATTGCTTGAGCTACAGTTTATATAAATTTGTCGCGAAGGTGTGGTTGTCTTCGTCTTGAAGAGACGAAGCGAATGGCATAGGTCTCGTGCTCTAATTTTACAGTTTGAGTGACCTGGTTTTGGGACTGGCTGGAGGTTGAAGATGACCAACGTGTCATCTTCCAACCAAGGATGGCGCGCCATTTGTTCTTTTTGAATTTCTGATTTAATTAATGATCTAGTGTTTTATTCACTAAAGTCCATGACATGCACAACGCACCAGGTCCACTTAATCTGTTTACTAACGCGTTTTGACAATGATCAGATGGCCCATATTTTTTTGATTTGATATTTTATTTTCTGATTTTTATTTTAATTGTTTTAAATTTCAAAAAATTCTAGAAAATTCATTTTAAGTCCAAAAAATCTGAAAAAATTATGAAAAATATTTTTGATTTTTCTCTTTCTGATTTTTATTTTTTCACAGTTTCATTTTGTGTTTTGATATTTTTTATAAATTTCTACTTTATTTGAATTGTTTTAAATGTTTAAAAATACTTTTATGCATTTTTAAATTCTGAAAAAAATATGGAATGATCCAATGATATTGTGACAAATATTGGTGACCTCGTTTATTTATTTCTGACTTTGTAATTTTTTTTCATTTTTGGTTTATTTTACTCATTACTTTTAATTTTAAAAATAGTTTCTGACTTTAAAAAATTACCAAAAATTTTTATAAAAATATTTGAGTTCATTTCTGATTTTCCTATGGTCCTACTTAATATTTCTTGATTTATTTGAACATAGTTGATATTTTTCTTTCTTATTTCTATCTTAAAACATTTTAAAACATTTTTTAATGTATATATTAAATACAATATTATTTTGTGATTATTTTCTGGCTGATCTTGGGTTGTATTTTTGATCATGAACTTTATTGACATCATTGGATCCATGGTGTTGAGTCTAACTCTACAAAAAATGGATGAATGATTTTAATAATAGTTTGATTAAATTTTAATTCAAATGTGGTTTGTATATTCTTTCTCACCCCTCTTCATCTTATCATTTTCTTATTGCACTAAGTGTTACCAGAGTATGATCTCTATATCATGTCTCAAAATAAATGGTGCATAGATTTCTATTGATCGGCCTCAAAATAGGTGCGACATTTATATAAGTCAACTTACGATTGCTTAACATAGCGCTAAATTTTGTCTCGATTCAAATAAATGATCATTTGTGGCCCAAACCTATGTTTGCAAGCCCAAGTATGTTAGTTTAATCTCTTTGATCCAATAACCTTGAGATTCATTGTGTGGAAGCTTTGGTTCTACCAATCCTCTAATGGATCTACAACACTTTTGGTCAACGCGGATCACTTAAACATCGTTGATCATTAAATGGTACTTTTGAGGATTCCAAAATGGATGATATAGTTGACAAAAAGAAAATGCAACTTGTTGTATGGACGCTTTGGTTGTAACAATCCTCTAATAAGTTCCAAATGCAAGTTTCAATATGGTCATCCAACTAACCACTAATTATTAAATTGTTTTTACTTTATGCTTTTATTTTTATGCTTTATGTACCATTTACTTTAAGCATTACATTTGATGCTATTTTTATCTTTGCTCACTTGAGCATTTACTTTCATGTCATTTTTATTTTGCTCACTTGAGCTCTTCTTTTGTTTTTGAAGATACCTAATAATCAACATGAATCATAAAAAGCATTAATGATACTTGGACTATTTGGTCCCTATCCTTGGCATTATGGAATATTGGACTTCTTGGACTTAGGATTAGAAACCTTGGCGTTTGTTGGAGACCTTGTGACGTTAATTGAAATTTTGTCTGGAGTTCTTGAGGTTTACCTCAAGACATTGGGTTGTTTGTTTATTTTGTATGCATGATGTTGTGATTACATTCTATGTTTGTAATCTGGAATTCACCCGTATACAGCCGTTACTCTGCCCAATTTTTGTGAAGACTTAATACACTTGAAGTTTGGTTCTCTCAAGAGGTCTAGTATCTTTGCTTGTTTGGTTTCAATCCAAGGAATGGGAATTCTATCTTGACTCATAATGTCAAGTATTGTCTTCTTGTTGGTTAGATGGTTCTTATCCTTAGCTTTTACCTTAGGATTTAGGATAGTCTCTTCTTCTCCTCCCATATTCTTTAATTTCAAAAATCTTCCTCCTCCTTTTGAAAACTCTTCTTGTTTCTAAACTTGAACCACTTTCACAATAAACTTGGACTTAGGTCCATGCATTTTCAAAATATTTTTCATGAATAAACTTCAATCAACTTAATAATACCTTGACATTTTTTGTGATAAGACTAAAAGTCAATTAATCTCATTTCAAACCATTTTGTCACTTTGGATTTTTATTTTAAAACCTTTCTCAAAAGATTAGACTCTTGTCAGTCCTTGTAGTGATGCAAATAACTATACTTCTACAATATGTAGTGAAGAGATATATTTTCCACTTGGGTGTTGAGTGAGGCATTGTTGATTTTAAAATCTAAGCCATATCCTCCACTTTGAGATGATGCAAATTCTCCTTTCTCATGATTGTGGGTAGTAAGTATGTTTTCCACACGGACAATGACGATGATTTCTTATCTCATAAAATCAACCAACACACTTGTTTTTTTTTATTAAAATTTAAAAAGGTGAACTACGTGTACCCTGATCCTCTATTGCATGAAAGGTGTTACGTAGGCACTAAAGGTTCGCAACTGCGGCGGGTGCAAAATCATAAAAAATATATTTCTTTCCTCACCTCCACCATCTATTTTACATACAACATTTTATAGCCAAAATATACAGATTTTACAAAGAGGTTCCTGCAGAGTACCGTAGATGTTTAGGGTGCTAATATTTTCTCTTTGCATAACCAACCCCCTTACCTAGAATCGTTCCCCCTCTTTTTGGATTACTCTCTCTTTTCCCATTCCTTTGGAAACAATAAAGCACGGTGGCGATTTTTATTTTTGATCTGTGTAAGTCTAGTAAATACAATGGCTTAGTCTTAAACATTTCTACCGCTACAGTGACCTTCTGGGAAGTTTCTCGGAAAGCGTGAGAGTGAGGCCAAAGCATGCTGAAAAGACTCGTGCTGGTTTGTGGGGTCAGTCGGTAATCCTGAAGGCATTATGGGGTGTTACATCATTCATATAATCAGGCCTATGGCATAGTATGAGGAGGAAGTGAACATGGTCTTTGAATGTCCTGGAGAATTCAGGATCTTTGATGTGGGACATATGAATGATGATCTCGTACAATTGCATGCTACTTTCTGCCACATGACGGGTCAGGTACAGCACCACTATGGATCTTGTCAGGTTTGCTGCAGGGACTCCCGAGGATGTTCAATTGTGAGAAAAGGTATTCAGTTGTTGTTGGATAATGGAACTATCAAGGTTTTAAGCCAAAGAGATGATTACCATGAGGTTAATGAGATTGTGGTTTGTTTGGTTGAGGAAGAATGAGATGATGAATATGTTTCCGCAGATGAATTCTTTTCCTCAGATGAGGGTATGTTCTCTGGTGATGATTCTTTGATGTCTAAGTTTTTTGAAGAAGTTATGAATGTGATTATGTTGTGTTTTAATGATTCTTCCCCTGTTGAAATTGAATCCTGTAGCAAGCCAGTCGTTTCCCCTGTGGTGATTTGCTCGCTAGGGCCTGTTCCTTATAAATCAGACAAAGTTGTATCGTATAAATACAATGCTACAATTTTAGAGGATGGTGTGGAAGTTCCCATCCAGCCTTTGTCTAGTGTTGGAAATATTGATGAGACTAGTAGAGTGACCCGCATGGTCGTGTATTTGCACTGGTTGTTTGAGGAAACGATAATACGGGTAAGAAGGTTGTAGAAAGTGTTGAAGATAAGAAGGGTGCAGGGGAATCCAGTGCTACTACCCTAGAGAAGGACGTAGATGATATTTTGAATATAATCAAAATGAGCGACTACCAAATTATGGATTAGATATTGCAGACTCCTTCAAAGATATCTATCTTGGCATTGTTGATGAATTTTGCTGCCTATAGAGAATATTTAATGAGGGTGTTGGACCAGGCCTTTGTGGAGTATGACATGCCATTAGATTAATTCAGCAGTGTGGTAGGTAATATTACATCATGTAATAACCTAAGCTTTTGCGATGATGAATTGCCTGACGAGGGGAGGAATCATAATTTGGCTCTCCATATTTGGCTCTGCCTTGAATGTGATACCGAGGAGTACGCTGATGAAGTTGAAATATCAAGGGGCTCCTTTGCGCCCAAGTGGTACTATTGTCAAAGCTTTCAATGGGTCAAGGAAGTCAGTTATTGGGGAGGTCGATCTGCCTATTCACATAGGCCCGCATTTGTTCCAGATCACTTTCCAAGTCATGGATATTGTACCCGCATATAGTTGTCTACTGGGAAGACCATGGATACATGAAGCAGGGGCCGTCACCTCCACTCTGCACCAGAAGCTGAAGTTCGTGCGTGAAGGCAAAATGGTTATTATAAATGGAGAGCAAGCATTGCTGATATCTCATCTATCATCTTTCAGTATTGTAGAAGCAGATGAAGCTGCTGTAGGAATGCAGTTTCAAGCGCTGTTTGTTGATAATGTAAGAGGGAATGAGAACTATATGAATTCATTAAAGGATGCTTAGCAGGTTGCACGAAATGGTCCAAGTAAAGTATGGGGACAGGTCGTTGATCCTCCAGTAACAAGAACAAGGCTGGTTTAGAATTCTCTGCCAAGAATGGCAAAGGCGAAAGTTTGAAGTCAAAGTCTACTATGAGCAGCTATCATGATGTATTCCGCAGCGGAGGCTACCTCCATCCAACTGTTTCTGGAGTTAATGCTATTGAGGAGGATGAAGAAGATCAAGAAATTCTGAATTATGTGACGCCTGGAGGCAGAATCCAGAACTAGGTCACTTATGATGTTCCCTCTTGCATCCATGTCTCAAAGTAATTTGTTTTTTCTTTGCAAAAAGCTTTTGTTCTGCCCAAGATGAAAGTTAATATTGTATGAGCTTATCTGTTTGCTTTGATCATTAAAATCATAAATAAAAGTTGTCTTTAATTCTCAAAATTGTCTTTTATTTTTCTACTTTTTCATGGAAAATGGTAATAATAAAAAACCTTTTGAGTAAAATAATAATTGAAAATAAATCTGCATAATCACTTGATATATGTGTCATTTTCTAAAAGCAGTCACAAACCACATGTGCAGATTAACTAATAAACTTGTTGAATACAATGACCTTGAACCCTCTCCCAACTTTGAATATCCTGTGTTTGGGACGGAAGAAGAAGAATATGATGAGATTCTAGAAGAGGTTTCACGGTTTCTCAAGCACGAGGAAAATGCCATTCATCTGTATAAAGAGTCATTGGAAACAATCAAATTGGGTTCAGAAGAGGAGCCAAAGGAATTCAAGATTGGAGCATCGTTGCATCCTGATGTGAAGAACAGGTTGACCGAACTATTGAAAGAGCATGTGGATATCTTTGTTTGGTCTTACCAAGATATTTTGGGTCTAGATACTGATATTGTGGAACATCATTTACCTTTGAAGCTAGAGTGCCCGCCCGTCAAACAGAATTTGAGAAGAACTCACCCTCATATGGCAGTAAAAATCAAAAAAGAAGTCTTAAAGTAGATAAATGTTGGTTTTCTTGTGACATCAGTGTATCCTCAATGGATAGCCAACATTGTGCCTGTATCGAAGAAAGATGGAAAATTCCACATGTGCGTAGATTACAGAGATCTAAATAAAGCTAGTCCAAAAGATGATTTCCCATTGACACACATTGATATGCTAGGTTATAGCACAGCAAAATTTAAAGTATTCTCGTTCATGGATGTATTTTCCGGCTATAATCAAATAAGAATGGCTCCTGAGGACATGGAAAAAACAACGTTTATCACACCCTGAGGAACATTCTGTTACAAAGTGATGCCCTTCGGGTTGAAGAACGCTGGTGCAATGTACCAGAGGGCTATGACAACCCTATTCCATGATCTGATGCACAAGGAAATTGAGGTATATGTTCATGACATGATTTCCAAATCACAGACTGAAGAAGGGCATGTGGATGATTTATTGAAGTTATTCCAACATTTTAGGAAGTATCGTCTCCGCTTGAATCCAAATAAATGCACCTTTGGTGTCTGATCAAGGAAGTTGTTGGGTTTTATTGTCAGCTAAAAAGGGATTGAAGTTGACCCAGATAAGGTTAAAGATATCCAAGAAATGCCTGCACCAAGGACTAAGAAGAAAGTTAGAGGCTTCCTTGGGCGTCTGAATTATATTTCCAGATTCATCTCCCACATGACCGCAACATGTGAACCGATCTTTAAGTTGCTAAAGAAAGATCAAGGTTATGTGTGGACAGAGAATTTCCATAGGGCATTTAAAAGTATCAAATATTATCTTCTTGAACCTCCTATATTGCTCCCTCCCGTTGAAGGAAGAACATTGATCATGTATCTGACTGTGTTGGATAGTTCTATGGGCTGTATTTTGGGACAACAAGATGAAACAAGAAAGAAAGAATATGCCATATACTATCTCAGTAAGAAATTTACTAATTATGAGTCACAGTATTCTATGTTGGAGAAGACATGTTGCACTCTGGCCTGGGTGGCAAAGCAGTTGCAACAATATATGTTGAATAATACTACTTGGTTGATTTCATAAATGGATCCAATTAAGTATATTTTTGAAAAGCCTGCTCTCAACGGGAGAATTGCCCGCTGGAAAATGTTATTATCTGAATATGACATTGAGTATCACACTCAGAAGGCTATAAAAAGCAGTGTACTGGCGGATTATCTTGCTCACCAACCTGTAGATGACTATCAACCCGTCAAATTTGACTTTCCCGATGAGGATGTGATGTTATTGAAAGAAAAAGATTGTGATGAACCTTTGCCTGGGGAACGTCCAGATCCTGAATCTCGTTGGGGCATGGTATTTGATAGAGCAGTGAATGCTTACGGAAATGTAATTGGTGTGGTGATCATCACTCTGCATGGATCACACATTCCTTTTACTGCAAAGCTGACATTTGATTGTACTAATAATATTTTGGAATATGAGGCTTGCATTATGGGTCTTGAGGAGGCCATTGATCTTAGAATCAAGGTTCCAGATGTGTATGGTGATTCAGCTTTAGTTGTTAATCAGATTAAAGGAGAATGGGAAACTCGTCACCTTGGCTTGATCCCTTACAAAGATTATGCTAGAAGACTATTACCCTTCTTTAGCAAAGTTTAATTCCATCATATTCCAAGAGATGAAAATAAGATGGCGGACACTTTGGTAACTCTGGCTTCTATGTATCAAGTTAATACTTGGAATTATGTGCCTCGTATTATGATACGAAGTTTGGATAGACCAGATCATGTGTTTACAACAGAGGATGTGGTAGATGAAAAACCTTGGTATTTTAATATCAAGCATTTTCTTCAGAAATAAGAATACCCAGTTGGTGCATCAAATAAGGATAGAAAGACATTGAGAAGGTTGGCGGGTTACTTTTTCCTCAATGAAGATGTATTGTATAAAAGAAATCATGGAATGGTCTTGCTCAGATGCGTGGATAGACACGAAGCAGACATGTTGATGCATGAGGTTCATGAAGGTTCATTTGGTACCCATGCCAATGGATATTCAATGGCGAAAAAGATGCTTAGGGTAGGTTACTATTGGCTGACAATGGAATCTGTCTATTACAAATTTGCAAAGAAGTGCCATAAATTCCAGATTATGCTGATAAAATTCATATACCTCTTACGCTTCTCAATGTTATTTCTTCCCCATGGCCTTTCTCTATGTGGGGTATTGACATGATTGGAATGATTGAACTAAAGTCGTCAAATGGGCATCGTTTTATCTTGGTGGAAATTGATTATTTTACCAAATGGGTGGAGGAAGCTTCATATGCTAATGTCACTAAACAGGTAGTAGTGCATTTTATCAAGAACAGCCTTATATGTCGGTATGGTGTGCCTAGCAGGATTATTATCGACAATGGCTCAAATCTGAATAACAAAATGATGACTAAACTTTGTGAGGAGTTCAAGATTGTCCATCATAATTCATCTCCCTACAGTCCAAAGATGAATGGGGCTGTTGAAGCAGCCAATAAGAACATCAAGAAGATCATCCAGAAAATGGTTGTTACTTATAAAGACTGGCATGAAATGCTCCCTTTTGCTCTGCATGGGTATCGAACATATGTACACACTTCAGCAGGGTCAACCCCATTCTCTCTTGTATATGGAATGGAAGCAGTGCTCCCCATTGAAGTTGAGATTCCCTCTTTGCGTGTAATAATGGAAGCCAAGTTGTCGAAAGCTGAATGGGTCAAGAACAGGTTTAACCAGCTGAATTTAATATAAGAGAAAATAATGACGGCTTTGTGTCATGGTAAATTATATCAAAAGAGAATGAAGAAAGCTTTTGATAAGAAGGTCAAACCTTGTGAATTCAGAGAAGGTGACCTCGTACTCAGGAAGATCATGTCTTTTAACGCTGATTCTAGGGGCAAGTGGACTCCTGATTTTGAAGGCCCATATGTTGTCAAGAAAGCCTTCTCTGGCGGTGCACTGATTCTTAAAACAATGGATGGCGAGGAGTTCCCACGTCCTATGAATGCTGATGCAGTCAAGAAATACTTCTCCTATAAAAAATAAAAGAACAGCTCGCTAAGACGAAAACCTGAAAGGGCGGCTTAGGCAAAAAGGAGCATCTCAGTAGGCCGAAAACCCGAAAGGACGGTCAAGGCAAAAATTAGATACATAAATAGAACAAAATTTTCCCGGTAGGTTAAAAACCCGCAAGGGAAACCTATGTAAAAGTTATGGATTTTCTGGCAAGTAACTGCATCAGACAAGACTTGATCAATGGAGCAACAATCTGTTTGGAACATACTACTCTTCGACTGAAGTTTCGGCTCAGGAATTCGAAGTTGTTAGGGAGAATATTTGTCATTGTAATTCAATGTATATTTTCCAATATAAATTACCATGTTCCAAACTTTGTAATTATCTATGGAGTCTTTCCATTCATAGACTACCATTCTATTAATAATGTTTGAGCCTTTTATCCAATTCTTCGCAATTCTTATTTTATTCAGACTATAAAGATTTCATTTATTTGATAGTAATGATCAAAGCAAACTGATTAAATAACAAAAAATTATTTTTGAAAAGAATTTACAAATTACCTATTTCTTTAGATTTTGTGATACAAGGAGAACAAAATTAGTGGCTTCAGGGACGGATAAACTCAAAGGTTTGCATGATATGAAGACTTTGTCCAAGATTTCCCAATGAAGGCTTCACTCATATAAATAAAAGTCTTATCTCCCCGTGCATGCTGAGTTGGACTCATTAGAAAAGTATCTCCTTTCGGCAGTACTAGCATTTTGTTTGTTTTCCCGGCAGTCAGGCAAAAACAATGTCTTATTTAAGAAGTTTTGAAACGTTTATCAACTCTTTGGGTTTTCTCCCACCAAGTGATGGATTAAATTTAAAATCCCCATAAGTTTTCTTGCTGTAGTGTTTAATTTCTTGAGTTCCCCAGGTGAAGTTGAGATGATATACTTCTCTGAAATTGTTGTCTCCATGAGTTTTCATACTTTCTCCCTAAAGAAGTTGGTGCAATTATCACTCTCAATATTAAAGAATGCATCTCGATGTCTCTTTCGATGATATATATTACCCTCCCCAATGAAGTCATTATGTCGTCCCCAACTTATGTCTCAATGATGTGATATTATTTTCCCTAGTAAAGTCAACCATGGCAGAAGTGTGAACTTCAAACATTTTGTTTCTCCCGCTGAAGTCTGTGTGGTTTACTTGGTGAAACTTGGAGGAATATGTTATATCGCCATGTTTGTGTTAATTTACTATTATTGATCTTGTTCCTTCCCAGTGAATTTAAGCTTTGAAGTAGGAGTTTGTTTCCTCGGTTGGTGCTTACTATCTTATGGAATTTTCATCCTATTTGTGAATTATCCAAGTATTGGTTGTACCCATTTTTGGTCTTGTGTGTACCCCCAGTGTCATATGTCTGTTTTGTCAGCATATACATGTTAACATTCATACTTACATACCAGCATCATGCATCATTTCTCATTTTCATTTTTTTAATATCTTGTTGGTATATTACCCTGTTTTGTAGAGTTGTGTTACCCTCTCTCCAATAGAGTGTCAATCTTAAGTAGAAAGTGTATATTCTTTCAACTTCCCCACTGAGTTATCCCTCGTGGGAGAATTTTGTTTCAGCCTTCTTTTCAACTCATAGTCTGGATGGAATGGGTTTCCCTCTTGAGTTTATTTCTCAGGAAATGTATTTTGGTTGACTGCTTCATTCTAGCTTATTTTTGTTTGGAGTGGGTAGCCTCAGCAATACTCTTATTTGGATTTCGGAAAGCTTTGAGCTTTAGTTTGAGAACATGCATTTATTTTGCACAAGAAGATTTATATCTCCTCAGCATGAATTTATTGGCATTTCTCCAGGAGTTCCATCTCTTTCCCCAGGAAGCCATGTTTTCTTTCTTTAGGAAGTCTTTATTGCAATTCCTTCTCATAGCAGCAAGTGGCAGGTCTCTTTATTTGAGCAACCTGTGTTAGAACAAAGTTTGAATCTACTACCCTAAGTTTAAGTTTGGATGATAACAAAATGCAAAGATATATTAATTGTATGATTCATGTAAGACATATATGCTGCCTAAAAAATTACGTTCTGTTTTATAGAAACTCTGATAGGTACCAGCAAGAGAATATCATCATCAGCATCAGAAGATAAGATATCAACATCAGCATCAGAAGATGTTATATCAGATGCCAGAATCAGAAGATTAACATGTGCTTACGCTGAAGCGTGATGAACATATATGCGCGTAACAATCTGAACTCTGATCAAGGAAACAACAACTCATCAGCACCTAGCAGCATCAGAATGAGCCAAAGCCATAACACGCTTAAGTGGCAACGGTACTGTGCATTCAAGATGCTTTATTACCAACGGCATCATTCCAGACAAGATCTTCTCAATTTGGAAAGAATGTTATTGGCATTGAAACGGAATTACTCACTCCAACGTACCATTTTCCAATGCTATTTAAACAAGTCAGTGAAGATTGAATTGGCTAATGCTCTACAACACTCTACACGCCAAAAGCTATTCATCATCTTCCTCACTCTCAGTTTGCTAAAGCTCTCAACTTCTTTACTCAATTATTTTAGCACTCTTGTTCTCATAAGCTTAACGTGTGCAGTATCACAGTTGTGATAAACAGTTTTTGTAGAAAACATTCAACACACTTAGATTTCAATTATCTGTAAGAAAGTATTTCCTTGAGAAACCGGTTTGTGGTTTGACTCAAGAAGGCTTTAGCAGTTATTAAAGCAATTGTAATATTCAGTTGAATATAGTGGATTAAGACCTCGTTGGAGAGAGGCAAAATCACCTTGACGGGTGGACTGGAGTAGTTTGAGATCAAACGAACCAGGATAAAAATACTGTGTTGACTGCAATTGATTTCAAGTTTTTACAATTCAACCCCCCTTCTTGTGTTTTTCACTTCTTCAATTGGCATCAGAGCGCCTGGTTCTGAGCTAAAACACTTAACCGTGTCAGTACAAGATCCAGCGTCAGAAAAACACAATGGCAGGAACATATCAACACACCAGCAATGACAACAATGAAGACAGAGACAGATTCAGCGGCAAACCTCCAGTCTTTGATGGAGAAAATTTTGATTACTGGAAAGACAGAATTGAAAGCTTCTTTCTGGCACATGATGCTGATCTGTGGGACATGGTGACAGATGGATACACGCACCCAGTGAATGCAAGCGGTCAGAAGATTGACAGGAAAGCAATGTCTGATCAACAAAAGTGTGACTTCAAAAATCACCACAAAGCCAGAATCATTCTTCTCAGCGCCATCTCTTACGCTGAATATGAAAAGATCTCTAACAGAGACACAGCAAAGAACATGTTTGATTCACTCAGAATGACGCATGAAGGCAACATTCAGGTCAAAGAAACTAAAGCTCTTGCGCTCATTCAGAAGTATGAGGCATTCAAAATGGAAGAAAGTGAATCCATTAAAACAATGTTCTCAAGATTCCAAATTCTGGTGGCTGGTCTCAAGGTTCTGGACAAAGGATACTCTACTGCTGATCATGTCAAGAAGATCATCAGAAGCTTACCAAAACAGTGGAGGCCAATGGTTGCAGCGCTGAAGCTAGCTAAAGATCTCAACAAAATTTCTCTGGAGGAACTTATCAGCTCCCTCAGAAGTCATGAGATAGAGCTAGAAGCTGATGAACCTCAGAAGCAAGGTAAGCCTTTAGCATTAAAATCTAACAAAAAATATGAGTCTAAAGTTTTGCAGGCATTTGAAGAAACATCTGATGGATCCTCATCAGAAGAAGACGAACTTTCCCTCCTCTCCAGAAGAGTGAACCAACTATGGAAGAAGAGGCAAAGGAAGTTCAGGAATCCCAGAAGATCTGATTAGAATGAGTCTTCTTCCAGATACAGAAAGTCAGATTCTTCCTCTGGATACAGAAGATCTGAAGGCTCCTCAGGAAGCAGAAAGCCAAACACCAAGGACATCATCTGTTATGAATGCAATGAGAAAGGACACTACAAGAGTGACTGCCCAAAGCTTCAGTGGGAAAAGCCCAAAAAGAAGTTTGGAATTGAAAAGAAGAAAAGTATCATGGCTACATGGGATGACTCTGACTCGTCTGAAGCTGACTCAGAATCAGATGATGAGAGAGCAAACATAGCTCTCATGGCCAACATTTCAGAAGACAGTGAAGCTTCTGAATCAGACTCAGAATCAGACACTGAAGAGGTATTTCCTGACTTTGCAATTAATTTTACTAAGGCTGAACTTGCTGAAAGCCTTAACGAAATTCTGGAAAGGTGCCAGCAGATTAGAGTTAAATTCAGAAACCTGAAAAGGAATCTTGAATCTGACTCTGATAAGACTGAGAGTCTTAAATTGGAAAATTCTGAGCTGAAAAATAAAATTTCAAAGTTAGAAAATGTTTTATAAAACTCTCAGAAGGAAACAATTTCTGAAACTCTCAGCAGCGCTGATGAGATCATCAAGGAGTATGATCATAGCTTTCAGAAGTTCCTTGCTAAAAACATAGATAGAAGCAAAATGGCTTCAATGATCTATGGAGTTAGCATAAACGGCAGAAAGGGAATAGGATACCAAGGTAAGGTACCTACACCAAAGAATGCCATGGATTTAACTATTAAACACACTCCTCTGAACTCACATTTTGTGTATGGTCACACACATGATATTAAATATACTAGTAGTAAGTATTCTGTGAAACCAAAATTCAACCAGAGTTTTGGTAAATCTAACAAATCAGGACTCAAGAAAATCTGGGTACCTAAGGATAAAATAATACATGTTGCAGATATCTTTAGCAGCAAATCAGAAACACCAGTCATGGTACCTGGACTCTGGCTGCTCGCGACACATGACGGGAAGAAGGCATATGTTCCAAAGCATGGAACTTAAGCCTGGAGGCCACGTTGGCTTTGGAGGCAATCAGAAGGTAAAGATTAACTTGGCTCATCTTCTGTTTAATCACCTCAGGACCAGCGTCAAGGAGACAAGAGAAGAAGAAAGGACAAAAAGGGACTGGATACCCTTTGGTAAGTTAATATCAGATATTCTGACTGAGAATAGGTTGATAGAACACCTTACAGAAGCACGGGAATTGAGCTCTATTGAACCTACTGTTGGCAAGCCTTTGAATGCCAAGAATCTGAAGAAAATGAAACTGGTATAGAATATCATAAAGGAGCTCAGCGTCACTCCTCTTGCTGACATCACCAGCAGAAGAGTCCCTCTGGATGACTTTCCAATATTTTCTGAGATTGACTCTAAACCAGTCATTGTTCTCAGATACTTGGACGCTTGCAAGGCTGATGGCACAGATCCCACTCTGAACATAAAAGATCTGCACCAGCAAAATCCAGAAGTTACTGTGAAGAAGACGAAGAAAAGAAAGGCTACTTCAGAAGGACCATCCCAGCAGACCCCTAAGAAGAGAGGTAATCTATCTGCTGCTAATGTTTTAAATTCTTCTGCTATTCCAACATCAATCCCAACCCCAGCTTCATATGAACTTCCAATCCCCATATCAACCATTGATGACACCAAACCAGAGGTTGACCCTTCTGAGTCACTAACTCTCAGGAGATCCCGCACCAAAAATCTAAAACCCACAACATCAACAGAATCAGAACTTGATAAAGTTCTGTCTAAAATTGATCAATGTGCTTCCGCTCCCCTCTCAGAAAATCCAAACACTCAACCAGAAACTCTCCATTCCCCACAACTAGCAACTACACTATCTCCTATACCAGAACAACCAAAAATTCCACCTCCTTCTCCACAACCAGAAATTCCTCCTCCCTCTCCACAACCAAAACTTCATCCACTTTCACCTCAACCATCACCTCCACAACCTGAGTTTCAACACTCTGAAACTCCATCACCTGAACCTCAAACCCCTGAACCTCATTCTCCTTAATCCTCTGAACCTCAACCCTTGGCAATTCAGATGCCTTGTGGTACAACTGTAAACATACCCCAGCTGCCATCCTCACCAGAAACTACCCCTCCAAATACTCCAAACAGTTCAATTGTCATTTCTGACTCTCCCACTCCATCTCTCAAACAAACTACAGAAGACCACAGCAGGACCTTCATTGATTTAACAATCCTTGACCGTCTTGCTGACCTCAAAAATAAAATAGCCATCCCCAAACCCAAACAACTAGATGTTGGTGCTGGCATTTTGAATTTTGAAACAGGCTTGCAGAACTGGATCGCTTCTCTAAAGCAGGTTTGTCCTGGAATGATTGATCCTGCTGCCTCAGACTAACTCTGGACACGTTTCAGAATGTGGGTACGCGCTGAAGCCCTCAAGCTGCAAGACATAAATTATGAACAGGCACAACAGAACTTCAGCAAGCTGCTGAAGGAAGTTGAAAGTCAGCTACCGAAGGAGGAAGTGCTACTTCTGGATAGTGAGCCATGGTCTGAAAAGCGTCCAGCTTCAAAAGTTCAGCAAGCAGAAGATCAGACAACTCAAGCTGAAGATGCTAGTCAAGCTGAAGATGCTAGTCAAGCTGAAGATGTTGTAGAAAGCTCTCAGAACCTTCCTGCTTCTGACGTTTCTCAAGCTGCCTTGGACAGGCAGACCCTTGAAGAGCTGAAGCAGAATGATATTCGTCTGCAGCAAAGAATGGATGAGAATGATCAGAAGATGAAGGAAAGGATGGATGTGCAAGACAGCAAGATTGATACAGTAGTCAGCATGGTGCACAAGCAGAATGAAACTGCTGATCAGATTAAGACAATGTTAGAGACTCTGTTCACACGCTTTCCACCCCAACCTTAGTTTTTTCATTCTTGATATTTTCACTATTTTCTTTGCATATCATCTATACTGTTTATCTGGCTCTGAATTAAATATAACAGTTTTTCTGCTCTGATCGTTTTAGCTTATTTTACTTACACTTTTTGATTACTGACAAAAAGGGGGAGAACAAGAATGATATTTTTCAATAACGGATTACTGAGACAAAAAGTCTCAAACACTCTAACACTCTGATATACTTGAATGTTTTATGTAAGCCTACAGGTACAAGAAGTTAATCATCTCTGATACACTGAAGCTCTGATATTCTGATCTGATACACTGAAGCTCTGATATTCTGATGTTCAAAGAAAGTCAATAAAGATCTGATCCTGAAAGACTCATGGAATTAAAAAGGGAAGTAATAAACTCAGGGGGAGTATCTCCGATCTAAACTCTGATATCTCTTTATCCCTTATCTTTGATAACTTCCTATTTAATTCTGATACTCTTTACTATTTGGTTATCTCTGATACTTTTCACGTTAATTTTCAATTAAAAAATATCTAGTTTTTGTCATCATCAAAAAGGGGGAGATTGTTAGAACAAAGTTTGAATCTACTACCCTAAGTTTAAGTTTTGATGATGACAAAATGCAAAGATATATTAATTGTATGATTCATGTAAGACATATATGCTGCCTAAAAAATTATGTTTTGTTTTACAGAAACTCTGATAGGTATCAGCAAGAGAATATCATCATCAGCATCAGAAGATAAGATATCAACATCAGCATCAGAAGATGTTATATCAGATGCCAGAATCAGAAGATCAACATGTGCTTACGCTGAAGCGTGATGAACATATCTGCGCGTAACAATCTGAACTCTGATCAAGGAAACAACAACTCATCAACACCTAGCAGCGTCAGAATGAGTCAAAGCCAGAACACGCTTAAGTGGCAACGGTACTGTGCATTCAAGATGCTTTATTACCAACGGCATCATTCCAGACAAGATCTTCTCAATTTGGAAATAATGTTATTGGCATTGAAACGGAATTACTCACTCCAACGTACCATTTTCCAATGCTATTTAAACAAGTCAGTGAAGATTGAATTGGCTAATGCTCTACAACACTCTACACGCCAAAAGCTATTCATCATCTTCCTCACTCTCAGTTTGCTAAAGCTCTCAAATTCTTTACTCAATTATTTTAGCACTCTTGTTCTCATAAGCTTAACGTGTGCAGTATCACAGTTGTGATAAGTAGTTTTTGTAGAAAACATCCAACACACTTAGATTTCAATTATCTGTAAGAAAGTATTTCCTTGAGAAATCGGTTTGTGGTTTGACTCAAGAAGGCTTTAGCAGTTGTTAAAGCAATTGTAATATTCAGTTGAATATAGTGGATTAAGACCTCGTTGGAGAGAGGCGAAATCACCTTGACGGGTGGACTGGAGTAGTTTGAGATCAAACGAACCAGGATAAAAATACTGTGTTGACTGCAATTGATTTCAAGTTTTTACAATTCAACCCCCCTTCTTGTGTTTTTCACTTCTTCAACCTATACTTCCCCCATTGAATATGATGGCTCCCAGAGAAATTCAAATTTTGTTACTCCAATGGATGGTAGCCTTGTCATTATGGAAGGTAGTTAGTTGTTGAGATTTTGTTACTCTAATGGGTGATAGCCTTGTCATTATGGAAGGTAGTTCGTTGTTGAGATTTTATTACTCCAATGGATGGTGGCCTTGTCATTATGGAAGGTAGTTCGTTGTTGAGATTTTGTTATTCCAATGGATGGTAGCCTTGTCATTTTGGAAGGTAGTTCATTGTTGAGATTTTGTTACTCCAATTGATGGTAGCCTTGTCATTATGGAAGGTAGTTCGTTGTTGATACTTTGTCACTCCAATGGATGGTAGCCTTGTCATTATGGAAGGTAGTTTGTTGTTGAGATTTTGTTACTCTAATGGATGGTAGCCTTGTCATTATGGAAGGTAGTTTGTTGTAGAGATTTTATTACTCCAATGGATGGTAGCCTTGTAATTATTGAAGGTAGTTCGTTATTGAGATCTTGTTACTCCAATGGATGGTAGCCTTTTCATTATGGAAGGTAGTTCGTTGTTGAGGTTTTGTTACTCCAATGGATGGTAGCCTTGTCATTATGGAAGGTAGTCCGTTGTTGATATCTTTTTACAATGAATGGTAGCCTTGTCATTACGGAAGGTAGTTTGTCGTTGAGATTATGTTACTCAGTAGAAGTTCATTTGTTTGCAGTCATGAGTACTTAATACATCTTGAAATTTACTGGTATTATCTTACCATTCCTTTCGCCGGTGGGTCGAAGTTAATTTTTTGTTATCCCCTATGTGAGTTGGTAGTTCACAGTTATCTGCCGGTCACCATTATCCTTCACTCTCTCTCCTTAATTTTTGAGTTGATGATGCTTTAGATCCTCTCTTGGGAATTACCCCAACAGAGTCTTATCTTTTCTTCACTAGTGATTTATTTTCCTGGTCAAATTTTCCTTTTGTTTCCTCTTTTACTTTTTACATCCCAAGTGGTGTCTTTTTTCCCTTTAGATTTTTTCATCTGCATTCATAATCATAAGCATTGCATGGTATCTTAGGGTCAAAAATAGGGTTTGTTTTATATTTAAGTATCTTCAATCGCTTCGACACAAAGATTTTAACCTTCGCATCTCCAGATAGAAGACACTTAAATAAGGGCAGCTGTTGTACCCCAATTTTTACCCCTAATATCCCTTTATCATATCATATCAATTCAATCACAACAAGATCACATTACTATTTGGTTCTTCTCCATATCTTTAGTTTTTGCTCTAGGAGGAATCACCAAGCAGCTAGACTTGTATTTTATGATCATATATGTTTTGTATTGATTACCCTTTAACTAATAAATACAATAAGTATTTCCCCAATTGTTGATGTTATAGGTAAAAGCACAATACATTCCATCAAGATTGATCTAGGGATTCACGAGTTCAATTCTGTGCCTTCCTCAACAAAGCTTCATTGAGATTCAAGCATCATCATTAAATATGTTTTGAAGTAATGTCATGACAAAGTTTTTTATGATTCATCATGCCTCAAGTTGTCAAATTTAGTTCAAAAGTACAAGGGTTGATTGAAGAAGTTTGACTCAATTGGACAAGTCTTTGATTTCAATGATCACAAGTACATATCTCCTTCAATTCTCAAGATTTGGAAGTGGTTTTGGTTGCTATAGTTTCTCCTTATCATCCTTAAAAACTTATATTCACATGACAAGGGTATTTGTGCAATAAAGTTGGTCAAAATTGCAAAGGTTTCCCATGGCATTTTCTTGCTCTAGGAGTTAGGGTTTTGAACTTCAAAGGGGTATATATTGCTCATCTTTTGGTATTTTTGAATTATTCCAAATACATCCTTCTCTTCGAAGGGTTATTAATAAATCACTTCAAAATTTTCAAAGAAATTTTGTATGGAAGAAACTTGATGATGAAGAAAGATTACAAGTCCTCCAAATGAACCCTCAAATTCCCTTATGTGACTTCAAATGATCATAAATTGATCAATTTGTATCACCTTGAACCCATTATTTCTCCATAATGATCTTGAAGATATGAAATTCAACCTTTATTTTATGTGCAAAGTGTGAAAATGGATGGAAGATGCCCTAAGGATGCAAAAGATTATAGGTCATTTCATGAATTTTTGCCAACTTCAACAAGTCATAACTCTCTCAATTTTTGTAGATTTTTAATGTTTAAAGTTTTAAAATTCCATTCAATAGATCTACTTCATGCCATATTTTTTTGGTCAAGATCAAATTTCAAGTGGAAAGCCATGTTTGGATGCAAGACATTACAAGTCACTTTTGAAGAAAAACTTAGAAATTCTCTAAGTATAGAAAGTCAACCTTTTTTTCTCAACTTTGACTCATTACAATTTTTAGCTCAAGCATCCATTTGATCCCATTCTTTTCACATTGTAAAGTTTTTAATCTCATCTTTCCAATACAACAAGAATCAAGTCTTGAGATGCCCTGAATCATGCACACCATTAATTTGAATTTGGTAACTTGAAACTGAAGTTTCACCACAAGTCAGAATTTGAAGTTCATGTTATAGCTTCTAAACATCAAATTAGCATGTGTTTTTGGTCTAAACATGTTTAACCAACTTGCCAAAGTGGATTAGAGCCTTAAAACGCAAGGATTAGATGAGTTTTAATGCAAAATAGATCACACTTTGCTCGTGTATTAGTTTCACATGATTTCCCTCCAAACTTCATCATTTCACACGCTTGAGTATCCCATTTGATTCCCTATAAATAGAGGGTCATCTCTCATTCATTTCATCAATCTTAGAAATCCAAAATCACCCTGTCAGACTCTCTCTTGAACTCAATTTTCTGTAACTTCGAATTTGTTCTTACAACTTTTCTCAATCATTTTTCTTTGTCAATTCACCTTCCTTGAACCTCACTGAAGCTAACAGAAGAAGAATTAAGCTCTAAAACCCCCTGAATCATGCTAGCCAAGTCCAGTTTCAGAGCTTTGCAACTTAACTTCAATAGGTAGATTCCTTCACGAATTCTCTTAAACTTTAATACTATTGTGAAGCTCTCATCATCCAGGTCCTAGTCGCAACACTTGTTTTTAACTGGAAGCACATTTTGACCATGAAATTTCAAATCCATTTTCAAAACTTCTCTTCCAAATTGTTTGAGCTACAGTTTATATAAATTTTTTAAGAATGTGTGGTTGTCTTCGTCTTGATGAGACGGAGCGAATGGCATAGGTCTGAGCTTCTGATTTTACAGGTTGAGAGACCTATGTTTCCTATTGGCTGGAGGTTGAAGATGCCCAATGTGTCATCTTCCAACCAATATGACGTGCCATTTGTTTTTTTTTTAATCTGATTTTATATGTGATTCAGTGCTTTATTCAATAATGACCATGATATGTATAATGCGTCTGATCCATTGGATTAGCTTACTAATGCGTTTTGACTCTCATCATTATTCCATATTTTTTTTACTTTATTTTATTTTCTGATTTTTATATTTAAATTGTTTTAAACTTCAAAAATTCATAGAAAATTCATTTTTACTCCAAAAAATCTAAAAACATTTATGGAAAATACTTTTAATTTTTCTCTTTCTGGTTCTTATTTTTTTCATAATTTTATTTTGTGTTTTGATATTTTTTATTATTTTTTACTTTATTTGAGTTGTTTTAAATATTTAAAAATACTTTTCTTCATTTTTAAATTCTAAAAAAAAATAGGGAAGGATCCAATGACATTTTGATAAATATTGGTGACCTCATTTATTTTTTATTTCTGACTTTTTATTTTTTATCATTTTTGATTTACTTTACCTACTTCTTTTAATTTTAAAAATAGTTTCTGACTTTAAAAAATTTCCAAAAATTTTATATAAATATTTAAACTCATTCCTGATTTTTATATGGTCTTACTTATTTTTTTCTTAATTAATTTGAATATAGTTTCTAATTTTCTCTCTTATTTCCATTTTATAATCATTTTAAAAAAAAATTATATTATTTTAAACATAATTTTATTTTGTATATATTTTGGCTGATCTTGAATTAAAATTTTGATCATGAACTTTATTAACATCATTGGATCCATGGTGTTGAGTCTAACTCCATAAAAATGGATGAATAATTTTAATAATAGTTTGATTAAATTTTTGGTTCAAATATGGTTTATTCATTTTCCATTCCCTCTTTATCTTATCCCATTCTTATTGTACCAAATGTTATTGGAGCATGATTTAAATATCATATCTAAAAACATGAGGTACATAGATTGCTATTGACCTGCCTCAAAATAGGTGCGACTTCTATATAAGTCCACTTATGATTGCTTAACATAGCGCTAAATTTTTTCTCGATTTGAGAAAATGATCATTTGTGGCCCAAACCTATGTTTGTAAGCCCAAGTATGTTAATTTGAATCATTTGATCCAATAACCTTGATATCCATTGTTAGGAGGCTTTGGTTCTACCAATCCTCTAATGGAACTTCATCAATTTTGGTCAAAGTGGATCACTTAAATATCATTGATCATTAAGTGTTATCTTGAGAATTCTTAAATGGATGATATACTTGACAAAAAGCAAATGCAACTTGTTTTTGATAGGCTTTGGTTCTACCAATCCTCTAATGATATCCAAAATGCAAGTTTCAAGATGGTCATCCAACTAACTACTAATTCCTAACAATTGACTTTACTTCTATGCTTTTATTTTATGTTTTTACTTTATGTACCATTTACTTAGCATTTACATTTCATGCTATTTTTATCTTTGCTCACTTGAGCCTTTATCCTCATGTCATTTTTATTTTGCTCACTTGAGTTTCTCATTTTCTTTTTGAAGATACCTAATAATCAACTTGAACCCTAAAAGCTTTAATGTTACTTTGATTACTTGGTTACTATCCTTGGTATTATAGAGTGGTGGACTTCTTGGACTTAGGATTAGAAGTTGTGGCCTACCTTGAGCCTTTGTGACCTTGATTGTTATTTTGTCTGGAGTTCTTGGGGTTTACTCTAGGATATTGGGTTGTTTGTTTGCTTTATGTGCAGGTTATTGTGATTACACACTTTGTTTGTAATCTCGAATTCATCTGTGTACTGTTGTTACTCTGCCCAATTTTTGTGAAGACTTAATACAATTAAAGCTTGGTATTTTTAAGAGGTTTATCAATTGTTTTCTTTGTTTCAAATCCAAAGGATGGAATTCTAAATTGACTCATTGTGTCAAGTGTTGGCTTCTTGTTTGGTTAGATGGCTCTTCTCCTTAGCTTTTACCTTATGCTTTAGGGTAGTCTCTCCATTTCCTCCCATCCTCTTTAATTTCAAAAATCTCCCCCCTCCTTTTGAAAAATCTTCTTGTTTTAAAACTTGAACCACATTCATAATAAACTTGGACTTATGTCCATGTATTTTCAAAAAATTATTTCCTAATCAAATTTCAATTAACTTAACAATACCTTGACATTTTCGTGAGAAGACTAAAGTCAATATATCTCATTCAAACTATTTTGCCATTTTGGCTTTTATCTTTAAAAACTTTTCTCAAAAGATTGGACTCTTGTCAATCCTTGTAGTGATGCAAACAACTATACTTCTATAATATGTAGTGAAGTGAGATATTTTCCACTTGGGTGTTGAGTGAGGAATTGTTGATTTTAAAATCCAATCCATATCCTCCACTTTGAGATGACTCAAATTCTTCTTTCTCATAATTATGGGTAGTAAGTATTTTTCCACACATACAATGACAATGATGTCTTGTCTCTTAAAATTAACCAACACTTTTTTGTTTTAAAAAAAAACTTCTAAAGAGGAACTACGTGTACCCTGCTCCCCTATTGCACGGAAGGTGTTACGTAGGCACTAAAGGTTCGCAACCACGACGGGTGCAAAAATTATAAAAAAAATATTTATTTTCTCATCCCTACAATCTATTTTATATACAACACTTTATAGCTAAAACATACAGATTTTACAAAGAGGTTCCTTCAGAGTACCGTATATGTTTAAGGTGCTAATACCTTCCCTTTGCATAACAAACCCCCTTACCTAGAATCTTTCCCCCCTCTTTTGGGTTATTCTCTCTTTTCCCATTCCTTTGGAAACAATAAAGTGCGGTGGCGATTTTTATTTTGGTGTATGCGAGTCAAGTCAATCTGATGGCTTAGTCTCAACATTTCTACCGCTACAGTAGTCAAGTTTGATTAGTGGATTAAGACCTCATTTGAGAGAGGTGGAATCACCTTGGCGGGTGGATTGGAGTAGTTTGAGTTCAAACGAACCAGGATAACCAACGTGTATTTTATTTTAAGTTTTAAGAACCCCAATTCAAACCCCCCCTTCTTGTGTTTTTCCATTCTTCATTTTTTTTCCGAGTCCAAGTAATTGTATACCAACTCATAGATATGTTTAACAAAGTCATATCAGTCTTCTTCACCGCCATCTGTAACTTTTTTTACAAATACACCATTGTTTATGTTTTTTTCCCTTTAGTCCATGTCTGAGTGTGAAATTTATATCCGTTCACAAAGTATGTGTGCCATTAATTTGTGCTTTGAGAAGGGCCTTCAGACAAGTTTCTCAAATAGAGTATTTCTGGAGTCAGTGTAACAATGCTAGACAATCTCTCCTTGAACCATGCTGGAAATTGAGCAAGAATGACACCGGATGTTGATTGTACACCGATGTTATGAAAATAGGTGATGTTAAATTTCCTAAAAAGAAACACACTATAAGTTTCAAGATAATAATTTTATATTAACACTGAAAAAGAAAATTAAACAGTTAGGGTATACTTACTCAAGATATGGTTTAACTTCAACGCAGTTGATCAAGACATGGACATGTGCGGATTGCATTTCTTTTTGGGTCAACTAATGCACACCCTTCTTTCCAGAGGGACGACCTGTAAGCTCGAAGACTGATAAGGTGAATTGACTTCTCTCGTTGACATTTACATGATTCTGTATGATTTTAGGAGTTAACATCAAGTGATTGAAATAATGACTACAAAAATGTGATGTTACCCGATGCAAGTAATATGCACATATAGATCCTTCAACTCTAGCTTTATTTTTCACTAATCGCTTTGAATCACCCATGAACCTTTCAAACAGATACATCCACCTATATTGAACAGGTCCACCAAGATAAGCTTCATATGCAAGATACACAGGTAGATGTTCCATGGAGTAAAAAAAAGGCGGAAATACTTGTTCCAACTTATAGAGAATGAGTGGAATGTTTCGATCAAACTTAATGATGTCATCCACTCTTAAAGCTGACACACAAATATATCTAAAAAATTGACTAATTTCAGTTAGTGGATTAAACACATGTTTGGGTAGTGAACCAAACACAATTGGTAGCAATTGCTCCATAAAAACGTGGCAAACATGACTTTTCATATCATGCAACTTCCCAGTGTTAGCGTCAGTACACCTTGCTAAATTTGAAGAATACCCATCTAGCACTCTCAAATATTTTAACCATCGATAAACCGCTTTAGCTTCTTGGGAATTCAGACTAAAACAACCCTTGGGTTTTAATAATTTTCCATTCGGTTGAGGTTTTAACTCCAACTCTTTCCAGTTACACCAAGTTTTCAAGTCCTGTCTAGCCTTCTCATTATCTTTTGTTTTGTCTTTAACATCCATCACTGTGTTAAATACTGTTGTACCCCAAAATGTGCCCTCTCATTTCTCAAGAACATCACCCTGAATTCTCAAAGTTTTCTCTTATACAAATCCAAACCTTAAACTATCATTTCTTTCTACGCAAGCCATTCATAAGGGCAAAATGGTCATTTACACGCTGAGAAGTCAAACTTTGACTTTTGGATCAAAATCAAATCTCAAAAATCATATTTCATCAAGACATGTTGGAATATGAAGTTTGTTTCATCAAGAAGCTCAAAAGTCAAATTTTACCTTGGAAAAGTTAAATTCTAAATACTTAGAAATTTTCTAAAGTATTTAAGAAAAATGACATTTCAGAACTTCTGAACCAATCTCCAGGCAGGAACAGTTAGAAGTTATAAACATGGTTCAGCACATAACCTTCAATCAGAACATGGTTTTTTTCAGCAGCTACGCAAGTTCAGACAGAGTTTGCTAGAGGATGCAAAGAAAGCAACAAAGCCTGAAAGCTCCTTCAGAACATGCTGGAATCAGAAGGTAAGGGGGTCAGAAGATTGGGTGTTACGCTGAAGCAGAATCTCTAAGTCCAGAGTTTTCAGTGGCAAATCAAAAGAACATGCTGGAAAGTCTGGAGAACCCTTAGAATTTGCTGAGGCAGCAGGATACTGAGATCAGAACTTGGGTGCGTTGTTCTAGACTTTGCTGAAGTAGGAACTGCTGGCTCAGATTTAAGTAATGATGCAAATCTCATTTTACATGTTTCTTATTCTTGACCAATCTCATCACCATTTAATGCTCATTAATGCTCACAACCACTTTTGAGCATTTGTCCAAAGGATCTCTCCACGTGCAGCATAACAACGCTCTTGTGCAGATTTAGGTATGGGTTCATGCGCTACTTTTCACTCATGGGTGTCACTTTTCCTTAATCCTTGCTTACTAACCCAGCCTAGGCTAAAAGTTGTCAATTATCACAACTTTTTATGAACTTTTCTTCAAGAGTAAGTCAGCAACTAGTGCATGATATTGGCGCCACATAACATTTTAAAAACCCACAAAGCTTTGCCTATAAATAGAACACCTTTGTCCATTGAAAAAGGAAGGGGTCCAAGTTCAGAAAAATTGCTGGAAAGAAACAGAAAGTTTTAGCAAGAAAACACCTTGAATCTCTGCCCAAAATTCCCAGAGCTTCAAAAAACTGTAAACACAGCATACCAACCATTAACTTTGAATCTCCTGCTTTCAAACTCCGTTTGCCCTTAAAATATTTCTTGACTAAGAAATACCCATACAGTTTTCTAACTCATATATATACCCTCCATCCATCCATTCAAAGAACCTGTCCAGAACATCATCAGAATTAAGGCTAACTCCAGTCCATAGATTTTTTTTCTAGCTGTAAGGTAAGCACTTGCTGACCCTCACCACATTTCTTAAACATCACCAGAATTGCATGCTCAAAAATACAATGTATATATAATGCTTTTGATGTTGTTCATGTTCTGAGGTTTTCACGCATTTGTACGCTTAAGTAGAGAACGATTCAGTATAGAAATTGCCTCTGATTTTTGGTTCTGACATCTGAAACGCCATGACACTTGCTGAAACTTTCCTAGGCATGCCTTCTGTTTCATGGAAAAATAACCAAATTGCAGATGTTCTAACTAGCATGGAGGGAGACCAAGTTCTGACTTTGACGCCAGAACTTCTGGGGCCTATTTTGTCATCAGTAATATCAGAACTTCTGAAAATTACTGTGTGCCCAGCAAGGTCAGAACTTCTGACCCCATAAATTTTCACTAACAGGTTTCTGTTTTGCAGCGTACCAGGGTCAGAACTTCTGACCTATACATTTTCACTAACAGGTTGCTATCCTGCAGCAGGCCAGGGTCAGAACTTCTGACTTCCTCTCAGCAGCACGCTGACTCTTTTCCTTTTTCTTTCTTTCTTCCCCTTGTTATTTTCTTTATTTTTCTCGCTGGTACTCCCCATTCATAAATTTGTACCCCCACCCCCTAAATATTGTAATAGCGTAGGACTTTACATTTCTGCATTTTTATCGCTTTCAAGTGTAAATGTTAGTGATTAGGATATGTATGGCAAGATAAAATCAATGAAATAGAAAATCCTAATTCAAGATAAAATCATGCATGCAATCAAACATACTTGCACACAAACACCCTTAGGGTTTCTCCACTTGGTTGCTTTATACAAAAATAGCCATGTTACACATGCAAAGTATCTTGGTAAAACAAACAAAATCAAAAGATCATAGTCCCTCGATGACGCTATTCAAAGTTGCCTTATAAAATGATCTTAGTCCCTCGAAAATACTAAGATACTTTGCAACATTGCTAATCATGGTTATACGATGACCCACGCCCATCCCGTTAATATCCAAAGATAGGGTTGCTTACCAAATCAATGGTAAGACAACAATGTCAAAGGAATAAAAAATGAACAAGAAAGACATTTGAGTAGGTAGATTACTCCTAGTTACTTGCTCTATTTTTCAAGCAAACATCCTTGCTATTTTTCAAAACAAACACACACATGTTTCCAAACAACTTATAAACATTGAAAACATTTTCAAAAAGACAAACATTTTTGTATACATTCTTAAAAATGAGAATCATTACAAAGATTTCCTAAACGAATGGCCTCTTTTACAAAATACTTTCAAAACCACACCAACCACATTTTCAAGCAACAAAAGCAAGTGATCTAGCAAGTAACTAAGAGCTCATGGAAAACCATGGATGAAAAGGGTGCTAATACCTTCCCTTTTCATAATCTACCCCTCGAACTCAAGAAACAATCTCAAAGGTCTTTCCTGTGCTTTTCACCTTTCCTTTTGGATGAAAGAAAAGTCGGTGGCGACTCTTGGTAACCGCAACATTTGCAAACACAAACGCAAACCCTCAAGTCAGTTCTCCCACCGTATCACAGAACTGGCGACTCTGCTGGGGAATATGGAATAATAAAAGTGGGGTGGCCTTAGGGCTAGATCACATTTATTTGCTTACATTTGTTTGACTTGTTTGCTTTACATTATGGTTCTTTGTTTGGGTTTGAATCCTCCACCCGAATTTGGGAAACATTATAGGTAAATAGCAATACATTGTGGAAACTGTGCGGGGTGTACCGACATGGTCTAAGCAATGGCTATGTTAGTGTGACATATTTGTGGGTACCGGTAGCCCTTGAGTAGTCAAGGAGAATACAGGGCCGCTGAGTGATGTCGCGAAGCACTAACGAACTTTTAGAACCTTTACTTGACCAACTTGGCCTTTAGGACGTAGTGAGATGACCGGCTTTGGTACAGTCCAAAGTTGGTAGATACTCGATACTACACTCATTGAGGGTTGGTTTCTTGGAATATTTCGGTCGCCATTAAAGAGGTTTGAGCTGAAACAATCAACAAGGAAACAATCCAGTGATATTGAGCTCCTTAGAACCCGGTTACTATTGCTAGGATAGGTTAAGCCAACTAAACTTCAAAAGGATACTTACCTATAAAATCCCATGCAAGCCTAAACTAAGAACTTGTTTGTTTTTCTTGTATATGCATACTTGTACATAACATCATGGACATTATGAGCATCATATGCATCCACTAACCATTTCAAGGACTTTGGAGATTCATCTTTGTTCTTGTTTTGTAGGATATGGATTCACTTCGCAGGAAAACTATCCAAGTCAACCTTGTAAGAATTCCTTAACAACTCAAGGAGCTAGCTTCAAGGATCCCTGAGAACTCTCCGTTCACCGAGAGACATGGTCACCTACTCAACTTGTTCACCTCCAACACGGATGAGGATATGATAAAGGTGCTCTTTTAGTTCTTTGATCCTTTGCACCATTGCTTCACATTTCCCGACTATCAGCCTGTGCCTACTTTGGAAGAATTCTCTCAACTCTTGAGGATTCCCATTCTCAATCAACTACCTTTCAACGGTACGGAAAGAGACCCAAAGCCAGAAGAGATTGCTCAAGCTCTGCACTTGCACTCATCCGATGTCATAACTTATTGGGAAACTAGAAGTGGTGTCAAAGGCTTCTTAGAAAAGTTTTTGTTTGAGAAAGCCCAAAGCTGTTGGAATTCCCTAGAATTGCAAGCCTTTGAGGAAATTGTGGCTCTCCTCATCTATGGGATGGTTTTGTTTCCCAATCCTGACCAACTAATAGATGTAAGTGCTGTCAAAATCTTCATGTCACGCAACCCAGTGCCTACATTGCTAGAGGATATCCTGCACTCTTTTCACACTCATACAATGAGGAAAAGAGGTGTCCTTATATGTTGCACTCCTCTCCTGGCAAGATGGTTTATTTCTCATCTTCCCCAATCAGTCTTAAAGAAGGAGCAAGGATTAAGATGGTCACAAAGGTTAATGACGCTCAAACATTCAGATATTCATTTGTGTTCCCGATCCAAAGAGAATGTTATCATTGTTGACTATTGTGGGGAATTCCCTAATGTCCCTCTACTTGGCATTAGGGGAGGCATCACCTATAACCCATGCTTAGCTCTAAGATAGTTTGGTTATGTCTGAAGGGATGGCCTGCACAAGATGTTGATTCAAGGCTTGGTATTCAATTATGACAACGACAATCAAGGTCTTCGCCAGAGATTCATCCGAGCATGGAGGATGCTAAACAAGTTGGACAGCAAGACTTTGGGGCACAAGAATTTCATCCCTCTAGAGCCTTACCTCAAGTGGGAACGAACCCGCGCTCAAAGTCTTTTGATGCCTTATCCTTCCATCCTTCCGATGATCATTGAGCCTATTAAGGAAGGAGAAGTTCCATACACTATCCTACATCCCGACATGCCCACATATCTGGAAGACCTACAAAGGAATTGGATACAGCTCAAAGGAGAGCGAGATACTTTCGAAGACCAATTCTATGCAAGCGAGAAGAAGGTTTTGGAACTCACTAGGCTACTTCATGAGGAGCAGACTCTAAATGCCTACATTGCACCAAAGAGGATGCGCACTACTTTTTTATCGTAGAGTTCTGCCCAAGGGGCATTAATGTACTCAAACTCTATTAATATAACGTCTGTTTCTTTTTGTCTAAAACAAACTTGAATCTTTAAAATCCTTGAAAACATTGCATATGAACATATCATGCATCATAACATGAACAGGTCTTTTGCAATGCGATTCCTCATCTCTCTACTGTTTATTTCAGTAAGATGGATCTCGAACAGACAATCAAAGATCTTCAAGTTCAAAACACGCAGTTTCAACAATTACTCACAACCTTGGCCAAAGGACAAGAGGAATTAAAGACAATGTTGGCCAAAGAGAAGAAGAAGAAAGAGAAGAAACCAACCGGTGTTGTAATCATGGGGAGAAGGTTTCAAGGACGGACTAGAAGAACCTTGAATTTCGCAACAACATCTGATGAAGGAAAAAGAAAGGAAACAGCGGTTCTGTCAGAATTTGAAGAGGAGGAAGAAGAGGAAGACTACTCTGAGGAACAGTATCCTCCAGCTGATGATAAGTACAGACATCTTGAAGAGCGTCTGAACTCTATGGAAATACAAAAGGTACCAGGTCTAGACTTTGAAGATTTGGGACTAGTGTCGGGAATTATGATCCCACTGAAGTTCAAAGTGTCGTTGTTTGCAAAATATGATGGGGTGTCATGTCCCAAGATGCACCTCCGATCATACGTGAGAAAGATTCAGCCGCACTCCGCTGATAAAGACCTGTGGGTGCATTTTTTCCAAGATAGCTTATCTGGAACACAACTCGATTGGTTCTACCAATTAGAAAGGGCTAATGTCCATAACTGGGAAGATCTCGCCGCAGCTTTCTATAAGCAATACCAATATAATGCTGATTTGGCGCCTACTCATACTCAACTTCAGAGTATGGCTATGGCTTCAAATGAGGGTTTCAAAGATTACGCGCAGAAATGGAGAGATCTAGCTGGGAGAGTGCAACCCCCTCTGTCTGAAAGGGAGTTGGTGGATATGTTCTTAGGCACTCTATCGGGCCCTTTCTTCAACCATTTGATTGGGATCTCATATGTGGGGTTTGCTGAGTTAATACTAACCGAAGAAAGGGTGGAAGCTGGCATAAAAAGTGGAAAAATTCAAAAGGATTCATCTGCCTCTATAGCTGCGAGAAAGCCTTTCATTGGGAAAAAGGAGATATCTGTTGTTTATCCATAAAGAAACCAGAGAGCTGAACACCGACCAATGGTAGAAGCTGTTATGATCCCAAAGCCTACATCTGATCAACCAAGAAGTAATCAACCGAGGGTGGAAAGTCCAGTCCGGCAATTCACCAAAATCAATATGACTCTAGCCCAGGTTTTACTGCATCTTCTGAAATCCAATTTGACAACTTTAAAAGAAGCTCCAAAGAACCCCAACACAGAACCCCCTTATTATCACCCAAATGCCCACTGCGCATATCATTCCGAAAGTCCAGGTCATGACACCAACAACTGTTGGGCCCTGAAAAACAAGATGCAAGACCTTATAGAGGCAAAAGAGATTGAGTTTGATGCGCCCGAGAAGCCAAACGTCATTTCTGCTCCTATGCCTAGTCATGATCATAACACCAATGCAATAGAAGAAGATTTGTTTGTTACTACAGTTGGTGAGCTCTTGACTCCACTCCCGATCATTAAAATAAGCTTGCTGAAAGCCGGTGTATTCCCGGGTTGTAATAAAGACTGCCATCTTTGCTTATCCTTACCAATTGTTTGCCCTTTGTTAAAGACAGGCATTCAACGCTTGATAGACGACCAAGAGATTCTGTTTGAAAGTGCTCTTGTTTCACCTGTTCCTGTTGAAGATGTTTCAATCATAACCATATCCAGCAATCCTTCCAGGGTCCTCAAAAGACCCGTTAGGATTACATCGGTTCCAAAAACTACTCCTCTTATAATCACAATGCCCGGGCCGGTCCCATATGAATCAGACAAAACAGTGCCGTGGAATTACGGTGGAGACATCTACTACCATGGTATCAAACAAGATGGGTTGGCCGCCGAAGAAATGAGCTCCGAAGAAGAAGACTCCAACATTAGCAATATTGCCGGAACCACTAAGATTACCCGTAGCGGTAGAATCTTCTCTCCAGAAATTGCCCCTCCAAAGGAAGTTTTTGGACCCGTGGATGTTCCAAAGGTTACCTCCATACCAATAATCCTATCTGCAAGTGCTCCTAATGACAAAGACGACACATCCTCTGCTGTTATCCCTACCAACACTCCAACTGCTAAAATTCGAGGAAAAAGTATTCAAGAAGAGCCTGTCCAGACAAAGGCTCAACCACTGACTATCCCCGAAGCCTCCAAGAAGGAAATGGAGGAGATCTTGAGAATAATAAAGAAGAACGACTACGACGTAGTTGATCAATTAGGGCAAAATCCCTCTAAAATCTCCATGCTGGCATTGTTTCTGTGTTCTGAGGCACATGCGAAAGCTCTGGTGAAGTTTCTGAAGACAGCCCATGTGCCTTAAGAGACGTTTGCTAACCAATTCCAAGATTGTGTGGCCATCTTGACAGCTGATAACGGCCTAGGTTTTTCTGATGCTGATTTGACACCGAGGGGGAGAAAGCACAGCGAGGCATTGCATGTCTCTGGAATGTAGAGGAACAACTCTAGCCCATGTTTTGGTGGACACTAGCTCATCTTTGAATGTTTTACCGAAGAAAGCTCTCGACAGCTTGGACTGCAAAGGACTGACGTTGAAACCCAGTAACATAGTCGTGAGAGCATTTGATGGCTCTAAAAGGATGGTCCATGGGGAGATAGACATCCCCGTAAAGGTTGGGACTCGGAATTTCAACTCAACCTTCTATGTAATGGACATCCGCCCCTCTTACTCCTGTCTGCTAGGATGATCGTGGATCCATAATGCCGGTGCTGTCACCTCTACACTACACCAGATGCTGAAATACCCGGTCCATGGAAAGATTATCACTGTCCACAGAGAGGAATAGTATATGATTATCCACCTCAATTCCTTCCGGTATGTGGAATTGGATGGCGAGTTCATCGAAACTCCTTTTCAACATTTCGAAGAGGTTCCCCAAGAGGTAGCAGTGACCAAGACTGCATCCCAGATTCCCAAGATCACAAAACCTCCGCTCCATATGTCATCTCTAAAGGACGCCAAAGCAGTAGTAGAAGAGGGTGGATGCACCATCTGGGGGAAACTTCCGGACATTCCGTATAAATCTGACAAGTTTGGCTTAGGGTTCACTTCAAGTGCTCAGAAGACTGTGCGCCATGCCCGTGCTGGAGGGCCACCTTTGAAGATTAGCAATCGAGAGGTCAATGCAGTGGAAGATGGTGAAGAGGATTGCAGCTTGGAGGATTGGATATTTCCTACTGTCAACGGAGGACTTTGCAATTGGGAAGCCAAAGACTTTGTTCCAATAACTTTCATCCCTTAGTAATTTATCTTTTACATTTCTGTTGGACTTGTAATATTCACAAACAATTCGCACATTTTAAAACCTTGTGTCTTGCCCGAGGCACAATGGTCCATTTGTAAGGGTTTTTATTTCATCTTCATATGACATTCAATTAATCATGGATGTTTTTCACATACAAACTTTTTTTGCTCATTGTTTTTCTTTTACATTTTATTGTTTAAAGATGGCTATACCCTTACACACACCCACACTCACAGATGAAGGTACCCCTCCATTCCGGATCCCATGGGTAACGATACTGCTATGGCCTTTTGTAACTCTGAGGATCTAATCTACCAAGCCGAAGACGAAGGTGAGGAAGATTGTGAAGTACCGGGGGAACTGGCCAGATTAGTACAACAAGAGGAAAGAGCTATTCAGCCTCATGAGGAACCGGTGGATACAATCAACTTTGGTACCAAGGAGGATAAAAAAGAAGTCAAGGTGGGTGTAAATCTAGAGCCTAGTGTCAAGGAGCATCTGATTCAGCTATTGTATGATTATGTTAAGATCTTTGCCTGGTCATACGAAGACATGCTAGGACTTGATATAGAAATCGTGGTACATCGTCTACCAACAAGAGAAGATTGTCCCACGGTAAAATAAAAAGTCTGACGCATGAGACCTGACATGTCAGAGAAGATCAAAGCGGAAGTCATGAAACAATTCAATGTTGGATTCTTGGCTGTCACTTCCTATCCTCAATGGGTTGCCAACATTGTTCTCGGGCATAAAAAGGACGGCAAAGTACGAATATGCATGGATTATAGAGATTTAAATAAGGCCAGCCCTAAAGTTGATTTTCCACTTCCCCACATCGATATCCTGGTTGACAATACGGCCCAACACAAAGTATTTTCCTTCATGGACGGATTCTCAGGTTATAACCAAATCAAAATGGCACCTGAGGACATGGAGAAAACTACATTTGTCACGCAGTGGGGCACATTCTGCTACAAAGTGATGCCATTCGGACTAAAGAATGTTGGGGCAACCTATCAGTGCGCCATGGTAACCTTATTTCATGATATGATACATCATGAGATAGAGGTCTATGTAGATGACATGATAGCCCAATCACAAACAGAAGAAGAACACTTGGATCACCTGCAAAGGTTGTTTGAAAGATTGAAGAAGTATAAACTAAGGTTGAACCCAAACAAGTGCACATTCGGAGTACGATCCGGTAAACTTTTAGGTTTTGTCATCAGTAACAAAGGCATTGAGGTCGATCCCTCCAAGGTTAAAGCGATACAAGAAATGTCTGCTCCTCGTATTGAGAAGGAAGTCAGAGGATTCTTGGGACGCCTGAACTATATTGCCAGATTCATTTCTCACCTGACAGCTACTTGTGAGCCAATCTTCAAACCATTGAAGAAAGATCAAGTAGTCAGATGGAATGATGAATGCCAGATTGCTTTTGACAAGATCAAAGAGTACTTACAAGAGCCTCCTGTTTTAATGCCACCAGTCGAGGGAAGACCATTGATCATGTATCTGACTGTTTTAGAAAACTCAATGGGGTGTGTATTGGGGCAGCATGACGAGTCTGGCCAAAAAGAGCACGCTATTTACTACCTGAGAAAAAAGTTTACCGACTGTGAAACCAGATATTCACTGCTCGAGAAAACTTGTTGCGCTCTGGCATGGGCTGCTCGCCGGTTAAGACAGTATATGCTGACTCATACTACCTTGTTGATATCTAAGATAGATCCGATAAAATACATCTTCGAGAAGCCTGCTCTGTCTGGGAGGATAGCTAGATGGCAGATGATCCTAATAGAATATGACATACAGTATACTACCTAGAAAGCTATAAAGGGCAGTGTGCTAGATGATCATCTTGCTCATCAGGCTATAGAAGATTATCAGTCCATGAAGTTTGAATTCCCGGATGAAGACATCATGACATTAGACAACTGTGAAGAAATCAGACCATATGACGGACCTGAACAAGGATCCCGATGGACCCTGTTCTTTGATGGGGCATATAATGCACTTGGTAATGGTATCGTCGTTGTACTCATATCTCCGAAGGGGTGTCATACTCCCTTTACTGCCAGACTTTGCTTCAACTGTATGAACAACATGGCGGAATATGAAGCATGCATCTTTGGTCTCAAGGCTGCCATAGACTTGGGAATCAAATCTTTAGATGTATTTGGAGATTCAGCTTTGGTCATCAGTCAGATCAAAGGGGAATGGGAAACTAAACACCCAAACCTTATCCCTTACAAAGAACATGTTTTGACATTGCTACCACATTTTGAGGAGATTACCTTCGAACACTTCCCGCGAGAAGAAAATCAGCTAGCAGATGCTCTAGCCACAATGTCATCTATGTTTAAACTTAATTGGGATAACGAGGCTCCCCAAATCACCATTGAACGAATGGATGAACCAGCACACTGTCACGAGATTAATACTGAAGAGGTAGTGGACCAGCCTTGGTTTCAAGAAGTCAAGAGGTATCTCGAGGCTCAAGAATATCCAGAAGGAGCTTCGATCAATGATAAAAAGTTCTTAAGGAGATTCTCTGCTAAGTTCTTCCTGAGTAATGGCATCCTATACAAATGCAATCATGACTTTGTTCTGCTTCGGTGCATGGATAAGGTTGAAGCTGAAAATATCATGGCTGAATTACATGAAGGTACTTTTGGCACTCACTCCAGTGGGCATACGATGGAGAAGAAAATCCTACGGGTAGGCTATTACTGGTCTACCATGGAAGTAGACTGCTATCAACACTCTCGAACATATCATAAGTGTAAAATTTATGCTGACAAGGTGCACGTGCCTCTGGTTCCTCTGAATGTATTGACGGCTCCTTGGCCCTTTGCTATGTGGGGAATAGATATGATTGGAGAGATCAAACTGGCGGCTTCCAATGGACACCGCTTCATCTTGGTGGCCATTGACTACTTTACAAAGTGGGTCGAAGCAGCTTCCTTCGCTTCCGTTACAAAGAATGTTGTTGCCCGCTTCATCAAGCAAAATCTCATTTGCCGGTACGGCATCCCAGAAAGGATCATCACTGATAATGGTACAAATCTTAACAACACTATGATCACCGCCTTGTGCAAGCAATTCAAAATTCAGCATCACAATTCTTCTCCCTACCGGCCAAAGATGAATGGTGTTGTTGAAGCTGTAAATAAAAACATTAAAAAGATCATACAAAAGATGACAGTCACGTACAAAGACTGGCATGAGATGTTACCATTCGCTCTCCACGGGTACCGCACCACGGCTCGCACATCAATTGGGGAAACACCTTATTCTTTGGTATATGGCATGGAAGTTGTTTTGCCAATTGAGGTCTGAATCCCCTCTCTGAGGATTATGAAGGATGCAGGTTTGAATGAAGACGATTGGATCCATCCTCGACTTGATCAACTGAACTTAATTGATGAAAAAAGACTTACTGCTGTCTACCATGGTCAAATGTATCAAAAGCGAATGATCAAGGCTTTTAACAAGAAGGTCAGGCGTCAAATATATCAAGTTGGGGATCTAGTGACAAACGTATCATTTTGCCACAAAGTGATCCCAGGGGAAAATGGACTCCTACCTATGAAGGACCATTTGTAATCAAAAGCATATTCTCCAGTGGGGCAATGATCTTGACCACCATGGACGGTGACGACGTGTCACACCCTGCGAACGCAGACATAGTCAAAAGATACTACGCATAAGAGACCTGCTAGGTTGGCATACTTAGGCAAAAAAGGGGCATCACGGCGAACCAAAAAGGTTCGGGAAAAAATTAGGGATAAAATATAAATAAAAAAATGTACACCCGGCAAGTTGAAAACCGAAAGGGCGACTTGGGCAAAAAGGGTTTCCCAGTGGACTGAAAACCCGAAAGGGCGGTCCAGGAAAAAGTTAGGGAATTAAAGCATATGACTATGTCCCGTCGGATCACTTTGCGGACAACCTTTGACTTCCACTAACAAACTCGGAGTTTCTGATCAATTCAATCATCTCTGGACGAAGCAACAAGTAGACAAGATATTCGGAGATACGAAGGCTATAGCAGAATGGGAACCCCATGGGATTATTACACATGGCCATCTTTCTTTGTATAAATTTTTCTTATTTTTATGACACCATTCTCTTACTAGAATGTTTGTCTCCCTTGTACAAAATAATTACTCAAAGTCAATACAAAGATATCTCTTTGAAAGTACAAAAAAATTATTTGTTTTTTCTTTACAATTGTGTTTTGTTTGCAAAAACGTCCAATGATTCATTGATAAACATATGCATTTGAACATAATCATTGTTTACAAATAAACAAGATGAGAAAGATAATCAATGATAGGTTGAAAGGACGGGAAAACATTCCTAATTCCATATTCCCCAGCAAGTTGTTATGAAACCTGGAATCCGACCAGACACCAGCTAACTTTTGATTCTCTCCAGTCAAGGGTAACTCCCCAATAAAGCGGCAAATAACTGAGACTCCTGAACTTTCAAGCAGAAATCACCTTTCTCACAACGGAATTTTCAATAATCCCCAACGGAACAAAACTCCCACTACCCAGTAGACCGAAACTGCTAGTTTATCAATTCCCGGTAGAGATCGCCCAATTTCTTCAAATTCCTCAGTAGGTTGTTGTGAAGCCTGGAATCCGACCAGATAACAGCTAACTTTCCAATTCTCCCCAGTAGAATAAAAACTCCCAATGATTAATCCCCAGTAGAAGTCGTCAAGATTCTCATGTTTCCCCAAGCAGATCTTACGAGCATCACAACGGAATTTCCCTTACAACAAGAGTTTATTTTTCTCAGCAGAAATTCATTAACACTTCAACTTCAAGACATGAAGACTTACATATCCCCAGCAACATTCAGGGATTTATTTTCCTCAATCAAACAGCAATACAACAAATTAGCTTATGTGCACATACGTTACATCCACATACCATAAAGCAACTACATTGCATCATACATTTCATGCAATATAACTTTGTCTCAGCTAACGTTTTACCCTTTTCAGGATAAGGTTAACAGCTACCACTAACAAGATGCAAAATTTTGATACAGTTCAGATACACTCCAGATACGGAAGCCATTCTGATACTCATTCAGATTTCAACTTTTGATACAGTTTAGATACGCTCCAGATACGAAAGTCATTCTGATACTCATTCAGACTTCAACTTTTGATACAGTTCAGATACGCTCCAGATATGGAAGCCATTCTGATACTCATTCAGATTTCAACTTTTGATACAGTTCAGATACGCTCCAGATACAAAAGCCATTCTGATACTCATTCAGATTTCAACTTTTGATACAGTTCAGATACGCTCCAGATACGGAAGCCATTCTGATACTCATTCAGATTTCAACTTTTGATACAGTTCAGATACGCTCCAGATACGGAAGCCATTCTGATACTCATTCAAATTTCAACTTTTGATATAGTTCAGATACGCTCCAGATACGGAAGTCATTCTGATACTCATTCAGATTTCAACTTTTGATACAGTTCAGATATGCTCCATATACGGAAGCCATTCTGATACTCATTCAGACTTCAACTTTTGATACAGTTCAGATACGCTCCAGACACGGAAGCCATTCTGATACTCATTCAGATTCAACTTTTGATACAGTTCAGTCCAGATACGCTCCAGACCCGGAAGCCATTCTGATACTCATTCATACTCATTATGGATAGGCTCTAGAAACGGACGCCATTCTGATGTTTAAACTTGCAGATTACATCTCAACAAACACTCTTGTATGGCATCTATAAGCCCATCTCCAACAGGATTTTATCACCTCTTCAAATGGCATCTTTAAGCCCATTTCTCCTATCACTGCCGAGTGCAAATTTCTGGGCACTCTAATGTCCAATTATCTTCCACCTTCGAGTCGCGAATGGCAAATATCACCAATCTAACTCTTCAGGTTAAAGAAGATTGAACAGGGGCAGCTGTTGTACCCCAAAATTTGCCCTCTCATTTCTCAAGAAAATCACCCTGAATTCTCAAAGTTTTCTCTTATACAAATCAAAACCTTGAACTATCATTTATTTCCAAGCAAGCCATTCATAAGGGCAAAATGGTCATTTACAAGTTGAGAAGTCAAATTTGACTTTTGGATCAAAATCAAATCTAAAAAATCATATTTCATCAAGACATGTTGGAATATGAAGTTTGTTTCATCAAGAAGCTCAAAAGTCAAATTTTACCTTGGAAAAGTTAAATTCTAAATGCTTAGAAATTTTCTAAAGTATTTAAGAAAAATGACATTTCAGAACATCTGAACCAATCTCCAGGCAGGAACAGTCAGAAGTTGTAAACATGGTTCAGCACATAACCTTCAATCAGAACATGGTTTTTTTCAGCAGCTACGCAAGTTCAGTCAGGGTTTGCTAGAGGAATGCAAAGAAAGCAACGAAGCCTAAAAGCTCCTTCAGAACATGCTAGAATCAGAAGGTAAGGGGGGTCAGAAGATTGGGTGTTACGCTGAAGCAGAATCTCTAAGTCCAGAGTTTTCAGAGGTAAATCAAAAGAACATGCTGGAAAGTCAAGGAGAACCCTCAGAATTTACTGAGGCAGCAGGATACTGAGATCAGAACTTGGGTGCGTTGTTCTAGAATTTGCTGAAGTAGGAATTGCTGGCTTAGATTTAAGTAATGATGCAAATCTCATTTTAGAAGATTTCTTATTCTTGACCAATCTCATCACCATTTAATGCTGATTAATGCTCACAACCACTTTTGAGCATTTGTCCAAAGGATCTCTCCACATCCAGCATAACAACGCTCTTGTGCAGATTTAGGTATGGGTTCATGCGCTACTTTTCGCTCATGGGTGTCACTTTTCCTTAATCCTCGCTTACTAACCTAGCCTAGGCTAAAAACTGTCAATCATCACAAATTTTTATGAACTTTTCTTCAAGAGTAAGTCAGCATCTAGTGCATGATATTGGCGCCACTTAACGTTTTAAAAACCCACAAAGCTTTGCCTATAAATAGAACACCTTTGTCCATTGAAAAAGGAAGGGGTCCAAGTTCAGAAAAATTGCTGGAAAGAAACATAAAGTTTTAGCAAGAAAACACCTTGAATCTCTGCCCAAAATTCCCAAAGCTTCAAAAAACTGTAAACACAGCATACCAACCATTAACTTTGAATCTCCTACTTTCAAACTCCATTTGCCCTCAAAATATTTCTTGACTAAGAAATACCCATACAGTTTTCTAACTCATATATATACCCTTCATCCATCCATTCAAAGAACTTGTCCAGAACATCATCAGAATTAAGGCTAACTCCAGTCCATAGATTTTTTTCCAGCTGCAAGGTAAGCACTTGCTGACCCTCACCACATTGCTTAAACATCACCAGAATTGCATGCTCAAAAACACAATGTAGATATCATGCTTTTGATGTTGTTCATGTTGAGGTTTTCACGCATTTGTACGCTTAAGTAGAGAACGATTCAGTATAGAACTTACCTCTGATTTTTGGTTCTGACTTCTGAAATGCCATGACACTTGCTGAAAATGTCCTAGGCATGCCTTCTGTTTTATGGAAAAATAACCAAATTGCAGATGTTCTGACTAGCATGGAGGGAGACCAAGTTCTGACTTTGACGCCAGAACTTCTGGGTTCTGTTTTGTCATCAGTAATATCAAAACTTCTGAAAATTATTGTGTGCCCAGCAGGTTCAGAACTTCTGACCCCATACATTTTCACTAACAGGTTTCTGTTTTGCAGCGTACCAGGTCAGAACTTCTGACCTCTACATTTTCACTAACAGGTTGCTATCCTGCAGCAGGCCAGGGTCAGAACTTTTGACTTCCTCTCAGCAGCATGCTAACTCTTTTCCTTTTTCTTTCTTTCTTCCCCTTGTTATTTTCTTTATTTTTCTCATTGATACTCCCCATTCATAAATTTGTACCCCCATCCCCTAAATATTGTAATAGCGTAGGACTTTACATTTCCGCATTTTTATCGCTTTCAAGTGTAAATGTTAGTGATTAGGATATGTATGGCAAGATAAAATCAATGAAATAAAAAATCCTAATTCAAGATAAAATCATGCATGCAATCAAACACACATGCACACAAACACCCTTAGGGTTTCTCCACTTGGTTGCTTTATACAAAAATAGCCATGTTATGCATGCAAAGTATCTTGGTAAAACAAACAAAATCAAAAGATCATAGTCCCTCGATGACGTTATTCAAAGTTGCTTTATAAAATGATCTTAGTCCCTCGAAAATACTAAGATACTTTGCAACATTGCTAATCATGGTTATACGATGACCCACGCTCGTCCTGTTAACATCCAAAGATAGGTTTGCTTACCAAATCAATGGTAAGACAACAATGTCAAAGGAATAAAAAATGAACAAGAAAGACATTTGAGTAGGTAGATTACTCCTAGTTACTTGCTCTATTTTTCAAGCAAACATCCTTGCTATTTTTCAAAACAAACACACACATGTTTCCAAACAACTTATAAACATTGAAAACATTTTCAAAAAGACAAACATTTTTGTATACATTCTTAAAAATGAGAATCATTACAAAGATTTCCTAAACGAATGGCCTCTTTTACAAAATACTTTCAAAACCACACCAAACACATTTTCAAGCAACAAAAGCAAGTGATCTAGCAAGTAACTAAGAGCTCATGGAAAACCATGGATGAAAAGGGTGCTAATACCTTCCCTTTTCATAATCTACCCCCCGAACTCAAGAAACAATCTCAAAGGTAGTTCTTGTGCTTTTCACCTTTCCTTTTGGATGAAAGAAAAGTCGGTGGCGACTCTTGGTAACCGCAACATTTGCAAACACAAACGCAAACCCTCAAGTCAGTTCTCCCACCGTATCTCAAATACATTATTAAAAAAGTTCTTCTCAATATGCATAACATCAAGATTATGGCGCAACAAATCATCTTTCCAATACGGGAGGTCCCAAAATATACTTATTTTTGTCCAATTATGTGTGACTCCATATCCTTCAATTCTATATGCTTTGCCAGTATCTATAAATTTTGGTAGTTCGCAAACTTGGTTCCATATATCACCTGGTGACAATCGAGGCAGAGGCAGATCTGTTACTTGTTCGTCTTTTTTAAAATATGTCTTGTTTCTTCTATAGGGATGATTTTTTGGTGGGAATTTTTGGTGACAGTCAAACCACGAGCTTTTCCCCCCTTTATCCAACGTAAGCGCTTTGGTGTATACCATGCAATGCAGACAACCCATTTTGCCATGCGTACCCCAACCAGACAACATGCCATATGCTGGAAAGTCATTAATGGTCCACATCAAGGTAGCTCACGAAGTATAGTTTTTTTACGGGTGTTGTACCCCAAAATTTGCCCTCCTATTTTTACTCAAAACATGCTCCTAGAGGTACTCAATTGCTCAAGGTTGACCAAGAATTGATCAGACAAATTCTCCTCCTAAGCAATGAACCTCTAACTAGGGTTTCACTTTTCATCAAGATGTATGAGATCCAAAGGTATCTAATGTTTTCCATTGTCCTAATATGCCTTCAAGATTGCCCATGCCAAGTTTCATGCCTTGCACTACAAGTTTGCTCAGTCAATGGCTCAAATGTTTGAAAATCAACTATACTAGGTCAAAAGTCAATTGTGGCCCAAATACAGTCAAACTTCATGATTTTTGGTCAACATCAACATTTTTAAGTGATATCCATCATTTAATCAAGGGTTGATCATGATTCCTCAAGAAATGCTCATAATCTATCAAAGGTCAAGAATTGCTAAATTAGGGTTTCTATAGGAAAAGTCAACCAATCTTTGACCAAGCATAACTTTCTCATACTTTATCATAAATTTTCCCACCAAATCTCATTTTGAAGAGAATCCAATCCCCTACAACTTCTCTTCAGCACATAAGTTCAAGAGATTCACCATTTGAAAGATATGATCTCAGACATTACAGGTCATTTTCAAAAAGTCAACAAAAGACACTTTTTTCCAAGTCCTTTTACATTAAGATAAAATCTTCAAATGCAAAATTAATCAAAAGAGAGACTGAAGTAGACATCTTGGGCTTTCCAAAACGTACAAGATCATCATCATGATATAAAAATTGAGCAAGTTACGGCTTTCCCAAGTTTAGAAAATTTTGGAAATTTCAAGAATGGTGCATTGAGCAAATTTGAACTTTTGAACCAATGGCTTAACTTTTTAAGGTTCCAATATCTCCCTAAGCTTATTAAGGACCTCTCAATTCATTTTGGAATGACCATGATTTTCCTTGTATTTTATTTTGATTTTATTTGATTTAAAATTAAATAAAAAGGAAGAAATACTAGAAAATATAGGCCATAACATTTAGGCCTGACTTGGCCCATTAAGAGGACCCATTTTTCGTGCAAAATTCATCACAAATGTCCAGATACATTGCATTGATCAAAAGAGGCAAGAACATGCAATTATGGCATTCTTTCAAAGTGCTTAATTTTTCTTTCATGGACCGTGATTAAGAATGATTCTTGCCATAATATTGTATCCTCTATATCTCCTCTATATAAGGAGCATGTTAGCAAGCCAAAACACACGCCTACACACTGTACAAGAGCTCTACCAAATTTGCAAAGAATTGTCCAAATCGTGAAAATTCAAATTCACACTTCCAGCCCTTTTTAATCCAATCCAAGGACTCCATCAACATCCCAAGACTTCCAAGAGTTGAATCCAGTCCATATCCACGCCTAAGATACCCTGAAATTGACCAACCCAATCACTCACTTTTTGGTAAATTTCTTGATTTCATATTGAATTAACCTTTCTCAGTGTTTGAATCATATTCAGGATGACATATAGAGCAGGACCAACGTAATACATGTGAAAAAAGGGGCTAGAACAAGATCGTACCATTTCTAGGACACGGTTTGTGTTCTTCACTATATCTCATGTTACAGGCTGTGCCAAAGTGAATAGACCCCATAATCATATTCAAGGGGAAATTTCGTGTGGGGTAGAGATCTTTGCATCCATTTATACTTACATTTGCTGAATTTTGCAGATTTGAGTGACCCGAGAAGATGAACGGAGTTTGACTCCGGCGTCCCTCTGGTTGAACGTGTTGTCATTCCCCTATTGGCCAGTCAAAGCAGCACGCGCATTTTTTTTATTTTCAAATAATAGCTCTGATTTTCTGATATAATAATTTTGTTTTGTTATAAGTAATAAATGATCAAATGGTTCAGCTGGCAATGAAGCGTGTGTGTAAGGGAGAGGACCTGGATTCGAGTCCCAGGTCTAGTGTTTTTGCATTTTTCTAACATATTATATGCAGATCCAGTGCCCCTCATGACCAGTTGATCATCATACACCATCAGTCTAGGCCATCAGATGTACATCTGATCAGGACCAACGCATCCAACGTACAAGCGCACCATGTGCCATCAAGGCTGCTCCTCACTGAATCCCAGTACAGCTTCTGAGCTCCCTCTGGATTGGGCCTAGCAGATTTTCAACACCCCCCCCCCCCATTTGCTTTTGACAGCTAGGCTCATGTCTTTTGTTTGTTATTTTCTACTTTTTGTTTTTTAAGTTACTATTTATTTGTTTTCAAAAAAAAAATCTTAATAATAAAAAATCAAAAAAAAAATAGATTTAGGTTTTTCTAAAATTATATTAATTAATTAATTAATCATTTTAATTTTATTTTATCAACTTAAAATAAATTAGACTTAGGTTCATTTTAATTTAAATTATTTTCTTAATAAAAAATACAAAATATATGAGAATTGGGGTTTATTTCATTCAACTTCTATTTTCTTAATTAAAAATAAATTTAGAATTAATTATTCTCTTAACAAAACAAAAAAAAAAGATTTTTTTTTACTTAGAACTTTATTTTAGGTTCTCTTAGACGTAATATTTATTTCGCGCGTGTTAATTTTTTATTCTCGCATTTTATAAATATTGTAACTCCTTATGGATGTAATAGTTTTAGATTTAAAATCCGGCACTTTATTTCATGCACTCTTTTTTATGTAACTCTCCCAAACCCATGTAATAGTTTAGGATTTACTTTTTCTGCATTTTATTTTCCGCACCTTTACTGCTTTATTTTGATATATTATTGTTAGTAAATAGGTGTGTATGGAAAGACTGTAAATTAAAATGTTAGCTAACCTAACAAAAAGACAAAAATAACTGAATCTCAACACATATGCATATATACACCTCTAAGGTGTTGGTGTAAGCCATAGAGGCCAATACTTTTGGTACTTGTATCGAATTATTTATTAATAATAAAAGGCATTTCTTTATTATGTTTGCTTTCCAAAATAATAAAGTCCCTAGAATGGTTTATTGGTTTAATGAAATGTTAAGTGTGACTTAATCGTGAGATCCCATTAAACATAAGACATTATTCTTAAAGTATCCGTAGTCAAGCTTTAATGTGAAGTGGGATAACATTAAAGAATTAAGATTATTATGAATATAGATTGATGATCACATCTCATGGATCATAGATAAGGAGTTATCAAGTCTTGACATAGGTATGAATATTAGGAGTAATATTTATACTGGATTGACCCGCTATGAGAATACTACATAGAATGTTATGCAAAGTGTCATAAGTTATTCTCATGATGATAATGGTGTATACCACCCTTCGACCTGAAACCACTATGGACCCTATATGTAGAGTCAAGTACTTTATTGCTGATCAAACGTCATTCGTAACTGTATGACTATAAAGACGGTTGATGGGTACTTCACAAAGCATGCTAAGGGACATGAGTGACCTAGATGGAATTTTCTCATCCTACATAACAGGATAAATGTCTAAGGGCCCAATATTGAACTGGACAAGGGTGACACAGTGTATGCCTTGTGTTCAATATAGACATGAGGGAAAAAGGGTAATTGTACAACACAAATATTATCACGGAAAAGGTTTGGTCAGATCACGTGACATTTTCGTGACTTGGGTAACAGTGATGTGTTGCTAGATACCACTCACTGTTTATTATATTAAATGTGTGATTTAATATAATTGCCAATGTCGCGAAAACCTACAGGGTCACACACATAAGGACAGGTTGATGAGAGATAGAATAAATAAGGAACACCGTAAGGTACGGTGCACTTAAGTGTAATACGGAAAGTGGTAAGGTACCACGTGGATAAGTGATATATGGTACATCATAAGGTATGATGTCCATAAGCTTAATTGGGCTTTTAGCTTATAGCCTTAATTGGGCTTTTAGCTTGTAGCCCACACGAGTGATTCTATAAATAGATCCCTTGTAATGAAGAAATTTCACTTGATGCAATTTCGTTTTTGATTCTCTCTCTCACTCAAGGTTTCCGTTCGTGATCAGCTAGCACTATGACCGGAAGCGACCTGTTCGTGTGGACTGAGTAGAGGCGTTGTTCTTCATCAACGCTTGTGATCACAACATCAAAGGTCTGAATCGCCACAAGAGGTAAATATTTCTATCACTGACCATGCTCATTCGTAAGGATCGCTAAAGGAAAATTTTAAATTCTGCTGCGCTTTTGATCGCAATTTTACTTCATAAGGTACGCCCACTTCGGTTGTCTTTCAGAAAATAAAGCAGTCATGTCTCTCGAGAATGGGGACGCTTTAGCAAAGACCCGTAAAATCAAAAGATCGTAGTCCCACGATGACCCTACGGTGTTGCCTTTCGGTAAATGATCTTGTCCCTTAAACAAAATTGCTAAAGCGTCTCCATATGTTGCCTTTATGACTGTAAAACGTCTCGTCGATCGTCCCTCAACATTTAATGATAAGGCTACCTACTCACTAATAGTAGGATAGCATTGTCTAAAGCAAAAGAGGAAAATAACGACCCTTTTCGAGTAATAAAGTAGATAGTTGTTAGAAGTTTGCTCAAACATTTTGCACTTACACAAAAAACTACTTTTCCAAAACAATTTCAAAACATATTGTATACTTTCTCCACTATCCCGAGAAACATTACAAAGTTTGTCATACTAAGGCGTTTTCAAAACATTTTCAAACACAAAGCATAAAGGTATTTTAAAATGAGCAAACCTCTAAGAGCCCGTGGAAAACCACGGATGGAAAGGGTGCTAACACCTTCCCTTTCCATAATCTACCCCCTTACTCAGAAAACATCTCGAAAAGGTCTTTTTATGTTCTTTTCACCCTTTATGTTGTTGGATAAAAGAAAAGTCGGTGGCGACTCTTGCTTACCGTACATTTGCAAATACAAAATGCAAACCAGTATAACAGTCGGTTCTGCCACCGTATCACAGAACTAGCGACTCTGCTGGGGAGAAAAGTGGGGTTTACCTTAGAGTTAGTTCATCTTTAAACTGCTTGTTGTGCTTTGTTTTCTTTACTTTTGAGGGCTTGTTTGGGTTGTTACTAAAATATCATACACCTGGATCTGGGGAACCTTATTAGGTAAGTAGCAATAAACCATGGAGGTTGTACGGTGTAGACCGATATGGAAGAAGTTGTGGCTACGTTAGCGTGATACTCTGGATTGTACTAATGTTCCTTGAGTAAGTCGAGGATAACATTAGGATTCCTCATAGTGTCACTAAGCGCTAACTGACCTTTAGAACCTTTAATTGACTCATCCTAGCCATTAGGAAGTAGTGAGATAATCGGCTTTAGTTCCGACCAAAGATTGGTTGATACTCGATACTACACTCATTGAGGCTGGACTTTCAGGATTTTTTGGCTGCAATACTTCGGTGCGGGGCTTACCTTAAAACCCCATGCAAGCCTTTGAACCTAAGGTCTATTGTGTGATTCGCTTGTGTTTATCTATAATTTTAAGCATAATCATGACATCATAAACATCATGACATTCATATATACTAATCATTTCAAGGACCTGTTGGATTTACCTCTTTGCTGTTTTGTAGGATATGAATTCAAGTCGCAGAAAAACCATTCGAATTCACTTCACAGAAGTTCCTCCCAAGCTCAAAGAATTAGTCTTGAAAATTCCCGAGGACTCATCATTATACAAAAGACATGGCCACTTACTCAGTTTGGTTACCATCGGATTTGATGAAGGTTTGATGAGTGTCTTATTCCAGTTCTTCGACCCTAAGCACCATTGTTTCACATTCCCCGATTATCAACTGGTGCCTACCCTGGAGGAATTCTCTAAGCTACTTGGTTTACCTATATTGGAGCGAGTACCTTTCACTGGTTTAGAACAAGACCCAGATTCTGAAGATGTTGCCGTAGCCTTGCACTTGAAGCCATCTGACATTGAGTCCAATTGGGAAAAAAGAAGTGAAGTTAAGGGTCTCCTTGCAAATTTCCTGATGAAGAAAGCTCAGATTTTCCTGGATGTTATGAGTTATCATGCCTTCGAAGATGTATTAGCCCTCTTGATCTATAGGTTGGTCTTGTTTCCTAATTCATATCAACTTATAGATGTGAATGCCATCAACATTTTCCTTGCTCACAATCCAGTTCCTACATTGCTCGGGGATATCCTACATTCTCTCCATACTCGTACTCTGAAGAAGCGAGGAACTCTCATGTGTTGCACCTCTCTGCTATATAGGTGGTTTATTTCGCACCTTCTTCGGTCAATAATACATAATTATTTCGGCTTAAGGTGGAGTCAAAGACTAATGTCTCTCTCCCACTCCGACATCCATTGGTGTCCTCGCTCTCAAGAATACATTTCTTTTATTGATTGCTGCGGAGAATTTCCTAATGTGCCACTCCTGAGTATTAGGGGAGGCATCACCTACAATCCTTCTTTAGCACTATATCAGTTTGGCTATACACTGAGAGATGGTCCACCGGATATGCTCATCCAGGGTATTGTGTTCAACTACTCAGATGATTTGCAAAATTATCGTCAGAGGTTCATCCGTGCTTGGGGTATTATTAAGAAGACTAGTAGTAGGACTTTGGGGCACAAGAACTCCATCCCTTTGGAACCTTACCTCAAATAGGTGCGAGATCGAGCCCAAAGTCTTATGATGCCATACGATGCCATGTTATCGGTGATCTGGGAACCTATTGTTCAAGGGGGCGAGTCTCGTATTATTCTCCATCCTGATATGCCAACCAACTTCGAAGAGTTGCAAAAGTCTTGGATCCAGCTTAAGGGGGAACGAGATACTTTTGAGGCTCAATTCTATGCAAGTGAGAATAAGGTGCTGGAATTAACAAAACAACTTCATGAAGAGAGGAATCTCAACACCTACCTCAACACCAAGAGGATGCGCCCATGGGAGACTTAGGAACTTCCTTTCATTATCTATCCATGTGTAATCTTGTTTCTTTAAAAAATTTCTAATAAAAGGTTTTGTTTATTATTTTATTTAAAAAAGCTTAAATCCAATAAGGTCCTTGAAAACATTGCATAAGCATATCATGAATCTCATCGCATAAACAGGTTTCAAAGCAGGGTTCTTATCTTCTTTGTTGTTTATTTCAGCAAGTAAAGAAATGGCTCTTGAACAAAACATCAAGGATCTCCAGGCGCAAAACGCCCAGTTCCAGCAAATGATTGTGGCTCTAGCTAAAGGGAATGAAGATCTGAAAGCCCTCATACTGAAGGATAAAAAGAAGAAGCCAAAGAAACCAGCTGGTATGGTGAACTTGGGAAGAAGGATTAGAGGACCAGTGCGGCGAGCTTCTGAGCTGGTAACTTCATCAAAGGAAGGAGACAATCAAGAAGAGGAACCAAGAGAGGAAGACTCCAGTCTAAAGGAATCCAATGATGAATCTGACTATGATGAGGAGCAGTATCCTCCTGCTGATGAAAAATATAAACAGCTGGAGGATCGTTTGAATGCAATGGAAATACAGAAGGTACCAGGTCTAGATTTTGAAGATTTGGGTTTGGTTTCTGGGGTTGTCATCCCACAGAAGTTCAAGGTTCCGATGTTCGCAAAATATGATGGGGTCTCATGTCCCAAGATGCATCTCTGATCTTATGTGAGGAAGATTTAGCCTCACACTATAGACAAGGACTTATGGGACCACTTCTTTCAGGACAGTCTATCTGGGACTCAGCTAGAGTGGTTCTATCAGTTGGAGGGGACCAATATTCGTAACTGAGAAGACCTGGTTGTTGCTTTCTACAAGCAGTATTAGTATAATGCAGACCTTGCTCCCACCCGTACACAACTCCAAAGCATGTCTATGGGTTTGAGCGAAGGTTTTAAAGACTATGCTCAGAAGTGGAGGGACTTAGCAGGAAGAGTCCAACCCCCTCTGTCTGATAGGGAGTTAGTGGATATGTTTTTGGGTACTCTATCTGGTCTGTTTTTCAACCATCTGATTGGAAGCTCCTCATCTGGTTTTACTGAGCTAATTTTAACGGGAGAAAGAGTGGAAGTGGGTATTAGAAGTGGAAAGATTCAAAAAGATACCTCCTTAAGTGCAGGAAAGAGACCTTTTGTGGGAAAGAAAGAGGTCAATGTTGCTTACAGTCAAATAAATCAGGGTAGAACCGAACACCGTCCAACGGTAGGGGCTGTAATGATATCCAAGCCTGCAACTACTCAACAGTGGAACAACCAGCCTAGAGCAGAAAGGCTTATGAAACAGTTTACCCGGATTAATATGACTTTGTCTCAAGTTTTTCCACACTTATTGAAGTCCAATCTGGTAACCTTGAGGGAATCTCCCAAGAATCCCAACATTGCCTCTCTTTGCTACAATCCAAATGATCGGTGTGCCTGCCATTCTGAGACTCTGGGGCATGACACGAATGATTGTTGGGCTTTGAAGAACAAGGTGCAAGACCTTATTGATTCAAAGGAGGTTGAATTTGATCCCCCTGAGACTCCCAATGTCATAACTGCACGCATGCCCAAACATGGCTCGGGAATCAATGTTATTGATGTTGTCTCTGCCATAAAAGATGTTGACAGTAGTTGTGACTTGGACAGCTGGATCTTCCCTACTACCAACGGTGGACCCAGTAACTGGACAACTAAAGACTTTGTGGCGATTACTTTTATTCAGGAGTAATTGTCTTTTTTTCTGGATATGTAATAAATGAATAATATAAACTCTTTGGCCTTGTGTCTTCCCCGGAGCACAGTGGTTTATTTGTGAGGGTTATCATTTTTCAATGTCATATGTCATTAATAAAGCATTGGACGTTTTCGCATACAAATTTTGCGCTCTTTATTTTTTCTTTTCTACTTTTATTTTTTCAATGCAGCTATGCTCTTACACACACTCACGCATCAAACTGTAGATCCATATCCACTATGGATCCCATTGGTAACGGTTCTTCTATTGTCGGTTATGACTTTGAAAATCCAATCAACCAAGCTGAGGACGAAGGTGGGGAAGATTTCGAGGTACCGGGAGAACTTGCTAGACTGTTACAACAGGAGGAAAGGGCTATACAGCCTCATGAAGAGCCAGTTGAGACAGTGAATCTGGGTACAGAAGATGATAGAAAAGAAGTCAAGATAGGTGCAAATTTAGAGTTTAGTGTCAAACAGCGATTGATTCAGTTGTTGCATAATTATGTCGAGATCTTTTCCTTGCCATACAAAGACATGCCAGGACTTGATACTGATATCGTGGTTCATCGCTTGCCGACAAAAGAGGACTGCCCTCCAGTAAAACAAAAGGTTCTTCGTATGCGCCCTAAAATGTCAGAGAAGATCAAAGTTGAAGTTATGAAGCAGATCAACATTGGGTTCTTAGCCATCACATCCTATCCATAATGGTTTGTTAATGTAGTTCTAGTGCCTAAGAAGGACGGCAAGGTACGTATGTGTGTAGACTACACAGACTTGAACATGGCAAGCCCCAAGGATGACTTTCTGCTTCCCCACATTGATGTTCTGGTTGACAACACCGCACAACATAAGATTTTTCCCTTCATGGATGGTTTCTATGGTTACAATCAGATCAAGATGACACCCAAAGATATGGAGAAGACAACCTTCATCACACAGTGGGTCACTTTATGTTACAAAGTGATGCCATTTGGGTTGAATAATGTTGGGGCAACCTATCAGCGAGCTATGGTAGCTTTGTTCCATGATATGATTCACCATGAGATAGAGGTCTATATTGATAACATGATAGCCATATCTCAAACGAAAGAAGGGCACCTCGATCACTTATAAAATCTGTTTGATAGGTTGAAGACATACAAGTTGAGATTAAATATGAACAAGTGCACCTTCGGGGTAAGGTCTGGTAAACTCCTAGGTTTCATTGTCAGTGACAAGGGTATTCAGGTAGACCCTGCAAAGGTGAAGGCTATACAAGAGATGTCGGATCCTCGCACTGAGAAAGAGGTTAGAGGGTTCTTGGGACGCCTAAATTACATTGCCAGGTTCATTTCCCATCTAATTTCTACTTGTGAGCCAATCTTCAAACTCTTGAAGAAAGATCAAGTGGTAAAGTGGAATGACGAATTCCAGACTGCGTTTGAGAGAATCAAGGAATACCTTCAAGAGCCTCCAATTATGATATCGTCGATTGAAGGAAGACCTTTAATAATGTACTTAACAGTGTTAGATAATTCAATGGGATGTGTGCTGGGGAAGTATGACGAGCCCGGTCGAAAAGAGCATGCAATATACTACCTTAGCAAAAAGTTTATTGACTATGAAACAAGATACTCACTGCTCGAGAAAACTTGATACACTTTGGCATGGGCTGCTCACCGACTGAGACAGTATATGTTGACCCACACTACTTTGTTGATATCTAAGATGGATCCTATCAAGTACATCTTCGAGAAGTCCGCTCTCTCCGGAAGGGTAGCAAGATGGCAAATGATCCTAACCGAATACGATATCCAATACACGACCTAAAAAGCAATCAAGGGAAGTGTATTAGTTTATCATTTAGCTCATCATGTTGTGGATGAATACCAAACCATGAACTTTGAATTCTCGGATGAGAATATTATGTTAGTGACTGACTGTGAAGAACCTGGACCGGATGAAGGACCTGAGGAAGGGTCCTGATGGACTATAGTTTTTGATGGAGCCTCTAATGCACTCAGCAATGGTATCAGTGGTGTAATCATATCTCCTGAGGGATGTCATACTCCTTTCACCGCCAGATTATGTTTCAACTGTACCAACAATATGGTTGAGTATGAAGCATGCACCATGGGTCTCAAAGATGTTATTCACCTGAGGATCAAGCTCTTAAGTGTTTTCAGAGATTCGACTTTGGTAATAATTCAAATCAAAGGGGAGTGGGACACGAAGCACCCTAATCTCATCCCTTACGAAGAACATGTGCTGACGTTGCTTCCACACTTTGAAGAAGTCACCTTTGAACATTTTCCATGAGAAGAGAATCAGTTAGCGGACGCGCTAGCTACTATGTCATCTATGTTCAAAGTCAGGTGGGACAATGAGGCTCCTCAGATTACTGTTGAGAGATTGGATGAACCAGCATACTGCTATGAGATTGATACTAAAGAAGTAGCAAACAAACCTTGGTTCCATGAAGTGAAAAGGTATCTCGAGGCTCAAGAATATCCTGAGGGGCATCTTCTAATAATAAGAAGTTTCTGAGAAGGTTCTCCGCAAAGTTCTTCCTCAGTAGTGGAATCCTCTACAAGCACAACCATGACTCTACTTTACTTTGGTGTGTAGACAAGAGCGAATCAGAGAGGATTATGGAAGATTTACACGAAGGTACCTTTGGCACCCACTCTAGTGGACACACCATGGCTAAAAAGATCCTGCGGGCAGGATACTATTGGTTCACTATGGAAGCAGACTGTTATCAGAATTCCCGAACTTGTCACAAATGCCAGATATATGTTGATAAAGTACATGTACCTCCGGTTCCCTTGAACGTATTAACGGCTCCATGGCCCTTTGCAATGTGGGATATTAACATGATCGAAGAGATTAGACCTGCCTCTTCCAATGGGCATCGCTTCATCCTAGTGGCCATTGATTACTTCACGAAGTGGGTTGAGGCTGCCTCTTTTGCTACCATTACCAAGAATGTTATGGCGCGATTCATCAAGCATAACCTTATCTATCGGTATGGCGTTCCAGAGAGAATCATTACAGATAATGGTACAAATTTCAACAACATTATGATCACCGAACTCTGTAAGCAATTCAAGATCCAGCATCATAACTCTTCTCCTTACCGGCTGAAGATGAATGGCGATGTGGAAGCTGCTAATAAGAACATTAAAAAGATCATACAGAAGATGATTGTGACATATAAAGATTGGCATGAGATGTTACCATTTGCTCTTCATGGTTACCGCACCTCAGCACGTACATCAACAGGGGCAACACCTTACTCTCTGGTGTATGGTATGGAGGTTGTCCTACCTATTGAGGTCCAGATCCCTTCTTTGAGAATCATGAAGGATGCAGGTTTGAACGAAGATGATTGGATCCAGACTCGACTTGACCAACTGAATCTGATTGATGAGAAAAGGCTTGTTGTTGTCTGTCATGGTCAGATGTACCAAAAACGAATGATCAAGGCCTTCAACAAAAAGGTCAGATGTCAGGTATATCAAGTGGGTGATCTAGTAATTAAGCGCGTCATACTGCCACAAGGTGATTCCAGGGGCAAATGGACTCCCACATACGAAGGCCCATTTGTAATTAAAAGCATATTTTCTGGTGGAGTCATGATTCTAACCACCATGGATGGTGACGATCTTCCTCACCCTGTGAATGTGGACATAGTGAAAAAATACTATGCATGAAGAATATCCGCTAGGTTGACTGGCCTAGGCAAAAATAAGGGCATCCCGGTGAACCAAAAGTGTTCGGGAAAAAGTTAGGGATAAATACAAAAAAAAAATCTGTACACCCGGCCAGTCGAAAACATGAAAAGGCGGCTTGGACAAAAAAGGGTATCCCGATGGACCGAAAACCCGAAAGGGCGGTCCAGGAAAAAGTTAGGGATTTAAAGCATATAACTATGTCCCATTGGATCACCTTGCGACCAGACTTCAGTACCAACTATCAAGCTCAAATGGTACCGATCAATCCAGTCAGCTTCGGACAAGTAGCAAAGTGATGAGACGCTCAAGGAAATAAGGGCAATAGCAGAAATGAAACTCAATGGGATTGTTACACATAGTTGTTTTCTCTTTGTATAGTTTTCATTTTCACGGCAGCGTTCTCCTACTAGAACATCAGTCTCTTTGTACAAAAATTTCTGTTATAAGCAAACTTCAAAATCAACGCAAATCATTTCTTTGAAAGTACAAAACTATTTGTTTTCTATTTTTCCGTTTTATTTTGCAAAAATGTCCAGTGATTATTTTTGACATATGCATTTGAATATGATTACTGTTTACAAATACTTGCATAAGAAATAGAAAGACAATTGCTAATGACTTTAAGAAACGGGGTAAAGTCTAAAAAAGTCATTTGTAGTCCCGACAAATACTCTGGATACATCCTTATCATACGACCCAGTGATGTCTATGTTCCCCGCAAAGTGGAAACAACCAAAAATTTAATCTCTTCTTCCCCAAACAGGAATTACCTCTCCCAGCAAAGTTCCCTCATAGAGGTTAACTCAAAGATCCCCAACTGAATTTTTATAATCTCGAACAGTTTATAAATCCTTATCCCCTGGTAGAGTTCATTTCTCTAGTTGCGGAAGTTTATCCCCCAATAGAGTTTTTTTCCTCTACATCGGTAAAATCTTCCAACAAAGCATCTTCCTCCCCACATAGTCATTCTCAAGCAGGAGTCAAAAATCCCTGGCAGATAATGTCCATTCATCATCCCCAGCGGAAATGAAAGAATCACTTGCCTCGTCTACCAAAAAGCAGTCTGGGATTCAGCTTCCCAGTACTCTCTAGCAGCAGTCATGGATTTACTTTCCCAGAATAAGAAATATCGCAACAGCATCCCATATTCATACATCATGGCATGCACATATATATTGCATACATCATAATCTCATTTACCTTTATAGGAAAGGTCAAATCAACAAACACCATTGACTACTCACGTGACTTGGTAGTCTTCTCAAAAGCTACATCAAACGAAGGGCTATTTCAGTATTTTCCTCAAAAAAAAATCATTCAAGACCCTTCTCTGGTATGGATAAATCGCTCCAAAGATTTTTCTGATTCTTATCCAGTTAAAGATAATTCAAGACCTTTCTCTGGTTTAGTCAAACCGACACTAAGATTTTTCTGATTTCTATTCCAGTTGAAGGTAATTCAAGACCTTTTTCTAGTTCAGTTAAATAGACACTAAGATTTTCTTGATTTCCATTCTAGTTAAAGTTAATCCAAGACTTTCCTATGGTTCAGTTAAATCGATACTGAGATTTTTCTGATTTCTATTCCAGTTAAAGATAAATCGAGACCTTTTTCTGGTTCAGTTAAATCGACACTAAGATTTTTCTGATTTCCATTCCAGTCAAAGTTAATCCCAGATCCTTCTCTGGTTCATTTAAATCAACACTAAGATTTTCCGGATTTCTATTCCAGTCAAATATAACTCAAGACCTCTGCTGGTTCAGTTTAAATCGACCAATGATTTATTCTGATTCTTTTTCGGTAGATACTTTCTCTGGTTCAGTTAAATCAACCCTAAGATTTCTCTGATTCTATTCCAGTTAAAGATAACTCAAGATCTCCATTGGTTCAGTTTAAATCGATCAATGATTTATTCTGATTCATTCCTGGTGAATACTTTCCCTAGTTCAGTTAAATCGACACTAAGATTCTTCTGATTTCTATTCCAGTTAAAGTTAATTCAAGACCTTCCTCTGGTTCAGTTAAATAGACACTGAGATCTTTCTGATTTCTATTCCAGTGGAAGATAATCCAAGACCTTTTCTGGTTCAGTCAAATCGACCCTAAGATTTTCTGATTCTTATCCAATTGAAGATACTGTAAAGCCTGGAGTCCGACCAGATAGCAGTTTATTAATTACTATTAAGTCGGTATCCCGACCAGATAACAGCTTGCTTTCAAGAGATAACTCCCCAATAGAGTAATGGACAACTGAAGCTCCTAGACTATATTCCCCTAAAACATTCCCCAGTGGACTCCCCCTCAGACAGTAGGAACAGGAATCCCCACAAAGAGAATTCTTATGAAGTCAGCATCTACTTTGGATGGCATCTCTAAGCCTATCTCTAACGAATCTTCGTCATGTTATGTGGATGGCATCTTTAAGCCCATCTGCGACAGTCTTCTGTCATCTTTTCCAAATGGAATTTGTAAGCCCATCCCCAACATCATTCACCAACAGTACCACTTCAGATGAGTGCAAATTTCTGGGCACTCTAGTGTTCAATCATCTTCTACCTTCAGATCACGAAAGGCAGGCAAGTCAATCTACATCCTCAGGTCCAAGAAGATTAAACAGGGGCAGTTGTTGTACCCCAAAATTTTCCCTCCCAGTTTTACTCAAAACATGCTCCTAGAGGTCCTCAATTGCTCAAGGTTGACCAAAATTTGATCAGACAAATTCTCCTCCTAAGCAATGAACCTCTAACTAGGGTTTCACTTTTCAGCAAGATGTGTGAGCTCCAAAGGTATCTAATGTTTTCCATTGTCCTAATATTCCTTCAATATTTCCCATGCCAAGTTTCATGCCTTGCACTACAAGTTTGCTCAATCAATGGCTCAAATGTTTGAAAATCAACTATACTAGGTCAAAAGTCAACTATGGCCCAAATACAGTCAAACTTCATGATTTTTGGTCAACATTAACATTTTGAAGTAATATCCATCATTTGATCAAGGTTTGATCATGATTTCTCAATAAATGCTCCTAATCTATCAAAGGTCAAGAATTGTTAAATTAGGGTTTCTATAGGAAAAGTCAACCAAACTTTGACCAAGCATAACTTTCTCATACTTTATCATAAATTTTCCTAGCAAAGCTCATTTTTAAGAGAATCTAATCCGCTACAACTTCTCTTCAGCACAAAATTTCAAGAGATTCACCATTTGAAAGATATGAGCTCAGACATTATAGGTCATTTTAAGAAAGTCAACAAAAGACACTTTTTTCCAAGACCTTTTACATCAAGATAAAATCTTCAAATGCAAAATTGATAAAAATAGAGATTGAAGTAGACATCTTGGGCTTTCTAAAAAGTACAATATCATCATCATGAGATAATAATATAGAAAGTAATGGCTTTCCCAAGTTGGGAAAATTTTGGAAACTTCAAGAATGGTTTAACTTTTTAAGGTTCAAATATCTCCATAAGCTTATTAAGGACCTCTCAACTCATTTTGGAATGACCATGATTTTCCTTGTATTTTATTTTGATTTTATTTGATTTAAAATTAAATAAAATGGAAGAAATACTAGAAAATATAGGCCATAACATTTAGGCATGACTTGGCCCATTAAGCGGGCCCATTTTTCGTGCAAAATTCATCATAAATTTCCAGATACATTGCATTGATCAAAAGAGGCAAGAACATGCAATTATGGCAGTCTTTCAAAGTGCTTGATTTTGCTTTCATGGACCATAATTAAGAATGATTCTTGCCATAATATCGTGTCCTCTCCATCTCCTCTATATAAGGATCATGTTAACAAGCCAAAACACACGCCTACACACTGTACAAGAGTTCTACCAAATTTGCAAAGAATTGTCCAAATCGTGAAAATTCAAAATCACACTTCCAGCCCTTTTTAATCCAATCCAAGGACTCCATCAACATCCCAAGACTTCCAGGAGTTGAATCCAATCCATATCCACGCCTAATATACCCTGAAATTGACCAACCGGATCACTCATTTTTTGGTAAATTTCTTGAATTCATATATTTGATTTCATATTGAATTAACCTTTCTCAGTATTTGATTCGTATTCAGGACAATATATAGAGCAGGACCAATGTAATACATGTGAAAAAATGGGCTAGAACAAGATCGTGCCATTTCTAGGGCACGATCTGTGTTCTTCATTATATCTCATGTTACATGCCATGTCAGAGTGAATAGACCCCATAATCAGATTTAGGGGAAATTTTGTGTGGGGTGGAGATCTTTGCATCCATTTATACTCACGTTTGCCTACTTTTGAAAATTTGAGTGACCGAAGAAGACGATCGGAGTTTGACTCTGGTGTCCCTCTGGTTGAACATGTTGTCATTCCTCCATTAGCCAGTCAAAGCAGCACGCGCCTTTTTTTGATTTTCAAATAATAGCGCTGATTTTCTAATATAATAATTTTGTTTTGTTATAAGTATTGAATGATCAGATGGTTCAGCTGGCAATGAAGCGTGTGTGTAAGGGAGAGTACCTGGGTTCGAGTCCCAGGTCCAGTGATTTTGCATTTTTCTAACATATTACATGCAGATCTGGTGCCCCTCATGACCAGTTGATCATCATATACCATCAGTCTAGGCCATCAAATGTACATCTGATCAGGACCAACGCATCCAACGTGCAAGTGCACCACGTGCCATCAAGGCTACTCCTCACTGAATCCCATCACATCTTCTAGGCTCCCTCTGGATTGGGCCTAGCGGATTTTCAACAACACCCCCCCTCATTTGCTTTTGACAGCCAGGCCCATATCTTTTGTTTGTTATTTCTTTTTTTTTTAGTTATTATTTATTTGTTTTCAAAAAATCTTTTTTTTTATTAATAATAAAAAATCAAAAAAATAATAAATAGATTTATGTTTTTCTAAAATTTTATTAATTAATTAATTAATCATTTTAGTTTTATTTTATCAACTTAAAATCAATTAGACTTAGGAACATTTTAATTTAAATTATTTTCTTAATAAAAAATACAAAAAATATGAGAATTAGGATTTATTTCATTCAAATTTTATTTTCTTAATTAAAAATAAATTTAGAATTAATTATTCTCTTAAGAAAACCAAAAAAAGATTTTTTTTTTACTTAGATCTTTTTTTTAGGTTCTTTTAGACGTAATATTTATTTCGCGTGTGTTTATTTTTTATTCTCGCATTTTATAAATATGGTAACTACTTACGGATGTAATAGTTTTAGATTTAAAATTCCACATTTTATTGCATGCACTCTTTTTTATGTAACTCTCCCAAAGCCGTGTAATAGTTTAGGATTTACTTTTTTTGGATTTTATTTTCCGCACCTTTACTGCTTTATTTTGATATATTACTATTAGTAAATAGGCGTGTATGGAAAGACTGTAAATTAAAACATTAGCTAACCTAACAAAAAGACAAAAATAACTGAATCTCAACACATATGCACATATACACCTCTAAGGTACGCCCACTTCAGTTGTCTTTCGGAAAATAAAGCAATCATATCCCTCGAGAATGGGGACGCTTTAGCAAAGACCCATAAAATCAAAATATCATAGTCCCTCGATGACCCTACGGTGTTGCCTTTCGATAAATGATCTCGTCCCTTAAATGAAATTGCTAAAGCGTCTCCATATGTTGCCTTTATGACTGTAAAACGTCCCTTCGATTGTCCCTCAACATCCAACGATAAGGCTACCTACTCACTAATAGTAGGATAGCATTGTCTAAAGTAAAAGAGGAAAAGAACGACCATTTTCTAGTAATAAAGTAGATAGATGTTAGAAGTTTGCTCAAACATTTTGCACTTACACAAAAAACTACTTTTCAAAAACAATTTCAAAACATTTTGTATACTTTCTCCACTATCCCGAGAAACATTACAAAGTTCACCGTACTAAGGCGTTTTCAAAATATTTTCAAACACAAAGCACAAAGGTATTTTAAAATGAGCAAACCTCTAAGAGCCTGTAGAAAACCACAGATGGAAAGGGTGTTAACACCTTCCCTTTTCATAATCTACCCCCCTTACTCAGAAAACATCTCGAAAAGGTCTTTTTCTGTTCTTTTCACCCTTTCCTTTGTTGGATAAAAGAAAAGTCGATGGCGCCTCTTGCTTACTGCATATTTGCGAATACAAAATGCAAACCAGTATAACAGTCGGTTCTGTCACTGTATCACAACAGGATATATCATAAGTCCATTCTCTAATCCACAACCTCTTAAAATCATTTAAAGATTGTAAGTACACATTGATTCCGACTTTTGGACTAGACGGCCCTGGAGTGACGCACATAAAAAATATGTATGGTTTTGTCATGCATATCTCATGAGGAAGGTTGTAAGGGGTTACAATAACTAGCCAACAAGAATACGCACTTCACGATGCTTACATATATAGAGAAAAACCATCAGAGCATAATCCAAGCCTGACATTTCTAGGTTTTGCGGAAAAATCAGGATGTGTCCGATCAAAGTGCTTCCATGCCTCGCCATCAAATGGATGTCGCATAATGCCTAAACTTGTTTGGTTTGTATGATGCCATGTCATTTGACTTGCATTGTGCATTGAAGCAAACATTCTTTTTAACCTTGGTATTATCGGAAGATAGAACATGGACTTTACTACTACATGCTTTTGCTTGTTGTTAATGGCTCTACTGCGAACTTCATATCTTGGACTCTTACAAAACTCGCATTCCTCCAACAATCCATCTTGAGTACTGTTGTACCCCAAAATTTGCCCTCACATTTCCTCAACATTTTCTCATCACAAAAACCCTTGAAGATCAAGATCCAGTTAGGGTTTCCTCTGCTCAAGACTTCTCCTTGCACTGTGGACCCAAATTAGGGTTTGTGGTTGAACAAAGATGTTTTGACCTAAAATGCCTAAGATGACTTTCATGCTTCATGTTGGACTCCCAAGTTTATCCACACCAAGTTTCAAGTCTTGATTCCAAATTCTGCCCAATCAATTGGACAGTTGACCTAGAAATCAGTTGTATTGGGGAAAAAGTCAACTGTGGCCAATTGACAGTCAAATCTCATGAAAATTGACCCACATCAACATTATGAACTCACATGAACCATTTGATCAAGTTTGGATCATAATTCCACAAGAAATTTAATCAGATCACCAAAGGGGCAAAATGGTCATTTTTAGGGTTTTGACTGCACAAGGGTAATTTTTGATTGTTTGACCCAACCAATGGCAAACCAAGCTCACATATGGACTCAAGGACCCCATGGAATTATCTTGACATACTCAACAAACTCAAAAAATCCCAAGTACACAAGATTGACAGTTGAATTTCCCAGTCAATTGATCAATTTTGACTGTATACTGAAAAGTCAAACTTTGACTTTTTGGTCAAAATCAAGAGTCAAGATTCATTTTTCATCAAAACATGCCAAATCATGAAACTTGTTCACCAAGAAACCAAGAAATGCAAATTAGGGTTTGAAATGGGAATTTTTCATAACTTAGAATTTTTCTAAGTTATGGAAAACCCTAATTTTTTCCCAACTTTGCCCCACTTTCTCACCAAGATTCATTTGGATTCAAACAAAAGTCAAAACATGAAAGTTGTAGCTTGTTGCATAATCTACAACTTTTATTCACAAAGTTTTCCCAAATGAAGCTTATATCTCAAGTTACAATTTTTTGAATAGGGGTGCCAAACCATTCATAACTTAGTGAAAATTTAACCTTTTTTGACAAGGTTTTCTACCTAACTTCAAGGCCATTTTCCATACACTTTCACTTGGAATTTCAATTTGCATTTCAAAGATGGATTGTAGTACACATTCCTAGCTTTCCAAAATGTCCAAGAACTTCTCAAACAACCTCATGGTTATAGAGAATCGAATTTTGCAAAATGGGAAAAAGTCACTTTTGTTCTTGGCCATGTACATGTTCATAACACTATGCATATTCAATCTCAGCATGCTTAAGCTACATTACGGGTCCTAAAACCCTTTGACACTCATAAATTTAATGCAAAACCATTGTGCCAAGTTGTTATTTTAAGCATTTGGACATTACATGGAGAATTAACCCTAAACTAGAAAAAGCACTATTTCCATTTTTGAAAAGTAGGACTTTATGTCAAGTTTGCAATCCAAGTGGTACAGTCCAAATCTTCTTGGCACAAGTTTGTGAGCAAATTGCACTGATCAAGGCCAATGTATGCAGCATAGTGTGAGGGCCTGTACAGGCTAGAATCATCAAGTGGCCATTGCTTGCTTCAAGTTCAAGTAAGATAGCATAACTTGTACCAACTTCCATATCAGCTTACAAACACTAAAACAAACTTATCAAACACATTCCACACATTGATCCAAAGCTGAAGCACGAGCCTTTCACCTCCAATCCCTCCCAAAACTCAGAATCACCTTGAAACTGCTCAAACAGAGCAACCTCTGCAGATTGAGTTCCAACTCTCAATCCTTTCAAGCATTCTTGCCCAAACCAGTTCATACACCTTCCCTACCATCTATGCAAGCTAACCAAAAGCAAAAACACGACCTGTAATCCCTCTAACTGGTTCCACCATTTTCACATTTCTGATTTGCAGGTGAAGTGCTCTAGCTCGATTCAAAAGCTTTCAAGGCAAAGTAAATATTGGAACAGCATCACCACACTTCAAGGAAGCTACACCAACCATTATCTTGCCCTTAAAGCTTCTCCTTTGCCAGATAGAACTTCAACTGAACAGGTAAGTTTTTGAATTCGTATCTCTCTTATTAGGCATCATTAGCTCTAAGTTTGTGAATAAACAATGTTCTACTCATGCCACTGAACATGTACATGTTTTTACTTTTCATTTCTTTTGCTTGAGCTGTGAGAATTTAAGGTTTGAAAATGGCAGAAAACTTAGGTCAGGATTTGGGATTGTTAAAATTCTCTCTCATTTCTGAGAGTTAGGATGAGTTTTTTATATATTTGGAATCGTGATTCAATGCTTGACATGTTTTGTGTTGAAAGTTTGTGCAAAAGCTCAAAGAATCAGGATGTTTGAATCCCTGTTACAAGCGCGCGTTTTTGGCTGGAGGTTGAAGAAGGTGTCTCATGGGCTGGGCCAGCTTTTGTTCTACTTTTCACACCATACAATTGCTTCTGCACCCCCTGAGCCCATTTGGTTTATTTTTAATGATTTCTGACTTTTTCTTTTTTTGATTGATTCATTTATTTTTTCTTATGTTATTAAAAATATAAAAATCTTTTTTCTCACCATTTTTTAATTTATTAGGTATTTATGTGATTTTCTTTTGATTAATACACAAATAAATGAATATATACATTTCATTAAAAATATTGAGAAATATGTAAAAATACTTTTATTTTCATTTTTATTTTATTTTACCTTCTGAAAATATTTTATATAAAAAATACCTTTTTTACAAATATTAAATATTATTATTATTTATATATATATAATACATATTTAAAATAATACATATATACATATATTTATTAATATATTTAGGGTAAATACAAAATATATACACTTTTGTTTTTTTTCTTATTAATATTTAATATAGAAATACATTTTTGACAAATACCTCATTTTATTTTATTTTTGTATATGTAAATAAATATTTGTACATAATAAATGAATAATGTATTTTATTTAATAGAATTAGGGTTTTGCCCTAAAATATGAAAATACTCCAAAAAATACCTTTTTATTTCTCTTTTTATTTCACATAAATAATATTCTTTTTTTTTCATACACATAAAAATTCTTTTTACATTTTGCATATTTATTTCAATTTCCATTTAATTATACAATTATTTGTCTTGTAAATATTCAACATTGATGTAATAGTTTTAGGTTTAAATTCCTTGTCAAAATCCCCATTTGAACATTTGTACCCCCCTTCCCATATTTGGTTTTGTAATAGCTTAGTAAATTTATTTTCGCACTTTATTGCTTTCTAATTATACCATGTTAGAATTAGGGTTTGTATGCGAAAAACGACAAAATAGTTATGACCTAATCTCAAGACAAACAAGCATGAAAATGAACACACAAATCACACTTGCACCCCCTAGGGTATTCCATTTGTTGCCTTTCAAAATTGGGCCATATTGCATGTTAGGTCTCTTTGGGCAAAACAAACGATCATAGTCCCTCGATAACACTTTCAAAATGTTGCCTAAAACAAATGATCAAAGTCTCTTAAAGAAAATGCCCAAAGATACTTGGCACCATTGCAATTATGGTCTAAACGATGACCCGCGCCCGTCCCTTTCACATCCTAACATGAGATTGTCCACCAAATACAATGGTGAACAAACTTATTAAAAGGGTTAAAACATAGCAATAAACTTTGAGAAAATTTAGGAGTAGATAACCTCTTAGTTACTTGAATCAAACTTGCAAAATAAAACACTTGCCTATTTTCTAAACCACACATCACTACACTTTCAAAACAACTTTCAAAAACAAATGAAAACCTTTTCAAAAGACATACACCTTTGTATACATCCCCACATGGATCATTACAAAGGTTGCCACCACAATGGCTTCTTTTCAAAACATTTTTCAAACCCACACACACAAGCACCATTTCAAACAATTGAAAACAAAAGGCAAGTGATCTAAGCAAGTAACTAAGAGCCCATGGATAACCATGGATAGAAAGGGTGCTAATACCTTCCCTTTCTATAATCTACTCCCCGAACCCAAGAAAACATCTCAAAAGGTTTTTGCTGTGCTTTTTAACCTTTCCTTAGGATAAAATAAAAAGTCGGTGGCGACTCTTGCTCAACCGAAACATTTGCGAAAACAAACGCAAAACCTCAAGTCAGTTCTCCCACCGTATCACAGAACTGGCGACTCTGCTGGAGAAATTACTTAAAAGTGGAGTAACCTTAGGGTTTAGATCACCTTTGTTTTCAATTGTTTGCTTTGATTGCTTTTATATTTGTGAGCTTTGCATTGGAGTTTCATAGATCCTAACCCCGGATCTGGGAAATACCCTTTTTAGGTAGCATAATCTGTGAGGGACCTGTCCGGCGTAGACCGACATGGGTGAAGCAGTGGCTATGTTGGTGTGACACCTTGGTCTGTACCTATATCCCTTGTGTTGCAATGAGGAGAATATAGGTCTTCTAAGGAGTCATTAAACACCAACCGACCTTAGAACCCTAAATTGACCAACTTGGCTATTAGGACAGTAGCAGTATGCTACACTCATTGAGGCTAAACTCTCGAGATGGTTCTGGCTGCAAGAAAAGATTGCGATGCTGGAGTTATGACCGATTGAGGGTAGCCAATGATTTGAGATCCTCTAGAACCCGATTACTTTTGATAGGACAGGTTTTAACCAACGAAACTAAAAGAGGGTAATACCTAAACTTCATGTTGGCCTGAAACCTAAGGGTGTCTTGTGTGATTTGTGTGCCTTACCATGCTTGCCTATGTGAATACTTGTGGTGTGCTTCATCATAACATCATGCCATCATACCATTGCATGCATCCTGTATAAAGGACTAACCCATTTCAAAGACAAAAAGTTTCATCTTTGCTCTGTTTTGTAGGACATCATGATGCCCGTCCGTAGGAATACTATCCGGCTCAACTTTGTTCAACCACCAGTTTTGCTCAAGGATCTGGTTGGCAGGATTCCAAACACTTCTTCCTTCATCAACAGACATGGTTCTCTCCTTGGCTTGATCACTACAAAATGGGACCAACAACTGATAAGTGTTCTGATCCAGTTTTATGACCCTCTGTATCATTGTTTCACCTTTCAAGACTTCCAGCTGGTTCCTACCCTGGAAGAATTCTCTTACCTGCTTGGGATCCATGTCTTGGAACAAACTCCATTCACTGGTTTGGAAAAGACTCCTAGGCCTGAAGAGGTTGTTGTAGTCCTCCCCCTGACCAAAGAAGAGGTATTAGCTAACTGGGAAACTAGAAGTGGAGTTAAGGGATTTTTGGTCAAATTTCTGGTTGGCAAGGCTAATGATTTCTGGAATGACTTGGACTTCAAGGCGTACGAGGATATTCTGGCTCTTTTGATCTATGGCCTGGTATTGTTTCCCAATCCTGACACCTTTATCAGTATCCATGTCATAAGGATCTTCATGTCTCGGAATCCTGTACCCACTCTTTTGGGCGATATCCTGCAACAACTTTATGCTCGTACTGCTCGAAAACGGGGAACTCCGTGGTGTTGTGCTCCTTTGCTAGTAAGGTGGTTTATTTCGCACCTTCCTAAGTTCGTGCTGAAGAATGAAGAAGGAAAAGTTTGGGCTCGGAGGTTAATGTCTCTCACAGATAATGACATCACTTGGACTCTCAGAGGTTTGGATGAGGTAGTTGTTATTGACCGTTGCGGAGAATACCCTAATGTTCCTTTGATTGGCATCCAAGGAGGAATCTCTTACAATCCCTGCTTAGCTCTCCGTCAGTTTGGAAGAGCCAGAGGAGTTGGGCCTCATGAAATGCTGGTTCCTCACTTTCATTTTGAGTTTCAGGCCGATAGTGACAAACTACGCCATGGATTTATTAGAGCTTGGGACAGAATTCACAAAGCTGACCCACGTGAGTTGGGGCCAAAGACTTCTCTACCAATGGAACCCTATTGCAAGTGGGTCTGCATCCGTGCTCAGAGGTTAGGGATGCCGTACGAAGCTGTCAGACCTATCATTCTTGAATCTCCTGATGAAGATGGGGTTCCTCCAACTGTCCTCCCTCCTCAGATACCTACTGATTTTGACACAATGAAGAGATCTTGGGCGCAGCTAAAGGAAGAACGGGATTTCTATCGGGAGAAGTTCAACGAGCAGGAACGGAAGATCCAGAGGCTGACTAAGCAATTGGAAGAAGAGAGAGTCCTGAACAACTACATCAACACTGAGAAAAGGAGGCCATGGGAGCATTGATGGGCTTTGGATATTTCCTTTTATAGCTTTTATTTCCTTTCCAGTATTTTTCATTCCTGTAATGCCTAAGGGCAAATTGTTGAACAATTGAAAATTTTAATCTAATGAAGTGTGTTTCCCTTTTTGTCTACAAAGTTGAATCTTGTTTGTCTTTGAAAGCATAAAACATACGCATTTCATTGCACCATATGCATAGCAGGTACCCTATTTCACAGGTTGCTTAATCTCCTTCGCTGTTTATTTTGAACAGTCATCATGAATCCAGACTCATCCAGTGAGCAAGAAATCAAGGCCCTTCAGGCCCAAAGTGCCCAGTTTCAAGAAATGGTCCTGAGCCTGGCCCAAGGTCAGCAAGAGTTGAAGACTCTACTCCTGAAGAAGAAGAAGAAAAAGAGGACTGCGTTGTTCAACACCGGACGCAGATTTGGGAACACACTCCATAATGAAGCTGAACCAACTGCTTCTTCTGCTGAGAAAAACAGTCCCCAAGGGGGAGGAGCTCCTAGTCCCGCAGTCTCCGACAACGAGACGGACTATAATGATGAACAATACCCATATGCTGCTGACAGATACAAGCAATTGGAGGACCGCTTGAGCGCCATGGAAATTCAGAATGTGTCGGGGCTGGATTTCGGAGATCTGGGGTTATCTTCTGGGGTAGTAATTCCACACAAGTTTAAGGCGCCTGCCTTCGCCAAGTATGATGGGGTCTCCTGCCCAAAGCTGCATCTGAGGTCGTACGTAAGGAAGATCCAACCCTACACGGCGGATAAGAACCTTTGGATTCACTTCTTCCAAGATAGCCTTTCGGGGTCACAGCTTGAATGGTTCTACCAATTAGATGGAACTAGCATCCGACACTGGGAAGATTTGGCAACCGCATTCTACAGACAATATCAATACAATTCTAATCTCGCTCCAACGCGTACCCAACTTCAGGGTATGTCTCTAGGAACGGGTGAAGGGTTCAAAGAATATGCACAAAAATGGAGAGATTTGGCTGGCAGGGTGCAGCCTCCATTGACGGATCGTGAGCTGGTTGATATGTTCCTAGGGACTTTGTCTGGTCCATTTTTCAATCATTTGGTTGGTAACTCCTCCGCCGGGTTTACGGATTTGATTCTGACAGGAGAAAGAATTGAAGCTGGCATCAGGTCAGGAAAGATACAAAAAGCTGCCTCCACAAGTACTGAGAAAAGGCCTTTCAAGAAAGAAGCAAGTGTCGTCTATGGTCCTAGAAGACAAGTCAAGCCCGAAAGTCGCCAAGCCTTCAATGCTTTGGTCATTTCAAAACCTGTTGCTGCTCCTCATCAGTATAATCAACAAAGAAGTGAAAGGCCCAAGAGGCAGTATACTCGGCTGAGTATGACCTTATCTCAAATTTTACCCCAACTGTTATCAACCAACTTGGTGACCATCAAAGAAGCTCCTAAGGTCGTCAACACTGCGTCTCCTAAGTATAACCCAAATGCCAGGTGTGCTTATCATTCTGATAGTCCCGGGAACACTACTGATGATTGCTGGGCCTTGAGAAACAAAGTGCAAGATCTTATCGACGCGAAGGAAATTCAGTTTGAAGCGCCTGAGAGACCAAATGTTGTAACTGCTCCTATGCCCCAGCATAGAGTAAATGCCATTGAGGAAGAGTTGTATGTTGTTTCGGTGAATGAAGTTGTTACCCCTCTTTTGACTGTTAAGAGGAACTTGCTACTAGCCGGTTTATTTCCGGGTTGTAGCAAGGGTTTCCTCCTGTGTGTTGTTATCCCTACCGGTTGTCCGCTGCTGAAATCAGGCATTCAAAGCCTGATGGATAGCAAGGAAATTTTGTTCAAGAAAACTGCTGTTCCGTTTGTTTCCGTTGAAGAAGTATCTATTGTCACAATTTACAATCCTGCCAAAGCTCCCGTGAAGAAACCCGTCCGAATTATGTCTGTTGCACCCATTACTATTACTGTTCCAAGGCCTCTCCCATATGAGTCTGATAAAGCGGTCCCATGGCATTATGGAGCCGACGTGTATGTGCTTGGGGTGAAGCAGGAGTTCAACACCAATACCAGTATCAGTAGCATCACTGTTCCCGCCAAGATTACCCGCAGTGGCAGGCTCTTCTCGCCTGACATTGCACCGCCAGTTATCCGAAAACCTCTCACCATCACACCCGCAAGTGTGCATGTTCCAATTCAAGTTCCTGTGTCTACTACTGCCGCCGAGTCCTCTGGTACTCGGGGCAAAGAAGTTGCCACCGATTTGCCTGCCAGGACGGAGGCACCAAAGAAGACTGTTGTGGAAGCCTCCCAACAAGAAATGGAGGAAATTCTTAAAATCATCAAAAAGAGTGACTTTAACGTTGTTGAACAATTGGGGCATACTCCCTCCAAAATATCTATGCTATCATTACTGCTATGCTCAGAGGCCCATGCAAAAGCCCTGATTTCATTTCTGAAAACGGCCCATGTGCCGCAAGAGACCTCCGCGGATCAATTCACCGACTGTGTGGCTAATTTGACGGTTGACAATGGCCTAGGGTTCTCGGATGCTGACCTTACCGCCAAGGGGAAAAATTACAATGATGCCCTGCATGTTTCCATAGAATGCAGGGGCACTACTCTCGCACACGTTTTAGTGGATACCGGCTCTTCCCTGAATGTTTTGCCCAAGAAAGCATTGGATCGCTTGGATTGTGAGGGCCTGGAGTTGAAACCTAGTAACATCATTGTTAGAGCCTTCGACGGTTCTAAGAGGATGGTGCACGGTGAAGTAGACATCCCTATTCGTGTGGGTTCCCAAGTTTTCAACTCAACATTCTATGTAATGGATATTCGTCCATCTTATTCCTGCTTATTGGGTCGACCCTGGATTCACAAAGCTGGGGCAGTAACTTCCACACTACACCAAAAGCTCAAATACCCTGTCAAAGGGAAGATTGTTACTGTGCAGGGTGAGGAGGAATACATGGTTAGTCACTTGAATTCATTCCGGTATATCGAGATGGACGGGGAGTTTATTGAAACCCCCTTTCAGCATTTTGAGGAGGTACCCCCAGTGTTGGCATCAGCTGAGGCAGTAGTTGAAGAAGATTTTCCGTTGAAGATGGCGTCCTTGAAGGATGCCCGGGCTGTAATCGAGAAAGGAAATTGTACAAATTGGGGTCAGCTTCCTGACTTCACTCAAAAGAACGACAAGTTTGGGCTGGGCTTTACTGCAGAGGCTCAGAGGGCTGTGCGCAAGGAAAAGATCAGAAAGGCTCCGGTGTTTATCTCCAACCCAAGAGTGAATGCTATCGAGGAGGATGTAGAGGAAGCAGAGTTTGACAGTTGGATCTACCCGACTACCAACAACGGACCAAGCAACTGGACGGCAAAGGATTTTACACCTATCACATTTGTCACGCAGTAATTAATTTCTTTTGATTTCCAATTTGTAACAAAACAATATGTTAAAACTTTGTTGGCTCGGTGTTCTACCCGGGGCATCGTAGCTCCATTTGTGAGGGCTTTTTGTATGACATTTCCATATATCATCAATCAAAACATTGGACGTTTGTTGCATTTCAAATCTTGTGCTCTTTTTCTTTCTGTGTTATATATATTGCAAAACAGCTATATTTACACACACTCACTTATACAGGTTTCAATCCACTCTGGATCTCACTGGTAACAGCTCTGCTACCGCCAGTTATGACTTCGAGAATCCGATCAACTTGGCCGAAGACGAAGGTGAAGATGATTGCGAAGTGCCTGGTGAACTCGCAAGACTGCTACTCCAGGAAGAGAGGGCTATTCAACCACATGAAGAGCCGGTAGAAACGATTAACCTGGGTACTGAGACAGATAGGAAAGAGGTCAAGATTGGGGCTAATCTAGAGCTCAGCGTGAAGCAACGATTGATCCAGATGCTACGTGATTACATGGAGATATTTGCTTGGTCCTATGAAGACATGCCTGGTTTGGATGCCAACATTGTAGTTCACCACCTGCCAACCAAGGAAGATTGCCCTCCGGTAAAGCAAAAGGTCCGCCGTATGCGTCCAGAGATGTCTGAAAAGATCAAGGCTGAGGTCATGAAGCAGTTCGATGCCGGGTTTCTAGCGGTAACTTCTTATCCTCAATGGGTGGCCAATGTGGTGCCAGTGCCGAAAAAGGACGGTAAAGTCAGGATGTGTGTCGACTACAGGGACTTGAACAGGGCAAGCCCCAAGGATGACTTCCCCTTACCTCACATCGATGTTCTTGTTGACAATACCGCTCAACACAAGGTTTTCTCCTTCATGGATGGTTTTTCAGGGTATAATCAGATCAAAATGGCTCCGGAGGATATGGAAAAGACTACCTTTGTGACTCAGTGGGGCACCTTCTGTTATAAGGTCATGCCATTCGGATTGAAAAATGTTGGGGCAACCTATCAACGTGCCATGGTTGCCTTATTTCATGATATGATCCATCATGAGATTGAGGTATACGTTGATGACATGATCGCAAGGTCTCAAACTGAGGAGGAGCACCTTGACCATCTGAGGAAGTTGTTTGACCGACTCAAGTTATACAAGCTGAGGTTGAATCCCAACAAATGCACCTTTGGGGTAAGATCTGGAAAATTGCTAGGTTTCATTGTAAGTGATAAAGGTATTCAGCTGGACCCTGCCAAGGTAAAAGCCATACAAGAGATGCCGACTCCAAAGACAGAGAAAGAAGTCAGAGGCTTCCTGGGATGACTGAATTACATTGCCCGATTCATCTCACATCTGACTGCTACTTGTGAGCCAATCTTCAAATTACTGAAGAAAGATCAAGTAGTACGCTGGAACGATGAATGTCAGGCCGCCTTTGAAAAGATAAAGGAATATCTCCAAGAGCCACCCATTCTTATGCCACCAGTGGAAGGAAGACCTCTAATATTATACTTGACGGTACTTGACAATTCAATGGGGTGTGTGCTGGGGCAGCATGACGAGTCTGGCCGAAAAGAGCACGCTATTTATTACTTGAGCAAAAAGTTTACCGACTGTGAGTCTCGTTACTCACTGCTTGAGAAAACTTGTTGCGCTCTAGTATGGGCTGCTCGTCGGCTGAGACAGTATATGCTGACTCACACTACTCTATTGATTTCAAAGATGGATCCCATCAAGTACATATTTGAAAAGCCTGCTCTGTCTGGAAGAATAGCGAGATGGCAAATGATCTTGACAGAATATGACATCCAGTATACAACTCAGAAAGCAATTAAAGGAAGTGTACTGGCAGATCATTTGGCACACCAACCTGTGGACGATTACCAATCATTGAACTTTGATTTTCCGGACGAAGATATCATGGTGGTAACTGACTGTGAAGTACCTGGACCGGATGAAGGACCTGAGGAAGGATCCCGATGGTCTATGCATTTTGACGGAGCCTCCAATGCTTTGGGTAACGGCGTCGGTGCTGTAATCATATCTCCCAAAGGAACTCATACTCCACTCACCGCCCGATTGTGTTTCAACTGCACCAACAACATGGCAGAATATGAGGCATGTATCATGGGTCTACAAGCTGCAGTCGACTTAAGGATCAAGTTTCTGAGTGTCTTCGGAGATTCCGCTCTCGTGATCAATCAGATCAAAGGCGAGTGGGATACGAAACACCCAAATCTTATTCCTTATAAGGAGTATGTGTCAACCTTGCTTCCCCACTTTGAAGAAATAACTTTTGAGCACTTCCCAAGAGAGGAGAATCAGCTAGCGGACGCACTAGCTACGATGTCTTCAATGTTCAAAGTTAAATGGGACAATGAGGCTCCCCGGATCATTATATAGAAGTTGGACGAACCGGCATACTGCTGCAAGCTTGAGGCTGAAAAGGTGACTGAAAAACCCTGGTATCATGAGGTGAAGAGGTATTTGGAAGCTCAGGAATACCCTGAAGGCGCATCTGTCAATGACAAGAAGTTCATGAGGAGGTTTGCGGCAAAATTCTTCCTCAGCAACGGTATTCTCTACAAACAGAATCATGATTCGACTCTACTACGTTGTGTGGATAAGGCTGAAGCAGAGAAGATCATGTTAGAACTGCATGAGGGTACATTCGGGACACATTCTAGTGGACACACCATGGCAAAGAAAATCCTTCGGGCAGGGTATTTCTGGTCCACAATGGAATCCGATTGTTACCAACACTCTCGAACGTGTCATAAATGCCAGATCTATGCTGACAAGGTGCACATCCCTCCGGTTCCTCTAAACGTCCTGACGGCCCCTTGGCCTTTTGCAATGTGGAGGATTGATATGATCGGTGAGATCCGACCGACAGCATCTAATGGGCATCGCTTCATCTTAGTGGAAATCGATTACTTCACGAAGTGGGTTGAGGCAGCTTCCTACGCAACGGTAACCAAGAGCGTCGTGGCACGTTTCATCCGGCATAATCTGATCTGTCGATACGGTGTCCCGGAAAGGATCATTACGGACAATGGCACCAATCTTAATAATAAGATGATCACTGAACTCTGCGAACAATTCAAGATACAGCACCACAATTCTTCTCCCTACCGGCCGAAGATGAATGGGGCTGTAGAGGCAGCTAATAAAAATATCAAGAAAATTGTGCAGAAGATGACAGTGACCTATAAAGATTGGCACGAGATGTTACCGTTCGCTCTTCATGGGTACCGTACCTCAGCAAGGACGTCAACCGGGGCAACTCCTTTCTCCTTGGTCTATGGCATGGAGGCAGTCCTGCCAATTGAAGTCCAGATACCCTCTCTCCGAATAATGAAGGATGCGGATTTGAATGAAGATGACTGGATCCAGACTCGACTTGATCAATTAAATCTGATTGACGAAAAGAGGCTCACTGCTATCTGTCATGGTCAAACGTATCAAAAACGGATGATCAGGGCATTTAACAAGAAAGTCAAACCACAAGAGTATCAAGTTGGGGACCTGGTAATCAAACGCATCATCCTTCCTCAAAGTGATCCCCGGGGCAAATGGACCTCTACGTACGAAGGGCCATTTGTGGTTAAACATGTGTTCTCAGGAGGAGCCATGATCCTAACCACCATGGATGGTGACGACCTTCCTCACCCCGCTAATGCAGACATAGTGAAAAAATACTACGCATAAATAAAAGACCTGCTAGGTTGACATACCTAGGCAAAAATAAGGGCTTCCCGGCGAACCAAAAGGGTTCGGGCAAAAATAAGGGATGAAATGAATAAAAATCTGTACACCCGGCAAGTCGAAAACCTGAAAAGGCGGCTTGGGCAAAAATGGGTATCCCGGTGGACTGAAAACCCGAAAGGGCGGTCCAGGCAAAAGTTAGGGATAAAGCGTAACACTATGTCTCATTGGATCACTTCGCATCCGGAATTCAGCATCAACTATCTGGCTCAGACTTCGGCCTCGACCAATCAGCTTCATCTTCAACTAGGCAGCAAAGCGATGAGACGCTTGGAGACATAAAGGCGATAGCAGAGTTGGAACCCAGTGGGATTGTTCACATAGCTGTTTTGTTTTCTTTTCAAAATTGTAAACTCTATGTTATTTGGCGGCGTCCTCTTACTAGGATGTCAGCCTCTTGTACAAAAACGCCTATTCACAGGCAAAATTCAAATCAATACAAATTCACTTGTCCATACAAATTGCCATTGCTTTTCCTTTTTTCTGTTTTGTCTTGCGAAGAACGTCCAATGTTCATTTTTGATATATGCATTTGACATTAAATTGCTGATTCATAAATATTTGCATATGAAACGAAAGATTAATTACAGGTGACATCAGAAACAGGGGCAAATGTGGAGTTGTTTGATGCAGTCTGGTTGCTTTGTCCGCCAAGGTACCTAGGTAGATTCGACTGAAGAATGTGACCAAATTATCTCAACGCCCCGCAGAGTAAGACAAGATTCAGTAATATTTTCCCCAAGCGGAGTTGATTCCCTGTCAATCCTGAAAAGGCACAACATTCCCCGGCAGGTCTTAAAGCTCATCCCCAGTAGATTCTGGAAGCTTGTTCCCTACAGAGTACAGACGTCTCTCCCGAGCTTTATTCAAAGTTATTCCTCACAAGGGCTTATAACTGGGTTATCCTCAGCTAATTACCACGGAAGATCGCCCTCGACAAAGTTCCTTCAATCCCCGGCAGGAGTCTATCTTTGGTATTCCCCAGCGGAGTTTATCTTTGGTATTCCCCAGCGGAGTTTATCTTTGGTGTTCCCTAGCGGAGTTTATCATCATTATCCCCAGCGGAATCTATCATTGAAGTCCTCAGCAGGCCTCTCATCAACTTCAGCAAAGTATCTCTTCCACAGAGTAATTCTCCGGTCGATCGTCAAGGATTTATTTTCCTAAGACGAAAATACATTCATAAACATTTCACATTTTCATACATCTTGCTTACATATATGATAAAGTGCATACAACACTATCTCATGTTGAACATCATGACATCATGCATATCATACATCATGACGTTGCATACAACTTATGTTTTTGCCTTTTCAGGGAAAAAGACAATCCCAAAGACAACTACCTTCAACTGTCACAATTCCAGATTCGATACCTGTATCTAGCCAGGGCACATCTGAGAGTGATCAGTTTCCAGACTCGACTCCTGTATCTAGCCAGGGCACGTCTGAAGAAGTTCGAAGATTCGATTCCTGTATCCAGCCAGGGCACATCTATCAACTACAACATTTCCAGACTCGATTCCTGTATCTAGCCAGGGCACGTCTGAAGAGTTCGAGGATTCAATTCCTGTATCCAGCCAGGGCATATCTGCTAACAACATTTCCAGATTCGATTCCTGTATCCATCCAGGGCATATCTGTTGACCACATTTCCAGACTCGATTCCTATATCTAGCCAGGGCACGTCTGAAGAGTTCGAGGATTCAATTCCTGTATCCAGCCAGGGCATATCTATTGACGACTATTTCCATATTCGACTCCTGTATCCAGCCAGGGCACATCTGTGAGCAACCGATTGTAGACTCGATACCCGTATCTAGCCAGGGTATATCTGCATAAAGAGATTGAAGATCAAACACCTGTAACAAGCCAGGAAAACATCTGCCTCTCTCAAATACACAAGTTCTCGCTAAGGAATCTCTTATGCGATCAACACTTCCAAATGGCATCTATAAGCCCATTCCCGACAAATTTATGTCATGTCTCCAGATGGCATCTATAAGCCCATCTCCCTATCCACCACCTCTCCAAATGGCATCTATAAGCCCATTCCCGACATCACATTGCTGATACTCCAACATGCGAGTGCAAATTTCCGGGCACTCTAGTGTCCAATCTCCTTTTACCCTCGAGTCGCGAAAGGCAAACGTGCCAATCTAACTCTTCAGGTTCAAGAAGATTGAACAGGGGAAACTGTTGTACCCCAAAATTTGCCCTCACATTTCCTCAACATTTTCTCATCACAAAAACCCTTGAAGATCAAGATCCAGTTAGGGTTTCCTCTGCTCAAGACTTCTCCTTGCACTGTGGACCCAAATTAGGGTTTGTGGTTGAACAAAGATGTTTTGACCTAAAATGCCTAAGATGACTTTCATGCTTCATGTTGGACTCCCAAGTTTATCCACACCAAGTTTCAAGTCTTGATTCCAAATTCTGCCCAATCAATTGGACAGTTGACCTAGAAATCAGCTGTATTGGGGAAAAAGTCAATTGTGGCCAATTGACATTCAAATCTCATGAAAATTGACCCACATCAACATTATGAACTCACATGAACCATTTGATCAAGTTTGGATCATAATTCCACAAGAAATTTAATCAGATCACCAAAGGGGCAAAATGGTCATTTTTAGGGTTTTGACTGCACAAGGATAATTTTTGATTGTTTGACCCAACCAATGGAAAACCAAGCTCACATATGGACTCAAGGACCCCATGGAATTATCTTGACATACTCAACAAACTCAAAAAATCCCAAGTACACAAGATTGACAGTTGAATTTCCCAGTCAATTGATCAATTTTGACTGTATACTGAAAAGTCAAACTTTGACTTTTTGGTCAAAATCAAGAGTCAAGATTCATTTTTCATCAAAACATGCCAAATCATGAAACTTGTTCATCAAGAAACCAAGAAATGCAAATTAGGGTTTGAAATGGGAATTTTTCATAACTTAGAATTTTTCTAAGTTATGGAAAACCCTAATTTTTTCCCAACTTTGCCCCACTTTCTCACCAAGATTCATTTGGATTCAAACAAAAGTCAAAACATGAAAGTTGTAGCTTGTTGCATAATCTACAACTTTTATTCACAAAGTTTTCCCAAATGAAGCTTATATCTCAAGTTACAATTTTTTGAATAGGGGTGCCAAACCATTCATAACTTAGTGAAAATTTAACCTTTTTTGACAAGGTTTTCTACCTAACTTCAAGGCCATTTTCCATACACTTCCACTTGGAATTTCAATTTGCATTTCAAAGATGGATTGTAGTACACATTCCAAGCTTTCCAAAATGTCCAAGAACTTCTCAAACAACCTCATGGTTATAGAGAATCGAATTTTGCAAAATGGGAAAAAGTCACTTTTGTTCTTGGCCATGTACATGTTCATAACACTATGCATATTCAATCTCAGCATGCTTAAGCTACATTACGGGTCCTAAAACCCTTTGACACTCATAAATTTAATGCAAAACCATTGTGCCAAGTTGTTATTTTAAGCATTTGGACATTACATGGAGAATTAACCCTAAACTAGAAAAAGCACTATTTCCATTTTTGAAAAGTAGGACTTTATGTCAAGTTTGCAATCCAAGTGGTACAGTCCAAATCTTCTTGGCACAAGTTTGTGAGCAAATTGCACTGATCAAGGCCAATGTATGCAGCATAGTGTGAGGGCCTGTACAGGCTAGAATCATCAAGTGGCCATTGCTTGCTTCAAGTTCAAGTAAGATAGCATAACTTGTACCAACTTCCATATCAGCTTACAAACACTAAAACAAACTTATCAAACACATTCCACACATTGATCCAAAGCTGAAGCACGAGCCTTTCACCTCCAATCCCTCCCAAAACTCAGAATCACCTTGAAACTGCTCAAACAGAGCAACCTCTGCAGATTGAGTTCCAACTCTCAATCCTTTCAAGCATTCTTGCCCAAACCAGTTCATACACCTTCCCTACCATCTATGCAAGCTAACCAAAAGCAAAAACACGACCTGTAATCCCTCTAACTGGTTCCACCATTTTCACATTTCTGATTTGCAAGTGAAGTGCTCTAGCTCGATTCAAAAGCTTTCAAGGCAAAGTAAATATTGGAACAGCATCACCACACTTCAAGGAAGCTACACCAACCATTATCTTGCCCTGAAAACTTCTCCTTTGCCAGATAGAACTTCAACTGAACAGGTAAGTTTTTGAATTCGTATCTCTCTTATTAGGCATCATTAGCTCTAAGTTTGTGAATAAACAATGTTCTACTCATGCCACTGAACATGTACATGTTTTTACTTTTCATTTCTTTTGCTTGAGCTGTGAGAATTTAAGGTTTGAAAATGGCAGAAAACTTAGGTCAGGATTTGGGATTGTTAAAATTCTCTCTCATTTCTGAGAGTTAGGATGAGTTTTTTATATATTTGAAATCGTGATTCAATGCTTGACATGTTTTGTGTTGAAAGTTTGTGCAAAAGCTCAAAGAATCAGGATGTTTGAATCCCTGTTACAAGCGCGCGTTTTTGGCTGGAGGTTGAAGAAGGTGTCTCATGGGCTGGGCCAGCTTTTGTTCTACTTTTCACACCATACAATTGCTTCTGCATCCCCTGAGCCCATTTGGTTTATTTTTAATGATTTCTGACTTTTTCTTTTTTTGATTGATTCATTTATTTTTTCTCATGTTATTAAAAATATAAAAATCTTTTTTCTCACCATTTTTTAATTTATTAGGTATTTATGTGATTTTCTTTTGATTAATACACAAATAAATGAATATATACATTTCATTAAAAATATTGAGAAATATGTAAAAATACTTTTATTTTCATTTTTATTTTATTTTACCTTCTGAAAATATTTTATATAAAAAATACCTTTTTTACAAATATTAAATATTATTATTTATATATATAATACATATTTAAAATAATACATATATACATATATTTATTAATATATTTAGGGTAAATACAAAATATATACACTTTTGTTTTTTTTCTTATTAATATTTAATATAGAAATACATTTTTGACAAATACCTCATTTTATTTTATTTTTGTATATGTAAATAAATATTTGTACATAATAAATGAATAATGTATTTTATTTAATAGAATTAGGGTTTTGCCCTAAAATATGAAAATACTCCAAAAAATACCTTTTTATTTCTCTTTTTATTTCACATAAATAATATTCTTTTTTTTCATACACATAAAAATTCTTTTTACATTTTGCATATTTATTTCAATTTCCATTTAATTATACAATTATTTGTCTTTTAAATATTCAACATTGATGTAATAGTTTTAGGTTTAAATTCCTTGTCAAAATCCCCATTTGAACATTTGTACCCCCCTTCCCATATTTGGTTTTGTAATAGCTTAGTAAATTTATTTTCGCACTTTATTGCTTTCTAATTATACCATGTTAGAATTGGGGTTTGTATGCGAAAAACGACAAAATAGTTATGACCTAATCTCAAGACAAACAAGCATGAAAATGAACACACAAATCACACTTGAACCCCCTAGGGTATTCCATTTGTTGCCTTTCAAAATTGGGCCATATTGCATGTTAGGTCTCTTTGGGCAAAACAAACGATCATAGTCCCTCGATAACACTTTCAAAATGTTGCCTAAAACAAATGATCAAAGTCTCTTAAAGAAAATGCCCAAAGATACTTGGCACCATTGCAATTATGGTCTAAACGATGACCCGCGCCCGTCCCTTTCACATCCTAACATGAGATTGTCCACCAAATACAATGGTGGAACAAACTTATTAAAAGGGTTAAAACATAGCAATAAACTTTGAGAAAATTTAGGAGTAGATAACCTCTTAGTTACTTGAATCAAACTTGCAAAACAAAACACTTGCCTATTTTCTAAACCACACATCACTACACTTTCAAAACAACTTTCAAAAACAAATGAAAACCTTTTCAAAAGACATACACCTTTGTATACATCCCCACATGGATCATTACAAAGGTTGCCACCACAATGGCTTCTTTTCAAAACATTTTTCAAACCCACACACACAAGCACCATTTCAAACAATTGAAAACAAAAGGCAAGTGATCTAAGCAAGTAACTAAGAGCCCATGGATAACCATGGATAGAAAGGGTGCTAATACCTTCCCTTTCTATAATCTACTCCCCGAACCCAAGAAAACATCTCAAAAGGTTTTTGCTGTGCTTTTTAACCTTTCCTTAGGATAAAATAAAAAGTCGGTGGCGACTCTTGCTCAACCGAAACATTTGCGAAAACAAACGCAAAACCTCAAGTCAGTTCTCCCACCGTATCACAAGTACCAAACTCATTGTCATAAAACAACAAGCAACCATTAATGCAACAATCTATCTTTCTTACTTTTAAACCCAACTTCGACACCCACTTCTTTGCATTATAAAAACTTGTAGGCAAGTTGTCTTTCGTTGCGGTGGATTCCAGCATCATTTTTGCGAAATATTCCAAACACTGATCAAGAACATTTCAATTTGAGTTGGCGGCCAATAATTTCACACACATTGATAACTTTGAGTCTGATGACCCCTCGAACAACAGCGTATTCATCTCATTTAACAACTGCTAAAATCTTTGCGCTTCCTCATTTGGCAACTCTTCCCCGTCAAAATCCTCATATTGATCATATGTCACGTTCACACCAAAATCACCCTCAACCATCTCACAGATTAGATTAAAGTTTTCCTCATATTCCATAGGCGACCGACTACTTGAAGCATGTGTGTTGCTAGTCTCTGGTACGTTACTCGGCAGTTCTTCACCATTATACGCTCAAACCCAATAATTTTCAATGAAACCCCTTCTATGCAAATGACGTGTTACTCTCTCCTGGTCACTAATTATTGATCTACGTTCACATTTAAGACAGGGACATTTAACTCCTCCTTCGCTTCAACAACATTCTTGAGCAAACGCCCACGTGATAAACTCATTAACTCTTTCTATAAAATGGGATTTAAGTGCACGTCTTCCTGAGTACAATCTATCGTACATCCAACTACGACCATATCGATAATATTCCATACTGCACATTTATACAATCATTGTCTTCTTATTAACTATAATAATTTTTTTTAAATATTATGTTACGTTTTGTTCTTAACAAACATATTATTCTTTTATGAAATATAAAATATAATTTTATTTTATTTTATTTTATTTTAAATATACATATATAATATATTTTATTTTTAATATTTAATTTGTGGGAAAAAAAACTAATTTTTCTATTTAAAAAAATAGTATATTTTATTTTTTTATAATATTTTATTTATAATTCTATTTTTTTAAAATTAAGAATATTTTTTATACATAACTATTATTTTCATTTTAATGTTTTTTATTAATATAGAATATTTTGTTTTTCATTAGGATAAAAATATATATTATTTTTTAAAAATATTTTGTTTTATAATATATAAAAATATAAATTTTTGTTTTTTTATTATTATTAATATTTTTTATATTCTATTTTATAATATAAATAACATATATTTAATAATTATAAAATAAATTTATATAATATATACATAATTTCGTTTTAAATAAAGTTCTAAAATATATTTCTGTTTTATTTTTCATTTATAAATATTATAATATTAATCTACTAACATAATTTCATTTATAAAAATTATAATGATTATCAAATTTTAAAAAATTTTAAAAATATCTCTTTTGAATCTCCTTCAATCTTCTTGTTCTATCTTTTTCAAATCCCTTTCAATGTTCTTCAATCTTCTTCTTATCAATTTCTTGAAAAAAATTAACATAAATATAAATCATATTATAGAATAGACATTAAAGGAAATTATTAAAAAAAATTGAAACAAAATTGAAGATGATTACTTTGAAAATTTGAGGTGGAATGAAAATTTGTGAAGGAAGAAGATGAAACAGAGAAGAAAGAGAGAAAGAGAGAAGAAATTGAAGAAAGATAATGATAATGAAAATAGGTCGCATTGGTAAAATGAAGAAAAAAATATATAGTCAGTCAACAACGTGATTATCATGTCGCAACATCCCCAACGGTCATAAACTTTATTTATGATTATGTATCTACTGCGCGCAATCAACGTCAAGCATAAAGTTGTTCCCCCTAAAAGGTTGCGACGTGAATTTCACGTCACAACTTGAAATTTGAAATTTTCAAAATCCCACCATGTGCAAGTCTTCACTATCTGAATATTATAATTTAATTAATCGGTTGCATCGTGGTATTCACGTCGTAACGTTTTTTATAAAAAAAATTCTCTGACTCCCCATATGTTAACGTTACTTTTTATATTTTATTATTAAAATCATGTAGCGACGTGATTATCACGTTGTAATCTACCAGATAATAATCACGTTACAACTTCACTTTGTTAGAGAGCATTTATCTTACAGTGTACAAGAGCTCAAATGGACACATGCTAAAGGTTATTATGTGGCCACATTTTGACATCACAAGGCATTGTAGTGTGTTGTTAATAAAAGAGCTCGCAGCAGGATTTTCATACACATGAGGCATTACCACCAATTACCTTTTTTAGCCAAACACTAATTTGATCATGCATGCATTGTAGAAGTTACCCAAAAAGAAAAGATGCTCTTTTTGAAGACTTGTAGTCTAAGTTTGTGCATATAATACTCTACCATACTCTCACCTGATAACAACTCCACACTCATGCCTATTTAATAATGCTTTTCCACTCACAAGAAAAAACAACAAGAAGATGGCATAGCAACACAAACTCGTGACCTCACTACTATTCTCTCATCCTCAACAACAAACTTTTCACTCTTCTCAGATCTATATCCTCCATCTCATTCTCTCCACTTTGCACCATTTTTTTCTTTCTCTCTGGATTCTCCATCGTCTTAGAGGATCCTAAGCTCTTCTTCTCCCTCTCAATAAGAAGAATCTTCTAGTTTCATTTACTTTGCACTAGGAGCCTTACGTAGGTTAGTTTATTAGCATCATCATCTTCCTCAAGAAGTGAAGTCAGTTTGCATATTCCTTGAGATAAAGCTTTTGTATGCATCGTGACTAAGTTGGAAGCATCAGCTGGCTACACATTCATCTTTATCATCAATCGGTAGGATCAGATTTGAGAAGTTTAGCAAGATCTGAAGTGGCTTTGGTGTCCATCAATCATCTTCAAGCTCTTTGATTTAAGCAAGCTTTCCGAGACGCAACGAACGTACTTCGGTGAGATTTCTTTGAAACTTGTTTTCTCCTTCAGTACCATGATAGAGTTTGTTGTATGATAGAAATTGTTAAATTGTAATTCATATGTGTCAAAAGAATATTTGATTTGTTTAGATTTAAATAGATTTGAATTTAAATCTAGATTAGATTTGATTTAGTAAAGAGATATTTTGGGCTTGGGTTTAGCTTAGGGAGCAAGCTAACCTAAATCTATAAATAGAGGGAGTAACCCTATTTTGTAAGTCAAGTCATTCACAGTATTTTGCAGTTGCAAAGTGAATAATAAAGATTCCACAGTTTGTGGGCAGAAGAGAAATTCTGCAGAAATATTTCTAGTGTTCTTTTTTATTTGTTTGTCATAACTAATCATCAGTGGTGGTCGAAATTCATTATAAAGTATTGGTGGATTTCCAACATCTGGTATCAAGAGCTTGTGTTACGATTCAAGGGAAGTATCAATCAAGAATGATTGAAGAATTCATGATGACAAGTTATGGGAATGCAAACTATCCAGCAACGCTGCCAATTCTGAAAGTTGACAACTATGAGAATTGGTGCAAGCAGATGAAAGTCCTATTAAGGTGTCAAGGTCTTTGGGACCTTGTAAAAGATGGATTCGAAGCGCTTGGCGAAAACGCTTCAGAAGAAGAAAAGAAGAAATATACAGAATCTGAGAAGCAGAGTTATAAAGCATTATTTATAATTCATCAATGTGTCAGCCCAGACAACTTCGAAAAGATTAATGATTCAGAATCTGCAAAAGAAGCTTGGGAGATCCTGGAGAAATCTTTTCGAGGCGCTGAGAAGGTGAAAGAAGTGAGGTTACAAACTCACAAAAGGACCTATGAACTGCTTCAGATGGAAGACAGTGAAAACATATCTGATTTCTTCACTAGAGTTACAAAACTAGTGAATCAAATCAAGACATATGGAGAAACATTAACAACAAGAGTTGTTGTTTCGAAGATCCTGAGATCCTTAGCTCCTAAGTTCGACCACATAGTGGTGGCGATCGAAGAGGGGAAAGACTTGTCGAAATTGACAAAGGAAGAGCTTCAAGGGACGCTCAAATCTCATGAACAAAGAATGAACGAAAGAGCTGCAGGAAAATCGAAGAGTGATGTGGCCTTGCAGGCACATTCAGCAAAAGAGACCAAAGGCAAAGGAAAGTATTTCGACAGAAGTAGAGGTGGCTACAACAAATCGAATGGTAGAGGAAACCAAATCGAAGGAGATGTGTCGAATCAAAGAAGACCACACCAAGGCAACCAAAGAGGTGGTGCTGCAAACAGAGGAAGAGGTGGTGGTCGAAAACCTGATAAGAGTCACATTCAATGTTACAATTGTCACAAATATGGACACTATTCGAGTGATTGTCCAGAAAAACGAAAGAATCAAGAAAGTGATGCAAAGCTTGCAAAACATGAAGGAGAAGAAGAAGAGATGATGCTGATGGTCACAACAAAAGATGAAGATAGATTCAAGGACCAATGGTACTTGGATTCAGGATGTTCATCACATATGTCTGGAAGGAAAGACTGGTTCGTCAATATAAAAACCTCAACGAAGAATATGGTAAAATTTGCAAACGAAAACACCCTAGCAGCAGAAGGTATTGGTGATGTTATGATCATGAGGAAAGATGGCAAGAAGTCAGTAATTTCGAATGTATTGTACATACCAGGCATGAAGAGCAATTTGCTCAGTATAGGGCAGTTGGTCGAAAAGAATTATAAAGTATCAATCGAAGACAAGTTGATGAGAGTCGTTGATGCAAATGGGAAAGTAATCTTGAAGGCTCCTATGTCTCAGAATCGAACCTTTAAGATTGAACTAAATGTGATGGAGCACAAGTGCCTTTCGACTGCAGCTAGCAGAGATGAATGGATATGGAATTATAGACTAGGTCATCTCAACTTCAGAGACATCAGGGATTTGAAGAGAAGAAATATGGTTTCAGGATTTCCTGAAATTGACATTCCAAACGAAGTATGTGAAGAATGTGTGCAGGCGAAGCAACACGAGAACAGCTTCAGCAAGGATGCAGAAAGCAGATCGAAGGCTAATCTCGAAGTCATATACTCTGATGTATATGGACCAATTCAGGTGGATTCGATGGGAGGTAACAAATACTTTGTTACATTCATAGATGATTTCAGTCGAAAGCTATGGACTTACCTGATCAAGAAGAAAAGTGAAGTGATCGAAGTATTTACCAAGTTCAAGTCCATGGTCGAAAGACAAAGTGGTCGAAAGCTCAAAGTTTTGAGAACTGATGGTGGAGAAGAATATGTGTCGAAAGACTTCGACAGATTATGTGAAAAAGAAGGGAATGTGCATGAGGTGGTGCCACCCTATACTCCACAGCAAAATGGAATTGCATAAAGGAAAAATCGAACCATCATGAACATGGTGAGAAGTATGTTGAAAGGCAAGAATTTACCCAAAGAGTTCTGGGGTGAAGCTGTTTCGACTGCAACATACATTTTGAACAGAAGTCCTACAAAGAAGCTAGAAGGAATTACTCCAGAAGAATGTTGGTCTGGTGTGAAGCCTAGCTTAAGTCATCTAAAAGTATTTGGATCTATTGCACATAGACATGTGCCAGATCAGTTGAGAAAGAAACTTGATGACAAGTCAAGTCAAATGATCCTAGTTGGATATCATTCGACAGGAGGCTACAAGTTGTTCGATCCAGAGAACAAGAAGATTGTGATCAGCAGGGACGTGATCATAGATGAGTTCAAAGAATGGGATTGGACTGCAAATGTCAAGAAAGATTCAGTGGGAATCTTATTCGAAGAGCCAGAAACTCAAGTCGAAAGAGAAGTTCGACAAGAGGAGCCAGCAGATATACCCAGTACAAGCAGACCTCAAAGAACAAGACGCATGCCTGCAAGATTGCAAGATTGTGTGATTACATCAGATGATGTGATAGATGATGAAGGTGAGCTGGTACATTATGCTTTCTATGCAGATGTTGAACCTGTTAATGCAGCTGAAGCATTAAAGGATTCGAAGTGGGTGAAAGCAATGAACAAAGAAGTAAAGTCTATCGAAGACAACAACACTTGGTCACTTGTCGAATTGCCCCAAGGCAAGAAGGCAATTGATGTCAAGTGGGTATACAAAGTGAAGACTAATTCAAAAGGTGAAGTAACTCGACACAAAGCAAGACTTGTGGCGAAAGGATTTCTACAGAAAGAAGGAATAGACTTCGATGAAGTCTTTGCACCTGTTGCTAGGATCGAAACAATCAGGCTGGTTGTTGGTCTAGCAGAAATCAACAGTTGGCACATATGTCAGATGGACGTGAAGTGTGCATTCCTAAATGGACCCTTAGATGAATAAGTCTATGTTAAACAACCAGTTGGCTTTGTGAAACATGACGAAGAAAGAAAGGTGTACAGGCTACATAAAGCCCTGTATGGTTTGAAACAAGCTCCAAGGGCTTGGAATAAGAAATTAATAGTTTTCTAAGGGAGAAGGAATTTGTGAAGTGCATAACTGAACATGGAGTATATGTAAGAAGAAGCGAGAGTAAATTTCTTATACTATGTCTCTATGTAGATAATTTGTTGATAACAGGTAGCTGCAAGAGTGAGATCGAAGACTTCAAAGTTGACCTTAGCAAGGAATTCGAAATGTCTGATTTGGGTGAGATTTCATATTTCCTTGGTATCGAATTCTACAAGAGCAGTAGAGGTTTGATGATGCATCAAAGAAGATATGCAGGAGAAATTCTCAAAAGGTTTGAGATGGAAGAATGCAACGCAACTTCGGCACCTGCAGAACCAAGACTGCAACTGTCGAAAGATGCTGATGGAGATGATGTTGATCCAACCCAATACAGAAGACTTATTGGATCATTGATATACCTTTGTCATACAAGGCCTGACTTAGCATACAGCGTAGGTATGGTAAGTAGATTCATGCAGAAGCCGAAGGTATCACATCTAGCAGTTGTGAAGAGGATACTAAGGTATCTTAAAGGAACTTTCGATTATGGCATTTTGTTTCCTGCAGTTGATAAAGGAAAAGAATGCAAGTTAGTGGGATACACTGATTCGAGTTGGTGTAGTGATGTTGAAGATCGAAAGTCAACAGCAGGATATGTGTTTATGCTAGGTGGTGCAACAATTTCTTGGAGTTCGAGAAAAGAACCAGTAGTGGCATTATCATCATGTGAAGCAGAATACATAGCTGCTTCTCTTTGTGCATGTCAAGCAACCTGGATGGTGAACTTGGTCGAAGAGATAACAGGGAAAAATCATGGAGCAATTACCATGAAGATAGACAGCATGTCAGCTATCAATCTGGCAAAGAACCCAATAGCACATGGTCGAAGTAAGCACATCGAAATGAAGTTCCATTATCTTCGAGAGCGGGTAGCAGATGGGAAGATGAATTTGGAACACTGCAGAACTGAGAATCAGATTGCAGACATCATGACGAAGGGAGTGCAGGTCGAAGTATTCAGAAAGCTAAGGGCCATGATGAACATAGACAGTTTGGACACAATGAATTAGGTGGTATGTTAAATTGTAATTCATATGTGTCAAAAGAAGATTTGATTTATTTAGATTTAAATAGATTTGAATTTAAATCTAGATTAGATTTGATTTAGTAAAGAGATATTTTGGGCTTGGGTTTACTTAGGGAGCAAGCTAACCTAAATCTATAAATAGAGGGAGTAACCCTATTTTGTAAGTCAAGTCATTCACAGTATTTTACAGTTGCAAAGTGAATAATAAAGATTCCACAGTTTGTGGGCAGAAGAGAAATTCTACAGAAATATTTCTAGTGTTCTTTTTTATTTGTTTGTCATAACTAATCATCAGTGGTGGTCGAAATTCATCATAAAGTATTGGTGGATTTCCAACAGAAATCATGTAAAGTCTTCTTCTGAAGTCCTCTCATGGAGGCAATGTTTCGGATTTAATGTGCATCGTATGTTCGAGTAAAAATCTTCAAAAACTAACGTCGGATTTGTAATCAGCACGAAATACCGAGGGGGAAAGGTTTGTTTCCTATCGTTGTTAGGCAGCCATGGCCACCTCCGGTGGTGGCCGGCGCCGAAGAGAAAGGTTGTTTCCGTTGGGGCTCTGGCAAAGGTTATTTTGTTTTGAGTAAGCACGTGAGGTGGAAATTCCTCACTGGTGCATGCGTTTTTTTATTATTTTATTTTCTTTATTTTTGTTTATAAAATAAAATTTGGAAATAAAAAAGAATAATGAAAAAAATGAAATAAAACAATTGTTTTTTTTGTTTGAGGGACTTAACACGCCATTGGGCCAGGTTGAGCAGAATTTCTATTCACAACCCCTAGTCTAAATGGCCTTTTGTTGTGCTGAGTATATTTTAGTCTATTTTGGTAATTCTGGATTACATCTCCTGATTTATTAGTAACAATTCTTGATGTATTTTCAGTTTAAATTGATAATTGATATTTCCTTCATAAAAATATACAGCAATATGTTTTATCTCTTTTATTGTCTTAATTAATTTTTCATTATTTTTATTTTTATTTTTCATGTAAGTTTCCATTTTTTATTTTGAATTAATTGGTGAAGGTGTTTTAGAGGTTAGTCTTGTGATTAGGGTTTGAATTTGGGTAATTTTTGAACATTGATCTTGAGCCAATTTTTGGGATGTGATTAAACACATGTATGCCTAGGTTTTTCTTGATTCTTTGAGGTCCATTTGTGGTGAATTGATACATGTTTAACTCCTTTTAATGGGCTTCTAAATGCATGTTGATATGTTAAAATGTTGTTGATGTTTGTTGAGGTGTTGATGAGAACTTTTGAGCACTCTTTTAGGCAAACTTAGGACACTTGTTGGTGGTTGGTCTCATGTCATGTGGATGATATTTTACTTAATTTTATAAAGGCCTCTTAATTGTCCATTTTAAATTCATAATGCATGATTGAAGGTATTAATGCCAACTTGTATTGATTAAGTGATTAGGGTATGCACTTGTGCAACTATTAGGGTTTTGATTCTCACTTGTTCTCGAGTTTTTTACCATGAGGTAATGTCTTCATTCTCATTTATATTTGATCATTCAAAAGCTTTACATTGATGATGCATGTTGAAAATGTTTGAAGTGATGCTTACATATCTTGTGGTGTGAGTTTTGGACATTGTATTGTGTGATTGATCCTTAATGATTGAGAGATTTGAATGACATAAATAACATGATATCACCTCTGACTTATTTGGTTTGAATACCCACATTTCATTATCTTATTTGATCATTTGATTAACATGTTGATGATGATTCATTTAGTTGATACACTAGGTTTTGATTGCTAAATTGCTTAACCATATCCTATGCATGAATACTTGTTGTTTTAAGCCATGATAGAAATGGAATACATTGTGTATGCTTCTGATTTGTGTCATCTAAAAAGCTTCATCACATGTTCATTTGATCCTTTATTTGCCATGAATGGATAATTCCTCTTAAAGATGACATTACTTGTTGAAATTGTTTGATCATTGTTTAAATGTGGTATTTGTGTGACTTCTTGCAAAATTGGAGACATGTGTTGAATTCATTTCTTACTTAAGCTATGTCTTTTCTTGTTGCCATGTTTGAACCTCATTGTTTTATTCCTTTGTGGTTTAGTTCTAAGGACTAGTTTTTGTTGTTTGATTGGTATTTTGACCTAACTCTTGTATGACCCTTTATGTGATACTTCTCCCATCTTTGAGACATGTTCACTTGAGTTCCTTGAGGTATTCTTGTTGGCTTGTTTAGATCTTTATCTTTCTCAACTCATATAACTTTTGTACGCTAAGTTGTGATGTATGCTTAATGCCTTAAGCCCGATTTTCTTATGCAATGGTTATGTGCTTTTGTCTAGGTCTTAGAACCTTTAAACTTGAGATCTTTTGAGCATGACCCTTTAGGTATTGTAGTGTGTGTTTGAGTCTTTTCTCTAATATATCTTTGATCAGTATTCGATATACTTGAAGCATGTTTAGAACTTAGGTTTTTGTTTGTTTGTAATTTATGGTTGGCGCACCATTGCTTCATCTTTCTTCATTTCTATTTAATTGATTGCTTGTGTGATTAACATATTCTCTTTGGAGTTTGATTCCATCTTATCCAAGGTGTGAGTTCATTAGATCCTAGGTTCTAAACCAATCATGATAACATTAGGTAGAATTTGCCTAATCCTTAACCCTCGGTCCATCTTGCATGCTAACATTAGGTAGTCTTCCCCCTTTATCCAAACTCTAAGTTCACAGTGCATGACAACATTAGAACTTGAGTTTCCCTTATATTTTTTTCTCTTTCCCTTTTGTATTTGCATCTTTAAAGATTAAAACTTCTTTTTCTTTATCAAATAACCCAAAACACTTAATAATAAAGATGGAGATCATATGTCACGGGCCTTAAGTGATGGGAAAAGGATGAGGTTGTATATTCTGAACCTTGTTCTTTCTTTCATCGATAGTCTTTAGTATGATCCAATTCACAACCTTTTCTTCATAAATAAGCAGAGAAATAGTAGGTGTCCTTACATTAGGATTCATTTGCTATTATCCCAACAAAAAATACTCAACCAATTCAAACCTTTTTGCCTTTGGGTCTTTTTCCTTTGAAAAATCTTTTCATAAAAAACATGTTAATTCCTTTCTACGACAATTGCATGAGTCTCCAAAGGTCGAGTTGTAGTGGAATGTGAAATTTAACATCATTCATTAAAAAATACACAACAAACCAATTTTTTTGAGAAGAACTAATATGTTATGATTTCTTCGCCGGATACATAGGCACTGAGTTGTAAATTTCGGGCGAACGCAATAATAAAAAAAAATCTTTTCATTTGTTAATAATTAATTCATGCATTTCCTTTAGCAAGTTTAAGCCTTAGATGACACACCCTTTTGATTAGAACAAATATAGTGGATCCCATTAAGTACAACAGATGTTTAGGGTGTTAACACCTTCTCTTTGCATAACCGGCCTCTGTATCTTGATCTCTATTCTTTTTTAGTTTTATTCTCTCTTTTCCCGTTTCCTTTTAGAAACAGTAAAGTGCATTGGTGACTTTTAATTTGTGAGTTAAGTCAATCAATGACTTAGTCTCAACTTTTTACCGCTACACTAAGTACCGATTTTTTGTATTAAAAGTCTTCCTAACAAGGTGTTGGTCATGTGGTGTATTATGTTGAAGTGTCTGTAACGTGGTAAGGGTGTCAACAGTGCTGCAAGTGTATATGGATGAAAACAAATGTTTGATGGAGAGCATATAAGTGGATGAACTCACGTTTTAAGGAAGATTGTTTAGATATATGTATGAGTTAAAAGTCTCACATTGGTTGAAATAAGTGAGTTGAAGCATCTTATAAGTGAAAAGGCTCATATACCTCATGTCTTAAGGTTATAGGTGAAGATATGGTGTCTCTCTCACTTATGTGGTTGCTCTTGACTTTATATAGATGCTCTCATCTTGACCCATCAAAGAAGACGGTGTTTCGAACAAAAATTAAGGAATGAGAAATATGTTGAACATTGTTTTTTCCTTCATTGTTGTTGTGTATTATTTGTGTCTTAACACATAAATATGAGTGTGGCTGGAGGGGGAAGCCTTTAGAACATAAAGACAATGTTATATATATACATATATATATATTACCGGTTGATCAAAACCTGAAGTGTGCTGATAGATGACGTCTACAAGGCTGGAATCAAAGAGGAAGAGGGGGTGTACCTGCAAGGCACTCTAACTCTCAAGTAAGAAATAGTGCAAAGAGATACAATAAAGATATTAGGATTTTATATAATGAATATTGGATATCTGGCCCTCACAATTGTGAGGGTTTATATGGTGCTTTTGGAGCTTGGTCATTGGTTCCTATTTTCAGGCCTAGATATTAGGTTCCCCAAAAATAGGTAATTGCTAGGAATTGGTCATGATAGGAAGAGATGCTCGAAACTAGCCGTTATGATGAGCAAAGAGGTGCTCACAGGAAAAGATGACTATGGCCATTCCAGGGTGGTTGTCCTCGTGCGGCTGGAAGGGTGAAGACTAGCCTGTTTGAGTGGGCAGATGAGGTCTTGTTGATCCTAGGGGTAAACCGACCACGACTCCTCGAGTGAGGGGCAGATGCATGGCCACGGGAAAGCGTGTTATGGTATTGCATGGATGATTTATCCGAGCATATCAAGCTAAATGAGAAGTAGCTACTGACGTGGGAAGAGGTGCAGTTAAGGGCATCGATGGTCTTGTTAGTCCTAGGGGACAACCGACCACATGTCCTTGGCTGAGGGACAGAAGGGAAAAGGTGTCATTTACCTGTCCCAAATTTATTAAGACAAAGATATTGGGCCATCCTGGTTGTAGGAGTGGATTGGGCCATGCCTAGGTATTAAGCCAGACCAGAACAGGAGTCCCCTAAGTCGTTTCTTCTAGGCATATGCATGACAACTTAGTACCAGCCCGTGCGCCAAGGAGGAAAGTGCAATGTTGGTGCTTGTTGTTCACGATGGGGACATTTTGTGATTTTTATGAGTACATGCGTGTACGTGATATGTTGTTATTTATTAGATTTATGCATGTTTGTATGCTCGTTATGAATGCCAATGTCTTAAGTTGCTTTATAAATAATTTTTTATAAGTGTTTGGGTTTTCTCGACAGTATCAAAGTTCGACAGTAATGGGAACTAGTTGAGCGACCATGGTTCTTTTCTGGACAATGGGTGAAACTCAGGCCCTGTTTGTAACCTGAGTTCTCTAGCGTGAACTACCCATCGCGAGCTGGGTGTTATATCAGAGTGGTACGACAACGATGGTGGGCCTCGGTCGAGGGTCCCCTGTCAGACAGAAGATATGTTCGCTCAAGATTAGAGGCATGTCTTGCTTTAATATTGGAATGCAGTGCTTGTACCTGGGCATGCATTTGTGGTCGGTGCACTGTGTTTGTCGTCCGATAGAGCACGCCGACTGTTTATGGCCTTAATTGTGATATTGTTTCAGCTTTTTGGCGTTCCATGGTTGAGCAAGTTCTTCCCCATCAAGGTATTTGAGGTAGTAGGTCCTTTTATCTGTTTTTTCTTGGACGCGATAGGGGCCTTCCCAGTTTGCTGTGAGTTTACCCTCGCGAGAATCTTTGTAATTTCTCCTCAAGACAAGGTTGTCGACTTGAAAGTCTCGTCGTATGACTTTGGCATCGTGCCTTATTGAGATTTTTGTTTTAATGAGGCCTTGCAAAGAGACGCTCCTATTGAGATTAGTATAGTCAACACATATTCACCATTTTCCATTTAATTTCTTTACAAGTACAACATTAGATAGTCAAGTTATGTACTAGGCTTCACAAATGAAATTTGCCTCTAGGAGGTCTTTTACAACTTGCTCGATAACCTCTGTTATCTCCGGAGACTGCTTGCACCTATGCTAGGCAACTGCCTTAAGGGCGAGATCTATTGTCATCTGGTGACAGGCTACTTCTAGAGCCAAATCAGGCATATCTAAAGGGTGCTCGGCTTTATCGGGGATGTAAAAAATCCTCTGGCCACGAAGTACACATGGCGATTGACATACTGGCATCATCGGGGTGATGGTTCCTCCTCCTCGATCTTTTTTTATTCTGGGGTGTCCTCGCGGGGACCCTCTTCTCCTTTGTCCGCTCCCTGACAAGATGTCAAAGAGTCGTCGTGCTTTGAAACTTTGGCATTCTCATGATACCGTGAGTCTCATACGTCATTAGAGGCTTCTTTTTCTTCATATTGGATGTATGCATGGGCCTTGAGGAGGATGGCATCTAGTGTTGCAGGGCTTTCTATGCCAACTTCCTTGGCAAAGTCGTTGTGAGAGCGTAATCCTCGCTCGAGGAGGTATTTCTTCATCCTGCCAGTCGTGCGGACTTGGACGACTTCCTTGTTGAATCTTTCTATATATGCTCAGAGGGATTCATCCTTCCCTTGGATGATGGCCTCCAATGATCCCTCTGATTTAGGGTGATGGCGAGATGTCGTAAAATTCCTGGAGAATTTTTTCCCCAGGTTCCTCCAAGACGTGATCGATTCATTGGGGAGGCTTTTGTACCAAGCCATGGCCCCCTTTCTGAGCGTGTAGGGAAAAGTCAACACTTGATTTATCCTCGAACACCTCTGTAGTCGAGAAAGGCATCGATGTTCTCGATGTGCTCATCTGGATCTACAGTCCTATCGTATGTCCCCAGGTTTGTAGGCTTCTCCAAGCCAACAAGGAGTGAAGTCTCCATAATTTCTCATGATAACGTGTCGTGGGGCTCATCATCATCACTCTGATCTGGTGATAGGGGAGGAGAGTAGTTACTTCTTCCTCTCCAGAGAGATATCCTTCTCGGAGGGTGCTTTAGCTTGGTGATGGTGAATGTTTGTTGTCTAGCTATTGACTACCCTTTATCTTCTTGGTGACTGGGGAGCATCGATCGTTCTGGGAAGGAGTGCGGTCATGTTTCTTGAGAAACAAAACGCCTGGATTTTCGAGTGCGGGACGGCGTCCACACTTTGAAGGTGTCAGACTGCGGGAGTACAGTCGATGATGTTTATGAGGAGGAGATCTTGTCTAGTGTCTATTTTCTAAAGCCTAGATTATATTATGCTATTGAAGGATAAGAGTGTTGGTCTTATTAAGAGCAACGAACAGAGTTGCTATGGTCGGGTTGGCGTTAGCCAGAATCGGGACCGGTTGGAGGATCTCCGGAAATTCTTTGGGGAGTTTATTGGACTTTTGATTCTCTAAGAATTGGATGTCATCGTCCTCGGCTTTGATCGAGAAGGAGACGCGGTAAGATCGTCTCTTCTCTCGGGGATATCTTCGAGGAGAGGTAGTCCTCTATTTTTCATTTGTCTTATGGATAGGAGTGAGCACTGTTTTTCCAAAAAGATTATTGTCATCTTGATCGGCCATGATATGAATCTTTGAATATCACTTTGATCTTTAGTTTCGAGGAAAGAAAGATGAGGAAAACAGAATTCCCATAGATGACGCCATTGATCTTACCGGTTCATCAAAACCTGAAGTGGGCCGATAGATGACGTCTGCAAGGCTGGAATCAAATAGGAGGATGAGGTGTATCTATAAGGCACTTCAACACTCAAGTAAGAAAGAGTGCAAAGAGATACAAGAAAGAGATTAGGATTTTTTAGAATGAATATTAGATACTTGATTCTCACAAGTGTGATGATTTATATAGTTCCCCCGACGCTTGACCATTGGTTCCTATTTTGGGGCCTAGATATTTGGTTCCCCAAAAATATGTAACTTCCAAGAATTTGGTTATGACAGGCAGAGATGCTCGGAAATAGCCATTATGACGAGCAGAGAGGTGCTCACGAGAAAAGATGATTCTGGTCATTTCTGGGTGGTTGTCCTCGTGCGGCTGGCAGGACGAGGACTATCCTGTTTCAGCAGGCAAATGAGGTTTTTTTTATCTTGGGGGTCAACCGACCATGGCTCCTCGGGTGAGGGACAGAGGCATGGTCACGAGCAAGCGTGTTATGGTATTTCCTAAAAGATTGCTCTGCGTGTGGCAAGCAGAATGAGAAGTAGTTGTTGATGCAGACATAGGTGCAGTTAATGGTAGCGATGGTATTGTTGGTCTTGGGGGACAACCGACCACGTGTCCCTGACTGAGGGGCAGAAGGGAAAAGGCATCATTTACCTGTCCTAATTGATTGAGCCAAAGTTATTGGGTCATCTTAGATGTAGGACTGGATTGGGCCATGCCTAGGCATTGGGCCAGACCAGAACAGTGTTCAATATTAATTTTAATAATATATGTGATACTTATCAAGAAAGTTCTAAAAAAAATCAGAAATTGAGATTTTAGTCTGAGAAAACAACTTCATAAACTTCTGGTTGTGGTGAGTAGACAATAAATATTTGCATGATATTTTAGTTGATGCAATAATTAATGTCATGAAAAGTTCAATCTCTCAGATTTTTAATTTTGTAGAAACACACAAAATTTATTAGTGGGAAGAAACTTTTGGTTCTTCAATACTAGTTTTCACATCATGATACATATTCATGATCATTTAGTTGAGAAAACAATTTCACAAACTTCTAGTTGTGAGTAGATAAAAAAACATATGCATGATCTTTAAGTCAATACAATAATTAAATATTATAAAATGTTTAAATCGTCTACATGATTTATATATCGATTCATAAATATCACTTTATATATGTTAAATAAAACTAATTTCACAAATAACATAATTTCGTATCATAATCCATATGGGATGACCCAACCGATTTTGTCAACAACATTCTTAAATTTGATTTGTAAACTTCTAATTTACAATTATGCTTGTGTTTTAATTGTTCTAACCAATTTTAATAATGAAAATATAATTAGAATTTTGTTGTTATCAAAATAAAAATAAATATTTTAAACAAATGATTAATTTTTTATTTGAGTTAATTCTTATAAATGAAATCTAAAGAATTCAAAAAAAACAATTATTTATTAATAATTAAACAAAATAAAAATACCATAAATACATTTAATAGAATAATATTAGAAATAATTAAGAATAAGGAAAAATAAAAATATAAAAAATATGTATAGAAATAATATAGTTCAATAAAAACTATTCAATCATAATTGTAAATACATTTCAATTTTAATGTATAAAAGATAACAGATAAATTAATAGTTATACAATATTTATTTACCCTCTTTTAATAAAACTATTAAATAGTATTCAATTTATTTTTATTAAAATCTAATATGTTTAAAATTATTCATCATTATAAGATAAAATTATTACACTATAACTTATAATAATAAAAATTATAATTTTAACGCCAAAAAGTAAAAGTAAAAATTTTAATCACAAATAAATAAATAAATATATTATTATTATTATTATTATTATTATTATTATTATTATTATTATTATATTTTTTAATTAATGAAATCAAACTTAAAAAAAACATAAATAGTTTGTTCACTTATAAAAATATAATATAATATGATATGTGACCTTTAATTTTTTTTTAAATTATAAAAATTTGAATCACAATTATGACTAATATTTCAAGATATTCTTGAAAGTATATTCTTAATGGTCTGATTCTTATAGAACTTTTATCAACAATGATCAACAAAAATTATAATTCTTTAAAGATGTTTGATATTAAAATATTAGTTCTTCTGAAATAATTTCTCAATCATCATAAAGGATGATATATATAAAAAAAATAGTTGGGCAATGTTCAACGAACGCCATTATTCTTAGATAACAATGTAATCCTTAATGTAATTCTTTAGGAATGATTTAATATTTTTTGTTTGTTTTCAAGAATTATACTTCAGATCTTCAAACAAGAATAAAGATTTATATTTCACTATTATTTTGCTAATTTTAAACATAATTGATGCAATTCTTCTATATTTTATAATATCATAAATGTAATTCTTGTGGGATTCGTTAATAGACGATTTATAAGTTCTTCAGGAATTATATAATGTTATCCTTCGGGTTCTTCAGGTATGCTCTTCAGCTATGCTTTATAAGTTCCCCAGCAACTATATAACGTTATCCTTCAGTATGCTCTTCAGATATGCTTTATAAGTTCTTCAGAAATTCAGAATGCTTTATAAATTGTTCAAGAACTATATAATATTATTTTGTTATCCTTCAAGGATGCTTGATAAGTTTTTCATAATTTATATAAATATTCTTTTGTTATTCTTCAGAGATGCTTGATAATCATCACTAATCATCATTGATTTTCTTTTTCTTTTTCTAATCAATATATTATAAATAATAGGTAAAAAATATATATTATAAAAAGAAGAAGAACTAATGTTATCTTACAATACAAAAGATTCTACCATGTTATGAAAGTAATGAGAAACAATATAATAAAAGAGTAGAAATGAATACTATTTATAGGAATAAATAGAAAATCAATTGAAATCTATAAACATTCGTAATCTTTTCATTTATAACAGTTAATTTTTTTTTTCATATAATAATTATTATAAAATAAAGGAGGAGGAGTGTTTTCAAATCATGTTAATGTGTTTAAATAAAAATATTGTAGCAATGGTGTAGCTAATAATGGATGCATGTGCAAATAAAAATATAGTACATAGAAATTAAATTATAAATATTATTATTTGTTCTAAATATTTGATCTTTTAGGTTTGGACACACGTATTTAAAAAAATAAAAAATAGATTAACTTATATATATTTACTCTTAATTTATTAAGTAAAAGTAATATTCATTTAAGGTATGATTTCGGTTTTTTTTGTAAAAGTACAAAAGAAGAAGAAAAATCAGCAATTGTATTTTGATTTTTTAACCAATATTTAGAGACAAAAATAAAGAATTTAAAATTATATATAGTAACTAAATGTTAATAAGTCTATTTATAATTTATATTCAAACAAGTAACATAAATTTTTTTTTTTGGGAACACAATACATAAATGCATATTTTTATAATACATTGGATAATTTAAACATCTGACTAGCCATAAACCTAATAAATAAATAGTTATTAAAAAATATATAATAAAAAAAATGTGATAGGTACGACTATTCGTCATTTTTTAGTATAAAATAAATTTTAACAAAAAATAAATATAAATAATCTCTATCATTCTTATAACTAATTTTTTTTTCATATGATAGATTTTTTATATTAAAAAAAAAAACTTATAATCACTTTGTTTAAAGGTTCAAATCTTTACGGCATAAATTTTTTTCTTTATTTATATATATTTAGTAAGAAATTTTTTTGAAACACACATGATAATAATAGATGTTTGTAAGATGTAAATCAACTATCAAATGACAATATTGATAAACTCCTTTATTTTAAGTTTTAATATAGTTGAGTGTGTAAGTTTATAATAGTTAATGTCCATTAAAAAAAACATGACAATAAGAAAGATTTTTTCAAGACTCTAACGATAAAACCCACACATATTATAAAATCGAATTCATGCCTTAAAATATTAAATATTTTTGCAATTATTATATGAGTTGTACTTACATAACAAATATAAGTGAGTGTATGTAGTGGTAAAAATTTGGATTTTGAAATTATATTCATCTTAAAGTCTCATTCGAATTATACTAAATATAATTTAAGTTTTTCAAAAAATAACAATAAATATATTATATAAGTTTAATTTAGCGTAAACATCACACGTGCACATATAACATGTCAAAAAACTTTAGTAGTCTTAAATTCAAATCTTATTAGATATAATTTAATTTCTTCAAAAAAATAAATATAATATATAAGTTTAATTTAGCGTACACATCACACGTCCACGTCAAAAAAACATAAGTGTGATTTTTTTTCTCACCATTGTATTACTAAATATAGTCAGATATCAATGGTCAAATATATGCAATATTTTTAAGCATGAAATAAAATTAAACATATGACGTGTATGATTCAATTCAATCCAATAAAACAAGCTTCAACAAAAATATTTAAATAAGTATAGAGAGAATTGATTATTTTATTACAAAACATTGTATTGAGCATTTTGTGAGTGCTACTATTTGAGCATCATACATAAATTTATTTCGCCAAACAAAGCTAGAAAACAAGGAAAGTGCATGTTTCTCAAACTATCTAGAAAATAATATAGACTTGTAAATTGCAATTCTCTCTTTATTTTTACGAAGAGTAACAAGATGTATCGACAATTTAAAAAATTTTATACTGTTATTTAATAAAAATATATTATTTTATTATGTTTTAAAATTATTTAAATTTTTTTTGTTTAATTTAACAAAATATATAATTATAATTAATTGACAGTATAAAATAAATTTAATCATCAGTGTTATCATTCATTTTTCTCTTTTATCAAATGTTATAAAATTTACTCTCGAATGTCATACTTTCGAGCCCAAATATGCTTCCCGTTAACACGAAACTTTGCAATGTGACTTCCGTTCAAAATTTGGTAAGTGTTTCTATGTAATTGAAAACCATAGTTGCATACAAAACTTGACCTTCTGAGTTTGTATTCCCCATAACAATAGTCTTAATGCAATCGACTTCAAAAGTGGTGGTAAACAAATATCTCACCTCATTTTCAGTAACGGGGAAGCCTCTAGAAAACGTTAAGAATATCTTTCTATCTAGATCAGACACGTCTAGATTACTCTTCAATATCACCCCATCATTCAAATCACACTTCTCAAAGTTTGCTGGTGATATAATAAATTCACCAAATACTTTATGAGGGAAGCCAGGAACAATCATGGGTCTATAAGGATAAGGTAGTAGTAATCTACAAGCACTAGAGCTTCCCAAAACATCAAGTAAAATATCATTGAAAATTCTTGAACATATTTTGTTTAGCACGTTTTTAATACCAGCTATCATAGTGAACCTTTTGTACTTGAATAAATGGAGAGAAATTTTCCTTCCCATTAAGATTCTGGTTAGAAACAAACCACCATCATTTGGAATGGGAAAATTTTCTAACTCCAAACAGTTCAAGCAAGATACAGCTTCTTGTGCCACTTCATTGACAAGACCACGAGGGCATGAAACCAATTTTAAAATAAGACTTGGATAGCCAAGGTTTTCTAGCCATAGCCACAAGGCCATGACTAGAAGAGATTGTGATGGATCACGGGCCAAAGTCATAACTAGGACAGAGAAAATTTTACGGTCCATTGTATGAAATTGATGGAGTTGTTGAAAGGAAAAGGTGGCCATAACTTTGAGAAATGAAAAAATGGACCAAAGATGGTTGTGAGGAAAATAGGAAGAGTTATTTGGTATAAAAGCACAATTTTTATGTGTATACTTGGTATTCTTTTGGCACATTGAATATCACCAAATATGAAATATTAGAATTTTTTTTTTTTAAATGTGACGAATTATAAATAAATTTATAACTTTTGAATATTATATTATTTATTATTTTTAATTATACTTTTAAAATAATATTATGTATATCACTTTTAGGAATGATTATATTCGAGATTTCTATCTCGTGCATGTTTGATATCGACATAAATACTCACAATCGCACTCGTCATCCATATTTTTAGCAAAAATAAATTAAGGGAGTTGTGAAATATCATATTATTTTTAGTTTCTAATAACATTAAAAAAATTCAAAGACTTTATTGTTGAAGTACTAAAAATATATATATTTTTATAAAAATATATAATAATATAATAGTGATGTATTTTTTTAAAAGGTTTAATTGCAGTTATATTCCCTTTATTTTCATTATTTTTAAACTTTAATCCCTTATTTTTAAAACCAAAAGTTTCAATTTTAATATTTTCGAGATTTTAATCCTCATTAAATTTTGATGTCATTTTTTATGATGTGGAAGTTAATTAATTATGTATTATTTCTTAAGTGGCTTAATTGAAATTTCAAGTCATTTATAATTATTTTATTATTTTCAATAATAATATAAATAAAATGAAAATAAATAATTGAATTTTAATTACCAAAAATATTATTTAAAATTATTTTATTATTTTAGTAGTAAATTAAAATTTTAAATTTATAAAATAATTAATTAGAACAAATTATATATCAACTTTTAATAGAAATCATTAATTAGAATTAATAAAGATTCTCGTTCAAGAAAGGAGAAAAATGAGCTATGGAGAAAAAGTTGACAAAAAAGTTATTGCTCATGCAACAGTTTTTTCAATCCAAATTGCCAACTGTACCGCCTCTACCATTGGGACGTACAACATCCTATCATCACGGGATCATTCCAAATTTCATGGGCATGTTTAGATGATCATAAGCAAGACCAACTTCATGAGAATCTAAAATCAAAAGAACATAAATTTTTTTGCATGTTTGCATCATTCTGTTTTCCCAACTAGCACAACCCATTGTCAAGGGTGATCGTCTATCCATATCCATCCTTGAAGAATAATACCTAGTAAGAGTTGAAGCTTGTAAACACAACCTACATGAACGGATTGTATGGCCAAAAGGTTGCACACACCTTATCGTTGTTGCCTTGAAGAATAAGTTTTCACCATTATGGAAGAATCTTTAAAGGTGGGGTGTAACGTTGCTAGGTCGTGGATTCTATGAATTTTCCTTTTCTTTGTTGGGTAAATAAGGATCAACAAGGGGAATGAGTGGTAGTAGACACTACACCACCCCAACCAAGCTTACAGGTTGCAAGAACTACCACTACAAGAAAAAGCTTCTTCAGCCACGTGAAATTGCCACGTGATTTTCATGTGGTTAAATAAAACCAGTTGCGACGTGAAAATCACGTGGCAACGTGTTTTAATAATATAAAACAGCTACATTAAGTGTGTCAGTTACGTTTCTTTGTTAAAAAAAGTAGCGACGTGGGATTCACGTCGCTAATTAAAATATCACAAAATTTAATTCAATCACAACTTCCAACACTGGCGTGTGCAGGCTTTGAAGGAAGAGAAAGCAGTTGTAAATTTGTTGCAACGTGAAAATCACGTGGCAACGTTGCGGCGTGATTTTCACGTCGCTACGTGGTTTATGTAACTTATGAAAACGTTCCACAACGTTTCTGTTTCTATCACTTCTTCATCTTCAACCTTCACAAAAAAAAAAATTCCCCACTCTTCAACTATACCCATTTTCTTCCCCAAAAAATTTTCTTCTCCACTCTTTAATTCCTACCATCTTCATCCATTTTGTAAGGTAATTTCAATTTCATGTTTTATATACTTTGTTAATAGCTTTTGATGTGTTATTTTGAGTATAAATTTTTTTCAATTTTTCTTTGAAGGACAAGAAGAAGATTGAAGTATAGATTGCAAAAAGGGACAAGAAGATTGAAGGAGTTACAAGATAAAAGGTATGTCTTGAATTTTTTTTTTTTTTAAAATTAGTATATTTTCTGATTTTGATTAATTTGCATTGGGTTAAAATTGTTGAATTTAGGTTTGAAATATATATATATTTTCTGTATTTGAGTTAAATGTTAGGTTTAATTATTTAGTTTATAATAATTATTAATTATTAATTTGTGATGATGAATGAGTTTAATTATTTTAGGAGTTTAAGTTTTTTTATTTTTAGGAGTTTATAAATTTTTAGTGTTTAAATTAAATTTTTAGGAGTTTAATAAGTTTTTAAATTTTTAGTTGTTTATAAATTTAGGTGTTTAAATTAAATTTTAAGTGTTTAAAAATAAATAAATATTTTTAGGAATTTATAAATTTTAAGTGTTTAAATTAAATTTTTAGGAGTTTAATTAGTTTTTAAATTTTTAGGAGTTTATAAAATTTAGGTGTTTAAATTAAATTTTAAGTGTTTAAAAATATTTTTAGGAGTTTATAAATATTGTTGAAAGCATATATTTATCTTTAATTGTATATGTTTAGGATTATTATTAAGTTGATTAATTAATATTTCTAATTAAATAGGTTTTGATTATATAAATTTGCAGTAAATGGAATATTATATGTATTATCGTAGTTGGATGTACGATAGACTATATCCAGGAAGACGCGCACTTAAACCCAATTTTATAGACGGGGTTAATGGTTTTATCGCGTGGACGTTTGCCCAGGAACGTTGTCGAAGTGAAGGAGGAGTTAGGTGTCCTTGTCTTAAATGTGGATGTAGATATATAATTAGTGACCCAGAGGAAATAACACGTCATTTACATAGGAAAGGTTTCATTGAAAATTATTGGGTTTGGACGCATCATGGTGAAACACTGTCGAGTAATGTACCAGAGACTAGCAACACAGATGCTTCAAGTAGTCAACCGGTTATGCAACCACCTATGGAATTTGAAGAAAACTTTAATCTGATAGGTGACATGGTTGGTGATGCTTTTGGTGTTAACGTGACCTATGATCAACCTGAAGACTTTGACGGGGAAGAGTTGCCGAATGAGGAAGCGCGTAGATTTTATCAGTTGTTGAATGAGATGAATACGTCGTTGTTTGAGGGGTCGTCAGACTTAAAGCTATCAATGTGTGTTAGATTATTGACCGCCAAGTCAAATTGGAATGTTCCTGATCAGTGTTTGGAGCACTTCGCGAAAATGATGTTGGACTCAACTGCAACGAAAGACAACTTGCCTGCGAGTTTCTATGATGCAAAGAAGTTGGTGTCGAAGTTGGGTTTAAGAGTAAGAAAGATTGATTGTTGCACTAATGGTTGTATGTTGTTTTATGACAACGAGTTTGGTACTCAAGATGGATCGTCAAAGGAATGTAAGTTTTGTCATGGTCCAAGATATAAAGTTCGCAATAGAGCCATTAACAGTAACCAAAAACGGGTAGCAGTAAAGTCCATGTTTTATCTTCCGATAATACCAAGGTTAAAAGAATGTTTTCTTCAATGCACAGTGCAAGTCAAATGACATGGCATCATACAAACAAAACAAGCCCAGGCAATATGCGACACCCATCTGACGGCCATGCATGGAAGCACTTTGATGAGGTACATCCTAATTTTGCCGTTGAACCTAGAAATGTCAGGCTTGGATTATGCTCTGATGGTTTTGCTCCATATGTCCAAGCGTCCGGAAGTGCGTATTCTTGTTGGCCAGTTATTGTAACCCCTTACAATCTCTCTCCTGAGATGTGCATGACAAAATCATACATGTTTTTGACGTGCGTCATTCCAGGACCGTCGAGTCCAAAAACCGGAATTGATGTGTACTTACAACCTTTAATTGATGATTTGAAGAGGTTGTGGAATAATGGAGAATGGACTTATGATATATCCCGTAAACAAAACTTTTCTATGCGAGCTGCTTTGATGTGGACCATTAACGACTTTCCAGCATATGGCATGTTGTCTGGTTAGGGTACGCATGGTAGAATGGGTTGTCTGCATTGCATGGAATGCACTAAGGCGTTTACATTGGAAAAAGGGGGGGAAAGCTCGTGGTTTGACTATCACCGCATATTCCTACCATCAAATCATCCCTTTAGAAAAAACAAGACAAATTTCAAAAAGGACGAACGGGTAACAGATTTGCCTCCGCCTCGACTGGCACCAGTTGCTATATGGAACCAAGTTTGTGAACTTCCAAAGTTTACAGATACTGGCAAAGCATGTAGAATTGAAGGATATGGGGTCACACATAATTGGACAAAAAGAAGTATATTTTGGGACCTCCCGTATTGGAAAGATAATTTGTTGCGCCATAATCTTGATGTTATGCATATTGAGAAGAATTTTTTTGATAACATATTTAACACAGTGATGGATGTTAAAGAGAGAACAAAAGATAATGTGAAGGCTAGACAAGACATGGAAATTTGGTGTAATCGTAAAGATTTGGAATTGAAGTCTCAACCAAATGGAAAATTATTTAAACCCAAAGCTTGTTTCAGTCTGACCCCCCAAGAAGTTAAAGTGGTTTGTGGATGGCTAAAAGGTTTGAGAATGCCCGACGGGTATTCTTCAAATTTAGCAAGGTGTGCTGATGCTAACACTGGGAAGTTGCATGGTATGAAAAGTCATGATTGCCATGTTTTTATGGAACAATTGCTACCAATTGTGTTCGATTCTCTACCCAAACATGTGCTTAATCCACTCACTGAAATTAGTCAATTTTTTAGAGATATTTGTGCTTCCGCTTTAAGAGTGGATGACATCATTAAGTTGGACCAAAATATTCCAGTCATTCTCTGTAAGTTGGAACAAGTATTTCCTCCTGGTTTTTTTGACTCCATGGAACATCTACCTGTGCATCTTGCATATGAGGCTTATCTAGGAGGACCTGTTCAATATAGGTGGATGTACCCGTTTGAAAGGTTCATGGATGATTCAAAGTGATCAGTGAAAAATAAAGCTAGAGTAGAAGGATCAATATGTGCACATTACTTGCATCGAGAAACTTCACATTTTTGCAGTCACTATTTCAAGCACTTGATGTTAACTCCAAGAATCATAAGGAATCCTGTAAATGTTATCGAAAGAAGTCATTACACCTTATCAGTCTTCGGGCTTCCAGGTCGTCCCTCTGGAAAGAAGGGTGAGCATTGGTTGACCCAACAAGAAATGCAATCTGCACATGTTCATGTCTTGATCAACTACATTGAAGTTAAACCATATCTTGAGTAAGTATAATCCAACTTCTTAATTTTATTTACAGTGTGAATATATAAAATTGATTACCTTGAAACTTATAGTGTGTTTCTTTTTAGGGAATTTAACAACGCCTACTTTGAAAGTCCCGGTGTACAATCAACATCTGGTGTCATTCATGCCCAATTTCCAACATGGTTCAAGGAGAAATTGTATAGGGTTGTTGCACCGACTCCAGAAATACTCCATTTGAGAAACTTGTCTAATGGCCCTCGTCAAAGTGCAAACAAATGGCACACATACTTCGTGAACGGATATAAATTTCACACTCATGAATGGACTGAAGGGAAAAAAACCATAAACAGTGGCGTATTTGTGAAAGGAGTTACAGATGGTGGTGAAGATGACTTATATGGTTTTGTTAAACATATCTACGAGTTAGTATACACGTGGCTATTTATTTTTTATTATTTTTTTTATTTCATTTAATTTCATTAATGTTACTTATACATTAAACTTGATTTTTTATTGTATGTGTAGGAGGATTATCAGGCGTTGCCTGTAGAATTTCTGACCCATAATCCTCAGTATACGCCTCCTCCAGAAAAACCGGTTCACCCAGATGTGGATTTCTATATTTGGAGTCAAGTTGTTGGGGGAAAGGGGCCTAACGGGTGTTTTTTTGGTGGTGGAAATTTGGCGGGCACCTTGAGGAGTGGGGATAGAAATCTGTATCAGAGAGCTGTAGACGGTGAAGGAGGGTCACGTCAAACAAATTTGACACCGGATCAGTTAGAACTGGTAAGACAATTGGCTAGACGCGAGTTCGAAGATCGTGAGGCGGCATTGAAGGCCCAAATGGATGCCCAAATGGATGCCCGAATGGAGGCAATGAGGGGTGAACATAATAGACAAATTGAGGCAATGGCGAAGAGGCAAGCTGATATGGAGGAGCAAATACGACAATTTATGTAAGCATTTGGTAGAAATCCCAACAGTGGTGGCTAAAATAATAACCACCAAAATAATGATGACTTTCTTCCCGATATTTCCGACGACGATTCTGCTTAGTTTTATTTTTATTTTGTATTTAGTTTTTTATTTGTGTAATATAAATTTATAATGATATGGTATATTTAAAAATATTATAAATTTAAATTTGAGTTTATTAAATTTATAATATTAAGTATATTTATTTATACATTTAGATATATTTAGTTTTCTTTTTGATAATTTGATTAATAATATTGTATTTAATAATTAAATTATAATATTTAATTTATAAATTTAATAAAACAAAAAATAATATTAATTATTAAAACATAATTAATATATTTAAAACAGAAAATATATTTTTTTTAAATAAAACAAGTTGCGGCGTGTTTTTCATGTCACTCATTAGTGACGTGAAAAACACGTCGCTAAAGCTAACGTAACAAAAATTGTAAACCTGCTCTGACCCACTGCTCTGAATTGCTTTTATCTTATACAGTATGTTGCGGCGTGAATTTCACGTGGCAACTTAGTGACATGTTTTTCACGCCGCAACAAGATTACCATGCGCTATATAGCGACGTGTTCTTTAAGGTGGCAAAATTTGAGTAGTGACGTGATTTGGGTGTTAGCGACGTGGCTTTCACGTGGCAAAACTCAACTTATTTTGTAGTGTACCAACATTGGTATGACACAATTAAATAAATTTGAAGCTCTGAGTGATGTTTAAGAGATGTGAATAACTCATCAAACCAATGATCAAACTGCTCTAGTCAAAATATTGTGGAATCTGATGAGGATTCAAGCTCAAAAGATTTTAAACTTGTTTATGCAACACAGTTCCAACCAAATGGGAACAAAGAGAGTGACTTGGTTGAAAGGAACAACATAGTATGGAGTTTCTAAAAACTTCATAGGCTAATCTAGCAGAAGATGATGATAGATTAGCATCATTAATTGTTGTTCTTTACGAGAGGCTTGGACAAAGTGTTAGATCCATGATTTTAAGATTGACAGCAATTTTACTAAAACATGGTTCTTGACATATGTTGAGCAAGATGTCATAACATCTTAAACAAACTGATACACCGGAGTGTGAGCTTACATTGAAGACAGATGTTGTGACATGTTGTACCAGAACATCAGTACATGCTATTTCAAATCTTGACTAATTTGATTTGATTTAATTTTGTGATATTTCTTTTGGATATATATCAATGATTTGCTCAGGTCAAGAAGATTTAATCTGGAATAAGTGATCTAATCTCGAGTTGTACATAAGTTTCTAAAATTGAATGTTGAAACAATTTAAGATATTTGATGTTTTGTTCCAAGATTTAAGGAGATTTTTTTACATAATTGGTGCAGCCCCTCAGCTTGTGGATCAAGAAATAGTTGGGTGAATATTTCGAAGCCTGTGGACTAATGAGGTGTATTTAAAGAGAACCCTAATCCTAATGTAATTTAACTTTCACAATTGTAAATTATGGGAAGTCTAAAGTCTTAGGTTTTGAGAGTCTCTTGTATTTTTGTAAGCCACCCATGTATCTTTTGATACAGTGAGGTAGAATGATTATTACTTGATTATTTATCAAGTTATTGTTCTCACTCTTGAAGATTTTAAGCAAATAGTTGAGTATTGTTCTAAGTTGAAGTTTTTAAGCAAAACTGAGTATTGTTTATTGGAAGTGTAATATTCTATTTGGTTCTTTTGGTCTAGTCACAGGTTGTGACTATAGGTACCACTACAGTGATATGAACTGAGAGGGAATCTCATATCTAGAGGTGTCTAGGTAAAAGTTGCACAAGGTAGTGATTAGGCGAGAAGTTGTAAAATGGAATTGTTTAGGCTTTGAACTAATATTGTCATAGTGAATTTCCTTCATGGCTTGGTAGCCTCCATAATTGGTGACGTTACACTGAACTGGGTTAACAACCATTTGTGTTATTTATGATTATGCAATTTATTTCTGCATATTTTACCGTTTGATATTTTTGTTCTGTTAGTCAGAGGATATTGTAACATATGTCTCGACATTGTGTTCTAATGTTAGGTCATCAGTATTAACATGTGTTACATGTGCCAAAATTTCAATTGACATCATAGTAGGCACCCTGGTCTATTTATTGGATGAGCTTCAGGGAGAATTTTTCTGGTACTACTTGTCTTTTGGAAGGAAAGAATGATAGCATTCTTGATGTCAATGGACAACAGTTCTTGGAATTTTGTCAAGATTGGTGAATCCTATTGTTAAGGTTGAAAGAAGGGAATTTCCTTTGAGGCCAAAAGAGGATTGGTATAAGGAAGTGTTGATTACCATATTTAATCTGATGTACACATACATATGTTGTGGTCAAAGATGGTTGGGAATTTCTCAAAACTACTCATGAAGGTACATCAATGAGTTCAGGAGAAAGACTGGTCAGTAAGAAGATACTCAGGTCTCTCCCAAGATATTTGACAATAAGGTATCATCCATTTAAGAAGCTCGGGATATCAACAACAAAAGTTTTTTTGGTCTCTCAAAAGTTTTGAGCTGACTAAAATAATATATCTGAATAGAAGAACAAGAGCATAAATTTTGTCTCCAACTCTATTGAGAAAGAGGAGCAATATGCCCTAGAATCCAATGAAGGTTTATCTAATGCTGGTATATTCTTGAAAGGAAATTCAACCAGGTTCTTATGAGAGTGGATAGAATGTCAAGGCCAAATGTCAAGAACATTAGTCCTGACATCAACAAGATTATGTAGCTCAAAGGAAAGTTGGAACAAATGAGAAGGCAAATCCAAGTAAAGGCATTTAGTGTTATGAATTTGAAGAATTTGGATATATGCCCTACCTTTCTCAAGAAACATTTGAAGGGGTTTTCTATTTCCTAGTCTGGTGAGGGGTGTGATTCTGTTGTTGAATTTGCCAAGAAGGTTACTTCCTTTTCTGGGAGGATTTCTGATGTTGATTCTTGTATTAAAGGGATATCTTATTATGAGTTGGCTACCTCTTACAAAGATATGTGGATCAAAAGTTAAGGAGTTTGTCAACGGGGAGAAAAACCAAAGGTAATTGTTTTTCAACTACAGATGGATAAGGAAGAATTTTGTCTATTGTCTTTAACTTGTAGGATAAGGTGACTTTATTGACACCCATATTTGATACCTTTATCAAGCTTGTGAGGATGTTGATCAAGTGATTCAAATGATTTGGTGAGATTCTTCAAGATAGAAAGATGAGTGAAAAACTATAAGGAATAGGGGTTGGTTATCAAGGATCTATCAAGCAAAGAAAATATTTAGTGATAAACCTTAGGTTTCTCCAAAAGGTTGGTTGAGTCAATGATGTCAACCAAAATCTCTCAACATCATTCTAGACATCAAATATCTCAAGATAAAGTCAGATTCTTACACTGATGTTGTTCCTTTTGTGGTAAAGTTGATCGTATCAGGTCTCTTTGGTTCAAGATGAATGGCTATTCTAAGTATAACTCAGCCTAAGGTTGACTGTGTAGTGGTCAAAACTAGGAAGATATGGAATCTTGAGGAAATTTGTCTTATTGTCCTTCCTCTCTTAAAGCTTCAAGAAAAAAAGATTGGTACTCTGATAGTGGATGTTTCAGATATATGATTGGAATAAACAAGGTTATGGTATCTTTGAATCTCATTCTACCAGCTTTTTTACTTTTGGTAATGGTACCAAAAGGTGAAATTAAGGGTGCTGGAGAATTGAATAGATAAAAGACTGACATCTAAATATGATGAACATAAGTCAGTTATGTGATCAAGGTCTGAAGGTAAATGTCTGTAGTGGAGATTGTTTGGTCTATAATGAGATTTATAAAGATATGATGAGTAATTTAAGTCCAAAAACAGTTGTTATTTGTGGATACCACAAGTATCTCATTGCTTTCCTCATGCTTGATGTTCAAGGAAGATGAAGCCAAGATGTTACACCAAAAGTTACAACATCTGACAGCTGCCAAGGTTCTAGAATTTCTTTTTGGATCTAATAAGTTCAATGCAAGGTGAGAATGTTAATGGATAGAGGCATGTCCGTGTTAATTTTTTAAAAATGAATTGGTTAATCTATAGAAAATAAAATCATATATTTGTGAAGTCTTCAAAGGTATTTATCATCTTCTTCAAGGAAAGATGAGTTACAAATGAGATGAATGAATATGTCTGGGTTACTTTAACAAGAACAAAGCATATAGAGATGTTAACCTCAGAATTAAACTCCATGATTCAATCTTTAAGCAAGGAACTGATGTTGAAGCAGATGTTACATCATCTCAGTAGATTGAATTCAAGAAATGGTGTAGTCTCTTAAAAGCTAGAAGGAACAGAATCAAAGAGCTCTCAAGTCAACAAAGTTCCCTCTTGCATTCAGAAAGGTTATTCAAAGGAATTCATTAATTATTTTTAAGAGATCACCGTTATTTTTTGAGTTTTGATGTCTATTTATGAGTTGTCAAGGACATTTCTTCTTGAGAAACAATATTGTCTCTTAGTTCAGCAATAAATCAATTTTTGTATTCTAGATTTTACCTAAGATTATGTATAATTCTGAAGGAAGTTGTTGCTCTCAATTGATTTAGTTTCTAAAAGAATACAATATTCAATATGATGTCATGACATTGTACTGTGACATGTTGGTTTCAGTTTGTGTTTTCAAGGATGTCAGTTTGCACAATGGGACAAAGCTCATTGTCTCGCTACTGGAAAAAGTGATACTCCTAAGCTTGAGACCTCATAGAGTCTACTAGGAGATATTTTATTTGGACTTAAATGCAAATCATATTAAGAGTTTGAGGGGTGTGTTTGGAAAGATGTACTGCTGATGAATGAGAGCACTCACGTGTTGGGATGAGGTTATTTCTAACAAAGTCAAAGTCAGTTCAAATGTTGTGGGAGTCTCCAGAAATCAAAGCTTGGGAAGAGAAAAGGAAGAACAAGAAAGTATCTCTCTCGTAACAAGTGGTGCGCTAATAATAAGAATGATTATACTTCTTTCAAAAAAAACTTCTTGACTAGTCTCAGGTTACAAATAAGGTATCGTTACAAACAATGTAACTCTCATTTCAATTAATACCTTATTGGTTATTGTTCCTCTCAAACTGTGTTTCAACATAAGTCAATATTCGAAAAATGTTGTTGCTAAGAAGGTTCATTTTTTGGAAGCCAAGAAGGATAAGGGTGTTGATCCAAAGAAGATTGAATCCAAGGTGGAAACATTTGTTAGAACATCTACTGGGGCATCTGTAACAGGGAAAAAGTTTATGACAAAGATGAAGATCTGCAAGAAAATTCATGTTCATTTGCATGACTCTGTCTCAGATAGTGATGAAGATTGGGTCAATTTTATTGACTCAGGTGGTTGGTCTAGATAGCTGATTTGAAAGATGAATTTTTATTATTTTATTGTTTGGTCCTGTAATAACTTCTCAACATGGGTTTGCTTTCATTAGTTGTTTGTTTCCTCTTGTTTGTTTTCAGTACTAGTTTGTGTTTCCATTTTTGTTTATTTCTTGTGTGCAATATAAGTTAACGATGCAAGAAGAAAAGAACAAGTTATGTTTATACTAGTTCACTTGAAAATTATCAAGCTAGTCTAGTCCATCCGCCAAGGTGATTTCACCTTATCAAACAAGGTCTTAATCTAATAATCACCAGATCATTATAATACACAAGCTAACTGCAAGTGACTTACGTACAACCTCTAAGACACACTAATATTAGACTTCTTAAGGATTCTAACCAACGGATCCCTTAAGGCACAATCAAACAAAAGTTTGAAAAATATTTATTTACAATAGATTTGCTTCTACACAAGCTGATAGTAAACAGTATTTCTAGAACAAATAGACTTAAGAAAATAAGGAATGCTTATGAATGATTTTTTGAGAGAACGTGTGAATTAGAAACCTTTTTCTTTGAGTCTTCAAGCATATATATAGTCAATAAAATAATATATATGTTGGAGGGTATTTATGGAATTTCCAGAAAGTTGGCAGCTTGATTCTACGTGGGGGACAAGATCGTACAACGCGTTCGTACTTTATGGTAGTGGAATGAAATATTCGTTTGTACCATGTACTATTGTACCACGTAATATTATCTTCTTTTTTTCTTGATGTTAGATGCTTCTGATTAAGCATGCATTAGAAGAAAGAGAATACCACTTGGGTCATCAGAACTTCAAGTCTTCAGAGTCTTCAGAACTTCGTTTTCAGAAACTTCAACACTTTGTCTTTAAAATTCATTGTCTTCATAAACATAAGTCTTTAACATCTGAGTTGTTCATCAGAACTTCTGTCTTTAGATCTTCAAAACTTGGTTTCTTGACCGTGTATCAGAGTCCAAACTTCAAAGCCTTCAGAAGTGATTTTCTACTGTTCATCAGAACTTGTGCAGCACAGAAGCGGAACTTGGACTCTTCCAATGACTTGGTAGTGCCTTTCATCAGAATCAAAACTTGTTTGTTAAATTCTAAAAATAAAAAACATTAGAGTTCCAAAATTGTTCATACAAAAATACTTACTCTAACTAATTCAAAATTGTTCATCTCTACATCATATTATTATTTCTATTTTCTCCAATTAAAATAATTCTAAATAATTACTCTAACTATCTAAATTATTTAAATTACTCAATGTCTCCTTATTTTCCACTATACTACACATAGCATCACATCGCACATCATATTCATCAAAACATCACATAAACTCGCAAATATATCACAATTATTCATTATAATATAATTAAATAATTAAATAAACGATCTAATTATTTTGGAATATTACATGGTATTCCTTAGCACATCTCTCACTTCATGGAAATTCAAAAAGCAAAGCACGGCTTGTGGAGCAGTTCTGAAGCAGAATATCGAACTCTAGATAGTCTAACATATGAAATACAATGGCTACACTACCTATTTAAGAGTCTTAGTAGCTCTTTCACCCACCCAAATTTGATTTATTGTGACAACAACTCTGCGATATATCTGACTCACGGTCCTTCATTCTACAAAAGATCTAAACATATCAAGATCGATTGTCTTATCATTCGTGAAAAGATTGAAGTTGACCTAATCAAACTATTTCCTATAAGCACGCAGATTCAAATTGTTGACTTCTTAACCAAGCAGTTGTACAAACAGTTTTTGAGTGTCACATTTCATAGTCCAGCTTATGGGTGTGTCTCACATATAGAAACTACAACTTAAGTCATCTTATTATATTTTGTCCCTTTTGTTTTACTTTATCGTTTCTTTCTCAACTACCCTGGCTACTTTATAGGATAGATGCTTGTTTTATTCAGTGTATATATGGGACTTTCCCATATTATTGAATAAGAGAGAAATTATTATGTTTGTTGCTTTAATGATGTATACCATATTTATTTGAACCTTGTGAGAGATCACAAATTTATCAGTATATCAGCAGTCTAATTTGTCAGCAATGGTTTATATCTCTCACTTTAAACTTTAAAATGATGTTTAACTTCACGGTCGCAGACATTTTTTAAAACCTTGCTGCCAAGCAATGCTGGTATGAGAAAAAGAACCGCACTTTTTGCAACATCATTAGAAATGTAACCCTTATAAAAGCCACTCCACGAGTATAGTTTGCAGCATATATTGATTAAGACATATATTTGGTGGATATTCAATAGACATAGGCGACATCACATGAAAATGATGTTGAAACCAATAATCTCATTCACATTCTCCTTATTCATGTTAGCACAGTCAAATGAAACAATGCCAACCGATAAAAGTTTTGAACATAGTTAGGATTAGAATTGTTGTCAAAGCACTCTAGTGAATTGTTCTAGTGACACCTTAAATTTCCTGGTTAATACTTCATACTATTAAGAGGAAAGTGAGTTATCAAGGTTTTTGCATGCCAGCTAAGTGGGACGTTGATTTATGCAGCCATATTCTTAGTAGTAACAATACATAAAGCAACTAAATTCTACTATGACAACCAGCACCGCTTTCAGAACGAAACTTTGAAACAGAGAGGAAGAAGATGGCACTACATTTGAGATTCGAACAAAATGAAGCCAAATCCTAGAAAGGCATTTTTTTTAATTTTCAAAAGCTTTTAGGGTAACTAACTCACTAAAATGAAATTTTCCATATTTTCATTTTTACTTTCTCTTTCATCTATAGCCGAATGGTATTTCTTAAAGCATAAAGCTAGCTGAATTAGTTTTTTATTTTTAGCAAAATAATTCATTTTTAGATTACGGAAAATTTCCATTTACTTGAAATAAATACTTAGCCATCAAGCCGTTCACATGCAAACTTCAAAAAAAAATACCAGGAACTCTTTTATCTGATTTTTTTTTATTTCATGAAACTTTTTATCTGATATTTAGATAATTGAATCAAGCTCTAATCCCAAACAAGGAAGACTTAAAAGTTTAAATAGCAGTTGATGCAAAAACAAAATCAAAAATATAAGTTTTTTACCAGAAAAATACATAATAAAAATGCAGACATTTTCCTTCCCACGGACCTGAAATTCACAATATCATCCAGGTGACGAATAAAGGACCAAAACCACAGCATCCAAAAGAAATGAACTTCTCAAAAATCATATTGAAAATTGAAATTGCTCATTCTATCAAAGACACCCGCTTAAGGCACTCAACAATATTTTAGAGCAGTAGATTTATACAATAACCTACCTGTGATTTCCACCAAGAACATAACAATTTTATTTTTTAAATAGGAGTGCTTTTTTAATATTTAGCAATGTCATTTTAGAAATGTGATCTCTGAACAAAAATCAAAGACACAAACTACAGAACCAGCAAGATATTCAACTGTAGCCCTTAAGTTATAACTACAAAACCAGAAAGATATTCAACTGTAGCCCTTAAGTATATAACTACAAAACCAGAAAGATATTCAATTGTAGCCCTTAAGTATATCCAACTCAACCACCTAATAATGCAAACACAATCATTAAAAGTACAACACATTGAAGCAACGTCTACAGAGTATCAAACATCGATCAATGGTAATGTGGCCTAGTCTGCATAACAGGACCTGGCATCAGCATGGTCAAATCATCAGCTGCACTTTCCAAAATACTCCAACAAATTCAGGAGACGAGGCCCTCATACCATCTAAACAGCACAAATGTTTCCCTCTATGATGGCACTGCAAATAGACGAAAACCAAGCAAGAGACTCAACAGTGTAAAATTTTAGATGACACAAAATTGATCAATATTTCTAAAATTCCAAGGACAGAAGAAAAAAATGTTGTTTCCGTAATATCATGAAACATATATCTAAAATTTAGGTTTCACAAAGAGATACTAAACCAATTTTAGGAAAGCACAATTCAAGCTTTTTTAATGCATTGATAAAAGTCTAGTGTTTGAAATTGACAAATGGATTAAATGATTGACCATTAGAATTTGACAGGAATTCAATGAAAAGTAAATGAACTTTCCAGAGAAAAACATAAATAAATTAATAACTTTCTAGACTATAATTCCAATTCAATTCTACAAAAAACCATTACAGGAATTAAAAATCAATTAATGAAAAAGCACTTACTGTAGGTAGAAGTATCAATCTGCTCAGGAAGCTGCTTTATATCTATTTCAAACCTTGATTGAACCTGCAAATCACACCAAAACATAATTAGAAATGCTAATGGACAACAAAATATTGACAACAAGTTTGTCTCTTACATTGTTGAGAACATCAACATCAGTAGAACATGAAACGAATGTGATTGCAAGGCCTTTGGTACCAAATCTTCCAGCTCGGCCAACCTGTACAATGTCCCTCCAAAAGAGTCAGACTACATTAAACCCAAATTTAATGGAAAAAAAATTAATGAAATATCAAAATCAAGACAGATCGTGTTTATTTATACCCTACCCTGTGCAAGTAAGTGTCTGCAGAGTCGGGCATGTCATAGTTTATAACAATATTGACACGTTCAATGTCAATCCCTCTACCAACCAAATCTGTAGCAACAAGAATCCTTGTATGCCCCTCCTTGAAACCTCTATATCGCTTTAACCTACAAAATAATTGAAGATTATACACAGATGTCATCATTCATCCAACACTTTGTAACCGTGAAACAGGGTAAAACAATGACAAAACAGCAGATTAATATAATAAGCCTGCTGCAGCGAAGCTGTCAATAAATAATTAAGGTTTAGGTACCAAGAGAAACAATTCTCCCCTGAACATCCATTGTCATTCATACAGTTAAAAAATTACAAATACGAACTTGTTCTTTCAAATCAAAAGTGATCTTTGCTATAGCACTAGTACATTGAAACCCTCATTCCTCATTAATAGCATCGAACAAATCTCTTATATTTAAAAATTTTACACAAATGTGCTATTTTGTTTTTAAATATAATATCCCAGATAAGATTGATGAGAACTGAAAATGCTTAGACAAGAGGTATATTAAATCCCAAAAAACTTTTGAAAAGAGAACATAATAACAAAACAAACAAAATTTGGCCATTTAAATCATCAAACATCAATGAGAACACTTCCTAAGCATCCCATGTTAATATCCCAGATAAGATTGATGAGTACTGAAAATGCTTAGACAAGAGGTATATTAAATCCCAAAAAACTTTGGAAAAGAGAACATAATAACAAAACAAACAAAATTTGGCCATTTAAATCATCAAAAATCAATGAAAACACTTCCTAAGCATCCCATGTTATCTCATAAAACAAACCTTTCTTCCTGGGACATTCCAGAGTGAATGCATATAGATGGAAAATTGCATTCTATGAGTAGTCTGTCCAGCTCAGCTGCTCTACTAACACTTTTCACAAAGATAACAACTTGGTTGAAGTCTAGTGCATCAAGAAGATCATTCAACTTGCGGTTTTTCTCCTCCTCTTTCAATTTGATGTAGTGCTGCCACGACAAACAAAGTAAGCCATACAGACCAGACATTTTAAAAGGACGAAACTTTACCAGATATAAGTAACTTCCAAAACGCCTACCTGAACAAGTCCATGAAGGGTTAACTTGGCTTCGTCGTCAACATAAATTTCCATAGGCTGAAAGGAACAAATTTGACAGTAAATTATGTTAGAGTCCGTTGAATCACAGTTCCCTTGATGGATGCACAACGAAATGAATGATGGATGCAGATCCCTTGAATCACAGTTCTTGTCCGCCCTGTTTTGTCTCCTTGCATAAACTTCTATTTGCCACGGACATTGGGCACTTACACCTAAAGAAAAATGGCAGCAAAAGCCAAAATACCCCCCCGCCCCCTCCCAAAAGAAAAAGAACAATCAACATTGCAAAAAGCCCATACCCAACACTAGCATATAAGAGACAAAACAAACTTCCAACATGAACAAAAAGAGCAGACAAAATTACATAACCCCACGGTCAGGAGCATTACTAAAAATCCCATCCACATCTTCCATTCCAATCCAGTGGCAATCCCATTCAACCTCACCAGCTGTGTGCTTAGTAAACATTGAACAAATGAAAAGCAGTACTGAAACAGAAACCTTATCAGAAGTAAAGATCGGTGAAACCATAGCATTTGAAACAACTAAAAATCTCTCAGGGAATGTGGGCAGTATGATAAAGAGACTTCAAATTCAAGTAGTATTGGCCATGAGACATTACATCTTGCATAAACTTTTTGCAGACTGGGCGGATTTCCTTGCTGAGTGTTGCTGAAAACATCATAACTTGCTTGTCATGGGGAGTCAACTTGAAAATGTTTTGAACATCTTTCCTCATGTCTGCAAAAAGCATAATATTTATAAGAACAATAAAAAACATATGGAAAATAACATAAGACCAGTTGTAGTATTCAACTGAACAGAAGTCATTCAGCACATACCGAGTGATTCGAGCATCTTATCACATTCATCTAAAACAAAATGTCTAACATTCTTCAAAGAAAGATCCTTATCTCTAGCCAATGCTAGTATTCTTCCAGGTGTTCCAACAACAATTTGAGGGCACTCATTTTTCAACAGATCCTTGTGAACTTTGATATTGACCCCACCATAAAAGACAGCAACCTTCAGATCGGTTAAGTATGTGCTAAACCTCTCAAACTCATGGCATATCTGAAAGGAAAAGGTTGCAAGCCTTGAATCAAAAATAATCTAATATAACAAATTCCATAACTTTCTTATTCTGATGCCCCAAAAAAGTACCTGGTAAGCTAGTTCTCTAGTATGACATAGAACAAGTGCAGATACTTGACCCGGAACAGGATCAATCTGCTGCAAAGTCGAGAGAACAAAGACAGCAGTCTTTCCCATTCCAGATTTAGCTTGACAAATTACGTCCATTCCTAGGATTGCTTGAGGTATGCACTCGTGTTGCACTGATGATGAAGCAAAGAAAAAAGGCCCGAAGGAACCAACGGTAAGTAAAATAAACCATTCTGACGCTTTTAATTTGACAGCGTTACCAAAGCATGTTAGTTCTCCAGAACAATATTGTAATAAATGTATTACCTGTAAAGTGGTAAACAAAATTGATTTCAGTTAACTTGTCATTTCTATGAATATAGAGCATAACATTAAACAAAGGTTACATAAGAATGAATGAAAAAACATTCAGACGTGCAATATGTGTAGTTAAAAACCACTAATACCAAATTTTTGAATGAATTTAATCCTCCAATTTTAAAATTGATTCCCTTCATCTCTTACTTATTTACTTTAAAACTCACAATTCACAAAATATAAATTTCACTCAAATTTTAAATAAATAAAAACAACAACAAAATTTTATCTTCAAACCCACATCACACCAGCTAAAACTGCAATTAAAATTTTATCAAAAGTTATAACTTAACCAACTTCGCAAAGTTATAACCAGCCAATGAGGGCTTAGGCTATGTTTGAAAATTTTATGACGGAACAAGTCAAATTCTTCATTCCGCACAAATCGGAGGATAAGAAATAAGGTGGTAAGTGATAGGAATGAAATGGAATCCATACCACATACCACTCTATTCCGCTCCTCCATCCAATTTTAAATTATCCAAACAGTGGAATACCACTCCACTCCATTCCATCCCATCCGGTTCCATCAACCCAAACAAGGATATTAGGTAGAAACAAACTATATGAGAGAAGAATCACAGTTGAGTAATAAAAAAGCTCAAGGATCCAGAATTGCATAAGTAAAAGTACAGTTAAACTGAAAATAAATAAATGAAAACAGATTCAAATTAACAAATTGCCTTCAGATGGATGTTCAAATCCCGAATCGACAATAGCCCGAAGAAGCTCTGGTTTGAGAAGAAAGTCTCTAAAGCCTGAACTGTGGATTCCGACATAGCCCCTGTCATACAAAAAACACAAATATATAAACCACATGCAGAAAACATCATAGATCTATGTCTTAAACCTAAACACCGTGTACTAAACTTGAATTGGTACTTAGTAATTACAACCAATCTCGCAGGAAACATGAGAAAGCTTACTTCTTGGTAGCTTCACCGTTGACTTTAGCTCCGTTGGTGTCGGGAGCTTTGTCTTCTTCCTCTTCGTAGTCGAGAAGCTCTTCCTCGTAAGCTTCGTCCTTTGTTTCTTCCATTAGCTGCAAAATTCACCGTGTTAATTGAATTAATCGTTTAAGCGAATTATCAAACAAAAATATAATCGATTAAGCTAGGGTTTAGCAGAAGATGAGAGTACCTGCGAAAGAAGAGAGTGAGAAGAAGGTTGCGAAGTGGGGATCAGGGATTGGGGATAGGGTTAGGGTTCCGAGGGAGGCTGCAACGTAAATTTGTTAGATGAAAAACAATTTTAGGCCGGTGACTACAACCGAGCGACAAATTGATAAAACTTATAGGGTTAGTGGATTGGATGGAGGCTCCTTATATTTTGCCACCAAAAGTCCAAAACACCATCATTTATCTTTTAGCCATTGCATATTTTAAAATTTTAAAATAAAAAAAAAAACAAAGATATTTATGATATAAAATAAAAAATGAAACAAATATTGCATCTAACACCTGGTTTTACTAATTTGAAAGATTATATAAAATAGTAGTAACTTTTTCTTGTTCCTAGATGGAATCATAATCCTTTGATGATGTGGAGTTTAATATAGTGAATTTGAACTTTTAATAAGGAAGAGGGGTGGTTGATCTACAAGATTAACACTTCAACATTCAAGTCAGTAAGAGAATGAAAAATGATGTAAGTGAGAATGGATGTGCATACCTAATAAATGGTGTGTCTTTCCTCTTAAATATAGGGGTTGATTAACAACATAAAGCATAGAGTGAGACGTGGATCATGGTCAGTCCTTAGATTGATTCAGACGGTCAATAGAGCTCCAGTAAGCGGAATTACTTGTTATAGAGAAAATAGAGATCTACATGTTCTGCGTGTTTTACCATTTTCGCTTTACCATTAGGCTTTTCGTCTTGGGTCTTGTGGACGATCCAGAACAGTTGCCCTCAAGCCTTTGTCTCTCATTTGTAGGATGAGGGTTTTGCATACGTGTTTTATCTTGGTTGATTGGTACGGGAGGTGAAAGCTTTTAATGGGACATCATTATTGTGATGCGGTGGGATAACTGACTTGAGGTTTTTGCGTTTTATCGCAAATGTCGCGGTTTAGCAAGAGTCGCCACCGACTTTTCTTTTATCTAAAAGGAAAGGTAAAAAAGTACAGGAAAGACCTTTGAGATGTTTTCTTGAGTTCGGGGGGTAGATTATGAAAAGGGAAGGTGCTAGCACCCTTTTCATCCATGGTTTTCCATGGGCTCTTAGTTACTTGTTTAGATCACTTGCTTTGTTTTGTTTGAAATGGTGTTTGGTGTGGTTTTTAAAAGTATTTTGAAAATAGTCCATTTGTTTAAGCAATCTTTGTAATGATTCTCGTTCGTAAGAATGTATACAAAGATGTTTGTCTTTTGAAAATGTTTTCAATATTTTGTAAGATGTTTTGAAATGTGTGTGTGTTTATTTTTGAAAATAACAAGGATTATTTTGAAATGGAACAAGTAACTTAGAAGCTATCTACCTACTCAAATGTCTTTCTTGTGCATTTTTATTCCTTTAACATTGTTGACTTACCATTGATTTGGTAAGCAACCCTATCTTTGGATGTAAACGGGACGGGCATGGGTCATCGTATAACCATGATAGCAATATTGTCAAGTATCTTTAGCATTTTTGAGGGACCAAGATCATTTTGTTTAGGCAACTTTTGAATAGCGTCATCGAGGGACTATGATCTTATATTTGTTTTGTTTTGCCAAGATAATTCGCATGCGTAACATGGCCATTTTATTTTTGGCAACCAAGTGGGAGAAACCCTAAGGGTGCTTGTGTGCAAAGTGTATCATTTTCATGCTTTTGTCTTGCATTTAGGGTTTTCTATTTTTGCTTTGTTTTTGTTCTTGTCATGCAAACTTTAATTACTAATCATAGTATATAAAGCGATAAATTGCGTAAAATAAACTAAGTTATTACAACAATTTTTATGGGAGGGGGAAATACAAGTTTGAATGGGGATTTGCATAAATATAAAACTAAATATGTTATTACAACCAAATTGAATATGCGTGAATTTAAATAAATATAATACAAATATTTAAAATACAATGCAATATGTATGTAAAAGAAAAGATTTTTTTTATGTCTTGTTTTTGTATAAAAGAAATATTTAACTTAAACCTAAAAATAAGGAAAAATAATTAATTCTTTTTGAAAGGGATGAAACCCTAATTTTCAATTAAAAGAAAATAAATGTTTCATATCATTATTTTGTACATTTTTTGTATAAGAAAATAATAAATAATATTATATGTAAATATTAAAAATTAAATATGTGTAGAAAATAAGTATTTGTGAGTATAAAATATATAATAAAAAATATTAAGTATTTTTAATTATATTTGTAAGTTATTTAAGAAAATAAATTTCATTTATCAAAATAAACTATTTCTCATGTGAGAAAATAATAAATAAAAAATAAAATAAAATTGTGAAAATAAATAAATTATTTTTTGGTATTTTTTATCATTAAGAAAAATAAATAAAAGTATTAAATATAAAAATATGAAGAAAAATGCAAAAAAAATATAAAAAGTTAGCCAGGGGGTGCAAATAGAAAAAACAAAAAGGCCCAGGCGCCAAAAAGCCCAGAACTTCATCCCTGTCCTTTGTTCAGCTTCCTGCACGCGTTTTCCAATTCAAACTGTACCTTGCTTATGCTTGCATAAAAACAAAAACTCATAACATGAAACATGTGGCATTTGAGCTCACGATTCCAACCATATAAATTATATAACCTAACTCTTAAAGATCAAAGAGAATTTTGGAATCCCTAATTCGTGACCTAAATTTTTCAGAGTTTTCAATCTTCAAATTCTCTTAGCATAATTAATATAAATGCAGAGTAATGGTATGTACAGCTTTGTTATGATAAGAACTACATTTTTCCTTCACAAACCGTGGCTTGAGGTTGCCTATTCAGAGAGATAGAGTTTGAAAAAATACCTCCTTCAACTGGAATCGAGTAGGGCAATGTAGGGACTTTAATGGAGGCCTGGTGATTGTTTAAGCTTCCTTGAACTTCCCTAAAGCTATTTCAATGCTTATCTTGCTCGGAGGATGGCTGGAACTCTCTGACCAAGTCCAACTGCAAGCTTCCAAATTGAAAATGGCAGATGCTGAAACAGGGGTTACAGAACCAGGGTGATGGCTTGGATTGGCTAGGTAGCAAGTGTATAAGATGTTTGATGTGATTAAACACAAAATGCACGAGCCAAATGAGAGTTGGTTGTGCTTTTGCAGAAAACTGTGAGTTTGGGCAGTTTTGTGGTGTTTTTGAGTTTCAGAGTGTTTCAAGTCCAAACCAAGCGTGTTATGCCTTGTACCAAGTTTGTATATTTGTATAAAACTGATCCAAAGTCAGCTTCCCAACAGATCTATCCATGCTAGCATTTTTGCCAACTTTCTTGTACTTGAAGCAAAGTGACAAGACTCATGCTTCACATGCTTGTACCAACTTGCTTAGGGTTGGTATGAGCTTGCACAACTTACTTGAGACCTGTGTGGTTTGTATGCATCAAGGGGACAGGTTCAATGCTCAAGATTGACAAAGTTGCAAAAGTTCATCTTTATGAAAATGGCATTGTAACCTTTTTGCCCAAAATGGAAATACATCTTGTGTAAAGCTTCAAAAGCAAAGATAAAGTCTTTGTCAACTGAGTATGCATTTAATTATGGAGTGTATAGCCAGCTTAGGACCTGTAAAGCAAGATATAACCAGCATAGTTTTGATTTGCAACTTGATGCTATGTGAAAATGGCTTGAACAAAAGTGAGAAAATGCCAACTTCCCTTCTTCGATTCTCCCTACTCAAAAATGATCTTGGAGAGTTATTGGACATTTTGGAAAGCTTGCAATATGCTCTATAATCCATCTTTGAAATGAATTTTGAGATACATCTTGGAACTATGTGAAAAATGTCCATGAAGTTGGGTCCAAAACCTGCCTAAATTAAGGCAAAATTTCACTAAGTTATTTAGTTCATGGCCCTATATTCACAAATTCATAACTTGAGATCCAAGCATCTTTAGGGAAAAGTTTGTGAAGAAAAGTTGTAGATTTTATGGAGGACTACAACTTTCATTTTTGGAACTTTTCTTGAATCAAAATGCATCATGGTGAAAAAGTGGTGAAAAGTTGGGAAAAAATAAGAAAATTTTTATACTTAGAAAAATTCTAAGTTATGAAAATTTTCAAATTAAAACCCTAATTTTCAAATTTGAGTTTCTTGGTGAACAAGTTTCATATTTTGACATATCTTGATGAATTATGACCCTTGGCACTTGATTTTGACCAAAAAGTCAAAGTTTGACTTTTCAGTGCATAATTGACTTTTGATCAGTTGACTGCAAATTTCATCTGTCAATCCAATGAACTTGAGATCTTTTGAACCATGTAATTAGGTCAAGATGATGCCATTGAATCCTTGAAATCATGCTTGAACTCAAATGGTCATTGGCTAGGTTAAAAATCAGAAATTGCCCTTTCTCAGTCAAAACCCTAATTTTGACCATTTTACCCTTTTGATGATTTGATCAAATTTCTTGAGGAGTTGTGATCCAAACTTGATCAAATGGTACATATGAGCCTAAAATATTGATGTGGATAAAAAATTATGGAGTTTGACTGTAAATTGGCCATAGTTGACTTTTTCCCCAATACAACTGATTTTTAGGTCAACTGTCCAATTGACTGATCAAAAATGTGGTTCAAGGCTTGAAACTTAACATGGGCAATCTTAGGGGTCCAAAATGATGTATGAAAGTCAAATGAAACATTGGTGGTCCAAAAATCCTTGTGCAAATTCAAACCCTAATTTTGGGTTATCAGTGCAATATGAGATGTCTTGAGCTGACCAAACCCTAATCTTGTCTTGAGTCCAAGAAGTCTTGTGAGAAAAGTCTTGATAAATGAGAGGGCAAATTTTGGGGTACAACAATTGCCCCTGTTCAATCTTCTTGAACTTGAAGAGTTAGATTGGCGAGTTTTGTCATTCGTGACTCAAAGGTAAAAGATGATTGGACACTAGAGTGCCCATAAATTTGCACTCGACAAAATGTAGTTGAGGGAATGGGCTTAAAAGATGCCATTTGGAGAGGTGGTAGAATCTTGTTGGAGATGGGCTTGTAGATGCCATCCAAGAATATTTGCTGAATTATGATTTGTAAGTCAAAAGAATAAGTATCAGAATGGTGTCCGCGTCGGGAACGTATCTGAGTTGTATCTAGAGACTTAACATGTATGGGCAATAGAATAGCATCCGTGTCTGGAGCGTATCCGAGCTGTATCTGAACTTGAAATCTGAATAAGGGCTAGAATGTCATCCGTGTCTGGAGCGTATCTGAACTTGAAATCTGAATGAGTATCAGGATGGCATCCGTGTCTGGAGCGTATCTGAACTGTATCTGAATGAGGGCTAGAATGGCATCCGTGTCTGGAGCGTATCTGAACTTAAAATCTGAATGAGTATCAGGATGGCATCCGTGTCTGGAGCGTATATGAACTGTATCTGAATGTTGAAGTCTGAATAAGTAACAAAATGGCATCCGTGCCTTGAGCGTATCTGAACTTGAAATCTGAATGAGTATCAGGATGGCATCCTTACCTGGAGCGTATTTGTACCGTATCTGAAATCTTTGAACATTGTAAATGGTAGCTATTAATCTTATCCTGAAAAGGGTAAAATATTAGCTGAAACACAAAGTTATGTTGCATGAAATGTATGATGCAATATACGTGTTTTATCAATGCTTATGACATATGGATGTAATGTATGCGCATGTAAGCTGATTCGCTATATTGCTGAGGAAAATAAATCCTTAATTGTTGAGGATATGTGGATTCTTCATGTCTTGAAGTTGGAGTATTGACAAAAATTCTGTTGCGAGTAATTCCATATACTGCTTGAGTAATTTGCTTGGGGAATCCAAAGAATTTTGATGACTTCTATTGGGAATTAATAAGGAGAATCTTCATTCTGTTGGGGAGCAATGAAAACTCTGTGGGGACAAAGCTTATTCCTATTTGGAAAAAATTTCAGGAGTTTCGGTCGTCTGCCACTCTATTGGGGAATTATCCTAGGTTAAGGAGAAACAAAAGTTAGCTGTTATTTGGTTGCTTTTCAGGCTTCAAGACAACTTGCTGGGGTATTTGGAGAAACTGAATGGTTTCTGCTGGGGATTGAAAGTTTCAGCTCCACTGGGGATCTTAATGATGTACTGTAGGGATTGCTCGTGGAATAGCCTAAAGACGTTTTCCTATTCTTTCAACCTGTCAGTAATTGTTCTTTTTCATTTTGTTTATTTGTTAACAGTAGTTATGTTTGAATGCATATGTCCATTAATGAATCATTGGACGTTTTTGCAAATAAAAACACAAGTGTAAAGAAAAAGGCAAATAGTTTTCTGTATTTTGAAAGAGATATCTTTGTATTTACTTTGAATAAGTATTTTGTACAAAGGAGACAGACATCCTAGTAAGAGGATGGTGTCATAAAAATAAGAAAAATTTATACAGAGATAGCTATATGTGATATTCCCATGGGGTTCTCATTCTGCTATAGCCTTCGTATCTCTGAATATCTTGTCCATTTGTTGCTTTGTCCGAAGATGATTAAATTGATCAGAAGCTCCGGGTTTGTCAGTGAAGAGATCATCCTTAAAGTGATCTGATGAGATATAGTCATACGCTTTAATTCCCTAACTTTTGCCTGGACTGCCCTTTCGGGTTTTCAGTCCACCAGGAAACCCTTTTTTGCCCAAGTCGCCCTTTCGGGTTTTCAACTTGCCGGGTGTACTGATTTTTTTATTTTATCCCTAATTTTTGCCCGAACCTTTTGGTTCGTCGGGATGCCTTTGTTTTGCCTAGGTGTGTCAACCTAGCGGGTCTCTTATGTGTAGTATCTTTTGACTATGTCTGCGTTCACAGGGTGTGGCAGGTCGTCACCGTCCATGATGGTTAAAATCATTTCCCCACCAGAAAAGATGTTCTTGGTTACAAATGGTCCTTCATAGGTAGGAGTCCATTTTCCCCTGGGATCACTTTGTGGCAAGATGATGCGCTTGATCACTAGATCTCCAAATTGATACACTTGGCGTCTGACTTTCTTGTTGAAGGCCTTGATCATCTACTTTTGATACATTTGACCATGGCAAACAGCAGTAAGTCTCTTTTCATCAATTAAGTTCAGTTGATCAAGTCGGGTCTGGATCCAATCGTCTTCACTCAAACCTGCATCTTTCATAATTCTTAAAGAGGGGATCTGAACCTCAATAGGCAATACAACCTCCATGCCATAAACTAAGGAATAGGGTGTTACCCCAGTTGATGTGCGAGCCGTGGTACGGTACCCGTGGAGAGAAAACGGTAGCATCTCATGCCAGTCCTTGTAGGTGATTGTCATTTTTTATATTGATTTTTTTAATGTTTTAATGTTTTTATTAGCAGCTTCGGTTGAATCTTGAACTGCTCACACAAGGCGGTGATCATAGTATTGTTAAGGTTTGTACCGTTATCAATGATGATCCTTTATGGGATACCGTACTGGCAAATAAGATTCTGCTTGATGAAGCGGGAAACAACATTCTTAGTAACGAATGCGAAGGAAGCTACTTCGACCCACTTGGTAAAATAGTCAATGGCCACTAGAATGAAGCGGTGTCCATTGGAGGTTGTAGGCTTGATCTCCCCAATCATATCGATTCCCCACATAGTGAAGGGCCAAGGAGCTGTTAAGACATTTAGAGGAACCAGAGGCATGTGCACCTTATCTGCATAGATTTGACACTTATGACAGGTTCGGGAGTGTTGATAGCAGTTTGCTTCCATGGTAGACCAATAATAGCCTGCCCGTAGGATTTTCTTCGCCATCGTATGCCCACTAGAGTGAGTGCCAAAGGTACCTTCATGTAATTCAGCCATGATCTTTTCAGCTTCAATCTTATCCATACAATGGAGCATAATAGAATCATGATTACATTTGTACAGGATGCCATTACTTAGGAAGAACTTAGCAGAGAATCTCCTTAGGAACTTTTTATCATTGATTGAAGCTCCTTCTGGATATTCTTGAGCCTCGAGATACCTTTTGACTTCATGAAACCACAGCTGGTCCACTACTTCTTCGGTATTAATCTCGTGACAGTATGCTGGTTCGTCCATTCGTTCAATGGTGATATGGGGAGCCTCGTTATCTCAATTAAGTTTAAACATAGATGACATTGTAGCTATAGCATCTGCTAGCTTATTTTCTTCTCGCGGGAAATGCTCGAAGGTAATCTGCTCGAAATGTGGTAACAATGTCAAAACATGTTCTTTGTAATGGATAAGGTTTGGATGCTTAGTGTCCCATTCTCCTTTGATCTGGCTGATGACCAAAGCTGAATCCCCAAACATATCTAAAGATTTGATTCCCAAGTCTATGGCAGCCTTGAGACTAAAGATGCATGCTTCGTATTCTGCCATGTTGTTCGTGCAGTTGAAGCAAAGTCTGGCAGTAAAAGGAGTATGGCATCCTTCCGGAGATATGAGTACAGCGCCGATACCGTTACCAAGTGCATTGGATGCCCCATCAAAGAACAGGGTCCATCGGGATCCTTGTCCAGGTCCGTCATATGGTCTGATTTCTTCACAGTTGTCTAATGTCATGATGTCTTCGTCAGGGAAGTCAAACTTCATGGACTGATAATCTTCTACAACTTGATGAGCAAGATGATCAGCTAGTACGCTGCCCTTTATAGCTTTTTGGGTAGTGTACTGGATATCATATTCTGTTAGGATCATCTGCCATCTAGCTATCCTCCCAGACAGAGCAGGCTTCTCAAAGATGTACTTTATCAGATTTATCTTAGATATCAGCAAAGTGGTATGAGTCAACATATACTGTCTTAGCCGGCGAGTAGCCCATACCAGAGCGCAACAAGTTTTCTCGAGCAGTGAATATCTGGTTTCACAGTCGGTAAACTTTTTGCTCAGGTAGTAAATAGCGTGCTCTTTTCGGCCAGACTCGTCATGCTGCCCCAATACGCACCCTATTGAGTTCTCTAAAACGGTCAGATACATGATCAGTGGTCTTTCCTCGACTGGTGGCATCAAGACAGGAGGCTCTTATAAATACTCCTTGATTTTATCGAAAGTAATCTGACATTCATCATTCCATCTGACTACTTGATCTTTCTTCAACAGTTTGAAGATTGGTTCACAAGTAGACATTAGGTGAGAAATGAATCTGGAAATATAGTTCAGGTGTCCCAAGAATCCTCTGACTTCCTTCTCAGTGCAAGGATCAGGCATTTCTTGTATCGCTTTAACCTTGGCAAGATCAACCTCGATGCCTTTGTTGCTGACAATGAAACCTAAGAGTTTACCGGACCGGACTCCGAATGTGCACTTGTTCGGGTTCAACCTTAATTTGTACTCCTTCAATCTGACAAACAATTTTTGCAAGTGATCAAGGTGTTCTTCTTCAGTTTGTGATCGGGATATCATGTCATCTACATAGACCTCTATCTCATGATGTATCATATCATGAAACAAAGCTACCATGGCGCATTGATAGGTTGCCCCGGCATTCTTCAGTCTGAATGGCATCAGTTTGTAGCAGAACATACCCCACTGTGTGACAAATGTAGTTTTCTCCATGTCCTCAGGCGCCATTTTGATCTGGTTATAGCTTGAGAATCCGTCCATGAAAGAAAATACTTTGTGTTGGGATGTATTATCAACCAGAATGTCGATGTGTGGAAGTGGAAAATCATCTTTAGGGTTGGCCCTATTTAAATCTCTATAATCCACGCATATTCTCACTTTGCCGTCCTTTTTAGGCACGGGAACAATGTTGGCCACCCATTGAGGATAAGAAGTAACAGCCAGAAATCCAGCATTGAACTGTTTCATAACTTCTGCTTTGATCCTTTCTGACATGTCAGGTCTTATGCGGCGGACTTTTTGTTTCACTTGTGGACAGTCTTCTCTTGTGGGTAAACGGTGTACCACAATGTCTGTATCGAGTCCCGGCATGTCTTCGTATGACTAGGCAAAGATCTCAACATAATCATGCAACAGCTGAATTAGGCGCTCCTTGACACTCGACTCTAGAATGACACCCACTTTGATTTCCTTTTTATCCTCCTCGATACCCAAGTTGATTGTATCCAACAGCTCCTCATGAGGTTGAATAGCTTTTTCCTCTTGTTGTAATAGTCTGGCCAATTCCCCTGGCACCTCAAAATCTTCCTCACCTTCGTATTCGGCTTGGTAGATCAGATCTTCAGAGTCACTGAAGGCTATAGCAGTATCGTTACCCATGGGATCCGAAATGGAAGGTGTTGCACCCCAAAATTTGCCCTCCCATATTCTTCAAGAAATTGCCAAGTCAAGCTGCAAAATTCCCCAAGCGTTGCACAGTCAAAGATCTCCTATACAGTCAAAATTAGGGTTTGTGTTCTGGTCAAGAAAATGAAGTTTTCAAAGGTCCAATCAAGTCTCACAAGCCTACAAATATGGTCAAGCATCCTCATATCAAGTTTCAAGGCATTCAGCTCAAAATTGCACAGTCAAAACCCTAAATTGCACTACAGTCAACTGTAGGGGCAAAATGGTCATTTGGCAGTCAAAAGTTCAAATTTTTGGTCAAGATATCATTTTGAAGCCACAAACATCATTTGATCAATGCTTGATCATGATTCTCAAAACTTGGCTCAAAAATCATCAAGATGCAAAAGTTTCTATTTTTGGACAGTTGGAAAAGTCAACTGAAATTGACCAAGGCATAACTTTCACATGGATTATCAGAAAAATTCCATCCAAAGCTCATTTTGAAGAGAAAGACATTTCCTACAACTCATCTTCATACTTCAAGTCCAAGAAATGCTCTCACAAAAAGTTATCAATTTCAACATTATAGGTCATTTTCAAAAGTCAACAAAAAAGGACTTTAAGTCAAAGGCCATAACTTGAGATTGGTAAATCAAAATGACATGGGACCAAAGACATTGTTTAGAGGACTTCAAGACCTTTCTAAAATGTCCAAGAACATGAGCAAAGCTTAAAAATTGAGCAAGTTATACATTGGAGAAGTTGGGAAATTTTTGTGAAATGGCCAAAATCATTTATCCTTGAAATCTCATTTTTTGACAAAAGGGGCCCACTTTTTCCACTTGAATTAACTTGACCGTGCTTCCCACGTATCCCACCTTTTATTTCAGATTTTTTTATTAATTTTTTCATTTTTATTGATTTTTATTGGATTTAATTAGTTTTAAATCTTTTAAAATCAAAAGAAATTCAAAAATTGATTTAAGAGGGAATATCTGGCCTTAACTAGCCTTGAAACATCATTATGGGCCTACCCAAATTTGTGCAAAGAGCAAACATGGCAAGAATTCAAAATTTGAGTCAAAAATGGAAAGATGGTTATGGTGGTTTATGTGAAAATCCAATACATCAATGCAAGGCTTTATTGGCTATAATGATCATTCATACACATTGCCTAAGGGATATAGAAGTGATCAGAAACCATTTGACACAACAAGCTGCGCCAGAACTAAAAACACAAACTCACATTTTTACAAGAAAATCTCAAAACTGGAAACCACTTTAGAGGTTGATTCAAGGCATAATTCATAGTCCATTAGCTTCCTTGAAGGCTCCTGAACGTGTTCCAATCAAAGACAACCCTCAAAGCACGAAGAATTGGTATATTGGACATGAACTGTGCAGAGAAAAACTCAAAATCGTGCATCATGATTTAAGCATTTTTACAGCATTTTATCCATTGATTCATGTTCATTAGGATGTTTTGAAGCTAACCAATATGTTCAATTGCTTTTTTCTGTGCTATACACGATTTTGCCATGTTTATTTTCTAGGTTTTTCAGAGCTTGGAATTAGGGCTTTTGCAAAGAGGAAAAATTAGGACTCAAGACCACCATCATTGGATTCAGCAGGTCTAGACGAAGAAAACAACATGCTCGTGCCCAATTTATGACCACTTGAGGGCTAGTCGCTATTTTCTTTAAAGCCCTCTAAACCCACGCATAGAAAACCGTTGTTTAATGTCCTTGTTTCAGAAAAAAAACAAAACCACGCGAGGAAGACAAGGTCGTGGCATAAGCTGATTGGAGCGTTTGAATATTTCGCGCTTTAAATCCACTAACGCGTTACTTTCTTTTATATTATTTATTTGTTATTTATATATCAAATGCGTTGACATGGCTTGGCGGCACAGGTGTTGTTTGGTGATGCTAGTGACCTGGGTTCGAGCCCCAGGTCTGTACAATTTCCTATATTGTTTTGCTATAAATGTTCACGTGCAGTTTCAAAGGTCAAGACCACCATACGTTCATCATATCAAGCCAGCCACGCGTCCTGGGAGATCAATCAAAGGGTTTAGATTCAAGGCATATGGTAGACCCTGGTCAAAACGTGTACACGCTGTCTGGAAAAGTCAATGGACCTGAGGGATATTGGGCTCAAATTGCTTAGGCCACACCTCCTAATCTGGGACTGAACCCCCCCCTTGGTTTGCAATTTTCTTTGCATTTTATTTTTAATTATTATTTTATTTGCTTTATTGTTTTAATTTAATTAATTATTTTTACAAAAATATAAAAAACACAAAAAAATCAGAAAAGATAAAGATAAATGATAATTTTATTTTAGTATTAATTTTCATAAATAAATTCGTATATAATTAATTTAGATTTAATTTTAGGTAATTTAATTCTTTTTTCATAATAAACCAAAAAATAACAAAAATAGGTCTTTAATACTTTTTCCCTTTTTTTAATTAATTAAATATTTTGTCATTAACCATTAATTTTGTAAATAAATCTTATAATTAATTTAGTTTTAATTCTAGGTTTTAACTTTAATGCATTTTCTTTAATAAATTAAAAACAATTATAATTAGAATTAATTATTTGACTTTTAATTTAATTTCTTTAATGTCATAAATACAAAAAAACATAAAAAATAAGTCATTGCCTTCATTTAATTTAATTATTTTATTTTAATTCCTTTAAAGGGTCCAACGCCCTCGCATTCGATTACATTTTTGTTTCGCGCGTTTTATTTATTTCTTTTTTGTGAATATAATGTACTTGCTCCAAAGCCCTGTAATAGTCAATTAGACATTTATTTTCTGTACTTTATTTTAAATCGGGTCTGAATTAATTTGGCGTTGTAGACCCGCGCCCTTGTAATAGCGTATGACCTTTATCCTTTCCGCACTTTAACTTTTCGCACTTTTAACTGTTAAACAATAACATGAAAGAATGAATGCCCAAAAATAAAATCGAAACGTAGATCACCAATGCATGACAAGACAAACAATAAACTGAAAATGACACACAATTCACACACCACCCCTAGGGTACGCTTCACTATTGCCTTGCCCCTCGAAAGGTGGTCATCAAGTACAGGATGCCTTAGTGAGTCCTTATGTTCCGTTGATCCAGTTGCCTCGAATAAGTTGCCTCGGAACGGTCGCCTCAGAATAAAAGGATCAATGGCATAAGGGTAGCTTCTAAGGTACCTTACCATTGCTTTGGTGATCACCATGTTGCCTTGCCCCTCGAAACGTGGTCGTTGAGTACAGGACGTCTTAGTGAGTCCTTATGTTCCATTGATCTGGTTGCCTCGAAACAGTTGCCTCAGAATATAACAAGATCAATGGCATAAGGGTAGCTTCTAAGGTATCTTACTATTGCCCGGTGACCACACTGTCCCTAAACCTCGAATTGACCCGAACACCTCCAACGGTGGTGCTACCTACCTCTCAATGGTGGGATGGCACTACCTAAAGGACAATTACACAGCTTAATTCCTTAGGGTAGGTAGATGACTCATGGATACTTGCTCTTTTCAAAAACAAATCAAAATACTTTTCACACCTTACACTTTTCAAAAAGCTTTCAAAACAAACTTTTCAAACACTCTTGAGGACTGATACAAGAGTCGATCTGAAACTTTCAAAGAAACTTTTTTCAAACCCACTCACACTTGAAAAGCAAACAATTTTGAAAACACAATGAGCAAGTATCTAAGAGCCCATGGATAACCATGGATAGAAAGGGTGCTAACACTTTCCCTTTCTATAATCTACCTCCCGAACCGAGAGCAATCTCTATAAGGAATTTTTCTGTGCTTTTGTCCTTTCCATGTTGGAGAAAATAAAAGACGGTGGCGACTCTTGCTTACCGCGACATTTCGCGAAACCAGCGTTAAACAGTCAGTTCCAGATCCACCGATCACAGAACTGGCGACTCTGCTGGGGACAATTCTTATAAAGTGAGGTGTACCTTAGGATTAAGATCACTGTATTTTCAATTGTCTTCTTTGTTTGCTTTATTATTGTGGGTTGCTTGGGAGTTCTATAGATCCTAACCCGGATCTGGGGATACCTTCTTAGAAAGTAGCAACAAGGCTGTGAGGGAACTGTGCGGGGTATACCGACATGGTTGAAGCAGTCTGCTACGTTGATGTGGCACTTTGGTGTGTACCGGTAACCCTTGAGTCAATCAAGGAGAGTACGGGGCCTCCGCGTGGTGTCGTGAAGCATCAACAGACCTTAGGAACCTTAATTGAACCATCTTGGCCTCTTTAGGGTAGTGAGATGACTACTTTGGTGTACTCCGAAGTCGGTTGATACTCGATACTACACTCAATTGAGGGTTGTTTTCTTGGGATATTTTGATCGCCAGTCAGTGGCCAAATCGAAACGATGAACAATGAAAGCAATCCAATGATATTGAGATCCTTAGAACCCGGTTACTTTGATAGGACAGGTTTGAGCCCACCAACTTCAAGAGGGTAATACCCAGACCCCATGCTGGCCTAAACTCTAAGGGCTTGTCTTGTGTGACTTGTGTGCCTTACATGTTTGCCTCTGTAAATATTTGTGGTGTGTTTAATCATAGCATCATAACATCATACAGCATCATATGCATCCACTAACCATTTCAGGGGTTCGAATCTTCATCTTTGTTCTTGTTTTGTAGGACATGGAAACTATCCGCAGAAAGACAATTCAGATCAACCTTATAAGGGTCCCTCCTCAGCTCAAGGAGCTTACATCCAGGATTCCCGAGAACTCGTCATTCAGTGAAAGGCATGGTAGACTCATCAGCCTGGTCAATACCAATATTGAGGAAGAAATGGTAAAGGTCTTTTTCCAATTCTTTGACCCTCTGCATCACTGTTTTACTTTCCTGGACTATCAGCTGGTGCCTACCCTAGAAGAGTTTTCCCAACTTCTGAAGATTCCCATTCTCAATCAACTACCCTACAACGGTACAGAAAGGGAACCAAAACTTGAAGAAGTAGCTAAAGCATTATGTCTACAACCATCTGACATCAAGGGGCATTGGGAAGCCAGAAATGGTATCAAAGGATTCTTGGCAAAGTTTCTGTTTGAGAAGGCCCAAGAGTGTTGGAATTCCCTTGACCTACAAGCCTTTGAAGAAGTTGTAGCCCTCCTTGTCTATGGGTTGGTGTTGTTCCCTAAACCAGATCAGCTTATAGATATCAGTGCTGTCAAGGTCTTCATGTCCAGGAACCCTATACCTACGTTGCTGGGGGACATCCTTCACTCATGTTACACTCGAACCATGAGAAAAAGGGGTGTTCTTATGTGCTGTACTCCCCTCCTGGGAAGGTGGTTTATTTCGCACCTTCCACAATCAGTCTTGAAGAATGAGCGAGGTTTGAGGTGGTCACAACGGTTGATGACTCTTACACATGCAGATATACATTGGTGTTCTCGGTCCAGAGAGGATGTCACTATCATTGATCGTTGTGGGGAGTACCCTAATGTTCCTTTACTTGGAATCAGAGGAGGTATTACTTACAACCCGTGCCTGGCTTGGAGACAGTTTGGTTATGCTCGGAAAGATGGCCCTCATGAGATGTTAATTCCTGACATAGTTTTTGACTTCGACAAGGATACGCAAGGACTTCGCCAGAAATTTATCAAAGCTTGGAGGATGCCCAGCAAAATAGACAGCAAGACCCTGGGGCATAGGAACTCCATCCCATTGGAGCCTTATCTCAAATGGGTACGAGCCCGTTCCCAGAAGCTGGTGATGCCATATCCTCATGTTCTCCCCGTGATCAAAGAGCCAGACTTGGAAGGAGAGGTGTCCTACACCATTCAACATCCTGACATGCCCACGTCCTGGGAAGAGATGCAGAAGAGTTGGATCCAGCTTAAGGAAGAACGGAATTCTCTGGAAACCAATCTACATGCCAGTGAGAAAAAGGTCCTGGAGCTCACCCGCCTACTGCACGAGGAAAAGAATCTCAATACCTATATTGCTCCGAAGAGGATGCGTAGTGTCTTTTGGGATTGATCTGTTTTGTAATGTTTGCCCATGAGGCCTTAATGTACTGAACAAATCATTTTCTTAATAATAACGTGTGCTCCTTTTTTCTACAACGAATTTGAATTTTCGAACCCTTGAATGCATTGCATGAACACATATCATTCATCATATGCATCACAAGTACTCTTCCTTTCAGGCTGCTGACTGTTCTTCGCTGTTTATTTCAGCATCATGAACCCTGAATCATCAACCGAGGCATCTATCAAGGCTCTTCAGGCACAGAATGCCCAATTTCAGGAGCTGATCAAGGGTTTGGCTCAGGGTCAACAAGAGTTGAAGACCATGCTTCTGAAGAAGAATAAGAAGAAGAGGAGGACTGTGCTATTTAACACTGGGCGCAGACTCGGGAACACTTTGCGAAATGAGGCTGAGAGGACTACTCCATCTGTGGGGGAAGGTAGTCACAAAGAAGGGGAGGTCCCTACTCCTGTGGGATCTGATACTGAAACAGACTTCAACGATGAACAGTACCCTCCTGCTGAAGACCGGTACAAACAGCTGGAGGACAGGTTAAAGGCTATGGAAGTTCAGCGTGTGCCTGGACTGGATTTCGGAGACTTGGGGTTATCTACTGGGGTGGTGATTCCACACAAGTTCAAGGCACCTGCCTTTGTGAAGTATGACGGGGCTTCCTGTCCCAAGATGCACCTCCGTTCTTATGTAAGGAAGATCCAGCCTTACACAGCAGACAAGAACTTATGGATCCACTTCTTCCAGGAGAGTCTTTCAGGGACTCACCTCGAATGGTTTTATCAGCTGGATGGGACCAACATTCGTAACTGGGAGGATCTGGCCACTGCTTTTTACAAGCAGTATCAATATAATTCCGACCTCGCTCCTACGCGTACCCAGCTCCAGGGTATGTCGCTAGGGTCGGGTGAAGGTTTTAAGGAGTACACCCAGAAATGGAGAGATCTGGCTGGCAGGGTGCAGCCACCATTGACAGACCGGGAGCTGGTAGATATGTTTTTGGGGACCCTATCTGGTCCATTTTTCAATCATCTCATTGGTAATTCCTCTGCTGGGTTTACTGATCTGATCCTGACTGGTGAAAGGATCGAGGCCGGTATAAAATCGGGGAAGATACAGAAGGTTGCCTCCTCCAGTGCTGAAAAGAAACCCTTCAAAAAGGAGGCTAGTGCTGTATATAGCTCCCGGAGACCAGAGCGACCTGAACGCCGCCAATCTGTCAGTGCGGTAATGATTGCCAAGCCTGCTGCCGCTCCTCGGCCGACCAATCCTCAAATGGCTGAAAGGCCCCGGAGAGAGTTTACCCGCTTGAGCATGACCTTATCACAGATCCTGCCACAGTTGCTATCCACCAATTTAGTGACTGTCAGGGAGGCTCCAAAGTTTCCCAATACTGCATCTCCTAAGTACAACCCAAATGCTCGTTGTGCTTACCATTCGGATAGCCCCGGGCATAACACTGATGACTGTTGAGCCCTAAAGAATAAACTGCAGGATCTTATTGACGCCAAGGAGATACAATTTGAGGCATCTGAGAAGCCTAATGTGGTAACAGCTCCCCTGCCTGCTCATGGGGTAAATGCTATTGGAGACGAAGAGGAAGTGGATGAAGTCGAGTTTGATAGCTGGATTTACCCGGCAACTGACGGAGGACTTAATAATTGGAGTGCAAAGGAAAACCTATCTGTTTCTCTTGTTACTGAGTAATAAATTCCTATGTTTTTGGTATCTGTAATAAACAATAAATAAACTCTATGGCCCGGTGTCTTACCCGAGGCACCGTGGTTTCATTTGTGAGGGTATATAAATTGTCATTTCATATATCATAAATGAAAATCTTGGACGTTTTTCACATTTCAAATTTTGCGCTCCTTTTCTTTCCTTTCTTTACATATTGCAAAACAGCTGTATTTACACACACACTCACTCATACAGGTTTCAATCCACTCTGGATCTCACTGGTAACGACTCTGCTACTGCCAGTTATGACTTCGAAAATCCGATCAACTTAGCCGAAGACGAAGGTGAAGATGATTGCGAAGTGCCTGGTGAACTTGCAAGACTGTTACAACAGGAAGAGAGGGCAATTCAACCCCATGAAGAGCCAGTGGAAATAATAAACTTGGGTACTGAAGAAGACAATAAAGAGGTAAAGATTGGTGCCAACCTAGAGCTCAGCGTGAAGCAACGGTTGACTCAGATGCTGCATGACTATATGGAGATCTTTGCCTGGTCCTACGAAGATATGCCCGGATTAGATACCGATATTGTGGTCCATCACTTGCCAACTAAGGAAGACTGCCCTCCGGTTAAGCAAAAGGTCCGCCGTATGCGTCCAGAGATGTCTGAGAAGATTAAAGCCGAGGTTATGAAGCAGTTTGATGCCGGATTTCTTGCAGTGACTTCTTACCCTCAGTGGGTTGCTAATGTGGTGCCGGTACCAAAGAAAGACGATAAGGTCAGAATGTGTGTCGATTACAGGGATCTGAACAGGGCCAGCCCCAAAGATGACTTCCCTCTACCTCACATTGATGTCCTTGTTGATAATACAGCTCAGCACAAAGTGTTCTCTTTCATGGACGGTTTCTCAGGTTACAATCAGATCAAGATGGCACCTGAAGACATGGAAAAGACTACATTTGTTACTCAGTGGGGCACCTTCTGCTACAAAGTCATGCCTTTTGGACTAAAGAATGCTGGGGCAACCTACCAACGTGCCATGGTTGCTTTATTTCATGACATGATCCATCATGAGATAGAAGTGTATGTTGATGACATGATCGCAAGGTCCCAGACTGAGGAAGAACACCTGGATCATCTGTAGAAATTGTTTGACCGTCTGAAACTGTACAAGCTGAGGTTGAACCCGAACAAGTGCACCTTCGGGGTAAGATCTGGGAAGTTGCTAGGCTTCGTTGTAAGTGACAAAGGAATTCAAGTGGACCCTGCTAAGGTCAAAGCTATTCAAGAGATGCCAGTTCCTAAGACAGAGAAGGAAGTCAGAGGCTTTTTAGGACGCCTGAATTACATTGCCCGATTCATCTCACACCTGACTGCTACCTGTGAGCCAATCTTCAAGCTGCTGAAGAAAGATCAGGTAGTACGTTGGAATGATGAATGTCAGGCTGCTTTTGACAGAATCAAAGAGTATCTCCAAGAACCACCCATCCTTATGCCATCGGTTGAAGGGAGACCTCTGATACTTTACCTGACAGTACTTGATAACTCAATGGGGTGTGTGTTGGGGCAGCATGACGAGTCTGGCCGAAAAGAGTATGCCATTTATTACCTTAGCAAAAAGTTTACCGACTGTGAGACTCGATACTCACTGCTTGAGAAAACTTGCTGCGCTTTGGTATGGGCTGCTCGCCGGCTGAGACAGTATATGCTGACTCACACTACTTTGTTGATCTCAAAGATGGATCCTATAAAGTACATATTCGAAAAGCCTGCTCTGTCTGGAAGAATTACAAGATGGCAAATGATCTTGACGGAATACGACATTCGGTACACGACCCAGAAAGCCATCAAGGGAAGTGTATTGGCAGACCACTTGGCACATCAGGCCGTAGATGACTATCAATCAATGAACTTCGAGTTTTCGGATGAAAGCATCATGATAGTAACTGATTGTGAAGTACCTGGACCGGATGAAGGACCTGAACCAGGATCCCGATGGTCTATGCACTTTGACGGAGCCTCCAATGCTTTGGGTAACGGTATCGGCGCTGTGATCATATCCCCTCAAGGCACTCATACTCCACTCACTGCCCGGCTATGCTTCAACTGTACCAATAACATGGCGGAGTATGAGGCGTGCATCATGGGACTCAAAGCTGCGATTGACTTAAGGATTAATTTTCTGAGTGTCTTCGGAGATTCCGCCCTCGTGATCAACCAGATCAAAGGAGAGTGGGATACGAAACATCCGAATCTTATCCCTTACAAAGAATGTGTGCTGACAATGATCCCCCACTTCACAGAAATAACTTTTGAACACTTCCCGAGAGAAGAGAATCAGCTGGCGGACGCGTTAGCTACAATGTCTTCTATGTTCAAGGTTAAATGGGATAATGAGGCTCCCCGGATCATCATCTGGAAATTGGACGAACCGGCATACTGTTGTGATCTCGAGACTGAATTGGTGACTGAGAAGCCTTGGTACCACGAGGTGAAGAGATATCTGGAAGCTCAGGAGTATCCTGAAGGTGCATCCGTCAATGATAAAAAGTTTCTAAGAAGGTTCGCGGCAAAGTTCTTCCTTAGTAACGGCATCTTGTACAAGCGAAACCATGATTCAACCTTACTGCGTTGTGTGGATAAGACTGAAGCAGAAAGGATCATGGAAGAGCTGCATGAAGGGACCTTTGGTACACATTCTAGTGGGCACACTATGGCGAAGAAGATCCTTCGAGCAGGATATTACTGGTCCACAATGGAAGCTGACTGCTACCAACATTCCAGGACATGCCACAAGTGCCAGATTTATGCAGACAAGGTGCACGTTCCTCCAGTTCCCCTGAATGTCTTGACAGCACCTTGGCCGTTTGCAATATGGGGCATTGACATGATTGGTGAGATCAGACCTACGGCATCTAACGGGCATCGCTTCATCCTTGTAGCGATTGATTACTTTACAAAATGGGTCGAAGCAGCATCCTATGCTACGGTAACCAAGACTGTTGTGGCACGGTTCATTCGGCATAATCTGATCTGCCGATACGGCGTCCCTGAGAGAATTATTACAGATAACGGTACCAATCTGAATAACAAGATGATCACTGAGCTCTGCGAGCAGTTCAAAATACAGCACCACAATTCTTCTCCTTACAGACCGAAGATGAATGGGGCTGTAGAAGCAGCAAATAAAAATATCAAGAAAATCGTGCAGAAGATGACAGTGACTTATAAAGATTGGCACGAGATGTTACCGTTCGCTCTACATGGGTATCGTACCTCAGCTAGGACGTCAACCGGGGCAACTCCTTTCTCTTTGGTTTATGGTATGGAGGCAGTCTTACCAATCGAAGTGCAAATACCATCTCTCCGGATAATGAAGGATGCAAATCTGAACGAAGATGATTGGATCCAGACCCGACTTGATCAGCTCAACCTTATTGATGAAAAGAGACTTGCCGCTATCTGCCATGGTCAGACGTATCAGAAACGGATGATCAGGGCATTTAACAAAAAGGTCAGACCACAGGAATATCAAGTTAGGGATTTAGTAATCAAACGAATCATCCTTCCTCAGAGTGATCCAAGGGGCAAATGGACCCCTACGTACGAAGGACCATTCGTGGTTAAACATGTGTTCTCAGGAGGAGCCATGATTCTAACCAACATGGATGGTGACGACCTTCCTCACCCCGCCAATGCAGACATAGTAAAAAGATACTACGCATAAAAAGACCCGCTAGGCTGACATGCCTAGGCAAAAATTAGGGCTTCCCGTCGAACCAAAAAGGTTCGGGAAAAATGAAGGGATGAAATGAAAAAAATCTGTACACCCGGCAAGTCGAAAACCTGAAAAGGCGGCTTGGGCAAAAATGGGTATCCCGGTGGACTGAAAACCCGAAAGGGCGGTCCAGGCAAAAATTAGGGATAAAAGCGTAATACTATGTCTCATTGATCACTTTGCATCCAGAATCCGGTATCTACATCAAGTTCAGACGACATCAATCAGTCAGCTTCACTTTCAACCAAGGTCATCAAGTGATGAGACGCTCGGAGATATAACGGCAATAGCAGAGTTGAAACCCAGTGGGATCATTCATATTTCACACAGCTGTTTTATTTTCTTTTGTACAAAACTTGTATAAATTCTTTGTTCAGCGGCGTTCTCTTACTAGGACGTCAGCCTCTTGTACACAAAACGCCTGTTTTCGGGCCATTCAAAAATCAATACAAATATACTATCCAGTTAAAAGTGCCAATTGTTATTTCTTTTTCTTTTTCTGTTTTGTTTTGCGAAGAACGTCCAAGGTCCAATTTGTGATATATGCATTGACAATAATTTGCTAGCTCATAAATATTTGCGTACGAAACAAAGGGTAATTACAGGTAACGTTAGAAACATGGGCAATAAAGAGTTGTCTAAACAATCTAATTGTTCTATCCTCCAAGGTACCAAGGTAGGTTCGGCTAAAGAACATAACCAGATACCTTAATTCCCCAGAGAGTGGTTCAGTAAAACAATGCATTCTTCTCCAAGCAGAGTTATCAAATCTCAAGGAAGTTGAGTATCCTCCAGTAGATCTCAATACTTCCCCAGCAGCATATATTCTTAACAAGCATCCCCGGCAGTCTTGGTCTAAAGATTGTTCCCCGGCGGTATATCAAACATTCAGTGGTGTCACTTCCCCCGATACATCTCAAAACTTCCCCAGAAGAATCCAATCCAGTTTCTCCAGGAAAGTGGAATTTATATCCCCAAGCAGTAAGCTTATCCCCAGTAGATTCTGGAAGTTTACCCTCGCAGAGCACGAACGCGTCGTCCGGCTTGATTTAAAGAGTTGTTTCCTCAATAGGATATAACTGGGTTATCCTCATCCAAAAGCCACGGAAAGAGCGTCGTCAACGAAGCCTTCTTATCCCCAGCGAAGTCTATCAATACTTCCAATACAACAAGGGTATCCCCAGCAAGTAACTCTCAACAATTCAGCAAGGCATCTCTCTCCCCACAGAGTATTGCTTCCCAGCATGGTCGCTAGAGTATCTTTTTCTTCCCCGCAAAATCCTCCATTTGCCAAGTTTATTCCGCAACGGAGTCATCTTCTCCTACCGGTATTCTTGCAACTATCATCCCCAGCGGAAGCAAAATCTATTTTTCAACATCAGCCCAGGATACGACTTCCCGGCACCCGTCAAGGATTCACTTTCCTAGACAAAAACATACATAAAACATCATTATAGCATGCATAAACGCATCATATCATACGAATCTCATATATATTGAGAACATCATTGCTTGATCCATATCATGCATTGCATATGGCTGACCTTTACATTTCAGGAAAGATCCAGTTAGAGTTCTCAAGCTACATTTTAAGACCTAGACCGGTTCAGTTAAATCGACTCTAAGATTTTCCTGATGCTTATCCAGTCAAAGGCCTTCTCTAGTTCAGTCAGATCGACCCTAAGATCTCCCTGATGCTTATCCAGTTGAAGATATTTCAAGACCTAGACCGGTTCAGTTAAATCGACCCTAAGATTTTCCTGATGCTTATCCAGTCAAAGGCCTTCTCTGGTTCAGTCAGATCGACCCTAAGATCTCCCTGATGCTTATCCAGTTGAAGATATTTCAAGACCTAGACCGGTTCAGTTAAATCGACCCTAAGATTTTCCTGATGCTTATCCAGTCAAAGGCCTTCTCTGGTTCAGTCAGATCGACCCTAAGATCTCCCTGATGCTTATCCAGTTGAAGATATTTCAAGACCTAGACCTGTTCAGTTAAATCGACCCTAAGATTTTCCTGATGCTTATCCAGTCAAAGGCCTTCTCTGGTTCAGTCAGATCGACCCTAAGATCTCCCTGATGCTTATCCAGTTGAAGATATTTCAAGACCTAGACCGGTTCAGTTAAATCGACCCTAAGATTTTCCTGATGCTTATCCAGTCAAAGGCCTTCTCTGGTTCAGTCAGATCGACCCTAAGATCTCCCTGATACTTATCCAGTTGAAGATATTCCAAGACCTAGACCGGTTCAGTTAAATCGACCCTAAGATTTTTCTGATGCTTATCCAGTCAAAGGCCTTCTCTGGTTCAGTCAGATCGACCCTAAGATCTCCCTGATACTTATCCAGTTGAAGATATTCCAAGACCTAGACCGGTTCAGTTAAATCGACCCTAAGATTTTTCTGATGCTTATCCAGTCAAAGGCCTTCTCTGGTTCAGTCAGATCGACCCTAAGATCTCCCTGATACTTATCCAGTTGAAGATATTCCAAGACCTAGACCGGTTCAGTTAAATCGACCCTAAGATTTTTCTGATGCTTATCCAGTCAAAGGCCTTCTCTGGTTCAGTCAGATCGACCCTAAGATCTCCCTGATGCTTATCCAGTTGAAGATATTTCAAGACCTTGTCCGGTTCAGTTAAATCGACCCTAAGATTTTCCTGATGCTTATCCCGTCAAAGGCCTTCTCTGGTTCAGTCAGATCGACCCTAAGATCTCCCTGATTCTTATCCCAGTAGAAGACACCCAAGATTTTCTCAACGAGCGTTGTTGAAGTTAAAGTCGCCCAAAGTTTCTCTTACCATTCATGCTAAGGCAGCAATCATCCCTGGTTCATTCATCATCTTATGAAGCTCCAGACTCAGCTCCTGTAACCAGTCAGGACACATCTGTACCAAGCATCTGAAAACCGGCTCCTGTAACGTATCAGGTACTCATTTGTTCTTTTGCAGGTATACAGGTTCTCGCTAAGGAATCTCCCACGCGATCAACATCCAGATGGCATCTATAAGCCCATCATCCTATTCATCAACCTCTAAATGGCATCTGTAAGCCCATTTCCATCCATCACACTGCTATTATGTGAGCGCAAATTTTTGGGCACTTTAGTGTTCAATCACCTTCTACCCTCGGATTACGAAAGGCGCGTCAGCCAATCTGCATCCTCAGGTCTAAGCAGATTGAACAGGGGCAACTGTTGCACCCCAAAATTTGCCCTCCCATATTCTTCAAGAAATTGCCAAGTCAAGCTGCAAAATTCCCCAAGGGTTGCACAGTCAAAGATCTCCTATACAGTCAAAATTAGGGTTTGTGTTCTGGTCAAGAAAATGAAGTTTTCAAAGGTCCAATCAAGTCTCACAAGCCTACAAATATGGTCAAGCATCCTCATATCAAGTTTCAAGGCATTCAGCTCAAAATTGCACAGTCAAAACCCTAAATTGCACTACAATCAACTGTAGGGGCAAAATGGTCATTTGGCAGTCAAAAGTTCAAATTTTTGGTCAAGATATCATTTTGAAGCCACAAACATCATTTGATCAATGCTTGATCATGATTCTCAAAACTTGGCTCAAAAATCATCAAGATGCAAAAGTTTCTATTTTTGGACAGTTGGAAAAGTCAACTGAAATTGACCAAGGCATAACTTTCACATGGATTATCAGAAAAATTCCATCCAAAGCTCATTTTGAAGAGAAAGACATTTCCTACAACTCATCTTCATACTTCAAGTCCAAGAAATGCTCTCACAAAAAGTTATCAATTTCAACATTATAGGTCATTTTCAAAAGTCAACAAAAAAGGACTTTAAGTCAAAGGCCATAACTTGAGATTGGTAAATCAAAATGACATGGGACCAAAGACATTGTTTAGAGGACTTCAAGACCTTTCTAAAATGTCCAAGAACATGAGCAAAGCTTAAAAATTGAGCAAGTTATACATTGGAGAAGTTGGGAAATTTTTGTGAAATGGCCAAAATCATTTATCCTTGAAATCTCATTTTTTGACAAAAGGGGCCCACTTTTTCCACTTGAATTAACTTGACCATGCTTCCCACGTGTCCCACCTTTTATTTCAGATTTTTTTATTAATTTTTTCATTTTTATTGATTTTTATTGATTTTTATTGGATTTAATTAGTTTTAAATCTTTTAAAATCAAAAGAAATTCAAAAATTGATTTAAGAGGGAATATCTGGCCTTAACTAGCCTTGAAACATCATTATGGGCCTACCCAAATTTGTGCAAAGAGCAAACAAGGCAAGAATTCAAAATTTGAGTCAAAAATGGAAAGATGGTTATGGTGGTTTATGTGAAAATCCAATACATCAATGCAAGGCTTTATTGGCTATAATGATCATTCATACACATTGCCTAAGGGATATAGAAGTGATCAGAAACCATTTGACACAACAAGCTGCGCCAGAACTAAAAACACAAACTCACATTTTTACAAGAAAATCTCAAAACTGGAAACCACTTTAGAGGTTGATTCAAGGCATAATTCATAGTCCATTAGCTTCCTTGAAGGCTCCTGAACGTGTTCCAATCAAAGACAACCCTCAAAGCACGAAGAATTGGTATATTGGACATGAACTGTGCAGAGAAAAACTCAAAATCGTGCATCATGATTTAAGCATTTTTACAGCATTTTATCCATTGATTCATGTTCATTAGGATGTTTTGAAGCTAACCAATATGTTCAATTGCTTTTTTCTGTGCTATACACGATTTTGCCATGTTTATTTTCTAGGTTTTTCAGAGCTTGGAATTAGGGCTTTTGCAAAGAGGAAAAATTAGGACTCAAGACCACCATCATTGGATTCAGCAGGTCTAGACGAAGAAAACAACATGCTCGTGCCCAATTTATGACCACTTGAGGGCTAGTCGCTATTTTCTTTAAAGCCCTCTAAACCCACGCATAGAAAACCGTTGTTTAATGTCCTTGTTTCAGAAAAAAAACAAAACCACGCGAGGAAGACAAGGTCGTGGCATAAGCTGATTGGAGCGTTTGAATATTTCGCGCTTTAAATCCACTAACGCGTTACTTTCTTTTATATTATTTATTTGTTATTTATATATCAAATGCATTGACATGGCTTGGCGGCACAGGTGTTGTTTGGTGATGCTAGTGACCTGGGTTCGAGCCCCAGGTCTGTACAATTTCCTATATTGTTTTGCTATAAATGTTCACGTGCAGTTTCAAAGGTCAAGACCACCATACGTTCATCATATCAAGCCAGCCACGCGTCCTGGGAGATCAATCAAAGGGTTTAGATTCAAGGCATATGGTAGACCCTGGTCAAAACGTGTACACGCTGTCTGGAAAAGTCAATGGACCTGAGGGATATTGGGCTCAAATTGCTTAGGCCACACCTCCTAATCTGGGACTGAACCCCCCCTTGGTTTGCAATTTTCTTTGCATTTTATTTTTAATTATTATTTTATTTGCTTTATTGTTTTAATTTAATTAATTATTTTTACAAAAATATAAAAAACACAAAAAAATCAGAAAAGATAAAGATAAATGATAATTTTATTTTAGTATTAATTTTCATAAATAAATTCGTATTTAATTAATTTAGATTTAATTTTAGGTAATTTAATTCTTTTTTCATAATAAACCAAAAAATAACAAAAATAGGTCTTTAATACTTTTTCCCTTTTTTTAATTAATTAAATATTTTGTCATTAACCATTAATTTTGTAAATAAATCTTATAATTAATTTAGTTTTAATTCTAGGTTTTAACTTTAATGCATTTTCTTTAATAAATTAAAAACAATTATAATTAGAATTAATTATTTGACTTTTAATTTAATTTCTTTAATGTCATAAATACAAAAAAACATAAAAAATAAGTCATTGCCTTCATTTAATTTAATTATTTTATTTTAATTCCTTTAAAGGGTCCAACGCCCTCGCATTCGATTACATTTTTGTTTCGCGCGTTTTATTTATTTCTTTTTTGTGAATATAATGTACTTGCTCCAAAGCCCTGTAATAGTCAATTAGACATTTATTTTCTGTACTTTATTTTAAATCGGGTCTGGATTAATTTGGCGTTGTAGACCCGCGCCCTTGTAATAGCGTAGGACCTTTATCCTTTCCGCACTTTAACTTTTCGCACTTTTAACTGTTAAACAATAACATGAAAGAATGAATGCCCAAAAATAAAATCAAAACGTAGATCACCAATGCATGACAAGACAAACAATAAACTGAAAATGACACACAATTCATACACCACCCCTAGGGTACGCTTCACTATTGCCTTGCCCCTCGAAAGGTGGTCATCAAGTACAGGATGCCTTAGTGAGTCCTTATGTTCCGTTGATCCAGTTGCCTCGAATAAGTTGCCTCGGAACGGTCGCCTTAGAATAAAAGGATCAATGGCATAAGGGTAGCTTCTAAGGTACCTTACCATTGCTTTGGTGATCACCCTGTTGCCTTGCCCCTCGAAACGTGGTCGTTGAGTACAGGACGTCTTAGTGAGTCCTTATGTTCCATTGATCTGGTTGCCTCGAAACAGTTGCCTCAGAATATAACAAGATCAATGGCATAAGGGTAGCTTCTAAGGTATCTTACTATTGCCCGGTGACCACACTGTCCCTAAACCTCGAATTGACCCGAACACCTCCAACGGTGGTGCTACCTACCTCTCAATGGTGGGATGGCACTACCTAAAGGACAATTACACAGCTTAATTCCTTAGGGTAGGTAGATGACTCATGGATACTTGCTCTTTTCAAAAACAAATCAAAATACTTTTCACACCTTACACTTTTCAAAAAGCTTTCAAAACAAACTTTTCAAACACTCTTGAGGACTGATACAAGAGTCGATCTGAAACTTTCAAAGAAACTTTTTTCAAACCCACTCACACTTGAAAAGCAAACAATTTTGAAAACACAATGAGCAAGTATCTAAGAGCCCATGGATAACCATGGATAGAAAGGGTGCTAACACCTTCCCTTTCTATAATCTACCTCCCGAACCGAGAGCAATCTCTATAAGGAATTTTTCTGTGCTTTTGTCCTTTCCATGTTGGAGAAAATAAAAGACGGTGGCGACTCTTGCTTACCGCGACATTTCGCGAAACCAGCGTTAAACAGTCAGTTCCAGATCCACCGATCACAGAAGGGTACCTGCATTTGTGAGTGTGGGTGTGTGCAAGGGTATAACCATCTTAAAACAATAAAATGTAAAAGAAAGATAATGAGCACAAAAGGTTTATATGTGAAAAAGCGTCCATGATTCATTGAATGTCATATGAAGATGAAATAAAAACCCTTACAAATGGACTATTGTGCCTCGGGTAAGACACAAGGTTTTTAAAGTGTGAATTGTTCGTGAATATTACATGTCCAACAGAAATGTAAAAGATAAATTACTGAGAGATGAAAGTTATTGGGATGAAGTCTCTGGCTTCCCAGTTGCGAAGTCCTCCACTGACAGTAGGAAATATCCAATCTTCCAGGCTGCCATCCTCTTCATTGTCTTCTACTACATTGACCCCTTTGTTGCTAATATTCACAGGTGGCCCCCCAGCACGGTCATGGCGCACAACCTTCTGACCAGTTGAAGTAAACCCCAAGCCAAACTTGTCTGATTTGTACGGAATGTCTAGAAGCTGCCCCCAGATGGTGCATCCACCTTCTTCCACTACTGCCTTTGCATCCTTTAGAGATGACATCCAAGGTGGAGGTCTTGTGATCTTAGGAATCGAGGATACCGCCTTGGTTGCCGTTATTTCTGGAGAGACTTCTTCAAAATGTTGGAAAGGGGTTTCAATGAATTCGCCATCCAACTCCACATATCGGAAAGAATTCAGATGACTAATCATGTACTCCTCTTCCCTGTGGACAATTATGATCTTTCCTTGGACCGGGTATTTTAGCATCTGATGCAAGGTGGAGGTGACAGCACTGGCATTATGGATCCAGGGGCGTCCTAACAGACAGGAATAAGAAGGACGGATGTCCATCACATAGAAGGTTGAGTTGAAAATCTGAGTTCCCACCTTTATTGGGATGTCCACCTCCTCGTGGACCATCCTCTTCGAACCATCAAAAGCTCTCACCACTATGTTACTGGGTTTTAAAGTCAGCCCCTCGCAATCCAATCTATCAAGGGCTTTCTTCAGTAAGACGTTTAAAGATGATCCAATATCAACCAAGACATGGGCTAGGGTTGTTCCTCTACACTCCACGGAGACATGTAATGCCTCGTTGTGTTTTCTCCCTCTGGGTGTCAAGTCAGCATCAGAGAAACCCAGGCCATTATCAGTTGTCAAACTGGCCACACAGTCCTAGAACTGGTCAGTAGATGTTTCTTGCGGCACATGAGTTGTCTTCATAAATTTTACCAGAGCTTTGGCATGTGCTTCAGAGCACAGCAGCAGGGCTAGCATAGAGATCTTGGAAGGGGTTTGCCCCAACTGTTCAACCACATCATAATCACTCTTTTTTATTATCCTCGGGATTTCTTCCATCTCCTTCTTGGATGTTTCAGGAATAGCTAGTGATTGAGCCTTCGTCCGGACAGGCTCTTCTTGAACGTTCTTTCCTTTATTCTCAGCAGTGGAAATAGGGATAGGGATTATATTGTCTTTGTCGGTAGGTACACTTGCAGGTATAATCACTGGTGCAGAGGTAATCTTCGGAATAACCACGGGTCCAGAGACTGTCGTTGGAGGGGCAATCTATGGAGAGAAGATTCTACCATTACGGGTAATCTTGCTAGTTCCGACAATATTGCTAATGTCAGAATTGTCCTCTTCGGAGCTCTCTTCTTCGGCAGTCAGTTCATCCTGTTTAATACCATGGTAGTAGATTTCTCCACTATAATTCCATGGTATTGTTTTATCTGATTTGTAAGGGGCCGGCCCGAGCATTGTAATCTTGAGTGGAGTAGTCTTTGGAGCAGGTGTAATCCTAACGGGTCTTTTAGGGGCCCTGGAAGGATTGGCGTATATGGTTATGATAGAAACTTCTTTAACTGGAACGGGTGAAACATGAGCATTCTCAAACAGAATTTCTTGATTATCCATCAGTCGTTGGATACCTTTTTTCAATAGAGGGCAGTCAAATGATGAGGACAGGAAAACATGGTAGTCTTTGTCACAACTTGGGAATATACCAGCTTTCAACAAATTCAACTTGATGATCGGGAGCGGAGTCAATAGTTCATCCACGGTAGCAACAAACAAATCTTCTTTAATAGCGTTGGCATTGTGACCATGCCTAGGCATTGAGGCGGAAATAACATTTGGTTTCTCACGCGCTTCAAACTCAACTTCCTTCGCATCTATCAGGTCTTGAATTTTGTTCTTCATAGCCCAATAGTTGTTGGTGTCGTGTCATGGACTTTCAGAATGGTACATGTTGTACCCCAAAATTTTCCCTCCCATATTTCTCAAAACATTGCAAGAAAGATCTCCAAGTTGCTCAAGGTTGCTCAAGAGTTGGTCAGACAAGCTATCTCCTAAGGCAGTCAACCCCAAATTAGGGTTTTATGTTGCATCAAGATCCTTGAATCCAAATGACCTCAAGTTCTCCCCAATGTCCTAATATGTTCTCAAGATCATCCATGTCAAATTTCAAGCCTTGCAGAGGAAGTTTGCTCAGTCAAATGCTCAAAGGTCCAAAAATGGACTGTGTTAGGGCAAAAGTCAACTGTGACCTACATACAATCAAACTTCAAGATTTTTTTGCCAACATTCTCATTTTTAAGGATATTTAATCATTTGATCAATGGTTGATCATGATTCATCAAGGATTGCTCAAAATTCATCAAGACTCAAAAGTTGCTAAATTAGGGTTTTGCAGGAAAAGTCAACTCAACTTTGACCAAGCATAACTTTCTCATACTTTATGAGAAATGACCCATACAAAGCTCATTTTGAAGAGGATGAAATTTCCTACAATCCATCTTCATACCCTAAGATCAAAAAATTCACTCACAAGAAGTTATGAATTTGGATATTATAAGTCTTTTTGAAAGTCAACAAAAACACCTTTTTTGCCAAAGCTTATAACTTGAGCATGGAATATCAAAATGGGATGAGACCAAAAGGGTTGGTTAGAGGACATCTCACGATTTCAAAAAAGTCCAAGAAAACCTCCAAAAGTTCAAAATTGAAGAAGTTATACATTGTTGAAGTTGGACTTTTTTGCAAAATTGCCAAAAGTCAACTATCCCCGAAACTTCAAATTTTGTCAAATGGGCCCATTCTTTTCCACTTGATTTGAGCTTGCATAGTTGCCCACGTGTCCTAGATTCATCCATGAGCCCATATTTCATTTTTATTATTTAATTTGATTTTTAATTGAATTTATTCATTTTAAATCAAATAAAATCATATAAAATCCAACACTTTGATAACACAAGATCTTTTGGCTATTTCAGGCATTGATTACAATCATTATCATCATCAAATTCGAATCAAACTAAATCATGTGAAAAAAGATTGGAATTAGGCAAAATTGGCAAGTTTGTAAAGGGAGATAAAATCAAATATGCAAGCATTGATAAGGGAAGATTTGGATCAATTTTGTTGACCTAATGCACTGAGCATTACATAAGGAAGGCAAAGACACGAAAACAAGAGTGGGAAACTGTGGAGAGAGGTAGAACAAAAAGTGAAAAAATCACAAAAAAGTGAGAAGTCGAAATCCAGGTTAGAGGCATTTTCAGAGGTAAATACTTGTTCCAATCACTTCCTGGGCATTCACACAAGCCATTCCAATCAAAACCAAGCATTTTCAGACGCTCTAACGCACTGTAAGTCGCACGTAACACACCCTTGTTCTTGAATTCGGTTTGATTTATTCTTGCATCATTTGAGAAAACTAATGGTACACTCGTGATCACAAGAACATGTTTAAGCTTTTTGCATTGTTTAATTTCATTTATATACTCTGTATGAAGAAACACCATTGCTAGGGTTTGGCTCGTGGTTTTGGGGGTTTTGTTTCAGGCACAATTGAGATACAAGAAGAGCATGGTTTTGATCAGGAAGACATGACGAGTCAGACCATGTTCTTGGAATGGATTTATATGGCCTGGAGAGTATTTTAGCATAGCCATGCGCTTTTAGCTGCGGATCCAAATCCGCAGGTATTATTTTACAGGGTTGAGGACAAGGATGAATGTGTGGCATCCCATCATTGGGCCATTCAAACCAAGCACGTTTTTATTTTATTTTCTGGCAATAGTTTTGTTTTTATATAATATACATCATTTATATTAATATAACAAATGAAGCAGCGTGTCCCAGTGGTCAACAAGTCCGTTTCCAAGGCGTTAGGGGATGGAGGTCAGGGGTTCGATCCCTGCCTCCAGCACTTTGTATTTTCTTATTTGTTTATAGATAATCACATGCACGCATTAGCTTGCTATCCACGATACATCCTCATCCACTCAAGCGCCAGATGGCCAAAGGCCATATCTGGTGGTCAAAAGCTGGAGGTCCACCATAGTCCAGGTCAATGCGTGCATACTGGATCCCAGAAAGTCAAAAAGGCCAGCATAAATGGGCTTATGGAATTGCTATCAACACCACCTAATCAGGGCCAAACTCCTCTCTTTATTTATTTTGTTTATTTTATTATTTTATTTTTTATTTTTATTTTATTTTCCTAACCAATCAAAATTCTGTTTTATTAGATAAAATCACAAAAAAAATATTTTTTATTTCAAATCAAATTTTAATCTTTTATTTTTCTTAATAAATTTATTAATTAATTAGGTTTTAATTAGAAAACTTTAATTCCTTTTGAAAAATAAATAAAATTAATTAGACTTAACTAGTTTTTAACCATTAATTTAATTATTATAATTTCTTTCCTAAATAATCAAAAACTCCAAAAATAATTTATTTTTCATTTAATTAATTTATTAACTTAATTTAGGAATTTAATTTAGGTTTAATTTCTTTTCCTTAAATAAAAAATAATAAAAAGATAGCAATTTTCCTTCAAAAGGGTCAAAACCCTAATCATTCCTCCGATTTAATTTTGTGTCGTGATTTACTTTTCCTTATCCAATAATGTATCTGTTTACAGATTGTAATAGTTAAATAGGACTTTTAATTATTGTTATTGCTTTGTTTTATTTTTTCAAAGGGTTTGTCTTTGGCGATGTAAATACCCGACGCCTTGTAATTTAAATTCCGCACTTTTAAATTCTGCAAATTATAACTGTTAGATGTTTGATAATAGGACTTGCATGACAAGACTGAATGCTAATCTTAAAATCAAATTAGGTCACCCTTCACATGTACAAAGATAAAAATAAACTGAAAATGACACACTCGCACATGCGCACTCTTAGGGTACACCCCGCTTGGTTGCCTTCGTACGCGGTCATTGAGTATAGGTCATTTTAGAGGTCGTCCTCTTGTTTAAAAGATCATAGTTGCCTCGAAACGGTTGCCTCAGATATTGTTGCCTCAAAAAAATGATCTAAGACATTAGGGTTACCACTAAGGCGTCCTAACATTGCTTTGGTGACTGTGTGTCCCTCATTCGAATTGACCCTCAAACTCCAACGACGGTGTTACCTACTCATTAATAGTGGGATAGCATTGTCTAAAGGAAATTAGCATAGAACGATTCCTTTTTTGAGTAGGTAGATAGTTCTTAGATACTTGCCCTTTCAAAACAAAACTTTTTCACACTTACACTTCTTTTAAAATAAAGTTTTCAAAAACACTTCATACGCTCTTGAGGACAGAAGCAAGAGTTAAATCGAAGTTTCAAATAAAAACTTTTTCAAAACCCACAAGCACAAAACAATTTTGAAAACAATTGAGCAAGTCCCTAAGAGCCCGTAGATAACTACAGATAGAAAGGGTGCTAATACCTTCCCTTTCTATAATCTACCCCCTGAACTCATAGATAATCTCGAAAAAGGAATTTTTCTATGCTTTTTTCCTTTCCTTGTTGGATAAAATAAAAGACGGTGGCGACTCTTGCTTACCGTGACATTTTACAAACACAAACACAAAATGTAAACCAGCATTTCAAAAACAGTCAGTTCTTCCCACCGTATCACGGAACTGACGACTCTGCTGGGGATATTTATAAGTGGGGTGTACCTTAAGAATAGTTCATAATGTTTTCAATTGCTTGACTTATATGCTTTATCTTTGTGGGTTTGTATCGGAGTTACTATAGATCCTAACCCGGATACGGGGGATACCCTTTAGGTAAGTAGCAATAAACTGTGAGGGAACTGTGAGGGAACTGTGAGGGAACTGTACGGCGTAGACCGATACGGTTGAAGCAGTAGTTACGTTGGTGTGGCACTTTAGTATGTACCGATATCCCTTGTGGCGCAACGAGAAGAATATGGGTCTACTAAGGGGTCATTAAGCACCAACTGACCTTAGCACCTATAATTGACCAACTTGGCCATAGAACAGTAGCAGTATGCTACACTCATTGAGACCAAACTCTCGCGATGATTCCGGCTGCAAGAAAAGGTTGCTAAACTGGAATTATGACCGATCGAGGGTGGTCAGTGATATTGAGATCCTCTAGAACCCGGTTACTATTTTTAGGACAGGTTTGAACCAACTAAACTGAAAGAGGGTAGTGCCTAGACTCCTTGCCAGCCTGAAATCTAAGGGCTATCTGTGTGACTTGTATGCCCTTACCATGTTTGCTATATGTGAATACTTGTGGTGTGTTTTCTATCATGACATCATGACATCATGACATTGCATGCATCTTGCATTGGACTAGCCTATTTCAAAGACAGGAGGGATTCATCTTTGTTCTGTTTTGTAGGTCATGGCACCCATGCGTAGAAACACCATTCGGATCAACTTTGTCCAGATTCCCACTCAGCTTAAGGAATTGGTTGCAAAGATTTCAGATACTTCCTCCTTTATCAGAAGACATGGGCACCTCCTTGGTTTGGTCACCTCCAAGATGGATGAACAGATGATGAGTGTCTTAGTCTAGTTCTTTGATCCACTGTACCATTGCTTTACTTTTTCGGACTACCAGTTGGTCCCTACCTTGGAAGAGTTCTCTGATCTACTTGGTATCTCTATTCTGGAGCAGACCCCGTTCATAGGTTGGGAGAAGATCCTTAGGCCAGAAGAAATTGCTTCAGCCCTCCATCTGACAAAGGCTGAAGTAATGTCTAATTGGGAAACTCGTAGTGGAACAAAGAGCTTCTTGACTAAATTCTTGGTTGGTAAGGCTAATCAGTTCTGGGACAGTCTAGACTTCCAGGCATTTGAAGACATTCTGGCTCTTCTCATATATGGTTTGGTGTTGTTTCCTAACTCGGATTCCTTCGTCGACGTGAATGCAGTGAAGATTTTCATGTCCGGTAATCCTGTGCCCACTCTCTTGGGTGACATTCTTCACTCTCTTTATGCCCGCACTGCTCGGAAATGGGGAACCCTTATGTGTTGTGCGCCATTGCTGGCGAGGTGGTTTATTTATCACCTCCCCAAATCAGGTTTGAAGAACAAAGAAGGCATGGGCTGGGCCTACAGGATTATGTCCCCCTCTCACATGGACATCATTTGGACTATTAAGGGTATGGAAGATGTGGCTATTATTGATCGTTGTGGGGAATACCCCAATGTTCCACTCATAGGAACCAATGGAGGAATCACCTATAATTCGTGCTTGGCCTTACGTCAGTTTGGGCGAGCCAGGAGGGAAGGGCCTCATGATTTGCTAATGCCGAGCATTGTCTTTGACTTCCAAGGGGATAGTGACGAGCAACGCCGCAGGTTCATACGAGCCTGGGATAGGGTGCACATGTCTGATCCGCACGAGCTAGGTGTGAAGACTTCTCTTCTAATGGAACCATATCTCCTATGGGTTTGAATCCTTGCCTAAAAGTTGGGAATGTCGTACGAAGCTGTCTTGCCTGTGATTGTTGAGGTTGCTGATGAAGAAGGGGTTCCTCCTACCATCCTCCACCCTTACATGCCTACTGACATTAGGGCATTAAAGAGGTCCTGGATGCAGCTAAGGGAAGAGCGGGATACTTACAGAGAAAAGTATCACGAGCAAGAGCAAAAGATTCAAAAGTTGACAAGGCAATTGGAGAATGAGAAGATCCTCAACGACTATGTCCGCACCGACAGGAAACGACCATGGGAGCACTGCTTGTCTTTTTGATTATTTCTAGTTTTGATTTACTTTTCAGTTTTTCTTTCTTGGAACACCTTAAAGGAATCTGTTGAACATTTGAATTCAAAGTTTATCTAATAAAAGTGTGTTTCATTTTGGTTTACGAATTTGAATCCCTAAATTCTCTGAAATCATATCATGCACATTTCATTCCCATGCACATCATCACAGGTACCCTTACAAGTTTCTCATCTTCTTCGTTATTTATTTCAGCATTATGTCTTCTGAAACATCAATTAAACAAGCCATCAAGGCTCTGCAAGCTCAAAACGCCCAGTTCCAGGAATTGTTCATGAACCTGGCTAAGGGTCAGCAAGATCTGAAGACCCTTATCTTGAAAGAGAAGAAAAAAAAAAGAAAAAAAGACGGTCCTACTGAATATGGGTCGTAGATTTGGGAACAATTTACGAGAAGAGGTTGATTTGACTCACTCATCTGAAGGGGGAGATAATCAGGAAGAAAGGAGGGCTCCTAGCCCTGTGGTTTCCGACAACGAGACTGACTTTGACGAAGACCAGTATCCTTCGGCTGAGGATAGATATAAACAGCTGGAAGACCGGTTAAGCGCGATGGAAGTTCAGAAAGTGCCTGGTCTGGACTTTGGAGATTTGGGTCTGTCATCTGGGGTGGTGATTCCCCACAAGTTTAAAGCACCAATCTTTGCTAAATACGACGAGGTTTCTTGCCCAAAACTGCACCTCCGCTCGTATGTTCGAAAGATCCAGCCATACACCGCCGACAAGAACCTCTGAATCCACTTCTTTCAAGATAGTCTTTCAGGGACTCAACTTGAATTGTTTTACCAGCTGGAAGGAGCTAGTATCCGTAATTGGGAGGATTTGGACGCTGCTTTCTACAAGCAGTACCAATACAATGCCGACCTCGCTCCCACGCGTACCCAACTTCAGGGTATATCTATGGGTGCGGGCGAAGGTTTCAAAGATTATGCTCAGAAGTGGAGGGACCTCGCTGGAAGAGTGCAACCACCCTTGGTTGATAGGGAGCTAGTGGATATGTTTTTGGGGACCTTGTCTGGTCTGTATTTTAACCATCTGATTGGAAGTTCATCGTTCAGGTTTACATAGCTGATTATGATCGGGGAAAGAATTAAGGCTGGTATCAAATCCGGTAAAATACAGAAGGGTTCTTCATCAGGCACCGAGAAGAAGCCTTTTAAGAAAGAGTCAAGCGCAGTTTACAGCGCAAAGAGCCATAATAGACCTGAGCGCCGCCAAGCAGTCAATGCAGTGGTTATATCAAGACCTGTTGTTGCTCCTCAGCGCAACAATCAACCAAGGGCCGAGAGGCCGCGAAGACAATTCACTCAGCTCAACATGACTTTATCCCAAATTCTGCCACAGTTATTGAAAACCAACTTGGTGATTCCGAAGGAGGCCCCGAAGAGTCCCAGTACAACATCACCGATGTACAATCCAAACGCCTGCTGTGCTTTTCACTCTGATTGCCCAGGGCACGATATGAATGATTGTTGGGTTTTGAAGAATAAGGTGCAAGACCTGATTGATGCTAAGGAGATTGAGTTCGAAGCACCTGAAAGACCTAATGTTGTGACTGCTCCTATGCCCAAGCATGGAGTAAATGCTGTAGATGAAGACCCGTTTGTGGTTTCTGTGAAAGACATTGTTACCCCATTGATGACTGTAAAGAAGAACCTTCTATTAGCCGGTTTATTTCCGGGCTGTGACAAAGGTTGTCGTATGTGTTCCGTCCTACCTACCGGTTGCCATCTTTTGAAGTCATGTGTCCAACGCCTGATGGATAATAAAGAAATTATGTTTGAGAAGACTGTTGTTCTTTTGGTTCCTACTGAAGAAGTTGCTATAATCACCATTTTCGACAATTCTTCCAAGGCTTCCTCGAGAAAGCCTATTAGAATTACATTCGTTCCAAGAATTGCACCATTGATCATCACTGTTCCTAGGCCTATCCCCTATACATCCAATAAAGCTGTCCCATGGCACTACGGGGCTGATGTATACTATCACGGAGTTAAACAAGATTTGGATACTGATACTGACATCATCAATATTGTTGGACCTGCCAAAGTCACCAGCAGCAGAAGACTTTTCTCCCCTGAAATCTCTCCACCAGTTGTTCGGAAGCCTATTGTTGTTACACCTGCCAATGTACCTGCTACTGTTCCTATTCAAGTTCCAATTCTTACCCCTGTTACCGAGTCATCTGACACTCGGGGCAAAGGAACCGCCGATGAGCCTGCCCAGACGGAGGCACCAAAGACGATTACTGTTGAAGCCTCTAGACAAGAGATGGAGGAGATTCTGAAGATCATCAAAAAGAGCGACTACAATGTAGTCGAGCAGCTGGGGCAAACCCCATCCAAAATCTCTATGTTGTCACTGTTGTTATGCTCAGAAGCCCATGCCAAGGCTCTGATTGCTTTCCTGAAGACTGCACACGTACCACAAGAAACATCAGTTGATCAGTTTAAAGATTGCGTGGCTAGTCTGATAGCAGATAATGGATTGGGTTTCTCCGATGCCGACTTAACTGTTAAGGGGAAGAATCACAATGATGCCCTGCATGTATCCATTAAATGCAGGGGCACTACTCTTTCCCATGTATTGGTAGACAATGGGTCTTCGTTGAATGTGTTACCCAAGAAAGCTCTAGACCGGTTAGTGTAACACCCCTTCTAAAATACACCGAATAATATTAATTATATCAATGATTAAAGACATATTCCATCAGAGTTAACACGGAACAAGGGATGTCACAATTATGAAATAAATAAAACTTCCCATAAAACAGTAGTCATGCTACACTGAGGGTCATTATTCAAATAATTCAATCAAATTAAGACCATGTCTTACACAGCGGAAAAATACCATAACCAAAACGGAATAAACCAAAACATAATTATTCCCAATGAAATTCAAAGAAACAATTGAATAATAACTAATTCCTCAACTAAATGTTCCCCAGTGTTACAACCTATCAGAGCACGACACTGACATGCAGACTTAAAGTAACATAGCTCTAGAGCCATCCTCACCAACTCCTGAGCTGCTAACTTTAATCTGAAATTGTTAAAGTAAGGGTGAGATTTCTCATAATTAACATGCATTATAAGCTTCTCAATCAACATTATATCACAAGCATATTATTTCACCCATTTTAGCATAAATTCAGATTCAACACGCAGTTCCAATCATACAAGTCATTATGCATAAATCAATAATCAACCAAAGAATTGTAACACTGGAAGACATCCTAACATGTTACAATTCCATGCAAACACAAATGTAGACACAATGCATGTGGTACCAACACGTGACCAAGTCACCCAACACTGATCCATCATCAACCGGATACAGCAACCATCAATTCATCCATAAACACCCGAACACGAATCCAGCCTAACCACCCATCATCACTCGGGTATCGGTTAATGGCAATACAAGTCAAATTCCATACAATGGGAATTAACTTCACCAAAACAATGCATATGCACGCACATCACTAGCATGCAACATCAAATCAGTCTATGAAATACATCAATTTATCATAACTGAACCAAAACCAAAAACATGATATCTCAACTATCATGCACACCATCATTAGCAACATAAACATGCCTTTCATTCACACAATACTAATACATCCATCCATCACAGGTTCACTACTACATACACACCCATGTGCGTTAGCCAATAATCACTTATTCCGGGATTTGACCCATTTTCAAAATAATTTCAGGTTTTGGGAAATCTTTTCATTTTATAAAATAGAGCATTAAATTTAAGAAATAACGTCCAAAACGGCACTCAAAAGGGACTTACGATTTGAAAGTTATGAATTTTCAAAGTTTAATATTTTTCAAAAAGTTATAGCAGAACCCGGTTCCTACATATGCAGGAACCGGTTCTTGCGAAGTTCAAAAATCACGTTTCTGGAAAATGTATGGGAACCCGGTTCCTACCTATACAGGAACCGGTTCCTACGTGCATTTTTGCCAATTTTTATAAATTCACACAGTGGAACCCGGTTCCTCCCCACTGGGAACCGGTTCCCACGACCTGCAGAGTCAAATTCTGCACTTTTGACCGCATTTATTCATTCTAAACTAATTCCAAACATACCCATATGAATTGCAACATGAGAAACACCAAAACACATCCATTTTGCACCATTATAACATCAAACAACATTATTTTATCATTCCTTTTTATCATTTGACACCCTAATGGTTTTCAACCTACAATTCGACGCAATAGGGACAATTCTACGGAACCCTAGAATTCCAAACCGGGATTCCCTAACATACTATGATCCATACTATTGAATATCTAAACCGATAATACGAATTAACTAATCGAAATCACCCCTTACCTTGTGGGTTCTTCGAATTCTGACGCTTCCAGTTTTCTCCTTCTTTTTCCTCTTCTCAAATGCACGTATGATGAATATTCCAAAATAACTCTCTTTCTCTTCTTTTTCCTTTTAATACTCCTTTTATTATTCCAATAAAATAATTAAATTAGTAATTAGTGTAAGTGTTTAGTTATTGGCATGTATTTTTGGTAAAACCAGGTGTGTAAATGTCATGACTGATGTCATAACATTATGGATTATTAGGTACCTTATGCAGAAAAAGTATGGCATACAATAGCTATTGTTTATGAGTGTGTATCTGAGCATTTTGCAATGATCACATTTATTGCCTTCTACCAAAATCAGTAAACAGGAATTCTGATGTCATAACAAATGTTAAGACATCCTGTACTGATCTAACAGTAGTGCAGTTTGGTTAATTCTGAGATTTTTCAGGAAGTTGGCTCATTCCTTCCAGAACAGAATCTCCCGTGATCTTTGGGTTAACCTAGCTCAACCCTAAACTGGTTGATAAAGTCTTGTGACCAAGTCTTAAGGTTAAACCTAATTAACCCTAGCTTTTTGTGGAAACCCTAACTGAAGAATCAGCTGCATATATATTCAACAGGAATGCTGGTTGCAGGGTAACTCTTTGGACTGAAGATCAATTAGGAGCTGTATAGTTTTAACTATTGTAATCTAAGCAAGTATCATTGTGATAAGTGACTTGTAATAGGTTTTGATTGTAAGGGTTTTTGTATCACTCAAAGCTTTGAAGCAAGAGTATTTGTGTCTCTTGACTAAAGCCTTGAAGCAAAGTCAAGTTAGGTTTATGTATCACTCAAAGTTGTGAAGCAAGAGTGTTTGTGTTACTTGATGAAAAAGCTGTGAAGCATAATCAAGTGTATGTTCTGAAGAGTGTCTTCATTAATTCATTAGTCAATTGTTTTAAGTATCACTGCTGTGATTGAGGGGGAGTGAGTAGGAACTCAGGTTTAAGTTGAACTTAGATTGAAGTTGCATTGGGTAGGTCTTAAGTGAAGGAGATAAACTGGCTGGTTTATTCCTGAATTAATATCTCTTATAGTGAATTTCCTCCCTGGCTTGGTAGCCCCCAGAGTAGGTGTTGTTTCACACTGAACTGGGTAAACAATTGACTGTGTTCTTTACTGTTTTTATTTACTGTCTTATAGAAAGTCAGATACGGTGTCATAACATTCACTGTGACATTGAGTATCTGCTGCCAGAATTTCAATTGGCATCAGAGCAGGCACCTTGCCTGTATTACTGGGTAAGATCTAGGGATATCACTTTCTGGCACTATGGACAAAGAAGGAGTTTTTGGAAATAGACCACCCATTCTGGATGGAACAAATTATGACTACTGGAAACCTCGTATGATTGCCTTCTTAAAATCACTGGACAAAAAGGCTTGGAGAGCTGCTGACAAAGGATGGAACCATCCCACCATAACTGAGAAAGATGGGACAATCAGTCTGAAGCCTGAGGAAGAATGGAGCAAAGAAGAAGATGAGTTAGCCCTGGGTAATTCCAAAGCTTTAAATGCCTTGTTCAATGGAATTGATAGAAACATATTCAGACTAGTACATCAATGTGAACTGGCCAAGGAAGTGTGGGGCATTCTCAAAACTACCCATGAGGGCACATCCAAAGTAAAAATGTCAAGGCTTCAGATGCTGACTACCAAGTTTGAGAACCTAAGGATGAAGGAAGATGAAACCATTCATGAGTTTCACATGAACATCTTGGAGATTGCCAACACCTCAAGAGCATTGGGTGAAAAGATGTCTGAAGAAAAACTGGTGAGAAAGATTCTCAGATCCCTGCCTAAAAGGTTTGCAATGAAGGTAACTGCTATAGAGGAAGCCCAGGACATCAACAACTTAAAGGTGGATGAACTCATTGGGTCTCTTTAGACTTTTGAGATGGGGATCAGTGACAATGTTGACAAGAAAAACAAGAGCATATCACTTGTATTCAACACTGAAGATGAAAACAAGGAGGATGAAGAAGAAAATATTTCAGAAGCTATAGCCATGCTTGGAAGACAATTCAACAAACTCATCAAGAGAATGGATCCAAAGTCAAGGTCAAATGTTGATAACATTCCCTCTGACATTAACAGATCTTATGACTCCAGCAGAAGACCAAGGTCTAAAGAGAAGGGAAATCAAGGCAAAGGAATTCAATGCCATGGTTGTGAAGGATATGGGCATATTCGAGCTGAATGTCCTACCTTTCTTAAGAAAAAAAAAGAAAGGAATGACTGTTGCATGGTCTGACTGTGATTCAGAAAGTAATTCTGAAGAAGAATCTGCCAAACTAGTTACTGCACTAATTGGTGTTTGTACCTCTGAAAGTGACACTAGTGATGAGGAAGTGACATTTGAAGAACTGGCTGATACTTACAAGAAATTGTGTATCAGAAGTGCTGAAGTCTGTGTGCAAAATGAGAGACAAACAAAACTCATCATAAAGTTGGAGGCTGAAAAAAGGGCAGACCTTGAAACTATAAGTCATCTAGAAGGGGAAGTTCAAATGCTGAACTCAAAACTGAACCAGATGACCAAATCTGTCAAGATGCTGACAAATGGAACTGACAAATTAGAAGAAATCCTTCAGGTTGGACAAAATGTGGGAAACAAGTCTGGTCTAGGATTTGTGGCAGCAAAGAAATCTGGTACAGACAAGAAGATCACGTCTGATAAACAAATGTCAAAGCAGATGTCACAACATAACACTCAACATCGGGAACAGATAAATATGAAGAAAAAGTACCAAAGATGGAGATGTCATCATTGTGGGAGGTTTGGTCACATAAAGCCCCTTTGCTTCAGATTGTATGGATACCCTAATCAGAACCCAGGTGTCAAACCTAAGTCTAACAGGGTACCACATACTCCTCAACGGAAGAAAAAGGCTACTGCCCTGATAGCCCACACTTCCCTGAGAGTCTCTGCAAAGGAAGACTGGTACTTTGACAGTGGGTGTTCTAAGCACATGACTGGAATCAAGAACATTCTCAATAATGTTAAACCTCACACCACTAGTTATGTGACCTTTGGAGATGGTGCTAGAGGTGAAATCAAAGGAGTTGGTAATTTGGACTGCCCTGGAGTTCCAAATCTGAATGAAGTACTATTGGTAAAAGGCCTGACTGCTAATCTCATTAGTATCAGTCAATTATGTGATCTAGGATTCAAGGTCAACTTCTCAAAATCTGAATGTCTTGTAATTAATGAAAAACAAGAAGTTGTAATGAAAGGAGTCAGATCTAAAGACAACTGTTACTTGTGGGAGCCTGAGAACACTAATTACTCCACTGTGTGTTCTATTGCCAAAGAAGAAAAAGAGGTGAAACTATGGCACCAAAAACTTGGCCATCTTCATCTAAGAGGAATGAAAAGGATTATCTCCATGGAGGCAGTCATAGGGATTCCAAGACTGCAAATTGATGAAGGGAGAGTTTGTGGTGAATGTCAGGTTGGTAAGCAGACTAAGATGTCACATCCAAAGTCAAGACATCTGACCACCTCTAAGGTTCTGGAACTTCTACATATGGATCTGATGGGACCAATGCAGGTGGAAAGTCTTGGTGGAAAGAGATATGCCTATGTTGTTGTGGATGACTATTCCAGATTCACCTGGATTAACTTCATTAAGGAAAAATCTGATGTGTTTGAAGTTTTTAAAGAACTGTGCAAAAGAATTCAAAGAGAAAAAGAAGGGTGTATTGTCAGAATCAGAAGTGATCATGGCAAGGAATTTGAAAACAGTAAGTTTAATGAGTTCTGTTCCTCAGAAGGAATTAGTCATGAATTCTCTTCTCCTATAACTCCTCAACAAAATGGAGTTGTAGAAAGGAAAAATAGGACCATACAGGAATCTGCCAGAGCTATGATACATGCCAAAAGACTTCCTATTCTTTTTTGGGCTGAAGCTATGAATACAGCCTGTTATGTGCATAACAGAGTCACTTTGAGAAAGGGAACCTCATCCACCATTTATGAACTCTGGAAAGGAAGAAAACCAACTGTGAAGTACTTCCATGTATTTGGCAGCAAATGCTATATTCTGGCAGATCGTGAACAAAGGAGAAAGCTGGACCCTAAAAGTGATGAAGGTATATTTCTAGGATACTCCTCCAACAGCAGAGCTTATAGGGTATTCAATTCCAGGACCAAAGTCATGATGGAATCAATAAATGTCATAGTTGATGATTATCATGAAGAAACAGATGTCCCTTGTAATGTTGAGACATTCTTTGAGACTCCAACTCAACAGAATGACCTTCCTAACACCACTACAGCAGACTCTGAATCCAAGGAAGCTAGCAAAATCCCTTCCATCAGAATTCAGAAAGATCATCCTAAAGAACTCATTATAGGGGATCCAAATAGTGGAGTCATTACAAGATCTAGAGAAATCATCTCAAACTCTTGCTTTGTGTCTAAAATTGAACCAAGAAATGTTAAGGAGGCCTTAACTGATGAATATTGGATTGGTGCAATGCAAGATGAATTGAACCAATTTAAGCAACATGAAGTTTGGGAGTTAGTTCCTAGACCAGAGGGAACAAACATCATTGGCACAAAATGGATATACAAGAACAAATCAGATGCTGAAGGAGTTGTCACTAGGAATAAGGCAAGACTTGTTGCCCAAGGATACACTCAAGTTGAAGGGGTTGATTTTGATGAGACCTTTGCCCCTGTAGCCAGACTGGAATCTATCAGACTCCTATTGGGAATTGCTTGTCTCCTAAAGTTCAAGCTGTTTCAGATGGATGTAAAAAGTGTCTTCCTAAATGGGTACTTAAGTGAAGAAGTTTATGTGGAACAACCTAAAGGTTTTGTGGATCAAAACCACCCTGATCATGTCTACAAATTGAGGAAAGCTCTATATGGCCTGAAACAAGCTCCTAGAGCATGGTATGACAGGTTAACAAAATTTCTCTCAGACAAAGGATACAAAAAAGGAGGCTTGGATAAAACCCTCTTTGTCAAAAATGAAGGAGGGAAGTTAATGGTAGCTCAAATATATGTTGATGACATAGTGTTTGGGGGAATGTCAGAACAAATGGTTAAACATTTTGCTGACCAGATGAAGGCTGAATTCGAAATGAGTCTCATGGGAGAACTGACTTATTTTCTTGGACTGCAAGTCTCACAGATGGAGGACTCAATCTTTCTATCTCAAAGCAAGTATGCAAAGAACATTGTCAAGAAGTTTGGTATGGAGAATGCCAGTCACAAAAGGACCCCTGCACCTACTCATTTAAAGCTATCCAAAGATTCAAGTGGGGTTAAGGTGGACCAAAGTCTGTACATAAGCATGATAGGAAGTTTGTTGTACTTAACATCCAGCAGACCTGACATTGCTTTTGCAGTTGGAGTTTGTGCAAGATACCAAGCTGATCCTAAAGTCAGTCATATCAACCAAGTAAAGAGAATTTTGAAGTATGTAAGTGGAACTTACAACTATGGCTTGTTGTACTCTCATGGTTATTGTTGTACCCCAAAATTTGCCCTCGCGCTTTTCCCCAAGAAATCTCAGCTTCAAACATTTCCTGACTTCTCAAACTGGCTCAAGAATCGGACAAACGGACCTTTCTTGACAGTCAAGCAAAACTAGGGTTTTTACTGATTTTCAGAACTCTGAATTGTTTCATACAGTGGGCTTAGGGTTTGGTTGATTTTTGGTTCAATTTTGATCAAGCGAGCATGATTTGGCATTTAATCGGGAATTAGGGTTTTATGGGCATATTCTCAGAAGAATTTAAATTCTATAGCACTTTGCGGTTTATTTCAAGAGTCGAGTTAAAATTCGCGTTATCTTGGTTTGATCAGCAAAAGAGACAGTGGCATAAATTCATTTTGTTTGGGCCAGTCAAAGAAGGGTTGCAGTTGGATTTACCGTACTTGCAAAGAATCAGTGTTTATGACAAATCAGTAAGAGGAAGCAACTGGTTTGAATTCACCAGTCCAAAGATATATGCAGTGTTGAATTCACAGTACTTTTGCATTTGATCAGTCCATTTAAGTTAATTGCTGCTTTGCTCTGGATGTTGAATAAGACGGACTTAATTGGTCAATGTTGTTTTATTTAAGTTATTTATTATTCTGAAATTAAATGATTGAATTTATTTTTCAATTGTTAATTCTAAGAATTTTAAATAAATAAATAAACAATAAAGAAATTAGAATTAATTAGATAATTTGAATTTTTATTGATATTTAAATTATTTACAAATTGTTGTTACAAACAATAATTTACATTTAATTTAAATATTACAATAGAATGAAAAACTATCCTATTTTCTAAATACTCTTCGTTCTTCACTCCGCTCCGGCATTCCATCTTTCATCTGCAAAAAGAAACAAGAAAAGTCAGAAAGCAGTTAATTGGAAAAGGCAGATAAAAATGCTCATCACTAGGGGCCACTGACTGGGATCAGTTGACCCTCTCTGCAAATCACGGGATTTCTCCCGGTTCACAGAGAGGGAAGATTATTTTATCTCATGAAATGCAAATGTCAAATGCATAAGTCATAAATTTCAAAGCTGCATAGAAGTTCAAGATTCAAAATCCAAACTAAACTGAAAAAGTTCAATCCAAACTTTCAATCCAAAACAAAGTCCACTCAAAGAAAGATTTCAAAAAAAGTGCATTTGCTGTCACAAACTCAAAAGCTGTCATGGAGAGATTTTTTGCCAAGATATCAAATGCAAAATCTACGCAAACTGTCAAAAGGAGATGCAAAATGTGTTGTGCAAGCAACAAATATCTTAAATCATCATTTCCCCATAGTTAGCCCCTTCAGAACAGTACAGATAAATATCATATAAAAATCTTAAACTGTACTTTAAGAGAGAGAAAAAGAGAGCAAGCAGTTCAGGGCAGGCATAGGCATCAAGAAAGGACAGAAAATATAATCCAAAGCTCAGCTCAGCCTAGCAGAAGACAGTAGAGAAGACAGGAAAAGAGATATACAAAATCAAATCCAAGCCTAGTTCAGAAGTAGCAGCAAGTGAGAGAAAAGAGAAAGTATACAAACTAAGCACAACTCTGCATAAAAGCATAAACCAGTTCAGCAGCATAGCAGTTCATAGGATAGAAAGGAGATAATCAAAAAAAACTCAGTTCAGAGGGGAGAAGAGATATATACAAGCTGAAGCCAAAGCCTAAAGGACCTGATATACAAACCAGTTCAGCATAAGCATCAAACCACTACTGTCCACAAACCTCAAAAACTCTGCATCAATATCAAGATCCACAAGCAAAATATACAATACACCACTAGCCAATACAGAAGGGAGAGACCAAACCTGTCTAACCCCTAAACCATTACCCTGTCTCAACCTTTATACACACAAGAAACCTGATAGCCAAACTCAGAACTCAACCTTTATGATAAACAAAATCAAAGCCTCACAAAAACCACCAAAAGACACAAACCTGATATCCCAAACTCAAGCCTCAACCTTCATCAAATTCCATCAACCATAAACCCAGACCATACGAAAAAAAGCATTAGCAATCAAACCTCAAACCCTCCAGGCCTCAGGAAAATGTTCATCATTGGCCATTTCAAATTAAGCAGGAAGCTAATCAAAACAACAATTGTTTCAACTATAGCATCTAGCAACGAATTTTCGAAGGCGACCTAAACCCTCAGTGTAACACATCATAGGGCAAGCTGAAGGCAAAAACATCACAGGGCAACGAGAGAAAGGAGCAAGTCAGGGACATAACAATATCTGAAGGCAAAAAAAATCATAAGCAACAAGAGAAGAAGAGGGCAAATCATAGGCAAAAGGGACATAAAGAAGAAGAGGTAAAGAAGTGCACATTAGGGTTTCTCAGTGAATCTCATCATCAAAAACCTAAGCAAAAGATAAAAGAACGAAAGTACCAGAAAGCATCGAAAGCAAGCTCTCTTCGCCGCTCCGGCCTCCTGAGCGCTACTTCTCCGCCTTCCCTCCACCTCCAAATATCAGGTAGTATAATCCTTGCCCCCTATCTCTTCTCCTTCGCCTCATAATGAAAACGAAAAAATAAAGAACTCTAATTAACAGATGCGTATTGTTCACAAAGAAAACATAAAACGTTGTCATCATACCTTAAATCAAAGACACTAGGCTCATGCCTTGGAGGGAGGAAAGGCGTTGAAACGCGCTGGTGGCCGGAGGAAACTCAGGGAAGACTAGAACGAAGAAGACGAAATGCAAGTGAACACGGCGCCGCTGCAAACCCTAAATTCCATTCCCAATTGAATAAACAGCGCCAAACCCTAATTTTTGCTTTTGGATCAATGTGGGCTTGACCCGGCCTCGCTTCCTAAGCCCATTAAACCCCCTTTTCTTATTTCACCAAAATTGCTAACATATTTTAATTCTACTCTTTATACATTATAAAAACTCATCTCATTTATTTTATCACAAAATCATTAAACACTAACCTTTTTATATATGTTATCTAGACATTTCATTTTTTTTACAAGAACCATTTTAATACAAAATATATTATTTTACATTATAATTAAAACTTTTTTTATTTTATATACTTTTTTTAACTTAAAAACATTCTTAATACATATTGAAATACATATTTGTATATATTATCTTTTCCCTTTTTTATATATATATATATACATAATAAAAATTGAAATTCTTTAGTTAATATACATTTTGTACATAATAATTCAATACATTTTTCTAATATTGAAATTCATAAACATTTTAACTAAAATATTTTTTTAATTAAAACTTAACATTTGATCTAAACACCTTCATTTTCCATTTGTACATATCATATAAGTTATATTTGAAAATATTTTCTTAATACACATTTGCATATAAAATAACCAAATACTTTTTGTACATAATTAAATTGAAAATACCTCTTTTAATTAAAACATGTTTGTACATATTATACGTAATTAAAATTGAACTTTTTAGTTAACATTCTTTTTGTACATTAGCATATAAATCAAAATACAGATTAAAACGTATATCTAGGTCAAAACCCTAATGCGACTCAATTTCACCTTTCGCACCTGTACATATTTACACTTGTACACTTACACAAATACATCCACATTACCTTATACACATGTTTATCTTACATTTATATTTGATATTCATTCGATTACGACATTCGATTTGGTTGTAAATTATTGGGTACTATAAGTCTCATCCCCTTGTACATTTATACCCCCACTCCCGGACATTATTTTGTAATAGCGTAGATTTACATTCCGCAATTTACAGCTTTTCAATTATACCATGGTTAGACCTAGGGTTTGTATGTACATAAAATCAAACGCTAGATAACCTAATACAAGACAAATGTATGTAATCAATACACAATCACACTTGCACCCCCTAGGGTAATCCCACATGTCGCCTTCCAAAATGGGCCATGTTTGCACGTCGAATGTCTTTGGCAAAACAAAATCAAATGATCATAAGCCCCTTGATGACGCTTTCGAAAGTCGCCTATCAAAATGATCAAATCTCTTCAAGCAAATTGCCAAAGACACTTGGCACCATTGCATTCATGGTCCATACAATGACCCGCGCCTGTCTCGAATAAACTTCCTAAAACGCAAGATTGTCTACCAATTTCAATGGTAGAACAAAATTGTTAAAAGGGGTTAGAACATGACAAAAACCTTTGAGTACAATAGGGTAGACAAAACTCTTAGTTACTTGAGATCAAACTTGCAAAAACACTTGCCTTCTTTTCAAAAACCACAATCCACAACACTTTCAAAAATCAAACTTTTCAAACCCTTGAAACATCTTTTTAAAAGATAAAACACCTTTTGTAAAACATTCGAGTAAAGAATTGTTACAAGGTTAGCCTAACGCAAGGCATCTTTTCAAAACATTTTCAAAACAATCCACAAAGCACCATTTCACACAATTGAAAACCAAGGCAAAGTCGATCTAAGCAAGTACCTAAGAGCCCATGGATAACCATGGATGAAAAGGGTGCTAATACCTTCCCTTTTCATAATCTACCCCCCGAACCCACGAAATATCTCAAAAAGGTTTTTGCTGTGCTTTTTAACCTTTCCTTTAGGATAAAATAAAAAGTCGGTGGCGACTCTTGCTAACCGCACAAGTGCGAATACGAATGCAAAACACTAGTCAGTTCTCCCACCGTATCACAGAACTGGCGACTCTGCTGGGGACAATTTAAAAGTGGGGTTACCTTAGGGCTTAGATCACCTTTACTTTCAATTGATTGCTTTGCTTGCTTTACATTTGTGGGCTTTGTATCAGAGTTCTATAGATCCTAACCCGGATCTGGGGAAACCTTTTTTTAGGTAGCAACAAGGCTGTGAGGGAACTGTGCGGGGTATACCGACATGGTTGAAGCAGTCTGCTACGTTGATGTGGTACTTTGGTGTGTACCGGTAACCCTTGAGTTCAGTCAAGGAGAGTACGGGGCCGCCTCGTGGTGTCGCGAAGCATCAACTGACCTTAGAACCTTAATTGACCATCTTAGCCTTTTTAGGGTAGTGAGATGACTACTTTGGTGTACTCCGAAGTCGGTCGATACTCGATACTACACTCAATTGAGGTTTGCTTTCCTGGAATATTTTGGTCGCCAGTTCAGTGGCTAAATCGAAACGATGAACAATGAAAGCAATCCAGTGATATTGGGACCTCTAGAACCCGGTTACTTTTGATAGGACAGGTTTTAACCAACAAACTGAAAGAGGGTAGTACCTGAATCTCATGCAAGCCTAAACCTAAGGCCTTGTGTGCTTTGTGTGAATATTGTCTGCCTGTATATACACTTGCTTGTTTGTGCATACATGTACATAACATCATGACATCATACCATAGCATTTTAGCATTTTCAATAACCGTTTCAAGGATCTCGAGGGTTCTTTTGATGCAGGATTACGTTGAACCAGACATCTATCAAGGAGCAAGAGGTTTCTCCTCTAACCAATCCAGTCAAAGTTCAAGTGCAACAACTTGAATCAGTGGCTATGACCCACTCGACATGGTGAGCTCGATTCTCGTGGAAAGACATCCACCGACACAAAGCTCTCCAGTCAACAATCAAGAACAACAACTTGAATCAGTGGCTATGACCCACTCGACATGGTGAGCTTGATTCTCGTGGAAGGACGTCCACCGATGCAGAGATCTCCAATCCAAGAGCAGAGTTCAACCTCTAACATTTTTCTTGTGTTTACCCCAAGAGATCCTTGAAAACATGCATCCACATATCATGCATTGCATTTTGACGACCTTTCCTTTTTCAGGTTTCCTTACTCTCCTGCTGTTTATTTCAGCAAGAGATGGCTCTAGAACGGTCTGTCAAAGACATCCAAGACCAGACTGCTCAGCTGCAAGAGATGTTCATGAATTTGTCTCTGGGGCAAGAGGAGATGAAAGCTCTCCTCACCAACGGCTTGGGGAATTCCAACAATGCCAGGAATGATCAGATTGCGGAGCTGCAGTTTGATCTGACAACACTGAGGACCCAAATGATGGGGTATTTGGTGGGCCAGATGGCTCTCATCCAAGACCTATCTCAAAGACAAGAGGAACTCGGAGTTCTGGTCCGCCAACTGCTTCAAAACAACCAACAGGGGCAAACATCTGAGGCCGAAGAGCAAGTCACCGCTCAGCCTCCATCCACTCAAGAAGACAAGGGGAAAGCTCCTCTGCTAGCTTCAGGATCACAAAACCCTCAACAACCTCGCCGGCGTCAGCGGGGCAATCGGCGTAGACAAGAAACGTCGGGAAGGCAGTTCACAGAGACTGACATACCGTCATCTCTAATTCTGGAGCGCTTGTTGGAGGTTAATCTGACTGCTTTGAGGGATCCTGTTCGGAACCCTAATACCTCCGCTCCTGACTATCATCCCGATGCATTTTGTGTTTACCATTCCTATAGCCCAGGACATGACACCGATAGCTGCTGGGCCTTGAAGAACAAGATTCAAGATCTGATTGACATTGGAGTGCTGAGGTTCATGCCAGACGGCGAGATGAAGATCTTCCGTTAAGAGGGTTCTCCGCTTGAAGTGACGAGGCTCGAAGCTGAAAGACTTTCGCTTCTTTTTGAATTTTCAAAGTTGTAATTTCTTTTGCTGTCAAACAATTATCTGTTGATGTTAAACTCTGTTTTCATTAATGCGTTGCATATGTTTGTCTTGAATTCATCCATTCGTTTCATTACTTTTATGCTTTTCTTTATGATATTTGACTCTTGATAAAAAGCTGCAAGTCTTTAGAGGGAGGATGACGAAACAATACCGTGATCTTATACAGTATGCTTTTGAACAGACCTTGCTGATGATGTACAGGCATTTCTTTCAATCCCCAAACACTTGAGTTATAAGGAAGTTAATCCCTAGTCAACCCCTTCGAGCCAAAGAAGTAGGAGTTTCCTGTTCTAAACAATCAAAACCTTTGATATAAACCTGGGGCAGGGTAGTATCTCAATTAATTCAAAAGAGAACGCGCATTGAAGTCGCAAACTCTCAGTTCGTAATACAACGAACGACGTCAAAAAAAAGAAAGCATTCCTTCGGAATCAAAAGACAAGGGTGGTTCCCTATCACATAGACAGTCAATCTCTCAAAAGAGAAAAGCCCACCAAGCCAAAACCTATAAAGGAGGCTTAAGAAAGCTGGGGCATCCCGCTGACAGTAATCCCGAAAACGGTAACAGTCAGGCAAAAGTTAGGGATAACAAATCAAAATCAAAATAGTGAGGTCATTACAAAATCCTCAACAACATGAAAAGTGTTGAAAAAGAAAAAGGAGATGATGACTGTCTCCCAAAAATTCAAACCGGTGAACCATCGCCCAAAAGTCACTCAAAACAGAGTGCGACGCACAATTAACTGAGATTAGGTCGAAGAACATCACGAAGAGCGGGTGGGTACAAATATACTTTGAGTCTTTATCCTTTGTTTCTTAAACCGTGAACCAGGCCACGTTACAACCCTTCAAAAGTCCTAATTGAAGCATGGGTTAGTTCGAAAGCATACTGTTACAAAAGGTATCCTGACTCCTGTAGGGCTTTGCTCTAGATCTTGTGTTAACTTGTCTTGTGAAAAAGTTTTCTGCTAAAAAACGCATTTTTCAAAACTTCGAGACAAACATAAACTTTGCATTATTCGAATATCATTGTCTGCATTTAACCCTTTTTGTTTGACAGCGAAGAAATTCATACAGCGAATGTTCGGAGGAACGAAAACTCTCTCAGTAAGTCAAAATCACTTCAAGAGGATAAAACTTCCATCAAATCTCCTATCAACAAGGGACATGACATGTCACAAATCAATTAACCTGGGGCCGTCCAGTCAGGGTCCAACAGATCTTTCAAATTCAGTTAACCTGGGGCAGTCCAGTCAAGATTTCAAGAAATCTCTCAATATGCAGAGTAATCTGATTCAAGACTCCTTCTTCACCACTTGGGGCATTCGAATGTCAAAAGTGTTCAACAAATCAACTACAACATTTCCGGACTCGACTCCTGTATCTAGCCAGGGCATGTCTGAAGAGTTTGAAGATTCGACTCCTGTATCCTGCCAGGGCATATCTATCAACTATCACCTTTCCAGATTCGACTCCTGTATCCAGCCAGGACATGTCTGAAGAATTCCAGATCAACACCTGCGGCAACCCAGGAAACAACTGTGAACGACCGATTGTAGATCAACACCTGTAATAAGCCAGGAATTTATCTACACTTGGGGCATTCGAATGCCAAAAGTGTTCAAAACCGATGCGGTTTTACGCAAGCTCATCAGCAGGAAGCTCTTTACTGATTCCTCTTCAAGACTTCTGAAAACAGTTCACGGGTTCTCCAAGTAAACGGATGTTAACCTATCACTTGTTCAGATTCTTCTCAAGACTTCTGAAAACAGTTCATGGATTCTTCCCAAGTAACGGATGTTAATCTATCAGCTTGTTCAGATGCAACCTTTGAAATTAGTTTCCGGACGCTTCCCAACAACGGATGCTGCTCTATTGCTAATTCAGCTTCAAGACTTCTGAAAACAGTTCACGGGTTCTCCAAGTAAACGGATGTTAACCTATCACTTGTTCAGATTCTTCTCAAGACTTCTGAAAACAGTTTATGGATTCTTCCCAAGTAACGGATGTTAATCTATCAGCTTGTTCAGATGCACCTTTGAATTCAGAAGCCTCCAAGTAAACGGATGCTGCTCTATTGCTAATTCAGCTTCAAGATTTCTGAAAACAGTTCATGGATTCTTCCCAAGTAACGGATGTTAATCTATCAGCTTGTTCAGATGCAACCTTTGAAATTAGTTTCCGGACGCTTCCCAACAACGGATGCTGCTCTATTGCTAATTCAGCTTCAAGACTTCTGAAAACAGTTCACGGGTTCTCCAAGTAAACGGATGTTAACCTATCACTTGTTCAGATTCTTCTCAAGACTTCTGAAAACAGTTTATGGATTCTTCCCAAGTAACGGATGTTAATCTATCAGCTTGTTCAGATGCACCTTTGAATTCAGAAGCCTCCAAGTAAACGGATGCTGCTCTATTGCTAATTCAGCTTCAAGATTTCTGAAAACAGTTCATGGATTCTTCCCAAGTAACGGATGTTAATCTATCAGCTTGTTCAGATGCAACCTTTGAAATTAGTTTCCGGACGCTTCCCAACAACGGATGCTGCTCTATTGCTAATTCAGCTTCAAGACTTCTGAAAACAGTTCACGGGTTCTCCAAGTAAACGGATGTTAACCTATCACTTGTTCAGATTCTTCTCAAGACTTCTGAAAACAGTTTATGGATTCTTCCCAAGTAACGGATGTTAATCTATCAGCTTGTTCAGATGCACCTTTGAATTCAGAAGCCTCCAAGTAAACGGATGCTGCTCTTTGCTGATTCAACTTCAAGACTTCTGAAAACAGTTCACGGGTTCTCCAAGTAAACGGATGTTAACCTATCACTTGTTCAGATTCTTCTCAAGACTTCTGAAAACAGTTTATGGATTCTTCCCAAGTAACGGATGTTAATCTATCAGCTTGTTCAGATGCACCTTTGAATTCAGAAGCCTCCAAGTAAACGGATGCTGCTCTTTGCTGATTCAACTTCAAGACTTCTGAAAACAGTTCACGGGTTCTCCAAGTAAACGGATGTTAACCTATCACTTGTTCAGATTCTTCTCAAGACTTCTGAAAACAGTTTATGGATTCTTCCCAAGTAACGGATGTTAATCTATCAGCTTGTTCAGATGCACCTTTGAATTCAGAAGCCTCCAAGTAAACGGATGCTGCTCTATTGCTAATTCAGCTTCAAGATTTCTGAAAACAGTTCATGGATTCTTCCCAAGTAACGGATGTTAATCTATCAGCTTGTTCAGATGCAACCTTTGAAATTAGTTTCCGGACGCTTCCCAACAACGGATGCTGCTCTATTGCTAATTCAGCTTCAAGACTTCTGAAAACAGTTCACGGGTTCTCCAAGTAAACGGATGTTAACCTATCACTTGTTCAGATTCTTCTCAAGACTTCTGAAAACAGTTTATGGATTCTTCCCAAGTAACGGATGTTAATCTATCAGCTTGTTCAGATGCACCTTTGAATTCAGAAGCCTCCAAGTAAACGGATGCTGCTCTTTGCTGATTCAACTTCAAGACTTCTGAAAACAGTTCACGGGTTCTCCAAGTAAACGGATGTTAACCTATCGCTTGTTCAGATTCTTCTCAAGACTTCTGAAAACAGTTTATGGATTCTTCCCAAGTAACGGATGTTAATCCATCAGCTTGTTCAGATGCACCTTTGAATTCAGAAGCCTCCAAGTAAACGGATGCTGCTCTATTGCTAATTCAGCTTCAAGATTTCTGAAAACAGTTCACGGGTTCTCCAAGTAAACGGATGTTAACCTATCACTTGTTCAGATTTTTCTCAAGCTAACAACCACGGAAGATCGCATTCCCCAGAATTCTCCCTATCCCCAGCGGAGTTCATCAAAATTCCCCAGCAGTAACTTATCTTTGCAAATCCCCAGCCAGGGAATCCTCAGGAATTCAATTCCCCTCAGAGTTTAAGCTTCAGAATCCCCAGCAGATCAAGAGCTTCAAGTGGGCAATCCCCAGCGGAGTCAGACTTTTAAACCTTCTCCCCACAGAATTTTGGAAGGACAAATCTGGAGTTCCCCAGCGAGGTCTCCAGAGTTACCTCCCATCAAGCTGACGATTCTCAAGTCTGACCTCCCCAGCATGAGTTTACTAGTTGGAACTCCCCAGTAGAGGTTATCAGGAATTCTCTCCCCCAGCAACAGCCAAGGATTTATTTTCCCCGGAAGCAGTCAAGACGTTTTTATCTTCAGCCATCTCGGATTCATGTATCCTCGGCAGGATTAGCTCATCAGCTTACATGTGCATTCATTACATTCATATCATAAACATTAAATGTCACATGCATTGCATCATGCATCATGACATTACATACAACTGACCCTTCACCTTTTCAGGTAAGATCAGTCGACAGACACAGATCAACTCCCAGGATTCATCCAGAAATAGTTCAGATGTGACCCGAACACGGCGACATTCTGATACTTATTCCAGATCCATTCAGACGCATCATCAGGAAACCCTACACCGGTTCCTCTTCAACTTCAAGATTTCTGAAAACAGTTCACGGGTTCTCCAAGTAAACGGATGTTAACCTATCACTTGTTCAGATTCTTCTTCAAAACGTCTGAAAACAGTTTACGGATTCTTCCCTACAACGGATGTCAATCTACCAACTGATTCAGACTCTTCTCAAATTTTTGAAGACAGTTTACGGATTCTTCCCTACAACGGATGTCAATCTACCAACTGATTCAGACTCTTCTCAAATTTTTGAAGACAGTTTACGGATTCTTCCCTACAACGGAGGTCAATCTACCGACTGATTCAGACTCTTCTCAAATTTTTGAAGACAGTTTACGGATTCTCCCCTACAACGGAGGTCAATCTACCGACTGATTCAGACTCTTCTCAATTTTTGAAAATAAGTTACGGACGCCTCCCAACAACGAACGCTGCTCCATTGCTTGTTCAGTCCCAACTCCTGAAAGTAGTTTACAGATTCTCCAGACACGGACATCAATCTGTTGCTTGTTCAGACCCCAATTCAGAGATATTCCAAAACAGGGATGCCCTTCTGATACTCGTCCACTCACCATTGACGTACAGTTCAACATCACCATATGGCATCTATAAGCCCATCCTCCTACCAGCAGTCGCCGAATGGCATCTGTAAGCCCATTCTCAGATGGCATCTCTAAGCCCATCCCCCGATAAAATTCTCTCGCACCAGATGGCATCTTTAAGCCCATCACCAAATGGCATCTTTAAGCCCATTCACCTCCACCGTCAAATCGACGAGTGCAAATTTTCTGGGCACATTAGTGTCCAATCTCCTTTTACCTTCAAGTCGCGAAAGGCAAACTTGCCAATCTAACTCTTCAGGTCCAAGAAGATTGGACAGGGGCAACTGTTGTACCCCAAAATTTGCCCTCGCGCTTTTCCCCAAGAAATCTCAGCTTCAAACATTTCCTGACTTCTCAAACTGGCTCAAGAATCGGACAAACGGACCTTTCTTGACAGTCAAGCAAAACTAGGGTTTTTACTGATTTTCAGAACTCTGAATTGTTTCATACAGTGGGCTTAGGGTTTGGTTGATTTTTGGTTCAATTTTGATCAAGCGAGCATGATTTGGCATTTAATCGGGAATTAGGGTTTTATGGGCATATTCTCAGAAGAATTTAAATTCTATAGCACTTTGCGGTTTATTTCAAGAGTCGAGTTAAAATTCGCGTTATCTTGGTTTGATCAGCAAAAGAGACAGTGGCATAAATTCATTTTGTTTGGGCCAGTCAAAGAAGGGTTGCAGTTGGATTTACCGTACTTGCAAAGAATCAGTGTTTATGACAAATCAGTAAGAGGAAGCAACTGGTTTGAATTCACCAGTCCAAAGATATATGCAGTGTTGAATTCACAGTACTTTTGCATTTGATCAGTCCATTTAAGTTAATTGCTGCTTTGCTCTGGATGTTGAATAAGACGGACTTAATTGGTCAATGTTGTTTTATTTAAGTTATTTATTATTCTGAAATTAAATGATTGAATTTATTTTTCAATTGTTAATTCTAAGAATTTTAAATAAATAAATAAACAATAAAGAAATTAGAATTAATTAGATAATTTGAATTTTTATTGATATTTAAATTATTTACAAATTGTTGTTACAAACAATAATTTACATTTAATTTAAATATTACAATAGAATGAAAAACTATCCTATTTTCTAAATACTCTTCGTTCTTCACTCCGCTCCGGCATTCCATCTTTCATCTGCAAAAAGAAACAAGAAAAGTCAGAAAGCAGTTAATTGGAAAAGGCAGATAAAAATGCTCATCACTAGGGGCCACTGACTGGGATCAGTTGACCCTCTCTGCAAATCACGGGATTTCTCCCGGTTCACAGAGAGGGAAGATTATTTTATCTCATGAAATGCAAATGTCAAATGCATAAGTCATAAATTTCAAAGCTGCATAGAAGTTCAAGATTCAAAATCCAAACTAAACTGAAAAAGTTCAATCCAAACTTTCAATCCAAAACAAAGTCCACTCAAAGAAAGATTTCAAAAAAAGTGCATTTGCTGTCACAAACTCAAAAGCTGTCATGGAGAGATTTTTTGCCAAGATATCAAATGCAAAATCTACGCAAACTGTCAAAAGGAGATGCAAAATGTGTTGTGCAAGCAACAAATATCTTAAATCATCATTTCCCCATAGTTAGCCCCTTCAGAACAGTACAGATAAATATCATATAAAAATCTTAAACTGTACTTTAAGAGAGAGAAAAAGAGAGCAAGCAGTTCAGGGCAGGCATAGGCATCAAGAAAGGACAGAAAATATAATCCAAAGCTCAGCTCAGCCTAGCAGAAGACAGTAGAGAAGACAGGAAAAGAGATATACAAAATCAAATCCAAGCCTAGTTCAGAAGTAGCAGCAAGTGAGAGAAAAGAGAAAGTATACAAACTAAGCACAACTCTGCATAAAAGCATAAACCAGTTCAGCAGCATAGCAGTTCATAGGATAGAAAGGAGATAATCAAAAAAAACTCAGTTCAGAGGGGAGAAGAGATATATACAAGCTGAAGCCAAAGCCTAAAGGACCTGATATACAAACCAGTTCAGCATAAGCATCAAACCACTACTGTCCACAAACCTCAAAAACTCTGCATCAATATCAAGATCCACAAGCAAAATATACAATACACCACTAGCCAATACAGAAGGGAGAGACCAAACCTGTCTAACCCCTAAACCATTACCCTGTCTCAACCTTTATACACACAAGAAACCTGATAGCCAAACTCAGAACTCAACCTTTATGATAAACAAAATCAAAGCCTCACAAAAACCACCAAAAGACACAAACCTGATATCCCAAACTCAAGCCTCAACCTTCATCAAATTCCATCAACCATAAACCCAGACCATACGAAAAAAAGCATTAGCAATCAAACCTCAAACCCTCCAGGCCTCAGGAAAATGTTCATCATTGGCCATTTCAAATTAAGCAGGAAGCTAATCAAAACAACAATTGTTTCAACTATAGCATCTAGCAACGAATTTTCGAAGGCGACCTAAACCCTCAGTGTAACACATCATAGGGCAAGCTGAAGGCAAAAACATCACAGGGCAACGAGAGAAAGGAGCAAGTCAGGGACATAACAATATCTGAAGGCAAAAAAAATCATAAGCAACAAGAGAAGAAGAGGGCAAATCATAGGCAAAAGGGACATAAAGAAGAAGAGGTAAAGAAGTGCACATTAGGGTTTCTCAGTGAATCTCATCATCAAAAACCTAAGCAAAAGATAAAAGAACGAAAGTACCAGAAAGCATCGAAAGCAAGCTCTCTTCGCCGCTCCGGCCTCCTGAGCGCTACTTCTCCGCCTTCCCTCCACCTCCAAATATCAGGTAGTATAATCCTTGCCCCCTATCTCTTCTCCTTCGCCTCATAATGAAAACGAAAAAATAAAGAACTCTAATTAACAGATGCGTATTGTTCACAAAGAAAACATAAAACGTTGTCATCATACCTTAAATCAAAGACACTAGGCTCATGCCTTGGAGGGAGGAAAGGCGTTGAAACGCGCTGGTGGCCGGAGGAAACTCAGGGAAGACTAGAACGAAGAAGACGAAATGCAAGTGAACACGGCGCCGCTGCAAACCCTAAATTCCATTCCCAATTGAATAAACAGCGCCAAACCCTAATTTTTGCTTTTGGATCAATGTGGGCTTGACCCGGCCTCGCTTCCTAAGCCCATTAAACCCCCTTTTCTTATTTCACCAAAATTGCTAACATATTTTAATTCTACTCTTTATACATTATAAAAACTCATCTCATTTATTTTATCACAAAATCATTAAACACTAACCTTTTTATATATGTTATCTAGACATTTCATTTTTTTTACAAGAACCATTTTAATACAAAATATATTATTTTACATTATAATTAAAACTTTTTTTATTTTATATACTTTTTTTAACTTAAAAACATTCTTAATACATATTGAAATACATATTTGTATATATTATCTTTTCCCTTTTTTATATATATATATATACATAATAAAAATTGAAATTCTTTAGTTAATATACATTTTGTACATAATAATTCAATACATTTTTCTAATATTGAAATTCATAAACATTTTAACTAAAATATTTTTTTAATTAAAACTTAACATTTGATCAAAACACCTTCATTTTCCATTTGTACATATCATATAAGTTATATTTGAAAATATTTTCTTAATACACATTTGCATATAAAATAACCAAATACTTTTTGTACATAATTAAATTGAAAATACCTCTTTTAATTAAAACATGTTTGTACATATTATACGTAATTAAAATTGAACTTTTTAGTTAACATTCTTTTTGTACATTAGCATATAAATCAAAATACAGATTAAAACGTATATCTAGGTCAAAACCCTAATGCGACTCAATTTCACCTTTCGCACCTGTACATATTTACACTTGTACACTTACACAAATACATCCACATTACCTTATACACATGTTTATCTTACATTTATATTTGATATTCATTCGATTACGACATTCGATTTGGTTGTAAATTATTGGGTACTATAAGTCTCATCCCCTTGTACATTTATACCCCCACTCCCGGACATTATTTTGTAATAGCGTAGATTTACATTCCGCAATTTACAGCTTTTCAATTATACCATGGTTAGACCTAGGGTTTGTATGTACATAAAATCAAACGCTAGATAACCTAATACAAGACAAATGTATGTAATCAATACACAATCACACTTGCACCCCCTAGGGTAATCCCACATGTCGCCTTCCAAAATGGGCCATGTTTGCACGTCGAATGTCTTTGGCAAAACAAAATCAAATGATCATAAGCCCCTTCATGACGCTTTCGAAAGTCGCCTATCAAAATGATCAAATCTCTTCAAGCAAATTGCCAAAGACACTTGGCACCATTGCATTCATGGTCCATACAATGACCCGCGCCTGTCTCGAATAAACTTCCTAAAACGCAAGATTGTCTACCAATTTCAATGGTAGAACAAAATTGTTAAAAGGGGTTAGAACATGACAAAAACCTTTGAGTACAATAGGGTAGACAAAACTCTTAGTTACTTGAAATCAAACTTGCAAAAACACTTGCCTTCTTTTCAAAAACCACAATCCACAACACTTTCAAAAATCAAACTTTTCAAACCCTTGAAACATCTTTTTAAAAGATAAAACACCTTTTGTAAAACATTCGAGTAAAGAATTGTTACAAGGTTAGCCTAACGCAAGGCATCTTTTCAAAACATTTTCAAAACAATCCACAAAGCACCATTTCACACAATTGAAAACCAAGGCAAAGTCGATCTAAGCAAGTACCTAAGAGCCCATGGATAACCATGGATGAAAAGGGTGCTAATACCTTCCCTTTTCATAATCTACCCCCCGAACCCACGAAATATCTCAAAAAGGTTTTTGCTGTGCTTTTTAACCTTTCCTTTAGGATAAAATAAAAAGTCAGTGGCGACTCTTGCTAACCGCACAAGTGCGAATACGAATGCAAAACACTAGTCAGTTCTCCCACCGTATCACAGTTATGAACCAACTCTGACTGGTTATTGTGATGCTGATTGGGCTGGAAGTGCTGATGATAGAAAAAGCACCTCTGGAGGATGTTTCTTCTTAGGAAATAATCTGGTCTCCTGGTTCAGCAAGAAACAGAACCATGTGTCTCTCTCTACTGCTGAAGTTGAATACATTGCAGCTGGTAGTAGCTGTTCTCAAATGATCTGGATGAAACAGATGCTTACTGAGTATAATGTCACACAAGATGTTATGACATTGTACTGCGACAATCTGAGTACAATCAACATTTCCAAGAATCCTATTCAGCATAGCAGAACCAAGCATATTGACATAAGACATCACTTTATCAGAGACCTTGTAGAAGAGAAGACGATTAAACTGGAACATGTTGCCACTGAGCTACAGTTGGATGACATTTTTACCAAGGCTCTTGATGCAAATCAATTTGAAAACTTGAGGGGCAAGTTGGGTATTTGCCAACAGGAGGAATTGTAGCAATTAATTTTGCCTAAAACATGGGTTAATCATATGCTTTCCCATTTCTTTCATAATTATTAAGAAGCTGAATAGACACTCATTTGCCTCCTTCCTCTCTCAACTCTGCAACAAATCCCATTCTCTCAATCAAAGTTCTCTCTCTATTTGGAACAGGAGGAGACTGAAGGAAACAGAAGGGAAGAGGGTGCTGCTGAAGATCAGCTCAATATTGAAGAAAGTAGCTCCCTTGTTGATGCAAGTGTTTTCAGATTTTATTTGTTGTTTTTATTACTTATTTTGGATGACTGTATAACATTTAAGTACATGTATCTTTGGCCCATTTGTGGCTAAAGAGGGGGAGATATTTTGTGTAAATTACTTGGTAGACAGTATATTTTTCTGCAGTCATATTCATTCTGCTGCTCTATATTCTCTGATTGCTTAGGGGTTTTAGCCAAAAATCTGCCAAAGGGGGAGTTTGTAAGTGTTTAGTTATTGGCATGTATTTTTGGTAAAACCAGGTGTGTAAATGTCATGACTGATGTCATAACATTATGGATTATTAGGTACCTTATGCAAAAAAAGTATGGCATACAGTAGCTACTATTTATGAGTGTGTATCTGAGCATTTTGCAATGATCACATTTATTGCCTTCTACCAAAATCAGTAAACAGGAATTCTGATGTCATAACAAATGTTAAGACATCCTCTATTGATCTAACAGTAGTGCAGTTTGGTTAATTCTGAGATTTTTCAGGAAGTTGGCTCATTCCTTCCAGAACAGAATCTCCCGTGATCTTTGGGTTAACCTAGCTCAACCCTAAACTGGTTGATAAAGTCTTGTGACCAAGTCTTAAGATTAAACCTAATTAACCCTAGCTTTTTGTGGAAACCCTAACTGAAGAATCAGCTGCATATATATTCAACAGGAATGCTGGCTGCAGGGTAACTCTTTAGACTGAAGATCAATTAGGAGCTGTATAGTTTTAACTGCTGTAATCCAAGCAAGTATCATTATGATAAGTGACTTGGAATAGGTTTTGATTGTAAGGGTTTTTGTATCACTCAAAGCTTTGAAGCAAGAGTGTTTGTGTCTCTTGACTAAAGCTTTGAAGCAAAGTCAAGTTAGGTTTATGTATCACTCAAAGCTGTGAAGCAAGAGTGTTTGTGTTACTTGATTAAAAAGCTGTGAAGCATAATCAAGTGTATGTTCTGAAGAGTGTCTTCATTAATTCATTAGTCAATTGTTTTAAGTATCACTGCTGTGATTGAGGGGGAGTGAGTAGGAACTCAGGTTTAAGTTGAACTTAGATTGAAGTTGCATTGGGTAGGTCTTAAGTGAAGGAGATAAACTGGCTGGTTTATTCCTGAATTAATATCTCTTATAGTGAATTTCCTCCCTGGCTTGGTAGCCCCCAGAGTAGGTGTTGTTTCACACTGAACTGGGTAAACAATTGACTGTGTTCTTTACTGTTTTTATTTACTGTCTTATAGAAAGTCAGATACGGTGTCATAACATTCACTGTGACATTGAGTATCTGCTGCCAGAATTTCAATTAGTAAGAGTAGAGTATTTTACCCCTCACACCCTATAATCACTCTTCACACCACCAATACTTCTTTCCTTTAATTAATTAAATTAATTCCAATAATCCAAAAATACCAATAATTAAATTTCCAATTAAATTAATAATTAAAAATTCTAATTATTTTATAATCGGATTATTTGGGGTGTCACAACTCTCCCCAACTAAAAGAGTTTTCGTCCTCGAAAACATACCTTAGACGAACAGTTCGGGATACGAGTCCTTCATCTGACTCTCTAGCTCCCAAGTGACATTTCCATCTGCTGGTCCTCCCCAAGCCACTCTTACCAACGCGATCTCCTTGCCTCGCAACTGTTTCAACTTCCGATCCTCAATTCTCGCAGGTACCGCTTCCACAGTCAAATTCTCTCGTACCTGTATATCGTCTACCCAAATCTCATGAGACGGATCAGCAATGTACTTCCTTAGCTGAGATACATGAAAAACATCATGCAAATTTGCAAGTGACGGCGGCAAAGCAATCTGATAAGCAACTTTCCCAACTCTCTTGGTAATCTGAAACGGACCAATAAAACATGGAGTCAGCTTCTTTGACTTCAAAGCTCGACCAATACCAGTCATCAGAGTAACTCGCATAAAAACATGTTCTCCTTCGCTAAACTCAAGATCTTTCCTCTTCTTATCGTGATAACTTTTCTGACGACTCTGAGAAGTCCTCATCTTCTCCTGAATCATCTTAATCTTTTCCGAAGTCTGTTGGACAATTTCCGGTCCAATCACAACACTCTCTCCAGATTCATACCAACACAACGGTGTCCGACACCTCCTACCATACAATGCCTCAAACGGAGCCATACCGATGCTCGAATGAAAACTATTGTTGTAGGTAAACTCAATCAATGGTAGATAACTATCCCAAGCTCCACCTTTCTCCAACACACAAGCTCTTAACAAATCTTCCAACGACTGAATCGTTCTCTCCGTCTGACCATCTGTCTGTGGATGATAAGCGGAACTCAAACGTAACTTAGTACCCAAAGCTTCTTGCAATCCCGTCCAGAATTTAGATGTAAACCTCGAATCTCGATCCGACACAATACTAGAAGGAATACCGTGCAAACTCACAATCTTCTCAACATACAATTCTGCCAACCTTTCCATCGGATAATCCATTCTTATCGGAATAAAGTGAGCAGATTTCATCAACCGATCAACAATAACCCAGATAGAATCACAATTCTTCGATGTCCTTGGCAAACCAGACACAAAATCCATAGAGATTCCATCCCATTTCCATTCCGGAACAAACAACGGTTCCATCAATCCTGACGGTTTCTGATGCTCAATCTTCGACTTCTGACAAACCAAACAAGCATACACAAACTCAGCAATTTCCTTTTTCATTCCCGGCCACCAAAACAACTTCTTCAAATCATGGTACATTTTAGTAGCACCAGGATGAATACTCAATCCACTACGACGTCCTTCTTCCAAAATACTCTTCCTAATCTCTGCAACATCCGGAACACACACCCTATTACCAAATCTCATAACACCATTCTCATCAATCCGGAACTCGCCTCCTTGACCTTGGTTGATCAATGTCAATTTATCAACCAACCCAACATCGGACTTCTGTCCATTCCGAATTTCTTCCAGAATACCACTAGTCAGTTTCAACATACCCAATTTCACACTATTCGGAGTAGTTTCACATACCAAACTTAAATCTCTGAACTGCTCAACCAAATCTAACTCACGGACCATTAACATCGACATATGCAAGGACTTCCTACTCAAGGCATCCGCAACAACGTTTGCCTTACCAAGATGGTAATTCAAACCGGAATCATAATCCTTTAGAAATTCTAACCATCTCCTCTGCCTCATATTCAACTCTTTCTGATCAAAGAGATACCTCAGACTTTTGTGATCACTGAACACCTCAAACCGAGAACCATATATGTAGGTGTTTAGGTATTGGCTTGCATTTTTGGTAAATTCCAAGTGTATGTGTGAATGTCATGACTGATGTCATAACATTCTAGTTCAGGTTGTACTAACTCTTTAGGTACATATGCAGAAAAATATTGTAACTCAAATACTGATGTTTATAAGTGTGTATCTGAGCATGTTTGCAAAATGATCACACTTTGCTAATCAGTAGACAGGTTTTCTCAGATGTCATAACAGATGTTATGACATCCTGTTCTGAACTAGCAGGATTACAGGATTGGATAAGTCTGAGTTTTTTCAGGAAATAACTCAGTTCTTCCTAAACAGAATCCTGCGTTTTCTGAGGAGTAACCTAGCTCAATTCTAACCTGATCAATGAAGTACTGTGACCTGGTCTTAAGGTCAAACGGAATCAACCCTAGGTTTTTGGAAACCCTAACTGAAGTTGCAGCTGCTATATATTCAACAGAGCTGCGGTTTTTGAAGTTATCCCTGCTGATTGATTAGAAGATCAAGTTTGTAATCTGTATAGATTTGTTTATTGTACTCCAAGCAATTATCATTGTGATAAGTGTCTTGGAATAGGTTTAAATTGTAAGGGTTGTGTAGCACTCAAAGCTTTGAAGCAAGAGTGTTTGAATGTTACTTGACTAAAGCTGTGAAGCAGAGTCAAGTTAGTTGTGTACATCACTCAAAGCTGTGAAGCACGAGTGATTGTGTTACTTGATTAAAAAGCTGTGAAGCTTAATCAAGAGTGTGTTTTGAAGAGTGTCTTCATCAATTCTCAAGTCAAATTGGTTTATGTATCACTGCTGTGATTGAGGGGGAGTGAGTAGGAACTCAGGTTTAAGTTGTACTTAGATTAGAATTGCATTGGGTAGGTCTTAAGTGAAGGAGATAAACTGGTTGGTTTATTCCTGAATTAACATCTCTTATAGTGGATTCTCTCCCTGGCTTGGTAGCCCCCAGAGTAGGTGTTGTTGCACACTGAACTGGGTAAACAATTGACTGTGTTATTTACTGCTTTTGTATTTACTGTCATATAGTAAGTCAGATACGGTGTCATAACATTGGACGTGACATTGAGTATCTGTAGCCAGAATTTTCATTTGGCATCAGAGCAGGCACCCTGCCTGTATTACTGGGTGAGATCTAGGGATATCACTTTCTGGCACTATGGACAAAGAAGGAGTTTTTGGAAATAGACCACCCATTCTGGATGGAACTAATTATGACTACTGGAAACCTCGTATGATTGCATTCCTAAAATCTCTGGACAAAAAGGCTTGGAGAGCTGCTGACAAAGGATGGATTCATCCCACCATAACTGAGAAAGATGGGACAATCAGTCTGAAGCCTGAGGAAGATTGGAGTAAAGAAGAAGATGAGCTAGCCCTGGGAAATTCCAAAGCTCTAAATGCCTTGTTCAATGGAATTGATAGAAATATTTTCAGATTAGTTCATCAATATGAACTGGCCAAGGAAGTTTGGGACACTCTCAAAACTACTCATGAGGGAACTTCCAAAGTAAAAATGTCAAGGCTTCAGATGTTGACCACCAAGTTTGAGAATCTAAAAATGATGGAAGATGAAACCATTCATGAGTTTCACATGAACATCTTGGAGATTGCCAACACCTCAGGAGCACTGGGAGAAAAAATGTCAGAAGAAAAACTGGTGAGGAAGATTCTCAGATCCTTGCCTAAAAGATTTTCAATGAAGGTGACTGCCATAGAGGAAGCCCAGGACATTAGCAAGTTGAAAGTGGATGAACTTATTGGGTCTCTTCAGACTTTTGAGATGGGAATCACTAATGATGATGTCAAAAAGAACAAGAGCATAGCACTTATGTCCAACACTGATGTTGAAGAAAACATATCAGAAGCTATAGCCATGCTAGGAAGACAGTTCAACAAACTCATCAAAAGAATAGATCCAAAGTCAAGGTCTAATGTTCATAACATTTCCTCTGACATTGACAGTTCCAGCAGAAGACCAAGGTCAGATGAGAAGGGAGTTCAAGGCAGAGGAATTCAATGCCATGGTTGTGAAGGATATGGGCATATTCGAGCTGAATGTCCTACCTTTCTTAAGAAACAAAAAGGAATGACAGCTACTTGGTCTGACTGTGATTCAGAAAGTAATTCTGAAGAAGAGACTGCCAAACGAGTTAATGCTTTAACTGGTGTTTGTATCTCTGAAAGTGATGAAGAGGTGACTTTTGAAGAACTGGCTGAAACGTACAAGGAACTGTGTATCCGAAGTACTGAAGTCTGTGTGCAGAATAAGAAACAATCAAAACTCATCATAAAGATGGAGGCTGAAAAACGGGCAAACCTTGAAACTATAAGTCTTCTAGAAGGAGAAGTTAAATTGCTGAACTCACAACTGAATCAAATGACAAAATCTGTCAAGATGTTGACAAATGGAACTAACAAATTGGAAGAGATCCTACAGATTGGACAAAATGTGGGAAATAAATCTGGTCTAGGATTTATGAAAGCAACGAAATCTGGTTCTGGTAGGCAAATGTCAAAACAGATGTCTCAACACAACTCTCGACATCAGGAACAGAAACATATGAGGAAAAGGTACCAAAGATGGAAATGTCATCATTGTGGTAGATATGGTCACATAAAGCGTTTCTGCTTCAGATTACATGGATACCCTAATCAGAATTCAGGTGTCAAACCTAAGTCTAAAAAGGTACCACATGCTCCTCAATGGAAGAAAAAGGCTACTGCAATGATAGCTCACACTTCCCTGAGGGTCTCTGCAAAGGAAGACTGGTACTTTGACAGTGGATGTTCCAGACATATGACTGGAATCAAGAACCTCCTCAATAATGTTAAGCCTCACACCACCAGTTTTGTGACCTTTGGAGATGGTGCTAAAGGAGAAATCAAAGGAGTTGGTGATTTAAACTGCCCTGGAGTTCCAAGTCTAAATGAAGTACTGCTGGTGAAAGGACTGACCGCTAATCTCATTAGTATCAGTCAACTGTGTGATCTAGGATTCAAGGTCAATTTCTCAAAATCTGAATGCCTTGTAATCAATGACAAACAAGAGATAGTAATGAAAGGAGTCAGATCCAAAGACAACTGTTACTTATGGGAGGCTGAGAACACTAATTTCTCATCTGTGTGTTGCATTGCAAAAGAAGAAAAAGAGGTGAAACTGTGGCACCAAAAACTTGGCCATCTTCACCTAAGAGGTATGAAGAGGATCATCTCCTTGGAGGCAGTCAGAGGGATTCCAAAACTGCTAATTGATGAAGGAAGAGTTTGTGCTAGATACCAGGCTGATCCCAAAGTCAGTCATATCAATCAGGTAAAGAGAATTTTGAAGTATGTAAGTGGTACTTACAACTATGGATTGTTGTATACTCATGGCTGTGAACTGACTCTGAGTGGTTACTGTGATGCTGATTGGGCTGGTAGTGCTGATGATAGAAAAAGCACCTCTGGAGGATGTTTCTTTTTGGGAAGTAATCTGGTTTCCTGGTTCAGCAAGAAACAGAATTGTGTGTCTCTTTCCACCGCTGAAGCTGAATATATTGCAGCTGGCAGTAGCTGCTCTCAAATGTTATGGATGAAACAGATGCTCACTGAGTATAATGTCACACAAGATGTTATGACATTGTACTGTGACAATCTGAGTACAATCAACATATCCAAGAATCCCATTCAGCATAGCAGGACCAAACATATTGACATACGACATCACTTTATTAGAGACCTTGTAGAAGAGAAGACCATCAAATTGGAACATGTTGCCACTGAGCTACAGCTGGCTGACATTTTTACCAAGGCTTTGGATGCAAATCAATTTGAAAACTTAAGGGGTAAACTGGGTATTTGCCAACATGAGGAATTGTAGCAATTAATTTTGCTTAAAACAAAGACCAAAGGACTTATGCCTATTCTGATTGGTTTAAAATTATATTTTCTCATTTCCTACAACTGTTTTAGGAAGTTGAATAGGCACTCCTTTGCTTCGTTCCTCTCTCGTCTTCTCATCAATCAGGAATTTCTTCTCATTTGCTGTTGTTCTTTCAAAACTGACAAAATGTCTCAAACGCCATCATCATCCAATACGACCATCTCAACCTCTTCATCTGATCAAGATTCTGGGACAATCTCTTCCTGTCTGGACTCTGATGTTCTGGAGATCTGTTCTCATAGAATTAACTCCACCAAGGCCAAAGAGTTGAGAACAAGACATACAGGTAATCCATCTCATCCTTCCTCTTCAGTTCCCCCTGAAATTGCAAATAGGGAAGGGACAACCTATGTTAATCAAGCAATAGCAAAAATTGTTTCCCGAATTCTGAACGAGAACCACTCAGTTCCTGGCATTTCTGTTCCTCTGAACCAAGAAAACTCAAATGCTGAAACAAATCCAAATGTCTCTAAGAATGTTGAGACATCAAACAAAGAGAGAAATGCTGACATTGCTCACAAGAAAAGAAAGAAGCCTGAATTCTCTGGATCTGATGACAGTGCTTGAAGGATGATTGCTGCTTGGTGGTGTTGCTGGTGGAGTTTGGAAGTATGTTCTGCTGTTGTCTGCTGCTGATCTCATTATTTTGTCTTGGATAACTGTATTACTTTATAAACATGTAATCTTTGGCCCATTTGTGGCTAAAGTGGGGGAGAATATTTTTGGTACTGCTTAATTAGTACTTAACACTATATTTTTCTGCTGTCACTTATTTCTGCTGCTATCTATCTATCTCTGATTGTTTAGGGACTTTAGCCAAAAATCTGCCAAAGGGGGAGTTTGTAGGTGTTTAGGTATTGGCTTGCATTTTTGGTAAATTCCAAGTGTATGTGTGAATGTCATGACTGATGTCATAACATTCTAGTTCAGGTTGTACTAACTCTTTAGGTACATATGCAGAAAAATATTGTAACTCAAATACTGATGTTTATAAGTGTGTATCTGAGCATGTTTGCAAAATGATCACACTTTGCTAATCAGTAGACAGGTTTTCTCAGATGTCATAACAGATGTTATGACATCCTGTTCTGAACTAGCAGGATTACAGGATTGGATAAGTCTGAGTTTTTTCAGGAAATAACTCAGTTCTTCCTAAACAGAATCCTGCGTTTTCTGAGGAGTAACCTAGCTCAATTCTAACCTGATCAATGAAGTACTGTGACCTGGTCTTAAGGTCAAACGGAATCAACCCTAGGTTTTTGGAAACCCTAACTGAAGTTGCAGCTGCTATATATTCAACAGAGCTGCGGTTTTTGAAGTTATCCCTGCTGATTGATTAGAAGATCAAGTTTGTAATCTGTATAGATTTGTTTATTGTACTCCAAGCAATTATCATTGTGATAAGTGTCTTGGAATAGGTTTAAATTGTAAGGGTTGTGTAGCACTCAAAGCTTTGAAGCAAGAGTGTTTGAATGTTACTTGACTAAAGCTGTGAAGCAGAGTCAAGTTAGTTGTGTACATCACTCAAAGCTGTGAAGCACGAGTGATTGTGTTACTTGATTAAAAAGCTGTGAAGCTTAATCAAGAGTGTGTTTTGAAGAGTGTCTTCATCAATTCTCAAGTCAAATTGGTTTATGTATCACTGCTGTGATTGAGGGGGAGTGAGTAGGAACTCAGGTTTAAGTTGTACTTAGATTAGAATTGCATTGGGTAGGTCTTAAGTGAAGGAGATAAACTGGTTGGTTTATTCCTGAATTAACATCTCTTATAGTGGATTCTCTCCCTGGCTTGGTAGCCCCCAGAGTAGGTGTTGTTGCACACTGAACTGGGTAAACAATTGACTGTGTTATTTACTGCTTTTGTATTTACTGTCATATAGTAAGTCAGATACGGTGTCATAACATTGGACGTGACATTGAGTATCTGTAGCCAGAATTTTCAATATAAATGATGCCTCCACAACTTCAAAACAAACACAACAGCTGCCAACTCCAAATCATGAGTCAGATAATTCCTTTCATGTACTTTCAATTGTCTCGAAGCATAAGCCACCACCTGCTTATCTTGCATCAACACACCACCTAATCCCATTAATGATGCGTCACAGTACACAACAAAAGACTTAGTCGGATTTGGCAAAATTAAGATCGGAGCACTTGTCAACCTCCTCTTCAGCTCTTAAAATCCTTTCTCACATTCAACATCCCAAACAAACATATGATTCTTCCTGGTCAACTTAGTCAATGGTAACGCTAATTTGGAAAATCCTTCTATAAACTTCCTGTAATAACCTGCAAGACCCAGAAAACTACGGATCTCAGAAGCATTCTTCGGCGCTTCCCACAGAGATACTACTTCTACCTTCGTAGGATCCACAACAATTCCATTCCTGGAAATTACATGGCCAAGAAAACTTACTTCACTTAACCAGAATTCACACTTGGACAACTTCGCATAAAGCTTCTTCTCTTTCAACAATTCCAACACAACTCTGAGATGTTCTGCATGCTCTTCATTGCTCTTCGAATAAATCAGAATATCATCAATGAACACCACCACAAACTTATCAAGATACAGATGAAATATCCTGTTCATATACTCCATGAAAACACCAGGTGCATTAGTAACTCCAAACGGCATAACAGAATACTCGTAATGTCCATACCTCGTTCTAAATGCAGTTTTCTGAATATCTTCCGACTTCACACGAATCTGATGATATCCAGATCTCAGATCAATCTTACTAAATACACAAGCTCCAACTAGTTGATCCATCAAATCATCGATCCTCGGCAAAGGATACCGATTCTTGATTGTAACTTTATTCAGCTGTCTGTAATCAACACATAATCTCATTGAACCTTCTTTCTTCTTAACCAACAACACCGGAGCACCCCACGGTGAAACACTCAGACTAATAGACTTCTTCTCAAGTAACTCCTCCAACTGTTTCTTTAACTCCACTAATTCAGATGCCGACATACGGTAAGGCGCCATCGACACCGGACTAGTTCCAAGAATCAAATCTATAGTAAATTCTACCTCCCTCTCAGGTGGCAATTCACTAACGTCTTCCGGAAACACCTCTGGAAATTCATTCACCACTGGCAATCCATCACTCTTTGCTTTTCCCTCCGCTTCTATTGCAGAATACAACATAAATACCACAGCACCATCTTTCACAGCTAGGTTCATCTGTTTAACCGACATAGTCACATCTTCGACACCAACCTCTTCGGGAAAAATAACCGTCTTCGCAAAACAGTTGATATGAACCTGGTTGAATTCCAACCAGTTCATTCCAAGGATGATATCAAGTTGTTCTAACGGTAGGCACACTAAATCCATACCGAAACCCCTACCAAAAATCACAATAGGACAATTCCTACAAACATACGAAGTAGTCACTGAACCCGACGCAGGAGTATCAATAACCATACTTCCATCCATATTAGAAATTTCCAAATTCAATCTTTTAGCACAATCCAAAGCAATAAAAGAATGCGTAGCTCCAATATCAATAATCGCAATCAAAGGTATGTCATTAATAAAACATGTACCTTTAATCAGCCGATCATCTGACTTAGTCTCTGACCCAGACAATGCAAACACTTTACCACCAGCTTGCTCCTTCTTGGGTTTTGTACACTGAGGACGAGTATGACCTTCTTCACCACAGTTGTAACAAGTCACCACTCTTACTCTGCAATCATTGGCCATATGGCCGAGTTTCCCACACTTGAAACACTTCTTATCATTACTTTTGCAATCCACCATACGATGTCCTGTCTCACCACACTTGTAGCACTTAATGGAAGAACTAGAATCTCCTCCACCAAACTTCTTCCAACCACCGGGTCTCTGATTACTTCTATCATAAGGATTACCACGATCCATCTGTTGCTTACCCTTCCTATCAACATACCCTCGAGCATTCGACTTAGTGCTAGCAAGATCCTCCTCTAAAATCCTACTACAGTCAACCAGATCAGGAAATCTTCGGATATGCTGATACTGAATACCCTGCTTAATCTCATCACGAAGACCATTCTCAAACTTGATACATTTGGAAAATTCTCCATCTGCATCGTTAGTATAATGAGCATAATACTTCGCTAACTCAGTAAACTTCGAAGCATACTCACTGACAGTATTGTTACCCTACTTGAGTTCCAGAAACTCAATCTCCTTCTTGCCTCTGATATCCTCAGGAAATTACCTCCTCAGAAAAGCCCTCCTGAACACAGCCCAAGTCAACGCAATACCATCTTCTTCCATTTCAGTTCTGGTAGCAACCCACCAGTCATCAGCTTCCTCTGCTAACATGTGAGTTCTGTATCTCACCTTCAGCCCTTCAGCACAGTCAATTACTCTGAATATCCTCTCGATCTCCTTCAACCACTTCTGAGCACCTTCGAGATCATGTGCACCCTTGAACAACAGAGGATTATTCCTCTGAAAATTCCCCAATTGTCGGTCAGCACCAATCACAGCTCCCTGCTGGTTCCCTCCGAGTACTCCAGCCAACATTCCTAATGCTTCAGCAATAGCATCGTCGTTTCTTCCGTTACCTCTTCCGGCCATTGTTCTGTAACATTACAAAACAACCTCATCAGCACACAAGTATCGACAGTGTCATCTTACACTAGTCGCATACAAAAGGGATAACGACACAAGACAAGACCGACTATGCTCTGATACCACTATTGTAACACCCCTTCTAAAATACCCCAAATAATATTAATTATATCAATGATTAAAGACATATTCCATCAGAGTTAACACGGAACAAGGGATGTCACAATTATGAAATAAATAAAACTTCCAATAAAACAGTAGTCATGCTACACTGAGGGTCATTATTCAAATAATTCAATCAAATTAAGACCATGTCTTACACAGCGGAAAAATATCATAACCAAAACGGAATAAACCAAAACATAATTATTCCCAATGAAATTCAAAGAAACAATTGAATAATAACCAATTCCTCAACTAAACATTCCCCAGTGTTACAACCTATCAGAGCACGACACTGACACACGGACTTAAAGTAACATAGCTCTAGAGCCATCCTCACCAACTCCTGAGCTGCTAACTTTAATCTGAAATTGTTAAAGTAAGGGTGAGATTTCTCATAATTAACATGCATTATAAGCTTCTCAATCAACATTATATCACAAGCATATTATTTCACCATTTTAGCATAAATTCAGATTCAACACGCAGTTCCAATCATAGAAGTCATTATGCACAAATCAATAATCAACCAAAGAATTGTAACACTGGAAGACATCCTAACATGTTACAATTCCATGCAAACACAAATGCAGACACAATGCATGTGGTACCGACATGTGACCAAGTCACCCAACACTGATCCATCATCAACTGGATACAGCAACCATCAATTCGTCCATAAACACCCGGACACGAATCCAGCCTAACCACCCATCATCACCCGGGTATCGGTTAACGGCAATACAAGTCAAATTCCATACAATGGGAATTAACTTCACCAAAACAATGCATATGCACGCACATCACCAGCATGCAACATCAAATCAGTCTATGAAATACATCAATTTATCATAACTGAACCAAAACCAAAAACATGATATCTCAACAATCATGTACACCATCATTAGCAACATAAACATGCCTTTCATTCACACAATACTAATACATCCATCCATCACAGGTTCACTGCTACATACACACCCATGTGCGTTAGCCAATAATCACTTATTCCGGGATTTGACCCATTTTCAAAATAATTTCAGGTTTTGGGAAATCTTTTCATTTTATAAAATAGAGCATTAAATTTAAGAAATAACGTCCAAAACGGCACTCAAAACGGACTTACGGTTTGAAAGTTATGAGTTTTCAAAGTTTAATATTTTTCAAAAAGTTACAGCAGAACCCGATTCCTACATATGCAGGAACCGGTTCCTGCGAAGTTCAAAAATCACGTTTCTGGAAAATGTATGGGAACCCGGTTCTTACCTATACAGGAACCGGTTCCTACGTACATTTTTGCCAGTTTTTATAAACTCACACAGTGGAACCCGGTTCCTCCCCACTGGGAACCGGTTCCCACGACCTGCAGAGTCAAATTCTGCACTTTTGACCGCATTTATTCATTCTAAACCAATTCCAAACATACCTATATGAATTTCAACATGAGAAACACCAAAACACATCCATTTTGCACCATTATAACATCAAACAACATTATTTCATCATTCCTTTTTATCATCTGACACCCTAATGGTTTTCAACCTACAATTCGACGCAATAGGGACAATTCTACGGAACCCTAGAATTCCAAACCGGGATTCCCTAACATACTATGATCCATACTATTGAATATCTAAACCGATAATACGAATTAACTAATCGAAATCACCCCTTACCTTGTGGGTTCTTCGAATTCTGACGCTTCCGGTTTTCTCCTTCTTTTTCCTCTTCTCAAATGCACGTATGATGAATATTCGAAAATAACCCTCTTTCTCTTCTTTTTCATTTTAATACTCCTTTTATTATTCCAATAAAATAATTAAATTAGTAATTAGTAAGATTAGAATATTTTACCCCTCACACCCTCTAATCACTCTTCACACCACCAATACTTCTTTCCTTTAATTAATTAAATTAATTCCAATAATCCAAAAATACCAATAATTAAATTTCCAATTAAATTAATAATTAAAAATTCTAATTATTTAATAATCGGATTATTTGGGGTGTCACAGTTAGACTGTGAAGGATTGGAGCTGAAACCAAGCAACATTGTGGTTAGGGCCTTTGACGGGTCCAAAAGGATGGTACATGGAGAAGTGGATATTCCGATTAAGGTCGGTTCTCAGGTTTTCGCATCTATATTCTATGTGATGGACATTCGGCCATCTTATTCTTGTTTGCTGGGTCGTCCGTGGATCCACAAAGCTGGGGCAGTAACTTCTACGCTCCACCAGATGCTGAAATACCTTGTAAAGGGGAAAATTATGACAGTACAAGGAGATGAGGAGTACATGGTGAGCCATCTCAACTCTTTCTGATATGTAGAGATGGACGGGGAGTTCATCGAGACCCCGTTTCAACATTTTGAAGAGGTTCCCCAGACGCTGGCATCAACTGAAACTGTTATTGAAGATCCTCTAATGAAGATGGCTTCCCTCAAGGATGCCTGGGTTGTTGTTGAGAAAGGTGGGTGTACAAATTGGGGCCAACTCCCTGATTTTGCATATAAGACTAACAAGTTTGGTTTGGGTTTCACTACAGAAGCTCAAAGGGTTGTTCGGAGTGCATGGATCGGAAGACCTCCCCTGTTCATCAACAATTCAGGAGTGAATGCCATTGAATATGATGTGGAAGAGTCTGAGTTTGACAGTTGGATTTACCCTACTGCCGATGGTGGATTAAGCAATTTGACGGCAAAGGACTTCGTCCCAATTTCTTTTATTACCCAGTAATGAGACTTTTGTTTTGAATTTGTAACAAACAATGTTTTAAACTTTATGGCCCAGTGTCTTACCCGAGGCACCGTGGCTTTATTTGTGAGGGCTTTATGTGTGTCATCTACATATATCATTAATAAAAGCATTGGACGTTTTGCATTTCAAATTATGCGCTCCCTGTTTTTCTTTTATTATATATTGCAAAACAGCTATTTTACACACACTCACATATACAGGTCTACATCCACTCTGGATCTCACTGGTAACGACTCTGCTACTGCCAGTTATGACTTCGAAAGTCCTATCAACTTATCCGAAGACGAAGGTGAAGATCATTGCGAAGTTCCTGGTGAACTTTCTAGACTACTACTTCAAGAAGAGAGGGTCATACAGCCACATGAAGAGCCGGTGGAATCAGTAAACCTGGGTACAGAGATAGACAAGAAAGAAGTGAAAATCAGTGCAAATCTGGAGCTTAGTGATAAACAACGGTTGATTCAGATACTGCGTGACTATGTTGAGATCTTTGCCTGGTCTTATGAAGTTATGCATGGGTTGGATACCGATATTGTGGTTCACCGCCTGCCTACCAAGGAAAAGTATCCTCAAGTGAAACAGAAGGTTCGTCGAATGCGCCCATAGATGTCTGAGAAAATCAAGGCTGAAGTGATGAAACAGTTTGACGCCGGTTTTCTAGAAGTTACTTCTTACCCACAGTGGGTGGCCAACGTGGTTCCGGTACTGAAGAAGGATGGTAAGGTTCGAATGTGTGTTGACTACAGGGATCTGAACAGGGCAAGCCCCAAGGATGATTTCCCTCTACCTCATATCGACGTTCTGGTTGACAACACCGTACAACATAAGGTTTTCTCCTTTATGGATGGTTTCTCCGGTTATAATCAGATTAAAATGGCTCCCGAAGACATGGAGAAGACAACCTTTGTTACTCAATAGGGTACCTTTTGCTACAAGGTCATGCCTTTTAGACTGAAAAATGCTGGGGCAACGTATCAGCGCGCCATGGTTGTCTTGTTCCACGACATGATCCATCATGAGATTGAGGTATACATCGACGATATGATTGCAAGATCTCAAACTGAAGAAGAACATCTGGACCACCTTCAGAAGTTATTTGACAGGTTGAAGTTGTACAAGCTAAGGTTAAACCCGAACAAGTGCACCTTCAGGGTGAGATCTGGTAAGCTGCTGGGTTTCATCGTAAGTGATAAAGGTATTCAGGTGGATCCTGCAAAGGTGAAGGCTATACAGGAGATGCCAGCTCCTCAAACAGAAAAAGAAGTCAGAGGCTTTCTGGGACGTCTGAACTATATAGCCCGATTCATCTCACACCTGACCGCTACTTGTGAGCCAATCTTCAAGTTGCTGAAGAAAGATCAAGTGGTAAAATGGAACGATGAATGTCAGGACGCTTTCGAAAGAATCAAGGAGTATCTCCAAGAGCCACCTATTCTGATGCCTCCAGTTGAAGGGAGACCTCTGATCCTATACTTGACAGCACTCGACAATTCAATGGGGTGCGTGCTGGGGCAGCATGACGAGTCTGGCTGAAAAGAGCATGCTATTTATTACCTTAGCAAAAAGTTTACCGACTGTAAGACCCGATACTCACTGCTCGAGAAAACTTGATGCGTTTTAGCATGGGCTGCTCGCCGGCTAAGACAGTATATGCTGACTCACACTGCTCTATTGATATCAAAGATGGATCCAATCAAGTATATCTACGAGAAGTCTGCCTTGTCCGGAAGAATAACAAGATGGCAGATGATCTTGACTGAGTATGACATCCAGTACACGACCCAAAAGGCAATCAAGGGAAGTGTGTTAGCAGATCATTTGGCACATCAGGCAGTAGACAATTACCAGTCTATGAACTTCGAGTTCCCGGATGAGAATATCATGATAGTGACTGACTGTGAGACACCTGGACCGGATGAAGGACCTGAGGAGGGATCCTGATGGTCTATGTACTTTGATGGAGCTTCGAACGCTTTGGGTAATGGCATTGGCTCCGTGATCATATCTCCTAAAGGCTCTCATACTCCGTTTATCGCCCGACTATGTTTCAACTGCACCAATAATATGGCGGAGTATGAAGCATGCATCACGGGTCTTCGAGCAATAATTGACCTAAGGATTAAGTTTATAAGTGTTTTCGGAGATTCCTCTCTCGTGATCAGTCAGATCAAAGGCGAGTGGGATACGAAACACCCAAATCTTATTCCTTACAAGGAGTATGTATTGACGTTGCTTCCATATTTCGAAGAGATAACCTTTGAACACTTCCCTAGAGAGGAGAATCAGTTGGCGGACGCGCTGGCTACGATGTCTTCTATGTTCAAAGTCAATTGGGACAACGAAGCTCCCTGGATTATCATTGAAATATTGGACGAACCTGCACATTGCTGTGACATTGAGACTGAAAAGGTAGTAGATAAACCCTGGTTTCACGAGGTAAAGAGGTATCTTGAAGCTCAGGAGTACCCCGAGGGTGCATCTGTTAATGACAAGAAGTTTCTGAGGAGGTTCGCGGCGAAGTTCTTCATCAGCAATGATATCCTTTACAAGCGTAACCATGATTCAACCTTACTGCGGTGTATGGATAAGAACGAAGCAGAAAGGATCATGGCAGAGTTACATGAAGGTACTTTCGGGACTCATTATAGTGGATACACCATGGCAAAGAAAATCCTTCGGGCAAGATATTTTTAGTCCACAATGGAAGCCGACTGTTATCAGCATTCTCGGGCCTGGTATAAGTGCCAAGTCTATGCAGATAAGGTGCACATACCTCTAGTTCCTCTGAACGTCTTGACGGCACCTTGGCCTTTTGCAATGTGGGGCATTGATATGATCAGCGAAATCAGACCTACAACGTCCAACGGGCATTGTTTCATCTTGGTAGCGATTGATTACTTTACGAAGTGGGTTGAAGCAGCTTCCTTTGCTACGGTAACCAAGAACGTCATGGCACGGTTCATTCGGCACAATTTGATTTATCGATACGGTGTACCAGAGAGGATCATTACGGACAATGGTACAAATCTCAACAATAAAATGATCACTGATCTCTGCAAGCAGTTCAAGATACAACATCACAACTCTTCTCCCTACCGACCGAAGATGAATGGGGCTGTCGAAGCGGCTAATAAGAACATTAAGAAGATTGTGCAGAAGATGACAGTGACATACAAAGATTGGCACGAGATGTTACCATTTGCTCTTCATGGGTATCGTACTTCAGCGCGGACGTCAACAGGGGAAACACCCTATTCCTTAGTGTATGGTATGGAGGCCGTATTGCCCATTGAAGTTCAGATACCCTCTCTTCGGATTATGAAGTATGCAGGTTTGAGCGAAGATGACTGGATTCAGACCCGGCTTGATCAACTGAACTTAATAGACGAAAAAAGACTTACTGCTATTTGTCATGGTCAAACGTATCAAAAATGGATGATCAAGACATTTAACAAGAAAGTTAGAAGGCAAGAGTATCAAGTTGGAGACCTGGTTATCAAGCGCATTATTCTACCTCAAGGTGATCCCAGGGGCAAATGGACCCCTACTTACGAAGGGTCATTTGTGGTTAAGAACATTTTCTCAGGAGGAGCTATGATTCTAACTACCATGGATGGTGACGACCTTCCTCATCCCGTCAATGCAGACATAGTGAAAAAAATACTATGCATAATCAAAGACCCGCTAGGTTGACTGTCCTAGGCAAAAATAAGGGCTTCCCGGCGAACCAAAAGGGTTCGGGCAAAAATAAGGGATGAAATGAAAAAAATCTGTACACTCGGCAAGTCGAAAACCTGAAAGGGCGGCTTGGGCAAAAAAGGGTATCCCGGTGGACTGAAAACCCGAAAGGGTGGTCCAGGCAAAAATTAGGGATCAAAGCATAACACTGTGTCTCATTGGATCACCTTGCAACCAGACTTCGGAATCAACTGTCAAACTCGGACGGCGCTAATCAATCTGATCTACCTTAAACCAAGTAGCAAAATGATGAGATGCTCGAGGCCATAAGGGCAATAGCGGAGTTGGAACCCAGTGGGATTATTCACATAGCTGTTTGTGATACGATGGGAGAGAACTGACTGTTTTTGGAATGCTGGTTCGCGTTTTGCGTTTGTTTTCGCAAAATGTCGCGGTAAGCAAGAGTCGCCACCGACTTTTATTTTATCCAACAAGGAAAGGAAAAAAAGCACAGAAAAATTCCTTTTTCGAGATATTTCTCGGGTTCGGGGGGTAGATTATAGAAAGGGAAGGTGTTAGCACCCTTTCTATCCGTGGTTATCACGGGCTCTTAGGTACTTGCTCATAGTGTTTTCAAAATTACTTTTCTTTGTGTTTGTGGGTTTGAAAAGAGTTTTTGTTTGAAAGGTGTAAGTGCGAAAAGTTTTGTTTTATTTTGAGAGAGCAAGTACGTAAGAACCATCTACCTACTTGAAAAAAGGAATCGTTCTATGCTATCTTCCTTTAGATAATGCTATCCCACTATTGAGGAGTAGGTAGCACCGTCGTTGGAGTTTAAGGGTCAATTCGATTAAGGGACGTGTGGTCACTAAAGCAATGTTAGGACGCCTTAGCGGTAACCCTAATGTCTTAGATCATCTTTCTGAGGCAGCCGTTTCGATGCAACTATGATCTTTGGACAAGAAGGCGACCTCTAAAACTTCCTATACTCAATGACCACGTTCAAAGGCAACCAAGCGAGGTGTACCCTAAGAGTGCACATGTGCGAGTGTGTTATTTCAGTTATATTATCTTTGTACATGTCATGGGTGAGCTATGTTGATTTTAAGTTCATACATTTGATCTTGTCATGCATTCCCTATTACCAAACATCTAACAGTTTATAGATTGTGGAAATTAAATTGCTGAAATTAAATCTAAACTATTACAAGGCGTCGGGTATTTACATCGCCAAAAACAACCCTTTAATTTAAAATGCAGAAAGTAAATAAAGCGGTAAAATAATTTAAAGTCCTAATTAAAGCTATTACATGCCGGGAAACAATTACATCAATATCATAAATGGATCGCACGCGAAAATTTAAATTGAATGCATTTTTTAGGGTTTTGACCCTTTTTTTAAAGAAAGCATTTCTTTTGGTTATTTTTGAATTAAAAGAAATTAAATTAAATTAGCAATTAAATTAAATTAATTAATTAAAAAAGATTTTTTTTTTGGATTTTTGGATATTTAAAGAAATAAAATAAATTTGATTTAAAGTTAGTAAAACCTAATTATCTACATTAGTTTTAAATATTGCAAAAATATTAAAAGTTAGTCTCTAATTAAACTAAATTAATTGAGTTAGTATTTATTTACAAAAATAAAAGATGAATTTAATTTTAATAAATAAAATATATTTTTTTAGTTTTTGATTTTACGAGGAAAAGATTTTAATTGGTTAATTAAATAATAAATAATAAAACAAAAACAATTAAATAAATAGATTAAAAAAAGAAAGAAATATAAATAACCCAGGGGGTTCGTGCCCAATTTGGAGGTGAAATCAGCAATTCAGAGGCTCAAACGTGCAAGCGTTCATTGACTTTTCTGATCCAGTGGGCGTCCATTGACTTGAGCATAGGATGAACATCATCTTTGGACCACCAAATCTGGCCTGGGGCCATCTGGCAAGCATCTAAAGGAGGGATTATGGTATGCTACGCCTTTGATACTGCATGGAATTACTTAGCTGAAAAATGCAACAAATAATATGGGGATCTGGGATTCGAACCCAGGTCCCATTGGACTTTGAACGCTTGCCTGGCCACTGCGCCACTATGCTTTTATTGTTAGTATAATAGATAATGAGTATTATATGGGAAAACAACTATTATGCCTGAAATAAAAAAAATAAGCACGAAATATTTGAACCAACGAATGGGGAGGGGGCACGTAATCATCTTCTTCGCCCAACCCTGGTTATTTACCTGCGGATTTTCATCCGCAGCTAAATCCCTAGGTCGATCCTAAACAACGTTCTAGGCCATGAAAACTCAAGCCACAACCATAATCATGCCCGTCTCTTCCTCCTGAACATGCCTATGTCCATTATTTGTTCCAATTTTCTCTGCAAATAAAACACCCAAAAACAAACTTCCAAAACCCTAGGTTCGGGTATGGCACTACAGATCATATAAACACAATCAAATGATGCAGAAAGGTTCTAAATGGAACGATAAACATGATTGTGTAACGATTTTGCCAAGAAAATGCAGGAATATGAGTATGTAGTTTCGAGTACAGGGCAAGGTTTAGAGAGACTTACAGCGCGATTCAGGAGAGGAGAGAGCTTGATTTTGATTGCCTTTCACTCAGTGGATATCCAGCAAGAGGTCTACGTTGAGTTTTTGCTTTGAATAGGCCTCTAGGATCGATTTCATATTCAAGCTGTTTTGCCTTTTTTCCAGTTTTTGTTCTTCTGATTGTGCAGCCTCTAGCCTCTGATTCGTGCCTCTTTAGCTTGTATATGTATAAGGCAATGCATTAGGTTAAAAACTTGGACTTGAATCTTTGTAAATTAATGCTTAGAGATATGATATGATCCTCCATTAAAAAGCTTCCAATTTGATTCCAAATCCAATATTTTGTGCATGATATGGCTTGATTCGGATTTGATCATGTCCATAATGATATTTAAGACCTGTATCAATCAAAAAGATACCAAGTTATCAAGATTTGGATTTTATTTGGATTTAAATTGATTAAAAATGAATTAATTCAATAAAAATCAAATAAAAATAGAAAAATTAATAATTGGGCACAAGACTGAAGATAGGACACGTGTGTAATGTGACAAGATCAAATCAAGTGGAAAAAAGTGGGGCCATTTGACAAAATTTGAAGTTTTGGGGATAGTTGACTTTTGGCAATTTTGGAAAAATGCCCAACTTCAACAATGCATAACTTCTTCAATTATGAACTTTTGGAGGTGTTCTTGGACTTTTTAGAAACCTTGAGATGTCCTCTAACCAACCCTTTTGGTATCATCTCATTTTTATATTCCATGCTCAAGTTATAAGCTTTGGAAAAAAAGTGTTTTTGTTGACTTTCAAAAATGACCTATAATGTCCAAATTTGTAACTTTTTGTGAGTGCATTTCTTGATCTTGGGGTGTGAAGATGGATTTTAGTAAATTGCATCCTATTAAAAATGATCTTTGGATGGGTCATTTATCATAAAGTATGATAGAGTTATGCTTGGTCAAAATTGAGTTGACTTTTCCTACAAAACCCTAACTTAGCAACTTTTGAATCTTGATGAATCTTGAGCAATCCTTAATGAATCATGATCAACCCTTGATCAAATGATGAATTATACTTCAAAATGAGAATGTTGACAAAAAATTTTGAGGTTTGACTGTTCATAGGTCACAGTTGACTTTTGCCCTAGCATAGTCGATTTTTGGACCTCTTGAGCAATTGACTGACCAAACTTCCTCTACAAGGCTTGAAATTTGATATGGATGAACTTGAGAACATATTATGATATTGGGGAGAACTTGGGGTCATTTGGATGTAAGGACCTTGATGCAACACAAAACCCTAATTTTGAATTGAGTGCCTTAGGAGGTAGCTTGACTGTCCAACTCTTGAGCAATCTTGAGCCCCTTGGAGACTTTTCTTGCAATGTCTTGAGAAATATGGGAGGGAAAATTTTGGGGTACAACAGCGGCCCCTGTTCAATTTTCTTAAACCTGAGGATGTAGATTGGCTTTCTGGCCTTTCGTGATCCGAAGGTGGAAGATGATTGAACACTAGAGTGCCCAGAAATTTGCACTCGCATGAAGTGGTATCAACATGGTGATGTCAGGAATGGGCTTACAGATGCCATTTGAAGATTGTTGGTAGGTGGTTTGAACTTCAACTAGAATACGAATCAGGGAGATCTTATCGGCGATCTGACTGAACCAGAGGAGGTCTTGTCTTCTTTGACTGGATTGGCATCAGAAAAATCTTTAGGAATCGATTTAACTGGACCAGAGAGGTTTTGTCTTCTTTTACTGGATTGGCATCAGAAAAATCTTTAGGAATCGATTTAACTGGACCAGAGGAGGTTTTGTCTTCTTTGACTGGGTTGGCATCAGAAAAATCTTTAGGAATCGATTTAACTGGACCAAAGGAGGTTTTGTCTTCTTTGACTGGATTGGCATCAGAAAAATCTTTAGGAATTGATTTAACTGGACCAGGCAAGGTTTTGTCTTCTTTGACTGGATTGGCACCAGAAAAATCTTTAGGAATCGATTTAACTGGACCAGAGGAGGCCTTTGACTGGACTGGCATCAGAAAAATCTTTTGGAATTGATTTAACTGGACCAGGCAAGGTCTTGGAATCTTCAACTGGATCGGAATCAGGAAAATCTTTAGGAATCGATTTAACTGGACCAGAGGAGGTTTTGTCTTCTTTGACTGGATTGGCATCAGAAAAATCTTTAGGAATCGATTTAACTGGACCAGAGGAGGTTTTGTCTTCTTTGACTAAATTGGCGTCAGAAAAATCTTTAGGAATCGATTTAACTGGACCAAAGGAGGCCTTTGACTGGATCAACATCAGAGAAATCTTTAGGAATCGATTTAACTAGACCAGGCAAGGTCTTGGGATAACTTCAACTGGATCGGCATCAGGAAAATCTTTAGGAATCGATTTAACTGGACCAGAGAAGGTTTTGTCTTCTTTGACTGGATTGGTATCAGAAAAATCTTTAGGAATCGATTTAATTGGACCAAAGAAGGCCTTTGACTGGATCGGCATCAGAAAAATCTTTAGGAATCTATTTAACTGGACCAGGCAAGGTCTTGGAATCTTCAACTGGATCGGCATCAGGAAAATCTTTAGGAATCGATTTAACTGGACCAGAGAAGGTTTCATCTTCTTTGACTGGATTGGTATCAGAAAAATCTTTAGGAATCGATTTAACTGGACCAAAGAAGGCCTTTGACTGGATCGGCATCAGAAAAATCTTTAGGAATCGATTTGACTGGACCAGGCAAGGTCTTTTGATATAGCTGAGAATTTAACTGCATCCTTCCTGAAAGGTAAAGGTCAGTCATATGCAATGCATGATATGGATCAAGCAATGATGTTCTCAACATAAATAAGATTGTACGGTATGATGCGTTTATGCATGTATCATGATGTATGAAAATGTAATGCTTTAGCTGGGGAAAATAAATCCTGGATAGCTGCTGGAGAGTAGAGTTGAATTCTTTGTTTCTGCTAGGGATGGTGAACGAAGGTGATTGTGAGAATAAACCTGCAGGAGAAGATAACTCCATTGGGGAATAAACTGATGAGGAGATTACTCTGTGGAGAAAAGATGCTCTGCTGAGGCTTCCACTGATAAACTCTACTAGGGATGGATTACCGTTGCTGGTGATATTGAATCTGTTGAGGATTGAATTCCTGCTTGTTAAAGGAAAGAACTTCGTCGGGGATGATCTTTCAGTTGCAACTTGCTGGGGATAACCCTGTTAGACTTTTGTGGGGATAATCCTCTTAATTCTGCTGGGAATGATCCTTTGAACTTGGCTGGGGAGATTTATTTTTGTACTCCGCTGGGGATAAACTTCCAGAGTCTACTGGGGATGATGCTTTGACTCTGTTGGGGAAGCTTTTTTAGACTGCGTTGGGGAAATATTGACTCCACTGGGGGTATCTTGTATTCTATCGGGGAACATTCTTATACTCTGTTGGGGAATATTAAGACTGCTGGGGATATCGAGCCTTTTGAGTGATGACGGTAGATAAACTCTGCTTGGGGAGAGTATTGCTGATTCGTTCACAGTTGCAAGTCTCAATTGGGGAAGAGCTACCATTGCTGTCTTACTCTGCGGGGAGTGAAGGTATCTTAGCCATATTCTTCAGCTGAATTTACCTTTGTACCTGATGGACAAAGCAACTATACAACTTAGACACTTCTTATTGCCTCTATTTCTGATATTACCAGTAATTCATCTTTTTGTTTCGCATGTAAATATTTATGAGCAGCAATTAATGTTAAATGCATATATCAAAAATGAACATTGGACATTCTTTGCAAAACAAAACAGATAAAGGAAAAATAGTTTGAAATTTGTCTGAAAATGAATTGTATTGATTTTGAAATTTGGCCTGTAAATAGGCGTTTTTTGTACAAGAGGCTGACGTCCTAGTAAGAGAACGCCGCCGAACAAAATTTACACAATTTATGAAAAGAAAACAAAACAGCTATGTGAATAATCCCACTGGGTTCCAACTCTGCTATTGCCTTTATGTCCTCGAGCATCTTATCACTTTGCTACTGGTTGAAGGTGAATCAGATTGATTAGTGCCATCCGAGCTTGATAGTCGATACCGAAGTCTGGATGCAAGGTGATCCAATGAGATATAGTGTTACGCTTTGATCCCTAATTTTTGCCTGGACCGCCCTTTCGGGTTTTCAGTCCACCGGGATACCCTTTTTTGCCCAAGCCGCATTTTCAGGTTTTCGACTTGCCGGGTGTACAGTTTTTTTTTTCATTTTCATCCCTTATTTTTGCCTGAACCCTTTTGGTTTGCCGGGAAGCCCTTATTTTTGCCTAGGCCAGTCAATCTAGCGGGTCTTTGATTATGCGTAGTATCTTTTCAATATGTCTGCATTGACGGGGTGAGGAAGGTCGTCACCATCCATGGTGGTTAGAAACATAGCTCCTCCTGAGAAAATGTTCTTAACCACAAATGGCCCTTCATAAGTAGGGGTCCATTTGCCCCTGGGATCACCTTGAGGTAGAATAATGCGCTTGATTATCAGATCCCCAACTTGATACTCTTGTCGTTTGTCTTTCTTGTTAAATGCCTTGATCATCCGTTTTTGGTACGTTTGACCATGACAAATAGTAGTAAGTCTCTTTTCGTCGATTAGGTTCAGTTGATCAAGTCGGGTCTGAATCCAGTCATTTTCACTCAAACCTGTATCCTTCATGATCCGGAGAGAGGGTATCTGAACTTCGATGGGCAAGACTGCCTCCATACCATATACCAAGGAATATGATGTTGCCCCTGTTAACGTCCGTGCTGGGGTACGGTACCTGTGATCGGTGGATCTGGAACTGACTGTTTAACGCTGGTTCGCGAAATGTCGCGGTAAGCAAGAGTCGCCACCGTCTTTTATTTTCTCCAAATGGAAAGGACAAAAGCACAGAAAAATTCCTTATAGAGATTGCTCTCGGTTCGGGAGGTAGATTATAGAAAGGGAAGGTGTTAGCACCCTTTCTATCCATGGTTATCCATGGGCTCTTAGATACTTGCTCACTTGTGTTTTCAAAATTATTTGTTTGCTTTTCAACTGTGGGTTTTAAAAAGTTTCTTTGAAAATTTCAGTTCGACTCTTGTATCGGTCCTCAAGAGTGTTTGAAAAATTGCTTTCGAAAGCTTTTTGAAAAGGTGTCGGTGTGAAAAGTATGTTTGAATTTTTGTTTCGAAATTAGAGCAAGTATCTAGAGTCGTCTACCTACCCTAAGGAATTCGTCTGTGTAGATGTCCTTTAAAGTAGTTCCATCCCACCATTGAGAGGTAGGTAGCACCACCGTTGGAGGTGTTCGGGTCAATTCGAGGTTCGGGACATGGTGATCACCAGAGCAATGGGAAGACACCTTAGAAGCTACCCTCATGCCAGGTTCCCGGATCATGAGGACTTACTAAGACATCCTCTACTCGACGATCACCTTTCGAGGCAAGGCAACCGTGAGGCGTACCCTAGGGGTGGTGTGTGATTTGTGTGTCATGTTCAGTTATTTTGTCTTATTCATGTCAAGGTGATCTACGCTTGTTTTTATTTTGTCCATACAGTCTTTCATGCTTTTGATTAACAGTTAAAATATTTGCGAGAAAGGTAAATTCTAAGCTATTACAAACGGCGCGGGTCCACATCGCCAAAATTAACCAGGACCCGATTTGACAGAAAATAAAGAAGTAAAAGTAAATAAAGAATTGGAAAGTGCGACAAATAATTACATAGCTTCGGGAGAGATACATAAGTATTATAATGAAATAAAATAAATACGCGAATTAATGAGAATTAAACGAAACGAGGGCGTTGGACCCTTTTGCAAAAATTAAATTAATAACGGAGTTAAAAAAGAAAGAACTTGTTTTTGTGTTTTTTAGTATTTTAGGAATTTAATGAGAAAAAGAAATAATTAAAATTAATATGAGATGCAAACCCTAATTCTATTTTATTTTAATTTATTAAGAAAAACATTAGAATTTAACCTAAATTAAACCTAATTTTTGTATGCAATTTAATTTATGAAAATAAATAAAATAAATAATATTATTGTGAAAAAGAAAAAATTAAAAGGAATAAAACATTTATTAAACCTAGTTCTATATTTTTTTAGATTTTTGTTATGAAAGGAATTAAAATTAAAACCCTAATTTAAACTAATTAATTTACATGCATTTATTTACAAGAAATATAAAAATAAAAATATTTTTTATATTTTTTATCTTTTCTGATTTTTATGCATTTTTTATATTTTTGAAGAAATAATTAATTAAATCAAAACAATAAAGAAAATAAAATAATAATTGAAAATAAAACATAAGAAAAATATAGAGAATTGCAAACCAGGGGGGGTAGTAGTCCCCAAATAGGAGGTCTCTTGTTAGCAATTCAGGCCCATTTGACTGTGGCCTTATTGGACTTTTTTACTCACGTGCTGGCAAGTTGACTCAAGCGTAGGGTGCTCATCAATTCTCAGCCTTTGATCTGACCTCCAGGGGCACGTGGATGGCTTGGTGGAGAAGGTGTATGGTGCGTCTGCAGCCTTGAAGCGCATGGGAATTGTTACTGAAAAATAATATGGAAACATGTAAGACCTGGGGCTCGAACCCAGGTCGTATGCATTGCCAACGTTCACACCTTGCCACTGGACCACTATCACGCGTTTGTTAAATAAATAAACAACAAATATAATAAAAGAAAACAATCCCTTAATGCCTTCAGCGCGCGAATTTTTTAACGAGCCTATCACGTTTCGCCACGACTTCGTCTTCTTCATGTTCCTGAAAACATAAAAGAACAGGCAACGGTTTTCATGACGTTTTCTTAGGCCGCTTTTGGAAAAATAGCGAATAGGTCTAGAGGGTCCATAAATTAGGCGCGATAGTGACTTCTTCTTCGTCCAGACTTGCTGATTACAACCATGGTACTCTTGAAGGCCAATTTTCCTTGGTTTCAAAATCCCCAATTGGAGGTCCTGTAAACCCTAAAACTCAAACATGGCATAATCGCGTGTAGCACATAAAAAGACAATTAAATGTATTGGTTAGCTTCAAAACTTCATAATGAACATGAATCAATGAATAAAATGCTATGAAAATGCTTAGATTTGAGAACACGATCATGAGTTTTTCATGGAATATTTGGAGTTCTGTATACCGATTCCTTGAGCTTTGATGAAGGTTTTTGATTGGAATACGTTCAGTGACCTCCAAGGAAGCTAATGGAACAAGAATTAGGTCTTGAATCGCCCTGGAAAGATGTTTTCAGAATTGACTTTTTTTGACAATTTTTCAAGTTTGGTTATGGCTTTCTTGAGCAGCTGTGCGTGTATTCTGATTAGGGTTGTGATCCTAGCATATGTAGTAGTGAATTAGGTCAAGAAAAATCAATCAAATCCATTGCATTCATTGATTTTGGAAATTTGATTTTCTAAGATTTTTTCATATCTTTTTCCATGTGTTTTTGGTTCAAAATCAAGCCAATCAACCCAAATCTTTCCATATTGGTACAAGCACGAAATCTTGAGGCTAAAACATGTATAAAAAGATTGGTTAGGTTAGGTTAAATATTTTTCACATATTTAATTGATTTAAGTGAATTATTATAAATAAAAATTCAAATAAATAAATAAAAAATGAGAAAATACTTCCCTTTGGGCCAAGTGGTCGTGCACATGCCATGGATGATGAATTGTGGAAGAAAAATGGGCCCATTAGCAATTTTAGGTCATTTGAATCAATGTTGACTTTTCAAAATATCCAAAAATTTCCCAACTTCTACAAGGCATAACTTGCTCAATTTTTAAGCTTTTCTCATGTTCTTGGACATTTTGGAAAGGTCTTTGAGTCCTATAACCAATGTCTTTGGTCCCATGTCATTTTGATTTACCAATCTCAAGTTATGGCCTTTGACTTAAAGTCCCTTTTTGTTGACTTTTGAAAATGACCTATAATGTTGAAATTGATAACTTTTTGTGAGAGCATTTATTGGACTTGAAGTATGAAGATGAGTTGTAGGAAATGTCTTTCTCTTCAAAATGAGCTTTGGATGGGATTTTTCTGATAATCCATGTGAAAGTTATGCCCTGGTCAATTTCAGTTGACTTTTTCAACTGTCCAAATAAGGAAACTTTTGCATCTTGATGATTTCTGAGCCAAATTTTGAGAATCATGATCAAGCATTGATCAAATGATGTTTGTGGCTTCAAAATGATATGTTGGCCAAAAATTTGAACTTTTGACTGTCAAATGACCATTTTGCCCCTACAGTTGACTGTAGTGCAATTAGGGTTTTTGACTGTGCAATTTTGTACTGAATGCCTTGAAACTTGATATGAGGATACTTGACCATATTTGTAGGCATGTGAGACTTGATTGGCCATTTGGAAACTTCATTTTCTTGACCAGAACACAAACCCTAATTTTGACTGCTTAGGAGACCTTTGCACTATGCAACCCTTGGGGAGTTTTGTGACTTGGCTTGGCAATTTCTTGAAGAATATGGGACGGCAAATTTTGGGGTACAACAGTTGCCCCTGTTCAATCTTCTTAGGCCTGAGGATGCAGATTGACTGACGTGCCTTTCGTAATCCGAGGGTGGAAGATGATTGAACACTAGAGTGCCTAGAAATTTGCGCTCACATAGTAGCAGTGATGGTGGAATGGGCTTATAGATGCTATTTAGAGGTTGCTGGATAGGATGATGGGCTTATAGATGCCATTTAGAGGTTGCTTGCGTAAGAGATTCCTTAGCGAGAACCTGCATACCTGCAAAATAGAAAAAATGAGTACCTGACACGTTGCAGGAGCTGGTTTTCAGATGCTTTGCATAGATATGTCCTGACTGGTTACAGGAGCTGGGTCTGGAGCTTCAAATGGTAAATGAACCAGGGATGGTTACTACTTTAGCACGAACGGTAAGAGAACCTTGGGTGACTTTAACTTCAACAACGCTCGTTGAGAAAAATCTTAGCGGGAATTACCATCTTCGCAGTATCGGGAAGAGAACCATAGGCAATTATAATCTGAAAGGGAATTACATCTCACGCACCGTCGGGGAGAGGACCACCGTCGGAGAGGGAACCATTAGAAAAGGAATTATCGCCTCACTCACCGTCAGAGAGGGAACCATAGGAAATTATAATCTGAAAGAAAAACCTAAAATGGAAATCTCATGCACCGTCGGAGAGAGAACCAATAGGACATTATAATCTCAAAGACAAACCCAAAATGGAAATCTCATGCACCGTCGGAGAGAGAACCAATAGGAAAATATAATCTCAAAGAAAAACCTAAAATGGAAATCTCATGCACCGTCGGAGAGAGAACCAATAGGAAAATATAATCTCAAAGAAAAACCTAAAATGGAAATCTCATGCACCGTCGGAGAGAGAACCAATAGGAAAATATAATCTCAAAGAAAAACCTAAAATGGAAATCTCATGCACCGTCGGAGAGAGAACCAATAGGACATTATAATCTCAAAGAAAAACCCAAAATGGAAATCTCATGCACCGTCGGAGAGAGAACCAATAGGAAAATATAATCTCAAAGAAAAACCTAAAATGGAAATCTCATGCACCGTCGGAGAGAGAACCAATAGGAAAATATAATCTCAAAGAGAAACCTAAAATGGAAATCTCATGCACCGTCGGAGAGAGAACCAATAGGAAAATATAATCTCAAAGAAAAACCTAAAATGGAAATCTCATGCACCGTCGGAGAGAGAACCAATAGGACATTATGATCTCAAAGAAAAACCCAAAATGGAAATCTCATGCACCGTCAGAGAGAGAACCAATAGGACATTATAATCTCAAAGAAAAACCCAAAATGGAAATCTCATGCACCGTCGGAGAGAGAACTAATAGGAAAATTATAATCTCAAAGAAAAACCCAAAATGGAAATCTCATGCACCTTCGGAGAGAGAACCAATATAGTCTGATAACTTCTACTGAGTCTTCATCAGAAAAATCTGTTGGGAGTCGATTTAGCTGGACTAGAGAAGGCTTGGGACTGGATAAGAAATCTTTGGAGTCGATTAACTGAACCGGTCTAGGTCTTGAAATATGATTGAGAATTTCAACTGCATCTTTCCTGAAAGGTGAAGGTCAGTCATATGCAATGCATGATATGGATTAAGCAATGATGTTCTCAATATAAATGCGATTTGTATGATATAATGCGTCTATGCATGCTATAATGATGTATGTGATATTTTCGTCTAGGAAAGTAAATCCTTGACGGGTGCTGGGAAGTCATATCCTGGGCTGATGTTGAAGAATAACTTTTGCTTCCGCTGGGGATAATAATTGCAAGAATACCGGTAGGAGAAGATGACTCCGTTGAGGAATAAACTTGGCAAATGGAAGATTCTGCGGAGAGAAAAAGATACTCTAGCGACCATGCTGGGAAGCAATTCTCTGTGGGAAGAGGGATGCCTTGCTGAGTGTTGATGATAATTTGCTGGGGATACCCTTGTTGTTGGAAGTGTTGATGGACTTCGCTGGGGTAAGAAGACTTTGTCGAGGACGCTCTTTCCGTGGCTTTTGGCTGAGGATAACCCAGTTATATCCTGCTAAGGAAATAACTCTTTGAATAAAGCCGGGAGACGCGTTCGTGCTCTGCGAGGGATAAGCTTCCAGAATCTACTGGGGATAAGCTTACTGCTTGGGGAGATGAATTCCAATTTTCCTAGGGAAACTGGATTGGACTCTCTTGAGGAAGTTTTGATATGTTGGGGAAGTGATTCCTTTGAATGTTGGTATACCACCGGGGAACAATCTTTAGGTCAAGACTGCCGGGTATGCTTGTTATGAATATGTGTATTGCTGCTGGGGGATGTTGAGCTCTGCGGGAGTATACCCAACTTCCTTGAGATTTGATAACTGCTTGGAGAGGAATGCACTGACTGCTGACTTACTCTCTGGGGAATTAAGATATACTAGTCATGTTCTTTAGCTGAACCTACCTTGGTACCTTGGAGGATAGAACAATTGGATTGTTTAGACAACTCTTTTATTGCCCCTGTTTCTAGTGTCACCTGCAATTAATTCCTTTGTTTCGTATGCAAATATTTATGAGTTAGCAAATTATTGTCAACGCATATATCACAAATTGAACCTTGGACGTTCTTCGCAAAACAAAACAGGAAAAGAAAAACACTTGGCACGTTTAACTGAAAGATATATTTGTATTGATTTTTTGAATGGCCTGTGAATAGGCGTTTTGTGTACAAGAGGCTGACGTCCTAGTAAGAGGAACGTCGCCGAACAAGAGAGTTTATACAAATTTTGTACAAAATAAAAAAGCTGTGTGAAGTGAATGATCCCACTGGGTTTCAACTCTGCTATTGCCTTTATAACTCCGAGCGTCTCATCACTTGATGACCTTGGTTGAAGGTGAAGCTGACTGATCGATGCCGTCTGAACTTGATGTGGATACCGGATTCTGGATGCAAAGTGATCCAATGAGACATAGTATTACGCTTTTATCCCTAATTTTTGCCTGGACTGCCCTTTCGGGTTTTCAGTCCACCGGGATACCCATTTTTGCCCAAGCCGCCTTTTCAGGTTTTCGACTTGCCGGGTGTACAGATTTTTTTTTCCATCCCTTCATTTTGCCCGAACCCTTTTGGTTCGACGGGAAGCCCTAACTTTTGCCTAGGCATGTCAGCCTAGCGGGTCTTTTTTCATGCGTAGTATTTTTTTACCATGTCTGCATTGGCGGGGTGAGGAAGGTCGTCACCATCCATATTGGTTAATATCATGGCTCCTCCTGAGAACACATGCTTAACCACAAATGGCCCTTTGTATGTAGGGGTCCATTTGCCCCTTGGATCACTCTGAGGAAGGATGATTCTCTTGATTACCAGATCCCCAACTTGATATTCCTGTGGTTTGACCTTTTTGTTAAATGCCCTGATCATCCGTTTTTGATACGTCTGACCATGACAGATAGCAACAAGTCTCTTTTCATCAATGAGGTTGAGCTGATCAAGTCGTGTCTGGATCCAATCATCTTCGTTCAGATTTGCATCCTTCATTATCCGGAGAGAGGGTATTTGCACTTCGATCGGCAAGACTGCCTCCATGCCATAAACCAGAGAGAAAGGAGTTGCCCCGGTTGACGTCCTAGCTGAGGTACGGTACCCATGTAGAGCGAATGGTAACATCTCGTGCCAATCTTTGTAAGTCACTGTCATCTTCTGCACGATTTTCTTGATGTTCTTATTTGCTGCTTCTACGGCCCCATTCATCTTCGGTCTGTAAGGAGAAGAATTGTGGTGCTGTATCTTGAACTGTTCGCAGAGCTCAGCGATCATCTTGTTGTTCAGATTGGTACCGTTGTCTGTAATAATCCGCTCAGGGACGCCGTACCGACAGATCAGGTTGTGTCGAATGAACCGTGCCATAACAGTCTTGGTTACCGTAGCATAGGATGCTGCCTCAACCCACTTCGTAAAATAATCGATCGCCACTAGGATGAAGCGATGCCCATTAGATGTCGTAGGTTTAATCTCGCCGATCATGTCTATGCCCCACATTGCAAATGGCCAAGGCGCAGTCAAAACATTCAGGGGAACCGGAGGAACATGCACCTTGTCTGCATAAATCTGGCACTTGTGGCATGTCCTGGAATGTTGGTAGCAGTCAGCTTCCATTGTGGACCAGTAATATCCTGCCCGTAGGATTTTCTTAGCCATAGTGTGTCCACTGGAATGTGTACCAAAGGTCCCTTCATGTAGCTCTTCCATGATCCTTTCTGCTTCCATCTTATCCACACAACGCAGTAAGGTTGAATCATGGTTTCGCTTGTACAAGATGCCGTTGCTAAGGAAGAACTTGGCTGCGAACCTTCTCAGGAATTTCTTATCATTGATAGAGGCACCTTCGGGGTATTCCTGAGTTTCCAAGTATCTCTTCACCTCATGGTACCAAGGCTTCTCAGTCACCAATTCAGTCTCGAGATCGCAACAGTATGCCGGTTCGTCCAGTTTCCAGATGATGATCCGGGGAGCCTCATTATCCCATTTGACCTTGAACATAGAAGACATTGTAGCTAACGCGTCCGCCAACTGATTCTCTTCTCTTGGAAAGTGTTCAAAGGTTATCTCTGTGAAGTGGAGGATCAGGGTCAACACACATTCTCTGTAAGGAATCAGGTTTGGATGTTTCGTATCCCACTCTCCTTTGATCTGATTGATCACAAGAGCGGAATCTCCGAAGACACTTAGAAACTTGATCCTTAAGTCGATCGCAGCTTGAAGACCCATTATGCACGCCTCATACTCCGCCATGTTGTTGGTACAGTTGAAACATAGCCGGGCAGTGAGTGGAGTATGAGTACCTTGAGGAGATATGATTATGGCGCCGATACCATTACCCAAAGCATTGGATGCCCCGTCAAAGTGCATAGACCATCGGGATCCTGGTTCAGGTCCTTCATCCGGTCCAGGTACTTCACAATCAGTTACTATCATAATGCTTTCATCCGGAAACTCGAAGTTCATTGATTGATAGTCATCTACAGCTTGATGTGCCAAGTGGTCTGCCAATACACTTCCCTTGATGGCTTTCTGGGTTGTGTACTGAATGTCGTATTCCGTCAAGATCATTTGCCATCTTGCAATTCTCCCAGACAGAGCAGGCTTTTTGAATATGTACTTTATAGGATCCATTTTTGAGATCAACAAAGTAGTGTGAGTCAGCATATACTGTCTCAGCCGGCGAGCAGCCCATACCAAAGCGCAACAAGTTTTCTCGAGCAGTGAGTATCGGGTCTCACAGTCGGTAAACTTTTTGCTAAGGTAATAAATGGCATGCTCTTTTCGGCCAGACTCGTCATGCTGCCCCAACACACACCCCATTGAGTTATCCAGCACTGTTAGATATAGTATCAGAGGTCTCCCTTCAACCGGTGGCATAAGAATAGGTGGTTCTTGGAGATACTCTTTGATTCTGTCGAAGGCAGCCTGACATTCATCGTTCCAACGTACTACCTGATCTTTCTTCAGCAGCTTGAAGATTGGCTCACAAGTAGCAGTCAGATGTGAGATGAAGCGAGCGATGTAATTCAGGCGTCCTAAAAAGCCCCTGACTTCCTTCTCTGTCTTAGGGACTGGCATCTCTTGAATAGCTTTGACCTTAGCAGGGTCCACTTGAATGCCCTTATCACCGACCATGAAGCCTAACAACTTTCCAGATCTTACCCCGAAGGTGCATTTGTTCGGGTTCAATCTCAGCTTGTATAGTTTCAACCGGTCAAACAACTTCTGCAGATGATCTAAGTGCTCTTCCTCAGTCTGGGACCTTGCGATCATGTCGTCCACATACACTTCTATCTCATGATGGATCATGTCATGAAATAAGGCAACCATGGCACGTTGGTAGGTTGCCCCAGCGTTCTTCAACCCGAATGGTATGACCTTGTAGCAGAAGGTGCCCCACTGAGTAACAAAGGTAGTCTTTTCCATGTCTTCAGGTGCCATCTTGATCTGATTGTAACCTGAAAAGCCATCCATGAAAGAGAATACCTTGTGCTGAGCCGTATTATCAACAAGGACATCAATGTGAGGTAGAGGGAAGTCATCCTTGGGGCTGGCCCTGTTCAGATCCCTGTAATCGACACACATTCTGACCTTACCGTCTTTCTTAGGTACCGGCACCACATTAGCAACCCACTGAGGGTAAGAAGTCACTGCAAGGAACCCAGCATCAAACTGTTTCATAACCTCAGCTTTAATCTTCTCAAACATCTCTGGATGCATCCGACGAACCTTTTGCTTAACTGGAGGGCAGTCTTCCTTAGTTGGCAAGTGATGGACCACAATATCGGTATCCAACCCGGGCATGTCTTTGTAGGACCAAGCAAAGATCTCCATATAGTCATGTAACATCTTGGTTAACCGTTGCTTCACGCTGAGCTCTAGGTTAGCACCAATCTTTACCTCTTTCCTGTCTGCCTCAGTACCCAGGTTTATTGTTTCCACTGGCTCTTCATGGGGTTGAATTGCCCTCTCTTCCTGAAGCAACAGTCTTGCAAGCTCGCCAGGCACTTCGCAATCATCTTCACCTTCGTCTTCGGCTAAGTTGATCGGATTTTCGAAGTCATAACTGGCAGTAGCAGGGTTGTTATCAGTGAGATCCAGAGTGGATTAGAACCTGTATGAGTGTGTGTGTGTGTAAATACAGCTGTTTTGAATAATATGTAAAGGAAAGAAAGACAGAAAAGGAGCACAAAATTTGCAATACGAAAATACGTCCAAGATTTTCATTCATGATATATGAAATGACAATTTATATGCCCTCACAAATGGAACCACGGTGCCTCGGGTAAGACACCGGGCTGTAGAGTTTATTTATTGTTTATTACAAAATAACGAAACAAAGAAATTTATTATTGCGTCACAAAGGTAACAGGAGTATGATCCTTAGCAATCCAGTTGTTCAATCCGCCTTCAGTCGTCGGATAGATCCAGCTATTAAATTCCGCTTCATCCACTTCGTTGTCTTCCCCAACAGCATTCACTCCTGGATTTGTAATGACCACAGGAGGTCTTCCGATCTTTGCTTTCCTCATAGCTTTCTGCCCCTCTGTAGTAAAGCCCAGCCCAAATTTATCAGTCTTCTGAGTAAATTCTGGAAGCCTGCCCCAGTTGGCACTTTCACCCTTCTGAACCACAGCTCGGGCATCCTTTAGGGAAGCCATCTTCAAAGGGACACTTTCTTCCATTGCTGTTTCTGACGCTGCTGTAATTGGAAGCACCTCCTCGAAGTGCTGAAAGGGGGTTTCAATAAACTCCCCATCCATCTCAATGTATCTGAAGGAGTTCAGGTGGCTTACCATATATTCCTCCTCTCCCTGCACAGTGACGATCTTCCCTCTGACGGGGTACTTCAGCTTCTGGTGCAAGGTAGAGGTCACTGCCCCAGCCTTATGTATCCAAGGTCGACCCAGTAGACAAGAGTAAGATGGACGAATATCCATCACATAAAACATGGAGTCAAACACCTGAGAGCCCACACGAATCGGAATGTCAACCTCTCCATGAACCATCCTCTTTGAACCATCAAAGGCCCTGACGATGATATTGCTGGGTTTCAATTCCAGGCCTTCACAGTCTAAACGATCCAAAGCCTTCTTGGGCAGCACATTCAAAGAAGAACCAGTATCCACTAACACATGTGCCAAGGTAGTGCCCCTGCATTCGATAGAGACATGCAGAGCATCATTATGGTCTCTTCCCTTTGCGGTCAAGTCAGCATCTGAGAAACCCAAGCCATTGTCTGCTGTCAGATTTGCTACACAATCAGTGAACTGGACTGCAGATGTCTCATATGGCACGTGGGCCGTCTTGAGGAATGAGATTAAGGCCTTGGCATGGGCCTCGGAGCACAGCAATAAAGAGAGCATGGAGATCTTGGAGGGCGTGTGCCCAAGCTGTTCCACAACATTAAAGTCGCTCTTCTTTATAATCTTCAGAATCTCCTCAATTTCTTGTTGGGAGGCCTCAGCAGTTATAGGTACAGGTGCCTCCATTTGGGCAGGCTCAACTTCAACTCCTTTGCCCCGAGCATTGGATGACTCGGCAGCAGGAGAAACAATTGGATCAGCAGCAGGAATATGTATACTTGTAGGAGTTATCAGGAGCGGTCTTCGGGCAGCAGGCGGTGCAATGTCAGGCGAGAAGAGCCTGCCACTGCGGGTAACCTTGGTTGGGCCAGTGATGTCACAAATGCTGGCGCCAGCGTTGAACTCTTGTTTAATCCCGTTTACATATACATCTGCCCCATAATGCCAGGGGACAGCTTTATCAGATACATAGGGCAGGGGCCCTGGAACAGTGATAATAACAGGTGCAACGGTCATGATTTGAACGGGCTTCTTGGAGAGAGCCTTGATCGGATTGTTGAATATGGTAACCACAGAGACTTCTTCCACCGGGACCAATTGAACGGCAGACTTCTTAAACAGAATCTCCTTGCTATCCATTAGGCTTTGGATGCCTAATTTTAGCAAGGGACAACCAGATAGGGACACAGCACAGAACAGGCAACCCTCACTGCAACCCGGAAATAAACCGGCCAGCAGCAGGTTCTTTTTGACAGTCTTCAGAGGAGTGGCTAGATCATCCACAGAAATAGCATAAACATCTTCATCCACAGCATTTACCCCATGCTGAGGCATAGGAGCAGTAACTACATTCGGCCTCTCAGGCGCTTCGAACTGTATCTCTTTCGCGTCGATAAGGTCTTGCACCTTACTCCTTAGCGCCCAACAATCATCAGTAGAGTGCCCTGGGCTATCTGAATGGTAAGCACAACGAGCATTCGGGTTGTACTTAGGAGATGCAGTATTGGGGAACTTCGGCGCCTCTCTGACAGTCACTAAGTTAGTGGATAGCAACTGTGGCAGGATCTGTGATAAGGTCATGCTTAAGCGGGTGAACTCTCTCCGGGGTCTTTCAACCTTTTGAGGATTAGTTGGACGAGGAGCGGCAGCAGGCTTAGCAATCATTACCGCACTGACAGATTGGCGGCGCTCAGGTCTCTCTGATCTCTTGGAACCATACACGGCACTAGCCTCCTTCTTGAAGGGTTTCTTCTCAGAACTAGATGATGCCCCCTTCGGAATCTTTCCAGACTTCAGCCCAGCCTCAATTCTCTCTCCAGTCAGAATCAAATCAGTGAACCCAGCAGAAGAATTCCCAATAAGATGGTTGAAAAATGGCCCAGATAGGGTCCCCAAGAACATGTCTACCAACTCCCGATCAGTCAATGGTGGCTGCACCCTGCCAGCCAGGTCTCTCCACTTCTGAGCGTACTCCTTAAAACCTTCGCTTGCACCTAACGACATACCCTGGAGTTGGGTACGTGTGGGGGCAAGGTCGGCATTATATTGATACTGCTTGTAGAAAGCAGTAGCCAACTCCTCCCAGTTACGAACCTTGGTCCCATCCAGCTGATAGAACCATTCGAGATGAGTCCCTGAAAGACTCTCCTGGAAGAAGTGGATCCACAAATTCTTATCCGCGGAGTATGGTTGAATTTTCCGAACATAGGACCTTAGATGCAGCTTGGGACAAGACGCCCCGTCATACTTAGAAAAGGATGGTGCTTTGAACTTGTGGGGGATGATCACACCAGTTGACAAACCCAGATCTCCGAAATCCAGCCCAGGTACCTGTTGAATCTCCATAGCCTTCAACCTATCCTCCAGTTGTTTGTATTTGTCTTCTGCAGGAGGGTACTGCTCTTCATCAAAATCAGTCTCGTTGTCGGAGACTACCGGACTAGGAACCCTTGCTTCTGCCTGAGGAGTACTCCTGCCAACAGAAGAACCAGCCTCTTCCTGTTGCAGAGCATTGCCCAACCTTCGGCCCGAGTTGAACAAAACAGTTCTTCTCTTCTTCTTCTTCTCCTTCTTCAGGAGCATAGCCTTCAGCTCTTCTTGGCCTTGAGCCAAACCCTTGATTAGTTCCTGAAACTGCGCATTCTGCGCCTGAAGAGCCTTGATGGAAGTCTCAGTTGATGAAGATTCGGGGTTCATGATGCTGAAATAAACAGCGAAGAACTGTAAGCAACCTGAAAAGAGGAAAAACCTGCTATGTACATGATGTATGAAATGCGTATGATTTATGTTTTCAAAGACAATCGGGAATCAACTTTGTAAACAAAAAGGAACACACTTCATTAAATTCAACTTTGAAACTGAAATTATTCAACAGGTTGCCCTTAGGCGTTACATGAAAGGAAATACTGAAAAGGAAATAAAGCTGTAAAAGCACATCTGGAGCTTATTATTGATCCCATGGTCTCCTCTTCTCAGTACGGATGTAGGCATTCAGAGCTCTCTCATTCTCCAACTGTTTTGTCAGTTTCTGGATCTTTGATTCCTGCTCGTTGAACTTTTCCCGGTAAGAATCCCGCTCTTCTCGCAGTTGCGACCAAGATCTCTTCAATGTCTCATAATCAGTAGGTATCTGAGGAGGGAGGACAGTGGGAGTAACACCATCTTTGCCAGGACACTCAAGAATGACGGGTCTGACAGCTTCATACGGCATACCTAACTTCTGAGCACGGATGCGAACCCATTTGTAATAGGCTTCCATAGGTAAAGAAGTATTTGGCCCTAACTCTTGTGGGTCAACTTTATGAACTTTGTCCCAAGCCTTGATGAACCTACGACGCAGCTCGTCACTATCCACCTGAAACTCGAAACTGAGGTGAGGCACCAACATCTCATGGGGGCCTGCTCTTCTTGCTCTTCCAAACTGACGGAGTGCTAGACATGGATTGTAAGAGATCCCTCCTTGAGTACCAATCAGAGGAACATTAGGGTATTCCCCGCATCGATCAATAATAGCTATCTCATCCAAACCTCTGCAAGTCCAAATGATGTCTTTATCGGTGAGAGACATTAACCTATGAGCCCAACCTCTTCCTTCTTGGTTCTTTAGTACGAACTTAGGGAGGTGCGAAATAAACCACCTCACCAACAAAGGGATACAACACCATAGGGTTCCTCGTCTTCGGGTAGTACGAGCATGAAGTTGTTGCAAGATGTCACCCAAGAGAGTGGGCACAGGATTCTGAGACATAAAGATCCTTATGGCAGTGACATTGATGAAGTTGTCAGGATTAGGAAACAGGACTAACCCATAGATTAGGAGAGCCAAGATGTCTTCATATGCCCTAAAGTCCAGGTCATTCCAGAAACTGTTAGCTTTACCAATCAGAAACTTGGCCAAGAAACCCTTAACTCCGCTTCTAGTCACCCAGTTGTCTGTTACCTCTTGATGGGTCAAAGGAAGAACTGCAGCAACATCCTCAAGCCTGAGGGTCTTTTCCCAACCAGTAAAGGGAGTCTGATCCAAGATAGGGATACCAAGCAAATCAGAGAACTCTTCCAGGGTAGGGACCAGCTGGAAGTCTTGAAAGGTGAAGCACTGGTACAGAGGGTCATAGAACTGGGTCAGAACACTCATCAACTGTTGATCCCGCTTTGCAGTGACTAAACTGAGAAGGGAACCATGCCTCTGAATGAAGGAAGTGAATTTGGAATTCTGCTAACCAACTCATCAAGCAACTCAGGTGAACGAACAAAGTTGAACTGGATAGTATTCCTTCGCACATGCATCATGATGTCCTACAAAACAGAGCAAAGGTGAAACCCTCTTGTCTTTGAAATGGTCAGTCCTTATGCAGGATGCATGCAATGCTCATGATGCTATGATGTTATGATAAAGCACACCACATATAGATACAAAGGCAAACATGGTAAGGCACACAAGTCACACAAGGCAAGCCCCTAAAGTTTAGGCCAGCATGAGGTCTAGGTACTACCCTCTTTCAGTTCGTTGGTTCATACCTGTCCTAATCAAAAGTAACCGGGTTCTTAGAGGATCCCAATATCATTGACTACCCTCAATCGGTCATAACTCCAGCATCGCAATCTTTTCTTGCGGCCAGAACCATCACGAGAGTTTAGCCTCAATGGGCGTAGCATACTGCTACAATTCTAAAGGCCAAGTTGTGTCAATTAAGGTTCTAAGGTTGTTGGTGCTTAATGACTCCTTAGAAGACCCATATTCTCCTCGTTGTGACACAAGGGATATCGGTACAGACCAAGGTGCCACACCAACGTAGCCACTGCTTCACCTGTGTCGGTCTACGCCGGACAGGTCCCTCACAGCTTATGCTACCTAAACAGGGTATCCCCAGATCCGGGTTAGGATCTATGTAACTTCCGATGCAACCCACAATAGTAAAGCAAGCAAAGAAGACAATTGAAAACACAGTGATCTTAGTCCTAAGGTACACCTCACTTTAAAAGAATCCCCAGCAGAGTCTCCAGTTCTGTGATCGGTGGATCTGGAACTGACTGTTTAACGCTGGTTCGCGAAATGTCGCGGTAAGCAAGAGTCGCCACCGTCTTTTATTTTCTCCAAATGGAAAGGACAAAAGCACAGAAAAATTCCTTATAGAGATTGCTCTCGGTTCGGGAGGTAGATTATAGAAAGGGAAGGTGTTAGCACCCTTTCTATCCATGGTTATCCATGGGCTCTTAGATACTTGCTCACTTGTGTTTTCAAAATTATTTGTTTGCTTTTCAACTGTGGGTTTTAAAAAGTTTCTTTAAAAATTTCAGTTCGACTCTTGTATCGGTCCTCAAGAGTGTTTGAAAAATTACTTTCGAAAGCTTTTTGAAAAGGTGTCGGTGTGAAAAGTATGTTTGAATTTTTGTTTCGAAATTAGAGCAAGTATCTAGAGTCGTCTACCTACCCTAAGGAATTCGTCTGTGTAGATGTCCTTTAAAGTAGTGCCATCCCACCATTGAGAGGTAGGTAGCACCACCGTTGGAGGTGTTCGGGTCAATTCGAGGTTCGGGACATGGTGATCACAAGAGCAATGGGAAGACACCTTAGAAGCTACCCTCATGCCAGGTTCCCGGATCATGAGGACTTACTAAGACATCCTCTACTCGACGATCACCTTTCGAGGCAAGGCAACAGTGAGGCGTACCCTAGGGGTGGTGTGTGATTTGTGTGTCATGTTCAGTTATTTTGTCTTATTCATGTCAAGGTGATCTACGCTTGTTTTTATTTTGTCCATACAGTCTTTCATGCTTTTGATTAACAGTTAAAATATTTGCGGGAAAGGTAAATTCTAAGCTATTACAAACGGCGCGGGTCCACATCGCCAAAATTAACCAGGACCCGATTTGACAGAAAATAAAGAAGTAAAAGTAAATAAAGAATTGGAAAGTGCGACAAATAATTACATAGCTTCGGGAGAGATACATAAGTATTATAATGAAATAAAATAAATACGCGAATTAATGAGAATTAAACGAAACGAGGGCGTTGGACCCTTTTGCAAAAATTAAATTAATAACGGAGTTAAAAAAGAAAGAACTTGTTTTTGTGTTTTTTAGTATTTTAGGAATTTAATGAGAAAAAGAAATAATTAAAATTAATATGAGATGCAAACCCTAATTCTATTTTATTTTAATTTATTAAGAAAAACATTAGAATTTAACCTAAATTAAACCTAATTTTTGTATGCAATTTAATTTATGAAAATAAATAAAATAAATAATATTATTGTGAAAAAGAAAAAATTAAAAGGAATAAAACATTTATTAAACCTAGTTCTATATTTTTTTAGATTTTTGTTATGAAAGGAATTAAAATTAAAACCCTAATTTAAACTAATTAATTTACATGCATTTATTTACAAGAAATATAAAAATAAAAATATTTTTTATCTTTTCTGATTTTTATGCATTTTTTATATTTTTGAAGAAATAATTAATTAAATCAAAACAATAAAGAAAATAAAATAATAATTGAAAATAAAACATAAGAAAAATATAGAGAATTGCAAACCAGGGGGGGTAGTAGTCCCCAAATAGGAGGTCTCTTGTTAGCAATTCAGGCCCATTTGACTGTGGCCTTATTGGACTTTTTTACTCACGTGCTGGCAAGTTGACTCAAGCGTAGGGTGCTCATCAATTCTCAGCCTTTGATCTGACCTCCAGGGGCACATGGATGGCTTGGTGGAGAAGGTGTATGGTGCGTCTGCAGCCTTGAAGCGCATGGGAATTGTTACTGAAAAATAATATGGAAACATGTAAGACCTGGGGCTCGAACCCAGGTCGTATGCATTGCCAACGTTCACACCTTGCCACTGGACCACTATCACGCGTTTGTTAAATAAATAAACAACAAATATAATAAAAGAAAACAATCCCTTAATGCCTTCAGCGCGCGAATTTTTGAACGAGCCTATCACGTTTCGCCACGACTTCGTCTTCTTCATGTTCCTGAAAACATAAAAGAACAGGCAACGGTTTTCATGACGTTTTCTTAGGCCGCTTTTGGGAAAATAGCGAATAGGTCTAGAGGGTCCATAAATTAGGCGCGATAGTGACTTCTTCTTCGTCCAGACTTGCTGATTACAACCATGGTACTCTTGAAGGCCAATTTTCCTTGGTTTCAAAATCCCCAATTGGAGGTCCTGTAAACCCTAAAACTCAAACATGGCATAATCGCGTGTAGCACATAAAAAGACAATTAAATGTATTGGTTAGCTTCAAAACTTCATAATGAACATGAATCAATGAATAAAATGCTATGAAAATGCTTAGATTTGAGAACACGATCATGAGTTTTTCATGGAATATTTGGAGTTCTGTATACCGATTCCTTGAGCTTTGATGAAGGTTTTTGATTGGAATACGTTCAGTGACCTCCAAGGAAGCTAATGGAACAAGAATTAGGTCTTGAATCGCCCTGGAAAGATGTTTTCAGAATTGACTTTTTTTGACAATTTTTCAAGTTTGGTTATGGCTTTCTTGAGCAGCTGTGCGTGTATTCTGATTAGGGTTGTGATCCTAGCATATGTAGTAGTGAATTAGGTCAAGAAAAATCAATTAAATCCATTGCATTCATTGATTTTGGAAATTTGATTTTCTAAGATTTTTTCATATCTTTTTCCATGTGTTTTTGGTTCAAAATCAAGCCAATCAACCCAAATCTTTCCATATTGGTACAAGCACGAAATCTTGAGGCTAAAACATGTATAAAAAGATTGGTTAGGTTAGGTTAAATATTTTTCACATATTTAATTGATTTAAGTGAATTATTATAAATAAAAATTCAAATAAATAAATAAAAAATGAGAAAATACTTCCCTTTGGGCCAAGTGGTCGTGCACATGCCATGGATGATGAATTGTGGAAGAAAAATGGGCCCATTAGCAATTTTAGGTCATTTGAATCAATGTTGACTTTTCAAAATATCCAAAAATTTCCCAACTTCTACAAGGCATAACTTGCTCAATTTTTAAGCTTTTCTCATGTTCTTGGACATTTTGGAAAGGCCTTTGAGTCCTATAACCAATGTCTTTGGTCCCATGTCATTTTGATTTACCAATCTCAAGTTATGGCCTTTGACTTAAAGTCCCTTTTTGTTGACTTTTGAAAATGACCTATAATGTTGAAATTGATAACTTTTTGTGAGAGCATTTCTTGGACTTGAAGTATGCAGATGAGTTGTAGGAAATGTCTTTCTCTTCAAAATGAGCTTTGGATGGGATTTTTCTGATAATCCATGTGAAAGTTATGCCCTGGTCAATTTCAGTTGACTTTTTCAGCTGTCCAAATAAGGAAACTTTTGCATCTTGATGATTTCTGAGCCAAATTTTGAGAATCATGATCAAGCATTGATCAAATGATGTTTGTGGCTTCAAAATGATATGTTGACCAAAAATTTGAACTTTTGACTGTCAAATGACCATTTTGCCCCTATAGTTGACTGTAGTGCAATTAGGGTTTTTGACTATGCAATTTTGTACTGAATACCTTGAAACTTGATATGAGGATACTTGACCATATTTGTAGGCATGTGAGACTTGATTGGCCCTTTGGAAACTTCATTTTCTTGACCAGAACACAAACCCTAATTTTGACTGCTTAGGAGACCTTTGCACTGTGCAACCCTTGGGGAGTTTTGTGACTTGGCTTGGCAATTTCTTGAAGAAAATGGGAGGGCAAATTTTGGGGTACAACAGTACCCATGAAAAGCAAACGGCAACATCTCGTGCCAGTCTTTGTATGTCACCATCATCTTCTGCACAATCTTCTTAATATTCTTATTAGCCGCTTCGACAACCCCATTCATCTTCGGTTGGTAGGGAGAAGAGTTGTGATGCTGTATCTTGAATTGCTCGCAGAGCTCGATGATTATCTTGTTGTTGAGATTGGTACCATTGTCCGTAATGATCCTCTCTGGTACACCGTATCGACAGATCAGATTGTGCCGAATAAACTGTGCCACGACGTTCTTGGTTACAGTAGCAAAGGAAGCTGCTTCAACCCATTTCGTAAAGTAATCAATTGCTACCAGGATGAAACGATGCCCGTTAGATGCTGTAGGTCTGATCTCGCTGATCATGTCAATGCCCCACATTGCAAAAGGCCAAGGTGCCGCCAAGATGTTCAGAGGAACAAGAGGTATGTGCACCTTATCAGCATAGACCTGGCACTTGTGACATGTCCGAGAATGTTGATAACAGTCAGCTTCCATTGTGGACCAATAATATCCTGCCCGGAGGATTTTCTTTGCCATGGTGTATCCACTGGAATGAGTCCCGAAAGTACCTTCATGTAACTCCGCCATGATCCTTTATGCTTCATTCTTATCCACACAATGCAGTAAGGTCGAATCATGGTTACGCTTGTAAAGGACGCCATTACTGATGAAGAACTTTGCTGCGAACCTCCTCAGAAACTTCTTGTTATTAACAGATGCTCCTTCGGGGTATTCCTGAGTTTCAAGATACCTCTTCACCTCATGATACCAGGGCTTATCTGCTACCTCTTCAGTCTCAATATCACAGCAATGTGTCGGTTCGTCCAATCTTTCAATGATAATCCGGGGAGCTTCGTTGTCCCAATTGACCTTGAACATTGAAGACATCGTAGCTAGCGCGTCCGCCAACTGATTCTCCTCTCTGGGGAAGTGTTCAAAGGTTATCTCCTCAAAATGGGGAAGCAACGTCAATACATACTCCTTGTAAGGAATAAGATTCGGGTGTTTTGTATCCCACTCGCCTTTGATCTGACTGATCACGAGAGCGGAATCTCCGAAGACACTCAGAAACTTAACCCTTAGGTCAATTGTTGCTCGAAGACCCATAATGCACGCTTCATACTCCGCCATATTGTTTGTGCAGTTGAAACATAGTCGGGCGGTAAATGGAGTATGAGAGCCTTTAGGAGATATGATCACAGCGCCAATGCCATTACCCAAAGCGTTGGAAGCTCCGTCAAAGTAAATAGACCATCGGGATCCTTCCTCAGGTCCTTCATCCGGTCCAGGTGTATCACAATCAGTTACCAACATGATATTCTCATCCGGGAATTCGAAGTTCATAGACTGGTAATCATCCACTGCCTGATGTGCCAAATGGTCGGCCAACACACTTCCCTTAATTGCCTTTTGGTTTGTGTATTGTATGTCATACTCAGTCAAGATCATCTGCCATCTTGCTATTCTTCCGGACAAGGCAGGCTTTTCGAAGATATACTTGATTGGATCCATCTTTGATATCAATAGAGTAGTGTGAGTCAACATATACTGTCTCAGCCGGCGAGTAGCCCATGCCAAAGCACAACAAGTTTTCTCGAGCAGTGAGTATCGAGTCTCACAGTCGGTAAACTTTTTGCTAAGGTAATAAATAGCATGCTCTTTTTGGCCAGACTCGTCATGCTGACCCATCACACACCCCATTGAGTTGTCGAGTATTGTCAAGTATAAGATCAAAGGTCTCCCTTCAAATGGAGGCATCAGAATAGGTGGCTCTTGGAGATACTCTTTGATCTTTTCGAAAGCGGCATGACATTCATCGTTCCAACGTACTACTTGATCTTTCTTCAGCAGCTTGGAGATTGGTTCACAAGTAGCAGTCCGGTGCGAGATGAATTGGGCAATGTAGTTTAGACGTTCCAGAAAGCCTCTGACTTCTTTCTCTGTTCTGGGAGCTGGCATTTCCTGTATAGCTTTCACCTTTGCAGGATCTAATTGAATACCTTTGTCGCTTACGACGAAGCCCAGTAGCTTACTAGACCTCACCCCGAAGGTGCATTTGTTCGGGTTTAACCTCAGCTTGTACAACTTCAGCCTGTCAAACAGCTTCTGCAGATGGTCAAGGTGTTCTTCCTCAATCTGGGACCTTGCAATCATATCGTCGACGTATACTTCAATCTCATGATGGATCATGTCATGAAACAAAGCAACCATGGCACGCTGATACGTTGCCCCAACATTTTTCAGTCCAAAAGGCATGACCTTGTAGCAAAAGGTACCCCACTAAGTAACAAAGGTCGTCTTCTCCATGTCTTCGGGAGCCATTTTAATCTGGTTATAACCGGAGAAACCATCCATAAAGGAGAATACCTTATGCTGAGCAGTGTTGTCAAAACCAGAACGTCGATATGAGGTAGAGGAAAATCATCCTTGGGGCTTGCCCTGTTCAAATCCCTGTAGTCGACACACATTCGAACCTTACCATCCTTCTTCGGTACAAGAACCACATTGGCCACCCACTGAGGGTAAGAAGTAACTGCTAGAAAACCGGTGTCAAACTGTTTCATAACTTCAACCTTGATTTTCTCAGACATCTCTGGGCGCATTCGACAGACCTTCTGTTTCACTGGAGGGTAGTCTTCCTTGGTAGGCAGGCGATGAACCACAATATCAGTGTCCAAACCAGGCATATCTTCGTAAGACCAAGCAAAGATCTCAAAATAATCACACAACATCTGAATCAACCGTTGCTTCACACTAAGCTCCAGATTTGCACCGATCTTGACTTCCTTCTTGTCTGTCTCCGTACCCAGATTCACTGTTTCAACTGGCTCTTCGTGCGATTGTATAACCCTCTCTTCTTGAAGTAACAGTCTTGCAAGTTCACCAGGCACTTCGCAATCATCTTCACCTTCGTCTTCGGCTAAGTTGATCGGACTTTCAAAGTCATAACTGGTAGTAGCAAAGTCGTTACCAGTGAGATCCATAGTGGATGTGGACCTGTATATATGAGTGTGTGTAAAATAGCTGTTTTTCAATATATAATAAAGAAAAACAAGGAGCGCAAAATTTGAAATGCAAGAAAATGTCCAATGCTTTTATTAATGATATATGTAGATGATACACAAAAGCCCTCACAAATGAAGCCACAGTACCCTGGGTAAGACACCGGGCCATAAAGTTTAAAACATTGTCTGTTACAAATTCAAAACAAAAGGTTTCATTACTGGGTGATAACAGAAACGGGCATAGAATCCTTCGCTGTCCAGTTGCTTAATCCATCGTTGGAAATTGGGTAGATCCAGCTGTCAATGTCAAACTCTTCATCATCGTCGTCCCCGATAGCATTCACCCTTGCCACTTGTTTAGGCTTCTCTAGTGCTCCGAACTCGATCTCCTTAGCATCAATTAAGTCTTGTACCTTGTTCTTTAAAACCCAACAATCATCTGTATTATGCCCCGGGCTATCAGAGTGAAAAGCACAACGGGCATTAGGGTTATACTTCAGTGATGTTGTATTTGGATTCTTCGGAGCTTCCTTTGGAATCACCAGATTGGTCTTCAGCAACTATGGCAGAATCTGAGACAAAGTCATGCTGAGACGGGTGAATTGCCTTCGAGGTCTCTCGTCCTTCTGTTGATTGTTATGCTGAGGAGCACCATCAGGCTTTGAAATAACAATCGCATTAACAGCTTGGCGGTGTTCAGGTCTATTCTGTCTCCTCGAACTGTAGACAGCACTGGACTCTTTCTTAAAGGGATTTTTCTCGGTGCTTGCTGAGGCACCCTTATGTATCTTACCAGCCTTAATACCAGCCTCAATCCTCTCACCGGTCAAAATGAGCTCTGTAAACCCAGACGAAGAGCTTCCAATTAAGTGGTTGAAAAATGGACCAGACAGGGTCCCTAGAAACATATCAACAAGCTCCCGATCAGCCAAGGGTGGTTGTACTCTTCCGGTGAGGTCCCTCCACTTCTGAGCATAATCTTTGAATCCTTCACCCGTTCCCATTGACATACCCTGGAGTTGAGTACGCGTGGGAGCAAGGTCGGAGTTGTATTGATACTGCCTGTAGAAAGCAGTAGCCAAATCTTCCCAACTGCGGATACTGGCTCCGTCTAACTGATAAAACCACTCAAGCTGAGTCCCTGAGAGACTATCTTGAAAGAAATGGATCCATAGGTTTTTATCAGCGGTGTACGGCTGAATCTTCCTTACATATGACCGGAGGTGCAGCTCCGGATAAGAAACTCTGTCATACTTAGCAAAGGTTGGTGCCTTGAACTTGTGGGGAATCACTACCCCAGATGATAGACCCAGATCACCAAAATCCAGACCAGGCACCTTCTGAACTTCCATAGCACTCAACCGGTCTTCCAGTTGCTTGTATCTATCCTCAACTGGAGGATACTGTTCTTCATCGAAGTCCGTCTCATTGTCGGAGACCACAGGGCTAGGAGCCCTCCTTTCCTCTTGACTATCTTTCCCTCCAGATGAGGTGGTCAGATCAACTTCATTCTATAGCCTGTTTCCAAACCTGTGCCCTGTGTTGAACAGGATTGTCCTCTTCTTCTCCTTCTTCTTCTCTTTCAGAATCAGGGTCTTCAGATCTTGCTGACCCTTAGCTAGATTCATGAACAACTCTTGGAACTGGGAATTCTGGGCCTGGAGGGCCTTGATGGCTTGCTCAGTTGAAGGTTCAACAGACATGATGAGTGCTGAAATAAACAACGAAGAAGGTAAGAGACCTGTAATGGGTACCTGTTATGGAGTGCATGGGATGAAATGCGTATGACATGATTTAAAAGACAATCGAGAGATTCAAATTTGTAAACCAGAGAGGAAACACACTTTATTAGATAAACTTTGAAATTCAAATTGTTCAATTGATGCCATTCAGGCGTTACAAGAAAGGAAATACTGAAAAGTAAACAAAAACAGGAAAGGAAATAATCCAAGGACAATCAGTGCTCTCATGGTCTCTTCTTGTCAGTGCAGACATAATCATTAAGAATCCGCTCGTTCTCCAATAGGGATGTCAGTTTGGACCTGTTAATGGGGATCCCCGCGGGGAACGCCCCGTTCGGGGCCCCAAAGATGGGGAATTTTCCCCCGTGGGGGCGGGGATGGGGAGAAAAATTCCCCCAAGAGCATTTCGGGGACGGGGACGGGGAATACACCCCCCGCCCCGCGGGGACCCCGCCCCGCCTATTATTTTAATATAGTTAATTTAATATATATATTTTAGATTAGGTTTTTTAGTCATTTCCTTTATGTTTATTTATAAAAATAAATAAATAAATATTCATGTATTTATTAAGAGAGAGAAATGTAAATATTAGACCCTAAAAAAGTTGAAGCGTTTCATTTTCTTCTGCCAGACATTTAGAGTCTCACACGTTAGACTCCTTTTTTTCTTCTCCAGTCAAATCTCCATTCATCTTCCTCTTCCAATTCCATCTTCTCTATTTGGTGTGCTTCCATTATTCACAGCTCTTACAATTTCATCAATAAGGTTTGATTTTCATAAATTTGTTCATGTAATTATTTATAGGAAAAAATAGATTATTTCTCTTTGATTCTCATAAATCTGTTTATATTATTGTTTATAGAAAAAAGTAGATTGTTTCTCCTTGATTCTCATAAACCTGTTCATGTAATTGCTTATAGGAAAAGTTGATTATTTTGATTAAATTTAAATTAAATTGTTTAGAAATTTTAGAGTTATCAAATCATTTGCATATTAAAAAAATATAAAATAATCAAAAAATTACTCATTTTTATCTCCTTTTAAATATTTTTGTGTTCATTTTTTATCTATACTATGCATTTGTAATTAAAATAATGTCGTCAGTTTTTCCTTAAAAAATATTAAAATATACTTTTCCTATTTTTTTATTAATATATCACACTATAATTTAATTTTCTATATTAAACAAAAAAATATTACTTTTTAAATGAATCAATATATCATGCTATCACGGTATCACCCATAAAAAAAACCAAATATCTTATATTTCTAATTATTAATGAAATAATAACATATAAACAATAATATATCATGCTATCACCCATAAAAAAAAATATATCTTATATTTCTAATTATAAAACCAAAGCCATTAAGTGAAATAATAACATATAACTTTTTACACGAGTAAATATATCATGTATATAGGTAAATAAATGTATTCTCAATGTATATAATTAATATATATTATTCTCAATGTATATAATTAATAACATAATAAATATGTGAATTCTTTGTGCTTTTTATTTTTATAGAAAATATAAATATTTTAAAAAAATAAAATATTAATGAATAAATGTAGGATCTATGGGGATCCCCGCAGGGAACGGGGATGGGGATAGAAATTCCCCCGTGACGGAGATCGGGGACGGGGACGGGGCATGAATTTGATGGCGGGGAAAAAGATGGGGAAGTGTCCCCCCGGCCCCGCCCCGCCCCATTGACATCCCTATTCTCCAACTGTCTAGTCAACTTCTTGATCTTCTGCTCTTGCTCGTTGAACTTCTCTTGGTAAGAATCCCGTTCCTCTCTCAGTTGCATCCAAGACCTTTTCAGTGCCCCAATGTCAGTGGGCATATGAGGATGGAGGATGGTTGGAAGAACCCCTTCTTCATTAGCAACTTCATAAGGCATACCCAGCTTTTGGGCACAGATGTGAACCCATCTGAGATATGGCTCCATTGGAAGAGAAGTCTTTGGGCCCAGCTCGTGTGGATCATATTGGTGAACTCTATCCCAAGCCCTTATGAATCTGCGGCGTTACTCGTTGCTATCCCCTTGAAAATCAAAAATGATACTAGGCATTAGCAGCTCATGAGGTCCTTCTCTTCTGGCTCTCCCGAACTGACGTAGAGCTAAGCATGTGTTGTAAGAAATTCCTCCACAGGTTCCTATCAGTGGAACATTAGGGTACTCCCCACAACGATCAATGATAGCCACCTCATCCATGCCCTTGAGAGTCCAAATGATGTCATTATGCGAGAGAGACATAACCCTATAAGCCCAGCCCATGCCTTCTTTGTTCTTCAGCACTGACTTGGGAAGGTGCGAAATAAACCACCTTGCCAATAACGGAGCACAGCACATCAAGGTTCCCCGCTTTCGGGCAGTACGAGCATAAAGCTGATAAAGGATGTCACCCAAGAGAGTGGGTACAGGATTGCGAGAGATGAAGATTTTCACCGCATTCACATCAACAAAAGAGTCAGGGTTCAGAAACAATACCAAGCCGTATATCAGAAGAGCCAGAATATCCTCGAATGCCTTGAAGTCTAGACTATCCCAGAAATAGTTAGCCTTACCAACCAAGAACTTAGTCAGAAAGCCCTTTGCTCCACTTCTAGTCTCCCAATTAGCCATTACTTCTTCTTTTGTCAAATGAAGGGTTGCAGCAATCTCTTCGGGCCTAAGGATCTTCTCCCAACCAGTAAACGGGGTCTGCTCCAGAATAGAGATACCGAGCAGATCAGAAAACTCCTCTAGGGTGGGAACCAACTGATAGTCTTGAAAAGTAAAGCAATGGTACAGTGGATCATAGAATTGGACCAAAACACTCATCATCTGCTCGTCCAATTTGGAGATGACCAAACTGAGAAGATAACCATGTCTCCTGAGGAAGGAAGTAGTATCAGGCATCTTTGCAATCATCTCTTTAAGAAAGGTGGGAACCTGAACAAAGTTGATCCAGATGGTATTCTTACGCATGGGCATCATGATGACCTACAAAACAGAACAAAGATGAATCCCTCCTGTCTTTGAAATAGGTTAGTCCAATGCAAGATGTATGCAATGTTATGATGTCACGATGTCATGATAGAAAGCACACCTCAAGTATCCACAAATAGCAAACATGGTAAAGGCACACAAGTCACACAGAGAGCCCTTAGATTTCAGGCTGGCAAGGAGCTTAGGTACTACCCTCTTTAAGTTCAGTTGGTTTAAACCTGTCCTAAAAATAGTAACCGGGTTCTAGAGGATCTCAATATCACTGACTACCCTCAATCGGTCATAATTCGAGTTTAGCAACCTTTTCTTGCGGCCGAAATCATCGCGAGAGTTTAGTCTCAATGAGTGTAGCATACTGCTACTGTTCTATGGCCAAGTTGGTCAATTTAAAGGTTCTAAGGTCAGTTGGTGCTTAATGACCCCTTAGAAGACCCATATTCTCCTCATTCCAACACAAGGGATATCGGTACAGACTAAAGTGCCACACCAATATAGCTACTGCTTCAACCGTGTCGGTCTACGTCGAACAGTTCCCTCACAGTTTATTTCTACTTACCTAAAGAGTATCCCTCAGATCCAGGTTAGGATCTATAGTAACTCCAATACAAGCCCACAAATATAAATCATACAAAGCAAACAATTGAAAACACAATGATCTAATCCTAAGGTACACCCCACTTATAATACTCCCCAGCAAAGTCGCCAGTTCTGTGATACGGTGAGAGAGAACTGACTGTTTTTGGAATGCTGGTTCGCGTTTTGCGTTTGTTTTCACAAAATGTCGCGGTAAGCAAGAGTCACCACCGACTTTTATTTTATCCAACAAGGAAAGGAAAAAAGCACAGAAAAATTCCTTTTTCGAGATATTTCTCGGGTTCGGGGGGTAGATTATAGAAAGGGAAGGTGTTAGCACCCTTTCTATCTGTGGTTATCCACGGGATCTTAGGTACTTGCTCATAGTGTTTTCAAAATTGCTTTTCTTTGTGTTTGTGGGTTTGAAAAGAGTTTTTGTTTGAAAGGTGTAAGTGCGAAAAGTTTTGTTTTGTTTTGAGAGAGCAAGTACTTAAGAACCATCTACCTACTCGAAAAAAGGAATCGTTCTATGCTATATTTCTTTAGACAATGTTATCCCACTATTGAGGAGTAGGTAGCACTGTCGTTGGAGTTTAAGGGTCAATCCGATTAAGGGACGTGTGGTCACTAAAGCAATGTTAGGACGCCTTAGAGGTAACCCTAATGTCTTAGATCATCTTTCCGAGGCAACCGTTTCGAGGCAACTTTGATCTTTGGACAAGAAGGCGGCCTCTAAAACTTCCTATACTCAATGACCATGTTCGAAGGCAACCAAGCGAGGTGTACCCTAAGAGTGCGCATGTGCGAGTGTGTTATTTCAGTTATATTATCTTTGTACATGTCATGGGTGAGCTATGTTGATTTTAAGTTCATACATTTGATCTTGTCATGCATTCCCTATTACCAAACATCTAACAGTTTATAGATTGTGGAAATTAAATTGCGGAAATTAAATCTAAACTATTACAAGGCGTCAGGTATTTACATCGCCAAAAACAACCCTTTAATTTAAAATGCAGAAAGTAAATAAAGCGGTAAAATAATTTAAAGTCCTAATTAAAGCTATTACATGCCGGGAAACAATTACATCAATATCATAAATGGATCGCGCGCGAAAAATTAAATCGAATGTATTTTTTAGGGTTTTGACCCTTTTTTGAAAGAAAGCATTTTTTTTGGTTATTTTTGAATTAAAAGAAATTAAATTAAATTAACAATTAAATTAAATTTAATTAATTAATTAAAAAAGATTTTTTTTTGGATTTTTGGATATTTAAAGAAATAAAATAAATTTCATTTAAAGTTAGTAAAACCTAATTATCTACGTTAATTTTAAATATTGCAAAAATATTAAAAGTTAGTCTCTAATTAAACTAAATTAATTGAGTTAGTATTTATTTACAAAAATAAAAGATGAATTTAATTTTAATAAATAAAATATATTTTTTTAGTTTTTGATTTTACGAGGAAAAGATTTTAATTGGTTAATTAAATAATAAATAATAAAACAAAAACAATTAAATAAATAGATTAAAAAAAAGTAAGAAATAGAAATAACCCAGGGGGGTTCGGGCCTAATTTGGAGGTGAAATCAGCAATTCAGAGGCCCAAACGTGCAAGCCTGCATTGACTTTTCTGATCCAGTGGGCGTCCATTGAATTGAGCATAGGATGGACATCATCTTTGGACCACCAGATCTGGCCTGGGGCCATCTGGCAAGCATCTGAAGGAGGGACTATGGTATGCTACGCCTTTGATACTGCATGGAATTACTTAGCTGAAAAATGCAACAAATAATATGGGGACCTGGGATTCTAACACAGGTCCCATTGGACTTTGAACGCTCGCATGGCCACTGCGCCACTATGCTTTTATTGTTAGTATAATAGATAATGAGTATTATATGGGAAAACAACTATTATGCCTGAAATAAAAAAAATAAGCGCGAAATATTTGAACCAACGAATGGGGAGGGGGCACGTAATCATCTTCTTCGCCCAGCCCTGGTTATTTACCTGCGGATTTTCATCCGTAGCTAAATCCCTAGGTCAATCCTAAACAACGTTCTAGGCCATGAAAACTCAAGCCACGACCACAGTCTGAAGAAGTGAAAAACACAAGAAGGGGGGTTGAATTGTAAAACTTGAAATCAAATGCAGACAACACGTTATTTTTATCCTGGTTTGTTTGATCTCAAACTACTCCAGTCCACCAGTCAAGGTGATTTCGCCTCTCTCCAACGAGGTCTTAATCCACTATATTCAACTGAATATTACAACTGCTTTAACAACTGCTAAAGCCTTCTTGAGTCTAAACCACATACCGGTTTCTCAAGGAAATTCTTTCTTACAGATAAATGAATACTATGTGTGTTGAATGTTTTCTACAAAAACTTTATATCACAACTGTGATAATACACACATTAAGCTTATGTGAAACTAGGATGCTATAACTATAGAGTAAGCAATTTGAGAGATATAGCAAGCTGTATGAGTGAGGATGAAGATGATTTGCTTTAGGCGTGTAAAGAGTTGTAGAGCATTAGCCAATTCATTTCTCACTGACTTGTTTATATAGCCTTGGAAAAGATACGTTGTAGTCAATTATTCCATTTCAATGCCCATTACGTTCTTTCCATATTGAGAAGATCTTTGTCATGGAATAAAGTCGTTGGTAATAAAGTGTCTTGAATGCACAGTACCGTTGTCAATTCAGTGTGTTATTGGCTTTGGCTTATTCTGACGCTTCTAGGTGCTGATGATATTGTTTTGGTCTTGATCAGAGTTTAGAGTATGTTAAGCACAGATCTGTTCATCAAGCTTCAGCGTAAGCACATGCTTTGATCTTCTGATGATGGCATATGATATTTCATCTTCTGATGCTGGCATATGATATTTCATCTTCTGATGCTGATGTTGACATTCTTATGCTGATATCCATCAGAGTTTCTGTAAATGCACAATATAATTTTTAGGTAGCATATATGTCTCATATGAATTATACAATTTATTTAATCTTGCATTTTGTTATCATTAAAACTTTAACTTAGGGTAGTAGATTCAAACTTTGTTCTAACAATCTCCCCCTTTTTGATGATGACAAAAACCAGATTTTTTTCAATTGAAATTTAAAGAAAAAGTATCAGAGATAACCAAATAATAAATTGTATCAGAGATAAACAGAAAGGTATCAAAGATAAGAAGATAGGGAATAAAAAGGTATTAGAGTTATGATCAGAAAAACTCTCCCTGAGTTTATTACTTCCCTTTAATTCCATGAGTCCTTTAGCATCAAATCTTTATTGAACTTTCTTTGAGCATCAGATCTTTCCTTTACCAGAGCAGAGCTTCAGCGTATTAGGGTTCATCAGATTCTTGTACCTGTAAGCTTATGCAGAACAAAGAAACATTCAAGTATATCAGAGTGTTAGAATGTTTGAGACTTTTGTCTCAGTAATCCGTTATTGAAAACTATCATTCTTTCTCCCCCTTTTTGTCAGCAATCAAAAAGTGCAAATAATTGAAGTTAAAAATGATCAGTGCAGAAAAACGATTGTATTCAGTTCAGAGCTCAGAAAATATTACAGATAACATGTAAAGAAAACAATGAAAACATCAAGAAACAAAATCTAAGGAGGGGGTGGAAGGCGTGTGAACATAGCTTCTAGCATGTTCTTAATCTGATCAGTGGTTTCCTTCTGCTGATGCACCATGCTGGCTACTGAGTCAATCTTACTATCCTGAACATCCATCCTTTCCTTCATTCGTTGATCATTCTCTCCTGCAGTCGAAGATCATTTTGCTTCAGCTCTTCAAGAGTCTGCCTGTCCAATGCAGCTTGAGAGGTGTCAGAATCAGGATGCTTCTGAGAGCTTTCTGCAATAACTTCTTCTTGACTTAAATCTTCAGCTGGAATCGTCTGTTCTTCTGCTGGTTGAACTGTTGAAGCTGGACACTTTTCAGACCAAGGCTCACTGTCCAGATGAAGAACTTCATCCTTCAGCAGCTGACTCAAAACTGGACCTTCAATTTCTTTCAGCAGATTGCTGAAGTTCTGTTGAGCCTGTCCATAGCTTTGGTCCTGCAACTTAAAGGTTTCAGTGCATACCCATCTTATGAAGAGTGTCCAGAGGTGGTCTGAAACAGCGGGATCAATCACTTCTAGACTAGCCTGTTTTAGAGAAGAAATCCACTTTTGCATATCTGTTTCAAATTCAAGATGCTAGAACCAACATCTGGTTGTTTGGGTTTGGGAATGGCAGTTTTATTGATAATGGCAGCAAGGCGTTCAAGGACTGTTAGATCAATGAAGGTCTTGATGTGGTCATCTGGATTTTGCTTGGGTGAGGGAGTAGGAGAATCAGGAATGATTATTGGACTAGATGGGGTATTAGGTGGAGTAATTTCTGGTGAGGATGGTAGTTGAGGGATATTAACAGTGGTACCACCAGGAAATTGCATGGCTAAGGGTCGTGGTTCAGAGGATTCAGATGATTGAGGTTCAGGGGATTGAGCCTCAGAGTGTTGAGACTCAGGTTGTGGAGATGATTCGTGTTGAGGTGAAGGTGGATTAAGTTCTGGTTGTGGAGATTGAGGTTGTGGAATTTCTGGTTCTGGTGAGTGTGGATCTTCTGGTATTGGTGAAAGTGTAGTTTCTGGTTGTGGTGAGTGGGGAGTTTCTGGTTGAGGATTTGGATTTTCTGTATGGGGAGCGGAAGAGTGTTGATCTGTTTCAGAAAGAACTTCTTCAAGTTCTGGTTTTGTTGAGGTTGTAGGTTTTGGATTATGAGGTTTGGCGCGGGATCTTCTGAGGGTTAATGACTCAAAAGGGTCAAACTTAGGTTCAGTATCATCAATGGTTGGAATGGGAATTGGGATTTCAAATGAAGCTGGGGTTGGAATAAATGTTGGAACAGTAGATGAATTTAAAATATTAACAGAAGACAGATTACCTCTCTTCTTTGGGGTCTGCTGAGACGATCCTTCTGATACAGCCTTTCTCTTCTTAGTCTTCTTCAGAGTAACCTCTGGTGTTTGCTGGTGCAGATCTTTAATGTTCAGATCAGGATCTGTGCCATCAGCTTTACAAGCATCCAAGTATCTGAGAACAATGACTGGTTTAGAGTCAATCTCAGAGAATATAGGAAAGTTGTCCAGAGGGACTCTTCTGCTGGTGATTTCAGCATGAGGAGTGACGCTGGGCTCCTTCCTTATGTTCTCTATCAGCTTCATCTTCTTCAGATTCTTGGCATTCAGCTGCTTGCCAACAGAAGGTTCTAGAGAGCTTATTTCCCGTGCCTCTGTCAAGTGTTCAATCAGCCTATTCTCCGTTACAATATCTGATATCAATTTGCCGAAGGGTATCCAATCCCTTTTAGTCCTTTCTTCTTCTCTCGTTTCCTTGACGCTTGTCTTCAGATGATTGAACAGAAGATGAGCTAGGTTGATCTTGGACTTCTTTGCAATAAAATAAATCAGAAATTGCTGATCTATGTTTATATAGTCAGGAGAGCTTGTAGGCTTCCTGTGGTTGAAGCAGCCCAGAATAATCTTTGCCCAAATTTTGTGCTGATCTTTCAAATCTCTTATTTTGCTGGAGGGAACCCCATGTGTGAAAATATCTCTTGCAATTAGGGCAGAGTTTGCACATCTATCTGCCATGTCAATACAACGAATACCACCACCATTGTATCCAATCATCCTTGCAATGTGATCTTCAGTAATCACAATCTTCTTTCCCATGATATACGAAGTAACCTGATGAGTTGAGGAAGACGCATGTATCCATAATTCTTTAACCAAAATTGGGAACGTTGGACCCACCAACCTATCAAAGTACCTTTCCCAACCTTGTGCCTTAATTTCTTCAGACAAATCAAAGCCATTTTCCTTCAAATTGTTGAAATCTACTATCAATTCTGACAGAACTTCCAAGTTCTTGACCGGAGTGAGGAGCGTTCTGAAAGGAATCTAATACTGTTCAGAAGAAGCATCTTGCTGAGAACCTGCAGATGGAGTGCTAGAGGATTCCATGTTCACACAAGGGTTTTTGAGAAAAAGCTTGAAAAGGGTTTCTTTGAGAAAAAAAGATGAACACACAGCAAGAACACATAAATATTTTGAAGATTGTAAGTGACGGTAAAAAGTGAATGAATGATGTTAAGGCGTTTAAATAGGTTTCAAAAAATGTTTTGAAAACATAAACGTTTTAAGAGAGAGAATTAAATCATGATTACTCGCATTTAATGTTGGCTGATTTTAGGGGATTTAGAAAGATATTTGGAACGGTTACCCATGACATGTGTCTCAATGCATCTAATCAGCGCTTTGCCTTCTCAGAAGCGTGCGCACATGTTCTGCCTTAGGAATTAGCTGATGACTGGATGACACTTGTTTGATTTAGTGAACAACACATCTATCCTTGAAATGAAACGCTCAGATCTTTATGGATAGAATCTGATACAATCTGCATGTCTAAATTTCTGAAAGAAGATTGATCAGTAGTTCACAGTAAAATAAAACAAATTCTGAAGGTTAATATATAAAATTAAAACATTTTCACTCTGGGCAGAGCTTCATACTGAGATGTTTCAGAATGAAGTTGAACCTATCTTCAGAAAGTGGTTTTGTGAAAATATCAGCCCATTGATGGTCTGTATCAATAAATTTTAAGTTTAAAATGCCTTTTTGAATATAGTCCCTAATGAAATGATGTTTTATTTATATATGCTTAGCCCTAGAATGCAAAATTGGATTTTTACTTAAGCAAATGGCAGAAGTGTTGCCACAGAGTATAGGAATGTTACTCTCAAATATCTGGAAGTCTTCAAGCTGACTTTTCATCTAGAGCATTTGTATGTTGCATCCTGCTGCTGCTATGTATTCAACTTCTGCTGTTGATAGCGCAATTGTGGATTGCCTTTTGCTGGACCAAGAGATCAGATTTTCTCCCAGAAACTGGCAGCTTCCACAAGTACTTTTACGCTCTACTCTGTCTCCAGCAAAGTCAGCATCACAGTAACCTACTAAGCTGTAATCACTAGATTTTCTATAAAATAAACCCAGATTAGTAGTACCTTTCAGATACTTGAAAATTCGCTTAACAACTGTTAAGTGAGATTCTCTAGGATCTGATTGGAATCTGTCGCAAATGCATACACTGAATAAAATATCAGGCCTTGAAGCCGTCATATAAAGAAGAGAACCAATCATACCTCTATAGATCTTCTGTTCTACCTTTTTGCTTACCTCTTCTCTTTCCAGAATGCACGTGGGATGCATTGGAATCTTTGATGACTTACATTCTGAGAGATCAAATTTCTTCAAAAGTTCTCTGACATATTTGCTCTGATGAATGTAAGTTCCCTCTGGAGTTTGATTGATCTGAATTCCCAAAAAGAATTTCAGTTCCCCCATGAGGCTCATCTCAAATTCTGCCTGCATACACTTAGCAAATTTTCTTCCAAGAGAAGGATTAGTAGATCCAAATATAATATCGTCAACATAAATCTGACACACTAAGATGTCATTCTTAATTGTCTTACAGAATAAGGTTGTGTCCACTTTCCCTCTGGTGAATTCCTTTTCTAACAGAAAGTTACTTAGTCTTTCATACCAAGCTCTGGGAGCTTGTTTCAGACCATACAGTGACTTCTTTAGTTTGAAACATACTCTGGATTTTTTGTACTTTCAAAACCAGGGGGTTGGTGCACATAAACCTCTTCTTCTATATAGCCATTTAAGAATGCACTCTTGACATCCATCTGATATAGAGTGATGCCTTTATTAACAGCAAAAGAAATTAAAAGTCTGATAGATTCTAACCTGGCGATTGGAGCAAAGGTTTCTGTATAGTCTATCCCCTCTTGCTGACTATAACCTTGTGCTACCAGTCATGCTTTGTTTCTGATGACTTCACCTTGTTCGTTCAGTTTGTTTCTGAACACCCATTTTGTTCCAATGACGTTGAATCCTTTTGGTCTGGGAACTAGATCCCACACGTCATTTTTGGTGAATTGATTCAGCTCTTCTTGCATTGCTAGAATCCAGTCGTTGTCCAGAAGTGCTTCATCAATTGAAGAAGGTTCAATCAGAGAAACAAGTCCCATGAGGAATTCTTCAGAGTTTCTGAAGCTGGCTCTTGTTCTGATTGGATCTTCCTTTCTTCCTAAGATTGTTTCTTCTGGGTGATCCATGCTGCTTCTGGGTAGTCTTTTCTGAGGTTGATCAACAGATGTTGCTGGATTGCTCGCAGTGCCTCTTTCTGATGTTGAAGGAGTGTCTTTGTTGAGAGCTTCTGATGACTTGTCTTCAGAACCTGTGAATTCAACTTCCATACCTGCAAAGACTTCATTCTGCTTTGACTTTTCAGAGTCAAGCTTATCATCAAAACGAACACTAATTGATTCTTCCACAATCTGTGTTTCTGTATTGTATACTCTGTACCCTCTTGAGCGTTCAGAGTATCCTAACATAATACACTTCTGTGCTTTAGAGTCAAACTTGTTCAAATAATTGTTTGTATTTAACATAAAACAAGTACATCCAAATGGATGAAAATATGAAATGTTGGGCTTTCTGTTCTTCCACAATTCATATCGAGTCTTTTCCAGAATAGGTCTTATGGAGATTCTATTCTGAATGTAGCACGTTGTGTTTATTGCCTCTGCCCAGAAGATCTTAGCAACGTTTGTCTCATTGATCATGGTTCTGGCCATTTCTTGCAATGTTCTGTTCTTTCGTTCTACAACTCCATTTTGCTGGGGAGTTCTAGGACAAGAGAAATCATGCAGAATGCCTCTGTCATTAAAGAATGACTCAAAATCTTTGTTTTCAAATTCTCCACCATGATCACTTCTGACTTTAACGGTTCTAAGATCCTTTTCATTCTGAACTTGGTTACAGAAGGTGACAAACACAAAGTGTGACTCGTCCTTGTGTCTTAAGAACTTTACCCATGTCCATCTGCTATAGTCATCTACGATTACTAACCCGTACTTCTTGCCACTGACTGAAGCCGTTTTAACTGGTCCAAATAAGTCAATGTGCAAAAGTTCTAATGGCTTAGAGGTGGAAACAACGTTTTTAGATTTGAAAGTAGGTTTTGCAAACTTGCCTTTCTGACATGCTTCAAACAGAGCATCTTAATTGAACTTCAGATTAGGAAGTCCTCTGACCAGATTGAGTTTGTTAATCTGAGATATTCTTCTCATACTAACATGCCCCAATCTTCTGTGCCAGATCCATTGCTCGTTGTTAACACACATAAGACACTTTACATTCTGACTTTTCAGTTCAGAAAGATTGATTTTATAAATGTTGTTTTTCCTCTTTCCATTAAATAGGATAGTCCCATCTTTCTGACTAACAGTTTTACATGATTTTTGATTAAAGATTATATCATAATCGTTATCACTTAATTGACTTATGGATAACAGATTATGCATTAATCCATCTACTAATAGAACATTATTTATAGAGGGAAGATTTCCATTACCTACTGTTCCAGAGCCAATGATCTTTCCCCTCTGATTGCCGCCAAAGCCTACGTGACCTCCAGGCTTAAGTTCCAGGCTTTGGAACATATGCCTTCTTCCCGTCATGTGTCGTGAGCAGCCAGAGTCCAGGTACCATGACTGGTGTTTCTGATTTGCTGCTAAAGATATCTGCAACATGTATTATTTTATCCTTAGGTACCCATATTTTCTTGGGTCCTGATTTGTTAGCTTTACCAAAACTCTGGTTGAATTTTGGTTTCACAGAATAATTACTACTAGTATATTTAATGTCATGTGTGTGACCATACACAAATTGTGAATTCAGAGGAGTGCGTTTAATAATTAGATCCATGGCATTCTTTGGTGTAGGTACCTTACCTTGGTATCCTATTCCCTTTCTGCCGTTTCTGCTAACTCCATAGATCATTGAAGCCATTTTGCTTCTATCTATGCTTTTAGCAAGGAAATTCTGAAAGCTGTGATCATACTCCTTGATGATCTCATCAGCGCTGCTGGGAGTTTCAGAAATTGTTTCCTTCTGAGAGTTTTGTAAAAGATTTTCTAATTTTGAAATTTTATTTTTCAACTCAGAATTTTCCAATTTGAGACTCTCAATTTTATAAGAGTCAGAATCAAGATTCCTTTTCAGGTTTCTGAATTTAACTTTGATCTGCTGATATCTTTCCAGAATTTCGTTAAGGCTTTCAGCAAGTTCAGCCTTAGTAAAATTAATTGCAAAGTAAGGGAATACCTCTTCGGTGTCTGATTCAGAGTCTGATTCAGAAGCTTCACTGTCTTCTGATATGTTAGCCATGAGAGCTATGTTTGCTCTCTCATCATCTGATTCTAAGTCAGCTTTGGACGAGTCAGAGTCATCCCATGTAGCCATGAGACTCTTCTTCTTTTCCCTTCCAAACTTCTTTTTGGGCTTTTCCCTCTGAAGCTTTGGACAATCACTCTTGTAGTGTCCTTGCTCGTTGCATTCATAGCAGATGATGTCCTTGGTGTTTGGATTTCTGCTTCCTGAAGATCCTTCAGATCTTCTGTATCCAGAGGAGGAGTCTGACCTTCTGTATCTGGAGGAGGACTCATTCTGATCGGATCTTCTGGTATTCCTGAACTTTCTTTGCCTCTGCTTCCATAGTTGGTTCACTCTTCTAGAGAGGAGGGAAAGTTCGTCTTCTTCTGATGAGGACCCATCAGAGGTTTCTTCAACAGCCTGCAAAACTTTGGAGTCAGATTTTCTGTTAGATTTTAAAGCTAAAGGCTTACCTTGCTTCTGAGTTTCATCAGCTTCTAGCTCTATCTCGTGACTTCTGAGGGAGCTGATAAGTTCCTCCAGAGAGATTTTGTTGAGATCTTTAGCTAGCTTCAACGCTGTAACCATTGGCCTCCACTGTTTTGGCAAGCTTCTGATGATCTTCTTGACATGATCAGCAGTAGAATACCCTTTGTCCAGAACTTTGAGACCAGCCACCAGAATTTGAAATCTTGAGAACATCGTTTCAATTGATTCACTTTCTTCCATTTTGAATGCCTCATACTTCTGAATGAGCGCAAGAGCTTTAGTTTCTTTGACCTGAATGTTGCCTTCATGCGTCATTCTGAGAGAGTCAAACATACTCTTTGCAGTGTCTCTGTTAGATATCTTTTCATATTCAGCGTAAGAGATGGCGCTGAGAAGAATAGTTATGGCCTTGTGGTGATTTTTGAAGTCATGCTTTTGTTGATCAAACATTGCCTTCCTGTCAATCTTCTGACCACTTGCATTCACTGGGTGCGTGTATCCATCTGTCACCATGTCCCACAGATCAGCATCATGTGCCAGAAATAAGCTTTCAATTCTGTCTTTCCAGTAATCAAAATTCTCTCCATCAAAGACTGGAGGTTTGCCGCTGAATCTGTCTCTATCTTCATTGTTGTCATTGCTGGTGTGTTGATATGTTCCTGCCATTGTGTTTTTCTGACGCTGGATCTTGTACTGACACGGTTAAGTGTTTTAGCTCAGAACCAGGCGCTCTGATGCCAATTGAAGAAGTGAAAAACATAAGAAGGGGGTTTGAATTGTAAAACTTGAAATCAAATGTAGACAACACGTTATTTTTATCCTGGTTCGTTTGATCTCAAACTACTCCAGTCCACCCGTCAAGGTGATTTCGCCTCTCTCCAACGAGGTCTTAATCCACTATATTCAACTGAATATTAAAACTGCTTTAACAACTGCTAAAGCCTTCTTGAGTCTAAACCACAGACCGGTTTCTCAAGGAAATTCTTTCTTACAGATAAATGAATACTATGTGTGTTGAATGTTTTCTACAAAAACTTTATATCACAACTGTGATAATACACAAATTAAGCTTATGTGAAACTAGGATGCTATAACTATAGAGTAAGCAATTTGAGAGATATAGCAAGCTGTATGAGTGAGGATGAAGATGATTTGCTTTAGGCGTGTAAAGAGTTGTAGAGCATTAGCCAATTCATTTCTCACTGACTTGTTTATATAGCCTTGGAAAAGATACGTTGTAGTCAATTATTCCATTTCAATGCCCATTACGTTCTTTCCATATTGAGAAGATCTTTGTCATGGAATAAAGCCGTTGGTAATAAAGTGTCTTGAATGCACAATACCGTTGTCAATTCAGCATGTTATTGGCTTTGGCTTATTCTAACCCTTCTAGGTGCTGATGATATTGTTTTGGTCTTGATCAGAGTTTAGAGTATGTTAAGCGCATATCTGTTCATCAAGCTTCAGCGTAAGCACATGCTTTGATCTTCTGATGCTGGCATATGATATTTCATCTTCTGATGCTGGCATATGATATTTCATCTTCTGATGCTGATGTTGACATTCTTATGCTGATATCCATCAGAGTTTCTGTAAATGCACAATATAATTTTTAGGTATTATATATATGTCTCATATGAATTATACAATTTATTTAATCTTGCATTTTGTTATCATCAAAACTTTAACTTAGGGTGGTAGATTCAAACTTTGTTCTAACACAGTCATGCTCGTCTCTTCCTCCTGAACATGCCTATGTCCATTATTTGTTCCAATTTTCCCTGCAAAGAAAACACCCAAAAACAAACTTCCAAAACCCTAGGTTCGGGTATGGCACTACATATCACATAAACACAATCAAATGATGCAGAAAGGTTCTAAATGGAACGATAAACATGATTGTGTAACTATTTTGCCAAGAAAATGCTGGAATATGAGTATGTAGTTTCGAGTACAGGGCAAGGTTTAGAGAGACTTACAGCGTGATTCAGGAGAGGAGGGAGCTTGATTTTGATTGCCTTTCACTCAGTGGATATCCAGCAAGAGGTCTACGTTGAGTTTTTGCTTTGAATCGGCCTCTAAGATCGATTTCAGATTCAAGCTTTTTTGCCTTTTTTCCAATTTTTGTTCTTCTGATTGTGCAGCCTCTAGCCTCTGATTCGTGCCTCTTTAGCTTGTATATGTATAAGGCAATACATTAGGTCAAAAACTTGGACTTGAATCTTTGTAAATTAATGCTTGGAGATATGATATGATCCTCCATTAAAAAGCTTCCAATTTGATTCCAAATCCAATATTTTGTGCATGATATGGCTTGATTCGGATTTGATCATGTCCATAATGATATTTAAGACTTGTATCAATCAAAAAGATACCAAGTTATCAAGATTTGGATTTTATTTGGATTTAAATTGATTAAAAATGAATTAATTCAATAAAAATCAAATAAAAATAGAAAAAATAATAATTGGGTACAAGACTGAAGATAGGACACGTGTGTAGTGTGACAAGATCAAATCAAGTGGAAAAAAGTGGGCCCATTTGACAAAGTTTGAAGTTTTGGGGATAGTTGACTTTTGGCAATTTTGGAAAAATGCCCAACTTCAACAATGCATAACTTCTTCAATTTTGAACTTTTATAGGTGTTCTTGGACTTTTTAGAAACCTTGATATGCCCTCTAACCAACCCTTTTGGTCTCATATCATTTTGATATTCCATGCTCAAGTTATAAGCTTTGGAAAAAAAGTTGTTTTTGTTGACTTTCAAAAATGACCTATAATGTCCAAATTTGTAACTTTTTGTGAGTGTATTTCTTGATCTTGGGGTGTGAAGATGGATTGTAGGAAATTGCATCCTCTTCAAAATGATATTTGGATGGGTAATTTCTCATAAATTATTAGAAATTTATGCTTGGTCAAAGTTGAGTTGACTTTTCCTACAAAACCCTAATTTAACAACTTTTGAATCTTGATGAATCTTGAGCAATCCTTGATGAATCATGATCAACCCTTGATCAAATGATGAATTATACTTCAAAATGAGAATGTTGACAAAAAATATTGAGGTTTGACTGTTCATAGGTCACAATTGACTTTTGCCCTAGCACAGTCGATTTTTGGACCTCTTGAGCAATTGACTGACCAAACTTCCTCTGCAGGGCTTGAAATTTGACATGGATGAACTTGAGAACATATTAGGATATTGGGGAGCACTTGGGGTCATTTGGATGTAAGGACCTTGATGCAACACAAAAACCTTAATTTTGAATTGAGTGCCTTAGGAGGTAGCTTGACTGTCCAACTCTTGAGCAATCTTAAGCCCTTGGAAACTTTTCTTGCAATGTCTTGAGAAATATGGGAAGGCAAATTTTGGGGTACAACACTGTTTTGTTTAGTTTTTCACAAATTGTGTAAATTCTATTGTTCGGCGGTGTTCTCTTACTAGGACGTCAGCCTCTTGTACAAAAACGCCTATTTACAGGCCAAAACTTCAAAATCAATACAACTCATTTTTAGAGAAATTTCAAAATGTCTTTCCTTTATCTGTTTTGTTTTGTAAAGAACGTCCAATGTTCATTTTTGATATATGCATTTGACATTAATTGCCGCTCATGAATATTTACATGCGAAACAAAAGACCATTACTTGTAATATCAGAAATAGGGGCAATAATAATTGTCCAAGCTTTACAGTTGCTCTGTCCACCAGGTACAAAGGTAGATTCAGCCAAAGAATATGGCTAAAGTGCTTTCACTCTCCGCAGAGTAAGAAAAGTAATGTTAGCTCTCCCTAGCTGAGACTCGCAATTGTGAATGAATCGGTAATATTCTCCCCAAGCAGAGGTTATCTACCATCAGCACTGAAAGGTCTTAACATTCCCCAGCAGAGTATAAGAGTATTCCCCGGCAGAATACAAAATATCCCCAGTGGAGTTTGAAAATTTTCCCAGCGCAGTCTAAAAAAGCTTCCCCAGTGGAATTTGGAGAAGTCATCCCCATTAGACTTTGGAAGATTGTCCCCAGCAGAACTCAAAGGATTATCCCCATTAGAGTCTAAAAGGTTATCCCCAGGGAAGTCGCAATTGAAAGATCATCCCCCAGCGGAGTTCTTTCCCTTCACAAACAAGAAGTCAATCCCCAACCGGATTCAGTATCACCAGCAACGGTAATTCATCCCCAGTGGAATTTATCGGTGGAATCCTCAGCAGAGCATCTCTTCCCCACAGAGTTAATCTCCTCATCAGTTTATTCCCCAACGGAGTTATCCTCTCCTGCAGGTTTATTCTCGCAATCATCTTCGTTCACCATCCCCAGCGGAAACAAAGAATCCAACTCTTTTCTCCAGTAGCTATCCGAGATTTATTTTCCCCAGCTAAAAGCATTACATTTCCATACATCATGGCACATGCATATACGCATCATACAACATAATCTCATTTATTTTGAGAACATCATTGGTTGATACATATCATACATTTCATACAGCTAACCTTTACCTTTCAGGAAGGATGCAGTTAAATTCAAAGCCACGAAGCTTTTATCTCAGTCGAAGTACTGACCGGTTCTTAAATCTCAACGGAATTATCCTCAGTTGAATTACAGATAAGGTTCTAAATCTCGACAAAGTTCCTCCATCGAAGCATGGACGAGTTCTTAAATCTCAACAGAATTATCCTCGGTTGAATTACAAACAAGTCCTAAATCTCGATGAAGATGTTTCCCTCAGTCGAAGTACTGACCGGTTCTTGAATCTCAACCGAATTATCCTCAGTTGAATTACAGATAAGGTTCTAAATCTCGACAAAGTTCCTCCATCGAAGTACAGACAGTTCTTAAATCCCAACAGAATTATCCTCCGTTGAATTACAGACAAGTCCTAAATCTCGATAAAGATGTTTCCCTCAGTCGAAGTGCTGACCAGTTCTTAAATCTCAACTGAATTATCCTCGGTTGAATTACAGATAAGGTTCTAAATCTCAGCAAAGTTCCTCCGTCGAAGTACAGACAGTTCTTAAATCTCAACAGAATTATCCTCCGTTGAATTACAGACAAGTCTTAAATCTCGATGAAGATGTTTCCCTCAGTCTAAATGCTGACTGGTTCTTAAATCTCAACTGAATTATCCTCGGTTGAATTACAGATAAGATTCTAAATCTCGGCAAAGTTCCTCCGTTGAAGTACAGACAGTTCTTAAATCTCAACAGAATTATCCTCCATTGAATTACAGACAAGTCCTAAATCTCGATGAAGATGTTTCCCTCAGTCGAAGTGCTGGCTGGTTCTTAAATCTCAACCGAATTATCCTCAGTTGAATTACAGATAAGGTTCTAAATCTCAACAAAGTTCCTCGGTCGAATTACTGACAGTTCTTAAATCTCAACAGAATTATCCTCCGTTGAATTACAGACAAGTCCTAAATCTCGATGAAGATGTTTCCCTTAGTCGAAGTGCTGACCGGTTCTTAAATCTCAACTGAATTATCCTCAATTGAATTACAGATAAGGTTCTAAATCTCGGCAAAGTTCCTCCGTCGAAGTACAGACAGTTCTTAAATCTCAACAGAATTATCCTCCGTTAAATTATAGACAAGTCCTAAATCTCGATGAAGATGTTTCCCTCAGTCGAAGTACTGATCGATTCTTAAATCTCAACTGAATAATCCTCGGTTGAATTACAGATAAGGTTCTAAATCTCGACAATTTTCCTCCATCGAATTACAGACAGTTCCTAAATCTTAGCAGAGTTTTCTCAGTTGAATTATGGGAGAGTTCTTAAATCTCGATGAAGATGTTTCCCCCCAATTGAATTACGGAAAAGTTCTTAAAACTCAGCAGAGATGTTCTCTCAATTGAAGTACAGGCAAGTTCCTAAATCTCAACAAAGATCAGACTTCCCCAGCGGAATCTTCTACAACAACAGGTATGAAAGTTCTCGCTAAGGAATCTCTTATATGATCGACACTCCTGCAGATGGCATCATTAAGCCCATCCCCTCACCAACAATCTCCAAATGGCATCTGTAAGCCCATTCCCGACATCACAAGGCTGATACCACTTCATGCGAGTGCAAATTTCTTGGCACTCTAGTGTTCAATCATCTTCCACCTTCGGATCACGAAAGGCATGAAAGCCAATCTACATCCTCAGGTTTAAGAAGATTGAACAGAGGCAGCTGTTGTACCCCAAAATTTTCCCTCCCATATTTCTCAAAACATTGCAAGAAAGATCTCCAAGTTGCTCAAGGTTGCTCAAGAGTTGGTCAGACAAGCTATCTCCTAAGGCAGTCAACCCCAAATTAGGGTTTTATGTTGCATCAAGATCCTTGAATCCAAATGACCTCAAGTGCTCCCCAATGTCCTAATATGTTCTCAAGATCATCCATGTCAAATTTCAAGCCTTGCAGAGGAAGTTTGCTCAGTCAAATGCTCAAAGGTCCAAAAATCGACTGTGCTAGGGCAAAAGTAAACTGTGACCTACATACAGTCAAACTTCAATATTTTTTGCCAACATTCTCATTTTGAAGGATATTTCATCATTTGATCAAGGGTTGATCATGATTCATCAAGGATTTCTCAAAATTCATCAAGACTCAAAAGTTGCTAAATTAGGGTTTTGCAGGAAAAGTCAACTCAACTTTGACCAAGCATAACTTTCTCATACTTTATGAGAAATGACACATCAAAATCTCATTTGAAGAGGATGCCATTTCCTACAATCCATCTTCATACCCCAAGATAAAAAAATGCACTCACAAGAAGTTGTGAATTTGGACATTATAGGTCATTTTTGAAAGTCAACAAAAACACCTTTTCTGCCAAAGCTTATAACTTGAGCATGGAATATCAAAATTGGATGAGACCAAAAGGGTTGGTTAGAGAACATCTCAAGATTTCTAAAAAGTCCAAGAACACCTCCAAAAGTTCAAAATTGAAGAAGTTATGCATTGTTGAAGTTGGACTTTTTTGCAAAATTGCCAAAAGTCAACTATCCCTAAAACTTCAAATTTTGTCAAATGGGCCCATTCTTTTCCACTTGATTTGAGCTTGCATAGTTGCCCACGTGTCCTAGCTTCAGCCATGAGCCCATATTTCATTTTTATTATTTAATTTGTTTTTTAATTGAATTTATTCATTCTAAATCAAATAAAATCATATAAAATCCAACACTTTGATAACACTGGATCTTTTGGCTATTTCAGGCTTTGATTACAATCATTATCATCATCAAATTCGAATCAAACCAAATCATGTGCAAAAAGATTGGAATTAAGCAAAATTGGCAAGTTTGCAAAGGGAGATAAAATCAAATATGCAAGCATTGATAAGGGAAGATTTGGATCAATTTTGTTGACCTAATGCACTGAGCATTACATAAGGAAGGCAGAGACACGAAAATAGGAGTGGGAAACTGTGGAGAGAGGCAGAACAAAAAGTGAAAAAATCACAAAAAAGTGAGAAGTCGAAATCCAGGTTAGAGGCATTTTCAGAGGTCAAGACTTGTTCCAATCGCTTCCTGGGCATTCACACAAGCCATTCCAATCAAAACCAAGCATTTTCAAACGCCCTAACGCATTGTAAGTCGCACGTAACACACCCCTGTTCTTGAATTTGGTTTGATTTATTCTTGCATCATTTAAGAAAACTAATGGTACATTCGTGATCACAAGAACATGTTTAAGCTTTTTGCATTGTTTAATTTCATTTATATACTCTGTATGAAGAAACACCATTGTTAGGGTTTGGCTCGTGGTTTTGGGGGTTCTTGTTTCAGGCACAATTGAGATACAAGAAGAGCATGGTTTTGATCAGGAATCCATGATGAGTCAGACCATGTTCTTGGAATGGATTTATATGGCCTGGAGAGTATTTTAGCATAGCCCTGCGCTTTTAGCTGCGGATCCAAATCCGTAGGTATTATTTTACAGGGTTGAGGACATGGATGAATGCGTGGCATCCCATCATTGGGCCATTCAAACCAAGCGCGCGTTTTTTTATTATTTTCTGGCAATAGTTTTATTTTTATATAATATACATCATTTATATTAATATAACAAATGAAGCAGCGTGTCCAAGTGGTCAACAAGTCCGTTTCCAAGGCGTTAGGGGCTGGAGGTCAGGGGTTCGACCCCTGCCTCCAGCACTTTGTATTTTCTTATTTGTTTACAGATAATCACATGCGCGCGTTAACTTGCTATCCACCATACATCCTCATCCACTCAGGAATCAGATGGCCAAAGGCCAGATCTGGTGGTCAAAAGTTGGAGGTCCACCATAGTCCAGGTCAATGCGTGCATACTGGATCCCAGAAATTCAAAAAGGCCAGCATAAATAGGCTTATGGAATTGATATCAACACCACCTAATCAGGCCCAAACTCCTCTCTTTATTTATTTTATTATTTGATTTATTATTTTTATTTAATTTTCCTAACCAATCAAAATTCTGTTTTATTAGATAAAATCACAAAAAAAATTTTTTATTTCAAATCAGATTTTAATCTTTTATTTTTCTTAATAAATTTATTAATTAATTAGGTTTTAATTAGAAAACTTTAATTCCTTTTGAAAAATAAATAAAATTAATTAGACTTAACTAGTTTTTAACCATTAATTTAATTATTATAATTTCTTTCCTAAATAATAAAAAACTCCAAAAATAATTTATTTTTCATTTAATTAATTTATTAAATTAATTTAGGAATTTAATTTAGGTTTAATTTCTTTTCCTTAAATAAAAAATAATAAAAAGATAGCAATTTTCCTTCAAAAGGGTCAAAACCCTAATCATTCGTCCGATTTAATTTTGCGCCGCAATTTACTTTTCCTTATCCAATAATGTATCTGTTTACGGATTGTAATAGTTAAATAGGACTTTTAATTATTGTTATTGCTTTGTTTTATTTTTTTAAAGGGCTTGTCTTTGGCGATGTAAATATCCGACGCCTTGTAATTTAAATTCCGCAAATTATAACTGTTAGATGTTTGATAATAGGACTTACATGACAAGACTGAATGCTAATCTTAAAATCAAATTAGATCACCCTTCACATGTACAAAGATAAAAATAAACTGAAAATCACACACTCGCACATGCGCACTCTTATGGTACACCCCGCTTGGTTGCCTTCGTACGCAGTCATTGAGTATAGGTCATTTTAGAGGTCGTCCTCTTGTCTAAAAGATCATAGTTGCCTCAAAACGGTTGCCTCGGATATTGTTGCCTCAAACAAATGATCTAAGACATTAGGGTTACCGCTAAGGCGTCCTAACATTGCTTTGGTGACCGTATGTCCCTCATTCAAATTGACCCTCAAACTCCAACGACGGTGCTACCTACTCATTAATAGTGGGATAGCATTGTCTAAAGGAAATTAGCATAGAACGGTTCCTTTTTCGAGTAGGTAGATAGTTCTTAGATACTTTCCCTTTCAAAACAAAACTTTTTCACACTTACACTCCTTTTCAAACAAAGTTTTCAAAAACACTTCATACGCTCTTGAGGACAGAAGCAATAGTTAAATTGAAGTTTCAAATAAAAACTTTTTCAAAACCCACAAGCACAAAGAAAACAATTTTGAAAAAAATTGAGCAAGTACCTAAGATCCCGTAGATAACTACGGATAGAAAGGGTGCTAATATCTTCTCTTTCTATAATCTACCCCCCGAACTCAAAGATAATCTCGAAAAAGGAATTTTACTGTGCTTTTTTCCTTTCCTTGTTGGATAAAATAAAAGACGGTGGCGACTCTTGCTTACCGCGACATTTTGCAAACACAAACGCAAAACGCAAACCAACATTCTAAAAACAGTCAGTTCTTCCCACCGTATCACAGTACGCGCATCTGGCGTTGGGATGGTAATGAGGAGACGCAGTATTGGGATTCTTTGGGGCATCTTTCAAAGTCGCCAAATTCAATTTCAGAAGATGTGGTAGAACCAAGGCCGGAGTCATGTTAATCTTGGTGAATTGCCGGACTGGCCTTTCCATCCTTTGCTGGTTATTTCTTGGCTGGTCTGATGCAAGCTTTGGAATCATAACGGCCCCCACCGTTGGTCGGCGCTCAGTTATTCCCTGATTCCTCTATGAATAAACAACAGACACTTCCTTCCTCCCAGTGAAGGGCTTTTTCACAACTGTAGAGGCAGACGCGTCCTTCTAAATCTTCCCACTTCTTATACCAGCCTCCACTCTTTCGCCGGTTAAAATCAATTCAGTAAACCCTACAGAGGAACTCCCAATCAGATGATTGAAGAAAGGACCTGATAGAGTTCCCAGGAACATGTCCACCAACTCCCTTTTAGATAGAGGGGGTTACACCCTTCCGGCTAGATCTCTCCACTTTTGCGCGTAATCTTTGAAACCCACATTGGAAACCATAGCCATACTCTGAAGTTGAGTACGGGTAGGCGCCAAGTCGGTGTTGTACTGATATTGTTTCTAGAAAGCTGCTTCTAGGTCTTCCCAATTGTGGACGTCAGCCCTTTCTAATTGCTAAAACCAATCAAGCTGCGTTCCCGATAAACTGTCTTGGGAAAAGTGGACCCACAAGTCTTTGTCGGCAGAGTGTGGTTGAATCTTCCTGACATATGATCTGAGGTGCATTTTAGGACAAGATACCCCATCATACTTGGCAAATAGTGGCACTTTAAACTTTGGCGGGATCACAATTCCTGACACCAGCCCCAATTCTTCAAAATCTAGCCCTGGTACTCTCTAGATTTCCATATCGTTTAATCGCTCTTCAAGGTGTTTATACTTGTCATCAGCCGGAGGGTATTTTTGTTTAGAGTAGTCCTCCTCTTCCTCTTCTTCTTCAGAATCTGATGGTACTACCGTTTCTTTTCCTTTTCTTTCCCCTTCATCAGATGTTGTTGGAAAATCTAAGGTCCTTCTGGCTTGTCCCTGAAACCTTCTGCCCATGATTACCACACCAGTTGGCTTCTTCTTCTTTTTCTCTTTTTCTTTTTCTAGCAGAGTCTTCAGCTCCTCTTGCCCCTTGGCTAAGGTCATGAGTAACTATTGAAATTGCGTATTCTGAGCTTGCAGATCTTTGATCGTTTGTTCGAGATCCATCTTACTGAAATAAACAGTAGAGAGATGAGGAAACTTATTGCAAAGATCTGTTTATGTTTATGATGAATGATATGTATTCATGCAATGCTTTCAAGGATTTATAAATTCAAATTTGTTTTAAACAAAAAAGAAACACACGTCATATTAATAAGATAGAATTTGAGTACATCAATGCCCCTTGGGCAAAATAATACAAAATTCTAAGGTAAAAAGACATTGCACATCCTCTTTGGTGCAATGTAGGTATTGAGAGTCTGCTCTTCATGAAGTAGCCGAGTGAGTTCCAAAACCTTCTTATCGCTTGCGTAGAATTGGGCTTCAAAAGTATCGCGCTCTCCTTTAAGCTGTATCCAATCCCTTTGTAGGTCTTTGAGTGATGTCGGCATGTCAGGATGTAGGATAGTGTATGGAACTTCTCCTTCCTTAACAGGCTCAATAATCACTGGGAGAATGGAGGGATAAGGCATCATAAGACTTTGAGCGTGGGTTCGTACCCACTTGAGGTAAGGCTCAAGAGGGATGGAATTCTTGTGTCCTAAAGTCTTGCTATCCACCTTGTTTAGCATCCTCCAAGCTCGGACGAATCTCTGGCGAAGTCCTTGATCGTCGTTGTCGTAGTCGAAAATCAATCCTTGAATCAGCATATCATGTGGGCCATCCCTTCTGGAATAACTAAACTGTCTTAGAGCTAAGCGCGGGTTGTAGGTGATGCCTCCCCTAATGCCAAGTAGAGGGACATTAGGGAATTCCCCACAACGTTCAACAATGATAACATTCTATTTAGATCGAGAGCACCAATGGATATCTAAATGTTTAAGTGTCATTAACCTTTGTGACCACCTCAAACCTTGCTCATTCTTCAAGACTGATTGGGGAAGATGAGAAATAAACCATCTTTCCAGGAGAGGAGTACAACACATAAGAACACCTTTTTTCCTCATTGTACGAGTGTGAAAAGAGTGTAGGATATCCCCAAGCAATGTAGGCATCAGGTTGCAAGACATGAAGATTTTGACAGCACTTATATCTATGAGTTGGTCAGGATTAGGGAAAAAGACCATCCCATAGATGAGAAGAGCTACAATCTCCTCAAAAGCTTACAAGTCTAGGGAATTCCAACAGCTTTGGGCCTTCTCAAACAGAAACTTTGCCAAGAAGCCTTTGACACCACTTCTAGTTTCCCAATGAGTTGTGACATCAGATGAGTGCAAGTGCAGGGCTTGAGCAATCTCTTCTGGCTTTGGATCTCTTTCCGTACCGTTGAAGGGTAGTTGATTGAGAATAGGAACCCTCAGAAGTTGAGAGAATTCTTCCAAAGTGGGCGCAAGTTGATAGTCAGGAAATGTGAAGCAATGATGCAAAGGGTCAAAGAACTGGAAGAGAACCTTCATCATGTCTTCCTCTCTGTTGGAGGTGACCAAGTTGAGTAGACGACCATTCCTCTCGGTGAATGGAGAATTCTCAGGAATCCTTGAAGCTAGATCCTTGAGTTGTGGAGGGATTCTTACAAGGTTGATTTGGATAGTTTTCCTGCGAAGTGAATCCATAACCTACAAAACAAGAACAAAGATGAATCTCCAAAATCCTTGAAATGGTTAGTGAATGCATATGATGTTCATGATGTCCATGATGTTTATGTACAAGCATGCATATACAAACAAATCAAGCAAGTTCTTAGTTTAGGCTTGCAAGGGGTTTCATAGGTAAGTACCCTCTTAAAGTTTAGTTGGCTCAACCTGTCATAACAATAGTAACCGGGTTCTACGGAGCTCAATATCACTGGATTGTTTCCTTGGTCATTGTTTCAGCTCAAGCCTCTTTAATGGAGACCGAAATATCCTAAGAAACCAACCCTCAATGAGTGTAGTATCGAGTATCTACCAACTTCGGACTGCACCAAAGCCGGTCATCTCACTACATCCTAAAAAGGCCAAGTTGGTCAAGTAAAGGTTCTAGAAGTTCATTAGTGCTTCATGACATCACTCAGCGGCCCGGTATTCTCTTTGATTGACTCAAAGGCTACCGGTACCCCCAAATATGTCACACTAATATAGCTATTGCTTAGACCATGTCGGTATACCCCGCACAGTTTCCACAATGTATTGCTATTTACCTATAATGTTTCCCAAATCCGGGTGGAGGATTCAAACCCAAACAATAAAACCAAAATCTAAAGAAAACAAGCCAAACAAAGTAAGCAAATAAAATGTGATCTAAACCCTAAGGTAACCCCACTTTTAAGATAATTCCCAAGCAGAGTCGCCAGTTCTGTGATGCAGTGGGAGAACTGACTTGAGGTTTTTGCGTTTTGTCGCAAATGTTGCGGTTTAGCAAGAGTCGCCACCGACTTTTCTTTTATCCAAAAGGAAAGGTAAAAAAGCACAGGAAAGACCTTTGAGATGTTTTCTTGAGTTCGGGGGGTAGATTATGAAAAGGGAAGGTGCTAGCACCCTTTTCATCCATGGTTTTCCATGGGCTCTTAGTTACTTGTTTAGATCACTTGCTTTGTTTTGTTTGAAATGGTGTTTGGTGTGGTTTTTTAAAGTATTTTGAAAAGAGGCCATTTGTTTAGGCAATCTTTGTAATGATTCTCGTTCATAAGAATGTATACAAAGATGTTTGTCTTTTGAAAATGTTTTCAATGTTTTATAAGATGTTTTGAAATGTGTGTGTGTTTGTTTTTGAAAATAGCAAGGATCGTTTTGAAATGGAGCAAGTAACTTAGAAGCTATCTACCTACTCAAATGTCTTTCTTGTTCATTTTTATTCCTTTGACATTGTTGACTTACCATTGATTTAGTAAGCAACCCTATCTTTGGATGTAAATGGGACGGGCATGGGTCATCGTATAACCATGATAGCAATATTTCCAAGTATCTTTAGCATTTTTGAGGGACCAAGATCATTTTGTTTAGGCAACTTTTGAATAGCGTCATCGAGGGACTATGATCTTATATTTATTTTGTTTTGCCAAGATACTTCGCATGCGTAACATGGCCATTTTGTTTTTGGCAACCAAGTGGGAGAAACCCTAAGGGTGCTTGTGTGCAAAGTGTATCATTTTCATGCTTTTGTCTTGCATTTAGGGTTTTCTATTTTTTACTTTGTTTTTGTTCTTGTCATGCAAACCCTAATTACTAATCATAGTATATAAAGCGATAAATTGCGTAAAATAAACTAAGCTATTACAACAATTTTTATGGGAGGGGGGAAATACAAGTTTGAATGGGGATTTGCACAAATATAAAGCTAAATATATTATTACAACCAAATCGAATATGCGCGAATTTAAATAAATATAATACAAATATTTAAAATGCAATGCAATAAGTATGTAAAAGAAAAGATTTTTTTTATGTCTTGTTTTTGTATAAAAGAAATATTTAACTTAAACCTAAAAATAAGGAAAAATAATTAATTCTTTTTGAAAGGGATGAAACCCTAATTTTCAATTAAAAGAAAATAAATGTTTCATATCATTATTTTGTACATTTTTTGTATAATAAAATAATAAATAATATTATACGTAAATATTAAAAATTAAATATGTGTAGAAAATAAATATTTATGAGTATAAAATATATAATAAAAAATATTAAGTATTTTTAATTATATTTGTAATATATTTAAGAAAATAAATTTCATTTATCAAAATAAACTATTTTTCATATGAGAAAATAATAAATAAAAAAATAAAATAAAAGTGTGAAAATAAATAAATCATTTTTTGGTATTTTTTATCATTAAGAAAAATAAATAAAAGTATTAAATATAAAAATATGAAGAAAAATGCAAAAAAATATAAAAAGTTAGCCAGGGGGTGCAATAGCAAGTCAGGGGGTGCAAATAGCAAAAACAAAAAGGCCCAGGCGCCAAAAAGCCCAGAACTTCATCCCTGTCCTTTGTTCAGCTTCCTACGCGCGTTTTCCAGTTCAAACTGTACCTTGCTTATGCTTGCATAAAAACAAAAACTCATAACATGAAACATGTGGCATTTGAGCTCACGATTCCAACCATATAAATTATGTAACCTGACTCTTAAAGATTAAAGAGAATTTTGGAATCCCTAATTCGTGACCTAAATTTTTCAGAGTTTTCAATCTTCAAATTCTCTTAGCACAAGTAATATAAATGCAAAGTAATGGTATATACAACTTTGTTATGATAAGGACTGCATTTTTCCTTCAAAAATCGTGGCTTGAGGTTGCCTATTCAGAGAGATAGAGTTTGAAAAAATACCTCCTTCAGCTGGATCGAGTAGGGCAATGTAGGGACTTTAATGGAGGCTTGGTGATTGTTTAAGCTTCCTTGAACTTCCCTGAAGCTATTTCAATGCTTATCTTGCTCTGAGGATGGCTGGAACTCTCTGACCAAGTCCAACTGCAAGCTTCCAAATTGAAAATGGAAGATGCTGAAACAGGGGTTACAGAACCAAGGTGATGGCTTGGATTGGCTAGGTAGCAAGTGTATAAGATGTTTGAAGTGATTAAACACAAAACGCACGAGCCAAATGAGAGTTGGCTGTACTTTTGCAGAAAACTGTGTGTTTGGGCAGTTTTGTGGTGTTTTTGAGTAGAGTGTTTCAAGTCCAAACCAAGCATGTTATGCCTTGTACCAAGTTTGTATATTTGTATAGAAGTGATCTAAAGTCAGCTTCCCAACAGATCTATCCATGCTAGCCCTTTTGCCAACTTTCTTGTACTTGAAGCAAAGTGACAAGACCCATGCTTCACATGCTTGTACCAGCTTGCTTAGGGTTGGTATGAGCTTGCACAACTTGCTTGAGACCTGTGTGGTTTGTATGCATCAAGGGGACAAGTTCAATGCTCAAGATTGACAAAGTTGCAAAAGTTCATCTTTATGAAAATGGCATTGTAACCTTTTTGCCCAAAATGGAAATACATCTTGTGTAAAGCTTCAAAAGCAAAGATAAAGCCTTTATCAACTGAGTATGCATATAATTATGGAGTGTATAGCAAGCTTAGGACCTGTAAAGCAAGATATAACCAGCATAGTTTTGATTTGCAACTTGATGCTATGTGAAAATGGCTTGAACAAAAGTGAGAAAATGCCAACTTCCCTTCTTCGATTCTCCCTACTCAAAAATGATCTTGGAGAGTTCTTGGACATTTTGGAAAGCTTGAAACGTGCTCTATAATACATATTTGAAATGCAGTTTGAGATACCTCTTGGAACTAGGTGAAAAATGTCCATGAAGTTGGGTCCAAAACCTGCCTAAATTAGGGCAAAATTTCACTAAGTTATTTAGTTCATGGCCTTATATTCACAAATTCATAACTTTAGATCCAAGCATCTTTAGGGAAAAGTTTGTGAAGAAAAGTTGTAGATTTCATGGAGGACTACAACTTTCATGTTGGGAACTTTTCTTTAATCAAAATGCATCATGGTGAAAAAGTGGTGAAAAGTTGGGAAAAAATAAGAAAAATTTTATACTTAGAAAAATTCTAAGTTATGAAAATTTTCAAATTAAAACCCTAATTTTAAAATTTGAGTTTCTTGGTGAAAAAGTTTCATATTTTGACATATCTTGATGGATTATGACCCTTGGAACTTGATTTTGACCAAAAAGTCAAAGTTTAACTTTTCAGTGCACAATTGACTTTTGATCAGTTGACTACAAATTTCATATGTCAATCCAATGAACTTGAGATCTTTTGAACCATGTAATTAGGTCAAGATGATGCCATTTAATCCTTGAAATCATGCTTGAACTCAAATTGTCATTGGCTAGGTTAAAAATCAGAAATTGCCCTTTCTCAGTCAAAACCCTAATTTTGACCATTTTGCCCTTTTGATGATTTGATCAAATTTCTTGAGGAGTTGTGATCCAAACTTGATCAAATGGTACATATGAGCCTAAAATATTGATGTGGATAAAAAATTATGTAGTTTGACTGTAAATTGGCCATAGTTGACTTTTCCCCCAATACAACTGATTTTTAGGTCAACTGTCCAATTGATTGATCAAAAATGTGGTTCAAGGCTTGAAACTTAACATGGGCAATCTTAGGGGTCCAAAATGATGTATGAAAGTCAAATGAAACATTGGTGCTCCAAAAATCCTTGTGCAAATTCAAACCCTAATTTTGGGTTATTAGTGCAAGATGAGATGTCTTGAGATGACCAAACCCTGATCTTGTCTTGAGTCCAAGAAGTCTTGCGAGAAAAGTCTTGATAAATGAGAGGGAAAATTTTAGGGTACAACAATTATCAATTTATCATTGGGAATAGGCACATTTGATGTCCTTTTTTTAATAGGTAACATTCGATGGGAATGATTGATATGTGTATTTATGCTAAGGGGTGATGATGTTTCCTCTTCTTTAGAGTGACTTGATGTTTTGAACAATATTTGATGAAATAACAGATGTTAGTGGTGTGTAATGGATAAGGCAAGTATAAAAGGCTTATAAGCTACATTTCACCATTTTTTTGTCGTTAGCGACCTGTAACATAGCTTATTATGCTTTTTATTTAATACGAGTTTTGTCGATCCATCTTTTGGTCAAGATCATACGTGATCTTTGCTCATTGACAGTGTATGTACATAAGCAATAAATTCAGTTCCCTGGAGATACAACCAGCATTTTCTTCTTACTTTCGCCTTCTTTCATGTTTTTGGGGTAGTGAGTTCTTGATACCTTTGTTTCTCTTTTGAGATATCTTATCTATTGTAGATGCCCTCTAATATGAGTGTCTGTATTTGAACTTGCTTGTTTATCTCATATTTTTGACGTTTGTGATAGCATCCATGCGTGGATCTATGTGCTTGCAGGTAATGAAGATCAACATCTGAAGTTTTGATGATGATAGCGCATGAGGGTTGATGTGCTTGCAGCAGAGGACTCGAGATCAAAGTGCTTATACAATCAGATATTATCTTGGCAAGAGTTTTGAAGGCTTTTTAGTGAAAGACGTGAAAGCTCGCCAAGTCATGTTTCTCGGTCTGTCTGAGTGAACCGAGTACTCTAAAAGTAAGGTAGTAGCTTAAGAGTACTAAGGCAATTCACACACACACACACACACGCACTTAAAAATCCTTTTCAAAATGTTTTTATCATGTAAATTATTTTCTAATTCAATCCAAGTGATTAAGAAGTTATCAAATTTTTTTCCAAAGCCCTTTTTAACTAACCATTCGATTGGATACTTAAGTCAATTGATTGGCAAAACTTTTTCTATTATCTAATGAATATAATGTTATACCAATCCATTATAAAATGGTTAATCAATTAATCAAGTGATGGGGACAACACCTTAATAACCTACAACGACTATATATCTTATATTTCATTTTGGCCTGCAAATAATTTAAAAATGTGTTTTCTAATTTATTATAAAATTTTGCTAACTGATTAAAAAAGTGATAATTGGTTACAAAATAAAAAAGGACAACAAATTTATGTCTTGCAACGACTCTATATCAAATGATTCCTATTTGGGTCTTGTAATAGATTACATCTAAGTTTTATAATTGATTATAACATTTTTCTAACCGATTAAATCATTAATTCGGCATGTGGATCGTTTCCTTTGGTGATTTCAACTACTATATAAAGGATGGTATTTTTCACTTCAAACCACTTCATTCTCCATTGATTTCATATTTCTTTGGAATTTATCTTTCTTCCTCTCCTTTAAAATTTTCTTATTTCACTTTTGGTTGCCTAAGTATTTTTTAGTGAAGCTTTATTTGTGATAAAGATATTTATTGTAAGTGGTCGTATTGGTCGTCTAAATTCTTAAAGGTGTGATACCTTTAAGAGATTGATTTTTTGGTTATTGAGATCAACCTATGGTAAAATATCTGTTATTGGTTTATTAAGCTTTGTCAGAAAAAGCTTTGTTTTGGTTAAATATATTAGTCGTAAATCTCGAATTGGTTCGATAACATAGATTGAGGTAAAAGTTTTCTTTTGGTTGGGGATAAGCCTGTTAAAATATCAAGATCATATTGTAATAAGGTTCACGGGCATAATCTTTTAAAAGCTCAAAGTCTATAGTGAAAATCTCAAGAAGATCTATAGGGGACAAGAATAGGGAAACGTTCGGCCAAACCTGTATAAATCTCTCGTTCAATATTTCTAACCTTGTCTCTTTATTTTTTGTAATTTACTTTTCTGCATTTCATTTCCACTGTGATTACTCACTTAAAAACTTACTATATTATCTTAATAAGAAAGGATAAAATTATTCATGATTTTTAAATACCACAATTCACACCCCCTCTCATACTTCAAGTCACTTGTCTCATAAGTGGCATCAGAGCCTAACTCTTATTAAGAATTAATCGTCTCGGGAGGAAAAATGATTTCAAGCTATTCACTAAGCAAACCTGCATTCTTTAATGAAGAAGGGTATTTTTTGGAAAGAGAAAATGAAGTATTTTATAAAAGGGATGGATCATGGTATTTGGAAGGTTGTGAATGAAGGTCCATATGTTCCTACACACATAGTTAATAGTGTTGTAGAAAAAAACCCTGAAAAAGATTGGACCAAAGAAAATAAATAAAATGTGTAGTGCAATTTGAAAGCGAAATTAGTCATCACTACCGTTCTCAATCTTAATGATTTTTTGCGAGTTTCTCACTATGAAACTGCAAATAAAGTGGGGGGACATCCTCCAAATCACCAAGTAATGTACTACTGAGGTAATGTGTAACACCCCAAACTACCTGGCGATTATTAAACAAATTTCAAAGTAATTTCTAAGTAAATTAGGATGTCACATTTATTCAAAAACATACAAATACCTACTCTTATATAGTAATAGATACATAACACAAGTTTTTGGATGAACCAAATCAAAGTAACATGTCTAACCTTCAAATTTTATTAATGCAGTGGAAAAGAATTCATATTAGAAATCAACAAAATTTTCAAACCAAAGCAACATTTATTCAAATAGTCAGGAATTCATAAGACTCCAAACAATTACTAAAAACAAATCAATAAATAGTGTTCATCCCTCGGTGTTACGTATCAGAGAAATGACACTAACTCGAAATTAAATGAAGAGTAACCTCTTCTGATCCTTGCAGCCTCAGACTACTCTTGACTACCTGTATGATGTCGTATAAAGCATCATTCTAACAGAAGGGTGATATATCACAACAATATAAGAGAATACATAATAATAAGTATACATCAAGTAAATCATGCATAACCATACGTTCCATATCTCACACCTTCACATAATAGACAATAACATATTATACATTGCTTATACAATCACACACCTTCATCTACACATAGCAAGCATTACATGTAAGAACAAGAAGTGTTTCTACATATGGACTTAAGATTTTGATGATAAATTTACATGGTATCATAAAGAATAATTGTATACTCTAATGGTTTTGTTGTTGTTTTATTGTTTTAACTTTGGTATCAAGGCGTGTGACATCATCAGGTTCTAAACATAAACACTATTGGAAGAAAATATGTGGTTACATGTTATAGTTGAATTCAAAATTCTAGAATTCATCTTATGCAACGGTTCTTATGAACGTTAGTACTAGAGGTTCTGATTGCTACTCAGTGGTTAAGCTTTAGAGGCCTTCAAAAGCTTTACTTTTGTGTGTTCCAAGTTCTGAAGATTATGAAGACGAGGTTATTAAGCTTTATCAAAAAATCTCTAAAAGCTCTGATATTTTGGTTATTGAGATCAACCTGTGGTAAAATATTTGTTATTGGTTTATTAAGCTTTGTTTTGGTTAAATATATTAGTCGTAAATCTCTAATTGCTTCGATTACATAGATTGGGGTAAAAGTTTTCTTTTGGTTGGGGATAAGCCTGTTAAAATCTCAAGATCATTTTGTAATAAGGTTCATGGGCATAATCTTTTAAAATCTCTAAGTCTATAGTGAAAATATCAAGAAGACTTCTAGGGGACAGGACTAGGGAAACGTTCAGCCAAACCTGTATAAATCTCTGGTTCAATATTTCTAACCTTATCTCTTTATTTTCTGTAATTTACTTTTCTGCATTTCATTTCCACTGTGATTACTCACTTAAAAACTTACTAATATCATCTTAATAAGAAAGGATAAAATTATTCATGATTTTTAAATACCACAATTCACACCCCCTCTCATACTTCAAGTCACTTGTCTCATAAGTGGCATCAGAGCCTAACTCTTATTAAGAATTAATCGTCTCGGGAGGAAAAATGATTTCAAGCTATTCACTAAGCAAACCTGCATTCTTTAATGAAGAAGGGTATTTTTTGGAAAGAGAAAATGAAGTATTTTATAAAAGGGATGGATCATGGTATTTGTAAGGTTGTGAATGAAGGTCCATTTGTTCCTACACACATAGTTAATGGTGTTGCAGAAAAAATCTGAAAAAGATTGGACCAAAGAAAATAAATAAAATGTGTAATGTAATTTGAAAGTGAAAGTAGTAATCACTACTGCTCTCAATCTTAATGAGTTTTTGCGAGTTTCTCACTATGAAACTGCAAATAAAGTGGGGGACATCCTCCAAATCACCAAGTAATCTACTACTGAGGTAGAGAGTGTAACACCCCAAACTACCTGGCGAATATTAAACAAATATCAAAGTAATTTCTAAGTAAATTAGGATGTCACATTTATTCAAAAACATACAAATACCTATTGTTGTACCCCAAAATTTTCCCTCTCATTTTATTCAAAACATGCTCCTAGAGGTCCCAACTTGCCCAAGGATACCTAAGGATTGACCAGACAAATCCCCCTCCTAAGACAATGAGCCTCAAACTAGGGTTTCCATTTTCATCAAGATGTTTGAGTTCCAAGGGTCCCAAATGATTTCCATTTCCGTAATATGTTCTCAAGATCATCCATGCCAAGTTTCATGCCTTGCACTACAAGTTTGCTCAGTCAACTGCTCAGATGCCTGAAAATCAACTATGTTAGGTCAAAAGTCAATTGTGGCCCACATAAAGTCAAACTTCAAGATTTTTGGTCAACATCAACATTTTGAAGTAATATCCATCATTTGATCAAGAGTTGATCATGATTCCTCAAGGAATGCCCCAAATTCATCAAAACTCAAAAGTTGCTAAATTAGGGTTTTTATAGGAAAAGTCAACCAAACTTTGATCAGGCATAACTTTCTCATACTTTATCAGAAATTTCCCATCCAAGGCTTATTTTGAATAGGATTCAATTCCCCATAACTCATCTTCAGCCCTAAAGTTCAAGAAATGCACTCATGAAAAGATATGAATTCAGACATTATAGGTCATTTCAAAAAGTCAACAAAAACACCTTTTGGGTCAAGGCTCCTTACATGAACATGGAAGATCCAATTGAGATCAAAAGTTTTGTTTAGAGGACATCCTAAGCTTTCTAAAAAGTTCAAGAACACCTTCTTAGGGTTAAAATTGAGGGAGATATGTATTGTCAAAGTTGACCAATTTTTAGAAATGTGCATGAAGTCAACATTGATCAAAATGACTTTTTTTCTCCAAATGGGCCCATGTTTTCTTGTTTGAAACTTGTTCCTAAGATGGCCCACAACCCCTGAGCTTATCCACGTATTATTTTATTATTTTTATTATTTATTTTGATTTTTTATCCATTTAAATCAAAATAAATCAATTTAAATAGTAGAATAATGAAATAAAATCCAAGATTTGATTTTATGAGCATATTATGAGTCAATGAACAGCTAGAAAATCATCCAAATTCGTGCAAAAGCTAATTGATTGGAAAAGATCTTAATTTGGTCTATTTTGGGAATAAATCGTACAAGGCAAATAATGAAATCAAATCTCCATAATTTGCAAAGATATGATCAGTTTTGTTGACCTAAATCATTCTATGATATATACACAACATTGCCAAAGCATAAGGACAAGGATTGGGTCGTGCAAATTGAAGAACAAAAACTTAATTTCTTGTCAAAAAGTGCAGATTGGATCTTTCTCTGCAGACCGATTCAAGGTGATTCAAAGCCGCCAATCCACTCATGGGAACCTACTTAAGCTAACAACATCATTTGCACGCATAAAACCTCCAGGAATCATCACCCTACAACATTACAGTTTGCCTCTTATGCTCAGTTTCGATTTCAATGATTTACCCATCATAAGTATGTTTTAATTATGTATTCATGTTTAATATCACATTTGCAATGTTTCTGGATGCTTTAATTTAAGTATGGATGCAGGAATCATACGATGCCATTTTAGGGTTTTGAAGCTTCAATTTGGGATCTTTTGATACAGGCCAAATTGGCCCAAAATAAGGACACCATTGTGTTTAGGGCACCAAACCCAATTGAACCTTGGCCTCGCCATGAATTTATATTGCATATTCTTGATTTTTTGAAAATGCATGGGCTATAGTGACGGACTGTGTCCGTTGGTAAAAGTTGTTATCTAAGACAATGGTTGCAGGAAGAAGACGATCACGTGTCAAAGCCCGATTGGCTAATTTGAATTTTGCGCGCGTTTTTTGGCATAATGCTTAACGTTTTCTTTATATTTTATTTATACTATTATATTAACAAACGAAACAACCAGCACATATGGCAAGGCAAGCGAGCATGTGAGGGGAAGGACCTGGGTTCGATCCCAGGTCCAAGCATTTTATTTTTCCATTGTTTCTTTACAGGATTCAGTGTGTGTTACCCATGAGATCCACCTTGCATCCTCCAAATCCAGCCATTGGATCATCCCTGGATCCAGATCCAATGCTCAGTGAGTGCAACGCATAGTGAACATTCCAGATCTAATTGCACTGAATCAAACAATTGATTGGGCCAACAAAAATGGGCCTTGGCAATTTCAGCTTCACACCCCCAGATTGCCAACAACATCAGGCCCAAGTTTTCTTCTTTTTTCAATCTCTTTTGATTTATTTATTTGTTTAATTTTTTTTTTACAAAACAAAAATCATTTTTTTATTAAATAAAAAAATCACAAAAAAAAACATTAAAATCAGATTTTTTTTAATATAAAATATTTTATTTCATTAATTAATTAGATTAATTTAATTAGGGCAATTTAAATTCCTTTTCCATAATTAAAATCAATTAGAAAATTAGGTTTAATTTGCAAATATTTAATTTTCTCAATAACAAAAAATAACAAAAAAACTTTCTTTGATTTCCTCCGAATTTAGACTTTGATTCCCGTATTTAATTCGTCTCGCACGCATTTATTTATTTATTCATAATTCCAATTATTGTAACTGTTTCGAGGTTTGTAATAGTTTTTTAATTAGGGTTTACCGCCTATTATTTACTGTTTAATCCTCGGTTTTTGATTATGTAACTCCCTCCCCAAAGCCTTGTAGTAGCGTAGATTTACTTTTCCGCTTTTAAATTTCTACAATTATAAACTGCTAGATGATTGATAGTAGGATTGTATGCGAAAGACAAATGAAATTAAAAAGGTAAAAAACCTTAATTGTGGAAAGATTAAATAAACTGAAATCAAACACATGCACATGCTCACTCCTAGGGTTTGCCTCACTTCGGTTGCCTTCGATAAACGGTCATGAAGTATAGGAAATTTTAGTGGTCGTCCTCCAGTCCCGAAAGATCAAAATGACTCATTCGAATGTTGTCTCGGAAAGACATTTAGGACTTTAGAGTAAATAATAAGGCTTCCTAACCATTTCTTTTGTGACCGTACTTATCCCTTTGAATGTCCCTTAAAACTCCAACGATGAGGCTACCTACTCCTTAATAGTAGGATAGCGCTGTCTAAAGGAAACGAGAATGAACAGTCTTTTTTCGAGTAGGTAGAAAATCTTAAGTACTTGCTCAAAACAATAAAAAAATCTTTTACAAACACTTTCAAAATATTTTTCAAAAACAATTCCGTCACACTCTTGAGGATAAATACAAGGTTTATCACGAAATTAAACAATTTTTTTTCAAAACACACACAAGCGATTTCAAAATGAGCAAGTACCTAAGAGCCCGTGGAAAACCACAGATAGAAAGGGTTCTAACACCTTCCCTTTCTATAATCTACCCCCCGTACTCAGAAACATCTCGAAAAAGGTTTTTTCTGTTCTTTTTCCTTTTCCTTTGTTGGATGAAATAAAAGTCGGTGGAGACTATTGCTTACTGCGACATTTGCGAATACAAAATGCAAAATAGTATTAATAGTTGGTTCTGCCACCTTATCCCAGAACTGGAGACTCTGCTAGGGACTCTTAATAAAGTGGGGTATACCTTAGGATCTAGGTCATTTAATTGCTTCTCTTACTTGTCTTAATTGCTTTACTTTTAAGGGATTGTTTGGGTTACTATGGATCCTACACCCGGATCTGGGAACAATTTTTAGGTAAGTAGCAATAAACTGTGATGGAACTATGCGGGGTATACCGAAACGGTTGAAGCAGTAGCTACGTCGATGTGAAACTTTGGTTGGCATCGGTATCCCTTGAGTCAATCAAGGAGAATACGAGGCCGCTACGTGGTATCATAAAGCATCGACTAACCTTAGAACCTTTAATTGCACAACTTGGCTAGTAAGACGTAGCGAGATGTCCGACTTTGGTGTATTCCCAAGTTCGATAGATACTCGATGCTACACTCATTGAGGTTTGACTCTTGAGTTTTGTTTGGTTGCGAGTCAATCTCCTATTGAACGAAGCTTGGGGGAAAGATCAGTGATATTGAGATCCCTTAGAACTAGATTACTATTTATAGGACAAGTTGAAACCAACTAAACTTCAAGAGGGTACTTACCTACAAACTCCATGCAAGCCTAAACCTAAGGTTGCTTGTGTGACTTGTTTGCCTTCATTGTATAACAACTTGAATTCTTTGCAGGGTTGTGTTTGGCACCTTACATCTTTGCTTAATGTATAACATATGCATCATAGCATCATGCCACAACATTTCCTTAACCATTTTAAGGATCTCAAGGGTTTGTGATGCGGGTTATAGTGAATCAGACGTCTAGCAATGGGCAAGGGGATTTATTTTCCTCTAGCCAATGCCGTCAAAAGACTAAAACACGACAACTTGAGTCAGGGGCTATGGCCCACTTGATATGGTGAGCTTGACTCTCGTAGAAGGACTCTTAACGATACAAAGTTCTTCAATCAAAGCTGCAAAGTTCAACTTCTGATATTTCTTGTTTACCCCACGAAATCCTTGAAATCATTGCATACGCATATCATACATGACATTTCATAAACAGGTACCATAACATGTTTCTCATCTTCTTCGCTGTTTATTTCAGCAATAACATCTTCTAAACAAAGCATCAAGGATCTACAGGCACAAAATGCCCAATTTCAACAAATGTTCGTGGCCTTGGCCAAAGGGCAGGAAGATCTAAAGGCCCTTATTCTGAAAGAGAAAAAGAAGAAGAAGAAGAAGAAGACCGTTGTGATACGGTGGGAAGAACTGACTATTTTTTGGAATGTTGGTTCGCGTTTTGCGTTTGTATTCGCAAAATGTCGCGGTAAGCAAGAGTCGCCACCGACTTTTATTTTATCCAACAAGGAAAGGAAAAAAGCACAGAAAAATTCCTTTTTCAAGATATTTATGAGTACGTGGGGTAGATTATAGAAAGGGAAGGTATTAGCATCCTTTCTATCCGTAGTTATCTACAGGCTCTTAGGTACTTGCTCATCATTTTCAAAATTGTTTTCTTTGTGCTTGTGGGTTTTGAAAAGTTTTTGTTTTGACTTCGATTTAACTCTTGCGTCTGTCTTCAAGAGTGTGATGAAGTGTTTTTGAAAACTTGTTTGTAAAAGAGTGTAAGTGTGAAAAGTTTCGTTTTAGATGAGCAAGTATCTAAGAACTAATCTACCTACTCGAAAAAGGAATCATTCTATGCTAATTTCCTTTAGACAATGCTATCCCACTATTAGTGAGTAGGTAGCACCGTCGTTGGAGTTTGAGGGTTAATTCGAAAGGGACATACGATCACTAAAGCAATGTTAGGACGTCTTAGTAGTAACCCTAATGTCTTAGATCATTTGTTCGAGGCAACAATATCCGAGGCAACCATTTCGAGGTAACTATGATCTTTTAGACAAGAGGGCGACCTCTAAAAATACCTATACTCAATGACCATTTACGAAGGCGACCAAGTGGGATGTACCCTAGGAGTGCGCATGTGCGGGTGTATTGATTTCAATTATTTTTATCTTTGCACATGTTTAGGGTGATCTAACCGTTTTAAGATTAAACATTCATTCTTGTCATGCAAACCCTATTACCAAACATCTGGCAGGTGTATATTTGCAGAAATTTAAAGGTGCGGAATTTAAACTAAATTATTACAAGGCGTCGGGTATTTACATCGCCAAAGACAAACCCTTTGAGATTTAAAAGTGAAAAAATAAATAAATGTCCTAATTAATTATTACAAACCGGGAGCAGATACAATAATTGAATAAAAAATAACGCGCGCGGGGAAATTGAATCGAATGCGAAACTAGGGTTTTGACCCTCCTAATTAAAGAAAATGTTTTTGTTGTTTTTATTTTTAAGAAAAGAAATTAAATCCTAAAATTAAAATTCTAAATTAATTAGTTAATAAATGAAAAATAATTTATGACATATTTTTGAATTTTGTAAATTTAGGAAAGAAAATAAAATAATTAAATTAAGGTTAAAACCTATTAATTCTAATTAGTTTTAAATATTTACAAAATCAATTAAAGTTATCTAACATTAATATCCTAATTAAATTAGTTAATATTTATTAATGAAAAATAAAATTCTAAAATTTAATTAGGTAAAAAATATTTTTTGTGATTTTTTGATAAAAAAGAAAATTGTTTATTGGTTAGTAATTAAATAAAATAAAATAAAATAATTAAATGAAATAAACAAAATATAAAAAAGGAGTGAGATGGGCCTGATTTTTGAGGGTGTGCATAACAATTATTTTGGCCTATTTGTGAGGTCCATTTGACTTTTTTCAATCCAGCGCGTGTGCATTGACTGACCCTTTGATGCACCTTCAATGATGGCCACCAGATCTGGCCATCTGGCGTGTTAGATGGTGAATGTCCATGATGGATCTCCTGGCCACGCTTGTATTAAATTACCTGAAAACAAATATTATAGAGAAAATAGGGGGACCTGGGATTTGAACCCAGGTCCTGAGGCACATTCCATACACTCCCTTGCCACTACGCCACTTGTTCTTATTTGTTAATGTAATACAAATCAATAATAATATATAAAAATAAAAGTTAATGGACAGAAATAAAAAAAAAATCACGCGCTCGTTTGAATGGACGAATGGTGGGACGACACACCTTCATCCCCTTCCTCTGCACCGTGGCTAAAAGTACAAAGATCTATACCCACAGACAACGTCCGTAGCTATACCCCTGTCTACTCTCAAAATTTCGCACATGCCATGTAAATGAATTCTAACACCATGGTTAGACTCGCCTCGTCTTCCTGATAACAACCATGCCCATCATGAAGGCTAATTGTTCTTGAAATAAAAAACCCTAAAAAACTCCAAGAAAACCTAACAATGGTGATTCACGACATAAGTCATATAAATGCAATTGAATAATACCAAAAGCTTGCAAATGCTCTGTAGATTAGGATTATGCCATTAATTCAGATCAACCATGCTTAAATTGCAAGATGCGAATTCAAGAACAGAGCAAGGTAACGAACGACTTACAGTGCGTGCGAGGGGTTGAAAACATGTGGTTTTGCTTGCTTTAGGTTCCTGAGATTGCCAGGAAGAGATTGTGATAAGTACCAAGCCTTGAGGACGCCTTTAACCTCTGTTTCGATATCACACTTTTCTTTGAATTTTCAGATTTTTGTTCTTGCTCTCACGCTTATCTCCAACCCTGATTTTTATTTGCCTCGCCTCCTTATGTATTATACAATGCATTAGGGTTGCAAATTCTGTCCAAATCCCTCTCCATCAATGATTTTGATATTGATTTGATTTGCTTCTTTAAAGCTTTCCAAAATTGGCTTATTTTGAATCTTTTTGTACACAATTGCCTTGATACGAGTTTGATTAGTCCTAGTTGTGTAATAAGACCTGCAATCATCACCAAATCCTTGGTTTCAATGTTTTTGGATTTTATTTGATTTAATTTGATTTAAATTGAATTAATTCAAATAAAAACCAAATTAAATAATAAAAATATGATATGGACACATGGCCAAGGCTAGAGCACGTGGGCTATAATGCCAACTCAAAACAAGTGAAAAAGAATGGGCCCATTTGGCAAAATTTGAAGTTTTGGGCATAGTTAACTTTTGGCAATTTTGCAAAAAAGTCCAACTTCAACAATGCATAACTTCCTCAATTTTGAATCTTTGGAGGTGTTATTAGACTTTTTAGAAATCTTGAGATGTCATATAAACAACCCTTTTGGTCTCATGTAATTTTGATATTCCATGCTCATGTATGAAGCTTTGACAAAAAAGTGTTTTTGTTGACTTTTCAAAATGACCTATAATGTCCAAATTCATAACTTCTTGTGAGTGCATATTTTGATCTTGGGAGCTGAAGATGGATTGTAGGGAATTTCATGCTATTCAAAATGAGATTTGGATGGGTCATTTATCATAAAGTATGAGAAAGTTATGCTTGGTCAAAGTTGGATTGACCTTTCCTGCAAAACCCTAATTTAGCAACTTTTGAATCTTGATGAATTATGAGTAATCCTTGATGAATCATGATCAACCCTTGATCAAATGATGAAATATACTTAAAAATGAGGATGTTTACCAAAAATATTGAAGTTTGACTGTATGTGTGCCACAGTTGACTTTTGCCCTAGCACAATCGATTTTTGGACCTTTGAGCAATTGACTGAGCAAACTTCCTCTGCAAGGCTTGAAACTTGACATGGATGATCTTGAGAACATATTATGCCATTGGTGAGCACTTGGGGTCACTTGGCCTCAATTATCTTGATGCAACATGAAACCCTAATTTGAGGTAGATTGTCTTAGGAGAGAGCTTGTCTGGCCAATCCTTGAGCAACTTTGAGCAACTTGGAGATCTTTCATGCCATGTTTTGAGAAATATGGGAGGGCAAATTTTGGGGTACAATAGCTTCCCCTGTTCAATCTTCTTAAACCTGAGGATATAGATTAGCTTTCGTGCCTTTCGTGATCCGAAGGTGGAAGAGGATTGAACACTAGAGTGCCCAGAAATTTGCACTCGCATGAAGTGGTAATTGTCTTGTGATGTCGGGAATGGGCTTACAGATGCCATTTGGAAATTGCTGACGAGGGGATGGGCTTAAAGATTCCATCTGAAGGGGTGTCAATCGCGTAAGAGATTCCTTAGCGAGAGCTTGTATACCTGTTGTTGAGGAAGATTCCGTTGGGGAATGCTAATCTCTGTTGAGAGAAGTAGAATTTTAGGAGCTTTGTCGTCTGTTATTCTGCTGGTGAGTCGTCTTTGTTGATATTTAGGAAATTTGGTTGTTCGTACTCAACTTAGGAATCATCTATGTTGATATTTAGGAACTTCAATCGTCCGTACTCAATTGAGGAAACATTTTTGTCGAGATTTAGGAACTCGCCCGTAATTCAACTGAGGAAACATCTTTGCTGAGATTTAGGAACTCGTCCATAATTCAACTGAGGAAATCGTCTCTGCTGAGATTTAGGAGCTTGTCCGTAATTCAACTGAGGTAATATCTTCGCTGAGATTTAGGAACTCGTCCGTAATTCAACCGAGGAAACATCTCTGCTGAGATTTAGGAGCTTGTCCGTAATTCAACCGAGGAACATATCTGTCGAGATTTAGGAACTTGTCCGTAATTCAACTGCTTTGTTGAGATTTAGGAACTCGTCTGTAATTCAACTACTTTGCTGAGATTTAGGAACTCGTCCGTAATTCAACTACTTTACTGAGATTTAGGAACTTGTCCGTAATTCAACTACTTTGCTAAGATTTGGGAACTTGTCCGTAATTCAACTACTTTGCTGAGATTTGGGAACTTGTCCGTAATTCAACTTGAGAGAACATCTGTCGAGATTTAGCAACTTGTCCATAATTCGTCTACTTTGCTGAGATTTATGAGCTTGTCCGTAATTCAACTGGAGAAACATCTTTGCTGAGATTTAGGAACATCGTCCATAATTCAACTGAGGTAATATCTGTCGAGATTTAGGAACTTGTCCGTAATTCGACTACTTTGCTGAGATTTAGGAACTTGTCTGTAATTCAACTGAGGTAAAAGCTTCATAGCTTGAATTTTGTGAAAATCTTTCCTGAAAGGTAAAGGTTAGCTGTATGTAATGCATGATATGTATCAAGCAATGATGTTCTCAAAATAAATGAGATTGTGTTGTATGATGCGTATGCATGTCATGATGTATGAAAATGTGATGTTTTTAGCTGGGGAAAATAAATCCCAGATTGCTGTTGGAGAGATGAATTGAACTCTTCGTTTCCGCTGGAGATAGTGGACGAAGATATTCATGAGAATAAACCTACAGGAGAGGATAACTCCGCTGGGGAATAAACTGATGAGAGAATGACTGTGGTACGGTGGGAGAACTGACTGTGGTTTTGCGTTCGTATTCGCACTTGTGCGGTTGATCAAGAGTCGCCACCGACTTTTTATTTTATCCTAAAGGAAAGGTTAAAAAAGCACAGCAAAAACCTTTTGAGATATTTCGTGGGTCCGGGGGGTAGATTATGAAAAGGGAAGGTATTAGCACCCTTTTCATCCATGGTTATCCATGGGCTCTTAGTTACTTGGTTTTTAGATCACTTGCCTTGATTTTCGATTGCTTGAAAAATGGTGTGTGTGTGAGTGTTTTTGAAAATGTTTTGGAAGAAGATGCCTTGTCTTAGGCTAACCTTGTAACAATTCTTTACTCGAATATTTTACGAAGGCGTGTATCTTTTCGAAAAGATGTTTCAAAAATGTTTTGAGAGTTTGTTTTGAAAATGTTGTGGATTGTGGTTTTTGAAAAGAAGGCAAGTGTTTTTGCAAATTGATCTCAAGTAACTAAGAGTTTTGTCTACCCTATTGTACTCAAAGGTTTTTTGTTATGTTTTAACCCTTTTTAACAATTTTGTTCCACCATTGAATTTGGTAGACAATCTTGCGTTTAGGAAGTTTATTCGGGACGGGCGCGGGTCATCGTATGGACCATGAATGCAATGGTGCCAAGTGTCTTTGGCAATTTGCTTTGAAGGGACTATGATCATTCCGTTTTAGGCAACATTCGAAAGCGTCATCGAGGGACTTATGATCATTTGAATTTGTTTTGCCAAAGATACTCGACGTGCAAGCATGGCCCATTTTGGAAGGCAACATGTGGGATTACCCTAGAGGGTGCAAGTGTGATTGTGTATTGATTTCATGTATTTGTCTTGCATTAGGTTATCTAGCGTTTGATTTTATGTACATGCAAACCCTAGGTCTAACCATGGTATAATTGGAAGCGGTAAATTGCGAAATGTAAAATCTACGCTATTACAAAATAAGTATCCGGGAGTGGGGGTACAATATTCACAAATGGGGATGAGACTTATAGTATCCAATAAGTTACAACCAAATTGAATTTGCGATCAAATGTAAATAACGTATATCAATGTATAAGATAAACAAATGTGTATAGGGGCAATATAAATGTATTTGTATTGTGTAAGTGTGAGATGCATTGCGTAAGTAATTATTTACAGGTGCGACAATGTGAAATTAATGTGTATTAAGTATTGTTTTGACTTGAAGAAAAATTGAATGTTTATTTAATTTAATTAATGATCTTGTATTTTTTAATATGTACGAAAAGAAAAATATTCTAAGTTTGAAAGTTATTATTTTTCATTTGACATAAGAAAGTGTCTTTGTATTATTAGTAAGAATATTTGAATTAAAAGAAAAAAAGTATTTTCAATTATGATGTAAAAAATGTATTTTTGTTATTTATGTACAAAAGTATATCAAGAGATAAATTAGAAAAAATGAAAAAAAGTATTTTTCTATTTGTCATATACAAAATTTCTAAGAAAGGAAAACGTTTTCAACATTATATATATTGTGTATAAAAGATGTTTTAATTATATTTTTCGTGTTTAATATATTCAAAGAACAATTAAATTAGATGCTTCATATTAATTAAATTATGTATATATAAAGAAAAGTATTTTAGTATTTTAATTAAAAAAGAGAAATGATTGAGTTTATGTATAAAAGAAATGGGCTTGGAGGATTATGGCCCAAGCAGAATGTCCATGGCGCTTAGAAAAAAGGGGGTGTGAACTGGAAACTAATGGGCTTAGGCACAGATGGTTGGGGCAAAGCCCAGTTATTGAGACAAGGGTTTCTTAGGGTTAGATGGTTTTGTTGTTCAGTTGGGAATGTTAGGGTTTGTGAGGTGCGCCGCTCATTCACTTGTTCGTCTTCTCCGTTCGCTCTTCTGAATCCAACTCCTCCGTCTAGCCACCAGCACTACCTCGTCCTCCCCCTCGCGTTCGTTCAGGCATCGGTGAAACAAGGTAACAGAATGTCTCAAACTCGTTAAACATTTTAGATTTGCATGTTAAGATTCTTTGATTTGTTGAATCCGATTCTGTGTTTTATTGATTAATGCATTTGGTTTGTCTTGTGTGAGGTATGAAAGGAAAGGAGAAAACGAAAACTACCTTGACAGAGGGGAGGAAAAAGATGGAGGTGCTCGGAGGCTCGACGGTGAAGGGTGCGGATGAAAGCTTTAACTGGTATCTTTGTATGCTTCTATTGGTTTTATGATGATTATGAACTGAAAACCCTTTGTATCTTCTTTCTTCTTCTCTTCTACTGCATGTTTCGGTTTATGTTGCCTTTAACGCTTGTTGCCTTGAGATGCCTCTGTATCTTCTTTGCCTCCTTGTGTTGCCTTAGATTTTCTCTCTTCTTCTGACTTGTTGCCTTGAGCTTGCCTCTTCTGTATGCTTGCTTAGAATGTGCTTCTGAATGTTGGTGGTTTATTTACTTCTTCTTTGCCCTATGATGAGCCTAGGGTTCTGAGGGTTTTGACACTGAGTTGCCTCTTTTTGATGATGGTTGATACCTTTGCCTTTTGAATATGCTCTCTCTTCTCTTTCTGGCCTTGCTATTGCTTTCCTATTGTTGGCTTAGGATGGTTCTTGAAACACCATATGATGATGTAAATCTGAGGTTTTGTGTGGGCTTTGATGTTTTGAAAGGTTTGGAACAATTTTTGGCTTAGGCTTGAAGCTGGACTGAGTTGGTGTTTAAGGCTTTTGCAGGTCTGATACTTGACAGTTTATGCTTAGGCTTACTGGTTTTTTTAGGCTTGACTAATGCAGGTTTCACTGGTTTTTGAGGCTTGACTAATGCAGGTTTAAGGGTTTATGGTTTTTTGGAATTAGTTTGAATAGGTTTTGACTGGTTTAGCAGGTTATGCTTGCATTGAATGGTAAGTGTTTTTAGGCCATGTATTGCTGGGTTATGCTTAGGCAGTTTTGACTGGTTTTATGGCCTTGACAGTTTTTTTGCTTGAGGTGCAGCAGGTTTGAACTGGTGATGTTTCACAGGTTTGAGCTTTAGCAGGTTTGGCATATGCAGGTTAATGATGTTTGGTGCATAGTTTAGGTGTTGGGGACTCTGAACTGGTTTATGCTGGTATGGTTAGGCTAAGGTTTCAGGGTGAGGCTCCTGACTTGCTTCAGGCAGGTTATTTTTGCTTAAGGTTCTGGACAGCAGGTTGAATAATATTGGCCTTCTCTCTCTTGTGAAGTTTTAAGCTTATCTTTATATATTTTGCTCTCTCTTCCTTTCTACTGTGTTTTGCTTTTTTGTATATGCTTCTTCCTATGCCTGCCTAAAGCCTAAAAACCTGCATTCTTTTCTCTCTCCACTCTTCTCTCTCAGTACAGTTGAATATTAAACTATGTTTCTTTTCTGTACTTCTTCTGAAAGGGCCATTGGGAAATGATGAAAAGTCAATATGCTTGCTTGCACAATAGTTTTCCTCTGCATATCTTATCTCTTCTTTGACAGCTTTTGTACTTTTTTATCTTCTTTGATATCTTTGTGCAGTAACTTGTACCTTTTGGCATTTGACAGCAAGTTTGACACTTTGCATTTTGACAGAAAGTTGCAATTTGATTTTTAGTTGGGTTTGAACTTGGAGTTTGAGACTTTGAATTTATGCAGTTTGAAACTTTGCATTTTTTTCTCAACTTTGCATTCATGATTAGCAAATAAAATTCTTCCCTCTTTGTGAACCGGGAGAAATCCCGTGATTTGCAGAGAGGGTCAACTGATCCCAATCAGTGGCCCTTAATGATGAATTTCTTTTATCTGTCTTTTCAATTTAATTTAACTGTTATTTGACTTTTCTCTTTTCTTTTGCAGATGAAAAATGGAGCACTGGAGCGAGGGATAGCGGATGAAGATTTGAAGATTAGAAAAATAATTAGGATAGTCTTTTATTTAGCTTTAAATAAGTGTAACATTATTTTTGTCAACATTTTGTAAACAAAAACAATTTATACAAATGACTTAAAGATAAATAAAAAGTCCTTTCATTTAATTAATTCTTCTCTTCTTCAATTGTTTATTTATTATTTATAGTTCTTTAAATTAAAATAAATTGAAAATAAATTCCAACTTATTTAATCTTTAGAATAATAAATAATTAATTAAACAATATTTCAGTATTGATCCATTAATAAACTTGACGCTTCCAATGTTCAAAGCAAAATAACAGTTAATCACAACAATTGATCAGACGCATTCCCTCTTTTCACTGATTTTTACCAAACGCTGTAAATCCAAACTGCATATATCTTTTGACTGGTTCAATCAAACAAACATGAATTCAAACCAACTGCAGTCTTTTACTGATTAAATCAAAACAATGCGAATTCAACCCGAATCTCGGAATAACTTGCAAAGTACTGTAGAATTTAGATCTTTCTGAGAACGCGCGCACAAACCCTAATTCCTGATTAAATGCCAAAGAGCATTCGCCTGATCAAAGTTTATCCAGAATCAACCAAAACCCTAAGCCAACTGTGTGAAACAATCCAGAGCCCTGAAAAATCAATAAAACCCTAATTTTTGTTTGACTGACGAGAAAAGTCCGTTTGTCCGATTCTTGAGCTAATTCGAAAAATCAGGAAACGCCTGAAGCTGTGATTTCTTGTGGAAAAATGCGAGGGCAAATTTTGGGGTACAACAGTTGCCCCTGTTCAATCTTCTTGGACCTGAAGAGTTAGATTGGCAAGTTTGCCTTTCGCGACTTGAAGGTAAAAGAAGATTGGACACTAAAGTGCCCAGAAAATTTGCACTCGGCGATGTGATGGTGGAGGTGAATGGGCTCAAAGATGCCATTTGGAGATGGGCTTAACGATGCCATCTGGGGCGATAGAATTTTGTCGGGGAATGGGCTTAAAGATGCCATCTGATAATGGGCTTAAAGATGCCATCTGGTGACTGCTGGTAGGAGGATGGGCTCAAAGATGCCATCTGGTAATGTTGAACTGTATGTCAATGGTGAGTGGACAAGTATCAGAAAGGCACCCATGTTTTGGAACATCTCTGAATTGGGGGTCCGAATGAGCAATAGATTGTCATCCATGTCTGGAGAATCTGTAAACTATTTGAGGAGTTGAGATTGAATAAGCAATAGAGCAACATCCATTGTTGGGAAGCGTCCGTAAACTGTTTTCAAAAGTTGAGAAGAGTCTGAACAAGTTGGCAGATTGACATCCGTTGTAGTGAAGAATCTGTAAACTGTTTTGAAGTTGAGATTGAATAAGCAATAGAGCCACATCCGTTGTTGGGAAGCGTCCGTAAACTGTTTTCAAAAGTTGAGAAGAGTCTGAACAAGTGATAGGTTAACATCCGTTACTTGGAGAACCCGTGAACTGTTTTCAGAACGTCTTGAAGTTGAAGAGGAACCGGTGTAGGGTTTCCTGAGGATGAGCTCGTGTAAAACTGCATCTGGATGAATCTGGAATAAGTATCAGAATGTCGCCGTGTCTGGGTCACATCTGAACTATTTCTGGACGGATCTCGTAAGATGATCTGTGTCTGTCGACTGATCTTACCTGAAAAGGCAAAGAGTTAGTTGTATGCAATGTTATGATGCATAATGCAATGTATGTGACATTAATGTTTATGATATGAATGTGATGAATGCGCATGTAAGCTGATAAGCTATCTTACTGAGGATAAATGAATCTGAGATGGCCGAAGATAAAAGCATTTTGACTGCTGCCGGGAAAATAATTCCTCGGCTGTTGCTGGGGAAGAGAATTCCTGATGACCTCTACTGGGGAGTTCCAAACTAGTAGACTCAGGCTGGGGAGGTAAGATTGAGAATCTTCAGCTCGGTGGGAAGTAACTCTGGCGACTTCACTTGGGAATTCAAGATTTTCCCTCCCAAAACTCTGTGGGGAGAAGGTTCATTAGTCTGGCTCCGCTAGGGATTGATAATTTGAAGTTTTAGCTTCGCTGGGGATAATGAAACTTGACTCTGAGTGGAGTTAGCTTCTGGAAGGTTCTCTGGCTGGGGATTGCGAGAGTCCTCTGATTGCTGTAGGTGTTGGTCTGGAATAAGTTACTGAATGTCGCCATCTCTGGGTCACATCTTGAACTATATCTTGAATGAAATTCTGAATAAGTTACTGAATGTCGCCAAATCAGGGTCACATCTGAACTATATCTTGAAAGTCTGAATGAGTCATAGAATGTCGCCAAATCAGGGTCACATCTGAACTATATCTTGAAAGTTTGAATGAGTCATAGAATGTCGCCAAATCAGGGTCACATCTGAACTATATCTTGAAAGTTTGAATGAGTCATAGAATATCGCCAAATCAGGGTCACATCTGAACTATATCTTGAAAGTTTGAATGAGTTATAGAATGTCGCCAAGTCAGGGTCACATCTGAACTATATCTTGAAAGTTTGAATGAGTTATAGAATGTCGCCAAATCTGGGTCACATCTTGAACTATATCTTGAAGGTTTGAATGAGTTATAGAATGTCGCCAAGTCTGGGTCACATCTTGAACTATATCAATCTTCTGAGGTGATGAGGAAATTGTTGAACACTTTTGACATTCGAATGCCCCAAGTGGTGATTAAGGAGTCTCGAATTAGATTACTCTGCGAATTGAGAGATTTCTTGAAATCTTGACTGGACTGCCCCAGGTTAACTGAACTTCGAAAGATCTGTTGGACCTTGACTGGACTGCCCCATGTAATGCCCCTTGTTGATAGGATATTTGTAATGGAAGTGTCATCCTTTTGAAGTGATTTTGCTCACTGAGAGAGTTTTCGTTCCTCCGAACATTCGCTGTATGAATTTCTTTGCTGTCAAACAAAAAGCCAAATGCAGACAGTGATATTCAAGCAATGCAAAGTTTATGTTTGTCTCGAAGTTTTAAAAATGCGTTTTTAGCAGAAAACTTTTTTATAAGACAGATTAATACAAGATTTAGAGCAAAGCCCTACAGGAGTCAGGATACCTTTTGTAACAGTATGCTTTCGAACTAACCCATGCTTCAATTAGGACTTTTAAAGGGTTGTAACGTGGCCTGGTTCACAGTTTAAGAAACAAAGGATAAAGGCTCAAAATATATTTGTACCCACCCGCTCTTCGTGATGTTCTCCGACCTAAGCTCAGTTAACTGTGCGTCTCACTCTGTTTTGAGTTTGGAACGACTTTTGGGCGATGGTTCACCAGTTTGAATTTTGGGGAGACAGTCACCATCTCCTTTTTCTTTTTCAACATTTTTCATGTTGTTGAGGATTTTGTAATGACCTTACTATTTTGATTTTGATTTGTTATCCCTAATTTTTGCCTGACTGTTACCGTTTTCCGGGATTACCGTCAGCGGGATGCCCCAGCTTTATTAAGCCTCCTTTATAGGTTTTGGCTCAGTGGGCTTTTTCTCTTTTTGAGAGATTGACTGTCTATGTGATAGGGAACCACCCTTGTCTTTTGATTCCAAAGGAATGCTTTCTTTTTCGACGTCGTTCGTTGTGTTACGAATTGAGAGTTTGCGACTTCAATGCGCGTTTTCTCTTGAATTAACTGAGATACTACCCTGCCCCAGGTTTATATCAAAGGTTTTGATCGTTTAGAACAGAAAACTCCTACTTCTTTGGCTCGAAGGGGTTGACTAGGGATTAACTTCCTTATAACTCCAGTGTTTGGGAATTGAAAGAAATGCCTGTACATCATCAGCAAGGTCTGTTCAAAAGCATATTGTATAAGATCATGGTATTGTTTCGTCATCCTCCCTCTAAAGGCTTACAGCTTTTTATCAAGAGTCAAATATCATAAAGAAAAGCATAAGAGTAGTGAAACGAATGGATGAATTCAAGACAAACATATGCAATGCATTAATGAAAACAGAGTTTAACATCAACAGATAATTGTTTGACAGCAAAAGAAATTACAACTTTGAAAATTCAGAATGAAACAAACACAATCTCAATGATTTGGCATAGGAGGGGTGATCATGCTGGAGTCTCTGGGGGACCAAACTCAATCTCCTGGGCATCGATCATGTCTTGGATCTTGTTCTTCAGAGGCCAACAGTTGTTGGTATCATGCCCCGGGCTATCAGAGTGGTATTCACATCTTTCATTAGGGTGATAGGTAGGAGCAGAAGTATTTGGGTTCCGGAGAGGATCCCTCAAAGTAATCATATCCCTCTTCAACAAGTGTTGCAGTGCCTGAGACAGTGACATGTTGATCTTGGTGAACTGCCTCTTAGGTGCGACCTCCTTATGCTGATGCCCCTGTCTTTGTTGAGCAGGTATAGGATTAGGAATCAAGATTGCCCCTACATGTTGGTCATGACGACCTTTTTGACTGTTCGCAGCATTGGACTCTTTCTTTCCGTTGTAGGGAATTATCTGAGTATCGGAGGTTGTAGCTCCCTGGATCTTTCCACTCTTGATGCCAGCCTCGACCCTTTCGCCAGTCAGTATTAGCTCGGTGAACCCAGCTGAGGAGCTTCCAATTAAGTGCTTGAAGAAAGGCCCTGTCAAAGTTCCCATGAAGATGTCAATCAGCTCTCTGTCAGTTAAAGGAGGTTGCACCCTACCAGCCAAATCTCTCCACTTTTGGGCATATCCCTTGAAATTCTCGTCGGAACCCATGGTCATGTTCTGCAACTGCACACGAGTTGGCGCAAGATCAGCATTGTACTGATACTGTTCGTAAAAAGCCCTGGCTAGATCTTCCCAGGTGTGGATGCGAGAACTCTCCAATTGATAGAACCACTCGAGTTAAGCCTCTACCAAACTTTCTTGGAAGAAGTGGATCCAGAGTCTCTTATCGGCTGTGTATGGTTGAATCTTGCGGGCATAAGACTTCAGATGCATCTTAGGGCAAGAGACACCATCGTACAGAGCAAAGGTAGGGACTTTGAACTTTGGAGGGATGACCAATCCAGGAACCAAACCTATGTCTCCTAAATCTAATCCAGGTATTTCTTGGATCTCCATAGCATTGAGGCGATCCTCCAACTCTTTGTACTTGTCATCAGTGAGAGGATATTGTTCTTCGGAGTAATCAGCTTCCTCTTCATTAATCTCCTCATTGTGGTCCTCTTCAAGACTAACTACTGTGTTGGATGGAGTTGCAAGGTCTTGGGTCTTAGGCCTTCTCCTCAAGTTCAAGATGCGGGCTGCCTTCTTGGATTTCTTCTTGTCTTTGAGAAGAAGAGCTGTCAGATCCTCTTGCCCTTTACCCATAGCCAGCAACATTTGTTGGAATTGAGCATTTTGAGCTTGGAGATCTTTCACTGTTTGTTCCATATCCATCTTACTGAAATAAACAGTAAGAAGATAAGAAAACCTGCATGGGAGAAACCTATTATGCAATGATATGTGTGATATATATGCAATGTTTTCAAGGATATCTTGGGGTAAACACAAGAAAATGTTAGAGGTTGAACTTTGCTCTTGGATTGGAGAACTTCGCACCGGTGGACGTCCTTCCACGAGAATCAAGCTCACCATGTCGAGTGGGTCATAGCCACTGATTCAAGTTGTTGCACTTGATCTTTGTTTGGAGAACCTTGTATCGATGGATGTCTTTCCACGAGAATCAAGCTCACCATGTCAAGTGGGTCATAGCCACTGATTCAAGTTGTTGTACTTGATCTTTGATGGCATTTGTTAGAGGAGAAACCCCTTGCCCCTTGATAGACGTCTGGTTCAACGTAACCCTGCATCAAAAGAAAACCCTCGAGATCCTTGAAATGGTTATTAAAAATGCTATGGTATGATGTCATGATGTTATGTACATGTATGCAAAAAAAAGAAAGTGAGTGTATATACAGGCAAACATATTCACACAAAGCAAACAAGTCCTTAGGTTTAGGCTTGCATGGGGTTTAGGTAAGTACCCTCTTGAAGTTAGTTGGCTCATCCTGTCCTAAAATAGAAACCGGGTTCTAAGGAGCTCAATATCATTGGATTGTTTTCTGTGTTCATTGTTTCGGTTTAGCCACTTACTGGCGACCAAAATATTCCAAGAAAACAATCCTCAAAAGAGTGTAGTATCGAGGATCTACCAACTTCGGACTGCACCAAAGTCGGTCATCTCACTACTCCTAAAAAGGCTAAGATGGTCAATTAAGGTTCTAAGAGTTCGTTAGTGCTTCATGACATCAGACAGCGGCCCCGTACTCTCCTTGACTACTCAAGGGTTACCGGTACTCACAAATATGTCACACTAACATAGCTTACTGCTTCAACCATGTCGGTATACCCCGCACAGTTCCCTCGCAGTTTTTTGCTATTTACCTAAGAGGGTGCCCCAAATCCGGGTGGAGGATTTATAACAAACCCAAACAAGGACCCAAAAGATAAATCAATCAAGTCAATCAAAGCAAGAAAGTAAAGGTGATTTAAACCCTAAGGTAACCCCACTTTTAAGTTTTCCCCAGCAGAGTCGCCAGTTCTGTGGTACGGTGGGAGAACTGACTGTGGTTTTGCGTTCGTATTCGCACTTGTGCGGTTGAGCAAGAGTCGCCACCGACTTTTTATTTTATCCTAAAGGAAAGGTTAAAAAAGCACAACAAAAACCTTTTGAGATATTTCGTGGGTCCGGGGGGTAGATTATGAAAAGGGAAGGTATTAGCACCCTTTTCATCCATGGTTATCCATGGGCTCTTAGTTACTTGGTTTTTAGATCACTTGCCTTGATTTTCGATTGCTTGAAAAATGGTGTGTGTGTGAGTGTTTTTGAAAATGTTTTGGAAGAAGATGCCTTGTCTTAGGCTAACCTTGTAACAATTCTTTACTCGAATATTTTACGAAGGCGTGTATCTTTTCGAAAAGATGTTTCAAAAATGTTTTGAGAGTTTGTTTTGAAAATGTTGTGGATTGTGGTTTTTGAAAAGAAGGCAAGTGTTTTTGCAAATTGATCTCAAGTAACTAAGAGTTTTGTCTACCCTATTGTACTCAAAGGTTTTTTGTTATGTTTTAACCCTTTTTAACAATTTTGTTCCACCATTGAATTTGGTAGACAATCTTGCGTTTAGGAAGTTTATTCGAGACGGGCGCGGGTCATCGTATGGACCATGAATGCAATGGTGCCAAGTGTCTTTGGCAATTTGCTTTGAAGGGACTATGATCATTCTGTTTTAGGCAACATTCGAAAGCGTCATCGAGGGACTTATGATCATTTGAATTTGTTTTGCCAAAGATACTCGACGTGCAAGCATGGCCCATTTTGGAAGGCAACATGTGGGATTACCCTAGAGGGTGCAAGTGTGATTGTGTATTGATTTCATGTATTTGTCTTGCATTAGGTTATCTAGCGTTTGATTTTATGTACATGCAAACCCTAGGTCTAACCATGGTATAATTGGAAGCGGTAAATTACGAAATGTAAAATCTACGCTATTACAAAATAAGTATCCGGGAGTGGGGGTACAATATTCACAAATGGGGATGAGACTTATAGTATCCAATAAGTTACAACCAAATCGAATTTGCGATCAAATGTAAATAACGTATATCAATGTATAAGATAAACAAATGTGTATAGGGGCAATATAAATGTATTTGTATTGTGTAAGTGTGAGATGCATTGTGTAAGTAATTATTTACAGGTGCGACAATGTGAAATTAATGTGTATTAAGTATTGTTTTGACTTGAAGAAAAATTGAATGTTTATTTAATTTAATTAATGATCTTGTATTTTTTAATATGTACGAAAAGAAAAATATTTTAAGTTTGAAAGTTATTATTTTTCATTTGACATAAGAAAGTGTCTTTGTATTATTAGTAAGAATATTTGAATTAAAAGAAAAAAAGTATTTTCAATTATGATGTAAAAAATGTATTTTTGTTATTTATGTACAAAAGTATATCAAGAGATAAATTAGAAAAAATGAAAAAAAGTATTTTTCTATTTGTCATATACAAAATTTCTAAGAAAGGAAAACGTTTTCAACATTATATATATTGTGTATAAAAGATGTTTTAATTATATTTTTCGTGTTTAATATATTCAAAGAACAATTAAATTAGATGCTTCATATTAATTAAATTATGTATATATAAAGAAAAGTATTTTAGTATTTTAATTAAAAAAGAGAAATGATTGAGTTTATGTATAAAAGAAATGGGCTTGGAGGATTATGGCCCAAGCAGAATGTCCATGGCGCTTAGAAAAAAGGGGGTGTGAACTGGAAACTAATGGGCTTAGGCACAGATGGTTGGGGCAAAGCCTAGTTATTGAGACAAGGGTTTCTTAGGGTTAGATGGTTTTGTTGTTCAGTTGGGAATGTTAGGGTTTGTGAGGTGCGCCGCTCATTCACTTGTTCGTCTTCTCCGTTCGCTCTTCTGAATCCAACTCCTCCGTCTAGCCACCAGCACTACCTCGTCCTCCCCCTCGCGTTCGTTCAGGCATCGGTGAAACAAGGTAATAGAATGTCTCAAACTCGTTAAACATTTTAGATTTGCATGTTAAGATTCTTTGATTTGTTGAATCCGATTCTGTGTTTTATTGATTAATGCATTTGGTTTGTCTTGTGTGAGGTATGAAAGGAAAGGAGAAAACGAAAACTACCTTGACAGAGGGGAGGAAAAAGATGGAGGTGCTCGGAGGCTCGACGGTGAAGGGTGCGGATGAAAGCTTTAACTGGTATCTTTGTATGCTTCTATTGGTTTTATGATGATTATGAACTGAAAACCCTTTGTATCTTCTTTCTTCTTCTCTTCTACTGCATGTTTCGGTTTATGTTGCCTTTAACGCTTGTTGCCTTGAGATGCCTCTGTATCTTCTTTGCCTCCTTGTGTTGCCTTAGATTTTCTCTCTTCTTCTGACTTGTTGCCTTGAGCTTGCCTCTTCTGTATGCTTGCTTAGAATGTGCTTCTGAATGTTGGTGGTTTATTTACTTCTTCTTTGCCCTATGATGAGCCTAGGGTTCTGAGGGTTTTGACACTGAGTTGCCTCTTTTTGATGATGGTTGATACCTTTGCCTTTTGAATATGCTCTCTCTTCTCTTTCTGGCCTTGCTATTGCTTTCCTATTGTTGGCTTAGGATGGTTCTTGAAACACCCTATGATGATGTAAATCTGAGGGTTTGTGTGGGCTTTGATGTTTTGAAAGGTTTGGAACAATTTTTGGCTTAGGCTTGAAGCTGGACTGAGTTGGTGTTTAAGGCTTTTGCAGGTCTGATACTTGACAGTTTATGCTTAGGCTTACTGGTTTTTTTAGGCTTGACTAATGCAGGTTTCACTGGTTTTTGAGGCTTGACTAATGCAGGTTTAAGGGTTTATGGTTTTTTGGAATTAGTTTGAATAGGTTTTGACTGGTTTAGCAGGTTATGCTTGCATTGAATGGTAAGTTTTTTTAGGCCATGTATTGCTGGGTTATGCTTAGGCAGTTTTGACTGGTTTTATGGCCTTGGCAGTTTTTTTGCTTGAGGTGCAGCAGGTTTGAACTTGTGATGTTTCACAGGTTTGAGCTTTAGCAGGTTTGGCATATGCAGGTTAATGATGTTTGGTGCATAGTTTAGGTGTTGGGGACTCTGAACTGGTTTATGCTGGTATGGTTAGGCTAAGGTTTCAGGGTGAGGCTCCTGACTTGCTTCAGGCAGGTTATTTTTGCTTAAGGTTCTGGACAGCAGGTTGAATAATATTGGCCTTCTCTCTCTTGTGAAGTTTTAAGCTTATCTTTATATATTTTGCTCTCTCTTCCTTTCTACTGTGTTTTGCTTTTTTGTATATGCTTCTTCCTATGCCTGCCTAAAGCCTAAAAACCTGCATTCTTTTCTCTCTCCACTCTTCTCTCTCAGTACAGTTGAATATTAAACTATGTTTCTTTTCTGTACTTCTTCTGAAAGGGCCATTGGGAAATGATGAAAAGTCAATATGCTTGCTTGCACAATAGTTTTCCTCTGCATATCTTATCTCTTCTTTGACAACTTTTGTACTTTTTTATCTTCTTTGATATCTTTGTGCAGTAACTTGTACCTTTTGGCATTTGACAGCAAGTTTGACACTTTGCATTTTGACAGAAAGTTGCAATTTGATTTTTAGTTGGGTTTGAACTTGGAGTTTGAGACTTTGAATTTATGCAGTTTGACACTTTGCATTTTTTTCTCAACTTTGCATTCATGATTAGCAAATAAAATTCTTCCCTCTTTGTGAACCGGGAGAAATCCCGTGATTTGCAGAGAGGGTCAACTGATCCCAATCAGTGGCCCTTAATGATGAATTTATTTTATCTGTCTTTTCAATTTAATTTAACTGTTATTTGACTTTTCTCTTTTCTTTTGCAGATGAAAAATGGAGCACTGGAGCGAGGGATAGAGGATGAAGATTTGAAGATTAGAAAAATAATTAGGATAGTCTTTTATTTAGCTTTAAATAAGTGTAACATTATTTTTGTCAACATTTTGTAAACAAAAACAATTTATACAAATGACTTAAAGATAAATAAAACGTCCTTTCATTTAATTAATTCTTCTCTTCTTCAATTGTTTATTTATTATTTATAGTTCTTTAAATTAAAATAAATTGAAAATAAATTCCAACTTATTTAATCTTTAGAATAATAAATAATTAATTAAACAATATTTCAGCATTGATCCATTAATAAACTTGACGCTTCCAATGTTCAAAGCAAAATAACAGTTAATCACAACAATTGATCAGACGCATTCCCTCTTTTCACTGATTTTTACCAAACGCTGTAAATCCAAACTGCATATATCTTTTGACTGGTTCAATCAAACAAACGTGAATTCAAACCAACTGCAGTCTTTTACTGATTAAATCAAAACAATGCGAATTCAACCCGAATCTCGGAATAACTTGCAAAGCACTGTAGAATTTAGATCTTTCTGAGAACGCGCGCACAAACCCTAATTCCTGATTAAATGCCAAAGAGCATTCGCCTGATCAAAGTTGAGCCAGAATCAACCAAAACCCTAAGCCAACTGTGTGAAACAATCCAGAGCCCTGAAAAATCAATAAAACCCTAATTTTTGTTTGACTGACGAGAAAAGTCTGTTTGTCCGATTCTTGAGCCAATTCGAAAAATCAGGAAACGCCTGAAGCTGTGATTTCTTGTGGAAAAATGCGAGGGCAAATTTTGGGGTACAACAATGACTCTGTGGGGAGGAGATGCTCTGCTAGAGGATTCCGTTGATAAATTCAGCTGGGGATGAATTACCGCTGCTGGTGATAATGAAACCTGTTGGGGATTGAATTCCTGTTTTGTGAAAGGAAAGAACTCCGCTGGGGATGACTTTCCAATAGCGACCTTACTGGGGATAGCCCTTTTAGACTTTACCGGGGATGGTCTTCCGGGGTCTACTGGGGACAATTTTTATACTCTGCTGGGGATAATAAGACTTTTTAGTGTTGATGGTAGATAAACTCTGCTTGGGGAGAATATTAGCGATTCATTCACAGTTGCGAGTCTCAGCTGGGGAGAGCTAACACCACTGTCTTTCTCTTACTCTAGGGGGAATGAATGTACTTTCAATCGTTTCCTCCAGCTAGGTCTATCCCTATACCTGGTGGACAAAGCAACTGTACGGTTTGGACATTTCTCGTTTGCCCCTGTTTCTGATATTACAAGTAATCGTCTTTTGTTTCGCATGTAAACATTTATGAGAAACAATCAATGTCAAATGCATATATCAAAAATGAACATTGGATGTTCTCGCAAAACAAAACAGAAAAAGTAAAATAGTTTGAAATTTATTTGTGAAAATAACTTGTATTGATTTTGAAGTTAGCTTGTAAATAAGCGTTTTTTGTACAAGAGGCTGACGTCCTAGTAAGAGAATGCCGCCGAACAAATAGAATTTATACAATTTGTGAAAAACAAAGAAAAACAGCTACATGAATAATCCCACTGGGTTCCAACTCTGCTATTGCCTTTATGTCCTCGAGCATCTCATCACTTTGCTACTTGGTTGAAGGTAGATTAGATTGATTAGTGCCGTCCGAGCTTGATAGTCGATACCGAAGTCTGGTTGCAAGGTGATCCAATGAGACATAGTGTTACGCTTTAATCCCTAATTTTTGCCTGGACCGCCCTTTCGGGTTTTCAGTCCACCGGGATACCCTTTTTTGCCCAAGCCGCCTTTTCAGGTTTTCGACTTGCCGGGTGTACAGTTTTTTTTTCATTTTCATCCCTTATTTTTGCCCGAACCCTTTTGGTTCGTCGGGAAGCTCTTATTTTTGCCTAGGCCAGTCAACCTAGCGGGTCTTTGATTATGCATAGTATTTTTTCACTATGTCTGCATTGACGGGGTGAGGAAGGTCGTCACCATCCATGGTGGTTAGAATCATAGCTCCTCCTGAGAAAATGTTCTTAACCACAAATGGCCCTTTGTAAGTAGGGGTCCATTTTCCCCTGGGATCACCTTGAGGCAGAATGATGCGCTTGATCACCAGATCCCCGACTTGATATTCTTGTCGTTTGACCTTCTTGTTAAATGCCTTGATCATCCGTTTTTGGTATGTTTGACCATGACAAATAGCAGTAAGTCTCTTTTCATCGATTAAGTTTAGCTGATCAAGTCGGGTCTGGATCCAGTCATCTTCGTTCAAACCTGCATCCTTCATAATCCTAAGAGAGGGTATCTAAACTTCAATGGGCAAGACCGCCTCCATACCATATACCAAGGAATAAGGTGTTGCCCCTGTTGACATCCGCGCTGAGGTACGGTACCTATGAAGAGCAAATGGTAACATCTCATGCCAATCTCTGTACGTCACTGTCATCTTCTACACAATCTTCTTAATGTTCTTATTAGCCGCTTCTACAACCCCATTCATCTTCGGCCGGTAGGGAGAAGAGTTATGATGCTGTATCTTGAACTGCTTGCAGAGCTTGGTGATCCTCTTATTGTTGAGATTTGTACCATTATCCGTAATGATCCTCTCTGGTACTCCATATAGACAGATCAAATTATGCTGAATGAACCGTGCCACGATGTTCTTGGTTATAGTAGCAAAGGAAGCTGCTTTGACCCACTTCGTAAAGTAATCAATAGCTACCAGGATGAAACAATGCCCGTTAGATGTCGTAGGTCTGATCTTACCAATCATGTCGATGCCCCACATTGCAAAAGGCCAAGTGGCTGCCAAGATGTTCAGAGGTACTGGAGGTATGTGCACCTTATCAGCATAGACTTGGCACTTGTGACAGGTCCGAGAATGCTGATAACAGTCGGCTTCCATGGTGGACCAATAATATCATGTCCGTAGGATCTTCTTTGCCATGGTATGTCCACTGGAATGAGTCCCGAAAGAACCTTCATATAACTCTACCATAATCCTTTCTGCTTCGTTCTTATCCACACATCGCAGTAAGGTTGAATCATGGTTACGCTTGTAAAGAATGCCATTGCTGATGAAGAACTTCACCGCGAACCTCCTCAGAAACTTCTTATCATTAACAGATGCACCCTCGGGGTATTCCTGAGCCTAAAGATACCTCTTTACCTCATGGAACCAGGGTTTATCCGCTACCTCTTCAGTCTCAATGTCACAGCAATGTGCCAGTTCGTCCAATCTCTCAATGGTAATCTGGGGAGCTTCATTGTCCCATCTGACGTTGAACATAGAAGACATTGTAGCTAGTGCGTCCGCCAACTGATTCTCCTCTCTAGGGAAGTTTTCAAAGGTTATCTCCTCGAAGTGCGGAAGCAACGTCAACACATACTCCTTGTAAGGAATAAGATTAGGGTGTTTCGTATCTCAGTCGCCTTTGATCTGACTGATCACGAGAGCGGAATCCCCGAAAACACTTAGAAACTTAATCCTTAGGTCAATAGCCGCTCGAAGACCCATAATGCACGCTTCATACTCCGCCATGTTGTTGGTGTAGTTGAAACATAGTCGGGCGGTGAACGGAGTATGAGAGCCTTCAGGAGACATGATCACAACGCCAATGCCATTACCCAAAGCGTTCGAAGCTCCATCAAAGTACATAGACCATCGGGATCCCTCCTCAGGTCCTTCATCTGGTCCAGGTGTCTCACAGTCAGTCACCAACATGATATTCTCATCCGCGAATTCAAAGTTCATAGACTGGTAATCGTCTATTGCATGATGTGCCAGATGATCTGCCAACACACTTCCCTTGATTGATTTTTGGGTCGTATATTGGATGTCATACTCAGTCAAGATCATCTGTCATCTTATTATTCTTCCGGATAAGGCAGGTTTCTCGAAGATATACTTGATTGGATCCATCTTTGATATCAATAGAGTAGTGTGAGTCAGCATATACTGTCTTAGCTGGCGAGCAGCCCATGCCAAAGCGCAACAAGTTTTCTCAAGCAACGAGTATCAGGTCTCGCAGTCGGTAAACCTTTTGCTAAGGTAATAAATAGCATGCTCTTTTCGGCCAGACTCGTCATGCTGCCCCAGCACGCACCCCATTGAATTATCGAGTTCTGTCAAGTATAAGATTAAAGGTCTCCCTTCAACTGGAGGCATCAGAATGGGGGGCTCTTGGAGATATTCTTTAATCCTTTCGAAAGCGGCTTAAAATTTATCGTTCCATCTTACCACTTGATCTTTCTTCAGTAACTTGAAGATTGGATCATAGGTAGCAGTCAGGTGTGAGATGAATCAGGCAATATACTTCAGACGTCCCAGAAAGCCTCTGACTTCTTTTTCTGTTCGGGGAGCTGGCATTTCCTGTATAGCCTTCACCTTTACAGGATCCACTTGAATACCTTTGTCACTTACGACGAAACCCAACAGCTTACCAGACCTCACCCCGAAGGTGCACTTGTTCGGGTTTAACCTCAGCTTGTACAACTTCAACCTGTCAAATAGCTTCTGAAGATGGTCAAGGTGTTCTTCCTCAGTCTGGAACCTTGCAATCATGTCATCAACGTATACCTCAATCTCATGATGGATCATGTCATGGAACAAAGCAACCATGGCGCGCTGATACGTTGCCCCAACGTTCTTCAATCCGAAAGGCATGACCTTGTAGCAAAAGGTACCCCATTGAGTAACAAAGGTTGTCTTCTCCATATCCTCGGGAGCCATCTTAATCTGATTATAACTGGAGAAACCGTCCATAAAGGAGAAGACCTTATATTGTGCAGTGTTGTCAACCAGAACGTCGATATGAGGCAGTGGGAAATCATCCTTGGGACTCACCCTGTTCAGATCCCTATAGTCAACACACATTCGGACCTTACCATCCTTCTTCGGCACCTGAACCACGTTGGCCACCCACTGTGGGTAAGAAGTAACTGCTAGAAAACCGGCATCAAACTGTTTCATAACTTCAGCCTTGATTTTCTCAGACATCTCTGGGCGCATTCGGCGGACTTTCTGTTTCACTGGAGGACAGTCTTCCTTGGTAGGCAGGCGGTGAACCACGATATCGGTATCCAACCCAGGCATATCTTCATAAGACCATGCAAAGATCTCAACATAGTCATGCATCATCTGAATCAACCGTTTCTTAACACTAGACTCCAGATTTGCACCGATATTGACGTCTTTCGTGTCTACCTCTGTACCCAGATTTACCGTTTCCAATGGCTCTTCATGCGGCTGTATGGCCCTCTCTTCCTGAAGTAACAATCTAGCAAGTTCACCAGGCACTTCGCAATCATCCTCACCTTCTTCCTCGGCTTGGTTGATCGAACTTTCGAAGTCATAATTGGAAGTAGCAGAGTCGTTATCAGTGGGATCCAGAGTGGATGTAGACCTGTATATGTGAGTGTATGTAAAATAGCTGTTTTGCAAGATAGAAAAGAAAAACAAGGAGCGCAAAATTTGTAATGCAAGAAAATGTCCAATGCTTTTATTAATGATATATGGAAATGACACATAATAAGCCCTCAAACAAAGCCACGGTGTCTCGGGTAAGGCACCGGGCCGTAAAGTTTAAAATTGTCTGTTACAAATCCAAAACAAAAGTTTATTAATGTGTGATAAAAGAAATTGGCACGAAGTCCTTTGTCGTCCAATTGCTTAGTCCGCCGTCGGTAGTCGGGTAAATCCAGCTGTCAAACTCAGACTCTTCATCATCGGCTTCAATCATGTTCACTTCAGGATTAGTAATACGCAGGGGAGGTCTTCCAATCCGCGCGCGCCGAACGGCCCTTTGAGCTTCTGCAGTGAAACCCAAACCAAACTTGTCAGTCTTATGTACAAAATCAGGGAGTTGGCCCCAATTCGCACACCCGCCTTTCTCAATAACAGCCCGGGCATCCTTTAGGGAAGCCATCTTCATTGGAGGATCTTCAGCAACAGTTTCAGTTGACGCCAGCGTCTGGGGGACTTCCTCAAAATGTTGACACGGGGTTTCAATGAACTCCCCGTCCATCTCCACATACCGAAAAGAGTTGAGGTGGCTCACCATGTACTCCTCTTCTCCTTGTACCGTGACAATTTCCCCTTTCACTGGGTATTTCAGCATCTGGTGGAGCGTAGAAGTTACTGCCCCAGCTTTATGGATCCACGGGCAACCCAGCAAACAAGAATAAGATGGCCGAATGTCCATCACATAGAATGTAGACGCGAAAGTCTGATAGCCAACCTTAACTGGAATATCCACCTCTCCATGTACCATTCTCTTGGACCCGTCAAAGGCCCTAACCACAATGTTACTCGGCTTCAGCACCAACCCTTCACAGTCCAACTGGTCTAACACTTTCTTGGGTAAAACGTTCAACGAGGATCCAATATCCACTAATACGTGAGTTAGAGTAGTGCCCCTGCATTCAATGGAGACATGCAGGGCGTCATTGTGATTCTTCCCCTTAGCAGTCAAGTCTGCGTCAGAGAAACCCAACCCATTATCTGCTGTCAAACTAGCCACACAGTCTTTAAATTGGTCAGCATATGTCTCTTACGGCACGTGTGCAGTCTTCATAAAAGCAATCAGAGCCTTAGCATGGGCCTCTGAACACAGCAATAAAGACAACATAGAGATCTTTGACGGGGTTTGCCCCAGCTGTTCGACTACATTGTAGTCGCTTTTCTTGATGATTTTTAAAATTTCCTCTATCTCCTGTCTAGAGGCTTCAACAGTAATCTTCTTCGGTGCCTCCGTCCGGGCAGGCTCACCGGTGATCCCTTTACCCCGAGTGTCAGATGACTCGGCAACAAGGGTAAGGATTGGAACTTGAACAGGAACAATGACAGGCATACTGGTAGATGTAATAACAACAGGCTTCCGAACAGTTGGTGGAGAGGTCTCAAGGGAGAAAAGTCTTCCACTTCGGGTGACTTTACTAGATCCAACAATATTGCTGACATCAGTATCAGCCTCTTCGTCTTTTAAGTCTTGTTTAACCCCGTGATAATACACATCGGCCCCATAATGCCATGGGACAGCTTTATCCGATGTGTAAGGGATAGGTCCAGGAACAATAATGATCAAAGGAGAAGTTCTCAGAACAAATGTAATTTTAACAGGCTTTCTCGAGGAAGCCTTGGAAGAATTGGAGAAAATGGTGATTATGGAAACTTCTTCAACAGGAACCAAAGGAACAAAATTTTTCTCGAACAAGATTTCTTTATTATCCATCAGGCGTTGGACACCTGACTTCAATAGATGGCAACCAATAGGTAGGACGGAACATAGATGGCAACTTTTGCCACAACCCGGAAATAAACCAACTAACAGAAGGTTCTTCTTCACAGTCAACAACGGGGTAGAAATGTCTTCTACAGAAGTTACAAACACATCATTATCCACAACATTTACTCCATGATTGGGCATAGGAGCAGTCATGATATTAGGCTTTTCTGGCGCTTCGAACTCAATCTCCTTAGCGTCAATCAGATCCTGTACTTTATTCTTCAAAGCTCATCAATTATTGGTATCATGCCCCGGGCTATCAGAGTGATAAGCACAGTAGGCGTTTGGATTGTACAGTGGTGAGGTGGTGTTGGGATTCTTTGGAGCTTCCCTCAGAATCACCAAGTTGGTCTTTAGCAACTGAGGCAGAATTTGAGATAAAGTCATGTTGAGCCGAGTAAACTGTCTTTGAGGCCTCTCAGCTCTTTGCTGAGTGTTGCATTGTGGGGCAACAGTTGGTCTTGAAATAACTACCGCATTAACTGCTTGGCGGCGCTCGGGTCAACTTTGGTTCCTAGAGCTGTAAACTGCACTAGACTCCTTCTTGAAAGGCTTCTTCTTGGTACTTGACGAAGCACCTTTCTGTAACTTTCTGTTCTTGATACCGGCTTCAACTCTCTCTGCAGTCATAATCAATTCGGTGAAACCAGACGATGAACTTCCAATCAAATGGTTGAAATACGGACCAGACAAAGTCCCCATAAACATATCCACCAATTCCCTGTCAGCCAGAGGGGGTTGGACTCTACCATCAAGGTCTCTCCACTTCTGAGCGTATTCTTTAAAACCTTCGCTCGCACCCATAAACATACCCTTAAGTTGGGTACGCGTAGGAGCAAGGTCGGCATTATATTGATACTGGTTGTAAAAAGCAGCAACAAGGTCCTCCCAGTTACGGACGCTAGCTCCTTCGAGTTGATAGAACCATTCAAGTTGAGTCCCTGAAAGACTATCTTGAAAGAAGTGAATCCAGAGATTCCTGTCAGCAGTATATGGTTGAATCTTCCTAACATACGAGCGGAGGTGTAACTTTGGGTAGGAGACCCCGTCGTACTTAGCAAAGACTGGTGCTTTAAACTTGTGGGGAATTACCACCTCAGATGCTAAACCCAAATCTCCAAAATCCAGCCCAGGTATCTTCTGGATCTCCATCGCGCTTAATCGGTCTTCAAGTTGCTTATACCTATCCTTAGCAGGAGGATAATTGTCTTCATCAAAGTCAGTCTCATTGTTAGAAACAACAGGGCTAGGAGCCCTTCTTTCTTCTTGATTCTATCCCCCTCTAGATGAGTGAGATAAATCAACTTCCTCCCGTAGTCTGTTTCCAAACCTGTGACCCATATTCAGGAGGACCGTCTTCTTCTTCTTCTTCTTCTTCTTCTTCTTCTTATCCTTCAAGATAAGAGTCTTCAGATCTTTCTACCCCTTGGCCAGGTTCATGAACATTTCCTGGAACTGAGGGTTTTGAGCTTGAAGAGCTTTAATAGCTTGATCAGTGGATGTTTCAGCAGACATGATGCTGAAATAAACAACGAAGAAGATAAGAGACCTGTAAGGGTACCTGTAATGAGGTGCATGGGAATGGAATGCATATGATATGATTTTCATAGACTTTGGGAGATTCAAATTCGTAAACCAAAAATGAAACACACTTTTATTAGATTAAAAACTTGAAACAATGTTTGACAAATGCCTTTACGGCGTTACAAAAGAAAAATTGAAAAGTAAATCAAAACTAGAAATAGAAAAAGACATTAGCGCTCCCATGGTCGTTTTCCGTTGGTGCTGACATAATTGTTGAGGACCTTCTCATTCTCCAGCTTCCTTGTAAGCTTTAGGATCTTCTGCTCCTGCTCATGATACTTTTCTCTGTAAGTATCCCGTTCTTCTCTTAGTTGGATCCAAGACCTCTTTAATGCCCCAATGTCAGTAGGCATGTGTGGATGGAGGACAATATGAGAAACCCCTTCTTCATCAGTACTCTCAACAATTATCGGTAAGACAGCTTCGTACGGCATCCCTAATTTTTGAGCACGGGCTCGAACCCACCGGAGATATGGTTCCATCAGAAGAGAGGTCTTCATTCCTAACTCATGTGGATCAGACCTGTTAACCCTATTCCAAGCTCGTATGAACCTGCGGCGATGTCCCTCACTATCCCCTTGGAAGTCAAAGACAATGCTCAGAACCAACAACTCATGAGGACCGTCCTTTCGGGCTCACCCAAACTGTCGCAAGGACAGACAAGGATTATAGGTTATTCCTCCCCTAATTCCAAGCAAAGGAACATTGGGGTATTCTCCGCACCGGTTAATAACATCTACTTCTTCCATGTCTTTAGTGCTCCAAATGATGTCCGTATGAGCAAGGGACATAATTCTGTAGGCCCAACCCATACCTTCCTTGTTCTTCAAAACAGATTTGGGGAGGTGAGAAATAAACCACCTCGCCAGTAATGGTGCATAGCACATAAGGGTTCCCCGTTTCTGAGCAGTGCGGGCATAAAGATCATGCAGAATGTCACCTAAGAGAGTGGGCACTGGATTATGGGACATGAAGATCTTCACTGTGTTCACGTCGACGAAAGAATCTGAATTAGGGAACAAAACCAAACCATATATAAGAAGAGCCAGGATGTCTTCGAATGCTTGGAAATCCAAACTGTCCCAAAACTGATTAGCCTAATCAACCAATAACTTAGCCAAGAAGCCTTTTGTCCCACTCCGAGTCTCCCAGTTAGACATTACCTCAGCCTTTGTTAGATGTAGGACTGTAGCAACATCCTCTGGCCTAAGAGCTTTCTCCCAACCTGTAAATGGCGTCTGCTCTAGAATAGAAATACCAAGTAAATCAGAGAACTCCTCTAAAGTAGGGACCAACTGATAGTCCGGGAAGGTGAAACAGTGATGTAGCGGGTCAAAGAACTGGCACAAGACACTCATCATTTGCTCATCCATCTTGGAAGTGACCAAACCAAGGAGGTGACCATGTCTTCTGATAAAGGAGGAAGTATCAGGAACCTTTACAACCAAATCTCTAAGTTGAACATGGATTTGTACGAAGTTGATCCGAATAGTATTTCTGCGCATAGATGCCATGACCTACAAAACAGAACAAAGATGAATCCCCTCGGTCTTTGAAATGGGTTAGTCTGATGAAATATGCATGCAATGTCATGATAGAAACACACCATAAGTATTCACAGATAGCAAACATGGTAAGGGCAAACAAGTCACACAGTAACCCTTAGATTTCAGGATGGCATGGAGTTTAGGTATTAGCCTCTTTCAGTTTAGTTGGTTGAAACCTGTCCTAGTAATAGTAACCGGGTTCCAGAGGATCTCAATATCACTGACCACCCTCGATCGGTCATAATTCCAGTTTAGCAACCTTTTCTTGCATCCGGAATCATCGCGAGAGTTTAGTCTCAATGAGTGTAGCATACTGCTACTTTTCTATGGCCAAGTTGGTCAATTATAGGTTCTAAGGTCGATTGGTGCTTAATGATCCCTTAGCTGCCCCATATTCTCCTTGTTCCACCACAAGGGATATCGGTACAAACTAAAGTGCCACACCAACGTAGCTACTGCTTCAACCGTATCGGTCTACGTCGTACAGTTCCCTCACAGTCTATTGCTACTTACCTACAAGGTATCCCCAGATCCGGGTTAGGATCTATAGTAACTCCGATACAAACCCACAAAGATAAAACATACAAATCAAGCAATTGAAAACATTATGATGAACTAATCCTAAGGTACACCCCACTTGTTTATTCCCCAACAGAGTCTCCAGTTCTGTGATACGGTGGGAAGAACTGACTGTTTTTTGGAATGCTGGTTCGTGTTTTGCGTTTGTATTTGCAAAATGTCGCGGTAAGCAAGAGTCGCCACCGACTTTTATTTTATCCAACAAGGAAAGGAAAAAAGCACAGAAAAATTCCTTTTTCGAGATATTTCTGAGTACGGGGGGTAGATTATAGAAAGGGAAGGTATTAGCACCCTTTCTATCCGTAGTTATCTACGGGATCTTAGGTACTTGCTCATCATTTTCAAAATTGTTTTCTTTGTGCTTGTGGGTTTTGAAAAGTTTTTGTTTTGACTTCGATTTAACTCTTGCGTCTGTCTTCAAGAGTGTAATGAAGTGTTTTTGAAAACTTATTTGTAAAAGAGTGTAAGTGTGAAAAAGTTTCGTTTTAGATGAGCAAGTATCTAAGAACTAATCTTCCTACTCGAAAAAGGAATCATTCTATGCTAATTTCCTTTAGACAATGCTATCCCACTATTAGTGAGTAGGTAGCACCGTCGTTGGAGTTTGAGGGTCAATTCGAAAGGGACATACGGTCACTAAAGCAATGTTAAGACGTCTTAGTAGTAACCCTAATGTCTTAGATCATTTGTTCGAGGCAACAATATCCGAGGCAACCATTTCGAGGCAACTATGATCTTTTAGACAAGAGGGCGACCTCTAAAACAACCTATACTCAATGACCGTTTACGAAGGCAACCAAGTGGGGTGTACCCTAGGAGTGCACATGTGCGGGTGTATTGATTTCAATTATTTTTATCTTTGCACATGTTTAGGGTGATCTAACCATTTTAAGATTAAACATTCATTCTTGTCATGCAAACCCTATTACCAAACATCTAGCAGGTGTATACTTGTAGAAATTTAAAGGTGCGGAATTTAAACTAAATTATTACAAGGCGTCGGGTATTTACATCGCCAAAGACAAACCCTTTGAAATTTAAAAGCGGAAAAATAAATAAATGTCCTAATTAATTATTACAAACCGAGAGCAGATACAATAATTGAATAAAAAATAACGCGCGCGGGGAAATTGAATCGAATGCGAAACTAGGGTTTTGACCCTCCTAATTAAAGAAAATGTTTTTGTTGTTTTTATTTTTAAGAAAAGAAATTAAATCCTAAAATTAAAATGCTAAATTAATTAGTTAATAAATGAAAAATAATTTATGACATATTTTTGAATTTTGTTAATTTGAGAAAGAAAATAAAATAATTAAATTAGGGTTAAAACCTATTAATTCTAATTAGTTTTAAATATTTACAAAATCAATTAAAGTTATCTACCATTAATATCCTAATTAAATTAATTAATATTTATTAATGAAAAATAAAATTCTAAAATTTAATTAGGTAAAAAATATTTTTTGTGATTTTTTGATAAAAAAGAAAATTGTTTATTGGTTAGTAATTAAATAAAATAAAATAAAATAATTAAATGAAATAAAAAAAAATATAAAAAAGGAGTGAGATGGGCCTGATTTTCGAGGGTGTGTGTTGTACCCCAAAATTTGCCCTCTTATTTCATCAACAATTTCTCACCACAAGACTCTTGGAGCTCAAGATCAAGTTAGAGTTTGCTCTGCTCAAGACCCCTCCTTGCACTGTTGACCCAAATTAGGGTTTGAGTTTGCACAGGGATGTTTTGACCTAAAATGCCCAAAGTGACTTTCATACTTCATGTTGGACTCACAAGTTTATCCATACCAAGTTTCAAGCCTTGATTCCAATCTTTGCCCAATCAATTGGACAGTTGATCTAGAAATCAACTGTATTGGGGAAAAAGTCAACTGTGGCCAATTGACAGTCAAACCTCATGATTTTTGACCCACATCAACATTATGAAATCATATGAACCATTTGGTCAAGTTTGGATCACAATTCCACAAGAAATTTGATCAGATCACCAAAAGGGCCAAATGGTCATTTTTAGGGTTTTGACTGCACAAAGGCAATTTTTGACTGTTTGATCTAACCAATGGAAAACCAAGCTCACACATGGACTCAAGGACTCAATGGAATTGTCTTGACCCATTCAACAAGTTCAAAAGATCTCAAATGCACAGGATTGACAGATGAATTTTCCAGTCAACTGATCAAAATTTGACTGTATACTGAAAAGTCAAACTTTGACTTTTTGGTCAAAATCAAGTGCCAAGATTCATTTTTCATCAAGACATGTCAAATTATGAAACTTGTTCATCAAGAAACCCAAATTTGCAAATTAGGGTTTAAAATGAGAAAATTTCATAACTTAGAATTTTTCTAAGTTATGAAACTTCCTTATTTTTTCCTATCTTTGTCCCATTTTTTCACCAAGATGCAAATGGATTCAAACAAAACTCAAAACATGAAAGTTGTAGTCCATTGCAAAGTCTACAACTTTTATTCACAAAGTTTTCTCAAAGGAAGCTTGTATCTCAAGTTATGATTTTTGGAATAAGGGTGCAAAACATTTTTAACTTAGAGAAATTTTGACCTATTCTAGGCAGGATTTTTGTCCAACTTCTTGGCCACTTTTCACATGGTTCCACTTGGAGTTTCAATTTTCATTACAAAGATGGATTGTAGTACACATTCCAAGCTTTCCAAATTGTCCAAGAACTTATCCAACACCCTTGTGGTTAGGGAGAATCGAATTTGCAAAGTTGGGCAAAATTCACTTTTGTTCATAACCAAATGCATGTTCATACAAGTTCCATTTTCAAATCAGCATGCTTGGTACTTGCTTGCAGGCCTCTAAACCAAGTTTGCACTCCATAATTAAATGCTTAACCTTTGTGTTCAAGCATTGTTTTGTGCATTTGGACATTACACAAAGAATTAACCCTTAAGTAGAAAAAGCAAACTTGCCATTTTTGAAAAGTAGTGCTTTATGTCAAATACCAAATCCAAGAGGTACAAGCCAGATCTTTGAGGCAAGAGTTTGTAGACAAATCCCACTGATCAAGAGCAAAGTGTGCAGCATAGATATAGAGGGTACACAGGCCTGCAAGGGGACTTGAACTTTCTTACTTCAAAAACAAGCAAGATTGCAAAACAACTCCAAGCTCTCATTCCTGTCAACACAGCCAAATAAAAACTTTGCAAACATCTTTCATACATCCAAGCAAGCCTAAAGCACGACTAAACCACCCCTCATCCCTCCTCATACAGAAAATCACAGTTTTTATGCAAAACAGGGCATCTGTTGCAGTTTGACTTCCACAATCCATTCCACTCGTGCACTTTGGCTAAAACCAGTTCAAATACATTCCATATCATCCATTGGAACTATCCCAAGCATTAGATACAAGCTGTAACATCCCTAACATCACTTGCCATTTTCAGTTGCAGTTTTGCAGGTGGACTTCCATAGCATGATTCAGAGTGATTCAAAGCAAGCTAGGTGTTGGAGAAGCATCCTTGGACTTCAGGCAAGTTGTACCAAAGCTCAAACTCCATTGAAGATACCTACATTGCTCTGTTCAAGTCAAGCTGAAACAGGTAAAATCATGAACTTCTATCTCTCAATCTAGGAAGAGTTAGGCTTAGGTTTGTGAATGAAACATGCTCTACTCATAGCCCTGAAGCCATACATATGATTACTTTTCATTTATGTTAAGCGTGCTGTGAGAATTTTGGCCATGAACATTGGAGAAAATTTAGGTCAGAAATTGGGGATGAAGAAATTCTCCTTCATTTCTCAGAGTTAGGTCAAGTGTCTTATATGTCTGAATTCGTCTCTTGATGCTCTATAATGTTTATGTTATGAGTTTTTGTTAAAAGTCAAAGAATCAGGAGTTTGAATGAAGCATGGAAATCGCGCGTTTTGGTTGTTCAAACAATGCTGAAGGTTGAAGATGACTGGCTTGGGCTGGGCCTGAGTCAGTCCTGCTCTTTGCACCCCCTTTTCCAATTTACACCCCCTGGCCCATTGTGTGATATATTTATCATTTTTGATTTTTTCTTTTTGATTCTGACTTATTATTTTTTGCTCAAATATAAAAAATATAAAAAATATTTTTCCATACATTTTTGCATTTATTTGGCATTTATTTGGCATTTATTTGTTTTATTTAGCATATACATGTAAATAAATATATTTTCTTTTTATTCAAAACACTAGAAAATAATACAAAATATATATTTTTTAGTTATTATTTATTATTTACATTTTGAAAACATTTTCTAAAAATACACATTTTTGTAAATAATTAATATTTTATTCTTGTATATATTTAGTATATTTAATATATAATATATAAATACTAGCATATTTTATTAGATGATTAAGACAAAAATACAAAAATAATACATTTTTATTTTTATTAATATATGACACTAAAAAATACTTTTCTTACAATATACTTCTTTTTTTTATTTTTGTATAAATTAATATATAAATATTATATATAATTAATGAATAAATACTATTTATTTAAAAAAACTAGGGTTTTGCCCTAAATAACAAAAATATTCAAAATTTGACCTTTTTATTTTTGTTTATATCTCACATGAAAAAATACTTCCACGTATATAAAAAATCATTTTGTGCATAATACATTTTGTATATTTATTGTATTTATTTTAATATTGTACAATTAAATATTTGTATATTCGATATGGATGTAATAGCTTAGAATTTAATTTCTTGTCAAATATCCCCTCATTCAAACATTTGTAACCCCATCCCCATAATCATGTTGTAATAATTTAGGACTTTAAATTTCCGCATTTAAAAGCTTTCAAATTATGTCATGATAGACCTAGGGTTTGTATGCAAATCAAATAACAAATAGCTTGACTAATACAAAGACAAAAAAAACATGAAAATGGACAACACCATACACACTTGCACCCCTAGGGTTACTCCACTTGTTGCCTTCAAAAGTGGGCCATGTTGCATGTTGAGTGTCTTTGGCAAAACAAAAACAAATCAAATGATCATAGTCCCTCGATGACGCTTTCTCAAGTTGCCTAAAAAATGATCAAGTCCCTTAAAGAGAAAAATTGCCAAAGACACTTGGCACTATTGCATTCATGGTCTAAACAATGACCCGCGCCCGTCCCGTTAACATCCTAACACAAGGTTGTTCACCAAATACAATGGTGAAACAACACTGTTAAAAGGGTTAAAACATAAGAAAGATCTTTGAGAAATTTAGGGTAGATAGCTCTTGGTTACTTGACCAAACTTGCAAAACAATCCTTGCTACTTTTCAAAAACACAACTCACAACACAATTTCAAAACAACTTTCAAAACATTAAAAAACTTTTCAAAAGACAATACATCTTTGTATACATTCAAACATGAATCATTACAAAGGTTGCCACAACCATGGCCTCTTTTCAAAATATCTTTCAAAACACACACAAAGCACCATTTCAAACAATTGAAAGCACCATTTCAAACAATTGAAAATGCAAAGCAAGTGATCTAAGCAAGTAACTAAGAGCCCATGGATAACCATGGATAGAAAGGGTGCTAATACCTTCCCTTTCTATAATCTACTCCCCGAACCCAAGAAAACATCTCAAAGGTTTTTCCTGTGCTTTTTAACCTTTCCTTAGGATAAAATAAAAAGTCGGTGGCGACTCTTGCTAAACCGAAACATTTGCGAAAACAAACGCAAAACCCAAGTCAGTTCTCCCACCGTATCACAGTGTGCATAGCAATTACTCTGGCCCATTTGTGAGGCCCAGCGCGCGTGCATTGACTGACCCTTTGATACACCTTCAATGATGGCCACCAGATCTGGCCATCTGGCGTGTTGGATGGTGAATGTCTATGATGGATCTCCTGGCCACGCTTGTACTGAATTACCTGAAAACAAATATTATAGAGAAAATAGGGGGACCTAGGATTCGAACCCAGGTCCTGAGGCACATTCCATACAATCCCTTGCCACTACGCCACTTGTTCTTATTTGTTAATGTAATACAAATCAATAATAATATATAAAAATAAAAGTTAATGGACATAAATAAATAAAAGCGCGCGCTCGTTTGAATGGACGAATGGTGGGACGACACGCCTTCATCCCTTCCTCTGCACCGTGGCCAAAAGTACAAAGATCTATACCCACAAACAACGTCCGTAGCTATACCCCCGTCCACTCTCAAAATTTTGCACAGGCCATGTAAATGAATTCTAACACCATGGTTATACTCGTCTCGCCTTCCTGATAACAACCATGCCCATCATGAAGGCTAATTGTTCATGAAATAAAAAACCCTAATAAACTCCAAGAAAACCTAACAATGGTGATTCACGGCATAAGTCATATAAATGCAATTGAATAATACCAAAAGCTTGCAAATGCTCTGTAGTAGGATTATGCCATTAATTCAGATCAACCATGCTTAAATTTCAAGATGCGAATTCAAGAACAGAGCAAGGTTACGAACGACTTACAGTGCGTGGGAGGGCTTGAAAACGTGTGGTTTTGCTTGCTTTAGGTTCCTGAGATTGCCAGGAATACATTGAGACAAGTACCAAGCCTTGAGGACGCCTCTAACCTCTGTTTCGATCTCACACATTTGTTTGGATTTTCAGATTTTTGTTCTTGCTCTCACGCTTATCTCCAACCCTGATTTTTATTTGCCTCGCCTCCTTATGTATCATACAATGCATCAGGGTTGCAAATTCTGTCCAAATCCCTCTCCATCAATGATTTTGATATTGATTTGATTTGCTTCTTTAAAGCTTTCCAAAATTGGCTTATTTTGAATCTTTTTGTACACAATTGCCTTGATACGAGTTTGATTAGTCCTAGCTGTGTAATAAGACCTGCAATCATCACCAAATCCTTGGTTTCAATGTTTTTGGATTTTATTTGATTTAATTTGATTTAAATTGAATTAATTCAAATAAAAACCAAATTAAATAATAAAAATATGATATGGACACATTGCCAAGGCTAGAGCACGTGGTATAAAATTCCAACTCAAAACAAGTGAAAAAGAATGGGCCCATTTGGCAAAATTTGAAGTTTTGGGCATAGTTGACTTTTGGCAATTTTGCAAACAAGTCCAACTTCAACAATGCATAACTTCCTCAATTTTGACTCTTTGGAGGTGTTCTTGGACTTTTTAGAAATCTTGAGATGTCCTATAAACAACTCCTTTGGTCTCATCTCATTTTGATATTCCATGCTTATGTATGAAGCTTTGACAAAAAAGTGTTTTTGTTGACTTTTCAAAATGACCTATAATGTCCAAATTCATAACTTCTTGTGAGTGCATATTTTGATATTGGTAGATTAAGATGGATTGTATGTAATTGAATCATATTAAAAATGAGCTTTGGATGGGTCATTTCTCATAAAGTATGAGAATGTTATGCTTGGTCAAAGTTGGGTTGATTTTTCCTGCAAAACCCTAATTTAGCAACTTTTGAATCTTGATGAATTGTGAGCAATCCTTGATGAATCATGATCAACCATTGATAAAATGATGAAATAAACTTCAAAATGAGGATGTTGACCAAAAATATTGAAGTTTAACTGTATGTGGGCCACAATTGACTTTTGCCCTAACACAATCGATTTTTGGACCTTTGAGCAATTGACTAGCAAACTTCCTCTGCAAGGCTTGAAACTTGACATGGATGATATTGAGAACATATTAGGCCATTGGTGAGCACTTGGGGACACTTGGAATCAAGTATCTTGATGCAACATGAAAACCTAATTTGAGGGAGACTGCCTTAGGAGAGAGCTTGTCTGGCCAATCCTTGAGCAACTTTGAGCAACTTGGAGATCTTTCTTGCCATGTTTTGAGAAATATGGGAGGGAAAATTTTGGGGTACAACAACCGTCAGTGTCCTGAATCTAGGCAGAATATTTAAGGGACCATTGAAGCAAATGGTTGATCTGACCTCTTCATCCAAATAATGGGAGCACCAAGAGGGCAAAACAAGGGAGGAAGACCCTAGTCCAAGAGTTCCTAAGGATGAATCTGAGTACAACGATGAACAATATCCCCTGACTGAGGATAGGTACAAACATTTAGAGGATCGTCTGAGCGCGATGGAGATCCAAAGAATACCAGGGCTGGATTTCGAAGAGTTGGGTTTGATATTTGGGGTAGTCATCCCACGGAAGTTCAAGGCTCCAATATTTGCGAAGTATGATAGGGTGTCTTGTCCTAAGCTTCATCTCCGTTCCTATGTGAGAAAGATTCAGCCTCACACTGCTGATAGGAACTTGTGGGTTCATTTCTTTCAGGATAATTTGTCTGGGACTCAACTTGAGTGGTTCTATCAACTAGAGGGAACCAATGTCTGCAACTGGGAAGATCTGGCTGCTGCTTTTTACAAGCAGCATCAATATAACGCTGACCTTGCCCCTACCCGTACTCAACTCCATAGTATGTCCATGGGTGCAGGCGGAGGCTTTAAGGACTATGCGCAGAAGTGGAGAGATTTGGCAGGGAGAGTCCAACCCCCTTTGTCTGATAGGGAGTTGGTTGACATGTTTCTTAGTACATTGTCTGGTCTGTTCTTCAATCACTTTATTGGTAGCTCCTAAGCTGGTTTCATCGAGCTGATATTGACTGGAGAAAGGGTAGAAGCTGGGATCCGGAGTGGCAAAATCCATAAAGACACCTCTTCAAGTACCGTAAAGAAGCCATTCACGGGTAAGAAGGAGGTCAATGCCATTTATAACTAAAGAGGTCAGAGCTGAGCTGAGAGCCGTCCAACGGTAGGGGTTGTGATGATACCTAGGCCCGCGGCTACTCAACAACAAAGCAATCAACCAAGTTTAGAAAGATCTCAAAGCCAGTTCGCCCAAATCAACATGCCATTGTCACAAGTATTACAACACATGTTGAAGATGAATTTGATTACGATGATAAAGCCTCATCCGAACCCTAAGAATTCCTCTCCTAACTACAATCCGGATGCAAGGTGTGCTTATCATTCTGGCAGCCCGGGGCATGATAATAACGATTGTTGGGTGCTGAAATACAAGATTCAGAATATGATTGATTCTAAGGAGATAGAATTCGACCCTCCTGAGACTCCCAACGTGATCACTGCTCCCCTGCCAAAACATGGCTAGGATTGAAAGCATTTTTGTTCATTTAATTCTCAAGTTGTATTTTCTTTGCTTATTTGAACAATTATTGTCATGTCAAAACCTTTTCATTTCATTAATGAATTACACATTGTTGTACCCCAAAATTTTCCCTCCCATATTTCTCAAAATATTTCAAGAATGATACTCAAGTTTCTCAAGGTAGTCCAAGGGTTGGCCAGACAAGCTCTCTCCTAAGGCAGTCTACCTCAAATTAGGGTTTCATGTTGCATCAAGATACTTGAGTCCAAGGGACCCCAAATGCTCAACATTGTCCCAACATGTTTTCAAGAACATCCATGTCAAGTTTCAAGCCCTGCAGAGAAAGTTTGCTCAGTCAATTGCTCAAAGGCCTGAAAATCGACTGTGCTAGGGCAAAAGTCAATTGTGGCCCACATACAGTCAAACTTCAAGATTTTTGGTCAACATCCTCATTTTGAAGCATATTTCATCATTTGTTCAAGGATTGATCATGATTCATCAAGGAATGCTCATAATTCATCAAGACTCAAAAGTTGCTAAATTAGGGTTTTGCAGGAAAAGTCAGCTCAACTTTGACCAAGCATAACTTTCTCATACTTTATGAGAAATGACCCATCCAAAGCGCATGTTTAAGAGGATGAAATTATCTACAATCCATATTCAGCCCCCAAGTTCAAAATATGCATTCACAAGAAGTTATGAATTTGGACTTTATAGGTCATTTTGAAAAGTCAATAGAAACACCTTTTTTGTCAAAGCTTCATACATGATAATGGAATATAAAATTGAGATGAGACCAAAAGGGATGGTTAGAGGACATCTCAAGATTTCTAAAAAGTCCAAGAACACCTCCAAAGAGTCAAAATTGAGGAAGTTATGCATTGGTGAAGTTGACCTTTTTTGCAAAATTGCCAAAAGTCAACTATGCCTAAAACTTCAATTTTTGCCAAATGGGCCCAATCTTTTTCACTTGTTTTGAGTTGGCAACACAGTCCACGAGCTCTAGCCCTTGCCACTTGTCATTATCATGTTTTTATTATTTATTTTGAGTTTTATTTAATTTAAATCAATTTTAATCAAAATAAATCATGAGAAAATCTAAAGCATTGAAAACTCAAGATTTTATGTTTGTTTCAGGTCACAAATACAGTTGGCAAGTGTTTCAAATTCGTATCAAGGCATGGTATGGACAAAAAGATTGATTTTAGGCCAATTTTGGAATGATATTCAAGAGAATCAAATCACAATCAAATTCAATAATGGTGGAAGATTGAGATCAATTATCAACCCTAATACATTCCTAGATACATATAGAAGCGAGGCAGACCTAAAACTGGTGGAGGGAGAGGCGTATGAACCAGAGCAAAACTTGAAAAAATACCAAGAAAGTGAAAACACGAATTCCTAGTTGCAGGTTAATTCAAGACTCCTTGACCATTCCATTTGCTTCCTGGGATCCTCAGCAAGCTAAAGCAATCCAAAGCAAGCATTTTCAAGCCCTACATCTCACTGTAAGTCAGTCACGATACCCAACTTTTCTTGAATTTGAATTCCATGATTTAGGCATTGATAGGATGAACTAATGGTATATTCTTGATCCTTAAGACATATGCAAGATTTCTGTATTGTTTAATTTCATTTATATGGCCTATATTGGATTTCACCATTGTTAGGGTTTGTAGCTTCAAATTGGGATCTTGGTGTACAGGTGAAATTGGACCACGATTAGGGTACCATGAAGTTCGTGAGACTGAGACGAATGAATTGGTACCATCATCATTGATTTATTGTGCTTGTACATGATTTTTGATATGGCCAGGGTTTTAGCTACGGAGAATGTCCGTTGGTATAGGTCTGTTGTCTAAAACAACAGATCCTTGGAGAAGATGAAGTCGTGGCGAACAACTATTCGCCTGTTTAAAAAAACGCACGCTGAGTTAATGTGCTTGGCCTTTTTCATATTTGATTAATATTTTGTATCATATAAACAACTAACACAAGTGGCACAGTTGGTAGCCAGGCGAGTGTATATTGCTTCAGGACCTGGGTTCGAATCCCAGGTCCCCCATTTGCTTGCATATTATTTTTCCCTTTAGGTTCAGGTGTGCACCAAAGACCAAGGTCCACCATGGGACTTTCTCATCCAGTCTGCCACATGTCTTGAGATCCAGATCCAAGAGCCAACAATGGAGGAGTATCATAAGCCAAGTCAAACGCAGAGCATGTGATCTCAGAAGTCAACGTGGACTTCCATCTTGGGGCCCATAATTCTGATTCTTGCACCCCCCTAATTGCATGCCCAACATCTCTTCTTTATCTTTTTTTATATATTTGTTTTATTCTATTTAATTTATTTATTTTATTTACTAACAAATTAATTATTTTATTTTTATAAAAAAAATCCTAAAAATAATAACTTTCATAAATTAGGTCTAGATTTTATTTTTATTAAAAAAAATTAATTAATTTAATTAGGTTTGTTAATTTAGATAACTTTAATTTCTTTTTATACATAATTTAAATTAATTAGAACAAATAGGTTTTATTTCTAATTTAATCATTTTCTTTTTCCTAAAAATAACCAAAACATAAAAAAAATAGGTCATGTAATTATTTTTATTAATTAATCTAATCACTAATTAATTTGTATATTTAATTTTAAAACCTAAATTCTTTTCTTTAAAAAATATTAAAAACAATAAAAAAACATTTTTCTTTTGATTAGGTTAGAAGGGTCAAAACCCAAACTTCTTCCCGATCTTAATTTTTCTCGCGCGCTTTATTTTTATTATTTATCATATTGATGTAACTGCCTACAGTTTGTAATAGTTTAATCAGGACGTTTATTTCCATTTATCGATTTATTTTCAAAGGGTTTGTTTTTGGCTATGTAAATACCCGAAGCCTTGTAATAGCGTAGTTTAATTTCCGCATTTTAAATTCCGCAAAATATTAACTGCTAGATGTATGATTAGGGATGCATGACAAGAATGTATGTTAAACTTTAAAACAGTTAGATAACCCTAAAATGTGCAAAGATAATAAATCTGAAACTGAATCACTCGCACATGCGCACTCCTAGGATACACTCCCACTTGGTTGCCTTCGGTAAACGGTCATTGAGTATAGGATGCTTTAGTGGTCGTCCTTTTATCCAAAGATCAAAGTTGCCTCGGAATGGTTGCCTCAAATATTTTTTCCTCGGATAATTGATCTAAGACATTAGGATTACTACTAAGACGTCCTAACATTACTTTAGTGACCGTACGTCCCTTTTGAATTGACCCTTAAAACTCTAACGACGGTGCTACCTACTCACTAATAGTGGGATAGAGCTTTCTAAAGGAAACAAGCATAGAACGATTCTTTTTTCGAGTAGGTAGATTAGCTCTTAAGTACTTGCTCAAACGAAACAAACCTTTTTCACACTTACACTCCTTTACAAACAAAGTTTCAAAAACACTTCATTACACTCTTGAAGACAGAAGCAAGAGTTAAATCGAAGTCAAAACAAAAACTTTTCAAAGCACACAAACACAAAGAAAACAATTTTGAAAATGATGAGCAAGTACCTAAGAGCCCGTAGATAACTACGGATAGAAAGGGTGTTAATACCTTCCCTTTCTATAAATCTACCCCCCGTACTCAAAAATATCTCAAAAAAGGAATTTTTCTGTGCTTTTTTCCTTTCCTTGTTTGATAAAATAAAAGTCGGTGGCGACTCTTGCTTATCGCGACATTTTGCAAACACAAACGCAAAACGCAAACCAACAATTCCTTAAAAAAGGGAAACACGTCCCGGTTCTGGCCACCGTATCACAGAACTGGCGACTCTGCTGGGGAGAATATAAGTGGGGTGTACCTTAGGATTAGTTCATCATATTGTTTTCAATTGTTTGATTTGTTTGCTTTATTTTGTGGGCTTTGTATCAGAGTTACTATAGATCTTAACCTTGATTTGGGGATACCTTTTTGGTAAGTAGCTGTGATACGGTGGGAGAACTGACTAGGGTTTTGCGTTTGTTTTCGCAAATGTTTCGGTTGAGCAAGAGTCGCCACCGACTTTTTATTTTATCCTAAGGAAAGGTTTAAAAAGCACAGCAAAAACCTTTGAGATTTTTCTTGGGTTCGGGGAGTAGATTATAGAAGGGGAAGGTATTAGCACCCCTTCTATCCATGGTTATCCATGGGCTCTTAGGTACTTGCCTAGATCAACTTGCCTTGGTTTTCAATTGTTTGAAATGGTGCTTTGTGTGTGGTTTTGAAAAGGTTTTGGAAAAGGTGCCTTGTATAGGCTACCCTCGTAACAATTCTTTACTCGAATGTTTTACAAAAGGTGTTTGTCTTTTTGAAAAGATGTTTTAAGGTTTTTTTTGAAAGTTGATTTTGAAAGTGTTTGTGAAGTGGGTTTTGAAATTAGGCAAGTGTTTTCTTGGAAAGTTGACAAGTACTTAAGAGTTCATCTACCCTAAAATTTTCTCAAAGATTTTTGTTATGTTTTAAACCTTTTGACAATTTTGTTCCACCATTGCATTTGGTGGACAATCTTGTCTTAGGAGATTAAAGGGACGGGCGCGGGTCGTCGTTTAGACCATAGTTGCAATAGTGTTAAATGTCTTTGGGCAATTTTCTTTAAAAAGGGACTTGATCATTCATTTAAGCAACATTTTGAGGGACTATGATCATTTTGATTGTTTGTTTTGCCCAAAGAAATTCAACATGCAATATGACCCAATTATTTGAAGGCAACCAAGTGGAATACCCTAGGGGTGTTAGTGTGCAAGTGTGTTTTATTGCATACAAGAGTTTTTTTTCTTTGAATTAGGTTTTTCTATTTCATTGATTTTATCTTGCCATACATGTCCTAATTACTAGCAAATAAGAAGCGGAAATATAAAATCCTACTCTATTACAACAATTAGGGGAGGGGGATACACATTTGTACATGGGGGGTTCAACGAGAAAAATAGACAAAAAAGAAAATAGCAAAAAACAAGATATATATAGAGAGAGAGAGGGAGCCCGTGCGCTGCTGGGAGGTCATCAGAAGTTCTGACCCAGATCCGCTGCCAGATGATCAACCTGTTAGTGAAACTGGATGAGTCAGAACTTCTGACTCTAGCACCTGCAAAACAGAACCTTGTTAGTGGGGAAATCAGAAGTTCTGATTTCCCTGCGCTGCAAGACAGAAGTTTGTTAGTGGAGAGACCAGAAGTTCTGATTCTGCTGAAAAGGCAATAACTCTCAGAGGTTCTGATGTCATTGACAGCAAAACAGGCTTCAGATGTGCTAATGTCAAAGTCAGCACTTGGCTTTTTCCTGTACTAATTAGAACATCTGCAATACTGTTGTTACTCCACAAAACAGGAAACATATTTGGAACAGGTCCAGTAAATAGAAAAAAGGTTTCAGAGGTTAGAATCACCAAGGTCACAGGCAATCCTATACTGGCTTAGAACGTTCTGAGATGTGAAAGTCCTCAGAACATAAATAGCAATAACATGAATATTTACATTATGTTACTTGAATATGCACAGCTGATGATGCTTAACAGTGTGGTGAGGGTCAGCAGGTGCTTACCTGACTGTTTGGAAAGTTGTGGGTGAAAGTTTAGCTTTTGGTTCTGGTGGTGTTCTGGACAAATTTTCTTTGAAAAAAAAAGGGAAGTAAAGGTGTATGCGTGTGTAGGGTCAGAAGTTTGGAAAGAGTGTTTTTGGTTTACAGAAAAGAACTGGATATTTGATGAAGTTGAAGGTGAGAAACTCAAAGTTATGAAACAAAGCTGGAGATTTTGGCAGAGTTTCAGAATGCTGTGTTGCTAGGAGTTATGTTTCTCACTTAGCAGTTTCTGTTTCTGTTTTTTTCTTGAACGTCTTTTGCAGTGGTGAAAGATCTCTATTTATAGGCAAAGTTCTTGTGGATGCCTTGAACATTTAAGGCGCCAACAGAGTTTGAACTTGTTCTTTGACAGAAATTCCTGGGAAGTTGTGATAACAGCTAGCTTTCAGCCTAGGTTGCAGCAGCAGGCGTAGATTGGGGAGAAGTGACCTCTGAAGTGGGCGGTGGCGTGAAGACCCATGCCAGAATCTGTGCAAAAGCATTTTCCAAGCCACACGTGAATGCTCAGGAGTGGTTGGAAGCATTAATGGGCATTAAATGGTGACAAGACCTGTCAATACCAACATTCTGGTAATGGAAACCAGCGTTGAATCAGCAGCGTGAACCATGCTCTGGCCTTGGCTACCTGTTGTCTTAGTAAGCTCTGGAAATTCTCCTGGTTTTCTGGTACGTTCCTTGGATTTACTTCTGGACAATCTGGACTTAGAGATTCTGTATCAGTGTGACACCCATTCTTCTGACCTTTCATCTTCTGATTTTAACCTGTTCTGAAGGAGCCTTCAGACTTTCCTGCTTCTCTTGCATTCCTTTAGCAAATTCTGACTGAGCTTGTGTAACTGCTGAAGGGGCATGTTCTGTTTGAGGCTTACATTCTGAATCACGTTTACAACTTCTGATTGAACTGGTGTAGCTGCTGAAGAGCCAACTTCTGACCATGCTGAGCCAAGCTTGCAACTTCTGACCGTCTTCATCTGGAATGGGTCCAGAAGTTCTGAAGCGCTGATTTTTCTAACAAAAAACTTATTTTTAGAGAAGCATTCTAAGTACTTGGAATTTGATTTTTCTCAAGATAAAAGCGCTGCTTCGGGAGTTCGTGAGATCATCTTGCTCTTGTAAGCGGCTTGCTTGGGCAAAAGGATAACTCAGGACTTGGATTTGTTTCAGGGGAACTTTGAAAAATCCAAGATGGTTTCCTGAAGAAAGGGAGGGCAAATTTTGGGGTACAACAGTTGCCCCTGTTCAATCTTCTTGAACCTGAAGAGTTAGATTGGCGAGTTTGCCTTTCGCGACTCGAAGGTAAAAGGAGATTGGACACCAGAGTGCCCGGAAATTTGCACTCGCATAGTAGAGTATCAGCAATGTGATGGCGGGAATGGGGTTATAGATGCCATTTGAAGAGGTGGTGGATAGGGAGATGGGCTTATAGATGCCATCTGATAATGGGCTTAGAGATGCCATCTTGAGAGGGTAACAGAGATCCTGTCGGGGATGGGCTTAGAGATGCCATCTGGAAGGGAATATCAGGAAGGTGTCCAAGCTTTGGACCATCTCTGGACTGGGGGTCTGAACAAGCAATAGATTGACATCCGTTGTTGGGAGGAATCCATAAACTGTTTTCAGAGGTTTGAGAAGAGTCTGAACAAGCGATAGGTTAACATCCGTTACTTGGAGAACCCGTGAACTGTTTTCAGAAATCTTGAGGTTGAATAAGCAATAGAGCAGCATCCGTTGTTGGGAAGCGTCCGTAAACTGTTTTCAGAAGTTGCATCTGAACAAGCCGATAGATTAACATCCGTTGTTGGGAAGAATCTATAAACTGTTTTCAGAAGTCTTGAGAAGAATCTGAACAAGTGATAGGTTAACATCCGTTACTTGGAGAACCCGTGAACTATTTTCAGAAATCTTGAGGCTGAATAAGCAATAGAGCAGCGTCCGTTGTTGGGAAGCGTCCGTAAACTGTTTTCAGAGGTTGCATCTGAACAAGTCGATAGATTAACATCCGTTGTTGGGAAGAATCTATAAACTGTTTTCAGAAGTCTTGAGAAGAATCTGAACAAGTGATAGGTTAACATCCGTTACTTGGAGAACCCATGAACTGTTTTCAGAAATCTTGAGGCTGAATAAGCAATAGAGCAGCGTCCGTTGTTGGGAAGCGTCCGTAAACTGTTTTCAGAGGTTGCATCTGAACAAGTCGATAGATTAACATCCGTTGTTGGGAAGAATCTATAAACTGTTTTCAGAAGTCTTGAGAAGAATCTGAACAAGTGATAGGTTAACATCCGTTACTTGGAGAACCCGTGAACTGTTTTCAGAAGTCTTGAAGTTGAATGATTTTAGTCTGTCGACTGATCTTTCCTGAAAAGGTAAAGAGTTAGTTGTATGCAATGTTATGATGCATGATGCAATATACGTGACATCAATGTTTATGACATGAATGTGATGAATGCGCATGTAAGCTGACGAGCTATCTTGCTGAGGACAAATGAATCCGAGGTGGCTGAAGATAAAAGCATCTTGACTGCTGCCGGGGAAAATAAATCCTTGGCCGCTGCTGGGGAAGAGAATTCCTGATGACCTCTACTGGGGAGTATTAATCTAGCAGACTCATGCTGGGGAGGTAAGATTGAGAATCTTCAGCTTGATGGGAAGTAATTCTGGCGATCTCACTGGGGAACTCAAGATTTCTCTTCTTAAGACTCTGTGGGGAGAAGGCTCATTAGTCTGGCTCCGCTGGGGATATTGAAAATTTGCACTCTGAGGGAAATTGAGCTCTGGAGGACTCTCTGGCTGGATGACAAAGATAAACTCCTCTGGGGATTATACTGATAAGTTGTGCTGGGAGACTCTTGATGAACTCCGCTGGGGATAGGACGAACTTTAGCGAGTGCGATCTTCTGTGGTTGTTAGCTGAGGATAACCCAGTTATAAGCCTTTGTGAGGAATAACTTTGAATAAAACTCGGGAGAGACGTTCGTGCTCTGCGGGGAAATATCTTCTAGAACCTTACTGGGGATAAGCTTCGAGAGTCTGCTGGAGATAAGCCTCAGGGTTTGCTAGGGATATGGATTCCAAATCTCTTGGGGGATTTTCTTCGAAAGGGTGTCAAGATATCCATCTGTACCTTCATCCTATCAGTAATCCTCTTTCTTAGGTTCATTTAGGAAGTGATTATGTTTCAAATGCATATGCCTATTTAACAAAACATTGGACGTTTCTCAAAATAAAACAAATAGTGCAAGAGAAAAAGAAAAGGGAAATGACACAAATTTTTGGGAAGAGTATTTGTATTGATTTTCTTTGAGGACTTTGCCGTAAATATTGAAAGATTTTATACAAAATAAAGGATGGCTATGTGAAATAATTCCATGAGATTCCGTTCTGCTATAGCTTCCACAACTCTGAATATCTGTCCATTATGCTTCGTTTGACGGTGACTGGATTGATCAGAAGTCTGGAACTGGTTGATGAAGAGATTGTCTTTAAAGTGATCTGACGAGACCTAGTCATACGCTTTAATTCCCTAACTTTTGCCTGAATCGCCCTTTCGGGTTTTCGATCCACCGGGAAACCCCTTTTTGCCCAAGCCGCCCTTTCGGGTTTTCAACTTGCCGGGTGTACGGATTTTTTATTTATTTTTATCCCTAACTTTTGCCTGAACCGCCCTTTCGGGTTTTCGGTTCACCGGGATACCCATTTTTGCCCAAGTCGCCCTTTCGGGTTTTCGACTTGTCGGGTTATCTTATGCGTAGTATCTTTTGACTATGTCTGCGTTCACAGGGTGCGGCAAATCGTCGTTGTCCATGGTGGTCAGAATCATTGCACCACCAGAAAATATGCTTTTGATTACAAATGGTCCTTCATATGTAGGAGTCCATTTGCCCCTGGGATCACTTTGCGGCAAGATAATCCGCTTGATTACGAGATCCCCGACTCGATACACTTGACGTCTGACTTTCTTATTGAAGGCCTTGATCATCCGCTTTTGATACGTTTGACCATGGCATATAGCAGCAAGTCGCTTCTCGTCGATCAGATTGAGTTGATCAAGTTGGGTCTGCATCCAATCATCTTCATTCAAACCTGCATCCTTCATAATACTTAGAGAAGGGATCTGGACTTCCATAGGCAGAACAGCTTCCATGCCATAGACCAAAGAAAATGGAGTTTCCCCAGTTGAAGTACGTGTCGTCGTACGGTATCCATGTAGAGCAAACGGTAATATCTCATGCCAGTCTTTGTAAGTGACTGTCATTTTCTGAATGATCTTCTTAATGTTTTTGTTCGCAGCTTCAACAGCACCGTTCATCTTCGACCGATAGGGAGATGAATTGTGATGATAAATCTTGAACTGTTCGCACAATGCAGTGATCATTGTGTTATTCAGATTTGTACCGTTGTCTGTGATGATTCTGTCTGGAACACCATACCGACATATGAGATTTTGCTTGATAAAGCGGGCAACCACATTCTTAGTAACAGAGGCGAAGGAAGCTGCTTCGACCCATTTAGTGAAGTAGTCAATGGCAACCAGGATGAAGCAATGTCCATTGGAAGCCGTGGGCTTGATCTCACCAATCATATCAATGCCCCACATTGCGAAGGGCCACGGAGCAGTCAGGACGTTGAGGGGAACCAGAGGAATATGAACTTTGTCAGCATAGACTTGACACTTGTGACAAGTACGGGAATGTTGATGGCAGTCAGCTTCCATGGTAGACCAGTAATAGCCTGCCCTTAGGATCTTCTTAGCCATTGTATGCCCGCTCAAGTGAGTGCCAAATGTGCCGCTGTGTATATCAGTCATGATCAACTCTGCTTCAGTTTTATCCACGCATCGGAGTAATACACAATCATGGCTTCGTTTGTAAAGGATGTCGTTGCTCAGGAAGAACTTAGCAGCGAACTTCCTTAAGAACTTCTTGTCATTCACGGAAGCTCCTTCAGGATAATCTTTAGTCTCGAGATACCTTTTGATTTCATGGAACCAGGGTTGTTCCACTACTTCTTCGGTATTAATCTCGTGACAATGCGCAGGTTCATCCATTCGCTCGATGGTGATTTGGGGAGCCTCGTTATCCCAGTTGAGTTTAAACATGGAGGACATTGTGGCCAGAGCATCGGCTAGCTGATTCTCTTCTCGCGGGAAATGCTCGAAGGTAATTTGCTCGAAATGAGGCAACAATGTCAGGACATGTTCTTTGTATGGGATAAGATTAGGATGCTTGGTATCCCAGTCTCCTTTGATTTGGCTGATGACCAAAGCCGAGTCCCCGAATACGATTAAAGATTTGATCCCCAAGTCTATAGCAGCCTCGAGACCAAAGATGCAAGCTTCATACTCAGCCATATTGTTTGTGCAGCTGAAGCAAAGTCGGGCCGTGAAAGGAGTGTGACAACCTTCCGGAGAAATGAGTACTGCGCCAATACCGTTTCCAAGTGCATTTGAAGCACCATCAAAGTACAGGGTCCATCGGGATCCTTTTTTGGGTCCGTCATACGGTCCGTCACTTTCAACGTTGTCCAAATTCATGATGTCCTCGTCTGGGAAGTCAAATCTCATGGGTTGGTAGTCTTCGATAGCCTGATGAGCCAGATGGTCAGCTAGTACACTCCCTTTTATAGCTTTTTGGGTGGTGTACTGGATGTCATACTCGGTTAAGATCATTTGCCATCTAGCTATCCTTCCAGATAAAGCGGGCTTCTCGAAGATATACTTGATAGGGTCTATTTTGGATATCAACAAGGTAGTATGAGTCAGCATATACTGTCTTAGTCGACGAGCAGCCCATACCAAAGCGCATCAAGTTTTCTCGAGCAGTGAGTAGCGAGTCTCACAGTCGGTAAACTTTTTGCTAAGGTAATAAATAGCATGCTCTTTTCGACCAGACTCGTCATGCTGGCCCAAAACACACCCCATTGAGTTATCCAAGACGGTCAGATACATGATCAATGGTCTTCCTTCGACGGGTGGCATCACAATAGGAGGTTCCAGCAAATACTCCTTGATTCTATCAAAAGCAGCTTGGCAGTCGTCGTTCCATTCAACTACCTGATCTTTCTTCAAGAGTTTGAAAATTGGCTCACAGGTAGAGGTCAGATGTGAGATGAATCTGGCAATATAGTTTATGCGCCCCAAGAACCCTCTAACCTCCTTTTCAGTACGGGGAGAAGGCATCTCTTGTATTGCTTTCACTTTTGCTGGATCGACTTCAATGCCTTTGTTGCTTACGATGAATCCTAGAATTTTACCAGACCTAACTCCAAAAGTGCACTTACTTGGATTCAGCCTGAGTTTGTATTCTTTCAATCTGGCAAATAGCTTTTCTAGATGCTCAAGGTGCTCCTCCTCTGTTTGTGACCGAGCTATCATATCGTCTACGTAAACTTCAATCTCATGATGTATCATGTCATGAAATAAAGCTACCATGGCGCGTTGATAAGTTGCCCCTGCGTTCTTCAACCCAAACGGCATCACTTTGTAACAGAAAGTGCCCCATTGTGTGACAAAAGTTGTTTTCTCCATATCCTCAGGAGCCATTTTGATTTGATTGTAGCCCGAGAACCCGTCCATGAAGGAAAACACCTTATGCTGAGCTGTATTGTCGATCAAGATGTCAATATGAGGTAGCGGGAAATCATCTTTAGGGCTGGCCCTATTCAAATCCCGGTAGTCCACACACATTCTGACTTTGCCATCTTTCTTTGGTACCGGTACGATGTTAGCGACCCATTGAGGATAGGACGTAACAGCCAGAAAGCCAGCGTCGAACTGCTTCATTACTTCTGCCTTGATCTTTTCAGACATGTCAGGCCTCATTCGGCGAACTTTTTGCTTGATTGGTGGACAGTCTTCTCTTGTGGGGAGACGGTGAACCACGATGTCTGTGTCTAGACCCGGCATGTCTTCATAGGACCAAGCGAAGATTTCAACATACTCATTCAACAACTGTACCAAGCGCTCCTTGACTTTTGGTTCCAGATTGGCACCCACTTGCACCTCCTTCCGATCCTCCTTGGTTCCCAAGTTAACAGTTTCCAATGGCTCTTCATGCGGTAAGATGGCCCTTTCCTCTTGTTGCAGAAGTCTGGCTAATTCCCCGGGTACTTCACAACCTTCGTCATCTTCATACTCGGCTAGATTGACCAGATCTTCAGAGTTATTGAAAGATACAGCAGAATAGTCACCCATGGAATCCGGAGTGGATGGGTACCTGCATTGGTGAGTGTGGGTGTGTGTAAGGGATAGCCATCCTTAAACAAAAAATGCAAAAGGAAAGAAAATGAACATAAGCAGTTTATCAAATGAAAAACGTCCAATGAATCGTTAAACATGGCATATGAATATGAAAAATAGTCAAAACCTTTACAAGTGGACCTACATGCCCCGGGCAAGGCAGGAGGTGAAAAAGATAGTGTACGGATTGTTTGAAAGTAGAATATTACAGACCAAATAAGAAATGTTTAACAGATAAATTACTGATGAATAAAAGTGATGGGGACAAAGTCTTTAGCCTCCCAATTGCTCAACCCTCCTTTGACAGTTGGATAAATCCACTCCTCAATGTTGCTTTCCTTGTCTTCATCTTCCAGGGCGTTGATTCTGTAAGGAGAAATTTTGACTGGCGCTCTTTCATTCTTCGAACGGCGCATAGCTTTCTGGCCCGCTGTGGTGAACCCTAATCCAAACTTGTCAGTCTTATGCGGAAAGTCGGGTAACTTCCCCCATGCTGAATTCTTCCCTTCTTTGATTGCGGCTCTTGCATCCTCCAGAGATGCCATCCTGGCCATCTGTCTTGGTGCCTCAGCTGCCAACTTTGTTACTGCTATTTCGGGAAGAACTTCTTCGAAATGTTGAAACGGCGTCTCAAAGAACTCTCCTTCAACCTCCACATACCGGAAAGAATTTAAGTGGCTAATCATGTACTCTTCTTCGCCGTGGACAGTGATGATCTTTCCCTTGACAGGATACTTCAGCCTCTGATGCAAGGAGGAGGTGACTGCCCCAGCATGGTGTATCCAAGGTCTACCCAGCAGGTAAGAGTATGATGGACGGATGTCCATTACATAGAAAGTGGATTTAAACACCTCAGTACCTATCTTGATGGGAATTTCAACCTCTCCATGGACCATTCTCTTCGACCCATCGAAAGCTCTGACGACAATATCACTCGGCTTCAAATCCAACCCTTCGCAATCTAGCCGGTCCAATGCCTTCTTAGGAAAAACATTCAGCGACGACCCGGTATCAACCAGAACATGTGCAAGGGTGGTTCTGCGACACTCGATTGAAATATGCAAAGCATCATTGTGGTTTCGGCCTTTAGGGGTTAGGTCGGCATCAGAAAAACCTAATCCATTATCCGCGGTCAGGCTAGCCACGCAATGTTGAAATTGATCCGCAGAGGTTTCCTGGGGCACATGAGCTGCCTTCAGAAACTTAATCAAAGCTTGAGCGTGCGCTTCTGAGCAAAGCAATAGTGCCAGCATGGAGATCTTGGAGGGGGTTTGCCCCAACTGTTCCACCACATCGTAATCACTTCTCTTGATTATCCTTAAAATCTCATCCATTTCTTTCTTGGATGCTTCCGGGATTACCAAGGGTTGAGCCCTCGTCCTGACGGGCTCATCTTGTATTCCCTTTCCTTTATCAGCAATGGTAGGAGGGACAACACTAGGAACAACAATTTCTTCAATCAGAGGAGTTCCAGCAGAGAGTTTTACTGGTGCAGGGATGACTTCTTTAGCTGATGAGGGTCCAAAGACTGCTCTTGGAGGGGCAATCTCTGGAGAAAATATTCTCCCGCTCTTGGTGATTTTGCTGGTGCCCGCAATGTTACTAATGCTGGCTTCTTCATCATCCGAACTTTCTCCAATTACTTCGATTTGCTTGATACCGTGGTAGTAGATGTCACCACCATAGTTCCAAGGTATCGACTTCTTAGAGACATAGGGAACAGGCCCTGGCATTGTTATCTTTAAAGGAACAGATTTTGCAGCTGGTGTAATCTTAACTAGCTTTTTGACGGCCTCGGAAAGATTGGCGTGAATGGTTATGATTGAGACATTTTCAACATGAACTGGAACAGCAGAAACTTTTTCGAACAAAATTTGTCGGCTATCCATAAGGCCTTGGATGCCTTCCTTTAATAGCGGACAATCAAACGGCAGAGAGTGGCAACAGTAGCAGTCTTCTTGACATCCCGGGAAGATCCCGGCCCTTAACAAATTCAACTTAATGGTTAGCAGTGGAGTAGTCAGATCACTGACGTCGGCAACATACAAATCTTCTTCAATGGCGTTGACATTTTGACCGTGCTTCGGCATAGGTGCAGATATCACATTAGGTTTCTCTAGAGCGTCAAACTCTACCTCGTTAGCCTCTATCAGGTCTTGGATTTTGTGCTTGAGTGCCCAACAATCATTGGTGTCGTGTCCAACACTGTCTGAATGGTAGGCGCATTTAGCATTAGCATGATAATGCGGGGAGGACGTATTCACATTCTTTGGCGCCTCCTTGATGGTGGCAAGATTCAACTTCAACAGATGGGGAAGCACTTGCGATGGAGTCATATTAATACGGGTGAGCTGCCGTTGTGGCCTTTCTACCCGTTGCTGATTTGGTCTGGACTGGTTATAGCGAGACTGCTCACTTGGAGTGTTTTGAATCATTACGGCCCCAACAGTTGGCCGACGCTCCAACTTCCCTGCTCTTCTCTGAGAATATACCATAACTGTCTCCTTCTTAAAAGGCTTTTTCTCAACACTTGCAGCAACACCCTTCTGAATCTTTCCTGACTTGATGCCAGCTTCTATTCTTTCGCCAGTTAAGATTAAATCGGTAAACCCTGCGGAAGAGTTACCAATTAGATGATTGAAAAATGGCCCAGATAGGGTCCCAAGAAACATATCAACGAGCTCGCGATCGGTTAAAGGAGGCTGCACCCTGCCAGCCAAATCCCTCCATTTTTGTGCATATTCTTTGAATCCCTCACTTGTTCCTAGGGACATACCCTGAAGTTGGGCACGAGTAGGAGCAAGATCAAAATTATACTGGTATTGTTTGTAGAAAGCGGTGGCCAAATCTTCCCAATTTCTGACACTGGTTCCTTCTAGCTGATAAAACCACTCCAACTGAGCTCCCGATAGGCTGTCTTGAAAGAAATGAATCCAGAGATTTTTATCTGCCGTATAGGGTTGGATTTTTCTCACGTAGGACCTGAGGTGCATTTTGGGGCAGGACAGCCCATCATATCTTACAAACACTGGTACTTTGAATTTTGGGGGAATTACAATTCCGGCGACCAAGCCCATGTCTTCAAAATCCAAACCCGGTACCCTTTGCAATTCCATGGCAGCCAATCTGTCTTCTAAACCCTTGTACTTATCATCAGCTGGAGGGTATTGCTGGTCAGAATAATCTTCATCCTTTTCAACCTCTTCCTCCTCCGCATCAGACTCGGAAGGCACCGCAACTCGATCTCTTTTACTAGTCCCTTCATCAGAAGTAGGAGGAAATTCAGGCACTCTCCGAGCTTCTCTGTCAAATCTTCTCCCCAAAGTAGCCACTCCGACCCTCTTCTTCTTCCTTATTGGGTCCTTATTCTCCAACTTAGTCTTGATGTCCTCTTGACTCTTAACCAAAGTCATCAAGAGTTGCTGGAATTGTGCATTCTGGGCTTGTAGGTCTTTGACTGTTTGCTCGAGATCCATCCTACTGAAATAAACAGCAGACAGATAAGGAAACCTGGAGTGAGACCTGCTTATGCACATGATGAATGGTATGCTGATGTATGCAATGCATTCAAGGATTTAGAACATTCAAAATTGTTTCAGACAAAGAAGAACGCACGTCATATTAATAAGAAGAAATTTGTTAGTACATAGATGCCCCATGGGCCAAATGTTAGAAAATAAACTTCTCAAGGCAGAAAGACATTGCGCATCCTCTTTGGTGCGATGTAGGTGTTGAGGGTCTCTTGCTCGTGGAGTCGGCGGGTAAGCTCTAGAACCTTCTTTTCACTGGCGTAGTAGCTAGCTTCAAAAGTGTTCCGTTCCTCCTTGAGCTGAATCCAACTTTTCTGCATTTCCTCCCATGATGTAGGCATGTCTGGATGTAGGATAGTGTAGGGAACCTCTCCTTCATTGACGGGCTCTTTAATCACTGGGAGTACATGAGGATAAGGCATCATTAGACTTTGGGCTCGGGCTCGTACCCACTTGAGATAGGGCTCAAGAGGGATGGAGTTCTTGTGTCCTGGAGTCTTGCTATCAACCTTGTTGAGTTTTCCCCAAGCTCTGATGAATCTTTGGCGAAGTCCTTGCGCATCGTTGTCGAAGTCAAAAACTAGGCTAGGAATCAACATATCATGAGGGCCATCCCTCCGTGCATATCCAAATTGCCTCAAAGCTAGGCAAGGGTTGTAAGTGATACCCCCTCTAATTCCAAGTAAAGGAACATTAGGAAACTCTCCGCAACGATCGACGATGATGACATTTTCTCTGGACCGAGAACACCAATGCACATCAGAATGAGTAAGAGTCATCAATCGTTGGGACCACCTTGTACCCTGGTCATTCTTCAAGACAGATTGTGGAAGGTGCGAAATAAACCACCTTGCGAGGATAGGAGTACAGCACATGAGAACACCCCTCTTTCTCATTGTTCGTGTGTAAAATGAGTGAAGGATGTCCCCAAGCAATGTTGGTATTGGATTTCTGGACAAGAAGATTTTGACGGCGTTGACATCTACCAATTGGTCAGGATTTGGGAACAAGACCAATCCATAGATAAGGAGTGCCACAATCTCTTCAAAGGCTCGTAGGTCCAATGAGTTCCAACATTCTTGTGCCTTCTCAAACAAGAATTTTGCTAAGAATCCTTTGACGCCACTTCTGGTTTCCCAATGCCCCTTGATGTCGGATGGTTGTAGATGTAATGCTCGAGCAACATCTTCCGGCTTTGGTTCCTTTTCCGTACCGTTGAAGGGTAGTTGATTAAGGATAGGGATTCTTAGGAGTTGAGAAAACTCCTCCAAAGTGGGTACCAACTGATAATCAGGGAAAGTGAAGCAGTGGTGAAGAGGGTCAAAGAACTGGAATAGCACTTTCATCATGTCTTCTTCAATATTGGTGTTGACTAGGCTGAGCAGTCTACCATGTCTTTCACTGAAGGATGAATTTTCCGGAATTCTTGAGGTGAGCTCCTTGAGTTGAGGAGAGATTCTCACAAGGTTGACTTGAATGGTATTTCTGCGAGGGATTTCCATGTCCTACAAAACAAGAACAAAGATGAAGATCCAAAACCCTTGAAATGGTTAGTGAATGCATATGATGTTTTATGATGTTTATGATGTATGCACAAAACATATGTACAAGCAAATCACACCAAACCCTAATTTCAGGCTTGCATGGGGTTTCATAGGTAAGTACCCTCTTGAGTGTAGTTGGCTTAAAAACCTGTCCTATAAATAGTAACCAGGTTCTAAGGAGCTCAATATCCTTGGATTGTTTTCAATGTTCATTGTTTTGGTTTAGCCACTTAACTAGCGACCAAAATATTCCAAGAAAACAACCCTCAATGAGTGTAGTATCGAGTATCTACCAACTTCGGACTGCACCAAAGACGGTCATCTCACTACCCCTAATAAAAAGGCCAAGATGGTCAAATAGGGTTCTAGGTCATTAGTGCTTAGTGACATCACTCAGCGGCCTCGTACTCTCCTTGATTGAACTCAAGGGTTAACGGTACTCACAAATATGTCGCACTAATATAGCTATTGCTTAGACCGTGTCGGTATACCCCGCACAGTTTCCACAACATATTGCTATCTATGAATGTTTCCCAAAATCCGGGTGGAGGATTGTAAACCCAAACAATAGAGCCAAAGTATAAAGCAAGCAAATCAAACAATTAGTCATGCAAGAGGGTGATCTAAGCCCTAAGGTTACTCCACTTAAAAAAGTCCCCAGCAGAGTCGCCAGTTCTGTGATACGGTGGGAGAACTGACTAGGGTTTTGCGTTTGTTTTCACAAATGTTTCGGTTGAGCAAGAGTCGCCACCGACTTTTTATTTTAACCTAAGGAAAGGTTTAAAAAGCACAGCAAAAACCTTTGAGATTTTTCTTGGGTTCGGGGAGTAGATTATAGAAGGGGAAGGTATTAGCACCCCTTCTATCCATGGTTATCCATGGGCTCTTAGGTACTTGCCTAGATCAACTTGCCTTGACTTTCAATTGTTTGAAATGGTGCTTTGTGTGTGGTTTTGAAAAGGTTTTGGAAAAGATGCCTTGTATAGGCTACCCTCGTAACAATTCTTTACTCGAATGTTTTACAAAAGGTGTTTGTCTTTTTGAAAAGATGTTTTAAGGTTTTTTTTTTTGAAAGTTGATTTTGAAAGTGTTTGTGAAGTGGGTTTTGAAATTAGGCAAGTGTTTTCTTGGAAAGTTGACAAGTACTTAAGAGTTCATCTACCCTAAAATTTTCTCAAAGATTTTTGTTATGTTTTAAACCTTTTGACAATTTTGTTCCACCATTGCATTTGGTGGACAATCTTGTCTTAGGAGATTAAAGGGACGGGCGCGGGTCGTCGTTTAGACCATAGTTGCAATAGTGTTAAATGTCTTTGGGCAATTTTCTTTAAAAAGGGACTTGATCATTCATTTAAGCAACATTTTGAGGGACTATGATCATTTTGATTATTTGTTTTGCCCAAAGAAATTCAACATGCAATATGACCCAATTATTTGAAGGCAACAAAGTGGAATACCCTAGGGGTGTTAGTGTGCAAGTGTGTTTTATTGCATACAAGAGTTTTTTTTTCTTTGAATTAGGTTTTTCTATTTCATTGATTTTATCTTGCCATACATGTCCTAATTACTAGCAAATAAGAAGCGGAAATATAAAATCCTACGCTATTACAACAATTAGGGGAGGGGGATACACATTTGTACATGGGGGGTTCAACGAGAAAAATAGACAAAAAAGAAAATAGCAAAAAACAAGATATAGAGAGAGAGAGAGAGAGAGAGAGGGAGCCCGTGCGCTGCTGGGAGGTCATCAGAAGTTCTGACCCAGATCCGCTGCCAGATGATCAACCTGTTAGTGAAACTGGATGAGTCAGAACTTCTGACTCTAGCACCTGCAAAACAGAACCTTGTTAGTGGGGAAATCAGAAGTTCTGATTTCCCTGCGCTGCAAGACAGAAGTTTGTTAGTGGAGAGACCAGAAGTTCTGATTCTGCTGAAAAGGCAATAACTCTCAGAGGTTCTGATGTCATTGACAGCAAAACAGGCTTCAGATGTGCTAATGTCAAAGTCAGCACTTGGCTTTTTCCTGTACTAATTAGAACATCTGCAATACTGTTGTTACTCCACAAAACAGGAAACATATTTGGAACAGGTCCAGTAAATAGCAAAAAGGTTTCAGAGGTTAGAATCACCAAGGTCACAGGCAATCCTATACTGGCTTAGAACGTTCTGAGATGTGAAAGTCCTCAGAACATAAATAGCAATAACATGAATATTTACATTATGTTACTTGAATATGCACAGCTGATGATGCTTAACAGTGTGGTGAGGGTCAGCAGGTGCTTACCTGACTGTTTGGAAAGTTGTGGGTGAAAGTTTAGCTTTTGGTTCTGGTGGTGTTCTGGACAAATTTTCTTTGAAAAAAAAAGGGAAGTAAAGGTGTATGCGTGTGTAGGGTCAGAAGTTTGGAAAGAGTGTTTTTGGTTTACAGAAAAGAACTGGATATTTGATGAAGTTGAAGGTGAGAAACTCAAAGTTATGAAACAAAGCTGGAGATTTTGGCAGAGTTTCAGAATGCTGTGTTGCTAGGAGTTATGTTTCTCACTTAGCAGTTTCTGTTTCTGTTTTTTTCTTGAACGTCTTTTGCAGTGGTGAAAGATCTCTATTTATAGGCAAAGTTCTTGTGGATGCCTTGAACATTTAAGGCGCCAACAGAGTTTGAACTTGTTCTTTGACAGAAATTCCTGGGAAGTTGTGATAACAGCTAGCTTTCAGCCTAGGTTGCAGCAGCAGGCGTAGATTGGGGAGAAGTGACCTCTGAAGTGGGCGGTGGCGTGAAGACCCATGCCAGAATCTGTGCAAAAGCATTTTCCAAGCCACACGTGAATGCTCAGGAGTGGTTGGAAGCATTAATGGGCATTAAATGGTGACAAGACCTGTCAATACCAACATTCTGGTAATGGAAACCAGCGTTGAATCAGCAGCGTGAACCATGCTCTGGCCTTGGCTACCTGTTGTCTTAGTAAGCTCTGGAAATTCTCCTGGTTTTCTGGTACGCTCCTTGGATTTACTTCTGGACAATCTGGACTTAGAGATTCTGTATCAGTGTGACACCCATTCTTCTGACCTTTCATCTTCTGATTTTAACCTGTTCTGAAGGAGCCTTCAGACTTTCCTGCTTCTCTTGCATTCCTTTAGCAAATTCTGACTGAGCTTGTGTAACTGCTGAAGGGGCATGTTCTGTTTGAGGCTTACATTCTGAATCACGTTTACAACTTCTGATTGAACTGGTGTAGCTGCTGAAGAGCCAACTTCTGACCATGCTGAGCCAAGCTTGCAACTTCTGACCGTCTTCATCTGGAATGGGTCCAGAAGTTCTGAAGCGCTGATTTTTCTAACAAAAAACTTATTTTTAGAGAAGCATTCTAAGTACTTGGAATTTGATTTTTCTCAAGATAAAAGCGCTACTTCGGGAGTTCGTGAGATCATCTTGCTCTTGTAAGCGGCTTGCTTGGGCAAAAGGATAACTCAGGACTTGGATTTGTTTCAGGGGAACTTTGAAAAATCCAAGATGGTTTCCTGAAGAAAGGGAGGGCAAATTTTGGGGTACAACAGTAGCAATACACTGTGAGGGAACTGTACGGTGTAGACCGATACGGTTGAAGTAGTAGCTACGTTGGTGTGACACATTAGTTGGTATCAATATCCCTTATGGAGGAACAAGGAGAGTATGGGGATGCTAATGGGTCATTAAGCATCAACTGACCTTAGAACCTATAATTGACCAACTTGGCCATAGAAAGTAGCAGTACGCTACACTCATTGAGACCATACTCTCGAGATGGTTTTGGCCGCGAGAAAAGATTGCGTGTCTGGAATTATGACCGATGGAGGATGGTCAGTGATATTGAGAACCTCTATAACCCAGTTACTATTACTAGGAGAGGTTGAACCAACTAAACTGCAAGAGGGTAATACCTAAACTCCATGCCAGCCTGAAATTTAAGGGCTATTGTGTGACTTGTTTGCCCTTACCATGTTTGCTATCTGTGAATACCTGTGATGTGTTTTTATCATGACATCGTGCATCATGACATCGCATGCATATTTAATTAGACTAACCATTTCAAAGACTGAGAGGATTCATCTTTGTTCTGTTTTGCAGATCATGGCTTCTATGCGCAGAAATACCATTCAAATTAGCTTCGTGCAAATCCCTGCTCAGCTCAGAGATTTGGTTTCAAAGGTTCCTGATACTTCTTCCTTTGTTAGAAGACATGGTCACCTCCTTAGCTTGGTCACTTCAAAGTTGGATGAGAAAATAATGAGTGTCCTGTTTCAGTTCTTTGACCAGTTGCATCACTGTTTCACCTTCCCGGACTATCAATTAGTCCCTACTCTGGAGGAGTTTTCTGATTTACTTGGCATATCTATTCTAGAGCAGACACCCTTTACAGGTTTGGAGATGGCTTCTAGACCAGAAGATATTGCTTCAGCCCTACATCTAAAAATGGCTGACATAGTATCTAACTGGGAAATTCGGAGTGGGGTTAAAGGTTTCTTGGCTAAGTTCTTGATCAATCAAGCTCAACAATTCTGGGACAACTTAGACTTTCAAGCTTTTGAAGACATCCTGGCTCTCCTCATCTACGACTTGGTCCTGTTCCCGAATCCAGATGCCTTCATAGATGTGAACGCAGTCAAGATTTTCATGTCTCGTAATCCAGTGCCTACTCTTCTATGTGATATCCTGCATGCTCTTTATACCCGTACTGTTCGGAGAAGGGGAACTCTCTTGTGTTGCACGCTGTTACTGGCGAGGTGGTTTATTTCTCCCCTCCCCAAATCTGTATTGAAGAACGAGGAAGGAATGGGTTGGGCTTACAGAATCATGCCCCTTGCTCATACGGACATCCTTTGGAGTACTAAGGACATGGAAATGGTAGCTGTCATTGATCGGTGTGGGGAATACCCCAATTTTCAATTGCTTGGAATTAGAGGAGGAATAACCTATAATCCTTGTTTGGCCTTACGACAGTTTGGACGAGCTCGAAGGGAAGGTCCTCATGAGCTGCTGCTTACAGGCATTGTCTTTGACTTCAAGGGGGATGTTGAGGGACATCGCCGCAGGTTTATACGAGCTTGGGACAGGGTTAACAAGTCTTATCCACATGAGATAGGAATGAAGACTTCTCTCCCGATGCAACCATACCTCCAGTGGGTTCGAGCCCATACTCAAAAGCTGGGGATGCCATATGAAGCTGTTGAAGATGTGAAAAACACAAGAAGGGGGGTTGAATTGTAAAACTTAAAATCAAATGCAGACAACACTGTATTTTTATCCTGGTTCGTTTGATCTCAAACTACTCCAGTTCACCCGTCAAGGTGATTTCGCCTCTCTCCAACGAGGTCTTAATCCACTATATTCAACTGAATACAACAACTACTTTAACAACTGTTAAAGCCTTCTTGAGTCTAACCACAGGCCGATTTATCTCAAGGAAATTCTATTACAAATAAATGAACAAAAGTGTGTTTGATGTTTTCTAATAAAACTATATATCACAACTGTGATAATACACAATATGAAGCTTAGAATGAAAACTGAATTGCTAATTCTTTTGCAGTAGGCGTGGTATGAAGGCTTTAGAAAATTGTATGAGTGAGATCGTTTTCGTATGCGTGCATGAAGAGTATTAGCCTTTTCTTTTCTCACACTGTCTTGTTTAAATAGCCACGGAAGAGATACGTTGGTTGTCCATAAATTCATTTCAATGATCATAACATTCTTTCCTATTTGAGCAGATCTTGTCTTTGAATAAAGTCGTTGGTAATAAATCTGTCTTGATGCATAGTAACGCTTCAGACTGTTCTGTTAATGATAATCAGATTGTTCTTTCCTTTATGCTGACGCTTCTAAGTGTTGATGACTTGGTTAGGATCTTGATCAGAGTCAGAGTATTTTATGCGCAGATTCTGTTCATCAGGCTTCAGCGTAGCACATGTTATTTGATCTTCTGATGCTGACATATCTTCTGATGCTGATGTTGATACTGATATTCTGATGCTGATTCCATCAGAGTTTCTGTAAATACACAACATAATTTTAAGTAGCATATATGTCTTATATAAATCTTACAATTTATTTAATCTTGTATTTTGTTATCATCAAAACTCTAACTGAGGGTTGTAGAATCAAACTATGTTCTAACAATCTCCCCCTTTTTGATGATGACAAAACCAGATTTTTTTTCAATTAAAATTAAAGAATAGAAGGTATCAGAGATAAACAAATAACGAATAAAGGTATCAGAGATAAACAAATAGCGAATAAAGGTATCAGAGATAAGAAGATAAGGAATAAAAGGTATCAGAGCAACGAAGAGAAAAACCCCCCCTGAGTTAATTACTTCCCTTTAATTCCATGAGACCTTGAGCATCAGATCTTTACTTTATCAGAGTTCATCAGATTCATCAGATTCTTGTACCTGTAAGCTTTTCAGAAGAAAGAAATTCAAATATATCAGAATGTTAGAATGTTTGAGACTTATGTCTCAGTAATCCGTTATTGAAAAATATCATTCTTTCTCCCCCTTTTTGTCAGTTATCAAAAAGCACAAATAATCAGAGTTAAAAATGATCAGAGCTAAAAAAGCGTTTGTATTAAAAACAGAAGCAATGATTAGTTCAGAACACTCGAAAAATATTACAGACAAACATGTAAAGAAAACAAGGAAAACACAAGAAAATTCTAAGAGGGAGGTGGAAGACGTGTGAACAGAGCTTCCAACATGCTCTTGATTTGAATGCTAGTTTCTTGTTGCGGAGATACCATGTTTGCTATTGCATCAATCTTAATGTCCTGCTTATCCATCCTTTCATTCATCAGCATATCATATTTTTTCAAATCCTCCAGAGTCTGCCTGTCAAGAGATGAAGCTTGAAGATCTTCAGATACAAGATGCTTCTCAGAGCTTTCTTCAATATCTTCTTCTTGACCCAAGTCTTCAGCTGGAATCGTCTGTTCTTCTGCAGGTTGAACTTTGGATGCTGGACGTTGTTCAGACCAAGGAGCAATATCCAGTGGAAGAACTTCTTCCTTAAGCAGCTTGCTCAGAACTGGACCTTCAATCTCTTTCAGCAGATTGCTGAAGTTCTGTTGAGCCTGTCCATAGCTCTGGTCTTGCAACTTAAAGGTTTCAGAGCATACCCATCTTCTGAATTTTTTCCAGAGGAGGTCTGATACAGCAGGATCAACCAGTTCCAGACTTGCTTGTTTCAAAGAAGTGATCCACTTCTGTATTTCTGTTTCAAAGAAGTGATCCCCATGATATATGAAGTGACCTGATGGTTTGAAGAAGAAGCGTGAATCCAAAATTCCTTTAGCAGAATAGGAAATGTTGGACCCACCAGCCTGTCAAAATACTTTTCCCAACCTTGAGCTTTAACCTCTTCAGATAAATCAAAACCATTCTCTTTGAGACTGTTGAAATCCACAATCAGTTCAGACAGAACTTCAAGATTCTTGATTGGAGTGAGAAGTGTTCTGAAAGGTACTTCATATTGTTCAGATGAAGCATTTTTCTGGGAACCTGAAGAAGGAATGCTGGAAGAAGCCATGTTCACACGAGGTTTTTTGTGAAAAAGATTGAAAGGTTTTCTTGAGAAAGAAGAACACAAAAATCAGAAATATTGAGAGAAAACGAAAGTGACGGTAAAAGTGTGTGAATGGTGTGAAGTGTTTAAATAGATTTCTAAAAAGGTTTTGAAAGCATAAATGTTTAAGAGAGAGAAATTAATAATGATTATTAGCATTTAATGATAGCTTATGTTAGGGGATTCAGAAAGATATTTGGAACGGTTACCCATGACATGTGTCTCAATGCATCCAATCAGCGCTTTGCCTTTTCAGAAACGTGAATGCGTGTTCAGCCTCAGAAAATAACTGATGACTGGATGACACTTGTTTGCTTGAGTGAACAACACATTTCCATCCTAGAAATGAAGCGCTCAGATCTTCATGGATAGATTCTGATACAATATGCATTTCTAAAGTTATGAAAGAAGATTAATCAGAGTTCACAAAAAATAAACAAAGTTCTGAAGGTTAATATATAGAATTAAAACAATTTTATTCTGGGCAGATCTTCATGCTGAGATGTTTCATAATGAAGTTGAACCTATCTTCAGAAAGTGGTTTTGTAAAAATATCAGCCCATTGATGGTCGGTGTTAATAAATTTAAAATTTAAAATTTAAAATCCCTTTCTGAATATAGTCCCTAATAAAATGATGTTTTATTTCTATATGCTTAGCCATAGAATGTAAAATTGGATTTTTACTTAGGCAAATAGTAGAAGTATTATCACAGAGGATAGGAATGTTACTCTCAAATATCTGGAAGTCCTCAAGTTGACTTTTCATCCAGAGCATTTGTGTGCTGCATCCAGCTGCTGCTATGTATTCAACTTCTACTGTTGATAGAGCAATTGTGGATTGTCTTTTGCTGGACCATGAAATCAGATTTTCTCCCAGAAACTAGCAGCTTCCAGAAGTGCTTTTACGTTCTACTCTGTCTCTAGCAAAATCAGCATCACAGTATCCTACTAAGCTGTAATTACTTGATTTTCTATAAAACAAACCCAGATTAGTAGTACCTTTCAGATACATGAAAAATCGCTTAACTGTTGTTAAGTGAGATTCTCTAGGATCTGATTGGAATTTAGCACAAATGCATACACTGAATAAAATGTCAGGCCTTGAGGTCGTCAGATAAAGAAGAGAACCAATCATACCTTTGTAGACCTTTAGTTCTACCTATTTACTTACCTCTTCTCTTTCCAGAATGCACGTGGGATGCATTGGAATCTTTGATGGCTTAAATTCTGAGAGATCAAATTTCTTTAGAAGTTCTCTAACATATTTGCTCTGATGAATGTAAGTTCCTTCTGGGGTTTGATTGATCTGAATGCCCAGAAAGAATTTTAGTTCCCCCATTAGGCTCATCTCAAATTCTGCCTGCATACACTTAGCAAACTTTCTTCTCAGAGAAGGTTTAGTAGATCCAAATATGATATCATCAACATAAATCTGACATACTAAAATGTCATTCTTAACTGTCTTACAGAATAAGGTTGTGTCCACTTTCCCTCTGGTGAATTCCTTTTCTAACAGGAAGTTACTTAGTCTTTCATACCAAGCTCTGGGAGCTTGTTTCAGACCATACAGTGACTTCTTTAGTTTGAAAACATATTCTGTATTTTTTGAACTTTCAAAACCAGGGGGTTGGTGCACATATACCTCTTCTTCTATATAGCCATTTAAGAATGCACTCTTAACATCCATCTGATACAGAGTGATGTCTTTATTAACAGCAAATGAAATTAAGAGTCTGATAGATTCTAACCTGGCGACTGGAGCAAAGGTTTCTGTATAGTCTATCCCCTCTTGCTGACTATAACCTTGTGCTACCAATTGTGCTTTGTTTCTGATGACTTCACCTTGTTCATTCAGTTTGTTTCTGAACACCCATTTTGTTCCAATAACGTTAAATCCTTTTGGTTTGGGAACAAGATCCCATACGTCATTTCTTGTGAATTGATTCAGCTCCTATTGCATTGCTAGAATCCAGTCATTGTCCAGAAGTGCTTCATCAACTGTTGATGGTTCAATTAGAGAAACAAGTCCCATGAGGGATTCTTCAGAGTTTCTGAAGCTAGATCTTGTTCTGATTGGATCTTCCTTTCTTCCTAAGATTGTTTCTTCTGGGTGATCCATGCTGCTTCTGGATGGTCTTTTCTGAAGTTGATCAACATAAGGTGCTAGATTGCTTGCAGTGCCTCTTTCTTATGTTGAGGGAGTGTCTCTGTTAAGAGCTTCTGATGACTTGTCTTCAGTACCTGTGAATTCAACTTCCATACCTGCAAGTAATTCATTCTGCTTTGACTTTTGAGAGTCAAGCTTATCATCAAAACGAACACTGATTGATTCTTCCACAATCTGTGTTTCTGTATTGTATACTCTATACCCTCTTGAGCGTTTAGAGTATCCTAACATAATACACTTTTGTGCTTTAGAGTCAAAGTTGTTCAAATAATTTTTTGTATTTAAAATAAAGCAAGTACATCCAAATGGATGAAAATATGAAATGTTGTGCTTTTTGTTCTTCCACAATTCATATGGAGTCTTTTCCAGAATAGGTCTTATGGATATTCTATTCTGAATGTAGCACGTTGTGTTTATTGCCTCTGCCCAGAAGATCTTAGCAACGTTAGTCTCGTTGATCATGGTTCTGGCCATTTCTTGCAATGTTCTGTTCTTTTGTTCTACAACTCCATTTTTCTGGAGAGTTCTAGGACAAGAGAAATCATGCAGAATGCCTTTGTCATTAAAGAATGATTCAAAATCTTTGTTTTCAAACTCTCCACCATGATCACTTCTGACTTTGACGATTCTAAGATCCTTTTCATTCTGAGCTTAGTTGCAGAAGGTGACAAACACAGAGTGTGACTCGTCCTTGTGTCTTAAGAACTTTACCCATGTCCATCTGCTATAGTCATCTACGATCACTAACCCATACTTCTTGCCACTGACTGAAGTAGTTTTAACTGGTCCAAATAAGTCAATGTGCAGAAGTTCTAATGGCTTAGAGGTGGAAACAACGTTTTTAGATTTGAAAGCTGGTTTTGCAAACTTGCCTTTCTGACATGCTTCACACAGAGCATCTGAATTGAACTTCAGGTTAGGAAGTCCTCTGACCAGATTGAGTTTGTTAATCTGAGATATTCTTCTCATACTAACATGTCCAATCTTCTGTGCCAGATCCATTGCTTGTTGTTAACAGATAGAAGACACTTTACATTCTGACTTTTCAGTTCAGAAAGTTTGATTTTATAAATGTTGTTTCTCCTCTTTCCATTAAATAGGATAGTCCCATCTTTCTGACTAACAGCTTTGCATGAATTTTGATTAAAGATTATATCATAACCGTTATCACTTAATTTACTTATGGATAACAGGTTATGCATTAATCCATCTACTAATAAAACATTATTTACAGAGGGAAGATTTCCATTACCTACAGTTCCAGAGCCAATGATATTTCCCCTCTGATTGCCTCCAAAGCCTACGTGGCCTCCAGGCTTAAGTTCCAGGCTTTGGAACATATGCCTTCTTCCCGTCATGTGTCGTGAGCAGCCAGAGTCCAGGTACCATGATTGGTGTTTCTGCTTTGCTGCTAAAGATATCTGCCACATGTATTATTTTATCCTTAGGTACCCATATTTTCTTGGGTCCTGATTTGTTAGTTTTACCAAAACTCTGGTTGAATTTTAGTTTGACAGAATAATTACTACTTGTATATTTGATGTCATGTGTGTGCCCATATACAAAGTGTGAATCAAGTGAAGTGCGTTTTATAACTAAATCCATGGCATTCTTTGTGTAGGTACCTTACCTTGGTATCCTATTACTTTTCTGCCATTTCTGCTAACTCCATAGATCATTGAAGCCATTTTGCTTCTATCTATGTTTTTAGCTAGAAACTTCTGAAAGCTGTGATCATACTCCTTGATGATCTCACTAGCACTGCTGGGAGTTTCAGGGATTGTTTCCTTCTGAGAGTTTTGCAATAGATTTTCTAATTTTGAAATTTTATCTTTTAACTCAGAATTCTCCAATTTGAGACTCTCAGTCTTATCAGAGTCAGAAGCAAGATTCCTTTTCAGGTTTCTGAATTTGACTCTGATCTGCTGATATCTTTCCAGAATTTCATTAAGGCTTTCAGCTAGTTCAACCTTTGTAAAGTTAATAGCAAAGTCAGGAAATACCTCTTATGTATCTGATTCAGAGTCTGACTCAGAAGCTTCACTGTCTTCTGTTATGTTTGCCATGAGAGCTATGTTTGCTCTTTCATCATCTGATTCTGAGTCAGCTTCAGATGTGTCAAAATCATCCCATGTAGACATGAGACTTTTCTTCTTTTCCTTGCCAAAATTCTTTTTGGGCTTTTCTTTCTGAAGCTTTGGGCAATCACTTTTGTAGTGTCCTTGCTCGTTACATTCATAGCAGATGATGTCTTTGTTGTTTGGCTTTCTGCTTCCTGAAGAGCCTTCAGATCTTCTGTGTCCAGAGGAGGATTCTGACCTTCTGTATCTGGAGAAAGATTCATTCTGATTTTCTGATCTTATGGGTTTCCTGAACTTCCTTTGCCTCTACTTCCATAGTTGGTTCACCCTTCTGGAGAGGAGAGACAGTCCATCTTCTTCTGATGAGGACCCATCAGAGGTTTCTTCAACAACCTACAAAACTTTGGAGTCAGATTTTCTATTAGATTTTAAAGCTAATGGCTTACCTTGCTTTTGAGGTTCATCTGCTTCTAGCTCTATCTCGTGACTTCTGAGGGAGCTGACAAGTTCCTCCAGAGAGATTTTGTTGAGATCCTTGGCTAGCTTAAGCGTTGTGACCATTGGCCTCCACTGTTTTGGCAAGCTTCTGATGATCTTCTTAACATGATCAGCAGTAGAATACCCTTTGTCAAGAACTTTGAGACCAAAAACCAGAATTTGAAATCTTGAAAACATAGTCTCTATTGATTCACTTTCTTCCATCTTGAATGCCTCATACTTCTGAATGAGCGCAAGAGATTTGGTTTCTTTGACTTGAATGTTGCCTTCATGCGTCATTATCAGAGAGTCAAACATATTCTTTGCAATGTCTCTATTTGATATCTTCTCATATTCTGAATAAGAGATGGCGTTGAGAAGAATTGTTCTAGCCTTGTGATGATTTTTGAAATCACGCTTTTGCTGATCAGACATTGTTTTCCTATCAATCTTCTGACCACTTCCATCCACTGGGTGCGTGTATCCATCTGTCACCATGTCCCACATATCAGCATCATGGGCCAGAAAGAAGCTTTCAATTCTGTCTTTCCAGTAGTCAAAGTTCTCTCCATCAAAGACTGGAGGTTTGCCACTGAATCTGTCTCTTTCATCATTGTTGTCATTGCTGATGTTTTGATGTGGTCCTGCCATTGTGTTTTTCTGATGCTGGATCTTGTACTGACACGGTTAAATGTTATAAGCTCAGAACCAGGCGCTCTGATGCCAATTGAAGATGTGAAAAACACAAGAAGGGGGGTTGAATTGTAAAACTTAAAATCAAATGCAGACAACACTGTATTTTTATCCTGGTTCATTTGATCTCAAACTACTCCAGTCCACCCGTCAAGGTGATTTCGCCTCTCTCTAACGAGGTCTTAATCCACTATATTCAACTGAATACAACAACTACTTTAACAACTGTTAAAGCCTTCTTGAGTCTAACCACATGCCGATTTATCTCAAGGAAATTCTATTACAAATAAATGAACAAAAGTGTGTTTGATGTTTTCTAATAAAACTATATATCACAATTGTGATAATACATAATATGAAGCTTAGAATGAAAACTGAATTGCTAATTCTTTTGCAGTAGGCATGGTATGAAGGCTTTAGCAAATTGTATGAGTGAGATCATTTTCGTATGCGTGCGTGAAGAGTATTAGCCTTTTCTTTTCTCACACTGTCTTGTTTAAATAGCCACGGAAGAGATACGTTGGTTGTCCATAAATCCATTTCAATGATCATAACGTTCTTTCCTATTTGAGCAGATCTTGTCTTTGAATAAAGTAGTTGGTAATAAATCTGTCTTGAATGCATAGTAACGCTTCAGACTGTTCTGCTAATGATAATCAGATTGTTCTTTCCTTTATGCTGACGCTTCTAAGTGCTGATGACTTGGTTAGGATCTTGATCAGAGTCAGAGTATTTTATGCGCAGATTCTGTTCATCAGGCTTCAGCGTAGCACATGTTATTTGATCTTCTGATGCTGACATATCTTCTAATGCTGATGTTGATACTGATATTCTGATGCTGATTCCATCAGAGTTTCTGTAAATACACAACATAATTTTAAGTAGCATATATGTCGTATATAAATCTTACAATTTATTTAATCTTGTATTTTGTTATCATCAAAACTCTAACTGAGGGTTGTAGAATCAAACTATGTTCTAACAACTGTTTTGCCGATGATTGTAGAGCATGCTGATGAAGAAGGGGTTCCTTATACGGTCATCCATCTATACATGCCTACTGATATTGGGGCATTGAAGAGATCTTGGATCCAGTTAAGGGAAGAAAGGGATACCTACAAAGAGAAATATCATGAGCAGGAACAGAAGATCCTGAGGCTTACAAGGCAGCTTGAGAACGAGAGGTTAATCAACGATTATGTCAGCACGAAAGGAAAGAGACCATGGGATTTCTGATGTCTTTTATTGTTTCTAGTTTAGATTTGATTTTCAGTATTTATTTTGTAACGCCTTAAAGGCATTTGTTAAACATTGTTTCAAGTTTTAATCTAATAATGTGTGTTTTATTTTGGTTTGCAAATTTGAATCTCCCAAAGTCCTTGAAATCATTTCATATGCATTCCATTACTATGCACCTCATCACAGGTACCCTTACAGGTTTCTCATCTTCTTCGCTGTTTATTTCCGCATAACATATCTTCTGAAACACCTACTGATCAAGCCATCAGGGCTCTGTAAGCTCATAATGCTCAGTTCCAGGAGATGTTCTTAAACTTGGCCAAGAGTCAACAAGATTTGAAGACTCTTATCTTGAAGGATAAGAAGAAGAAGAAGAAGAAGAAGGTGGTCCTCCTGAATATGGGTCACAGGTTTGGGAATAGGTTGCGAGAAGAAGTGGATTTGTCTCATTCATCTGGAGGAGGAGAGAGTCAAGAATAAAGGAAGGCTCCTAGCCTTGTTGTTTCTGAAAATGACACTGACTTTGATGAAGACCAGTATCCTCCTGCCGAGGATAGGTATAAGCAACTCGAAGACCGATTGAGCGCAATGGAGATCCAGAAGATACCTGGGTTGGACTTCGGAGATTTGGGTTTGGCATCTGGGGTGGTGATCCCACACAAGTTTAAAGCTCCTGTCTTTGCTAAGTACGATGGGGTCTCCTGCCCAAAGCTGCACCTCCGCTCGTATGTCATAAAGATTCAACCATATACTACTGGTGGGAACCTTTGGGTTCATTTCTTTCAACATAGTCTGTCAGGGACTCAACTTGAATGGTTCTATCAACTAGAAGGAGCTAATGTCCGCAACTGGGAGGACCTTGCTGCTGCTTTTTACAAGCAATACTAGTATAATGCCGACCTTGCTCTCACGCGTACCCAACTTCAGGGTATGTCTATGGGTGCGAGCGAAGGTTTTAAGGACTATGCTCAGAAGTGGAGAGATCTTTCTGGAAGAGTACAACCCCCTCTGGCTGATAGGGAGTTGGTGGATATGTTTCTTGGGACTTTGTCTGGTCCATACTTCAATCATTTGATCGGTAGTTCATTGTTCGGGTTTACTGAACTGATTATGACTGGGGAGAGGGTTGAAGCTGGTATCAAAAGTGGCAAGATATAGAAAGGTGCTTCATCGAGCACATAAAAGAAGCCTTTCAAGAAGGAATCTAGTGCCATTTACAGCTCAAGGAGCCAAAACCGACTTGAGCGCCGCCAAGCATTTAATGCGGTGGTAATATCAAGACCTGTTGTTGCCCCGCAATGCAACAATCAGCAAAGAGTAGAAAGACCGCAAAGACAGTATACTCGGCTCAGTGTGACTCTATCTCAAATTCTGCCGCAACTTTTGAAAACCAACTTGGTGACTCTGAAGGAGGCTCCAAATAATCCTAGTACTACATCACCGCTGTATAATGCGAACGCCCGTTGTGCTTATCACTCTGATAGCCCAAGGCATGATACCAATAACTGCTGGGCCTTGAGGAATAAGATGCAAGATTTGATTGAAGCTAAGGAAATTGAGTTTGACGCACCGGAAAAGCCTAACATCATAACTGCTCCCATGCCCAAGCATGACTAGGGAGTGAATACAATTGAGGATGACAAAGAAGGATTAGATATTGATAGCTGGATTTACCCAACTACTAACGGCGGATTAAGTAATTGGACGGCAAAGGACTTCGTGCCCATTTCTTTTATTACACAGTAATAAGACTTTTGTTTTGAGATTTGTAATAGACAATTTTAAACTTTTACGGCCCGGTGCCTTGCCCGAGACACCGTGGCTTTGTTTGTGAGGGCTTATTATGTGTCATTTCCATATATCATCAATAAAAGCATTGGACATTTTCTTGCATTACAAAATTTTGCACTACTTGTTTTTCCTTTTTTGCACTTTATCAAAACAGCTATAGTCTTACACACTGTTGTACCCCAAAATTTTTTCCCTCTCATATTATCAAGATTTTTCCTCACAAGACCTCTTGGACTCCAGACAGGATTAGGGTTTGCTCAGCTCAAGACCTCATCTTGCACTGATGACCTGAAATTAGGGTTTGAGTTTTCACAAGGAATTTTAGACCATCAATGCTCAATGTGACTTTCATACACCACCTTGGACCCCCAAGATTGCTCATACCAAGTTTCAAGCCTTGAATCACATTTTTGCCCAGTCAATTGAACAGTTGACCTAAAAATCAGTTGTATTGGGGAAAAAGTCAACCATGGCCAATTTACAGTCAAACTTCATAATTTTTGATCCACAATCACATTCTATGCTCCTATGTACCATTTGATCAAGTTTGGACCACAACTCCTCAAGAAATTTGATCAGATCATCAAAAGGGCAAAATGGTCAAAATTAGGGTTTTGATTGAGAAAGGGCAATTTCTGATTTTTGACCTAGCCAATGACCAATTGGGTTCAAGAATGATTTCAAGGACTCAAGAGCATCATATTGACCTAATCACATAGTTCAAAAGATCTCAAATGCATAGGATTGACAAATGAATTTTGCAGTCAGCCGATCAAAAGTCAACTGTACACTGAAAAGTCAAACTTTGACTTTTTAGTCAAAATAAAGTGCGAAGGGTCATAATTCATCAATATATGTCAAAATGTGAAACTTGTTGACCAAGAAACCTAATTTTGCAAATTAGGGTTTAATTTGAAATTTTTTCATAACTTAGAAAATTTCTAAGTTATGGAAATTTCTTATTTTTTTCTAACTTTCCACAACTTTTTCACCATGATTCAATTGGATTAAAAGAAAACTTCAAACATGAAAGTTGTAGTCCTCCATGAAATCTACAACTTTGATTCACAAAGTTTTCCCAAAATATGCTTGGATCTCAAGTTATGATTTTGTGAATAGGGGTTCATAAACTTTTTAACTTAGTGAGTATTTGCCCTAGTTTAGGCAGATTTTTAACCTAACTTCATGGCAACTTTTCACCTAGTTCCAAGAGGTATCTCAAAATGCATTTCAAAGTTGGATTGTAGAGCATGTTACAAGCTTTCCAAAATTTCCAAGAACTCTCCAAGATAATTTGTGGTTAGGGAGAATCAAAGAAGAGAAAATGGCAATTTATCACTTTTGTTCAAGACATTTTTCACAATGGTCAAGTTGCAAATCTGTCCTAGCATGCTTGTACTTGGTATTACAGGTCCTAATCCTTTCTACACTCCATAATTGAATTCTAATTCAGTGGAAAATGGCTTTATTTTGATCTTTGGAGCATTGTACATTGAATTAATCCATTTATGGCATAAAGTTCATAATACCATTTTGATAAAGCAAGACTTTTATAACTTTGCATTTCTTGAGCCATGGACATGATCTTTTGTTGCAAACAAGATCCACAAACATCAGGCAAAGTACATCAACCCTATGCAGCTAGCAAGCAAGCCTGTACAGGCCTTTGGCATTGTCACTTCCAACTTTCTTCAAAAGCAAGCAAACTTGCAAAAGTCAAGTAAGCTTGTGCATTTGATAAAGAGGAGCCTTGGCATTATTCTACACAACTTCAGAACTTTGTAACAAGCCAAAGGCACAAATTCACAACATTCAAAACACTCTCAAACACAAAAAACACCATTTTCTTCCCAAACAGGGCAACTTCTGCAAATCTCAAGCCAAATCAATATTGGCTCGTGCATTTCTTGATTCAACCCTTGAAACACCTTCCATACATCACACATAAACTATCCAGGCCTTTGTCTTGCAACTGTAACCCCTGTTTCAAGGATCACCATTTTCATTTTGAAGGTTTACAGGTTGACTTCTACAGAGAGATTCAAGCACCTACAAGGCAAGCTGAGCATTGGAAAAGGTTGAGGGAACTTCAAGGAAGCTCACACGATCTTCAGGCCTCACTCAAAGTTCCCACATTTCCATATCCAAACTCAACTGAACAAGGTATTTGTCAAGTTTCTATCTCTCTATTTAGGCATCCTTAGGTCACGATTTGTGAAGCAAAAATGTAGTCCTTAACTTGCTTAAGCTGTACATATGCATAAGTTCCATTTATATTAACTAAGCTAAGAGTATTTGGTTGTTGAACATGCTGAAAAAACTAGGTCAGAAATTAGGGCCATTAAAATTTTCCTTGGTCTTTTAGAGTTAGGTCATGTTCTTTATATCATTGGAATCGTGAGTTCATGAGCTACCTTTTTTGTTTGGGCCTGGCGCCTTGGGCCTGTTTCTTTTCATACCCCCTGTTTCCTTTTTGCACCACCTTGGCCCATTTTCTATATTTTGCATATTTTTTCATTTCTTTTATGTTTATTAACTTTAATATTTTTTTTGAACATTAAAAAATCCTAAAAATATTTTCTTAATTTTTTGCAATTTTTTATTTTTTATTTATTATTTTTTTTCCATATATAAAATAGTTTTATTTTAGTTAATGGAAATCATTTTATTAAAATAACTTGTAAATAATTTAAATATATCATATATTTTTATTTTTATTATTCATATACTTAAAATATTATTTTCATGCATGTTTTAATTTTTTTTAATATTTTGTATATATTTTTATTATTTTCTTGTACATAAATGAATAAAATTGAATAATAGAAAACATAATTTTCTTTTACACAAAAAATTAGGGTTTCCTCTTTCAAAAATAATATTATTATTTTTTCTTATTTTTAGAACTTAAATAATTTTATTTTTACATACATAAAATTAATACAAAAAACATTTTTGCATACATACATTTAATTGCATATTTAAATAATTGTTTATTTATTTATTGTACAATAAATTCAATTGGGTTGTAATAGTGAATTAGGATTTTATTTTGAGCAATATCCCCCATTCAAAACTTGTATCCCCCTCCCATAATATTGTTGTAATAGTTTAGATTTACTTTACGCAATTTATCGCATTATATACATGTTTAGTAAATTAGGGTTTGTATGATAAGACAAAATCAAACAAATAGCAAGACCTAATTCAAGATAAAAATGCATGAAAAATGAAAACACCTTGCACACAAGCACCTCTAGGGTAACACCCACTTGGTTGCCTTAAAACATGGCCATGGTATGCATTCTAGGTATCTTGGCAAAACAAAACAAAACAAAAGATCATAGTCCCTCGATGATGCTATCTTGGTTGCCTAAACAAAGATGATCTTAGTCCCTCAAAACTTACTAAAGATACTTGGCAATATTGTTATCATGGTCATACAATGACCCACGCCCGTCCCGTTTAACATCCAAATATAGTGTTATCTACCAAAACAATGGTAGGTTAACAATGTCAAAGGAATAAAAATGTACAAGAAAGACTTTTGAGTAGGTAGATAGCTTCTAGTTACTTGATCATTTCAAAAAAACAATCCTTGCCATTTTCAAACACACACACATTTCAAAACAATTTCCAAACAACTTTCAAAACATTGAAACATTTTTCAAAAGACAAACATCTTTGTATACATTCTTACGAACGAGAATCATTACAAAGATTGCCTAAACAAAGGCCTCTTTTCAAAATACTTTCAAAACCACACAAAGCACCATTTCAAACAATTTAAAAAGCAAAGCAAGTGATCTAAAACAAGTAACTAAGAGCCCATGGAAAACCATGGATGAAAAGGGTGCTAGCACCTTCCCTTTTCATAATCTACCCCCGAACTCAAAAATAATCTCAAAGGTCTTTCCTGTGCTTTTTCACCTTTCCTTTTGGATAAAATAAAAGTCGGTGGCGACTCTTTCTAAACCGTAACATTTGCAAACACAAACGCAAAACCTCAAGTCAGTTCTTCCACCGCATCACAGAACTGGCGACTCTGCTGGGGAATATTTAAAAGTGGGGTTACCTAAGGGTTTAGATCACCTTTATTTGCTTACAATTGCTTGATTTGTTTGCTTTACATCTTGGTTCTATTGTTTGGGTTTGAATCCTCTACCCGGATTTGGGAAACATTCATAGGTAAATAGCAATACATTGTTGAAACTGTGCGGGGTATATTGACATGGTATAAGCAATAGCTATATTAGTACAACATATTTGTGGGTACCGGTTGCCTTTGAGTCAATCAAAGAGAATACGGGGCCGCTGAGTGATGTCATGAAGCACTAATGGACTTTTAGAACCTTTACTTGACCAACTTGGCCTTTTAGGATGTAGTGAGATGACCGACTTTGGTGCAGTCTGAAGTTGGTAGATACTCGATACTACACTCATTGAGGGTTGGTTCCTTGGAATATTTCGGTCGCCAGTAAAGAGGCTGAATTGAAACAATGAACAAGGAAACAATCCAGTGATATTGAGCTTCTTAGAACCCGGTTACTATTTCTAGGACAAGTTGAGCCAACTAAACTTCAAGAGGGTACTTACCTATGAAACCCCATGCAAGCCTAAACTAGGAACTTGTGTGATTTGCTTGTACATATATACTTGTGCTTAACATCATGGACATCATGAAGCATCATATGCATCCACTAACCATTTCAAGGATTTTGGATTTTTCATCTTTGTTCCTGTTTTGTAGGTTATGGATTCACTTCGCAGGAAAATTGTCCAAATCAACCTTGTAAGAATTCCTTTGCAACTCAAGGAGCTAGCTTCACACGTTGATTGGTGAGCGTCCATGATGGGTCTCAGGCTTGAACATGCACATGATTACCTGCATGAAAATAACATTGAGAAAATAGGGGACCTGGGATTCGAACTCAGGTCCTGAAGGGAAATACACGCTATGCTTGCAACCATGCTACTTGTTTTCAATTGTCAAGATAATGAAAACAAATGATAATATAATAAAACAGATATTATTGGATAAATATAAAAAAAAAGCGCCAAGATTTGAATGGGCGAGTGGTAGCGTGACACGCATCTTATTTGATTTAAATCAAATTAATTCAAATAAAAATCAAAATAATTAATAAAAATATGAAATGGACACATGGCCAAAGCTAGAGCACGTGGGCTACAATTCCAACCCAAAACAAGTGAAAAAGAATAGGCCCATTTGGCAAAATTTGAAGTTTTGGGGATAGTTGACTTTTGGCAATTTTGCAAAAAAGTCCAACTTCAACAATGCATAACTTCTTCAATTTTGAACTTTTGGAGGTGTTCTTGGACTTTTTAGAAATCTTGAGATATCCTCTAATCAACCCTTTTGGTATCATCTTACTTCGATATTCCATGCTCAAGTTAGAAGCTTTGACAAAAAAGATATTTTTGTTGACTTTTTAAAATGACCTATAATGTCCAAATTCATAACTTCTTGTGAGTGCATTTTTTGATCTTGGGGTATGAAGATGGATTGTAGGTAATCGAATCCTCTTAAAAATGAGCTTTGTATGGGTCATTTCTCATAAAGTATGAGAAAGTTATGCTTGGTCAAAGTTGAGTTGACTTTTCCTGCAAAACCCTAATTTAGCAACTTTTGAATCTTGACGAATTTTGAGCTATCCTTGGTGAATCATGATCAACCCTTGATCAAATGATGAAATAACCTTAAAAATGAGAATGTTGACAAAAAATATTGAATTTTGACTGTATGTAGGTCACAGTTGACTTTTGCCCTAGCACAGTCGATTTTTGGACCTTTGAGTAGTTGATTGAGCAAACTTCATCTGCAAGGCTTGAAACTTGACATGGATGATCTTGAGAACATATTAGGAAATTGGTGAGAATTTTAGGTCATTTGGACTCAAGGATCTTGATGCAACACAAAACCCTAATTTGGGGTAGATTGCCTTAGGAGAGAGCCTGACTGGCCAACCCTTGGACTACTTTGATCAATTTGGAGATCTTTCTTGCAATGTTTTGAGAAATATGGGAGGGCAAGTTTTAGGGTACAACATTTTCCTTATCATAATTATATTCGTCATAGGAGTTATAACCAATACCATTGGTTCCATTTCTGCTTACCCCACAGATTATTGAAGACATCATGCTTCTCCCTATGCTTCTGGATAGGAATTTTTGAAAAGCTTTGTCATACTACATGATAACATCATCAGTACTCTCAGAATCTTCTGGAAGAGTTCTTGTTCCTTTGAAGGTAGAGTTCTCGTCTTTGAGAAAGAAAATTTCTTCATTTAAAATGGAGAGATCTTCCTTAAGCTTGATGTTTTCAGAAGATGTGGATTCATGGGACTTTTTAAGTTCCTTGAATTGAATCTTGAGTAACTCAAATTTTTCAAGAATTTCAACTAAAGAGAAAGTTAATTCACAATGAGTAAGGTCAGAAAATACCTCTTTGGAGAATATCTCTTCTGTGTCTAAATTTGATTTTACATCATCTTCTGGAGGGATCCTGTGATCGGTGGAAATAGAACTGACTGTTTTTTAATGCTGGTTCGCGTTTGTGTTTTCCAAAATGCCGCGGTAAGCAAGAGTCGCCGCCGTCTTTTATTTTCTCCAACAAGGAAAGGACAAAAGAACAGCAAAATTCCTTTTCGAGATGTTTCTCGGTTCGGGAGGTAGATTATAGAAAGGGAAGGTGTTAGCACCCTTTCTATCCGTGGTTATCCACAGGCTCTTAGGTACTTGCTCACTATGTTTTCAAAATGTTTTGTTTTTCTTGTGTTTGTGGGTTTTGAAAAAGTTTGTTTGAAAACTTCGATTTAACTCTTGTATCTGTCCTCAAGAGTGTATGAAGTGTTGTTTGAAAACTTTTGTCAGAAAAGTGTAAGTGCGAAAAGTTATTTTGTTTTGAAAGAGCAAGTATCTAAGAACCTCTACCTACTCAAAAGAAATTAAGTTGTGTAAATGTCCTTTAGACAGTACTATCCCACTATTGAGAAGTAGGTAGCACCGTCGTTGGAGTTTCGGGTCAATTCGATTATATGGACATGTGGTCACCAAAGCAATAGTAGGACGCCTTAGCGGTAACCCTAATGTCTTAGATCGTTTTTTATCGAGGCAACCGTTCTGAGGAAACTTTTGATCTTTAGACAGGAGGGCGACCTCTAAAACACCCTATACTCAATGACCACGTCGAGGCAACCAAGTGAGGCGTACCCTAGGAGTGGCATGTGCGAGTGTGTCAGGTTTCAGTTATGTTATCTTTATACATGTTATGGTGAGCTACGGGTTGATTTTATTTTAAGAGAAGTCTTGTCATGCATAACCTAGTTAGCATACACCTAGCAGTTAATAATTGCGAAAAATAAAGCTAAACTATTACAAGGCGTCAGGTATTTACATCGCCAAAAATAAACCCTTGAAAAGTAAACTGCAGAAAATAAATAAAGCGATAAAAAGGCCTAATTAAAGCTATTACATCCTCGGAACAATTACATAATAATGATCAAAAATAATATGCGCGAAAAAAATTGAATCGGAGAAGTTCTTAGGGTTTTGACCCTTTTTTGAGAAAGAAAGAGTTTTTTTTGCTATTTTGTACTTAATTAAATTAATCCTAAGACTAATTAATTAATAAAAAGAAATATTTTTGGTTTTTAATGTCTCAAGGAAATAAATAAATAAAATAAAATGATTAAAAGTTGTCAAGAACCCTAATTCTACATTAATTTTATTTATTGTGAAAATATTGAAATTAACCTAATTAAAACAACTAAATTAATTATATTAGTATTTATTTACAAAATAACTAATTAAATTTAATAAATAAAAATATTATATTTTCATGTTTTCTGAATTTATTATGAAAAAATTAATTTGGTTAATTAAAATAATAATTATAATAAATAATTAAAATAAAAGAAATAAAAATAGAAAAGAAAAGGAATAAACTTGAAAAGGGGGGTACTGGGCCAAATTCTGGAGGTGATTCTGGAATTCTCAAGGCCCAATTATGCTCAAGCCTGTTTGACTTTGATGATCATCCATGCGCTGGTTGACTAGGGATTATGGTAGTCATTCCATCCTGGCCATTGGATTAGAGTTTGAAGCCATCTGGCGCTTAGAAATTTGAGATACATGGTAGACCATCTCTTGAAACCTGCACGTGATCACACAAAGAAAAAGGAAATAAATGTTTTGGGGGACCTAGGATTCGAACCCAGGTCCCAAGGATAATCCTTCAATGCTTTTTCCAACTGAGCTGTAATGCGCGTTTGTTAAGCGGATGGAGAGATAGTATTATATACAAAAAATACACAATATGCTGTAAACACAAAAAAACGCGCGTGTTTTCAAACTGTCCAACCACGTATCAACACCTCATCATCTTCTTCGTTTGCCCTGTAAAAATAATATCAGATAGCGGGGGTTTTTTAACCCCCACTATTCATCTGCACGAAAAATAGCGATTAGCACCACAGGGTATATAAATATTTCACGAAGGGTGGATTGCATTCGTCTGGGTCTAACGATTTCAACCATGTGTCTTATGAGTCCTAATTTTGCCTGGTTCAGAAATCCCCAATTCAAAGCTCAAGAACCCTAGAAAATTGATCATGGTATCTTATGATTCAGTGCATTATAATCCAATTAAATCATACCATTAGCTTCGTATGGTTCCTAGCAATGCAAAACAATCATGAAAATGTGTTAAATGCACATGAATTAAGCAATACGATCTCGGATAAAAACTGCAAACCGTGAATCTGTATATGGTGATTCTTTAAGCTTTGATGCGTGAATTCAATTGCAAAATGTTCCTGACACTTCCTGCAATGTGTTTGAATCAATAGAATGCCTTGAATTGGCCTGGAATACAAGAATAGGTTTTCACTTTTTCTTGAAATTTCTTGAATTGGCTATGGTTTTTTCTGCAGCTTTTCCACGTCCATTAGGTTAGGGTTTGCTTGCATATATATAAGGCAACTGAATTAGGTCAAGAGCTGGGCAAAAATCCATGTGCAATGATGATTAAATCTTTGATTGAAAATCAAATATTTTTGATTTTTCATGATTGGAAAATGTTGCCAAATTTGGAGATTTTTGTATCTTTGACTTGTGCACGAATTTGCCAGCATTTTAAGGTCCTATTTGCTTCACAAAAAGATTTAAAAACCAAATCTTCTATTTTCTTGTAATCTAAATTGATTAAATGAATTAATATTAATTAAAAATCCAATTAATCAATAAAAATAAGAAAATAAATTCAATTAAGCTTGATGGGTCGTGCATAAGTCATGGGTGAAGTTTTAAGAAGAGATTTGAGGCCCATTAGCAAAAATAAGGTGTCTTGAGCAAAGTTGACTTTTGCAAATTCATAAAAATTTCCCAACCTCTCCAATGCACAACTTGCTCAATTTTGATCCTATGACCATGTTCTTTGACATTTTGGAAAGCTCTTTAAGTCCTATAACCAATTCCTTTAGTCCCATGTCATTTGGATTTACCAATCTCAAGTTATGGCCTTTGACTCAAAGTGCACTTTTGTTGACTTTTGAAATTGACCTATAATGTAAAAATTGGTAACTTCTTGTGAGAGCATTTCTTGAACTTGGAGTGTGAATATGGATTGTAGGAAATTACATCCCCTTCAAAATGAGCATTGGATGGAATTTTTCTGACAAACCATGAGAAAGTTATGCCCTAGTCAAGATACAGTTGACTTTTCTACTGTCCAAAAATAGTAACTTTTTGCATCTTGATGATTTTTGAGCTATTCTTGTGGAATCATGATCAAGACTTGATAAAATGATGATTGTGAACTAAAGATGAGATGTTGACCAAAAATTCTGACTTTTGACTGCAAAATGACCATTTGGCCCTTGCAGTTGACTGTAGATCAAATGGAGCTTTTGACTGTGCAAATTGGCACTGTGAGTCTTGAAAATTGGCATGTAGGTGCTTGAGAATGTATATAGGCCTATGAGACTTGATTTAACCATTGAAAACCTCAAATTCCTTGAAAGAACCAAAACCCTAATTTCAGCTGTCTTAGGAGGTGATTTGACTGTCTACCTCTTGAGCCATCTTGAGCAATTTGAAGATCATTCTTGACAAATCTTGAGGAATATGGGAGGGCAAATTTTGGGGTATACCAGTTGCCCCTGTTCAATCTTCTTAGACCTGAGGATGTATATTGGCTTGCGTGCCGTTCGTGATCCGAAGGTGGAAGATGATTGAACACTAAAGTGCCCAGAAATTTGCACTCGCATGGTGTAGTATCAGCAATGTGATGTCGGGAATGGGCTTACAGATGCCATTTGGAGAGATGATGGATAGGAGGATGGGCTCATAGATGCCATCTGGAGATGTGACAGAATCTTGTCGGGGATAGGCTTATAGATGCCACCTGGGAATGTAATGGATAGTTGTGGAGATGGGCTTAAAGATGCCATCTGGAGATTGTTTGTTGAATTGTAACTTGGTAGGTTGAAAGATGGAACCTGTGTAGGGTTTCCTGATGATGAGTCCGTGTAAAACTGCATCTGAAAGAGAAGGAACTGGTGTAGGGTTGTGTTGTACCCCAAAATTTGCCCTCCCATAATCTTCAAAGTTTTGACAAGCATCACCTCAAATGGTTCAAAGTCTACTCAAGGGCTACACAGTCAACCATCCTCCTAAGCCAGTCAAACTAGGGTTTTGGTTCCTGCAAGGAAGTTGAGGTTTTCAAGGGCTCAATCAAGTCCCATATGCTCATACACATTGTCAAGCACCTATATGTCAAGTTTCAAGGCTCACAAGGTCAAGTTGCACAGTCAAAAACCCTAATTGCTCCACAGTCAACTGCAGGGGCAAAATGGTCATTTGGCAGTCAAAAGTCAAAAATTTTGGTCAACATCTTATTTTGAAGCCACAATCATCATTTGGTCAAGTCTTGACCATGATTCCACAAGAATGGCTCAAAAATCATCAAGATGCAAAAGTTTCTATTTTTGAACAACTGAAAAGTCAACTGTAACTTGACCAAAGCATAACTTTTTCATGGTTCATCAGAAAAATCCCATCCAATGCTCATTTTGAAGGGGATGACATTTCCTACAACTCATCTTCACATTCCAAGTCCAAGAAATGCTCTCACAAAAAGTTAACAATTTCAACATTATAGGTCATTTTCAAAAGTCAACAAAAAGGGACTTTAAGTCAAAGACAATAACTTGAGATTGGTAAATCAAAATGACATGGGACCAAAGACATTGGTTAGAGGACTTCAAGACCTTTCCAAAATGTCCAAGAACATGTTCATAGCTTCAAAATTGAGCAAGATATGCATTGGAGAAGTTGGGAAATTTTTGTGAAATGGCCAAAATCAATTATCCTTGAAACTTCATTTTTTGACAAAAGGGGCCCACTTTTTCCACTTTTTTCAACTTGGCCATGCTTCCCACGTGTCCCACAAATTATTTCAAGATTTAAAATTAATTTTTCCATTTTTATTTAATTTTATTTGATTTAATTCATTTTAAATCTTTTAAAATCAAATAAAAATCAAGAAAATTAATTAAAGGGTATATTTTGTGTTGAATAGCTTTGAATCACCATCATTTACATCCCAAATTCGTACAAGGCCTAAATCAAGCAAGAAATTCAAATTTTGACACAAAAATGGAAAGTGTTTCAATGGAGGTTATGGCAAATCTCAAACATGAATGCATAAGGTTAATGGCCATAATTCTGATTGATATCCTTTACATAACCTATATGCAAGCATTCTTGGTCGAATTCACGACCTAGAGAGCCATACAAACTGAGAACCAAGTTGCAAAATTTTCACAAAAACTGAAAAACTGAAATCATAGTTGCAGCGCATTTCAAGCCTCCATTTCAATCCAAACACACTCCTGGCATCCCTAGGAAGCTTTTGCAATCAAAAATCAATCCAAACGTGCCCAGAATCTTAGAACTCAGGCCAAACGGTTTGCAATATTTTCTTGAATTCTATATAATCATTCATGCACTTTTAACATTTTTTTGAATTGATTTATACTCATAGGGACATTCTGAAGCTTTTTGTACCATTCAATTGAACTATAGCATCCTATATCAAAAACTGCCATTGATGGACATTAGGTTTTCAGAAGCTCAAAATTAGGCGTTTCCTCATATGGAAAAATTAGGCCACCAAACCTATGCCATTGAAATCGTGACATGAAGACGAAGCTAACCACGACCTCGTGCCCTTTTTATATTTGGCCATGTCCTATTCGCTATTTTTGCAGGTCTTGTTTAGTGGGGGTTTAAAACCCCCGCTATTTGGTTATATTTGCAGGTATACAAGCGAAGAAGAAGCCTGCGTGTCGTAACATGGTTGGGGCATTCAAAATTTCAGCGTGTTTTTTTTGTTTCATATCATTAATGTTGGTTTTGTTTTATATTATTTGTTATCTATTCCATATACAACGCGCGCACACAGCTCAACTGGCAAGTGATACGTTTGGTAAACGCTGGGACCTGGGTTCGATTCCCAGGTCCCCCCACATATTTCACGTTTTTTCCCTTAACGTGTTTCTATGCAGCATCCCTCCAAAGGCCTACCACGCATCCTCAAACGCTAGCTTGCCACATGGCCACGAGGATCAATCTGAAGGCCATAACATCCAGTCCATGATATACACTAGTCAACCACTCCACACGTGATTCCTGAAAGTCAAAAAGGGCTTGTATTCTGATGGGCCAAAATGCTTCAAAACACCTCCTAAATGGGCCAGACACCCCCTATGGTTTGCATCATTTTGTTTTTATTTGATTTTCCCTTTTATTCTTTTAATTGTTTTTAATTGTTTTCTTTAATTTCATAAATTAACTTCCATAATATAAAATACAGAAAAAATCAAAAATGTTTATTTATTAGTATTAATTTCACTATTAATTTATTTTGTGAATAAATGTTAATAATTAATTTAGTTTAATAAATTAGGTTTTAAAACTTTAATCTTTTTCTTAATAAATTAAAATATGTAGAAATTAGGGTTTTTAACTTTTTCATCCTTTTTTTTATAAACAATTTTCTCATCATTATTATTATTATTAATTAATAAATATTTTGTAAATAAATATGTTAATAATTAATTTAGTTTAATAAATTAGGTTTTAAACTTTACCCTTTTCTTTAATAATTAAAAATAACTTAGAATTAGGGTTTCTTTTAATTTTTATTTTTATTTTCTTTATTAAATACAAAAAACCATAAAAAAACACTTCTTTTCTTTTATAATAACTAGACTTTTAATTCAATTTAATTTCAAAAGGGTCCAACGCCCTCGAACGTTCTATTTTTATTCCTTTCGCGCATTTATTCTTATTTTTCTTTCAAATATTATGTAATTGCTCAAGCCTTGTAATAGTAACTATGTTTTACTTTCCGCATTTTTATTAAAACGAGTCTTTGTAATTTGGCGATGTATAGACCCGCGCCTTGTAATAGCGTAGGATTTTACTTTCCGCATTTAAATTTCCGCACTTTTAAATTCTGAACTTTGCATGAAAGAATGTATGGCCTAAATTAAAAACAAGCGTAGATCACCATGATACATATACAAGATAAAACATAACATGAAAATAACACACAAATTCACACACCACTCCTAGGGTACGCCTCACTGTTGCCTTACCTTCGAAACGTGGTCGTCGAGTATAGGACGTTTTAGTGAGTCCTTATGTCCATGACATGATCCAGTTGCCTCGAAACGGTTGCCTCGGAATTAAAAAGGATCAATGGCATAAGGGTAGCTTCTAAGGTGTCTTAACTGTTGCTCTGGTGACCACACTGTCCCTACAAACGAATTGACCCGAACACCTCCAACGGTGGTGCTACCTACCTCTCAATGGTGGGATGGCACTACCTTAAGGACATTTACACAGCCTAATTCCTTAGGGTAGGTAGATGACTCATAGATACTTGCTCTCTTCAAAAACCAAACAAAACTCTTTTCACACCGACATTTTCAAAAAGCTTTCAAAACAATTTTTCAAACACTCTTGAGGACTGATACAAGAGTCATTCTGAAATCTTTAAACGAAACTTTTTCAAACCCACTCACACCTGAAAAGCAAACACTTTTGAAAACACAAATGAGCAAGTATCTAAGAGCCCATGGATAACTATGGATAGAAAGGGTGCTAACACCTTCCCTTTCTATAAATCTACCTCCCGAACCGAGAGACAATCTCATAAGGAATTTTGCTGTGCTTTTGTCCTTTCCTTGTTGGAGAAAATAAAAGACGGTGGCGACTCTTGCTTCCGCGACATTTCGCGAAATAGCGTTAAACAGTCAGTTCCAGATCCACCGATCACAGAACTGGCGACTCTGCTGGGGACTCTTATAAAGTGAGGTGTACCTTAGGACTAAGATCACTTGTGTTTTCAATTGTTGTGCTTGTTTGCTTTATTATTGTGGGCTGCATAGGAGTTACATAGATCCTAACCTGGATCTGGGGATACCCTGTTAGGTAGCATAAGCTGTGAGGGACCTGTCCGGCGTAGACCGACATGGGTGAAGCAGTGGCTACATTGGTGTGGCACCTTGGTCTGTACCAATATCCCTTGTGTCGCAACAAGGAGAATATGGGTCTTCTGAGGAGTCATTAAGCACCAACCGACCTTAGAACCTTAAATGACCCAACTTGGCCAATAGAACAGTAGCAGTATGCTACGCCCATTGAGGCTAAACTCTCGTGATGGTTCTGGCCGCAAGAAAAGATTGCGATGCTGGAGTTATGACCGATTGAGGGTAGTCAGTGATATTGGGATCCTCTAGAACCCGGTTACTTCTGATAGGACAGGTCTTAACCAACAAACTGAAAGAGGGTAATACCTAGACCCCATGCTGGCCTAAACTCTAAGGGCTTGTCTTGTGTGACTTGTGTGCCTTATCATGGTTGCCTTTGTGAATATTTGTGGTGTGCTTTATCATAACATCATGCCATCATAAACATTGCATGCATCCTGCACAAGGACTGACCATTTCAAAGACAAGAGGGTTTCACCTTTGCTCTGTTTTGTAGGACATCATGATGCCTATGCGAAGGAACACTATCCGGTTCAACTTTGTTCACCCACCTGAGCTGCTTGAAGAATTGGTTAGCAGAATTCCAAATACTACTTCCTTCATCCAGAGGCATGGTTCTCTTCTCAGTTTAGTCACGGCAAAGTGGGACCAACAACTGATGAGTGTCTTGACCCAGTTCTATGACCCCTTGTACAACTGCTTCACCTTTCAAGACTTCCAGCTGGTCCCCACCCTGGAAGAGTTCTCTGATTTGCTGGGTATCCCTATCTTGGATCAGGCTCCCTTCACTGGTTGGGAAAAGGCTCTTAGACCTGAGAAGATTGCAGCAACCCTTCCTTTGACCAACAAGGAAGTGATGGACAACTGGGTGACTAGAAGCGGAGTTAAGGGCTTCTTGGCTAAGTTTCTGATTGGTAAAGCTAACAGTTTCTGGAACGACTTAGACTTCAGGGCGTACGAAGACATTCTGGCCCTCCTAATCTATGGGCTAGTATTGTTTCCAAATCCTGATAACTTTGTCAATATCAATGCCATAAGGATCTTCATGTCTCGGAACCCTGTACCCACTCTCTTGGGTGATATCCTGCAACAACTCTATGCTCGTACTGTCCGAAGACGAGGAACCCTGTGGTGTTGTACTCCTTTGTTAGTGAGGTGGTTTATTTCGTACCTCCCCAAGTTCGTGCTGAAGAACCAAGAAGGAAGAAGCTGGGCTCATATGTTAATGTCTCTCACTGATAATGACATCATTTGGACTCTCAGAGGTTTAGATGAGGTGGCTGTTATCGATCGTTGTGGAGAATATCCTAATGTTCCATTGATCGGTACCCAGGGCGGAATCTCTTATAACCCATGTTTAGCTCTCCGTCAATTTGGAAGAGCCAGAAGAGCAGGGCCTCATGAGATGTTGGTGCCTCACATCAGTTTTGAGTTTCAGAAAGATAGTGACGAACTGCGCCGTAGATTCATCAAAGCTTGGGACAGAATTCACAAAGCTGACCCACATGAGTTGGGGCTGAAGACTTCTCTACCTATGGAAGCCTATTACAGATGGGTCCGCATCCGTGCTCAGAAGTTAGGTCTGCCATATGAAGTTGTCAGGCCTATCATTCTTGAAGGTCCTGATGGAGATGGGGTCCCTCCAACTGTTCTCCCTCCTCAGATACCCACTGATGTTGATACACTAAAGAGGTCTTGGGCACAACTACAGGAAGAGCGGGATTATTATCGGGAAAATTTCAACGAACAGGAACAGAAGATCCAGAAGCTGACCAAGCAACTGGAGAACGAGCGAACCCTGAATGACTATATCCGTACTGAGAAGAGGAGGCCATGGGAGCACTGATGGGCTTTGGATGTTTCTTTTACAGCTTTATTTCCTTTCAGTATTTTCATTCTTGTAACGCCTAAGGGCAAATTGTTGAACAATTTAAAGTTTAAATCTAATAAAGCGTGTTCCTTTTGTTTACAAAGTTTGACTCCCGATTGTCTTTGAAAACATAATTCATACGCATTTCATTCATCATATGCATCACAGGTACCTTTTTCTACAGGTTGCTTAATCTTCTTCGCTGTTTATTTCAGCACTCAAGCATCATGAATCCTGAACTCACTACCGAGCAAGCTATCAAGGCCCTCCAGGCTCAGAATGCCCAATTTCAGGAGATGGTCATGAACTTGGCCCAGGGACAACAAGAGCTAAAGGCTTTGCTCCTGAAGAAGAATAAGAAGAAGAAGAGGACTGTGCTATTCAACACTGGGCGCAGACTCGGGAACACATTGCAGAATGAAGCTGAGAGGACTACTCCATCTGTGGGGGAAGGCAGTCACCAAGGGAGAGAGGTCCCTAGTCCTGTGGTCTCTGACACCGAGACAGACTTCAATGACGAGCAGTACCCTCCTGCTGAGGACCGGTACAAACAACTGGAGGACAGGTTAAACGCTATGGAGATTCAACGTGTGCCTGGGTTGGATTTTGGAGACTTGGGATTATCTTCTGGGGTGGTGATCCCACACGAGTTCAAAGCGCCTGCCTTTGTGAAGTATGACGGGGCTTCCTGTCCTAAGATGCACCTCTGTTCTTATGTAAGGAAGATCCATCCTTACACAGCAGACAAGAACTTATGGATCCACTTCTTCCAGGAGAGTCTTTCAGGGACTCACCTCGAATGGTTCTATCAGCTGGATGGAACCAACATTCGTAACTGGGAGGATTTGGCCACTGCTTTCTACAAGCAGTATCAATATAATTCCGACCTTGCTCCCACGCGTACCCAACTCCAGGGTATGTCACTGGGAACGGGTGAAGGTTTTAAGGAGTACGCACAGAAATGGAGAGATCTGGCCGGCAGGGTGCAGCCACCATTAACAGATCGTGAGCTAGTGGACATGTTCTTGGGGACCCTATCTGGTCCATTCTTCAAACATCTCATTGGTAATTCCTCTACTGGGTTTACTGACCTGATCCTGACTGGTGAAAGGATCGAAGCTGGTATAAAGTCAGGGAAGATACAGAAGGGCGCCTCCTCAAATGCTGAAAAGAAGCCCTTCAAGAAGGAGGCCAGTGTTGTGTATGGTCCAAGATAGCAGAACAAACCTGAACGCCGCCAAGCTGTCAACGCGGTGGTTATTTCTAAGCCTGCTGCTGCTCCACAACAGTACAACCAACCCAGAGCTGAGAGGCCCAAACGGCAGTATACTCGGCTCAGCATGACTCTCTCTTAGATCTTGCCACAACTGCTGTCAACCAGCCTGGTAACCGTCAAGGAAGCTCCGAAGGTGGTAAACACAACATCTCCGAAGTACAACCCCAATGCCCGTTGCACTTATCACTCTGATAGCCCGGGGCATAACACATGATTGTTGGGCTCTGAGGAATAAGGTCCAAGACCTTATTGATGCTAAAGAGGTTCAATTCGAGGCGCCCGAGAAGCCTAATGTGGTGACTGCTCCCATGCCTAACCATGGAGTAAATGCTATTGGGGATGAAGACGAAGTGGAAGAATCCGAGTTTGACAGCTGGATCTACTCAACGACCAATGGTGGACCAAGCAACTGGACTGCCAAAGACTCTATGCCTGTTACTTTTGTCACCCAGTAATGAACTTCTTTGTTTTTGATTTGTAATAAACAATAATTTGAACCTTTATGGCCCGGTGTCTTACCCGGGGCACCATGGTTTCATTTGTGAGGGCTTTTGTTTGTCACTTTCATATATCATGAATAAAAGCATTGGACGTTTTTCACATTTCAAATCTTGCGCCCCCTTTCTTTCTTTATACATATTGCAAAACAGCTATATTTACACACACTCACTTATACAGGTTTCAATCCACTTTGGATCTCACTGGTAACGACTCTGCTACTGCCAGTTATGACTTTGAAAATCCGATCAACTTAGCCGAAGACAAAGGTGAAGATGATTGCGAAGTGCCTGGTGAGCTTGCAAGACTGTTACTCCAGGAAGAGAGGGCCATTCAACCACATGAAGAGCCAGTGGAAACGGTGAATATGGGTACTGAGACAGATAGAAAGGAAGTCAAGATTGGTGCCAATCTAGAGCTCAGCGTGAAACAACGGTTGGTTCAGATGTTACATGATTATATGGAGATCTTCTCCTGGTCTTACTAAGACATGCCTGGGTTGGATACCGACATTGTGGTCCATCATTTGCCTACCAAGGAAGACTGCCCTCCGGTTAAACAAAAGGTCCGCCGTATGCGTCCAGAGATGTCCGAGAAGATCAAAGCTGAGGTTATGAAGCAATTTGATGCCGGCTTTCTTGCAGTGACTTCTTATCCTCAGTGGGTTGCCAACGTGGTTCCAGTACCGAAGAAAGATGGTAAGGTCAGAATGTGTGTTGATTACAGGGATCTGAACAGGGCAAGCCCCAAGGATGACTTCCCTCTACCTCACATCGACGTTCTGGTTGACAATACTGCTCAGCACAAGGTGTTCTCCTTCATGGATGGTTTTTCAGGTTATAATCAGATTAAGATGGCTCCTGAAGATATGGAAAAGACTACCTTTGTTACTCAGTGGGGCACCTTCTGCTACAAGGTCATGCCATTCGGGTTGAAAAATGCTGGGGCAACCTACCAACGTGCCATGGTTGCTTTATTTCATGACATGATCCACCATGAGATTGAAGTGTATGTCGATGATATGATTGCAAGGTCCCAAACTGAGGAGGAACACCTTGACCATCTACAGAAGTTGTTTGACCGTCTGAAGTTGTACAAGCTGAGATTGAACCCGAATAAGTGCACATTTGGGGTAAGATCTGGAAAGTTGCTAGGCTTCGTCGTAAGTAACAAGGGTATTCAAGTGGACCCTGCCAAGGTTAAAGCCATACAAGAGATTCCAGTTCCCAAGACAGAGAAAGAAGTCAGAGGCTTTCTAGGACGTCTGAATTACATTGCCCGATTCATCTCACACCTAACTGCTACCTGTGAACCAATCTTCAAGCTGCTGAAGAAAGATCAGGTAGTACGTTGGAATGATGAATGTCAGGCCACTTTCGACAGAATCAAAGAGTATCTCCAAGAACCACCCATTCTTATGCCACCGGTTGAAGGGAGACCTCTAATACTATACTTGACAGTACTTGACAACTCAATGGGGTATGTGCTGGGGCAGCATGACGAGTCTGGCCGAAAAGAGCACGCCATTTATTACCTTAGCAAAAAGTTTACCGACTGTGAGACCCGATACTCACTGCTCGAGAAAACTTGCTGCGCTTTGGTATGGGCTGCTCGCCGGCTGAGACAGTATATGCTGACTCACACTACTCTGTTGATTTCAAAAATGGATCCAATAAAGTACATATTCGAAAAGCCTGCTCTGTCTGGAAGAATAGCAAGATGGCAGATGATCTTTACAGAATACGACATCCAGTATACAACTCAGAAAGCTATCAAAGGAAGTGTATTGGCAGACCACTTGGCACACCAGGCAGTAGATGACTACCAGTCAATGAACTTCGAGTTTCCAGACGAGAGCATCATGATAGTGACTGATTGCGAAGTACCTGGACCGGATGAAGGACCTGAGGAAGGATCCCAATGGTCTATGCACTTTGACGGAGCCTCCAACGCTTTGGGTAATGGTATTGGCGCTGTGATCATATCCCCTCAAGGCACTCATACTCCACTCACTGCACGACTATGTTTCAACTGCACCAACAATATGGCGGAGTATGAGGCATGTATCATGGGTTTTCAAGCTGCAATTGACTTAAGGATCAAGTTTCTGAGTGTCTTCGGAGATTCCTCTCTCGTGATCAATCAGATCAAAGGCGAGTGGGATACGAAACACCCAAATCTTATTCCTTACAAAGAATGTGTGTTGACATTGATCCCCCATTTCACAGAGATAACTTTTGAACATTTCCCAAGAGAGGAGAATCAGTTGGCGGACGCGTTAGCTACGATGTCTTCTATGTTCAAAGTCAAGTGGGACAATGAGGCTCCCCGGATCATTATCTGGAAACTGGACGAACCTGCATATTGTTGTGATCTTGAGGCTGAGGTAGTAACTAAAAAACCTTGGTACCATAAGGTGAAGAGGTATCTGGAAGCTCAAGAATACCCCGAAGGCGCATCTGTCAATGACAAGAAATTTCTGAGAAGGTTCGCTGCAAAGTTCTTCCTCAGCAACGGTATTCTCTACAAGCGAAACCATGATTCAACCTTACTGCGTTGTATGGATAAGACTGAAGCAGAAAGGATCATGGAAGAGCTGCATGAAGGTACCTTCGGAACGCATTCCAGTGGACACACCATGGCAAAGAAAATCCTTCGGGCAGGATATTTCTGGTCCACAATAGAAGCCGACTGTTACCAACATTCTCGAACATGTCATAAATGCCAGATTTATGCAGATAAGGTGCATGTTCCTCCAGTTCCTCTGAATGTCTTGACAGCACCTTGGCATTTTGCAATGTGGGGCATTGATATGATCGGCGAGATCAGACCTACGGCATCCAACGGGCATCGCTTCATCCTGGTAGCGATTGATTACTTTACAAAGTGGGTTGAAGCAGCTTCCTACGCTACAGTAACCAAGAATGTCGTGGCACGGTTCATTCGGCATAACCTGATATGTCGATACGGCGTCCCGGAAAGGATCATTACGGACAATGGTACCAATCTTAACAACAAAATGATCATTGAGCTCTGCGAGCAATTCAAGATACAGCACCACAACTCTTCTCCCTACCGGCCGAAGATGAATGGGGCTGTAGAAGCAGCTAATAAGAATATCAAGAAGATTGGGCAGAAGATGACAGTGACCTATAAAGATTGGCACGAGATGTTACCGTTTGCTCTTCATGGGTACCGTACCTCAGCAAGGACGTCAACTGGGGCAACTCCTTTTTCCTTGGTCTACGGCATGGAGGCAGTCTTGCCGATTGAAGTCCAGATACCCTCTCTCTGGATAATGAAGGATGCAGGCTTGAGCGAAGATGACTGGATCCAGACTCGACTTGATCAGTTAAACCTAATTGACGAAAAGAGACTCACTGCTATTTGTCATGGTCAAACGTACCAAAAACGGATGATCAGTGCATTTAACAAGAAAGTCAGACCACAAGAGTATCAAGTTGGGGACCTGGTAATCAAACGCATCATCCTTCCTCAAAGTGATCCCAGGGGCAAATGGACCCCTACGTACGAAGGGCCATTTGTGGTTAAACATGTGTTCTCAGGAGGAGCCATGATTCTAACCACCATGGATGGTGACGACCTTCCTCACCCCGCCAATGCAGACATAGTAAAAAGATACTACGCATAATAAAAGACCCGCTAGGTTGACATACCTAGGGAAAAATAAGGGCTTCCCGGCGAACCAAAAGGGTTCGGGCAAAAATAAGGGATGAAATGAAAAAAATCTGTACACCCGGCAAGTCGAAAACCTGAAAAGGCGGCTTGGGCAAAAATGGGTATTCCGGTGGACTGAAAACCCGAAAGGGCGGTCCAGGAAAAAGTTAGGGATTAAAGCGTAATACTATGTCTCATTGGATCACCTTGCATCCAGAATCCGGTATCAACATCAGGTTCAGACGGCATCGATCAATCAGCTTCATCTTCAACCGAGCAGCCAAGTGATGAGACGCTCGAAGATATAAAGGCGATAGCAGAGTTGGAACCCAGTGGGATTATTCTTTTCGCATAGCTGTTTTGTTTTCCCTTTTCACAAATTGTATAAACTCTTTTGTTCGGCGGCGTTCTCTTACTAGGACGTCAGCCTCTTGTACATAAACGCCTATTTACAGGCAATTCAAAAATCAATACAAATTCACTTTTCAGCTAAAATTGCCAATTGTTTTTCCTTTTCTGTTTTGTTTTGCGAAGAACGTCCAGGGTTCAATTTGTGATATATGCATTTGACACTAATTGCTAACTCATAAATATTTGCATATGAAACAAAGGATTAATTACAGGTGACATTAGAAACAGGGGCAATAATAAGTTGTCTAAAGCGATCTAATTGCTCTGTCCACCAAGGTACCAAGGTAAGTTCGGCTGAAGAATGTAACCAAGATATCTTAATTCCCCATAGAGTGAGCCAAGATTCAACAATACTCCCCCTAGCAGAGTTAATCTCCAATCAGCCCTAACAAGGCACAGTATCTCCTAACAAGTCAGTGATACTCTCCCCAAGCAGAGTTAGTCTACTGTCAGCCTTAAGGAAGTTGGGTATCCCCAGTAGATCTCAACATTCCTCAACGGAGTATACAAACATTCTTAACAAGCATCCCCGGCAGTCTTAATCTAAGATTGTTCCCCGGCGGTATACCAGACATTCAGTGGAGCCACTTCCCCAGTATATCTCAAAAATTTCCCCAGGAGAGTCCAGTCCAATCTGAAAAGATTCCCCCAGGAGAGTTCAATCAATCTCCCCAGTAGTAAGCTTATCCCCAGTAGATTTTGGAAGCTTATCCCCTGCGGAGCGAACGCGTCTCCCCGGTTTTATTCAAAGGTTATTTCCCCACCAGGATATAACTGGGTTATCCTAAGCTAAAAACCACGGAAAGATCGTCCCCGGCGAAGTCTTCCCATCCCCAGCAGAGTTCATCCAATCTTCCAACAAAGCTTAACAATGGTATCCCCAGCGGAGTTATCATCAAACTCAGCAAAGTACCTCTCTTTCCCCACAGAGTATTCCCCGCAGAGTATTCTATTCGCCAAGTTCATTCCCCAACGGAGTCATCTTCTCCTACCGGTATTCTTACAACCATCATCCCCAGCGGAAACAACAAAGCTCTACTCTTCAATAGCAGCCCAGGAGTTAACTTCCCGGCACCTGTCAAGGATTTACTTTCCTAGACGAAGCATACATTCATGAACATCACATCTTCATACATTATAGCATGCATATACGCATCATGAACATACAATCTCATTTATTCTGAGAACATCACGCATGTCATACATCATGACATCGTATACAACTAACGTTTTGTCTTGTCAGGACAAAAGTTAATACAAAGATAATTGCTATCAACGGTCGCAACTAAAGATCCGATTCCTGTATCTTGCCAGGGTGTATCTGTTGACGACTACATTACCAGACTCGATTCCTGTATCCGGCCAGGGCACGTCTGAAGAGTTCGAGGATCTGATTCCTGTATCTTGCCAGGGTGTATCTGTTGACGACTATGTACCAGACTCGATTCCTGTATCCGGCCAGGGCACGTCTGAAGAGTTCGAGGATCCGATTCCTGTATCTTGCCAGGGTGTATCTGTTGACGACTATGTACCAGACTCGATTCTTGTATCTGGCCAGGGCACGTCTGAAGAGTTTGAGGATCTGATTCCTGTATCTTGCCAGGGTGTATCTGTTGACGACTACATTACCAGACTCGATTCCTGTATCTTGCCAGGGCACGTCTGAAGAGTTCGAGGATCCGATTCCTGTATCTTTCCAGGGTGTATCTGTTGACGACTACATTACCAGACTCGATTCCTGTATCTTGCCAGGGCACGTCTGAAGAGTTCGAAGATCCGATTCCTGTATCTTGCCAGGGTGTATCTGTTGACGACTACATTACCAGACTCGATTCCTGTATCCTGCCAGGGCACGTCTGAAGAGTTCGAAGATCCGATTCCTGTATCTTTCCAGGGTGTATCTGTTGACGACTACATTACCAGACTCGATTCCTGTATCCTTCCAGGGCACGTCTGAAGAGTTCGAAGATCCGATTCCTGTATCTTGCCAGGGTGTATCTGTTGACGACTGATTCCAGACTCGATTCTTGTATCCTGCCAGGGCACGTCTGAAGAGTTTAAAGATTCGATTCCTGTATCCAGTCAGGGCACATCTACCTAAAGAGTTTGAAGATCAACTCCTGTAACAGGCCAGGTAATTATTTTCTTTCTCAGGTACGCAAGTTCTCGCTAAAGGAATCTCTTACGCGATCGACACCCAGATGGCGTCTATAAGCCCATCCCCCTATCCATCATCTTTCCAAATGGCATCTTTAAGCCCATTCCCGCTATCACACTACTGACATGCTACTATGTGAGTGCAAATTTCTGGGCACTCTAGTGTTCAATCCTCTTCCACCCTCGGATCACGAAAGGCACACAAGCCAATCTAAATCCTCAGGTCTAAGAAGATTTAACAGGGGCAACTGTTGTACCCCAAAATTTGCCCTCCCATAATCTTCAAAGTTTTGACAAGCATCACCTCAAATGGTTCAAAGTCTACTCAAGGGCTACACAGTCAACCATCCTCCTAAGCCAGTCAAACTAGGGCTTTGGTTCCTGCAAGGAAGTTGAGGTTTTCAAGGGCTCAATCAAGTCCCATATGCTCATACACATTGTCAAGCACCTATATGTCAAGTTTCAAGGCTCACAAGGTCAAGTTGCACAGTCAAAAACCCTAATTGCTCCACAGTCAACTGCAGGGGCAAAATGGTCATTTGGCAGTCAAAAGTCAAAAATTTTGGTCAACATCTTATTTTGAAGCCACAATCATCATTTGGTCAAGTCTTGACCATGATTCCACAAGAATGGCTCAAAAATCATCAAGATGCAAAAGTTTCTATTTTTGAACAACTGAAAAGTCAACTGTAACTTGACCAAAGCATAACTTTTTCATGGTTCATCAGAAAAATCCCATCCAATGCTCATTTTGAAGGGGATGACATTTCCTACAACTCATCTTCACATTCCAAGTCCAAGAAATGCTCTCACAAAAAGTTAACAATTTCAACATTATAGGTCATTTTCAAAAGTCAACAAAAAGGGACTTTAAGTCAAAGACAATAACTTGAGATTGGTAAATCAAAATGACATGGGACCAAAGACATTGGTTAGAGGACTTCAAGACCTTTCCAAAATGTCCAAGAACATGTTCATAGCTTCAAAATTGAGCAAGATATGCATTGGAGAAGTTGGGAAATTTTTGTGAAATGGCCAAAATCAATTATCCTTGAAACTTCATTTTTTGACAAAAGGGGCCCACTTTTTCCACTTTTTTCAACTTGGCCATGCTTCCCACGTGTCCCACAAATTATTTCAAGATTTAAAATTAATTTTTCCATTTTTATTTAATTTTATTTGATTTAATTCATTTTAAATCTTTTAAAATCAAATAAAAATCAAGAAAATTAATTAAAGGGTATATTTTGTGTTGAATAGCTTTGAATCACCATCATTTACATCCCAAATTCGTACAAGGCCTAAATCAAGCAAGAAATTCAAATTTTGACACAAAAATGGAAAGTGTTTCAATGGAGGTTATGGCAAATCTCAAACATGAATGCATAAGGTTAATGGCCATAATTCTGATTGATATCCTTTACATAACCTATATGCAAGCATTCTTGGTCGAATTCACGACCTAGAGAGCCATACAAACTGAGAACCAAGTTGCAAAATTTTCACAAAAACTGAAAAACTGAAATCATAGTTGCAGCGCATTTCAAGCCTCCATTTCAATCCAAACACACTCCTGGCATCCCTAGGAAGCTTTTGCAATCAAAAATCAATCCAAACGTGCCCAGAATCTTAGAACTCAGGCCAAACGGTTTGCAATATTTTCTTGAATTCTATATAATCATTCATGCGCTTTTAACATTTTTTTGAATTGATTTATACTCATAGGGACATTCTGAAGCTTTTTGTACCATTCAATTGAACTATAGCATCCTATATCAAAAACTGTCATTGATGGACATTAGGTTTTCAGAAGCTCAAAATTAGGCGTTTCCTCATATGGAAAAATTAGGCCACCAAACCTATGCCATTGAAATCGTGACATGAAGACGAAGCTAACCACGACCTCGTGCCCTTTTTATATTTGGCCATGTCCTATTCGCTATTTTTGCAGGTCTTGTTTAGTGGGGGTTTAAAACCCCCGCTATTTGGTTATATTTGCAGGTATACAAGCGAAGAAGAAGCCTGCGTGTCGTAACATGGTTGGGGCATTCAAAATTTCAGTGCATTTTTTTTGTTTCATATCATTAATGTTGGTTTTGTTTTATATTATTTGTTATCTATTCCATATACAACGCGCGCGCACAGCTCAACTGGCAAGTGATACGTTTGGTAAACGCTGGGACCTGGGTTCAATTCCCAGGTCCCCCCACATATTTCATGTTTTTTCCCTTAACGTGTTTCTATGCAGCATCCCTCCAAAGGCCTACCACGCATCCTCAAACGCTAGCTTGCCACATGGCCACGAGGATCAATCTGAAGGCCATAACATGCAGTCCATGATATACACTAGTCAACCACTCCACACGTGATTCCTGAAAGTCAAAAAGGGCTTGTATTCTGATGGGCCAAAATGCTTCAAAACACCTCCTAAATGGGCCAGACACCCCCTATGGTTTGCATCATTTTGTTTTTATTTGATTTTCCCTTTTATTCTTTTAATTGTTTTTAATTGTTTTCTTTAATTTCATAAATTAACTTCCATAATATAAAATACAGAAAAAATCAAAAATGTTTATTTTATTAGTATTAATTTCACTATTAATTTATTTTGTGAATAATGTTAATAATTAATTTAGTTTAATAAATTAGGTTTTAAAACTTTAATCTTTTTCTTAATAAATTAAAATATGTAGAAATTAGGGTTTTTAACTTTTTCATCCTTTTTTTTTATAAACAATTTTCTCATCATTATTATTATTATTAATTAATAAATATTTTGTAAATAAATATGTTAATAATTAATTTAGTTTAATAAATTAGGTTTTAAACTTTACCCTTTTCTTTAATAATTAAAAATAACTTAGAATTAGGGTTTCTTTTAATTTTAATTTTAATTTTCTTTATTAAATACAAAAAACCATAAAAAAATACTTCTTTTCTTTTATAATAACTAGACTTTTAATTCAATTTAATTTCAAAAGGGTCCAACGCCCTCGAACGTTCTATTTTTTATTCCTTTCGCGCATTTATTCTTATTTTTCTTTCAAATATTATGTAATTGCTCAAGTCTTGTAATAGTAACTAGGTTTTACTTTCCGCATTTTTATTAAAACGGGTCTTTGTAATTTGGCGATGTATAGACCCGCGCCTTGTAATAGCGTAGGATTTTACTTTCCGCATTTAAATTTCCGCACTTTTAAATTCTGAACTTTGCATGAAAGAATGTATGGCCTAAATTAAAAACAAGCGTAGATCACCATGATACATATACAAGATAAAACATAACATGAAAATAACACACAAATTCACACACCACTCCTAGGGTACGCCTCACTGTTGCCTTACCTTCGAAACGTGGTCGTCGAGTATAGGACGTTTTAGTGAGTCCTTATGTCCATGACATGATCCAGTTGCCTCGAAACGGTTGCCTCGGAATTAAAAAGGATTAATGGCATAAGGGTAGCTTCTAAGGTGTCCTAACTGTTGCTCTGGTGACCACACTGTCCCTACAAACGAATTGACCCGAACACCTCCAACGGTGGTGCTACCTACCTCTCAATGGTGGGATGGCACTACCTTAAGGACATTTACACAGCCTAATTCCTTAGGGTAGGTAGATGACTCGTAGATACTTGCTCTCTTCAAAAACCAAACAAAACTCTTTTCACACCGACACTTTCAAAAAGCTTTCAAAACAATTTTTCAAACACTCTTGAGGACTGATACAAGAGTCATTCCGAAATCTTTAAACGAAACTTTTTCAAACCCACTCACACCTGAAAAGAAAACACTTTTGAAAACACAAATGAGCAAGTATCTAAGAGCCCATGGATAACCATGGATAGAAAGGGTGCTAACACCTTCCCTTTCTATAAATCTACCTCCCGAACCGAGAGACAATCTCATAAGGAATTTCGCTGTGCTTTTGTCCTTTCCTTGTTGGAGAAAATTAAAGACGGTGGCGACTCTTGCTTCCGCGACATTTCGCGAAATAGCGTTAAACAGTCAGTTCCAGATCCACCGATCACAGGTTGCCTGATGATGAGTCCGTGTAAAACTGCATCTTTGAAGAGAAGGAACCAGTGTAGGGTTGCTTCATGATGGTTAAGTAGATAGTTGTCCTGTCTGGTTTCAGGTATTAATCTACAATCCATCGTCCACATATTTTTCCTGGCTTGTTACAGGTATTGATCTGGAACTTGAAAAAGGTTGGCCGATGAGATAGTTGTCCTGGCTGGTTTCAGGTATTAATCTCTGACCTGAGAAAGAAAGATAGTCTTCCTGGCTTGTTACAGGTATTGATCTTCAGTCTCTTCATGTAGATAACTTTCCTGGCTAGTTAAAGGTATAGATCTACAATCAATCATCCACAGATATTTCCTGGCTAGTTACAGGTGTTGATCTGGAACTTAAGAAAGGGTGGTCGAGGAGATAGTTGTCTTGGCTGGTTTCAGGTATTAATCTCTGACCTGAGAAAGAAAGATGGTTTCCTGGCCTGTTAGAGGTGTTAATCTTCAATTTCTTCATATAGGTGGTTTTCCTGTCTGGTTTCAGGTGTTAACCTATAATCAGTCGTCCACATATATTTCCTGGCTTGTTACAGGTATTAATCTGGAACATGAAAAGGGTTGGCCGATGAGATAGTTGTCCTGGCTGGTTTCAGGTATTAATCTCTGACCTGAGAAAGAAAGATAGTCTTCCTGGCTTGTTACAGGTATTGATCTTCAATCTCTTCATGTAGATAACTTTCCTGGCTAGTTACAGGTATAGATCTACAATCAATCGTCCACAGATATTTCCTGGCTAGTTACAGGTGTTGATCTGGAACTTAAGAAAGGGTGGTCGAGGAGATAGTTGTCCTGGATGGTTTCAGGTATTAATCTCTGACCTGAGAAAGAAAGATGGTTTCCTGGCCTGTTACAGGTGTTAATCTTCAATTTCTTCATATAAGTGGTTTTCCTGTCTGGTTTCAGGTGTTAACCTATAATCAGTCGTCCACAGATATTTCCTGGCTTGTTACAGGTATTAATCTGGAACTTGAAAAGGGTTGGCCGATGAGATAGTTGTCCTGGCTGGTTTCAGGTATTAATCTCTGACCTGAGAAAGAAAGATAGTCTTCCTGGCTTGTTACAGGTATTGATCTTCAATCTCTTCATGTAGATAACTTTCCTGGCTAGTTACAGGTATAGATCTACAATCAATCGTCCACAAATATTTCCTGGCTAGTTACAGGTGTTGATCTGGAACTGCAAAGGTTGATGGTAATCATCTTTGGACTGACCTTTTCCTGAAAAGGCGAAACATTAGTTGCATGCAATGTCATGATGTATGAAATGTATGATGTTCTCAGAATGAGATCGTGTCGTATGCACTTTGTCATGTATGTAAATAGGAGGTATGAAATGTGAAATATTTATGAATGTATTTTCGTCTGGGAAAATAAATCCTTGACAAATGTCGGGGAGTTTGTTAAATCCTGGGCTGATGTTGAAGAGTATGGTTGAATTCTTCGTTTCCACTGGGGATGATGCACGAAGATGGTTGCAAGAATAAACCTGTAGGAGAAGATAACTCCGTTGGGGAATAAACCTGGTGAAGAGATTACTCTGCGGGGAATTACTCTGTGGGGAAGAGATGCTTCGCTGAGATTTTAACGATAACTCCGCTGGGGACCCCGTTGATAAGCTCTGTTGGGGATTTTGATGATGAACTCCGCTGGGGGATAGAAAGAACTTCACTGGGGGATAGAAAGAACTTCACTGGGGATGATCTTTCAGTTGCAACTTGCTGAGGATAACCCAGTTAGACTTTGGTGGGGGGATAACCTTTGTACTCTGCAGAGGACACGCTTTTGGAATCTACTGGGGAGATGATCCAACTCTGGCGGGGAAGCTTTTCTAGACTGCGCTGGGAAAATAGCTCCACTGGGGGTATCTTGTATTCCGCCGGGGAACATTCTTATACTCTGTTGAGGAATATTAAGAACGCCGGGGATGCTTGCTGGGGAATATCTTTATACTCTGCTGATGGTAGACCAACTCTGTTTGGGGAGAGTATTGCTGATTTGTTCATAGTTGCACGACTCAGTGGGGAGAGCTACCATTATTGTCTTACTCTTGGGGAGTGAAGGTATCTTGGTCATATTCTTCAGCCGAACCTACCTGGGTACCTTGGTGGACAGAGCAACTAGATCGCTTAGACAATTATTATTTCCCCTACTTCCGATGTCTCCCGTAATTAATCCTTTGTTTCGCATGCAAATATTTATGAACAACAATTTAATGTCAAATGCATATATCAAAAATGAACATTGGACGTTCTTTGCAAAACAAAACAGATAAAGGAAAAACAATTTTCAATTGGTCTAAACAATGAATTTGTATTGATTTTGAATTTTGCCTGTAAATAAGCGTTTTTGTACAAGAGGACGACGTCCTAGTAAGAGAACACCGCCGAAAAAATAGGATTTATACAGTTTGTAAAAAGAAAACAAAACAACTATGTGAAAAATCCCACTGGGTTCCAACTCTGCTATCGCCTTTATGTCTTCAAGCATCTCATCACTTTGCTGCTTAGTTGAAGAGGAATCTGATTGATCGGTGCCGTCCGAGCCTGATAGTCGATACCGAAGTCTGGATGCAGGGTGATCCAATGAGACATAGTATTACGCTTATCCCTAACTTTTGCCTGGATCGCCCTTTCGGGTTTTCGGTCCACCGGGATACCCATTTTTGCCCAAGCCGCCTTTTCAGATTTTCGACTTGCCGGGTGTACAGATTTTTTTATTTTCATCCCTTATTTTTGCCCGAACCCTTTTGGTTCGCCGGGAAGCCCTTATTTTTGCCTAGGCCAGTCGACCTAGCGGGTCTTTAAATTATGCGTAGTATCTTTTTACTATGTCTACATTGGCGGGGTGAGGAAGGTCATCACCATCCATGGTGGTTAGAATCATCGCTCCTCCTGAGAAGATGTTCTTAACCACAAATGGCCCTTCGTACGTAGGGGTCCATTTGCCCCTGGGATCACCTTGAGGTAGGATGATGCGCTTGATTACCAGGTCTCCGACTTGATACTCTTGTCGTCTGACTTTCTTGTTAAATGCCTTGATCACCCTTTTTTGGTACGTCTGACCATGACAAATAGCAGTGAGTCTCTTTTCGTCGATTAGGTTTAGTTGATCAAGTCGGGTCTGAATCCAGTCATCTTCGCTCAAACCTGCATCCTTCATGATCCAGAGAGAGGGTATCTGAACTTCAATGGGCAGGACTGCCTCAATGCCGTATACCAAGGAATAGGGTGTTGCCCCTGTTGACGTCTGTGCTGAGGTACGGTACCCATGAAGAGCAAATGGTAATATCTCGTGCCAATCTTTGTAGGTCACTGTCATCTTCTGCACAATCTTCTTAATATTTTTATTAGCTGCTTCTACAGCCCCATTCATATTCGGCCGGTAAGGAGAAGAGTTATGGTGCTGTATCTTGAATTGCTCGCAGAGCTCAGTGATCAATTTGTTGTTAAGATTGGTACCATTATCTGTAATGATCCTCTCTGGTACACTGTATCGACAGATCAGGTTGTGCCGAATGAACCGTGCCACGACGTTCTTGGTTACGGTAGCAAAGTAAGCTGCTTTGACCCACTTCGTGAAGTAATCAATTTCTACCAGGATGAAACGATGCCCGTTGGATGCCGTAGGTCTGATCTCGTCGATCATATCAATGCCCCACATTGCAAAAGGCCAAGGTGCTGTCATGACGTTCAAAGGAACTGGAGGAATGTGCACCTTATCAGCATAGATCTGGCATTTGTGACATGTCCGAGAATGCTGATAACAGTCGGCTTCCATTGTGGACCAGTAATATCCTTCCCGAAGGATCTTCTTTGCCATGGTATGTCCACTGGAATGTGTTCCGAAGGTACCTTCATGCAGCTCTGCCATGATTCTTTCCGCTTCAATTTTATCCACACAACGCAGTAAGGTTGAATCATGGTTTCGTTTGTAAAGAATGTCATTGTTGAGGAAGAACTTTACCGCGAACCTTCTCAGAAACTTCTTGTCATTGACAGATGCGCCCTCAGGGTGTTCTTGAGCTTCAAGGTACCTCTTCACTTCATGATACCAAGGCTTTTCTGTTACCTCTTCGGTCTCAAGATCACAGCAATGTGCAGGTTCATCCAATTTCCAAATAATGATCCAGGGAGCCTCGTTGTCCCATTTGACTTTGAACATAGAAGACATCGTAGCTAGCGCGTCCGCCAACTGGTTCTCTTCTCTTGGGAAGTGTTCAAAGGTTATTTCCTCGAAATGGGGAAGCAACGTCAACATATACTCCTTGTAAGGAATAAGATTTAGGTGTTTCGTATCCCACTCGCCTTTGATCTGACTGATCACGAGAGCGGAATCTCTGAAGACACTCATAAACTTGATCCTTAGGTCAATTGCAGCTTGAAGACCCATGATGCATGCTTCATACTCCGCCATGTTATTGGTGCAGTTGAAACATAGTCGGGCGGTGAGTGGAGTATGAGAGCCTTTAGGGGATTTGATCACAGCATTGATACCGTTACCCAAAGCGTTTGAGGCTCCGTCAAAGTGCATAGACCATCGGGATCCTTCCTCAGGTCCTTCATCCGGTCCAGGTACTTCACAATCAGTCACTACCATGATATTCTCGTCTGGAAATTCAAAGTTCATAGACTGGTAGTCATCCACTTCCTGATGTGCCAAATGGTCTGCCAATACACTTCCCTTGATTACCTTTTGGGTCGTGTACTGGAAGTCATATTCAGTCAAGATCATCTGCCATCTTGCTATTCTTCCGGACAAGGCAGGCTTTTCGAAGATATACTTGATTGGATCCATTTTTGAAATCAACAGAGTAGTGTGAGTCAACATATACTGCCTTAGCCGGCGAGCAGCCCATACCAAAGCGCAACAAGTTTTCTCGAGCAGTGAGTATCGGGTCTCACAGTCGGTAAACTTTTTGCTAAGGTAATAAATAGCATGCTCTTTTCGGCCAGACTCGTCATGCTGACCCAGCACACACCCCATTGAATTGTCAAGTACTGTCAAGTATAAGATTAGAGGTCTCCCTTCAACTGGTGGCATAAGAATGGGTGGCTCTTGGAGATACTCTTTGATTCTTTCGAAAGCGGCCTGACATTCATCGTTCCAGCGTACCACTTGATCTTTCTTCAGTAGTTTGAAGATTGGTTCACAGGTAGCAGTTAGGTGTGAGATGAATCGGGCAATGTAGTTCAGCCGTCCTAGAAAGCCTCTGACTTCCTTCTCTGTCTTGGGAACTGGCATCTCTTGTATGGCTTTCACTTTGGCAGGGTCCACTTGAATACCTATGTCGCTCATGACGAAGCCTAGCAGTTTTCCAGATCTCACCCTGAAGGTGCACTTGTTCGGGTTTAATCTCAGCTTGTACAACTTCAAATGGTCAAACAGCTTCTGTAGATGGTCAAGGTGTTCCTCCTTAGTTTGGGACCTTGCAATCATATCGTCGACGTATACTTCAATCTCATGATGGATCATGTCATGAAACAAAGCAACCATGGCACGCTGATACGTTGCCCCAACATTTTTCAAACCAAAAGGCATGACCTTGTAGCAAAAGGTACCCCATTGAGTAACAAAAGTGGTCTTCTCCATGTCTTCAGGAGCCATCTTGATTTGATTATAACCGGAGAAACCGTCCATGAAGGAGAATACCTTATGCTGAGCAGTGTTGTCAACCAGAACGTCAATGTGAGGCAGAGGGAAGTCATCCTTAGGGCTCGCCCTGTTCAAATCCATGTAGTCAACACACATTCTGACCTTACCATCCTTCTTCGGCACTGGAACCACATTAGCAACCCACTGAGGGTACGAAGTCACTGCTAGAAAACCGACGTCAAATTGTTTCATAACCTCAGCTTTGATTTTCTCTGACATCTCTGGACGCATACGGTGGACCTTCTGTTTTACTGGAGGGCATTCTTCCTTAGTAGGCAGGTGATGAACCACAATGTCGGTATCCAACCCAAGCATATCTTCGTAAGACCAGGCAAAGATTTCCACGTAGTCATGCAGCATCTGAATCAACTGTTGTTTCACACTAGACTCCAGATTGGAACCAATCTTGACTTCCTTCCTGTCTGTCTCAGTACCCAAGTTCACTGTTTCCACTGGCACTTCATGTGGCTGAATGGCCCTCTCTTCCTGGAGTAGCAGTCTTGCAAGCTCACCAGGCACTTTGCAATCATCTTCCCCTTCGTCTTCGGCTAAGTTGATCGTATTTTAAAGTCATAACTGGCAGTAGCAGAGTCGTTACCAGTGAGATCCAGAGTGGATTGGGACCTGTATATGTGAGTGTGTGTAAATAGCTGTTTTGCAATATATAATAAAGAAAGACAAGGAGCGCAAGATTTGAAATGCAAAAACGTCCAATGCTTTTATTAATGATATATGAAAATGACACACAAAAGTCATCACAAATGAAGCCACGGTGCCCCGGGTAAGACACCGAGCCATAAAGTTTCACAATATTGTCTGTTACAAATTCAAAACAAAGGAGTTCATTACTGAGTAATAAAAGTAATAGGGATGAAGTCTTTCGCTGTCCAGTTGTTCGGTCCACCGTTGGTTGTAGGGTAGATCCAGTTGTCGAATTCGGATTCCTCCACGTCATCTTCAATGGCATTCACTCCCGAGTTGCTGATGAACACATGAGGTCTTCCAATCCTTGCCCTACGAACAGCCTTCTGAGCTTCTGCAGTGAAACCCAAACCAAACTTGTCAGTCTTCTGAGTGAAATCAGGAAGTCGGCCCCAGTTTGCGCACTCACCCTTCTCAATAATAGCCCGAGCATCATTTAAGGAAGCCATCTTTAACGGAGAATCTTCTTCAGTCACAGTCTCTGCTGATGCCAGTGTCTGAGGAAACTCTTCAAAGTGCTGGAATGGAGTCTCAATGAACTCCCCATCCATCTCTATGTACCGAAACGAGTTGAGGTGGCTGACCATGTATTCCTCCTCCCCCTGCACTGTCACAATCTTCCCCTTGACTGGGTACTTCAGCTTCTGATGGAGTGTGGAGGTCACAGCTCCAGCCTTGTGGATCCATGGACGACCCAGCAAACAAGAATAGGATGGCCGAATGTCCATCACATATATTGTAGAATCAAAAACCTGAGAGCCAACCCTGATTGGAATATCGACTTCACCATGTACCATCCTTTTAGACCCATCAAAGGCCCGGACAACAATGTTACTTGGCTTTAGCTCCAACCTTTCGCAATCTAACCTGTCTAGAGCTTTCTTGGGCAAGACGTTTAATGAGGAACCGGTGTCAACCAACACATGTGCAAGAGTAGTGCCTCTGCACTCAATAGAGACATGCAGGGCATCATTATGGTTCTCCCCTTTAGCAGTCAAATCAGCGTCGGAGAAACCCAAACCATTATCAGCAGTTAGGTTGGCCACACAATCGGTAAACTGATCAGCTGACGTCTCTTGTGGCATGTGGGCCGTCTTCAGGAAGGTAATCAGGGCCTTGGCATGGGCCTCTGAACACAACAATAGTGATAACATAGAAATCTTGGAGGGGGTTTACCCCAGCTGCTCTACTACATTATAATCACTCTTCTTGATAATCTTAAGAATCTCTTCCATCTCCTGCTTGGAGGCTTCAACATTGATGGTCTTTGGTGCCTCCGCCTGGGCAGGCATATCAGTGGCTATCCCTTTGCCCTGAGTGTCAGATGATTCGGCAGCAGGGGTAGAAATAGGAACTTGATCAGGAAGGGAAGTAGGCACACTTGCAGGTGTGATAACAATAGGTCTCTAGATTGTTGGTGGCGCAATATCTGGTGAGAAAAGTCTACCACTGCGGGTGACTTTAGCAGGCCCGATGATGTTGCTGACGCCGATATTAGTATTAAACTCTTGCTTAACTCCAAGAACATAAACATCTGCCCCATAGTGCCACGGGATGGATTTGTCAGAGGTGTAGGGAATAGGCCCCGACACAGTGATGATTATGCGTGCAATCTTCTGAACAGGCGTAATTCTGACAGGCTTCCTCGAGGGAGCCTTGGGAGAATTGTTGAAAATAGTAACAATGGACACTTCTTCAGTAGGGGTAGCAGGAACAACAATCTTTTCAAACAGGATTTCTTTATTATCCATCAGGTTTTGGATACCTGACTTCAAAGATGGGCAACCAGTAGGTGAAACGGAACACAGATGGCAACCTTCACTACATCCCAGAAATAAACCGGCTAGCAACAGGTTCCTCTTGACAGTCAACAGCGGAGTAACAATATCATCCACAGAGGCTACCAACAGGTCTTCCTCTACAACATTCACTCCATGCTTGGGCATGGGAGCAGTCACAACATTGGGCCTTTCGGGCGCCTCAAACTCTATCTTTATAGCATCAATTAGGTCCTAAACCTTATTCTTCAGAGCCCAACAATCATCCGTAGTATGCCCCGGGCTGTCAGAATGATAAGCGCAGCGGGCGTTAGGATTGTACTTTGGGGATGTTGTGTTTACAACCTTCGAAGCTTCTTTTATAGTCACCAGATTGGTTGTCAGTAACTGCGGCAATATCTGGGACAAGGTCATGCTGAGGCGAGTGAACTGCCTTCGGGGTCTCTCACTCCTTTGTTGGTTATGATGCTGAGGAGCAGCAGCAGGTTTTGAAATAACCACCGCGTTGACAGCTTGGCGGCATTCTGATCTATTCTATCTCCTTGAACCATAGTCAGCACTGGATTCCTTCTTGAATGGTTTCTTATCGGTGCTTGACGAGGCACCCTTCTGTATCTTCCCAGACTTGATACCAGCTTCGATCCTCTCACCAATCAAGATAAGGTCTGTAAACCCGGCTGAAGAATTCCCAATCAAATGGTTGAAGAATGGACCAGACAGGGTCCCCAAGAACATATCCACAAGTTCACGGTCAGTCAAAGGTGGCTGCACCCTTCCAGCCAGGTCTCTACACTTTTGGGCATATTATTTAAATCCTTCACCCGTCCCTAGTGACATACCCTGGAGTTGGGTACGTGTAGGAGCAAGGTCGGAATTATACTGATACTGCTTATAGAACGCAGTAGCCAGATCCTCCCAGTTACGAATACTGGCTCCATCCAGCTGATAGAACCATTCGAGTTGAGTCCCTGAAAGACTATCCTGGAAGAAATGGATCCACAAATTCTTGTCAGCAGTGTAAGGTTGGATCTTCCTTACATACGACCAGAGGTGCAGCTTTGGGAAGGAGGCTCCGTCGTATTTGGCAAAAGCAGGTGCCTTAAACTTATGGGGAATCACCACCCCAGAGGATAAGCCTAGGTCTCCAAAGTCCAGCCTGGGCACGTTCTGTATCTCCATAGCACTTAAGCGGTCCTCCAACTGTTTGTACCTGTCCTTAGCAGGAGGGTACTGCTCTTCATCATAATCCGTCTCATTGTCGGAGACCACGGGACTAGGAACCCTTCTCTCTTGTGGGTTGTCTTTGCCTACAGATGAGGTAGTCAGCTCAACCTCATTTTGCAGTCCATTCCCAAATCGGCGTCCAGTGTTGAACAAGACGGTCCTCTTCTTCTTCTTCTTCTTCTTCTTTAGAATCAGAGTCTTCAACTCCTGTTGACCCTGGGCTAGGCTCATAACCAACTCTTGGAACTGGGCATTCTGGGCCTGGAGGGCCTTGATAGCTTGTTCAGTGGAAGGTTCAGAAGACATGATGATTGCTTAAATAAACAGCGAAGAAGATAAGTGACCTGTAAAAAAGGGGTACCTGTTATGCATATGATGAAATGAAATGCGTATGATTTATGTTTTCAAAGACAATCGGGATTCAACTTTGTTGACAAAAAGGAAACACACTTTATTAGATTCAACTTTGGAATTTAAATTGTTCAACAAATTTCCCTTAGGCGTTACATGAATGAAAATACTGAAAAGTAAATAAAAGCCGTAAAGAAGACGTCAAAGATCCATCAATGCTCCCATGGCCTCTTCTTCTCAGTGCGGATATAGTCATTCAGGACCCGCTCGTTCTCCAATTGCTTTGTCAGCTTCTGGATCTTCTGTTCCTGTTTATTGAACCTTTCCCGATAAGAATCCCGTTCTTCCTGCAGTTGCGCCCAAGACCTTTTTAGTGTGCCAACATCAGTGGGTGTATGAGGATGGAGAACAGTTGGAGGAACCCCGTCTTTATCAACAATTTCAAGAGTAATAGGCCTGATAGCTTCGTATGGCATACCCAACTTCTGAGCCCGGATGCGGACCCATCTGAAGTAGGATTCCATTGGTAGAGAAGTCTTTGGTCCTAACTCATGTGGGTCAGCTTTGTGAACTCTATCCCAAGCCCGGATGAATCTACGACGTAGCTCGTCACTATCTACCTGAAACTCAAAACTGATGTGAGGTATCAACATCTCATGAGGCCCCTCTCTTCTGGCTCTTCCAAACTGACGGAGAGCTAAACATGGGTTATAAGAGATTCCTCCCTGGGTTCCGATCAATGGAACATTAGGATACTCTCCGCAATGATCAATAACGGCCACCTCATCTAAACATCTGAGAGTCCAAATGATGTCTGTTGTACCCCAAAAATTTCCCTCTCATTTCTTCAACATTTCCTCATCACAAGACCCTTGGAGCTCAAGATCAAGTTAGGGTTTACTCTGCTCAAGGCCCCTCCTTGCACTGTTGACCCAAATTAGGGTTTGAGTTTGCACAAAGATGTTTTGACCTAAAATGCCCAAAATGACTTTCATGCTTCATATTGGACTCACAAGTTTATCCATACCAAGTTTCAAGCCTTGATTCCAATCTTTGCCCAATCAATTGGACAGTTGACCTAGAAATCAACTGTATTGAGGAAAAAGTCAATTGTGGTCAATTGACAGTCAAACCTCATGATTTTTGACCCACATCAACATTATGAACTCATATGAACCATTTGGTCAAGTTTGGATCACAATTCCCCAAGAAATTTGATCAGATCACCAAAAGGGCAAAATGGTCATTTTTAGGGTTTTGACTGCACAAAGGCAATTTTTGACTGTTTGACCTAGCCAATGACAAACCAAGCTCACATATGGACTCAAGGACTCAATGACATGGTCTTGACACATTTAACAAGTTCAAAAGATCCCAAATGCACAAGATTGACAGATGAATTTTCCAATCAACTGATCAAAATTTGACTGTATACTGAAAAGTCAAACTTTGACTTTTTGGTCAAAATCAAGTGCCAAGATTCATTTTTCATCAAGACATGTCAAATTATGAAAATTGTTCATCAAGAAACCAAAAATTGCAAATTAGGGTTTGAAATGAAGAAATTTCATAACTTAGAAATTTTCTAAGTTATGAAATTTCCTAATTTTTTCCTAACTTTGTCCCATCTTTTCATCAAGATACATTTGGATTCAAACAAAACTCAAAACATGAAAGTTATAGTCCATTGCAAAATATACAACTTTTATTCACAAAGTTTCCTCAAAAGAAGCTTGTAGCTCAAGTTATGATTTTTGGAATAGGGGTGCAAAACATTCTTAACTTAGAAATTTTTTGACCTATTTTAGGCAGGATTTTTGCCTAGCTTCATGGCCACTTTTCACATACTTCCACTTGGAATCTCAACTTGCATTACAAAGATCGATTGTAGTACACATTCCAAACTTTCCAAATTGTCCAAGAACTTCTCAAACACCCTTGTGGTTAGGGAGAATCGAATTGGCAAAGTTGGGCAAAAGTCACTTTTGTTCATGACCAAATGCATGTTCATAACATGGGCATTTTTGAAATCAGCTTGTACAAGCTAGATTACAGGCCTCTAATCCTTCTTACACTCAATAATTAAATGCACATCCTTTGTGTTAGAGTGTTATTTTATGCATTTGGACAATACACACAAAATTAACCTTTAAATGGAAAAAGCAAGTTTGCCATTTTGAAAAAGCAATGCTTTATGTCAAAGTCCATATCTTGGAAGTACAAGCAGATCTTTGAAGCACAAGTTCATGAACAAAGTCCACTGATCAAGAGTAATTTATGCAGCATAGATTGAGGGGAGTAGGGGCCTGCATTGTCAAGACACATTTTCTTACTTATCAAAGAAGAAACTTGCATTTTGAACATCATCTCTCATTCCTGCAAGAACCAACTCAAGCAAACTTTGTAAACACTTTTCACTTGATCCAACTGACCTGAAACATGAGCCTACCATATTCTAAACCTCATCATTCATCAAAACACCATTGTACTGCACAAAACAGGGCATCCCTACAGATTGAGTTGCACAACTCAATCCATTCGTGCGCCTTGGCCAAAACCACTTCATACACACTCCATAACATCCATACAAGCTATCCCAAGCCCTAGCTACAGACTGTAACACCTCTAACCAAGTTCACCATTTTCATTTTTTCAGTTGTGCAGGTTGAGTTACATAGCTCGTTTCAGTTAGTTTCAAAGCAAGCTAGAGGTTGGAGAAGCATCCCTGAACTTCAAGCAAGCTGTACAAGTCCTCAAATTCCATTGAAAGTGCCTCCATTGTTGCACACGATTCAAGCTGAACAGGTAAAAGTTTGAACTTCTATCTCTCTATCCAAGCATATTCAGGCTTAGGTTTGTGAAGAAGTTATGTCCTACTCATGGCCCTGAAGCTACCCATATCATTACTTTTCATTTATGTTGTGTGTACTGAGAGAATTTTGGACCTGAACATTGGAAAAAAGTTAGGTCAGGAATTGGGGGAGAAGAAATTCTCTCTCATTTCTGAGAGTTAGATCAAGTTTTTTATATGTACGAATTCGTGGTTTGATGCTCTACATTTTTGATGTTATAAGTTTTTGTTAAAAGTCAAAGAATCAAGAGATAGCAGTTGGAGAAGGAAACACGCGTTTTTTGTTTGGAAAGTTGCTGGAGGTTGAAGACAAAGTCCCTTGGGCTGGGCCTGATTCTTTTTTCTGTTTGCACACTCATTTTCCACATACACCCCCCTGGCCTATTATGTGATATATTTGTCATTTTTTATTTTTTCTTTTTGATTCTGATTTTATATTTTTATTCAAACATGAAAAAACACTAAAAATATTTTTCTCACATTTTTTGCATTTTATTTGGTATTTATTTGTTTCATTTAGTTCCATATATAAATAACATATATATACTTTTATTTAAAATACTAAAAATAATACAAATACATTTTATTTTCTGATTTTATTTTATCTTTTGAAAACATTTTCTAAAAAATATACTTTTTTTTTGTAAATAATAAATATTTTTATTTTTGTGTATATTTAATATATTTAATATATAATATAAATACTTATATATTTATTAGAATATTTAGGATAAAAATACAAAAATAATACATTTTTATTTTTATTAATATTTGACCTCAAAAATCACTTTTTTACAATATACTTCCTTTTTATTTATTTTTTGTATATAATTAATAAATATTGTATATAATAAATAATAAATACTTTTTATTTAGCAAATTAAGGTTTTGCTCTAAACCATGAAAATATCCAAAATTAATCCTTTTTATTTTTGTTTACATGTCACATGAAAAATACTTTTACATACATATAAAAATCATTTTTTGCATCTTGCATATTTATTGTATTTTATTTAATTATTATACAATTAGATAACTTGTATATTCAATTTGGATTGTAATAGTTTAGATTTAAATTTCTTGCTAAATATCCCCATTTGAACATTTGTACCCCCCATCCCATAATTATGTTGTAATAATTTAGGACTTTAAATTCCGCACTTTAAAGCTTTCTAAATATGCCATGATAGACTTAGGGTTTGTATGCAAAAATCAAATAACAAATAGCTTGACCTAATTCAAAGACAAAAAAGCATGAAAATGGACAACACCAATCACACTTGCACCCTTAGGGTTACTCCACTTGTTGCCTTCAATAATGGGCCATGTTGCACGTTGGGTGTCTTTGGCAAAACAAAACAAATCAAATGATCATAGTCCCTCGATGACGCTTTCGAAAGTTGCCTATCAAAATGATCATAGTCCCTTCAAGCAAATTGCCAAAGACACTTGGCACCATTGCATTCATGGTCCATACAATGACCCGCGCCCGTCCCGTTAATATCCTAAAACAAGATTGTCCACCAAATACAATGGTGGAACAAAATTGTTAAAAGGGTTAAAAACATGAGAAAAACCTTTGAGTAAATTTAGGGGTAGACAACTCTTAGTTACTTGACAAACTTGCAAAACACACTTGCCTATTTTTCAAAATCCACACTCCACAAACACTTTCAAAACAAACTTCCAAAAATATTTGAAACATCTTTTCGAAAAGATACACACCTTTGTATATACTCAAACACGAGTCATTACAATGGTTGCCTAGACAAGGCGTTATTTTCAAAACATTTTCAAAACACACACACACCACAATTTCAAGCAATTTGAAAATCAAGGCAAGTGATCTAAAACAAGTAACTAAGAGCCCATGGATAACCATGGATGAAAAGGGTGCTAATACCTTCCCTTTTCATAATCTACCCCCCGAACCCAAGAAAACATCTCAAAGGTTTTTTCTGTGCTTTTTAACCTTTCCTTAGGATAAAATAAAAAGTCGGTGGCGACTCTTGCTCAACCGAAACATTTGCGAAAACAAACGCAAAACCCAAGTCAGTTCTCCCACCGTATCACAGAACTGGCGACTCTGCTGGGGATATAAATTCAAAAGTGGGGTTACCTTAGGGTTTAGATCACCTTTACATTCTTGCTTTGATTGCCTTGATTGATTTACTTTTTGGGTCCTTGTTTAGGTTTGTTGTAAATCCTACACCCGGATTTGGGGGCACCTTTTTAGGTAAATAGCAATAAAACTGTGAGGGAACTGTGCGGGGTATACCGACATGGTTGAAGCAGTAAGCTATGTTAGTGTGACATATTTGTGAGTACCGGTAACCCTTGAGTTCAATCAAGGAGAGTACGGGGCCGCTGAGTGATGTCATGAAGCACTAACAAACTCTTAGAACCTTACTTGACCATCCTAGCCTTTTTGGGGGTAGTGAGATGACCGACTTTGGTGCAGTCCGAAGTTGGTAGATACTTGATACTACACTCATTGAGGGTTGTTTTCTTGGAATATTTTGGTCACCAGTTAAGTGGCTAAACCAAAACAATGAACACGGAAAACAATCCAATGATATTGAGCTCCTTAGAACCCGGTTTCTATTTTAGGACAGGATGAGCCAACTAACTTCAAGAGGGTACTTACCTACAACCCCATGCAAGCCTAAACCTAAGGACTTGTTTGCTTTGTGTGAATATGATTACCTGTATATACATTCACTTGCTTTTGCATGCATGTACATAACATCATGACATCATACCATAGCATTTTCAATAACCATTTCAAGGATCTCGAGGGTTCTTTTGATGCAGGGTTACGTTGAACCAGACGTCTACCAAAGGGGCAAGAGGTTTCTCCTCTAAACAAATGCCATCAAAGATCAAGTGCAACAACTTGAATCAGGGGCTATGACCCACTTGACATGGTGAGCTTGATTCTCGTGGAAAGACATCCACCGGTGCAAAGTGCTCCAAATCAAATGAAATTCTGGCTACAGATACTCAATGTCACGTCCAATGTTATGACACCGTATCTGACTTACTATATGATAGTAAATACAAAAGCAGTAAATAACACAGTCAATTGTTTACCCAGTTCAGTGTGCAACAACACCTACTCTGGGGGCTACCAAGCCAGGGAGAGAATCCACTATAAGAGATGTTAATTCAGGAATAAACCAACCAGTTTATCTCCTTCACTTAAGACCTACCCAATGCAATTCTAATCTAAGTAACAACTTAAACCTGAGTTCCTACTCACTCCCCCTCAATCACAGCAGTGATACATAAACCAATTTGACTTGAGAATTGATGAAGACACTCTTCAAAAACACACACTTGATTAAGCTTCACAGCTTTTTAATCAAGTAACACAATCACTCGTGCTTCACAGCTTTGAGTGATGTACACAACTAACTTGACTCTGCTTCACAGCTTTAGTCAAGTAACATTCAAACACTCTTGCTTCAAAGCTTTGAGTGCTACACAACCCTTACAATTGAAACCTATTCCAAGACACTTATCACAATGATAATTGCTTGGAGTACAATAAACAAATCTATACAGATTACAAAATTGATCTTCTTATCAATCAGCAGGGATATCTTGAAAAACAGCAGCTCTGTTGAATATATAGCAGCTGCAACTTCAGTTAGGGTTTCCAAAAACCTAGGGTTGATTCCGTTTGACCTAAAGACCAGGTCACAGTACTTTATTGATCAGGTTAGGATTGAGCTAGGTTACTCCTCAGAAAACGCAGGATTCTGTTTAGAAGGGACTGAGTTATTTCCTGAAAAAACTCAGACTTATCCAATCCTGCAATCCTGTTAGTTCAGAACAGGATGTCATAACATCTGTTATGACATCTGAGAAAACCTGTCTACTGATTTAGAAAAATGTGATCATTTTGCAAACATGCTCAGATACACACTTATAAACATCAGTATTTGTATTACAATATTTTTCTGCACATGTACCTATTGAGTTAGTACAACCTGAACTAGAATGTTATGACATCAGTCATGACATTCACACATACACTTGGGATTTACCAAAAATGCAAGCCAATACCTAAACACCTACAAACTCCCCCTTTGGCAGATTTTTGGCTAAAGTCCCTAAACAATCAGAGATAAATAGATAGCAGCAGAAATAAGTGACAGCAGAAAAATATAGTGTCAAGTACTAATTAAGCAGTACCAAAAATATTCTCCCCCACTTTAGCCACAAATGGGCCAAAGATTACATGTTTATAAAGTTATACAGTTATCCAAAACAAAATAATGAGATTAGCAGCAGACAACAACAGAACACACTTCCAAACTACACCAGCAACACCACCAAGCAGTAATCATCCTTCAAGCACTGTCATCAGATCCAGAGAATTCAGGCTTCTTTCTTTTCTTGTGAGCAATGTCAGCATTTTTCTCTTTGTTTGATGTCTCAACATTCTTAGAGACATTTGGATTTGTTTCAGCCTTTGAGTTTTCTTGGTTCAGAGGAACAGAAATGCCAGGAACTGAGTGGTTCTCGTTCAGAATTCGTGAAACAATTTTTGCTATTGCTTGATTAACATAGGCTGTCCCTTCCCTATTTGTAATTTCAGGGGGAACTGAAGAGGAAGAATGAGATGGATTACCTGTATGTCTTGTTCTCAACTCTTTGGCCTTGGTGGGGTTAGTTCTATGAGAACAGATCTCCAGACCATCAGAGTCCAGACAGGAAGAGATTGTCCCAGAATCTTGATCAGAGGAAGAGGTTGAGATGGTCGTATTGGATGATGATGGCGTTTGAGACATTTTGTCAGTTTTGAAGGACCAACAGCAAATGAGAAGAAATTCCTGATTGATGAGAAGATGAGAGGGGAACGAAGCAAGGGAGTGCCTATTCAACTTCTTAAAAGAATTGTAGGAAATGAGAAAATACAATTTTAAACCAATCAGAACAGGCATAAGTCCTTTGGTCTTTGTTTTAAGCAAAATTAATTGCTACAATTCCTCATGTTGGCAAATACCCAGCTTACCCCTTAAGTTTTCAAATTGGTTTGCATCCAAAGCCTTGGTAAAAATGTCAGCCAGCTGTAGCTCAGTGGCAACATGTTCCAATTTGATGGTCTTCTCTTCTACAAGGTCTCTAATAAAGTGATGTCGTATGTTGTGATACGGTGGGAGAACTGACTAGTGTTTTGCGTTCGTATTCGCACTTGTGCGGTTGAGCAAGAGTCGCCACCGACTTGTTATTTTATCCTAAAGGAAAGGTTAAAAAAAGCACAGCAAAAACCTTTTGAGATATTTCGTGGGTTCGGGGGGTAGATTATGAAAAGGGAAGGTGTTAGCACCCTTTTCATCCATGGTTATCCATGGGCTCTTAGTTACTTGGTTTTTTAGATCACTTGCCTTGTTTTTCAAATGCTTTGAAAATGGTGTGTGTGTGGGTGCTTTTGAAAATGTTTTGGAAGAAGATGCCTTGTTTTAGGCTGGCCTTGTAACAATTCTTTACTCGAATGTTTTACAAAGGCGTGTATCTTTTTGAAAAGATGTTTCAAAATGTTTTTTGAGAGTTTGTTTGAAAGTGTTGTGGATTGTGGTTTTTGAAAAGTAGGCAAGCGTTTAAATTTGATCTCAAGTAACTAAGAGTTTTGTCTACCCTATTGTACTCAAAGGTTTTTGTCATGTTTTAACCCCTTTTAACAATTTTGTTCCACCATTGAAATTGGTGGACAATCTTGCGTTTTAGGAAGTTTATTCGGGACGGGCGTGGGTCATCGTATGGACCATGAATGCAATGATGCCAAGTGTCTTTGGCAATTTGTTTTGAAGGGACTATGATCATTCCATTTAGGCAACATCCGAAAGCGTCATCGAGGGACTTATGATCATTTGATTTTGTTTTGCCAAAGATACTCGACGTGCAAGCATGGCCTGTTTTGGAAGGCAACATGTGGGATTACCCTAGGGGGTGCAAGTGTGATTGTGTATTGATTACATGTATTTGTCTTGTATTAGGTTATCTAGCGTTTGATTTTATGCACATACAAACCCTAGGTCTAACCATGGTATAATTGAAAACTGTAAATTGCGGAATATAAATCTACGCTATTACAAAATAGTGTCCGGGAGTGGGGGTATAAATGTACAAGGGGATGAGACTTATAGTACCCAATAATTTACAACCAAATCGAATGTGCGATCAAAATGAATATCAAATATACAAATATAAGATAAAATGTGTGTAGGGCAATGTGAATGTATTTGTGTAAGCGTACAAGTGTATATGTATGTGAATTGTGTAATTATGTACAAGTGCGAATTGTGAAGTTGAATCGTATTAGGATTTGACCTAGAGAAATGTTTTTAAATGAATCTTTGATTTTTGATTTATATGTTGAATTAAGTACAAAAGAAAAATGAAGATGTTTTGATTAAATGTTCAATTTTAATTAAAAAGTATTTTAGTCAAATGTTTGCGAATTTCAATATTAAAAGATGTATTGAATTATTATGTACAAAAAGAATGTTAACTAAAAAAAGAGTTTAATTTTAATTATGTATGAAAATGTATAATATATACAAAAGGAAAAGTTTTAATTAGGAAATGTATTATGTATGAAAAAGAAAAGATACTATGTACGAATATGTATTTTAATTAAAAAAGATATTTTCAATTTAATTATGTATAAAAGTATTTGGTTATTTTTATGTACAAAAAATATTTTGTTATTATTATATACAAAAATGTATTAATTAAAAGGAGATGTTTTCAAATTTAATTATATGATAAAAGTGTTTTATTATTTAGGTTAGTATTTTACAAAATAAAGAAGTGAACATTTTTTATAAGATAAAAGAGGGTTAGTGTTTTAAAAAATGGTTAAGTTAATTAAGAATGTTATATTTATTAAAACTATATTTAGTTAGAAAATAAATATTGTTTGTAAAATAAAAGGGATTAGTGTTTTAAAAATGAAGTAAGTATTGTTAGGAAATAAAAGAAAGAAGGGTTAGTGTGTTAATGGGCTTAGAATAATTGGGAACAGATTAAGCCCACGTTTGGATTTTGAACGAAATTAGGGTTAGGCATTTTGTTATTCAGAGAAAGGGCTAGGGACGGCGCCGTTCACTTGAACTTCGTCTTCTTCGTTCAAGCTTCCCTGTGTGCTTATCTCCGGCCACCAACGCAACCCATACTCTCTTCCCTCCAAGGCAAGAACTCCCCATCCTTTGAAACAAGGTTGGTTTTTCAGTTGTTACGTTTTCTTTCTTCTTTTCTGAACATGCATGTTTTGTTTTGAGCTTTTATTTTTTCGTTTTTTATGAGGTGAAGGGGAAGATATAGCAAGTTCGTTACCTGATTTTTGGAGATGGAGGAGAGAAGAGGGGTGACGTTGAGGAGGCCGGAGCGGCGTGAGGAACTTTGAGCTTGCTTTGCTTTCGACGCTTTCTGGTATTTTCGCTCTTGTTGCTTATGATTAAGGTTTTGATGATGATATGTACTGAGAAACCCTAATTCACTTCTTTACCTCTTCTTCTATGTCACTGATGCTTATTGTTGCCTGAGTATTTGTATGCTTCTTGTTTGACTTCTATGAGTTGCCTAGCATTTTTGTTGAATGGTTGCTTTCTTGGACGATTTGCCTTGGCTACTTTAGAACATTGCTGGCTTGCCTATGATGAAGCTTGCTTCTGAGGCCCTTGACGCTTTCTCTCTTCTTTTCTTGTTGCCCTGTGATGAATCCAAGATTCTGAGGGCTTGAAGGTTTGATGCCCTTTTTGGAGCTTTGAAGCTTTGAAAGGCCTTAAGCTTATTTTTACAATGGCTGGTTTGATAACTTGAGGGATTATGTGTTTGATTATGCTTGAGATTGGGTTGCCTTTGAATTGTTGCCTATGATGAATCCACTTCTGAGGCTTGGTGTTGGTGTGATTCTGGTTATGACATTGGTTAGATAGTGTTTGAAGGTTGAGGCCTGATGCAGGTTTGATGGTCTTTGTGTGATGTTTGGCTTATCAGGTTTTTTTGTATGTTTGAAATTTGAGGTTATGTTTCAGTGTGGATGTTAGGCAGGTTCTTTTTTGCAAGGTTATGGTGTTAGCTTTGGACAAGGTTCAGGTTTGATAGTTTTTGGTTATCTTTGCTTCTCTTCACCTCTGAACTGTCTTGTGTATATTTTGCTTATCTTAACCTCTCCTCACTTCTCTATTCTGAACTGCTATATTGACCCCTCCCCTGCTGCTGAACTGTCTTGGATTTGTATATCTTTCTTTTGCTATCTTGCTGAACTGTCTTCTGAACTGCTGCTGATGCCTATGCCTAACCTGAACTGAGTTTGCTTTGTACTGGCTGCCTGCTATGCTGAACTGTCTTGGATTTGTATATCTTTTCTATCTCTCTTTTCTACTGTCTATGCCTGCTGAACTCTGCCTATGGTGAACCTGAACTATGCTTTATCTCTTTTTCTTCTCTCTTTACAGTACAATAAAGAATTTTATAATGTTATTTTTGTACTATGTTCTGAAGGGGTTTGACTAGGGAAATGATGATTTTAGATTGCATAACACATTTTGCATCTTTATCTCCAGCTTTTGTGCTTTGCTCTGCTTTTTTGCATTTCTTTGATATCTTGGGACTTTGTGATATGTCCCATATCTTTCTTTGACAGCCTGGGATTTTGACTTTGCAGCAATTGTACTTCCTTGATTTTCTTTGGCATTTTGACAGTTAGTGCCTTTGCTTTTGGATAGAAAGTTGAGATTGAATTTTTCAGTTTGGATTTGAACTATATGGTTTTGAATTGGAAATTGAGATTTTAAATTTCTATGCAGCTTGAAATTTGTAACTTATGCATTCTTGACATTTGCATTCATGAAATAAAATAATCTTCCCTCTCTGTGAACCGGGAGAAATCCCGTGATTTGCAGAGAGGGTCAACTGATCCCAGTCAGTGGCCCCTAATGATGAGCACTTTTTATCTGTCCTTTCCAATTTAATGCTTTCTGACTTTTCTTGTTTCTTTTTGCAGATGAAAAATGGAATACCGGAGCGGAATGAAGAACGAAGAATATTAGAAAATAGGATAGTTTTTTTTCATTCTATGTAATATTTAAATTAAATGTAAATTATTGTCTGTAATAAACAACAATTTGTACAAATAATTCAAACATCAATAAAAGTTTAAATTATCCAATTAATTCTAATTTCTTTATTGTTTATTTATTTATTTAAAATTCTTAGAATTAAAACAATTGAAAAATAAATTCAATCATTTAATTTCAGAATAATAAATAACTTAAATAAAACAACATTGATCAATTAAGTCTGTCTTATTCAACATCCAGAGCAAAGCAACAGTCGATCCAAATAGACTGATCAAACGCATAAGCACTGTGAATCCAACACTGCATATATCTTTTGACTGATGAATTCAAACCAATCGCCTCCTCTTACTGATTTGTCATAAACACTGATTCTTTGCAAGTACTGTAAATCCAACTGCAACCCTTCTTTGACTGGCCCAAACAAAATGAATTTACGCCACTGTCTCTTTTGCTGATTAAACCAAGATAACACGAATTTTAATCCGAATCTTGAAATAAACCGCAAAGTGCTGTGGAATTTAAATTCTTCTGAGAATATGCCCATAAAACCCTAATTCCCGATTAAATGCCAAATCACGCTCGCTTGATCAAAATTGAACCAAAAATCAACCAAACCCTAAGCCCACTGTATGAAACAATTCAGAGCTCTGAAAATCAGTAAAACCCTAATTCTGCTTGACTGTCAAGAAAAGTCCGTTTGTCCGATTCTTGAGCCAGTTTGAGAAGTCAGGAAATGTTTGAAGCTGATATTTCTTGTGGAAAAGCGCGAGGGCAAATTTGGGGTACAACAGTTGCCCCTGTTCAATCTTCTTGGACCTGAAGAGTTAGATTGGCAAGTTCGCCTTTCGTGACTTGAAGGTAAAAGGAGATTGGACACTAATGTGCCCAGAAAATTTGCGCTCGTCGATGTGACGGTGGAGGTGAATGGGCTTAAAGATGCCATTTGGTGATGGGCTTAAAGATGCCACCTGGTGATGTTGAACTGTACGTCAATGGTGAGTGGACAAGTATCAGAAGGGGTCTCCATGCTTTGAGGACATCTCTGAATTGGGGTCCGAACAAGCAACAGATTGATGTCCGTGTCTGGAGGATCTGTAAACTATTTGAGATTGAATAAGCCATAGAGCAGCATCCGTTGTTGGGACACGTCCGTAAACTATTTTCAAAAATTTGAGAAGAGTCTGAACAAATCGGTAGATTGACCTCCGTTGTAGGGAAGAATCCGTGAACTTGTTTCAGAAGTTGAGAAAAGTCTGAACAAATCGGTAGATTGACATCCGTTGTAGGGAAGAATCCGTAAACTTGTTTCAGAAGTTGAGAAGTTGAAGAGGAACCGGTGTAAGGTTTTTGCTGATGCGTCCGAATGAATCTGGAATAAGTATCAAAATGTTGCCGTGTCCGGGTCACATCTGAACTATTTCTGGATGAATCCTGGGAGTTGATCTGTGTCTGTCGACTGATCTTACCTGAAAAGGCAAAGGGTTAGTTGGATGCAATGTTATGATGCATGATGCAATGCATGTGACATTAATGTTTATGATATGAATGTAATGAATGCGCATGTAGGCTGATGAGCTAATCTTGCCAAGGATACATGAATCCGAGATGGCTGAAGATAAAAGCGTCTTGACTGCTGCCGGGGAAAATAAATCCTGGGTTGTTGCTGGGGAAGAGAATCCCTGATGACCTCTACTGGGGAGCTCCAAACTAGTAGACTCATGCTGAGGAGGCCAGATTGAGAATCTTCGGCTTGATGGGAAGTAACTCTGGAGACTTCACTGGGGAATTCAAGATTTGTCCTTCCAAAACTTTGTGGGGAGCAGGTTTAAAAGTCTGACTCCGCTGGGGATTGTCGACTTGAAGTTCTTGATCTGCTGGGGATACTGAAGCTTAAACTCTGAGGGAAAATGATTTCCGGAAGATTCTTTGGCTGGGGATTTGCAAAGATAAGTTACTGCTGGGGAATTTTGATGAACTCCGCTGGGGATAGGGAGAATTCTGGCGAGTGCGATCTTCTGTGGCTGTTAGCTTGAGAAGAACCTGAACAAGCGATAGGTTAACATCCGTTTACTTGGAGAACCCGTGAACTATTTTCAGAAATCTTGAAGTTGAGTCAGCAATAGAGCAGCATCCGTTGTCGGGAAGCTTCCGTAAACTGAATTCGAAGGTGCATCTGAACAAGCTGATAGATTAACATCCGTTACTTGGGAAGAAATCTATGAACTGTTTTCAGAAGTCTTGAGAAGAATCTGAACAAGTGATAGGTTAACATCCGTTTACTTGGAGAACCCGTGAACTATTTTCAGAAATCTTGAGATTGAATCAGCAATAGAGCAGCATCCGTTGTTGGGAAGCTTCCGTAAACTGATTTCAAAGAGTTGCATCTGAACAAGCTGATAGATCAACATCCGTTACTTGGGAAGAATCCATAAACTGTTTTCAGAAGTCTTGAGAAGAATCTGAACAAGTGATAGGTTAACATCCGTTTACTTGGAGAACCCGTGAACTGTTTTCAGAAATCTTGAAGTTGAATCAGCAATAGAGCAGCATCCGTTGTTGGGAAGCGTCCGTAAACTAAATTCAAAGGTTGCATCTGAACAAGCTGATAGATTAACATCCGTTACTTGGGAAGAATCCATGAACTGTTTTCAGAAGTCTTGATAAGAATCTGAACAAGTGATAGGTTAACATCCGTTTACTTGGAGAACCCGTTAACTATTTTCAGAAATCTTGAAGTTGAATCAGCAATAGAGCAGCATCCGTTGTTGGGAAGCGTCCGTAAACTAAATTCAAAGGTTGCATCTGAACAAGCTGATAGATTAACATCCGTTACTTGGGAAGAATCCATGAACTGTTTTCAGAAGTCTTGATAAGAATCTGAACAAGTGATAGGTTAACATCCGTTTACTTGGAGAACCCGTGAACTATTTTCAGAAATCTTGAAGTTGAATCAGCAATAGAGCAGCATCCGTTGTTGGGAAGCGTCCGTAAACTAAATTCAAAGGTTGCATCTGAACAAGCTGATAGATTAACATCCGTTACTTGGGAAGAATCCATGAACTGTTTTCAGAAGTCTTGATAAGAATCTGAACAAGTGATAGGTTAACATCCGTTTACTTGGAGAACCCGTGAACTATTTTCAGAAATCTTGAGATTGAATCAGCAATAGAGCAACATCCGTTGTTGGGAAGCTTCCGTAAACTGATTTCAAAGAGTTGCATCTGAACAAGCTGATAGATCAACATCCGTTACTTGGGAAGAATCCATAAACTGTTTTCAGAAGTCTTGAGAAGAATCTGAACAAGTGATAGGTTAACATCCGTTTACTTGGAGAACCCGTGAACTGTTTTCAGAAATCTTGAAGTTGAATCAGCAATAGAGCAGCATCCGTTGTTGGGACGCGTCCGTAAACTAAATTCAAAGGTTGCATCTGAACAAGCTGATAGATTAACATCCGTTACTTGGGAAGAATCCATGAACTGTTTTCAGAAGTCTTGATAAGAATCTGAACAAGTGATAGGTTAACATCCGTTTACTTGGAGAACCCGTGAACTATTTTCAGAAATCTTGAAGTTGAATCAGCAATAGAGCAGCATCCGTTGTTGGGAAGCGTCCGTAAACTAAATTCAAAGGTTGCATCTGAACAAGCTGATAGATTAACATCCGTTACTTGGGAAGAATCCATGAACTGTTTTCAGAAGTCTTGATAAGAATCTGAACAAGTGATAGGTTAACATCCGTTTACTTGGAGAACCCGTGAACTATTTTCAGAAATCTTGAAGTTGAATCAGCAATAGAGCAGCATCCGTTGTTGGGAAGCGTCCGTAAACTAAATTCAAAGGTTGCATCTGAACAAGCTGATAGATTAACATCCGTTACTTGGGAAGAATCCATGAACTGTTTTCAGAAGTCTTGATAAGAATCTGAACAAGTGATAGGTTAACATTCGTTTACTTGGAGAACCCGTGAACTATTTTCAGAAATCTTGAGATTGAATCAGCAATAGAGCAGCATCCGTTGTTGGGAAGCTTCCGTAAACTGATTTCAAAGAGTTGCATCTGAACAAGCTGATAGATCAACATCCGTTACTTGGGAAGAATCCATAAACTGTTTTCAGAAGTCTTGAGAAGAATCTGAACAAGTGATAGGTTAACATCCGTTTACTTGGAGAACCCGTGAACTGTTTTCAGAAATCTTGAAGTTGAATCAGCAATAGAGCAGCATCCGTTGTTGGGAAGCTTTCGTAAACTGAATTCAAAGGTGCATCTGAACAAGCTGATAGATTAACATCCGTTACTTGGGAAGAATCCATGAACTGTTTTCAGAAGTCTTGGGAAGAATCTGAACAAGTGATAGGTTAACATCCGTTTACTTGGAGAACCCGTGAACTGTTTTCAGAAATCTTGAAGTTGAATTAGCAATAGAGTCGCATCCGTTGTTGGGAAGCGTCCGTAAACTAAATTCGAAGGTTGCATCTGAACAAGCTGATAGATTAACATCCGTTGTTGGGATGAATCCATGAACTGTTTTCAGAAGTCTTGAAGAGGAACCGGTGTAGGGCTCCCTGATGATGAGCTTGTGTAAAACTGCATCGGGTTTTGAGAAGGAACCGGTGTAGGGTAGCTTCATGATGAGTCCGTGTAAAACTGCATCGGGAATTTGAGAAGGAACTTGTGTAGGGTTGCTTCATGATGAGTCCGTGTAAAACTGCATCGGGAATTAAACACTTTTGACATTCGAATGCTCCAAGTGGTGAAGAAGGAATCTTGAATCAGATTACTCTGCATATTGAGAGATTTCTTGAAATCTTGACTGGACTGCCCCAGGTTAACTGAACTTTGAAAGATCTGTTGGACCTTGACTGGACTGCCCCAGGTTAATTGAATTGTGACATGTCCTGCCCCTTGTTGATAGGAGATTTGTCGTTGGAAGTGTCATCCCTTTGTTTTTGAAGTGATTTTGCTCACTGAGAGAGTTTTCGTTCCTCCGAACATTCGCTGTATGAATTTCTTCGCTGTCAAACAAAAAGTCAAATGCAGGCAGTGATATTCAAATAATGCAAAGTTTATGTTTGTCTCGAAGTTTTGAAAAATGCGTTTTTTAGCAGAAAACTTTTCACAAGACAGATCAACACAAGATTTAGAGCAAAGCCCTACAGGAGTCAGGATACCTTTCGTAACAGTATGCTTTCGAACTAACCCATGCTTCAATTAGGACTTTTGAAGGGTTGTAACGTGGCCTGGTTCACGGTTTAAGAAACAAAGGATAAAGGCTCAAAGTATATTTGTACCCACCCGCTCTTCGTGATGTTCTTCAACCTAAGCTCAGTTAATTGCGCGTCGCACTCTGTTTTGAGTTTGGAACGACTTTCGGGAGATGGTTCACCAGTTTGAATTTGGGAGACAGTCATCATCTCCTTTTTCTTTTCCAACATTTTTCATGTTTGTTGAGGATTTTGTAATGACCTCACTTATTTTGATTTTGATTTGTTATCCCTAACTTTTGCCTGACTGTTACCGTTTTCCGGGATTACTGTCAGCGGGATGCCCCAGCTTTCTTAAGCCTCCTTTATAGGTTTTGGCTTGGTGGGCTTTTCTCTTTTGAGAGATTGACTGTCCGTGTGATAGGGAACCACCATTGTCTTTCGATTCCGAAGGAACGCTTTCTTTTTTGACGTCGTTCGTTGTGTTACGAACTGAGAGTTTGCGACTTCAATGCGCATCTTCTCTTGAATTAACTGAGATACTACCCTGCCCCGGGTTTATATCAAAGGTTTCGACGGTTTAGAACAGGAAACTCCTACTTCTTTGGCTCGAAGGGGTTGACTAGGGATTAACTTTCTTATAACTCCAGTGTTTGGGAATTGAAAGAAATGCCTGTACATCATCAGCAAGGTCTGTTCAAAAGCATACTGTATAAGATCACAGTATTGTTTCGTCATCCTCCCTCTAAAGGCTTACAGCTTTTTATCAGGAGTCAAATATCATAACGAAAAGCATAAGAGTTAGTGAAACGAATGGATGGATTCAAGACAAACATATGCAATGCATTAATGAAAACAGAGTTTTAACATCAACAGATAATTGTTTGACGGCAAAAGAAATTACAACTTTGAAAATTCAAAAAGAAGCAAAAGTCTTTCAGCTCGAGCTTTGTCACTTCAAGCGGAGAACCCTTTAACGGAAGATTTTCATCTCGCCGTCTGGCATGAATTCCAGCACCCCCATGTCAATCAGATCTTGAATCTTGTTCTTCAAGGCCCAACAGTCGTTGGTGTCGTGTCCTGGGCTATAGGAGTGGTAGACACAAAATGCATCGGGATGATAGCTAGGAGCGGAGGTATTTGGGTTCCGGATAGGATCCCTCAAAGCAGTCAGATTAACCTCCAACAAGCGCTCCAGAATTAGAGATGACGGTATGTCAGTCTCCGTGAACTGCCTTCCCGACGTTTCTTGCTTACGCCGATTACCCCGCTGACGCTGGCGAGGTTGTTGATGGGTTTGCGACCCTGAAGCAAGTAAAGGAGCTTTTCCCTTGTCTTCTTGAGTGGATGGAGGCTGAGCGGTGACTTGCTCTTCGACCTCAGATGTTTGCCCCAGTTGGTCGTTTGGAAGCAGTTGGCGGACAAGAACTCTGAGTTCCTCTTGTCTTTGGGATAAGTCTTGAATGAGAGCCATCTGGCCCACCAACTGTCCCATCACTTGAGTCCTCAGTGTTGTCAGATCAAACTGAAGCTCCGCAATCTGATCACTCCTGGCATTGCTGGAATTCCCCAAGTCCTTGGTGAGGAGAGCTTTCATCTCCTCTTGCCCCAGAGACAAGTTCAGGAACATCTCCTGCAGCTGAGCAGTCTGGTCTTGGATGTCTTTGACAGACCGTTCTAGAGCCATCTCTTGCTGAAATAAACAGCAGGAGAGTAAGGAAACCTGAAAAAGGAAAGATTGTCAAAATGAAATGCATGATATGTGGATGCATGCTTTCAAGGATCTCTTGGGGTAAACACAAGAGAAATGTTAGAGGTTGAACTCTGTTCTTGGATTGGAGAGCCCTGTATCGGTGGACGTCCTTCCACGAGAATCAAGCTCACCATGTCGAGTGGGTCATAGCCACTGATTCAAGTTGTTGCACTTGATCTTTGACTGGATTGGTTAGAGGAGAGACTTCTTGCCTCTTGATAGATGTCTGGCTCAACGTAATCCTGCATCAACAGAACCCTCGAGATCCTTGAAATGGTTATTGAAAATGCTAGAATGCTATGGTATGATGTTATGATGTTATGTACATGTATGCACAAGTAAGTGAGTGTATATACAGGCAAACAATATTCACATAAAGCGCCAAGGCCTTAGGTTCAGGCTTGCATGAGGCTCAGGGGCTACCCTCTTTCAGTTTGTTGGTTAAAACCTGTCCTATTAGAAGTAACCGGGTTCTAAAGATCCCAATATCACTGGATTGCTTTCATTGTTCATCGTTTCGATTTAGCCACTGAACTGGCGACCGAAATATCCCAGGAAAGCAACCCTCAATTGAGTGTAGTATCGAGTATCAACCAACCTTGGACTGCACCAAAGTCAGTTATCTCACTACCCTAAAGAGGCCAAGATGGTCAATTAAGGTTCTAAGGTCAGTTGATGCTTCATGACACCACGCGGCGGCCCCGTACTCTCCTTGACTGAACTCAAGGGTTACCGGTACACACCAAAGTGCCACATCAACGTAGCAGACTGCTTCAACCATGTCGGTATACCCCGCACAGTTCCCTCACAGCCTTGTCGCTACCTAAAAGGGTTTCCCCAGATCCGGGTTAGGATCCATAAAGCTCCGATACAAAGCCCACAAATGTAAAGCAAACAAAGCAATCAATTGAAAGTAAAGGTGATCTAAACCCTAAGGTAACCCCACTTTAAAAATAGTCTCCCCAGCAGAGTCGCCAGTTCTGTGATACGGTGGGAGAACTGACTAGTGTTTTGCGTTCGTATTCGCACTTGTGCGGTTGAGCAAGAGTCGCCACCGACTTTTTATTTTATCCTAAAGGAAAGGTTAAAAAAAGCACAGCAAAAACCTTTTGAGATATTTCGTGGGTTCGGGGGGTAGATTATGAAAAGGGAAGGTGTTAGCACCCTTTTCATCCATGGTTATCCATGGGCTCTTAGTTACTTGGTTTTTTAGATCACTTGCCTTGTTTTTCAAATGCTTTGAAAATGGTGTGTGTGTGGGTGCTTTTGAAAATGTTTTGGAAGAAGATGCCTTGTTTTAGGCTGGCCTTGTAACAATTCTTTACTCAAATGTTTTACAAAGGCGTGTATCTTTTCGAAAAGATGTTTCAAAATGTTTTTTGAGAGTTTGTTTGAAAGTGTTGTGGATTGTGGTTTTTGAAAAGTAGGCAAGCGTTTAAATTTGATCTCAAGTAACTAAGAGTTTTGTCTACCCTATTGTACTCAAAGGTTTTTGTCATGTTTTAACCCCTTTTAACAATTTTGTTCCACCATTGAAATTGGTGGACAATCTTGCGTTTTAGGAAGTTTATTCGGGACGGGCGTGGGTCATCGTATGGACCATGAATGCAATGATGCCAAGTGTCTTTGGCAATTTGTTTTGAAGGGACTATGATCATTCCATTTAGGCAACATCCGAAAGCGTCATCGAGGGACTTATGATCATTTGATTTTGTTTTGCCAAAGATACTCGACGTGCAAGCATGGCCCGTTTTGGAAGGCAACATGTGGGATTACCCTAGGGGGTGCAAGTGTGATTGTGTATTGATTACATGTATTTGTCTTGTATTAGGTTATCTAGCGTTTGATTTTATGCACATACAAACCCTAGGTCTAACCATGGTATAATTGAAAACTGTAAATTGCGGAATATAAATCTACGCTATTACAAAATAGTGTCCGGGAGTGGGGGTATAAATGTACAAGGGGATGAGACTTATAGTACCCAATAATTTACAACCAAATCGAATGTGCGATCAAAATGAATATCAAATATACAAATATAAGATAAAATGTGTGTAGGGCAATGTGAATGTATTTGTGTAAGCGTACAAGTGTATATGTATGTGAATTGTGTAATTATGTACAAGTGCGAATTGTGAAGTTGAATCGTATTAGGATTTGACCTAGAGAAATGTTTTTAAATGAATCTTTGATTTTTGATTTATATGTTGAATTAAGTACAAAAGAAAAATGAAGATGTTTTGATTAAATGTTCAATTTTAATTAAAAAGTATTTTAGTCAAATGTTTGCGAATTTCAATATTAAAAGATGTATTGAATTATTATGTACAAAAAGAATGTTAACTAAAAAAAGAGTTTAATTTTAATTATGTATGAAAATGTATAATATATACAAAAGGAAAAGTTTTAATTAGGAAATGTATTATGTATGAAAAAGAAAAGATACTATGTACGAATATGTATTTTAATTAAAAAAGGTATTTTCAATTTAATTATGTATAAAAGTATTTGGTTATTTTTATGTACAAAAAATATTTTGTTATTATTATATACAAAAATGTATTAATTAAAAGGAGATGTTTTCAAATTTAATTATATGATAAAAGTGTTTTATTATTTAGGTTAGTATTTTACAAAATAAAGAAGTGAACATTTTTTATAAGATAAAAGAGGGTTAGTGTTTTAAAAAATGGTTAAGTTAATTAAGAATGTTATATTTATTAAAACTATATTTAGTTAGAAAATAAATATTGTTTGTAAAATAAAAGGGATTAGTGTTTTAAAAATGAAGTAAGTATTGTTAGGAAATAAAAGAAAGAAGGGTTAGTGTGTTAATGGGCTTAGAATAATTGGGAACAGATTAAGCCCACGTTTGGATTTTGAACGAAATTAGGGTTAGGCATTTTGTTATTCAGAGAAAGGGCTAGGGACGGCGCCGTTCACTTGAACTTCGTCTTCTTCGTTCAAGCTTCCCTGAGTGCTTATCTCCGGCCACCAACGCAACCCATACTCTCTTCCCTCCAAGGCAAGAACTCCCCATCCTTTGAAACAAGGTTGGTTTTTCAGTTGTTACGTTTTCTTTCTTCTTTTCTGAACATGCATGTTTTGTTTTGAGCTTTTATTTTTTTGTTTTTTATGAGGTGAAGGGGAAGATATAGCAAGTTCGTTACCTGATTTTTGGAGATGGAGGAGAGAAGAGGGGTGACGTTGAGGAGGCCGGAGCGGCGTGAGGAACTTTGAGCTTGCTTTGCTTTCGACGCTTTCTGGTATTTTCGCTCTTGTTGCTTATGATTAAGGTTTTGATGATGATATGTACTGAGAAACCCTAATTCACTTCTTTACCTCTTCTTCTATGTCACTGATGCTTATTGTTGCCTGAGTATTTGTATGCTTCTTGTTTGACTTCTATGAGTTGCCTAGCATTTTTGTTGAATGGTTGCTTTCTTGGACGATTTGCCTTGGCTACTTTAGAACATTGCTGGCTTGCCTATGATGAAGCTTGCTTCTGAGGCCCTTGACGCTTTCTCTCTTCTTTTCTTGTTGCCCTGTGATGAATCCAAGATTCTGAGGGCTTGAATGTTTGATGCCCTTTTTGGAGCTTTGAAGCTTTGAAAGGCCTTAAGCTTATTTTTACAATGGCTGGTTTGATAACTTGAGGGATTATGTGTTTGATTATGCTTGAGATTGGGTTGCCTTTGAATTGTTGCCTATGATGAATCCACTTCTGAGGCTTGGTGTTGGTGTGATTCTGGTTATGACATTGGTTAGATAGTGTTTGAAGGTTGAGGCCTGATGCAGGTTTGATGGTCTTTGTGTGATGTTTGGCTTATCAGGTTTTTTTGTATGTTTGAAATTTGAGGTTATGTTTCAGTGTGGATGTTAGGCAGGTTCTTTTTTGCAAGGTTATGGTGTTAGCTTTGGACAAGGTTCAGGTTTGATAGTTTTTGGTTATCTTTTCTTCTCTTCACCTCTGAACTGTCTTGTGTATATTTTGCTTATCTTAACCTCTCCTCACTTCTCTATTCTGAACTGCTATATTGACCCCTCCCCTGCTGCTGAACTGTCTTGGATTTGTATATCTTTCTTTTGCTATCTTGCTGAACTGTCTTCTGAACTGCTGCTGATGCCTATGCCTAACCTGAACTGAGTTTGCTTTGTACTGGCTGCCTGCTATGCTGAACTGTCTTGGATTTGTATATCTTTTCTATCTCTCTTTTCTACTGTCTATGCCTGCTGAACTCTGCCTATGCTGAACCTGAACTATGCTTTATCTCTTTTTCTTCTCTCTTTACAGTACAATAAAGAATTTTATAATGTTATTTTTGTACTATGTTCTGAAGGGGTTTGACTAGGGAAATGATGATTTTAGATTGCATAACACATTTTGCATCTTTATCTCCAGCTTTTGTGCTTTGCTCTGCTTTTTTGCATTTCTTTGATATCTTGGGACTTTGTGATATGTCCCATATCTTTCTTTGACAGCCTGGGATTTTGACTTTGCAGCAATTGTACTTCCTTGATTTTCTTTGGCATTTTGACAGTTAGTGCCTTTGCTTTTGGATAGAAAGTTGAGATTGAATTTTTCAGTTTGGATTTGAACTATATGGTTTTGAATTGGAAATTGAGATTTTAAATTTCTATGCAGCTTGAAATTTGTAACTTATGCATTCTTGACATTTGCATTCATGAAATAAAATAATCTTCCCTCTCTGTGAATCGGGAGAAATCCCGTGATTTGCAGAGAGGGTCAACTGATCCCAGTCAGTGGCCCCTAATGATGAGCACTTTTTATCTGTCCTTTCCAATTTAATGCTTTCTAACTTTTCTTGTTTCTTTTTGCAGATGAAAAATGGAATACCGGAGCGGAATGAAGAACGAAGAATATTAGAAAATAGGATAGTTTTTTTTCATTCTATGTAATATTTAAATTAAATGTAAATTATTGTCTGTAATAAACAACAATTTGTACAAATAATTCAAACATCAATAAAAGTTTAAATTATCCAATTAATTCTAATTTCTTTATTGTTTATTTATTTATTTAAAATTCTTAGAATTAAAACAATTGAAAAATAAATTCAATCATTTAATTTCAGAATAATAAATAACTTAAATAAAACAACATTGATCAATTAAGTCTGTCTTATTCAACATCCAGAGCAAAGCAACAGTCGATCCAAATAGACTGATCAAACGCATAAGCACTGTGAATCCAACACTGCATATATCTTTTGACTGATGAATTCAAACCAATCGCCTCCTCTTACTGATTTGTCATAAACACTGATTCTTTGCAAGTACTGTAAATCCAACTGCAACCCTTCTTTGACTGGCCCAAACAAAATGAATTTACGCCACTGTCTCTTTTGCTGATTAAACCAAGATAACGCGAATTTTAATCCGAATCTTGAAATAAACCGCAAAGTGCTGTGGAATTTAAATTCTTCTGAGAATATGCCCATAAAACCCTAATTCCCGATTAAATGCCAAATCACGCTCGCTTGATCAAAATTGAACCAAAAATCAACCAAACCCTAAGCCCACTGTATGAAACAATTCAGAGCTCTGAAAATCAGTAAAACCCTAATTCTGCTTGACTGTCAAGAAAAGTCCGTTTGTCCGATTCTTGAGCCAGTTTGAGAAGTCAGGAAATGTTTGAAGCTGATATTTCTTGTGGAAAAGCGCGAGGGCAAATTTTGGGGTACAACATATGTCAATATGTTTGGTCCTGCTATGCTGAATGAGATTCTTGGATATGTTGATTGTACTCAGATTGTCACAGTACAATGTCATGACATCTTGTGTGACATTATACTCAGTGAGCATCTGTTTCATCCATAACATTTGAGAGCAGCTACTACCAGCTGCAATATATTCAGCTTCAGCGGTGGAAAGAGACACACAATTCTGTTTCTTGCTGAACCAGGAAACCAGATTACTTCCCAAAAAGAAACATCCTCCAGAGGTGCTTTTTCTATCATCAGCACTACCAGCCCAATCAGCATCACAGTAACCAGTCAGAGTTGGTTCACAGCCATGAGTATACAACAATCCATAGTTGTAAGTACCACTTACATACTTCAAAATTCTCTTCACTTGATTGATATGACTGACTTTGGGATCAGCTTGGTATCTAGCACAAACTCCAACTGCAAAGGCAATATCAGGTCTGCTGGCAGTTAAGTACAACAAGCTTCCTATCATGCTTCTGTACAGACTTTGATCCACCTTAACCCCACTTGCATCTTTGGAGAGCTTTAGATGAGTAGGAGCAGGAGTCCTTTTGTTACTTGCATTCTCCATACCAAACTTCTTTACAATATTCTTAGCATACTTGCTTTGAGATAAGAAGATTGAGTCCTCCATCTGTGAGACTTGTAGTCCAAGAAAATAAGTTAGTTCTCCCATGAGACTCATTTCAAATTCAGCCTGCATCTGGTCAGCAAAGTGTTTAACCATATGTTCTGACATTCCGCCAAACACTATGTCATCAACATATATTTGGGCAACCATCAACTTCCCTCCGTCAGTTTTGACAAATAGAGTTTTGTCCAAGCCTCCTTTTCTGTAGCCTTTGTCTGAGAGAAACTTTGTTAACCTGTCATACCATGCTCTAGGAGCTTGTTTCAGCCCATATAGAGCTTTTCTCAATTTGTAGACATGATCAGGATGGGTTGGATCCACAAAACCTTTAGGTTGTTCCACATAAGCTTCCTCATTTAAGTACCCATTTAGAAAGGCACTTTTCACATCCATCTGAAATAACTTGAACTTCAGAAGACAAGAAATTGACAACAAGAGTCTGATTGATTCCAACCTGGCTACAGGTGCAAAGGTTTCATCAAAGTCAACCCCTTCAACCTGGGTGTATCCTTGAGCAACAAGTCTCGCCTTATTTCTGGTGACAACTCCTTCAGCATCTGACTTGTTCTTGAATATCCATTTTGTCCCAATGATGTTAGTTCCTTCAGGTCTAGGAACCAGTTCCCAAACTTCATGTTGCTTGAATTGGTTCAGTTCATCTTGCATTGCACCAATCCAATATTCATCATTTAAGGCTTCCTTGACATTTCTTGGTTCTATTTTGGACACAAAACAAGAATTTGAGATGATTTCTCTAGATCTTGTGATGACTCCACTATTAGGATCTCCTATGATGAGCTCTTTTGGATGATCCTTCTGAATTCTGATGGAAGGAGTCTTGCTAGCTTCCTTTGATTCTGATTCTGTTGTGGTGGAGTTGGGTAGATCATCCTGTTGGGTTGAAGTCTCAAAGAATGTCTCAACAGTACAAGGAACATCTGTTTCTTCATGATAGTCATCAATTATGACATTTATTGATTCCATCATGGTTTTGGTTCTGGAGTTGAATACTCTATAAGCTCTGCTGTTTGAGGAGTATCCTAGAAATATGCCTTCATCACTTTTGGAGTCCAGTTTTCTTCTCTGTTCACGATCAGACAGGATATAGCATTTGCTTCCAAACACATGAAAGTACTTCACAGTTGGTTTTCTTCCTTTCCAGAGTTCATATATGGTGGATGAGGTTCCCTTTCTCAAGGTGACCCTGTTATGAACATAGCAAGCTGTATTCATAGCTTCAGCCCAAAAATACATAGGAAGTCTTTTGGCATGTAACATTGCTCTGGCAGATTCTTGTATGGTCCTGTTTTTTCTTTCCACAACTCCATTTTGCTGAGGTGTTATGGGAGAAGAAAACTCATGACTGATTCCTTCTGAAGCACAGAAGTCATCAAACTTGCTGTTTTCAAATTCCTTGCCATGATCACTTCTGATTCTGACAATACATCCTTCCTTCTCTCTTTGAATTCTTTTGCACAGTTCTCTGAAGACTTCAAATGCATCTGATTTTTCTCTAATGAAGTTAATCCAGGTGAATCTGGAAAAATCATCCACAACCACATAGGCATATCTTTTACCACCAAGGCTCTCTACTTGCATTGGTCCCATCAGATCCATATGGAGGAGTTCTAGAACCTTAGAGGTGGTCAGATGTCTTGACTTTGGATGTGACATCCTCGTCTGCTTACCCACCTGACATTCACCACAAACTCTTCCTTCATCAATTAGCAGTTTTGGAATCCCTCTGACTGCCTCCAAGGAGATAATCCTCTTCATACCCCTTAGGTGAAGATGGCCAAGTTTTTGGTGCCACAGTTTCACCTCTTTTTCTTCTTTTGCAATGCAACACACAGATGAGAAATTAGTGTTCTTAGCCTCCCATAAGTAACAGTTGTCTTTGGATCTGACTCCTTTCATTACTATCTCTTGTTTGTCATTGATTACAAGGCATTCAGATTTTGAGAAGTTGACCTTGAATCCTAGATCACACAGTTGACTGATACTAATGAGATTAGCGGTCAGTCCTTTCACCAGCAGTACTTCATTTAGACTTGGAACTCCAGGGCAGTTTAAATCACCAACTCCTTTGATTTCACCTTTAGCCCCATCTCCAAAGGTCACAAAACTGGTGGTGTGAGGCTTAACATTATTGAGGAGGTTCTTGATTCCAGTCATATGTCTGGAACATCCACTATCAAAGTACCAGTCTTCCTTTGCAGAGACCCTCAGGGAAGTGTGAGCTATCAGTGCAGTAGCCTTTTTCTTCCATTGAGGAGCATGTGGTACCTTTTTAGACTTAGGTTTGACACCTGAATTCTGATTAAGGTATCCATGTAATCTGAAGCAGAAACGCTTTATGTGGCCATATCTACCACAATGATGACATTTCCATCTTTGGTACCTTTTCCTCATATGTTTCTGTTCCTGATGTCGAGAGTTGTGTTGAGACATCTGTTTTGACATTTGTCTACCAGAGCCGGATTTCGTTGCTTTCATAAATCCCAGACCAGATTTATTTCCCACATTTTGTCCAATATGTAGGATCTCTTCCAATTTGTCAGTTCCATTTGTCAACATCTTGACAGATTTGGTCATTTGATTCAGTTGTGAGTTCAGCAATTGAACTTCTCCTTCTAGAAGACTTATAGTTTCAAGGTTTGCCCGTTTTTCAGCCTCCATCTTTATGATGAGTTTTGATTGTTTCTCATTCTGCACACAGACTTCAGTACTTCTGGTACACAATTCCTTGTACGTTTCAGCCAGTTCTTCAAAAGTCACCTCTTCATCACTGATGTCACTTTCAGAGGTACAAACACCAGTTAAAGCAGTAACTCGTTTGGCAGTTTCTTCTTCAGAATTACTTTCTGAATCACAGTCAGACCAAGTAACTGTCATTCCTTTTTGTTTCTTAAGAAAGGTAGGACATTCAGCTCGAATATGCCCATATCCTTCACAACCATGGCATTGAATTCCTCTGCCTTGAACTCCCTTCTCATCTGACCTTGGTCTTCTGCTGGAACTGTCAATGTCAGAGGAAATGTTATGAACATTAGACCTTGACTTTGGATCTATTCTTTTGATGAGTTTGTTGAACTGTCTTCCTAGCATGGCTATAGCTTCTGAAATGTTTTCTTCAACATCAGTGTTGGACATAAGTGCTATGCTCTTGTTCTTTTTGACATCATCATTAGTGATTCCCATCTCAAAAGTCTGAAGAGACCCAATAAGTTCATCCACTTTCAACTTGCTAATGTCCTGGGCTTCCTCTATGGCAGTCACCTTCATTGCAAATCTTTTAGGCAAGGATCTGAGAATCTTCCTCACCAGTTTTTCTTCTGACATTTTTTCTCCCAGTGCTCCTGAGGTGTTGGCAATCTCCAAGATGTTCATGTGAAACTCATGAATGGTTTCATCTTCCATCATTTTTAGATTCTCAAACTTAGTGGTCAACATCTGAAGCCTTGACATTTTTACTTTGGAAGTGCCCTCATGAGTAGTTTTGAGGGTGTCCCAAACTTCCTTGGCCAGTTCATATTGATGTACTAGTCTGAAGATGTTTCTATCAATTCCATTGAACAAGGCATTTAAGGCTTTTGAATTTCCCAGAGCTAACTCATCTTCTTCTTTACTCCAATCTTCCTCAGGCTTCAGACTGATTGTCCCATCTCTTTCAGTTATGGTGGGATGTATCCATCCTTTATCAGCAGCTCTCCAAGCCTTTTTGTCCAGAGATTTTAGGAAGGCAATCATACGAGGTTTCCAGTAGTCATAATTAGTTCCATCCAGAATGGGTGGTCTATTTCCAAAAACTCCTTCTTTGTCCATAGTGCCAGAAAGTGATATCCCTAGATCTCACCCAGTAATACAGGCAGGGTGCCTGCTCTGATGCCAATTGAAATTCTGGCTACAGATACTCAATGTCACGTCCAATGTTATGACACCGTATCTGACTTACTATATGACAGTAAATACAAAAGCAATAAATAACACAGTCAATTGTTTACCCAGTTCAGTGTGCAACAACACCTACTCTGGGGGCTACCAAGCCAGGGAGAGAATCCACTATAAGAGATGTTAATTCAGGAATAAACCAACCAGTTTATCTCCTTCACTTAAGACCTACCCAATGCAATTCTAATCTAAGTAACAACTTAAACCTGAGTTCCTACTCACTCCCCCTCAATCACAGCAGTGATACATAAACCAATTTGACTTGAGAATTGATGAAGACACTCTTCAAAAACACACACTTGATTAAGCTTCACAGCTTTTTAATCAAGTAACACAATCACTCGTGCTTCACAGCTTTGAGTGATGTACACAACTAACTTGACTCTGCTTCACAGCTTTAGTCAAGTAACATTCAAACACTCTTGCTTCAAAGCTTTGAGTGCTACACAACCCTTACAATTGAAACCTATTCCAAGACACTTATCACAATGATAATTGCTTGGAGTACAATAAACAAATCTATACAGATTACAAAATTGATCTTCTTATCAATCAGCAGGGATATCTTGAAAAACAGCAGCTCTGTTGAATATATAGCAGCTGCAACTTCAGTTAGGGTTTCCAAAAACCTAGGGTTGATTCCGTTTGACCTAAAGACCAGGTCACAGTACTTTATTGATCAAGTTAGGATTGAGCTAGGTTACTCCTCAGAAAACGCAGGATTCTGTTTAGAAGGGACTGAGTTATTTCCTGAAAAAACTCAGACTTATCCAATCCTGCAATCCTGTTAGTTCAGAACAGGATGTCATAACATCTGTTATGACATCTGAGAAAACCTGTCTACTGATTTAGCAAAATGTGATCATTTTGCAAACATGCTCAGATACACACTTATAAACATCAGTATTTGTATTACAATATTTTTCTGCACATGTACCTATTGAGTTAGTACAACCTGAACTAGAATGTTATGACATCAGTCATGACATTCACACATACACTTGGGATTTACCAAAAATGCAAGCCAATACCTAAACACCTACATCAAAGATCAAAGTTCAACCTCTAACATTCTCTTGTGTTTACCCCAAGAGATCCTTGAAAACATTGCATATATATCATACATATCATTGCATAACAGGTTTCTCCCATACAGGTCTCCTTATCTTCCTACTGTTTATTTCAGTAAGATGGATATGGAACAAACGGTGAAAGATCTCCAAGCTCAAAATGCTCAATTCCAACAAATGCTGCTGGCTATGGGTAAAGGGCAAGAGGATCTGACAACTCTTCTTCTCAAAGACAAGAAGAAGAAGTTCAAGAAGGCAGCCCGCATCCTGAACTTGAGGAGAAGACCTAAGACCCTGGACCTGGCAACTCCATCCAACATAGGGGATAGTCTTAAAGAAGACCATAATGTGGAGATTGTTGAAGAGGAAGCTGACTACTCCGAAGAGCAATATCCTCTCGCTGATGACAAGTACAAAGAGTTGGAGGATCGCCTCAATGCCATGGAGGTCCAACAAATACCTGGCTTGGATTTAGGAGACATGGGTTTGGTTCCTGGATTGGTCATCCCTCCGAAGTTCAAAGTCCCTACCTTTGCCGTGTACGACGGAGTTTCTTGCCCTAAGATGCACCTAACGTCTTATGTCCGCAAGATTCAACCATACGCAACTGATCCAAAGCTTTGGATCCATTTCTTCCAAGAAAGTCTGGTAGGGGCTCAACTTGAGTGGTTCTATCAATTGAAGAGTTCTCGCATCCACACTTGGGAGGACTTAGCTAGGGCCTTTTACGAACAGTACCAGTACAATGCTGATCTTGCACCAACTCGTGTGCAATTGCAGAACATGACCATGGGTTCTGACGAGAACTTCAAAGGATATGCTCAAAGGTGGAGAGATTTGGCAGGTAGGGTGCAACCTCCTTTAACTGATAGGGAGCTGATTGACATCTTCATGGGAACTTTGACAAGGCCTCTCTTTAATCACTTAATTGGAAGCTCCTCAGCCGGGTTCACCGAGCTAATACTGACCGGCAAGAGGGTCGAAGCTGGCATCAAAAGTGGAAAGATCCAAGGAACTACATCCTCGGATGCTCAAATAGTTCCCTACAATGGAAAGAAAGAGTCCAATGCTGCGAACAGTCAAAAGGGTCGTCATGACCAACACGTAGGGTCAATCTTGATCTCTAATCCTACGCCTGCTCAACAAAGACAGAGGCATCAGCATAAGGAGGTCACGCCTAAGAGACAGTTCACCAAGATCAACATGTCACTGTCTCAGGCACTGCAACTCTTGTTGAAGAGGGATCTGATTTCTTTAAGGGCTCCCCTCCGGAACCCAAATACTTCTGCTCCTACCTATCATCCCAATGAAAGGTGTGCATATCACTCTGACAGTCCGGGGCATGACACCAACAACTGTTGGCCTCTGAAGAACAAGATCCAAGACATGATTGATGCCAAGGAGATCGAGTTTGACCCTCCGGAGACTCTAGCATGATCACTCCTCCTATGCCAAATCATTGAGATTGTTTTTGTTTCATTCGAATTTTCAAGTTGTAACTTCTTGTATTATTCAAACAATTATCTTTTGATGTCAAACTTTGTTTCATTAATGCATTGCATATGTTTGTCTTGAATTCACACATTCGTTTTCACTACTCTTATGCTTTTCTTTATGATATTTCACTCTTGATAAAAAGCTGCAAGCCTTTAGAGGGAGGATGACGAAACAATACCATAATCTCATACAATATGCTTTTGAACAGACCTTACTGATGATGTACATGCATTTCTTTCAATTCCCAAACACTGGAGTTATAAGGAAGATAATCCCTAGTCAACCCCTTCGAGCCAAAGAAGTAGGAGTTCTCTGTTCTAAACAATCAAAACCTTTGATATAAACCTCGGATAGGGTAGTTCTCAGTTAATTCAAAAGAAAATGCGCATTGAAGTCGCAAACTCTCAGTTCGTAACACAACGAATGACAAGAAAAGCATTCCTCTGGAATCAAAATACAAGGGTGGTTCCTTATCACATAGGCAGTCAATCTCTCAAAAGAGAAAAGCCCACTGAGCCAAAACCTACAAAGGAAGCTCAAGAAAGCTGAGGCATCCCGCTGACTGTAATCTCGAAAATGGGAGCAGTCAGGCAAAAGTTAGGGATAACAAATCAAAATCAAAATAGAGAGGTCATTACAAATCCTCAAAAAGAAAAAGGAGATGATGATTGTCTCCCAAATTCAATTGGTGAACCATCACCCAAAAGGTCGTTCCAAACTCGAACAGAGTGCGACGCACAATTAACTAAGCTTAGGGTTGAAGAACATCACGAAGAGCGGGTGGGTACAAATATACTTTGAGCCTTTATCCTTTGTTTCTTAAACCGTGAACCAAGCCACGTTACAACCCTTCAAAAGTCCTAATTGAAGCATGAGTTAGTTCGAAAGCATACTGTTACAAAAGGTATCCTGACTCCTGTAAGGCTTTGCTCTAAATCTTGTGTTGATTTTGTCTTATGAAAAGTTTTCTGCCAAAAAACGCATTTTTTCAAAACTTCGAGACAAACATAAACTTTGCATTACTTGAATATCACTGTTTGCATTTGACTATTTGTTTGACAGCGAAGAAATTCATACAACGAATGTTCGGAGGAACGAAAACTCTCTCAGTGAACAAAATCACTTCAAAAGGATGACACTTCCAACGACAAGTCTCCTATCAACAAGGGACATGTCATGTCACTATCCAGCACACCTGGGGCAGTCCGGTCAAGGTTTCAACAGATCTTTCAAAGTTCAGTTAACCTGGGGCAGTCCAGTCAAGATTTCAAGAAATCTCTCAATTCGCAGAGTAATCTGATTCAAGACTCCTTCATCATCACTTGGGGCATTCGAATGTCAGAAGTGTTCAACAATTCCTTCACCACCTGCTGGAAGTTACAACCACCAACAGAATAACGGACAATTGAAGCTCCTAAAAATTTGTTTCTCTCAAGAGTGAAGACTCTCATCCTTATCACCTCATAAGATTGGTATACTCCCAATTTCTGACCCTTAACAAAATCAAGATCTAGAAATAGTTCAAGATGTGACCCAAGATTTGGCGACATTCAGTAACTTATTCCAGATTTCCTTCCAGAAATAGTTCAAGATGTGACCCAAGATTTGGCAACATTCAGTAACTTATTCCAGATTTCCTTCTAGATATAGTTCAAGATGTGACCCAAGATTTGGCGACATTCAGTAACTTATTCCAGATTTCCTTCTAGATATAGTTCAAGATGTGACCCAAGATTTGGCGACATTCAGTAACTTATTCCAGATTTCCTTCCAGAAATAGTTCAAGATATGACCCAAGATTTGGCGACATTCAGTAACTTATTCCAGATTTCCTTCTAGATATAGTTCAAGATGTGACCCAAGATTTGGCGACATTCAGTAACTTATTCCAGATTTCCTTCCAGAAATAGTTCAAGATGTGACCCAAGATTTGGCGACATTCAGTAACTTATTCCAGATTTCATTCCAGAAATAGTTCAAGATGTGACCCAGAGATGGCGACATTCAGTAACTTATTCCAGATTTCCTTCCAGAAATAGTTCAACATGTTACCCAAGATTTGGCGACATTCAGTAACTTATTCCAGATTTCCTTCTAGATATAGTTCAAGATGTGACCCAAGATTTGGCGACATTCAGTAACTTATTCCAGATTTCCTTCCAGAAATAGTTCAAGATGTGACCCAAGATTTGGCGACATTCAGTAACTTATTCCAGATCTCCTTCTAGATATAGTTCAAGATGTGACCCAAGATTTGGCGACATTCCGTAACTTATTCAAGATTTCCTTCCAGAAATAGTTCAAGATGTGACCAAGAGATGGTGACATTCCATAACTTATTCCAGATCAACACCTGCAACGATCAAAAGATTCTCGACTTCCCCAGCCAGAGAGCCTTCCAGAATCTAATTCCCCTCAGAGTCAAGATTCAAAATCCCCAGCGGAGATAAAATTTCTAACTATCAATCCCCAAGCAGAGTGAAGACTCTCATTCTCATTTTCCTCACAGAACATTCGAATATTCTCCAGTGAAGATCTCTTCAAGACAGGAATCCCCAGTAGATTGGCATACAACCCAAGCTTCTGATTCCCCAACAGCGGTCCCAGGACTTCTCATCTGCAGCAGTCAGAGATTCTTGCCCTCCCCTGCAGCAGTCAAGGATCACTTTCCCCGACGGCAGTCAAGATTCTTTTATCTTCAGCCATCAAAGATTCATCTATCCTCAGCAAGATAGCTCATCAGCTTACATGCGCATTCATCACATTCATATCATAAACATTGATATAACATACATTGCATCACGCATCATGACATTGCATACAACTAACTCTTTACCTTTTCAGGTAAGATCAGTCGACAGACAAAGATCATCATCTTCCGAGATTCTTTCTAGAAATAGTTCAGATGTGACCCAGACATGGCGACATTCTGATACTTATTCTGGCTTCACCCAGAGATAGTTCAGATGTGACCCAGACACGGCGATATTCTGATACTTATTCCAGATTCATCCAGACGCAGTTTTACACGGACTCATCATCAGGAAACCCTACACCGGTTCCTTCTCAACTTCAAGACTTCTGAAAACAGTTTATGGATTCTCCAAACATGGATGTCAATCTATTGCTTGTTCAGACCCCCCAGTTCAGAGATGTTCCAAAACATGGATACCTTTCTGATACTCGTCCACTCACCAATGACATACAGTTCAACACCTTCAGATGGCATCTATAAGCCCATCCTCCTCCAGACATTTCCAAATGGCATCTTTAAGCCCATTTCCAGATGGCATCTTTAAGCCCATCCTCCTCCAGACATTTCCAGATGGCATCTTTAAGCCCATCCCCCGACAGGATTCTGTCACATCACCAAATGGCATCTTTAAGCCCATTCCCTCTACCATCACATCACCAAGTGCAAATTTTTAGGCACTCTAGTGTCCAATCTCCTTTTACCTTCGAGACGCGAAAGGCAAACTTGTCAATCTAACTCTTCAGGTTCAAGAAGATTGAACAGGGGCAACTCTTGTACCCCAAAATTTGCCCTCTCATTTATTCAACATTTCCTCATCACAAGACCCTTGGAGCTCAAGATCAAGTTAGGGTTTACTCTGCTCAAGGCCCCTCCTTGCACTGTTGACCCAAATTAGGGTTTGAGTTTGCACAAAGATGTTTTGACCTAAAATGCCCAAAATGACTTTCATGCTTCATATTGGACTCACAAGTTTATCCATACCAAGTTTCAAGCCTTGATTCCAATCTTTGCCCAGTCAATTGGACAGTTGACCTAGAAATCAACTGTATTGAGGAAAAAGTCAACTGTGGTCAATTGACAGTCAAACCTCATGATTTTTGACCCACATCAACATTATGAACTCATATGAACCATTTGGTCAAGTTTGGATCACAATTCCCCAAGAAATTTGATCAGATCACCAAAAGGGCAAAATGGTCATTTTTAGGGTTTTGACTGCACAAAGGCAATTTTTGACTGTTTGACCTAGCCAATGACAAACCAAGCTCACATATGGACTCAAGGACTCAATGACATGGTCTTGACACATTTAACAAGTTCAAAAGATCCCAAATGCACAAGATTGACAGATGAATTTTCCAGTCAACTGATCAAAATTTGACTGTATACTGAAAAGTCAAACTTTGACTTTTTGGTCAAAATCAAGTGCCAAGATTCATTTTTCATCAAGACATGTCAAATTATGAAAATTGTTCATCAAGAAACCAAAAATTGCAAATTAGGGTTTGAAATGAAGAAATTTCATAACTTAGAAATTTTCTAAGTTAAGAAATTTCCTAATTTTTTCCTAACTTTGTCCCATCTTTTCATCAAGATACATTTGGATTCAAACAAAACTAAAAACATGAAAGTTATAGTCCATTGCAAAATATACAACTTTTATTCACAAAGTTTCCTCAAAAGAAGCTTGTAGCTCAAGTTATGATTTTTCGAATAGGGGTGCAAAACATTCTTAACTTAGAAATTTTTTGACCTATTTTAGGCAGGATTTTTGCCTAGCTTCATGGCCACTTTTCACATACTTCCACTTGGAATCTCAACTTGCATTACAAAGATGGATTGTAGTACACATTCCAAACTTTCCAAATTGTCCAAGAACTTCTCAAACACCCTTATGGTTAGGGAGAATCGAATTGGCAAAGTTGGGCAAAAGTCACTTTTGTTCATGACCAAATGCATGTTCATAACATGGGCATTTTTGAAATCAGCTTGTACAAGCTAGATTACAGGCCTCTAATCCTTCTTACACTCAATAATTAAATGCACATCCTTTGTGTTAGAGTGTTATTTTGTGCATTTGGACAATACACACAAAATTAACCTTTAAATGGAAAAAGCAAGTTTGCCATTTTGAAAAAGCAATGCTTTATGTCAAAGTCCATAACTTGGAAGTACAAGCAGATCTTTGAGGCACAAGTTCATGAACAAAGTCCACTGATCAAGAGTAATTTATGCAGCATAGATTGAGGGGAGTAGGGGCCTGCATTGTCAAGACACATTTTCTTACTTATCAAAGAAGAAACTTGCATTTTGAACATCATCTCTCATTCCTGCAAGAACCAACTCAAGCAAACTTTGTAAACACTTTTCACTTGATCCAACTGACCTGAAACACGAGCCTACCATATTCCAAACCTCATCGTTCATCAAAACACCATTGTACTGCACAAAACAGGGCATCCCTGCAGATTGAGTTGCACAACTCAATCCATTCGTGCGCCTTGGCCAAAACCACTTCATACACACTCCATAACATCCATACAAGCTATCCCAAGCCCTAGCTACAGACTGTAACACCTCTAACCAAGTTCACCATTTTGATTTTTTCAGTTGTGCAGGTTGAGTTACATAGCTCGTTTCAGTTAGTTTCAAAGCAAGCTAGAGGTTGGAGAAGCATCCCTGAACTTCAAGCAAGTTGTACAAGTCTACCCATATCATTACTTTTCATTTATGTTGTGTGTACTGAGAGAATTTTGGACCTGAACATTGGAAAAAAGTTAGGTCGGGAATTGGGGGAGAAGAAATTCTCTCTCATTTCTGAGAGTTAGATCAAGTTTTTTATATGTATGAATTCGTGGTTTGATGCTCTACATTTTTGATGTTATAAGTTTTTGTTAAAAGTCAAAGAATCAAGAGATAGCAGTTGGAGAAGGAAACACGCGTTTTTTGTTTGGAAAGTTGCTGGAGGTTGAAGACAAAGTCCCTTGGGCTGGGCCTGATTCTTTTTTCTGTTTGCACACTCATTTTCCATATACACCCCCTGGCCCATTATGTGATATATTTGTCATTTTTGATTTTTTCTTTTTGATTCTGATTTTATATTTTTATTCAAACATGAAAAAACACTAAAAATATTTTTCTCACATTTTTTGCATTTTATTTGGTATTTATTTGTTTCATTTAGTTCCATATATAAATAACATATATATACTTTTATTTAAAATACTAAAAATAATACAAATACATTTTATTTTCTGATTTTATTTTATTTTATCTTTTGAAACATTTTCTAAAAAATATACTTTTTTTTTTGTAAATAATAAATATTTTTATTTTTGTGTATATTTAATATATTTAATATATAATATAAATACTTATATATTTATTAGAATATTTAGGATAAAAATACAAAAATAATACATTTTTATTTTTATTAATATTTGACCTCAAAAATAACTTTTTTACAATATACTTCCTTTTTATTTATTTTTTGTAAATAATTAATAAATATTGTATATAATAAATAATAAATACTTTTTATTTAGCAAATTAAGGTTTTGCCCTAAACCATGAAAATATCCAAAATTAATCCTTTTTATTTTTGTTTACATGTCACATGAAAAATACTTTTACATACTGTTGTACCCCAAAATTTTCCCTCCCATATTCTTCAAGATTTGCCAAGATCATGGTTCAAAATCTCTCAAGGGTTGCACAGTCCAATTGCCTCCTAACACAGTCAAAATTAAGGTTTTGGTTCTGACAAAGAAATTGAGGTTTTCAAGGGTCCAATAAAGTCCCACATTCCTAGATACATTGTCAAGCATCCATATGTCAAGTTTCAAGACTCACAGCATCAAATTGCACAGTCAAAAGCCCTAATTGCTCCACAGTCAACTGCAGGGGCAAAATGGTCATTTGACAGTCAAAAGTCAAAAAATTTGGTCAACATCTTATTTTGAAGCCACAATCATCATTTGATCAATTCTTGATCATGATTCTCAAAGCATGGCTCAAAAAGTCTCAAGATGCAAAAGTTTCTATTTTTGGACAGCTGAAAAGTCAACTGCAAATTGACCAAGGCATAACTTCTTCATGGTTTATCAGAAAAATCCCATCCAAAGCTCATTTTGAAGGGGATGACATTTCCTACAACTCATCTTCACACTCCAAGTCCAAGAAAGGCTCTCACAAAAAGTTATCAATTTCAACATTATAGGTCATTTTCAAAAGTCAACAAAAAGGCACTTTAAGTCAAAGACCATAACTTGAGATTGGTAAATCAAAATGACATGGGACCAAAGGCATTGGTTAGAGGACTTCAAGACCTTTCCAAAATGTCCAAGAACATGATCATAGCTTCAAAATTGAGCAAGATATGCCTTGGAGAAGTTGGGAAATTTTTGGGAATTTTGAAAAGTCAACTTTGCCTAAAACACTTCTAATTTGCTAATGGGCCTCAAATTCTTCCTTGAATCATTACCCAAAGCCTATGCACGACCCATTGAGTTTAAAAGGATTTATTTTCTTATTTTTAATTAATTAATTGAATTTTTATTCATATTAATTCATTTAATTAAGATTTAATTATGAGAAAATATCAAATAATGCATTTTCAAATCTTTTTGTGCAGCAAATATGTTCATTATATGCTAAAGATTTCGTGCATCATCCAAGGGGACAAGATCATCCACATTTGGCAAGATTTTCAATGAAAAAAGATTGAAAAATATATGGAAAAATCAAATATTGAAATCATCAATTCATGGACTTATGGGCTGGTTTCTTGACCTAATTTCGTTCATATACTTATGCATAACCTAACCAAATGGAGAGATACGCGAGAAACTGCTCACAAACTCAGAACAAGGTTGCAACTTTTCATCAAAAACTTGGAATATGAAATCATAGTTGCAGGACGTTTCAAAGCATAAAAAGTATTCCAACACGTTGCTGGACCTTCCAGGAAACTATTGGCATCAAGAACAAGTCTCCATACTCAAAGAAACGGTAGAACATCATCGCGTTTTTCACAAAAATGTCCATAATCGAATTTTAATTTCCACGCATCATTCATGTGTTTTGATTATTGATTCATGCTACTAATGACCTTCTGAAACTTTTGGCATAGTTTAATTGTTCTAAAGATGCTTGTATCAAAATCTACCATTGATGAAACCTAGGGTTTCAGAAGCTCCAAAATAGGGCTTTCCTTGTATGGAAAAATTGGACCTTGAGACCCATGCCATTGAATTCAGGAGCTCCATACGAATTAAATGATGACCTCGCACCCTTTTTATATTAAGGCATCTTCTATTCGCTATTTTTCATGGCTGTGCTTAGTGGGGGTTTAAAACCCCCGCTATTTGTTTTATGTTTTTGCAGATAAGCGAAGAAGAAGGCTAGCGTGTCCAGGCGTGGTTGGGTAATTCAAATATTAGCGCGTTTTTCTTTGTTTCAACATAGTTGCCTTTTTTTCATATATTATAATTCTTTGTCATATTATATACAAACAAACGCAATAGATCAATTGGAAAGGGACGTGTCTGGCAGGTATAGGGACCTGGGTTCGATTCCCAGGTCCCCCCACTTAATTCTTAATTTTTGTTTCAATGTATTCACATGCAGCACATCCTTAAGGGTTCACCATACGTCCTCATGCATTGGCTTGCCAGATGGCCTGGATGAATAATCTGAAGGCCATAAAAGGAGGTCTATCATGTACCTCAGTCAACCAAGGCGCACTCAAGCATGGAAAGTCAAACGAGCTGGTGTTAATGGGCCAAAATTACTTCAAAAAACCTCCATTCTGGGCCTGATACCCCCTTGGTTTGCATTTTTTTAATTCTATTTTCTTTTCCTTTTTAATTCCTTTTAATGTTTCTTTAATTGTTTTTTTTCACCACAAATTAATTTTCCATAATAAAAACAGAAAATCAAAAAATAAAATATATTTAATTATTATTAATTTCACCATTTAAATATTTTTGTAAATAAATTTCAATAACTAATTTAGTTAATTTAGGTTTTAAATTTTAATCTTTTTCTTAATAAATAAAAAATGTGTAGAATTAGGTTTTTGACATTTCATCTTTTTCTTAATTAATTTTTCTCATTATTTATTATTATAATTACTATTTATTTTTGTAAATAAACATGTACATTAATTAATTAGTAAATTAGAGTAACTTTAATATTTCTTTTTATTAATAATCAAAAATAGACTTAGAATTAGGGTTTCTCTTGATTTTAATTTTCTTTATTTTCATAAATACAAAAAACATAAAAACATCTTCTTTTCTTTAATTAAATAATTAATTAGCTTTTAATTCAATTTAATTTCAAAAGGGTCAAAACCCTCGGACATTCAATTTCAATTTCTTTTCGCGCATTTATTTTCTTTTGAATATCATGTAACTGCTCAAGGATTGTAATAGTAATTAGGTATTTTATTTACTTTCCGCATTTTTATCAAACGGGTCTTTGTACTTTAGCGATGTATAGACCCGCGCCTTGTAATAGCGTAGCTTTTATCTTTCCGCATTTAGATTTCTGCACTCTTAAATTCTAAATTGCATGAAAGAATGTATGGTTAATTAAAAACAAGCGTAGCTCATAATGCCATGATCAAAGATAACTGTTAAACTGAAAACAACACACAAATTCACACACCATTCTTAGGGTACGCCTCACTTGTTGCCTTCGAAATGTGGTCGTCAAGTATAGGACGTTTTAGTAAGTCCTCATGTCCATGATCCAGTTGCCTCAAAACAAGTTGCCTCGGAATAGTTGCCTCGGAATAAAAAAAGATCAAGGACATAAGGGTAGCTTCTAAGGTGTCCTGCCGTTGCTTCGGTGACCACACTGTCCCTACACTCGAATTGACCCAAACACCTCCAACGGTGGTGCTACCTATCTCTCAATGGTGGGATGGCACTACCTTAAGGACTCTTACACAGCCTAATTCCTTAGGGTAGGTAGATGACTCATAGATACTTGCTCTCTCAAAAACAAATCAAAACTCTTTTCACACCGACACTTTCAAAAAGCTTTCAAAACAATTTTTCAAACACTCTTGAGGACTGATACAAGAGTTATTCTGAAATCTTTCAAAGAAACTTTTTCAAACCCACTCACAATTGAAAAGCAAACATTTTGAAAACACAATGAGCAAGTATCTAAGAGCCCATGGATAACCATGGATAGAAAGGGTGCTAACACCTTCCCTTTCTATAAATCTATCTCCCGAACCGAGAGACAATCTCATAAGGTATTTTGTTGTGCTTTTGTCCTGTCCATGTTGGAGAAAATAAAAGACGGTGGCGACTCTTGCTTACCGCGACATTTCGCGAAACCAGCTTTAAACAGTCAGTTCTAAATCCACCGATCACAGAACTGGCGACTCTGCTGGGGAAATCTTTAAAGTGAGGTGTACCTTAGGATAGCTCATACTCGTGTTTTCAATTGTCTGAATTGTTTGCTTTATTATTATGGGTACTGTCTTGGGAGTTCTATAGATCCTAGCCCGGATCTGGGGGACACCTTCTTAGAAAGTAGCAACAAGGCTGTGAGGGAACTGTGCGGGGTATACCGACATGGTTGAAGCAGTCTGCTACGTTGATGTGGCACTTTGGTGAGTACCGGTAACCCTTGAGTCAAGTCAAGGAGAGTATGGGGCCGCCGCGTGGTGTCGTGAAGCATCAACTGACCTTAGGAACCTTAATTGAACCATCTTGGCCTCTTTAGGGTAGTGAGATAACTGACTTTGGTGCAGTCCGAGGTTTGTTGATACTCGATACTACACTCAGTTGAGGGTTGTTTTCTTGGAATATTTTGGTCGCCAGTTCAATGGCTAAATCGAAACGATGAACACAGAAAACAATCCAATGATATTGGGACCCTTAGAACCCGGTTACTTCCGATAGGACAGGTGTTGAGCCCACCAACTTCAAGAGGGTAGTACCCCAAACTTCATGCTGGCTTAAACTCTAAGGGCTCTCTGTGTGACTTGTGTGCTTTCAAACTTGACTACTTGCATGCTTGTTATCTAACACTTGAGTTTCTTGCAGGTTTTGTTTATAGTCCCTAATCTGGACTCATAACAGGGTTTACCTACATTACTCCATGCATAGCATAATATCATACCATCATACCATTGCATACATCCTACATAAGGACTAACCCCTTTCAAGGATCTCAAGGGCTTGTGATGCAGGTCATGATGAACCAGAATGTCTAGCAAGGGGCAAAGGGGATTTATTTTCCCCTAGCCAGGTTGAGGACTTGAGTCAGGGGCTATGACCCACTTGATATGGTGAGCTTTGACTCTTGAAGAAGGTTCCCCTAGCTAAGGTTGTTTGGAAATCAAAACAAACATGATGACTTGAGTCAGGGGCTATGACCCACTCGACATGGTGAGCCTTGACTCTTGAAGAAGGACTCTCTACAATATGCAGTTCCTTCAATCAAGCTACCGGATCCCAACTCTAACAATTTTCTTGTTTACCCCGCAAGATCCTTGAAAACATTGCATGCATATCATACATATCATTGCATTACAGGTACTCTTTTTTGACAGGTCACTTACCTTCTTCGCTGTTTATTTTAGCAGTCTCATTATGAATCCTGAATCATCTACTGAGCAATCCATCAAGGCCCTCCAGGCTCAGAACGCCCAGTTCCAGGAGTTGATTAAGAGTCTAGCCCAGGGTCAACAGGATTTAAAGACTCTGCTCTCGAAGAAGAAGAAGAAGAAGAGAACGGTGTTGTTCAACCCGAGACGTAAATATGGGAATGGATCACTAAATGAAGTTGAGCAGACTACCCCATATGTTGGAAAGGACAGCCCCCATGAGAGAGAGGTTCCTAGTCCAGTGGTCTCCGACAACGAGACCGATTTCAATGACGAACAGTACCCTCCTGCTGAGGACAGGTACAAACAGCTCGAAGACCGGTTAAGTGCTATGGAGATACAAAAGGTGCCCGGCCTGGACTTCAAAGATCTAGGTCTGTCTTCTGGGGTAGTGATCCCACACAAGTTTAAGGCACCTGCTTTTGCAAAATATGACGGGGCTTCCTGTCCTAAGCTGCATCTCAGGTCATACATAAGGAGGATCCAGCCCTACACGGCTGACAAGAATTTGTGGATTCACTTCTTTCAGGATAGTCTGTCAGGAACTCAACTCGACTGGTTCTATCAACTGAATGGAGTCAACATCCGCAGCTGGGAGGACTTGGCCACTGCATTCTATAAGCAGTATCAGTATAATGCCGATCTTGCTCCCACGCGCACTCAGCTTCAGGGAATGTCTATGGGTGCAGGCGAAGGTTTTAAAGAATATGCGCAAAAGTGGAGAGACCTTGCTGGAAGGGTGCAGCCACCTCTAACTGACCGTGAGCTTGTGGACATGTTCTTGGGGACCCTGTCTGGACCTTTCTTCAACCATTTGATTGGGAATTCTTCTGTTGGGTTTACAGATTTGATCTTGACTGGGGAAAGAATTGAAGCTGGTATCAAGGCTGGGAAGATTCAAGATGCCGCACCTTCTGATACTCACAAAAAGCCTTACATGGGGAAGAAAGAGTCTAATGCTGCATACAGTCAAAAGAGTCGTCGTGACCAACATGCAGGGGCAGTCATGATCTCTGGTTCTGCACCACACCGCCAACCACAAAAGGGAAATCAGCGAAGGCCGGACGAGCCTAAAAGACAATTCACCAACATCAACATGCCATTGTCACAAGCATTGCAGCACATGTTGAAAATGAATCTGATTGCGGTGATCAACCCTCCAGCAAATCCCAAGACCTCCTCTCCAAACTACAACCCAGAAGCGAGGTGTGCTTATCATTCTGATAGCCCGGGGCACGATACTGAGGATTGTTGGGCGCTAAAATACAAGATCTAGAATATGATCGACGCTAAGGAGATCGAATTCGAGCCTGCTGAGACTCCCAATGTGACCACTGCTCCCTTGCCAAAACATGGCTAGGATTGGAAATTTTTTGTTCATTCGAATATTCAAGTTGTAATTTTCTTTGATGGTTCGAACATTTTATTTCATGTCAAACTTGGTTATTTCATTAATGCATTACACGTGTCTGTTTTGAAGTAATTGTGTTCATTATATTCAAAATTGCTTTTATTTTTGATGTTCAACTCTCAATTAATAATTCTAAGCCTCTTGAGGGAGGATGACGAAAATGATACCACGATCTTTACAGTATGCTTTTGAACAGACCCCGCTGATGAGGTACATGCATTGTTTCAAATCCTAAACACTGGAGCTATAAGGAAGATAATCCCTCGTCAACCCCTTTGAGCCAAAGAAGTAGGAGTTTTTCTTTTCGAAAATTAAAACCCTTTATCATAACCTGGGGCAGGGTAGTTTTCTCAGTTGATCCAAGTGCATAACAAATGGCACCAAAGAAGTCCTTACAAAGCAAAAGACAGTGATGGTTCCGAATGATCATAAAGACAGGCAGTCATCATATATCAAAAATAAAAGCCCAATAAGTCAAAACCTATGAAGGAGACTTACAAAACTGGGGCATCCCGCTGACTGTAATCATAAAAGAAACAGTTCAGGCAAAAAAAGAACAGGGATAATGAAATCAAAAAAAGAAAGAGGTCCTACAAACCCTCAACAAAAAAGAAATGACTGCCTATTTAAAATAAGCTGTCAGTATCCGAACCATCACTGGTATATCAAAGCAAAGACTCAAACAAGGTCTAACGCACGATTAGCTGAGTTTAGGTTTGAAGAACATCACGAAGAGCGGGTGGGTACAAATAAAATTTGAGCCTTTATCCTTTGCTTCTTAAACCGTGAACTAGGCCACGTTATAACCCTTAAAAGTCCTAGTTGAAGCATGGGTTAGTTCGAAAGCATACTGTTACGAAAGGTATCCTGACTCCTTAAGGCTTGCGGTAAAATAACGAGTTGACATCACAGTTTACAAAAAAAAAAATTTTTAGGAAAAAACGCATTTTCAAAAACTTCAAGACAGACATAAGCTTTGCATTTCTGATATAACATTGCTTGCATATGACTATTTGTTGGAACAGCAAAGAAGTTCGCACGAAGAACATCTAGTGAACAAAAGCACTTCCAACCAAGGGGCAGACATGATCGAAGTCCGTCATCTGGGGCAGTTCAGTCAAGATTCAGAGAATCTCTCAAAGGCCAAATAGCCAGGGGCAAATCTCCGCCTGAGTCACTCGGGGCATTGAACAGGAATTCCAGCAACAAATCTTGCACGATCGAAGATCTTCTGGTAGCATGACAACACAATACTTTTGACAGTGACAACCCCCTGCATTCTAAGAGCATGGACATAGTCGAAAAGATACTGCGCATAATCAAAGACCCGCTAGGTTGACACACCTAGGCAAAAATAAGGGCTTCCCGGCGAACCAAAAGGGTTCGGGCAAAAATAAGGGATGAAAACGAAAAAAATTGTACACCCGGCAAGTCGAAAACCTGAAAAGGCGGCTTGGGCAAAAATGGGTATCCCGGTGGACTGAAAACCCGAAAGGGCGGTCCAGGCAAAAGTTAGGGATCAAAGGCATACGACTATGTCCCGGCATCTCGTCACTTGCCTACCAGAAGAAGATTTGTCAAATCGGCAGTTATCAAGGCCTCCACAGGTACCTTCTTCCACAGAAGCTGGGGCAATCAGAATTGTCTAAACGGTCTAGTTGCTCTGTCCACCAAGGTACCAAGGTAAGTTCGGTTGAAGAATGTAACCAGAATACCTCCACTCCCCGCGGAGTAAGACATGAGTCAGCAGTACTCTTCCCCGAGCAGAGTTTGGTCTCCCAATCAACCCTACAAGGCACAGTATCTACAGCAAGTCAACGACACTCTCCCCAAACAGAGTTAGTCTACTGTCAGCCTCAAGGAAGTTGGGTATTCCCAGAAGATCTCAGTATTCCCCAGCGGAGTCTACAAACATTCCTAACAAGCATCCCCGGCGGTCTTAATATAAGATTGTTCCTTGGCGGAACCCATACACTACAAGTGGAGCCATTTCCCCAGTACAGTTCAAAAATTTCCCCAGGAGAGGTGAATCAATCTCCCCAGTAGGAAGCTTATCCCCAGTAGATTCTGGAAGCTTATCCCCTGCATAGCACGAACGCGTCTCCCAGACTTTTATTCAAAGGTTATTCCCCACCAGAGCCTATAACTGGGTTATCCTCAGCAAATTGCAACAGAAAGATCGTCATCGGCGAAGTTCTTCCTATCCCCAGCGGAGTTCATCAAAATCCCTCAACAAAGCTCAACAATGGTATCCCCAGCGGAGTTATCATCAACCTCAGCAAAGTACCTCTCTTTCCCCACAGAGTTCACTCCCCGCAGAGTAATTTATTCAACAAGTTTATTCCCCAACGGAGTCATCTTCTCCTGCCGGTTTATTCTTGCAACCATCATCCCCCGCGGAATGAAGAACTCTAATCTTTAACCTCAGCCCAGGATTCAACAAACTCCCGACATTCGTCAAGGATTTATTTTCCCTGACGAGAATACATTCATAAACATCACATCTTCATACATTATAGCATGCATACGCATCATACAACACAAATCTCATTTATTCTTGAGAACATCTTAATATCATACAATTCATGCATCACGACACTACATACAGCTAACGTTTTTCCTTTTCAGGAAAAGGTCAATCAAAAGATGATTACCATCTACCTCTACAGTTCCAGATCAACATTGGTAACAAGCCAGGAAAAATCAGTGGACGACTGATCGTGGGTTAATATCCGAAACCAAACAGGACAATTACCTACTTGATCATCCTAAGGCAACCCTACACTGGTTCCTTTTCTTTCAGAAGAAGTCTTACACAGGCTCATCAACAGGCAACCCTACACCGGTTCCTCCTCAACCTCAGATGTAGTTTTACACGAACTCATCATCAGGCAACCCTACATCGGTTCCTTCTCAATTTTCAGAAGAAGTCTTACACGGACTTATCACCAAAGTAACCCTACACCAGTTCCTTTTATTTCAGAAGAAGTCTTACACAGACTTATCTCAAGATGACCTTACCCCGGTTCATCAAGAAGTCTTACACAGACTTATCTCAAGATGACCTTACCCCGGTTCATCAAGAAGTCTTACACGGATTTATCTCAAGGTGACCTTACCCCGGTTCATCAAGAAGTCTTACACGGATTTATATCAAGATGACCTCACCCCGGTTCATCCAGAAGTTTTACACGAACTTATCCTGCAGTAACCTTACCCCGGTTCCTCCGGAAGTCTTACACGGACTTATCCCGAAGTAACCTTACCCCGGTTCCTCCAGAAGTTTTACACGAACTTATCCTAAAGAAACCCTACACAGGTTCTCTCTTCCCAAAGATGCAGTTTTACACGGACTCGTCATCAGAAACCCTACCCAGGTTTCCTTCTCAGCTCTAGATGCAGTTTTACACTGACTCGTCATCGGAAACCCTACACAGGTTTTATTTCTTCCAGGATGCAGTTTTACACAGACTCATCATGAGGCGACCCTACACTGGTTCCCTTTCTCTTTTCAAAGATGCAGTTTTACACGGACTCGTCATCGGAAACCCTACACAGGTTTTATTTCTTCCAGGATGCAGTTTTACACGGACTCATCATGAGGCGACCCTACACCGGTTCCCTTTCTCTTTTCAGATGCAGTTTTACACTGGCTCATCATCAAAGTAACCCTACACAGGTTCCTTCCCCATTTCAAATGCAGTTTTACACGGGCTCGTCATCAAAGTAACCCCACACAGGTTCCTTCTCCATTTCGGATGCAGTCTTATACAGACTCATTATCAGTAAACCCTACACATGTTTCCTTCCTCCAAAGATGCAGTTTTACACGAGCTCATCATTAGTCAACCCTACACAGGTGTTCTTCTTTCCAAGATGCAGCTTTACATGAGCTCAACATCAGTCGACCCTACACAGGTTCCCTCTTTCAACTTACAAAAATTACACCTCCAGATGGCATCTATAAGCCCATCCACATACCAACAGTCTCCAAATGGCATCCATAAGCCCATTCTCGACAAGGTTCTGTCACATCTCCAGATGGCATCTATAAGCCCATCCTCCTATCCATCAGTCTCCAAATGGCATTTGTAAGCCCATTCCCGCTATCACACTGCTAACATGTGAGCGCAAATTTCTGGGCACTCTAGTGTTCAATCATCTTCCACCTTCAGATTACGAAAGGCACGCCAGCCAATCTACATCCTCAGGTCTAAGAAGATTGAACAGGGGCAACTGTTGTACCCCAAAATTTTCCCTCCCATATTCTTCAAGATTTGCCAAGATCATGGTTCAAAATCTCTCAAGGGTTGCACAGTCCAATTGCCTCCTAACACAGTCAAAATTAAGGTTTTGGTTCTGACAAAGAAATTGAGGTTTTCAAGGGTCCAATAAAGTCCCACATTCCTAGATACATTGTCAAGCATCCATATGTCAAGTTTCAAGACTCACAGCATCAAATTGCACAGTCAAAAGCCCTAATTGCTCCACAGTCAACTGCAGGGGCAAAATGGTCATTTGACAGTCAAAAGTCAAAAAATTTGGTCAACATCTTATTTTGAAGCCACAATCATCATTTGATCAATTCTTGATCATGATTCTCAAAGCATGGCTCAAAAAGTCTCAAGATGCAAAAGTTTCTATTTTTGGACAGCTGAAAAGTCAACTGCAAATTGACCAAGGCATAACTTCTTCATGGTTTATCAGAAAAATCCCATCCAAAGCTCATTTTGAAGGGGATGACATTTCCTATAACTCATCTTCACACTCCAAGTCCAATAAAGGCTCTCACAAAAAGTTATCAATTTCAACATTATAGGTCATTTTCAAAAGTCAACAAAAAGGCACTTTAAGTCAAAGACCATAACTTGATATTGGTAAATCAAAATGACATGGGACCAAAGGCATTGGTTAGAGGACTTCAAGACCTTTCCAAAATGTCCAAGAACATGATCATAGCTTCAAAATTGAGCAAGATATGCCTTGGAGAAGTTGGGAAATTTTTGGGAATTTTGAAAAGTCAACTTTGCCTAAAACACTTCTAATTTGCTAATGGGCCTCAAATTCTTCCTTGAATCATTACCCAAAGCCTATGCACGACCCATTGAGTTTAAAAGGATTTATTTTCTTATTTTTAATTAATTAATTGAATTTTTATTCATATTAATTCATTTAATTAAGATTTAATTATGAGAAAATATCAAATAATGCATTTTCAAATCTTTTTGTGCAGCAAATATGTTCATTATATGCTAAAGATTTCGTGCATCATCCAAGGGGACAAGATCATCCACATTTGGCAAGATTTTCAATGAAAAAAGATTGAAAAATATATGGAAAAATCAAATATTGAAATCATCAATTCATGGACTTATGGGCTGGTTTCTTGACCTAATTTCGTTCATATACTTATGCATAACCTAACCTAATGGAGAGATACGCGAGAAACTGCTCACAAACTCAGAACAAGGTTGCAACTTTTCATCAAAAACTTGGAATATGAAATCATAGTTGCAGGATGTTTCAAAGCATAAAAAGTATTCCAACACGTTGCTGGACCTTCCAGGAAACTATTGGCATCAAGAACAAGTCTCCATACTCAAAGAAACGGTAGAACAGCATCGCGTTTTTCACAAAAATGTCCATAATCGAATTTTAATTTCCACGCATCATTCATGTGTTTTGATTATTGATTCATGCTACTAATGACCTTCTGAAACTTTTGGCATAGTTTAATTGTTCTAAAGATGCTTGTATCAAAATCTACCATTGATGAAACCTAGGGTTTCAGAAGCTCCAAAATAGGGCTTTCCTTGTATGGAAAAATTGGACCTTGAGACCTATGCCATTGAATTCAGGAGCTCCATACGAATTAAATGATGACCTCGCGCCCTTTTTATATTAAGGCATCTTCTATTCGCTATTTTTCATGGCTGTGCTTAGTGGGGGTTTAAAACCCCCGCTATTTGTTTTATGTTTTTGCAGATAAGCGAAGAAGAAGGCTAGCGTGTCCAGGCGTGGTTGGGTAATTCAAATATTAGCGCGTTTTTCTTTGTTTCAGCATAGTTGCCTTTTTTTCATATATTATAATTCTTTGTCATATTATATACAAACAAACGCAATAGATCAATTGGCAGGGGACGTGTCTGGCAGGTATAGGGACCTGGGTTCAATTCCCAGGTCCCCCCACTTAATTCTTAATTTTTGTTTCAATGTATTCACATGCAGCACATCCTCAAGGGTTCACCATACGTCCTCATGCATTGGCTTGCCAGATGGCCTGGATGAATAATCTGAAGGCCATAAAAGGAGGTCTATCATGTACCTCAGTCAACCAAGGCGCACTCAAGCATGGAAAGTCAAACGAGCTGGTGTTAATGGGCCAAAATTACTTCAAAAAACCTCCATTCTGGGCCTGATACCCCCTTGGTTTGCATTTTTTTAATTCTATTTTCTTTTCCTTTTTAATTCCTTTTAATGTTTCTTTAATTGTTTTTTTTCACCACAAATTAATTTTCCATAATAAAAACAGAAAATCAAAAAAATAAAATATATTTAATTATTATTAATTTCACCATTTAAATATTTTTGTAAATAAATTTCAATAACTAATTTAGTTAATTTAGGTTTTAAATTTTAATCTTTTTCTTAATAAATAAAAAATGTGTAGAATTAGGTTTTTGACATTTCATCTTTTTCTTAATTAATTTTTCTCATTATTTATTATTATAATTACTATTTATTTTTGTAAATAAACATGTACATTAATTAATTAGTAAATTAGAGTAACTTTAATATTTCTTTTTATTAATAATCAAAAATAGACTTAGAATTAGGGTTTCTCTTGATTTTAATTTTCTTTATTTTCATAAATACAAAAAACATAAAAAAATCTTCTTTTCTTTAATTAAATAATTAATTAGCTTTTAATTCAATTTAATTTCAAAAGGGTCAAAACCCTCGGACATTCAATTTCAATTTCTTTTCGCGCATTTATTTTCTTTTGAATATCATGTAACTGCTCAAGGATTGTAATAGTAATTAGGTATTTTATTTACTTTCCGCATTTTTATCAAACGGGTCTTTGTACTTTGGCGATGTATAGACCCGCGCCTTGTAATAGCGTAGCTTTTATCTTTCCGCATTTAAATTTCTGCACTCTTAAATTCTAAATTGCATGAAAGAATGTATGGTTAATTAAAAACAAGCTTAGCTCACAATGCCATGATCAAAGATAACTGTTAAACTAAAAATAACACACAAATTCACACACCACTCTTAGGGTACGCCTCAGTTGTTGCCTTCGAAACGTGGTCGTCAAGTATAGGACGTTTTAGTAAGTCCTTATGTCCATGATCCAGTTGCCTCAAAACAAGTTGCCTCAGAATAGTTGCCTCGGAATAAAAAAGGATCAAGGACATAAGGGTAGCTTCTAAGGTGTCCTGCCGTTGCTTCGGTGACCACACTGTCCCTACACTCGAATTGACCCGAACACCTCCAACGGTGGTGCTACCTATCTCTCAATGGTGGGATGGCACTACCTTAAGGACTCTTACACAGCCTAATTCCTTAGGGTAGATAGATGACTCATAGATACTTGCTCTCTCAAAAACAAATCAAAACTCTTTTCACACTAACACTTTCAAAAAGCTTTCAAAACAATTTTTCAAACACTCTTGAGGACTGATACAAGAGTTATTCTGAAATCTTTCAAAGAAACTTTTTCAAACCCACTCACAATTGAAAAGAAAACATTTTGAAAACACAATGAGCAAGTATCTAAGAGCCCATGGATAACCATGGATAAAAAGGGTGCTAACACCTTCCCTTTCTATAAATCTATCTCCCGAACCGAGAGACAATCTCATAAGGAATTTTGTTGTGCTTTTGTCCTGTCCATGTTGGAGAAAATAAAAGACGGTGGCAACTCTTGCTTACCGCGACATTTCGCGAAACCAGCTTTAAACAGTCAGTTCTAAATCCACCGATCACACATACATATAAAAATCATTTTTTGCATCTTGCATATTTATTGTATTTTATTTAATTATTGTACAATTAGATAACTTGTATATTCAATTTGGATTGTAATAGTTTAGATTTAAATTTCTTGCTAAATATCCCCATTTGAACATTTGTACCCCCCATCCCATAATTATGTTGTAATAATTTAGGACTTTAAATTCCGCACTTTAAAGCTTTCTAAATATGCCATGATAGACTTAGGGTTTGTATGCAAAAATCAAATAACAAATAGCTTGACCTAATTCAAAGACAAAAAAGCATGAAAATGGACAACACCAATCACACTTGCACCCTTAGGGTTACTCCACTTGTTGCCTTCAATAATGGGCCATGTTGCACGTTGGGTGTCTTTGGCAAAACAAAACAAATCAAATGATCATAGTCCCTCGATGACGCTTTCGAAAGTTGCCTATCAAAATGATCATAGTCCCTTCAAGCAAATTACCAAAGACACTTGGCACCATTGCATTCATGGTCCATACGATGACCCGCGCCCGTCCCGTTAACATCCTAAAACAAGATTGTCCACCAAATACAATGGTGGAACAAAATTGTTAAAAGGGTTAAAAACATGAGAAAAACCTTTGAGTAAATTTAGTGGTAGACAACTCTTAGTTACTTGACAAACTTGCAAAACACACTTGCCTATTTTTCAAAATCCACACTCCACAAACACTTTCAAAACAAACTTCCAAAAACATTTGAAACATCTTTTCGAAAAGATACACACCTTTGTATATACTCAAACACGAGTCATTACAATGGTTGCCTAGACAAGGTGTCATTTTCAAAACATTTTCAAAACACACACACACACCACAATTTCAAGCAATTTGAAAATCAAGGCAAGTGATCTAAAACAAGTAACTAAGAGCCCATGGATAACCATGGATGAAAAGGGTTCTAATACCTTCCCTTTTCATAATCTACCCCCCGAACCCAAGAAAACATCTCAAAGGTTTTTTCTGTGCTTTTTAACCTTTCCTTAGGATAAAATAAAAAGTCGGTGGTGACTCTTGCTCAACCGAAACATTTGCGAAAACAAACGCAAAACCCAAGTCAGTTCTCCCACCGTATCACAATGTCATTATCAGTGAGAGACATTATCCTATGAGCCCATCCCCTAACTTCTTTGTTTTTTAGTACGAACTTAGGGAGGTGCGAAATAAACCACCTCACCAATAAATGAGCACAACACCACAAAGTTCCCCGTCTTCGGGCAGTACGAGTATAGAGCTGTTGCAGGATATCACCCAAGAGAGTGGGTACAGGGTTCCGAGAGATGAAGATCCTTAAGGCGTTGACATTAATAAAGGTATCAGGATTTGGAAACAATACTAGACCATAGATTAAGAGAGCCAGAATGTCTTCGTACACCCTGAAGTCTAAGTCATTCCAGAAACTATTAGCTTTGCCAATCAGAAACTTAGCCAAAAAGCCCTTAACTCCACTTCTAGTCTCCCAGTTAGCCATTACCTCTTCTTTGGTCAAGGGAAGGGCTGCAGCAATCTCTTCAGGCCTAAGAGTCTTTTCCCAACCAGTGAATGGAGTTTGTTCCAAAACAGGGATACCAAGCAAATCAGAGAATTCTTCCAGGGTAGGGACCAACTGGCAGTCTTGAAAGGTGAAGCAATGGTATAGCGGATCATAAAACTGGACCAGGACGCTCATCAATTGTTGGTCCCACTTTGAAGTGACTAAACCGAGAAGAGAACCATGCCTCTTGATGAAGGAAATAGTGTTTGGAATCCTATCAACCAATTCTGTAAGCAAAGCAGGTGGTTGAACAAAGTTGAGCCGGATAGTATTCCTTCGCATGGGCATCATGATGTCCTACAAAACAGAGCAAAGATGAAACCCTCTTGTCTTTGAAATGGGTTAGTCCTTATGCAGGATGCATGCAATGTTATAATGTTATGATGTTATGCTAAAGGCACACCACAAGTATTCACAAAAGGCAAACATGGTAAAGGCACACAAGTCACACAAAAGAGCCCTTAGAGTTTAGGCTAGCATGAAGTTTAGGTACTACCCTCTTTCAGTTTCAGTTGGTTAAGACCTGTCCTAAAAATAGTAACTGGGTTCTAGAGGATCTCAATATCACTGACTACCCTCGATCGGTCATAATTCCAGTTTGGCAACCTTTTCTTGCGGCTGAAACCATCACGAGAGTTTAGCCTCAATGAGTGTAGCATACTGCTACTGTTCTATGGCCAAGTTGGTTAATTTAAGGTTCTAAGGTCAGTTGGTGCTTAATGACTCCTCAGAAGACCCATATTCTCCTCGTTCCAACACAAGGGATATCGGTACAAACCAAGGTGTCACACCAACGTAGCTACTGCTTCACCCGTGTCGGTCTACGCCGGACAGGTCCCTCACAGTTTATTGCTACTTACCTAAAAAAGGGTACCCCAGATCCGGGTTAGGATCTATAAAACTCCGATACAAGCCCACAAAATTTAAAGCATACAGAGCAATACAATTGAAAACATGGTGATCTAATCCTAAGGTACACCTCACTTATAAGGGGTCCCCAGCAGACTCGCCAGTTCTGTGATCGGTGGAAATAGAACTGACTGTTTTTTAATGCTGGTTCGCATTTGCGTTTTGCAAAATGTCGCGGTAATCAAGAGTCGCCACCGTCTTTTATTTTCTCCAACAAGGAAAGGATAAAAGCACAGCAAAATTTCTTTTTGAGATGTTTCTCGGTTCGGGAGGTAGACTATAGAAAGGGAAGGTGTTAGCACCCTTTCTATCCGCGGTTATCTACGGGCTCTTAGGTACTTGCTCACTATGTTTTCAAAATGTTTTGTTTTTCTTGTGTTTGTGGGTTTTGAAAAAGTTTGTTTGAAAACTTCGATTTAACTCTTGTATTTGTCCTCGAGAGTGTATGAAGTGTTGTTTGAAAACTTTTGTCAGAAAAGTGTAAGTGCGAAAAGTTATTTTGTTTTGAAAGAGCAAGTATCTAAGAACCTCTACCTACTCAAAAGAAATTAAGTTGTGTAAATGTCCTTTAGACAGTACTATCCCACTATTGAGAAGTAGGTAGCACCGTCGTTGGAGTTTCGGGTCAATTCGATTATAGGGACATGTGGTCACCAAAGCAATAGTAGGACGCCTTAGCGGTAACCCTAATGTCTTAGATCGTTTTTTATCGAGGCAACTGTTCCGAGGCAACTTTTGATCTTTAGACAGGAGGGCGACCTCTAAAACACCCTATACTCAATGACCACGTCGAGGCAACCAAGTGAGGCGTACCCTAGGAGTGGCATGTGCGAGTGTGTTAGGTTTCAGTTATGTTATCTTTATACATGTTATGGTGAGCTACGGGTTGATTTTATTTTAAGAGAAGTCTTGTCATGCATAGCCTAGTTAGCATACACCTAGAAGTTAATAATTGCGAAAAATAAAGCTAAACTATTACAAGGCGTCGGGTATTTACATCGCCAAAAACAAACCCTTGAAAAGTAAACTGAGGAAAATAAATAAAGCGATAAAAAGGCCTAATTAAAGCTATTACATCCTCGTAACAATTACATAATAAGGATCAAAAATAATATGCGCGAAAAAAATTGAATCGGAGAAGTTCTTAGGGTTTTGACCCTTTTTTGAGAAAGAAAGAGTTTTTTTGCTATTTTGTACTTAATTAAATTAATCCTAAGACTAATTAATTAATAAAAAGAAATATTTTTGGTTTTTTAATGTCTCAAGGAAATAAATAAAAAAATTAAAATGATTAAAAGTTGTCAAGAACTCTAATTCTACATTAATTTTATTTATTGTGAAAATATTGAAATTAACCTAATTAAAACAACTAAATTAATTATATTAGTATTTATTTACAAAATAACTAATTAAATTTAATAAATAAAAATATTATATTTTCATGTTTTCTGAATTTATTATGAAAAAATTAATTTGGTTAATTAAAATAATAATTATAATAAATAATTAAAATAAAAGAAATAAAAATAGAAAAGAAAAGGAATAAACTTGAAAAGGGGGGTACTGGGCCAAATTCTGGAGGTGATTCTGGAATTCTCAAGGCCCAATTATGCTCAAGCCTGTTTGACTTTATTGATCATCCATGCGCTGGTTGACTAGGGATTATGGTAGTCATTCCATCCTGGCCATTAGATTAGAGTTTGAAGCCATCTGGCGCTTAGAAATTTGAGATACATGGTAGACCATCTCTTGAAACCTGCACGTGATCACACAAAGAAAAAGGAAATAAATGTTTTGGGGGACCTGGGATTCGAACCCAGGTCCCAAGGGATAATCCTTCAATGCTTTTGCCAACTGAGCTGTAATGCGCGTTTGTTAAGCGGATGGAGAGAGAGTATTATATACAAAAAATACACAATATGCTGTAAACACAAAAAAATGCGCGTGTTTTCAAATTGTCCAACCACGTATCAACACCTCATCATCTTCTTCGTTTGCCCTGTAAAAATAATATCAGATAGCGGGGGTTTTTAACCCCCACTATTCATCTGCACGAAAAATAGCGATTAGCACCATAGGGTATATAAATATTTCGCGAAGGGTGGATTGCATTCGTCTGGGTCTAACGATTTCAACCATGTGTCTTATGAGTCCTAATTTTGCCTGGTTCAGAAAGCCCCAATTCAAAGCTCAAGAACCCTAGAAAATTGATCATGGTATCTTATGATTCAGGGCATTATAATCCAATTAAATCATACCATTAGCTTCGTATGGTTCCTAGCAATGCAAAACAATCATGAAAATGTGTTAAATGCACATGAATTAAGCAATACGATCTTGGATAAAAACTGCAAACCATGAATCTGTATATGGTGATTCTTTAAGCTTTGATGCGTGAATTCAATTGCAAAACGTTCCTGACACTTCCTGCAATGTGTTTGAATCAATAGAATGCCTTGAATTGGCCTGGAATACAAGAATAGGTTTTCACTTTTTCTTGAAATTTCTTGAATTGGCTATGGTTTTTTCTACAGATTTTCCACGTCCATTAGGTTAGGGTTTGCTTGCATATATATAAGGCAACTGAATTAGGTCAAGAGCTGGGCAAAAATCCATGTGCAATGATGATTAAATCTTTGATTGAAAATCAAATATTTTTGATTTTTCATGATTGGAAAATGTTGCCAAATTTGGAGATTTTTGTATCTTTGACTTGTGCACGAATTTGCCAGCATTTTTAGGTCCTATTTGCTTCACAAAAAGATTTAAAAACCAAATCTTCTATTTTCTTGTAATTTAAATTGATTAAATGAATTAATATTAATTAAAAATCCAATTAATCAATAAAAATAAGAAAATAAATTCAATTAAGCTTGATGGGTCGTGCATAGGTCATGGGTGAAGTTTTAAGAAGAGATTTGAGGCCCATTAGAAAAAATAAGGTGTCTTGAGCAAAGTTGACTTTTGCAAATTCATAAAAATTTCCCAACCTCTCCAATGCACAACTTGCTCAATTTTGATCCTATGACCATGTTCTTGGACATTTTGGAAAGCTCTTGAAGTCCTCTAACCAATTCCTTTGGTCCCATGTCATTTGGATTTACCAATCTCAAGTTATGGCCTTTGACTCAAAGTGCACTTTTGTTGACTTTTGAAATTGACCTATAATGTAAAAATTGGTAACTTCTTGTGAGAGCATTTCTTGAACTTGGAGTGTGAATATGGATTGTAGGAAATTACATCCCCTTCAAAATGAGCATTGGATGGAATTTTTCTGACAAACCATGAGAAAGTTATGCCCTAGTCAAGATACAGTTGACTTTTCTACTGTCCAAAAATAGTAACTTTTTGCATCTTGATGATTTTTGAGCTATTCTTGTGGAATCATGATCAAGACTTGATAAAATGATGATTGTGAACTCAAAATGAGATGTTGACCAAAAATTCTGACTTTTGACTGCAAAATGACCATTTGGCCCTTGCAGTTGACTGTAGATCAAATGGAGCTTTTGACTGTGCAAATTGGCAATGTGAGTCTTGAAACTTGGCATGTAGGTGCTTGAGAATGTATATAGGCCTATGAGACTTGATTGAACCATTGAAAACCTCAAATTCCTTGAAAGAACCAAAACCCTAATTTCAGCTGTCTTAGGAGGTGATTTGATTGTCTACCTCTTGAGCCATCTTGAGCAATTTGAAGATCATTCTTGACAAATCTTGAGGAATATGGGAGAGAAAATTTTGGGATACAACAGATCCTTTCAACGGAAATTTCAACTTGAGCCATTCGTGATATGTTAACACGTTCTTCTTCTAGGTAGTCTTATGAAGAGTCAGAATCATCCCGGGTTGCCATTAGCCCTTTCTTCTCCCTCTTGAGAGATTTCTTCTTGGACTTGTCCTTTTGCATTTTAGGACATACATTCATGTAGTGTCCTGGCTCATTGCACTCATAACACGTGACTTCTTTTCCACTAGACTTCCTCTTATCAGAAGTATACTCGAAGCAACCTCTTGTCCTTCTAGTACTTCTGAACATGTCGCCTTGGTTCTTCTTCAAGAGACGATTAACTCGTCTGGATAATAGAGACAACTCATCTTCGTGTTCATCAGAACCTTCTTCTGAATCCTCAATCTCCTCAGCTTGAAGAGCTTTGGACTTCTCAGATTTTCTTACAGATTTGAGAGCAATAGATTTCTCTCTTTTCTAAGGTTCATCTTGATCTATCTTAATCTCATGACTTCTTACATAACGCACCAATTCTTTTAGAGAAGTGTTATTCAGATCCTTTGCAAGCTTGAGCGTAGTTACCATAGGCCTCCATTTGGATGCCAAGCTTATGATAATCTTTTTCACGTGATCTGTTGTTGAATATCCTTTGTTCAGAACTCTCTGTCCTATAATAAGGTTTGAAACCTTGAGAACATCATCTCAACTATTTCATCATCCTCCACATTGAAGGCTTTATACTCCCGAATCAAGGCCAAAGCCTTGGTTTCTTTGAATTGATCATTTCCTTCATGAGTCATTTTGAGAGAGTCAAATATAGACTTAGTTGAGTCTCTATTTGTGATCTTCTCATACTCAATGTAAGAAATAACATTTAGCAAGATAGTTCTTTCTTTATGATGATTCTTACAATTCTTCTTTTTTTGATCAGTCAAAGCTTTCCTCTCACACTACTTTCCATTTTCATCTGTAGGATGTTCATATCCATCGACTAACATATCCCAAAGATCAACATCATGACCTAGAAAGAAACTTTCTAGTCTATCTTTCTAGTACTCAAAATTTTCACCATAAAAAATGGAGGTTTAACATTGTAGTTATCTTTATCAGAAACTGGAGCAGGTGGTGGTGGAACAGGATCAACCATAGTGTTTGTAAAACTCGTCTGGATCTTTATCTGACAAGGTTAAGTGTTTGATAGATATCAATACCAGAACCAAAGCTCTGATGCCAATTGAAGGTGCGAGAAATACAAGAAAGGGGGTTTGAATTGGGATGCACCAAATGTAATCTTTTTTAAACTTAAAACACAAAAATACCAAGTGAATAAAAATAGATGAACACAATTATTTTTATCCTGGTTCACTGTTAAATAAGTTACTCCAGTCCACCCCGCAAGGTGATATGCCTTATACACAAGGACTTAATCCACTATAATCAACCAGATTACAAACAACCACAATAAGTCTAATGAACCCTATTGGAACCCCCTATAAGTCCTTTGATCCTTATTACAAACCACTATGACTGTATCCAGAGTCTTCTTGAGAATCTTGACTACACAGAGTCTCTCAAGGAATCTATCAACAACTGTTGATTACGAAGATGTGTATACAAAGATGCTTCCACACAAGCAGATTACACAATGTTTAAGAACAACAACACAAAAGTTTTGATAGAAAGATACGAGCAACAACTCCTCTCTTATTTACAAAACTATACAAAATAATATTTCTCTATAGAGTTTTTGTGTAGCGGTTTAGTATAGATTTGTTGAACTGATTCGTTGATTTCAAATTCTTCCAAGTACTTCTTTTATAGCTGAAAAGAAGAGATTCATTGAAGGGTGGAATAGGAAATAAAAATACAGTTGTATTGTTCCCAACGGTCACAATGTACTTTTATAATTTTATACTCACCATCGCATGAAATTCCTTTAGTCTTGATTTCGTCTTCTATGTCTTCAGAGGCTTATGATATAATTGTTGATGAAGCATGTTGTAGAAGGCCCATAACTAGTATCTTCCAGAACCTAAGTCATTGAACCTTTTAGGGCTTGTTTAGAGAACTCCTACCTTCTTAATTCTCCAGCACTTGGTCATCAGAAGAATGTCTTCATATCTTCAGAAATTTGTTCAGCAGAACCTTTGTCTTCAGCATCTTCAGAACTTGGAACAAGAGAAGTTAAGCTTTATAAGGCCTCTAAAGCTTCCTTGAATAAGTCACGATCAGAATCTATTTTACTAATGTTCTTTAGAACCGTTGCATAATATGCATTCCTTAATTTTGATTTAACTTGTAACACACCAAAGGTATTCTTCCATAATGTTGAGTTCAAAACCTGATGACGTCACACACCTTCTTACCATAGTCAGAACCTACATGACAAAAGCCACGCACTAGACAGAAACCTATTAGAGTACACAATTATTCTTAAAGATAACATGTAAAGTTATCATCAAAACATAAGGCCATATGTATAAAAAAGTTTTTTGTCACAGTTTATACCCCCAGACAATTCGAACTTCTGCACATTGATTTGTTTGGTCTATTAAAGACTGCATCAATCAATGGAAAGAAGTATGGATTAGTCATTGTCGACGACTATAACAGATAGACTTTGGTAAAATTTCTTAGACACAAGGATACATCAAACTCTTCACCTCTTTCTATAATCAAGTACAAAATGAGACGAGTCTCATAATTGTTAAGGTTATAAGTGATCATAGAGGAGAATTTAAGAACAAACACTTTGAAAAACTGTTTGATGAGAATGGCATTTCCCATTATTTCTCATGTCCTAGAACTCCACAACAAAATAGAGTCATAGAAAGTAAGAATAGGACTTTGCAAGAAATGGCTAGAACTATGATAAATGAAACCAACATGGCAAAACACTTCTGGGCAGAGGTTGTAAATACAACTTGTTACATTCAAAACAAAGCTTCTATAAGACATATTCTGGGTAAGACTCCCTATGAATTATGGAAGAACAAGAAGCCCAATATTTCTTATTTTCATCCTTTGGGATGCTCTTGTTTTATGACTTATGTAAGACTGAGAAGGAAAGAGTTCTCTGAACAAGCCCTGAAAGGTTCTAATGACTTAGGTTCTGGTAGATTCTAGTTCTGATCCTTCTACAACATGCTTCATCAACAAACATATCAGAAGCTTCTGAAGACATAGAAGACGAAGATCAAGACTAAGGGATTTTGTAGTTGTTTAGGTATTGGCATGCATTTTTGGTAAAACCAGGTGTATGAATGTCATGACTGATGTCATAACATTCTAGTTTATTAGGTACAGATTTATTAGGTACCTTTGCAGAAAAATATTGTCATACAGGTACTGATGTTTATGAGTGTGTATCTGAGCATTTTGCAAAATGATCACATTTACCAAAATCAGTAAACAGGAATTCAGATGTCATAACAAATGTTAAGACATCCTGTTCTGAACTAACAGGTATGCAGTTTGGTTAATTCTGAGTTTTTTCAGGAAAATGACTCAGTCTTTCCAGAACAGAATCCAGCGTTTTCTTTGGGTTAACCTAGCTCAACCCCAACCTGGTTGATCTAGTCCTGTGACCTAGTCTTAAGGTCAAACGGATTTAACCCTAGCTTTTTGTGGAAACCCTAACTGAAGATGCAGCTGCTATATATTCAACAGAGCTGCTGTCTTAGAATGCATCCCTTTTTGACAGAAGATCATTTAGAAGCTGTATAGTTTTAACTATTGTAATCCAAGAAATTATCATTGTGATAAGTGACTTGGAATAGGTTTTAATTGTAAGGGTTGTGTATCACTCAAAGCTTTGAAGCAAGAGTGTTTGTATGTCTCTTGACTAAAGCTGTGAAGCAAAGTCAAGTCAGGTCTGTGTATCACTCAAAGCTGTGAAGCAAGAGTGTTTGTGTTGCTTGATTAAAAAGCTGTGAAGCATAATCAAGTGTATGTTTTGAAGAGTGTCTTCATCAATTCATTAGTCAAATTGTTTTATGTATCACTGCTGTGAATGAGGGGGAGTGAGTAGGAACTCAGGTTTAAGTTGTACTTAGATTGAAGTTGCATTGGGTAGGTCTTAAGTGAAGGAGATAAACTGGTTGGTTTATTCCTGAATTAATATCTCTTATAGTGGATTTCCTCCCTGGCTTGGTAGCCCCCAGAGTAGGTGTTGTTGCACACTGAACTGGGTAAACAATTGACTGTGTTCTTTACTATTTTTGTATTTACTGTCCTATAGAAAGTCAGATATGGTGTCATAACATTGAACGTGACATTGAGTATCTGCAGCCAGAATTTCAATTGGTATCAGAGCAGGCACCATGCGTGTATTACTGGGTGAGATCTAGGGATATCACTTTCTGGCACTATGGACAAAGAAGGAGTTTTTGGAAATAGACCACCCATTATGGATGGAACAAATTATGACTACTGGAAACCTCGTATGATTGCCTTCTTAAAATCTCTGGACAAAAAGGCTTGGAGAGCTGCTGACAAAGGATGGATCCATCCCACCATAACTGAGAAAGATGGGACAATCAGTTTGAAGCCTGAGGAAGATTGGAGTAAAGAAGAAGATGAGTTAGCCCTGGGAAATTCCAAAGCTTTAAATGCCTTGTCCAATGGAATTGATAAAAACATTTTCAGACTAGTACATCAATATGAATTGGCCAAGGAAGTTTGAGACACTCTCAAAACTACTCATGAGGGCACTTCCAAAGTGAAAATGTCAAGGCTTCAGATGTTGACTACCAAGTTTGAGAATCTAAAAATGATGGAAGATGAAACCATTCATGAGTTTCACATGAACATCTTGGAGATTGCCAACACCCCAGGAGCACTGGGAGAAAAGATGTCAGAAGAAAAATTGGTGAGAAAGATTCTCAGATCCTTGCCAAAAAGATTTGCAATGAAGGTAACTGCCATGGAAGAAGCCCGGGACATCAGCAAGTTGAAAGTGGATGAACTTATTGGGTCTCTTCAGACTTTTGAGATGGGGACCACTGAAAATGGTGACAAGAAGAACAAGAGCATAGCACTTGTATCCAACACTGATGTTGAAAACAAGGAGGATGAAGAAGAAAATATTTCAGAAGCTATAGCCATGCTTGGAAGACAGTTCAACAAACTCATCAAAAGAATAGATCCAAAGTCAAGGTCTAATGTTCATAACATTCCCTCTGACATTGACAGTTCCAGCAGAAGACCAAGGTCAGAAGAGAAGGGAAATCAAGGCAGAGGTATTCAATGTCATGGCTGTGAAGGATATGGGCATATTCGAGCTGAATGTCCTACCTTTCTTAAGAAACAAAAGAAAGGAATGACTGTTACTTGGTCTGATTGTGATTCAGAAAGTAATTCTGAAGAAGAATCTGCCAAACTAGTTACTGCTCTAACTGGTGTTTGTACCTCTGAAAGTGACACCAGTGATGAAGAAGTGACATTTGAAGAACTGGCTGATACCTACAAGAAATTGTGTATCAGAAGTGCTGAAGTCTGTGTGCAGAATGAGAAACAATCAAAACTCATCATAAAGCTGGAGGCTGAAAAAAGGGCAGATCTTGAAACTATAAGTCATCTAGAAGGGGAAGTTCAATTGCTGAACTCACAACTGATCCAAATGACCAAATCTGTCAAGATGCTGACTAATGGAACAGACAAATTGGAAGAGATTCTTCAAGTTGGACAAAATGTGGGAAACAAATCTGGACTAGGATTTGTGGAAGCCAAGAAATCTAGTACAGACAAGAAGATCAGGCCTGTTAAACAAATGTCAAAGCAGATGTCTCAACACAACTCTCAACATCAGAAACAGAGACATATGAACAAAAGGTACCAAAGATGGAGATGTCATCATTGTGGGAGATATGGCCACATAAAGCCTTTCTGCTTCAGATTGCATGGATACCCTAATCAGAACTCAGGTGTCAAACCTAAGTCTAAAAAGGTACCACATGCTCCTAAATGGAAGAAAAAGGCTACTGCCCTGATAGCCCACACTTCCCTGAGGGTCTCTGCAAAGGAAGACTGGTACTTTGACAGTGGGTGTTCCAGACACATGACTGGAATCAAGAACCTCCTCAATAATGTTAAACCTCACACCACCAGTTTTGTGACCTTTGGAGATGGTGCTAAAGGTGAGATCAAAGGAGTTGGTAATTTGGACTGCCCTGGAGTTCCAAGTCTGAATGAAGTACTGCTGGTAAAAGGGCTGACTGCTAATCTCATTAGTATCAGTCAATTGTGTGATCTAGGATTCAAGGTCAGTTTCTCAAAATCTGAATGTCTTGTAATTAATGAAAAACAAGAAATTGTCATGAAAGGAGTCAGATCTAAAGACAACTGTTACTTGTGGGAGCCCGAGAACACTAATCTCTCCTCTGTGTGTTCCATTGCAAAAGAAGAAAAAGAGGTGAAACTGTGGCACCAAAAACTTGGCCATCTTCATCTAAGAGGTATGAAAAGGATTATCTCCATGGAGGCAGTCAGAGGGATTCCAAGACTGCAAATTGATGAAGGAAGAGTTTGTGGTGAATGTCAGGTTGGTAAGCAGACTAGGATGTCACATCCAAAGTCAAGACATCTGACCACCTCTAAGGTTCTAGAACTTCTTCATATGGATCTGATGGGACCAATGCAAGTGGAGAGTCTTGGTGGAAAAAGATATGCCTATGTGGTTGTGGATGATTTTTCCAGATTCACCTGGATTAACTTCATTAGGGAAAAATCTGATGTATTTGAAGTTTTTAAAGAATTGTGCAAAAGAATTCAAAGAGAAAAGGAAGGGTGTATTGTCAGAATCAGAAGTGATCATGGCAAGGAATTTGAAAACAGCAAGTTTGATGATTTCTGTTCCTCAGAAGGAATTAGTCATGAATTTTCTTCTCCTATAACTCCTCAGCAAAATGGAGTTGTGGAAAGAAAAAACAGGACCATACATGAATCTGCCAGAGCAATGATACATGCCAAAAGACTTCCTATGTATTTTTGGGCTGAAGCTATGAATACAGCCTGCTATGTCCATAACAGGGTCACCTTGAGAAAGGGAACCTCATCCACCATATATGAACTCTGGAAAGGAAGAAAACCAACTGTGAAGTACTTCCATGTGTTTGGCAGCAAATGCTATATTCTGGCAGATCGTGAACAAAGAAGAAAACTGGACCCTAAAAGTGATGAAGGCATATTTCTAGGATACTCCTCAAACAGCAGAGCTTATAGAGTATTCAATTCCAGGACCAAAGCCATGATGGAATCAATAAATGTTATAATTGATGATTATCATGAAGAAATAGATGTCCCTTGTAATGTTGAGACATTCTTTGAGACTTCAACCCAACAGAATGATCTACCCAACACCTCCACAACAGAATCTGAATCAAAGGAAGCTAGCAAAATCCCTTCCATAAGAATTCAGAAGGATCATCCAAAAGAGCTCATCATAGGAGATCTCAACAGTGGAGTCATTACAAGATCTAGAGAAATCATCTCAAACTCTTGTTTTGTGTCCAAAATGGAACCAAGAAATGTCAAAGAAGCTTTAACTGATGAATACTGGATTGGAGCAATGCAAGATGAACTGAACCAATTCAAGCAACATGAAGTTTGGGAACTGGTTTCTAGACCTGAATGAACTAACATCATTGGCACAAAATGGATTTTCAAGAACAAATCAGATGCTGAAGGAGTTGTCACCAGGAATAAGGCAAGACTTGTTGCTCAAGGATTCACTCAGGTTGAAGGGGTTGATTTTGATGAAACCTTTGCACCTGTAGCCAGGCTGGAATCAATTAGACTCCTATTGTCAATTGCTTGTCTTCTGAAGTTCAAGTTATTTCAGATGGATGTGAAAAGTGCCTTTTTAAATGGGTACTTAAATGAGGAAGCTTATGTGGAACAGCCTAAAGGCTTTGTGGATCCAAATCACCCTGATCATGTCTACAAATTGAGAAAAGCTCTATATGGCCTGAAACAAGCTCCTAGAGCATGGTATGACAGGTTAACAAAGTTTCTCTCAGACAAAGGATACAGAAAAGGAGGCTTGGACAAAACACTCTTTGTCAAAACTGAAGGAGGGAAGTTGATGGTTGCCCAAATATATGTTGATGACATAGTGTTTGGAGGAATGTCAGAACCTATGGTTAAACATTTTGCTGACCAGATGCAGGCTGAATTCGAAATGAGTCTCATGGGAGAACTAACTTATTTTCTTGGACTGCAAGTCTCACAGATGGAGGACTCAATCTTCTTATCTCAAAGCAAGTATGCTAAGAACATTGTAAAGAAGTTTGGTATGGAGAATGCCAGTCATAAAAGGACTCCTGCTCCTACTCATTTAAAGCTTTCCAAAGATTCAAGTGGGGTTAAGGTGGATCAAAGTCTGTACAGAAGCATGATAGGAAGCTTGTTGTACTTAACAGCCAGCAGACCTGATATTGCTTTTGCAGTTGGAGTTTGTGCAAGATATCAAGCTGATCCCAAAGTCAGTCATATCAATCAAGTGAAGAGAATTTTGAAGTATGTGAGTGGAACTTACAACTATGGGTTGCTATATTCTCATGGCTGTGAACCAACTCTGACTGGTTACTGTGATGCTGATTGGGCTGGTAGTGCTGATGATAGAAAAAGCACCTCTGGAGGATGTTTCTTCTTAGGAAATAATCTGGTTTCCTGGTTCAGCAAGAAACAGAATTGTGTGTCTCTCTCTACTGTTGAAGCTGAATACATTGCAGCTGGTAGTAGCTGCTCTCAAATGATCTGGATGAAACAGATGCTTGCTGAGTATAATGTCACACAAGATGTTATGACATTGTACTGTGACAATCTGAGTACAATCAACATTTCCAAGAATCCCATTCAGCATAGTAGGACCAAACATATTGACATAAGACATCACTTTATCAGAGACCTTGTAGAAGAGAAGACAATCAAATTGGAACATGTTGCCACTGAGCTACAGCTGGCTGACATTTTTACCAAGGCTCTTGATGCAAATCAATTTGAAAACTTGAGGGGTAAGTTGGGTATTTGCCAACATGAGGAATTGTAGCAATTAATTTTGCTTAAAACAAGGGTTAAAGGAGTTATGCTTGTTCTGATTGGGTTAAAATTATATTTTTCCCATTTCCTTCAATTCTTTTAAGAAGTTGAATAGACACTCCTTTTCTTCCTTCTCCTCTCGTCTCCTCATCAAAGCCCAGTCTCTCAATCTGAATTTTCTCTTCAGTTGCTGTTGGTCCTCTAAGACTGTCAAAATGTCTCAAACACCATCATCATCCAATACGACTATTTCAACCTCTTCCTCTGATCAAGATTCTAGGACAATCTCCTCTTGTCTGGACTCTGAAGTCCTGGAGATCTCTTCTCTTAGAAAAGTGGAAACTAACCCCACCAAGGTCAAAGAGCTGAGAACAAGACATGCAGGAAGGTTCCAAGCTTCTGCCTCTGGTAATTCATCTCATCCTTCTTCTTTAGTTCCCCCTGAAATTGCAAATAGGGAAGGGTCAGCCTATGTTCGTCAAGCAATAGCTAAAATTGTTTCAAGAATTCTGAACGAGAACCACTTAGTTCCTGGCATTTCTGTTCCTTTAAATCAAGAAAGTTCAAATGCTGAAACAAATCCAGATGTCTCTAAGGATGTTGAGACATCAGACAAAGAGAAGAATGCTGACATTGCTCACAAGAAAAGGAAGAAGCCCGAATCCTCTGAGTCTGATGACAGTGCTTAAAGGTTGGTGGAGTTGCTGTTTGGTGGTGTTGCTGGTCCCTGGTGGAGTTTGCAAAGTGTGTTCAGTTCTTTGTCTTGTTGTGTTACTTTTTCTGGATGACTGTATAATCTTTAAGAACATGTATCTTTGGCCCATTTGTGGCTAAAAAGGGGGAGATGTATTTTGGTACTTTATTAGACATTCTATTTTTCTGCAGTCATATTTTTTTCTGCTGCTATCTATCTCTGATTGCTTAGGGGCTTTAGCCAAAAATCTGCCAAAGGGAGAGTTTGTAGTTGTTTAGGTATTGGCATGCATTTTTGGTAAAACCAGGTGTATGAATGTCATGACTGATGTCATAACATTCTAGTTTATTAGGTACAGATTTATTAGGTACCTTTGCAGAAAAATATTGTCATACAGGTACTGATGTTTATGAGTGTGTATCTGAGCATTTTGCAAAATGATCACATTTACCAAAATCAGTAAACAGGAATTCAGATGTCATAACAAATGTTAAGACATCCTGTTCTGAACTAACAGGTATGCAGTTTGGTTAATTCTGAGTTTTTTCAGGAAAATGACTCAGTCTTTCCAGAACAGAATCCAGCGTTTTCTTTGGGTTAACCTAGCTCAACCCCAACCTGGTTGATCTAGTCTTGTGACCTAGTCTTAAGGTCAAACGGATTTAACCCTAGCTTTTTATGGAAACCCTAACTGAAGATGCAGCTGCTATATATTCAACAGAGCTGCTGTCTTGGAATGCATCCCTTTTTGACAGAAGATCATTTAGAAGCTGTATAGTTTTAACTATTGTAATCCAAGCAATTATCATTGTGATAAGTGACTTGGAATAGGTTTTAATTGTAAGGGTTGTGTATCACTCAAAGCTTTGAAGCAAGAGTGTTTGTATGTCTCTTGACTAAAGCTGTGAAGCAAAGTCAAGTCAGGTCTGTGTATCACTCAAAGCTGTGAAGCAAGAGTGTTTGTGTTGCTTGATTAAAAAGCTATGAAGCATAATCAAGTGTATGTTTTGAAGAGTGTCTTCATCAATTCATTAGTCAAATTGTTTTATGTATCACTGCTGTGATTGAGGGGGAGTGAGTAGGAATTCAGGTTTAAGTTGTACTTAGATTGAAGTTGCATTGGGTAGGTCTTAAGTGAAGGAGATAAACTGGTTGGTTTATTCCTGAATTAATATCTCTTATAGTGGATTTCCTCCCTGGCTTGGTAGCCCCCAGAGTAGGTGTTGTTGCACACTGAACTGGGTAAACAATTGACTGTGTTCTTTACTGTTTTTGTATTTACTGTCCTATAGAAAGTCAGATACGGTGTCATAACATTGAACGTGACATTGAGTATCTGCAGCCAGAATTTCAGATTTCATGTTATGGTGAGTATAAAAGTACAAAAGTACACTATGGCCTCTACTCTCTAGAGTGGCGCAAGGACAAATCTTTTTGTACTATTTTCTACAAGTCTCACCATGATCGTTGAGAACAATACATTTGTATTTGTATTTCCTATTCTACCCTCCAACAAATCTCTTCTTTTCATCTATAAAAGAAGTACTTGGAAGAATTTGAAATCAACGAATCAGTTCAACAAAACTACACTAAACATCTGCATAAAAACTCTATAGAGAAATCTTCTTTTGTATAGTTTTATAAATAAGCAAGGAGTTGTTGCTTGTATCTTGCTATCAATACTTTTGTGTTACTATACTTAAGCATTGTGTAATTTTTTTATGTAGAAGCATATTTGTCTACACATCTTTGTAATAAATTATTGTTGATAGGTTCCTTGAGAGACTATGTGTAGTCTAGATTCTCAAGAAGACTTTGGTTGCGGTCCCAGTGGTTTGCAATAAGGAACAGTGGACTTATTGGGGGTTCTAATAGGGTTGATCGAACTTATTATGGTTGTCTGTAATCTGGTTGATTATAATGGATTATGTCCTTGTGTATAAGGAAAATCACCTTGCGGGGTGGACTGGAGTAACTTAGTTAACAGTGAACCAGAATAAAAATAATTATGTTCATTTATTTTTATTCACTTGTTATCTTTGTGTTTTGTGTTGCAAAAAGATTATATTTGGTGCTACCCAATTCAAACCCCTCATTTCTTGTGTTTCCGGCACCTTCAATTGGTATCAGAGCTCTGTTTTTGGTATTGATTTCTATCAAAAGCTTAATAGTGTCAGATAAATATCCATATGAGTTTTTAGAAACACTATGGTTGATCCTATTCCACCACCACCTGCTCCAATTTCTGATAAAGATAACATCAATTCTAAACCTCCCATTCTTTATAGTGAAAAGTTTGAGTACTGGAAAGATAAACTAGAAAGTTTATTTCTAGGTCATGATTTTGATCTCTGGGATATGTTAGTCGATGACTATGAACACCCTACAAATGAGAATGGAAAGAAACTTGAGAGGAAAGCTATGACTCATCAACAAAAGAAGAATTATAAGAATCATCATAAATCAAGAACTATCTTGTTGAATGCTATTTCTTACACTGAGTATGAGAAAATCACAAATAAAAACTCAACTAAGTCTATATTTGACTCTCTTAAAGTGACTCGTGAAGGAAATTATCAAGTCAAGGAAACCAAGGACTTGGCCTTGATTTAGAAGTATGAAGCCTTCAAGAAGAAGGATGGTGAAACAGTTGAGATGATGTTATCAAGATATCAAACCTTAGTTGTAGGACTGAGATTTCTAAACAAAGGATATTCAACAGGATATGACGTGAAGAAGATTATCAGAATCTTGCCATCCAAATGGAGGCCTATGGTAATTGCGCTCAAGATTGCAATGGATCTGAACAACACTTCTCTATGAGAACTGATGAGTTCTCTAAGAAGTCGTGAGATTAAGTTAGATCATGATGAACCTCAGAAAAGAGGGAAATCTATTATGCTCAAATATTTCAGAAGATCTGAGAAGTCCAAAGTTCTTCAAACTTAAGAGATTGAGGATTTAGAAGAAGATTATGATAAAGATGAAGATGAGTTTTCTCTATTATACAGAAGGGTTAATCGTCTCTGGAAGAGAAATGAATGCAACAGGTTCAAAAGTACTAGAAGGACAAGAGTTCACTTTGAGTCTACTTCTGACCAGAGGAAGTCTAGTGGCAAAGAAGTCACTTGTTATGAGTGCAATAAGCCAGGACACTACAAGAATGAGTGTCCTGAACTTCAAAAGAACAAGTCTAGGAAAAGAGATCTCAAAAGCAAAATGAAGGGTCTACTATCAACCTAGGATATCTCTGAAGACTAATAAGAAGAAGAACATGTTAACGTAACATTAATGAATCATATCATAACTTCTAAAGTAGAGTGTTCTCCAAAAGATGAAGCAAGCTCGGAATTAGATGTAGAAGAAAAGTCTTTAGCAGCACTAGTGAAACATCAATCATGGTATCTGGACTCTAGCTGTTCGCGCCACATGACGGGAAGAAGGCATGTATTTAATAACCTTGAACTCAAACTTGGAGGGGTCGTGGGCTTTAGAGGCGATCAGAAGGGAAAGATCATCGGCTTCAGAACAGTTGGTAATGGTTCTCTTCTCTCTATAACTAATGTCTTACTTGTTGATGTCTTAATGTACAATTTGTTATCTATAAGTAAATTAAGTAATAATGGTTATAATATTATTTTTAATCAAAATTATTGTAAAGTTGTTTGTTAGTCAGAAGGATGGTTCCATTCTATTCAATGGTAGAAGGAAAAACAATATCTATAAAATTAGACTTTCTGATCTTAAGAGAACAAAATGTAATATGTCTTATGTTGGTTAATGAAGAGCAATGGAGTTGGCGTAGACGATTGGGCCATGTCAACATGAGAAGAATATTTTAGCTAAAAAAACTCAATTTAGTCAGAGGCCTTCTCAATCTGAAGTTCTCTTCAGAAGCTCTTTGTGAAGCATGTCAGAAGGGCAAATTTTCAAAAACTTCTTTTAAAGCAAAAATGTTGTTTCTACCTCAAGACCATTGGAACTTCTGCACATTGATTTGTTTAGTCCAGTAAAGATTGCATCAATCAATGGAAAGAAGTATGGATTAGTCATTGTTGACGACTATAACAGATGGACTTGGGTAAAATTTCTTAGATACAAGGATGAGTCACATTATGTATTCACCTCATAATGTAATCAAGTACAAAATGAGACGAGTCTCAAAATTGTTAAGGTTAGAAGTGATCATGGAGGAGAATTTGAGAACAAACACTTTGAAAAACTGTTTGATGAGAATGGAATTTCCCATGATTTCTCATGCCCTGTAACTCCACAATAAAATGGAGTCGTAGAAAGAATGAATAGGACTTTACAAGAAATTTCTAGAACCATGATAAATGAAACGAACATGGAAAAACACTTCTGAACAGAGGCTGTAAACACAACATATTACATTCAAAACAAAGTTTCTATAAGACATATTATGGGTAAGACTCCCTATGAATTATGGAAGAACAAGAAGCCCAATATTTCTTATTTTCATCCTTTTGGATGCTCTTATTTTATACACCTTCAAGAGTTCCGTAAATTCTCAGAAGCAACTAGACTTAAAGCCAACCTTGCAAAGTGCAAGGTATATTTTGGAGGAGTATCTAGAGTATACCAAAGTGATATCCTAGAAGTGACCAGATTTTTTGTTAGGAGCCTACCTTTTAAATATCTAGGGGTGCTTTTAGATAGCAGGAAGTTGACTGTGCAACAATGTTGACTTCTAATTGACAAAATTATGGAAAAAATCAAACATTGGACGACTAAATTATTGAGCTATGCAGGGAGATACCAAATTATCTATAATGTATTGTTTGTCGTTTCTACATACTAAATGTAGGTATTTTCTTTATCCGAGAAAGTACTAAAGCAGATTGAAAACACATGGAGATAATTTCTCCGGCATGACAAAGAAGAGAAAACCAAGAAATCTCCAGTGGCGTAGGATAAAATATGTAATGCAAGGGTGGCAAGGGGGCTAAATATAACCTCTATAGTGGAATGGAACCAAGCAAAAATGATGGAACTCATGAGGAATCTACAAAGCAAAGTAGATAAATTGTGGGTGAAATGGATAACCACATATTATATCAAGGATCAAGATGTAATGAACTACCAAATCAAGCAACACTGCTCATGGATTTTGAAGAACATTTTGAATACTAGAGGAAACGTAGTACAAACAGCTATTGGGATGAAACCATTCAAAACCGAAAATACAAAATATATGTTATGTACGGGGAGCTCAGAGGAGCAAAAGAACGTGTAACATGGAAAAAGATACTCATAACCAACTATGCTAAGCCATAGGAAATGTTATTCTATGGATCACACTCATGGGGGAGACTTATTATAAAAGATAGATTAGCAAAGTTTGGGATACCAACTGATGGATATTTTATTTTCTATGATCAAGCAGAGTCATTAGAGTATTTGTTCTTTAATTGCAGCAATAAAAATCAGATATAGATAGAGATACTGACCTAACTAGGATACGATAGAAGACCCACAAATTGAAGCAATGAAAAACAAGGACTCCTTCAAAAATCAAAGAAAAAATTATAGAAAAGATAACTACTGAAAATAATCATTGCAGAAACTATATATGAAGTTTAGAAAACAAGAAACGTAACTATATTCTCCTATCTTGATATTGACCATACTATAACTTATACCATTAAGTATAATATTGTTTACCGTGGTTTTTGGTAAACAACCGCTGATCCTCCAAAAAGGAAAGTCCTTTTGGTTACTCGCGGGGATCGATCAGATTGATCCCAGAACATATGCTAATTTTTATGTTGGTTTGATGTAAAAGTTGGTATCTAGGAAGAACGCACGTTCGACCAAGGATATGGTGTTTATGGTTTTGGAAAGTAAGAAAGTAACTAGAAGTGCAAGTAAAGATGTAGAAATGTAAACTTTGCAAAAGAAGTTCAAAGCAATGTAAAAAGACTTTATTAATAAAAAATGGTGTTTCCAACGTACATTCTCAGTTATTCTTTCACACACAGCGGATACTTGAATAATATTGAGTAACTAGCACAATAGGTTGAACACACGGAAACTCTACACAAACTTCCTAGTTTTATACTAAAATTATGTAACTGTCGAGGGTGGTTTTGTTTCTAGGATGAAGACAAGTGTCTTCTGCATGTCCCTCGACCTCTATCTTCCTGCCACGTCTCTTTCTTTTAACTGTTGACGAACTGCATTTCCCTCCAAACTTCAAATTCAAATATCCTTCGCCTTTGGTGCTGAAACGAAGGTTTGATCTTCTAGTCGAAGGCCACAGGACCTTTCCCGTCGAAGGCCTGATGGTGATGTTTGGTCGAAGACCAATTTTTAACTCAAATATTTTCTCTAAGTTTTTTCCATCCGTTGAAGCATTTTCCAGCTTGGCTTTATCTGCTCTATTTTGGTCCATGGGGCCAATATATAGTAGGTTTCGAATTCAAGAGCCAACAAATTGCCCCCCAAGAATGCCTGTTTCGACGTCGAGAGAAAAAATCATTGTTTGACATTCCTATTCGACACCTCCCCTTTTTGTCCAAAAAGGTTTTAACGTGCACTTTTCGTCTTCCAACAGATGCCACACTCAGAACCATCATTACTCTTTTCCCAAGACGTCTTTTCAATCAGCCACCATGCTGCCATTATGATCATTACTCCTAGAACCTAGGCAAGCATGTCAAACATTTCCCATCATCTGCACGATTACTGCTTTGCAGCTTGCCACGTGCCCCACTACGTCTATAGCATTAAATGGCTTTGACGAGACACAATTCCCTCTGAACACTATAAATAGCCTTGAGCCTTCTGTTTTGGAACTTTCACAACACTTAGCATTTTTTTATCTCCTTTGAAGAAAAGAAAAACACCTTACACCGTCATCTTCGTTCCTTACTATCTCATAACAACGACTTTCCTTTCTAATGCTCCCAACAACCCCAAACCTAAGAATGTGAATGGCGTACAGCGTCAACCAAAAATATTCCCCACAAAATCTTCTCTTGCTTCGACTGAGGGGCCAAGGTTCTTCTCTGAACCCATGACTAGAGAATGGCGTGAAGCGTATGATTCCCAGCTCCTCATCCCTGTTAGATATCATGAGAATATATACGCCATGTCTGGACCTCTATCTGCATGCGTCGAGGATCCCATGAAAAACCGTGCTTTCTTCCCCACTCACCCAGACTCAAACCCATAGGTTGTGCAAAGAAGCCCGGGAACGATCCTGAGGATGCGACTCCAGCTAACCAGCAACACGCTCAGACAAAGGAGGACATTAACCTTCAGTTCATGAACAAAGGGAACATGATCTTTCGATCGTGCCCTAGTCTCTCTTTAGAGTATTCAGACTGGCTGAATAAGATGGAGAAGGCGCAAACTCCAGTTTGGAAGGAAATGGGGATTTATGATTTGGTGATGCTGTCAAAGACAGGGTTGTCTTATTGCCCTCTTATGTTAGTGTCTTCGTTATATTTCTGGGATAACACTCATTTCACATTTCACCTTCCTTGTGGAATGGTGACTCCAACTCTCTTTGACATAGCAGCAATCACTGGCCTTCGACCAACTGGTGACTACTTTGACCTAGAGGACTTATCTGAAGGTGCCATTGGGTTTTCAGCTACAAAACCCACATACACCACATTCATCAACCATTTTCATGATAAATCCTGCAGTACCGTGTCAGAGGTCGAACACATAGCTTTCTTGGCTATGTGGCTGTCTCAATTCGTCTTCTGTACCAAGTCACTTCAAGTGACTAAGAAGATGCTCACGCTCGCAACGCAGCTTCATCACGGCTACCCTCTCTGCTTGGCTGAATTGATTCTGGCCAATCTGTATGAGTCAATTAGCAATGGTGTAACTAAACTCAAAGTCATAAGAGACAGGGAAAGCTTGCTCCTTTCTGGCCCCTTTTGGCTTCTTCAACTTTGGCTCAACGCCACCTTCGAATCTTTTCTTCCCCAAAAGAATACGATAAACGAAGAAGCCCCAGAAATTTTGAACAGGAGGGTCGAAGGCACCAGGCTAGCTTTGCTGAATCCAACTAACGAGGGTCAGCAATTTCAAAAGGCCTTCACCAGCTTTGTGATGATGTTTGCAGAGTGCAAAAATTTTGTTTCGACCATGGCTCCCTTCGCCAGTTGAAAAGTTGGCCCAAAATGGTTTACCAGACCATTTCCTTCAGCTGATGAGGAAGACTTAGAGGACGAATATGTGGCCATTTGGGAGTCGTTTCTTCGACCAAGAATCATGCCACTGAGATTCAAGAGTTCAAAGAATCAATTAAGTTTGATTGCTTACCAACCGAATCTTGTCTCTCGACAATTCGGTATTGTCCAGTCACTCCCATCTCCCATCTATTCTCGAGAGAAACTGTTGTTATTTTATAATGCAAATTACTCAGAGGATGCTGTTACCAAGCACATTGGTAGGTACGTTGGTCGGACCGTACTAACTCTGTTCGACTTCACTCTCAATTTCATGCGTTCGCCCAATTTTGAGGGGTGGTGGAGGCAGTATTATAATGAGGAATTCTTCGACGAGAAGGATTTCGCCCATCACCTTCGCGAGGCGTTCAAAATGGTCCTTGACAAGATCAAGAAAGGTAATATTTTATTTCTTTTTGTTTCCTTGTCTTAGATTCAATTATTCGATGTCACCTTATATTTGTTTCTTGTATAGCTGTCAAGAGGACCAGCACAAAAAGGGTTGCTGAAAGCACCAAAGGGGGAGACCCTTCTGTTAATCCTTCACCAAAGGTATTCACTTTCTGCTATACCTTTCTTCTTTTCTATTTTCTGATATAGATGCTGATGTCTTCGACTCTTATCTTTCTGGATGTTTAGAAAACCACTCCCAAGAAACGGAAGGTTTAGGAAATCGAAATCCCTAGTGATGAAGAAGAGGAGTATACTCCTGTTCCTCTGAAGAGACAAAAATTAAAGAAAGTATCTCCCGCACCTGAGCCTCGTCCCAAAACAAAAATTAAGATTACAGCTACCAGATCAAGGCCTCCTCCTGTAGTCATCAAAGAACCCACTGAGCAAGAGGTATCCGCTAGGCTAAATAACCCTAGTGAGAGTGACAATTCCAGCCCCGGTGTCGAAGTTCCTCTTCAGGTATTTACTTCGACAGACATCTGCTTACTTCCTGAACTAACCCCTTTTTTCATAAGAATTTTAAGAATAAAATTTCTTAATCTTCAGGATACTGCCGGCACTTTTAAATAAGCTCCCACTCCTTTCGAAGGATCTGCCACTCTGCTAAATAGTGAGGGAGATCCCACTTATAGGCCTTCTTCAGCAAAAGGCTCCTTTGTTAGCTCCACTGATGAAGTGAACCAAACTTTTGAGCCTCAATATGATACCATAGAGGAAGCAAATGAAGAAGGCCCTATAGGCGAACAGGAAGAAACTAGGGCTCCTCTGGGTGATGCACATGAAGGCGAAGAGGGGGAGGCTACTGATGTCGTAGCTGGAACAGAGAGGGAAAATATGTTGGAGGGGGAAAATCAGGATGAAAGAATTCCAGATGCTGATGGCAGAGAAGGCTCTATTGAAGGGGCCCAAAATCTGACAAACACTGAAACTGCCCATATTCCAACACAGGTGGTTAATGTGGCTACTGCCACTAATGAGAGTGCCCATTCGAAAGGGTCTCGAACCAAAGAAGCTTTGGCTTTGATGAAACAGCAAAATCCTCTGGGTTACTTGACTGCCATTCTCGAAGGGCGAGAAAGTTCTTCTGACCATAGTGTTTCGACTGCATCCGGAAAGTCCACCTCAACATCTCCTCTTGATGAGGCACTTCAGAAGGTTAAATCATAAATTTTCAAAAGAGACTTAATTATTTGAACAATCTCCTTTGATCTTGTACTTAAATGTTGTTGGAATTTTGTTTGGAGAAATAATGAGAACCCCTACTCCAGTTCCGTCTTTATGACTAGAACCGTCGAAGTATAACTTCCAAGGTTCAATCTCCGAATAATTTATTGATTCTTTTGTTATTGAGTGGTCAACTATAATGTCTGCCACCACTTGACCTTTCACAGCCTTGAGAGGCATAAAGGTTAATGAATACTCAGTTAATGCAAGTGCCCATTTTCCAATTTTGCTGTGTAAGATGGGTTTCGACAACATATATTTGAAAACATCAAAATGAGACGAAACATAAACATTAACTGGTTTAATATATTGCTTGAGTTTGGTACATGAAAAGTAAAGACATAAACATAGTTTTTCAACTTCGTTATATCTAGTTTCCGCATCATTTAAAACTCTACTGAGGTAGTAAATGGGTCTTTCGACACCATTCTCATCCTCTTGAGCTAACATGCTCCCTAAGGTTTTATCAGATGCAGCTATGTACAATCTCATACTTCTATCTCTACAAGGAGGTACCGGAATCGGTGGCTTGATGAGGTACTCTTTGATTTTTTCGAAGGCCTCTTGTTGTTCTTGCCCCTATTCAAATCCTTCTTTGTTGAGTCGAAGTAGTGGTGAGAAGGCTTGCGTTTTCCCACTGAGGTTGGATATAAATCTCCTTAGGAAATTTATCTTCCCAAGTAGAGACTGCAATTCCTTCTTGTTGGTTGGCGCTTTGGCTTCCAAAATAGCTTTGGTCTTGTTTTGGTTTATTTCGATCCCCTTTTTATGGACCACAAAGCCTAAGAAGTCTCCTGCTCTGACACCAAAAGTGCACTTTAGAGGATTTATTTTAAGACCATAGCGTCTCATCCTCTCAAAGGATTGTCGAAGATGGTCCATGTGAGCCTGCCCTGAAATAGATTTGACAACAATATCATCAATATAAATCTGCATAAAAGTCTCAATGAAATCATGGAAAATAGAATTCATTGCTCTTTGATATGTTGCCCCTGCGTTTTTTAGGCCAAAAGGCATCACTACCCATTCGTAAGTGCCTAAGGCCCCAGGGCAATGGAAAGCTGTTTTCGACACATCTTCTTCAACAATAAAAATTTGATTATATCCAGAGTATCCGTCAAGCATACTCATGTACTCAAAATCAGCGGCAGAATCGACAAGCATTTCCGTCACAGGTATTGGATATTCATCTTTGGGTGTTGCAGCATTCAGATCTCTGAAATCAATGCACACCCTTAAAGTACCATTTTTCTTTATAACAGGTACAATATTTGCAATCCATTCGACATACCTGGTCGTTCGGATGAACTTGCATTTCAGTAGTCTTTTGACTTCCGTTTCATTTTTGACAGAATCTCTGGTGCAAAGCGCCTTGGAGTTTGCTTGACAATCTTCTTTCCAGGTTTTGTTGGCAATTGAAGTTCCACCAAGCTTTTGTCGAGACCAGGCATTTCGTCATAATCCCATGCAAAGCAATCTTTGAACTCTTTTAACAATTGGATCATTTTGACCCTGAGTCCTGGATCTATCTTTGCGCTAATATACGTTGGCTTTTTTATAGGACCTTCGCCTAGATTTACTTCTTCTAAGGGGTCTTGTGCTAGCATTCTAACACTATCTGCCAACAGATCTTTTTCAAAACCCAGAGGTTCATCATCATAGATGGCGTCTAACCTCTGATTTCGCACTTCTTTATCTTCCAAGTCAGGAGGTTCTGGGTCGAAATCTTTCCCAGGGCCTTCTTGGGAAGATACTTGTTCATTGGCTTCAAGAGCCATGTACTTGACTTCAGCCTCTAAGGCCGCTATCATTCTATTTTCGGCTACATATGCCGAAATCTTTTGTAGAGCTTGTGACTCAGTCATCATCACCAAAATCACTTCCCCAGCCTGTTGGCCGTATATCATCAACTCCTCCATAGTCGATGTTTGACAAATCCTCTATATCCCACTGAAACCCATAGTTAGAGTGTAGGTAAAGAGAGCAGAAAGCATTGGGTGCTAGAGTCAAATCGAATTCAGGAGGGCAGTATGGCCCTATGTGAGCCAAATTCCTGTCGAAGTTATTCTTTCCACTGTGGTTAACTTCGCCTAGGTAGTAACTTTGATCCGCCTTAATGTTTTCCACGATACCATCGGGATGCCACACCGTAACCCTTTGATGCATCGAATATGGCACTTCACCTATGCCATGTATCCACTCTCGACCCAAGAGCAGATTATAATTTGGTTTCGCTGAAATCACCATGAACATGGTAGGTCGACGAATGGAGCCCACCTTGAGATCGAGTTGTATAACTCCCATGGTGGTTCCAATACCCCCTTCATAGTTTAAAAGGACCATATTGTGGGGCTTGATATCAACATCCCTTTTTCCTAGTTTTTCCAGCATGGATTGTGGAACTATGTTTATGGTTGCCCCACAATCAACCAGGATCTTATTTATAGTCACTTCCCCTATCTTTTCTCTGATAAATAGGGGCTTGAGGTGATTTTCATCGCCTCAGTTGGTGGCTCGAAGAAAGCGTTCTGCTCCTCCACGCAACCATTATTCATTACATAGTAACACATTGGCCTATGTCTGGCCATTTCTTGTTCGACCATCAAGTCGGTTTCCTCTACTTCGACCTGACGGTTGTATTCCCTAGGCAGCACTGATATGACGTTTACCATGATGTCTAAAGTATCATCAGAGTCGGAGTCACCTTCGTCATTCGACCCACATTGTTCTGGCCATACCAGAGGTTTCCTCTCTAGAGGTTTTCTTTGCTTTCGTTTTCTTTGCACGTTGGTGCTAGATTTTGGGTGAGGCTCTACTGCAGCCTCTTTCTCGGCCTTTCGCCGCCTTTGGAATCTTCGCCATTGTGAATGAGACATGGGGTTCTTCCCCTTGTAGTTGCTCGATATGTGAGTCATTTTATTTAATGTAGTGGCATGGTACTCTTTTCTGTAATCCAAAGAAGAGCCTCTTGGCACATCGAACGTTCGCCACTTTCCTTCATTGGGCCTTTTTCTGCCCATAGTGTTAAGCCAAATACCTACAAGTACATTAGTTGGAGGCCGATAAGTTGGTGGCCTCCTTACCTGGTTCATGGGTCCTTTTTTATGTCCCCTCATGGGATCGTATCTTTCTTCTGGATCCATTTTTGGTTGAGAATTGGTGCCCCATTTTGCCTTCACTGCTCTCATACCTTGTATGTGTTCCGCAGCTTTCTTGTCAAAGATAGAACTGCATCTGAGACACAACATCACTTCAAACTTTTTCTTCTGGCATCGATGTAAAAATTCTTCCAGATCCTCATTTTCTTTAGGAAATGTTGTTTTGTTCACTTCCTCCTGTCGAGTGGCCTCTTCTGAAGCCTTGGCTTCAGATACTTCGAGCATGTTTACCTCCATGTTTCTCTTGGCAACGAGATTCATTTTATGCATCTTGGCCTCCAAGTTATCTGTCGAACCTTTAACGAAAGCCAAGTAAGAACCTGTAGTGGTTCTCTTGTTGGAGCTTTCAACAACTCCTTTGTTTGTGTTTGGGCCTTCAGTAACCCTTTTGCTTGAGCCTTCAGCAGCTCCCTTGTTCATTTTCAGGCCTTCAGTGGCCTTCCTCACCCCTTCGATAGTTTTCCTAGACATGTTTCCAGTAAAACTGCCAAATACGGGCTTGTTAACGAAGTCCTCAGAAACTTCAACCATATGGATGCCCACTGGTTCAGCATAATGTGCATCCCCTTGTAGTGGGTTCGCATCAATTTTCATTGTTGGCTTATCAGCGAACTTAAGCCTTCCTTCTTTGAGTGCTCCTTGAACAAGATCCCTGAAAAGAAAATATTGTGAGGTTCTATGGCCCGGAAAATTGTGATATTTACAAAAACCTCTTTTCTTCCTTTGTTCTAAAGGAGGCATTTTTGCCCCTGAGGGCACTATCATTTGGCCATCTTTGACTAATAAATCAAATATTTCATCACATTTAGTGATGTCAAAACTATATGTTTTCTTAGGGAATTTATCACTGTTCCTTTCAGACTCTACATGATTTTTTCCATTTGAGGGCACTAGCAATTTACAAGAGTATGACGACCCTTGTTTTAATTCCGCTAAATCTATCTCGCCTTCTTCGACATATATAGGATCACTAGATGTCTCTGGATCGTCATCATCCATTTCGACATAGGCTACTCTTTCTCTTCGATGAGTTTTGGTCGCCTTAGCCTTTTCGGCTTTAAGGCGTTCTACTTGTCGAACTCTATCGGCCAACTAGGCCATATCTCTCAAGTATTGGGTATTTAACTTTTTCCTAATGGAATAATCCAGGCCCCCTGCTGCCATTTCGACCAATTCATGTTCAGGCACTTGGGTAAAGCATCTGGCTTTAAGCAGTCAAAACCTATTTAGATACTCATCTATTGGCTCAGTGAATCTCCTCTTCACACTAGCCAGTTCTTTTAGGCTTATTTTGGTCTGTCCCATGTAAAATTGTTCATGGAACAACCTTTCCAATTGATTCCAATTATGGATCGAATTGGTTGGGAGGGTAGTAAACCAAGTAAAAGCGTTTTTGTTAGAGAACTTAGGAAGTATTTAATCCTAAGGTTTTCGTTGTTCGCTATTTCCCCGACTTCTATCAAATATCTCGCCACATGTTCGACAGTAGATTCTGTCGTATCCCCTGAAAATTTTGTAAACTTGGGGACTTTTCCCCTAGGGATAATTCTGTTTGTAGGATATATTCTGACAATGGGGATGTGAAGTTTGGTCTATGAAAACCAACGTTCATCCCATTCTGTATCATAATCCTTTCGATCATGGCAGTCAAATTATTATCCGTTCCATAATTTTGGTGTCGAACTTGATGTATCAATTCATCAGCATTTTGGTTCCTATTCACCATAATCACCCCTTGATCAATTTCTCTGGGGATTGGTGGTGGATTTCGAGGTATTTCGACCCTAGGTTGTTCTATTCCTACTCTAGGGATCTGTGGATTTTGATTAACGGTTAAATCTTCCTCCCTTTGGTTTACTCTTATTGGTATTCTTTGGGATTGTCGAATAGTTTGGGGTACCCCAAAGAATTCAGCCATGCGCGTCATTTGTGTTGCCATTTGTTGATTCGACTGGGTAGTATTTTGTATTAGGGGGTTCAACACTGTACTTAGGGTCTGTGCCAACATTTGCACCATATCATGGTTGCTTTCGTCCATCTGTTGCCTCAAAATTGTTGTAGAAGCATTTGTGAGGCTTGGTATTGCATGTGATGGTCCTCCTACAATCTGGTTTCTACCCAAATTTGCCATACTGGCTCCAGATCCCTATAATGGTGATGATGCATTCACCAAAGGTTCTGAAAAAGTAGACGCAGCGTTGATAAGGCTAGCCATTTCAGTGGTTGGCATGCCATATGGCTGTTCTCGACCCATCCAGGCTGTCGAAAATCCTGGGGGAATATACGGTCGAGATCTTGGATTTGCCCTTGGTGGGGGCGTTCCTAAAGGACCTCTAGGACCCACATACGAAAGTAAGGGTCCTGTTTCATTTGTGGTTAACGTTGGTACCGAACCAACAAAAGTTGAGATATTTTCTCCAACGGTAGTCATAACCGTTGTTCCAGTAGTATTTGATGGAGGTATTTCTCCATGATTTGGCTCATTAGCCATCCTACTTTTGTTATTTCTCTTCCTAACAGTACACTCATTGGTTAATCTACCACTTCTTAATAACATGCAACGCTATATACTTATAAAAGGAAAGCAATAACATGAACAAATAGAGGATAAAAACTAGCAACGTCCCATCAGGTGTGTCAATTTATTTACCGTGGTTTTTGATAAACAACCGCTGATCCTCCAAAAAGGAAAGTCCTTTTGGTTACTCGTGGGATCGATCAGATTGATCCCAGAACATGTGCTAATTTTCATGTTGGTTTGATGTAAAAGTTGGTATCTAGGAAGAACGCACGTTCGACCAAGGATATGGTGTTTATGGTTTTGGAAAGTAAGAAAGTAACTAGAAGTGCAAGTAAAGATGTAGAAATGTAAACTTTGCAAAAGAAGTTCAAAGCAATGTAAAAAGACTTTATTAATAAAAAATGGTGTTTCCAACGTACATTCTCAGTTATTCTTTCACACACAGCGGATACTTGAATAATATTGAGTAACTAGCACAATAGGTTGAACACACGGAAACTCTACACAAACTTCCTAGTTTTATACTAAAATTATGTAACTGTCGAGGGTGGTTTTGTTTCTAGGATGAAGACAAGTGTCTTCTGCATGTCCCTCGACCTCTATCTTCCTGCCACGTTGCTTTCTTTTAACTGTTGACGAACTGCATTTCCCTCCAAACTTCAAATTCAAATATCCTTCGCCTTTGGTGCTGAAACGAAGGTTTGATCTTCTAGTCGAAGGCCACAGGACCTTTCCCGTCGAAGGCCTGATGGTGATGTCTGGTCGAATACCAATTTGTAACTCAGATATTTTCTCTAAGTTTTTTCCATCCGTCGAAACATTTTCCAGCTTGATTTTATCTGCTCTATTTTGATCCATGGAACCAATATATAGTAGGTGTCGAATTCAAGAGTCAACAAATATAGTCATGACGAGTACTATAATTAGGAAGCTCAAACATCATGTAAATATTAGAACACTATGTATATAATAGCCACATAGATGACATTTGAAAACTCTAGTATGAGTTAGATGTTTTGTATCCCGGATCCAATATGGACTGTAATCAGCAGTTTTCGAAATAAAAAGTACTTTATTCTCAACAAAAAAAAAATCCTTTTTAATCCTTTACATGCCCAAAAACTATTTTAATAAAAATTTCAAAACAATTGATTTAACAAATTACGGATTCTAATACAAGTCGTCTTTTTCATTTATAAATTTGCAATGATACCTAGTCATGTGGATAAAAAGAGACGACAAAACAAACTTGATTCTTATCTAGGAAGAAAAAAAAAATCTGATCTATAATAATATCTCATTCTCTTTCCCTCAACGTTGTTGTTCATCATCATCACCTACCTAACTTTAACAAAATATCCTTTCAATGGTCTCTTCTCTATATCTAACCCCTTCATCTCTTCCTACTAACCTTTTTTCTCTTCAAACTTCTAAATCTTTACCTCTCACCATACAACAAACTCATACAAATCCAAAACATTCTACTGTCAATTATGTCTTCCAACTCCCTTCCACCAATAAATTTTGCCTTATAACTTCTAAGGTACAATCATATGTTATGTTCATATACTTTTTAACTTGAATAATGTATAATATTTTGCTATACTAACAAGCTCTTATTTATGTAGGCTACAAATGACAATGGTGTTGGTGGTAACCAACAAAGTACAAAACCTAACAGTGTGATTTGTGCTGATTGTGATGGAAATGGTACTATTAAGATGCACTTAACAAATTAATCAATTTTAAAAATTTTAATTTTAATTGTTGAACAAACATGCTTGTTAATATTTGTGTATGCAATTAATTAACAGGAGCTGTTGTATGCTCTCAATGCAAAGGTAATGGAGTGAACTCTGTTGATTTTTTCAATGGACTCTTTAAAGCTGGTGCCTCTTGTTGGCTTTGTGGGTACGCTACCTAATTAACCAAATATCATTCTACGTAATTTACCTTCAAACGCAGAAACAAACAGAGGCTAAATTAAATCGCATGCACAATGTGTCTTATAATAATAATAATAATCTATTTTTTGTTTAAATTTCAGAGGCAGAAAAGAAATTTTATGTGGGAGCTGCAATGGTGCTGGTTTCATTGGTGGCTTCTTGAGCACTTATGATCAGTAACTACAGATATTCAACAATTTACAACACAGTTCAGTACATATAATATGCATATAAGTTCTTGCTTCAAATACTTTTCACTCTTTAAATTGTGTGTATTGCTTTTTATTTCAATTCATATATCAAATACGAGTCACATTATAGAATGACAGAACATGGAGCATCTGCTACCTTTTCCTTTTGTTTCCACGAGCTTTACCTGATCTTTTAGTTTCCATTTCTTGCTTCTGTAAAAACTCCGCATACATAAGCTGCAAAAAATTATGCATACATATCATAAACTAGCACAAACAGTTTTACATGTTTATGTCAGTAATGTGCGCGCGTACCATTGAGCTTCTACCCCGAATTTCTTCCAAGGTACGCAACGCTGACAAAGTTAGATTGATGAACACATTCTCCATATTTTCAATTTCAGCAAGTTCGTTAGGAGCCTGCATAAGCTTCTCTTTACTTTCATCCTCAATCACATTCGAGCCACGTCCATCTTCCTCAGTTTCTTCACTAGTTGATGGACACTGACAAGAAGGCTCGTCATTGTTGGCGAAAAATATGTTTAGTATCACCTCACACTCCTTCACAAGGCTATTAAGCACATCAGTTTCAAAAAAGGGCTGGTTTAACACATCTTGAATAAAAGGCAAGCGAAGTAGAGCGCCTGTTCGTTTATCGTGTTTCTTTATTATCTTCACTAGACCTGCATAATCATTTTATCATATAGAATCTAATAAATTTCTCTTTCAAATGAATTAAAAAAACACACAAGTTTACATTATTCTCTAACAGATTAGAATTTAGAACATGCCTGTGTAATTAAGTGCACTATAATTCTCTAACAGAACCATCTCTCCATGAAAATCTACTATTTCTCTTCCTAATGACATCAACTCCGCATCTGAGTAATCCATGGCTCTATCAACTCTGTCTTGCAACAACTGCAAAACATAAAACAGATATCAGGGCCGGTCCAATAGACGGATTTAATAATAAGTCTACCTATGTTAGTATCTTTATGTTACCTTCCATTTGATGATGTATTCTTCTTCCTTGTTAACAAAGAAAGTGTTGAACTTATCAATCTCAACTTCTAATAGATAAAGGAAGTGGTGGACCTGGTAAGCGTCCAATCTCGGAGGGGTGCAAGCATGTTTAGGACACATAATCTTCAACTGTTTCTTCAAGTTTTTGTAGGACAAGAACTTGTCGCGCCATTCGGGGAGTGTCTGCTCAATCTGCCTCTTCAAGATCTTCCAGAACTTCATGGTAGTGATCAAAGGGAGTGTTCAAATGGAGAGGAGTCAAGTGTATTTAAACTGAATGAATTAGGACCTAATCATGTTATGTGTTCATCATGCATTGGTTTCAACGGTTTTTTCTATATTATAATATAGGGTATATAAGAGTATCATTCTATTATTTTGTTACTATTATTGTCTTGTTAGATTTAGAATATTCCATGGTACTTGGATAATTCCATGGTCATAGAATGCAACGTAGTGAATGATAATATGCCATGGTTATTCGTTCATCATTGCAACCGTCGAGAACCTATATTTGGACTAACATTACCTAAAATAGAATCAGAGTTGGAAAAATATTGAATAAATAAAATATGCAATGACACCATATTGATTAATATGTGAATGCGCCAAGATTTTGACAACAAAAAAAAAAAAAAAAATCAAATTTCACAAAATAATTATTGTTAAAAAGTATATACAGGATTTATAAATTTTGATTTCTAGTAGACACGGTTTAAGATAGATACTTTCACGATCTACTAGTATGTTCGTTAGGTCCGCTATGCTATCAATTCTAAAGTCTGTGGCCGGACATCTATTATTTTGGGGATTATTCTCTGCATTTGTACACCCAATAATGTTCTTAAAATTTGGAATTTAATCTTCCGACATACTCAAAATGCAATTATAGTTAAATCTCAAACACAATAAGAAAAATATGTGAATATAATTCTGAGGTTAATCTTCGAATTTTTTTTTATAAAAATTAACTTTGGGAATTCTCATATAATACGGAAATTAATTTTGAGAATCCTCATATTATTCCATGCTAGAAAAAATTATAGAAATAATAAAAAATGAGAAGAACAATGTAAATTAATATAAATCTTTGTTATGAGAGATAGGGTAGACTTACTCCTAAAGTGAGACCCACCGTTTATTTAGAGAAAAAAAATAAAAGAAGAAAAAAAAGAGTTTTTTTTAATGAGTATTGTTTTATTTGGGCCAAACCCAATTGACATTTATTTAAGGGGTTGTTCTTTTCACCCCTTATGTGTTCTTCTCCACCATTGTGAAAAGTCTCAAATGCCCATAGCGTCTGTACACTTTGAAATTCTTAGAGACGAGTTGTAAATCAGATATGGAAGGAACGCTAAACAAATTGATCAACGAGTTGGTGGTCGGTAGATGTGAGGGAATCAGGGTCGATGTATGAAATCGAGCATGACGAGTAACATGCCTAGTTGGATGGTCGAAGTGTCAAGCTGATGTGACTGTTACAATAGTTCAAAGGCTGCATGAGAGTTATGAAAATTGATGAGGGAAGCGTCACACCCTCATGATTGTGACAACGGACGTTAGAACCTCTTCTTGATTGTTGTACTTGGAAGGTCATCGCTCAATGATTGCAGAGACAGAAGCCAAGAATAAAAAGGGATCCTCCCATGGAGGAAAGGACATACAAAAACACAAGTAAGCTAATAACCTCTAACATACAGTACAATTGTAGTCTCGCCTGATTATCTTCAGGGAGGCTATACAAAGGTGTTTGTCAGGAACATTTGGCGTCCACCGTGGAGTCTAGGTAAAACTTTCCCACTCCGCACATGAATCCTAAAACTCCCATTTTCAGAATGTATAGGTCATCTCCCAATAAGAGCGACCCTCCTCCTCCGTCAGACATGGCGCACTTACTAGCAATTGTGGAGGCTCTATAACAGCAAAATGAGTCTCTACAGGACAATTTCCAAATGCTTCAAGCTCAGAGTCAGCCGGACAGAGATACAGAAGAAGGTTTGTTGGACCACTAACCATTTGAAGAAGCAATATGGGACGACCTAGTCCCAGAGAACTTCAAACCATCACCCTTGGCGCCTTTCGATGGCAAGAGGGATCCTCAGGAGCACATTATCGCAATTAACAACCAAATTGCGATCGTTGGCGCTTTCGACTCCTTAAAAAGGAAACTCATGACATGAACGTTCGAGGATGTGGCCCTGCGTTGGTACATGAGCTTGCCAAAATTCTCGATTACTAGTTACTAAGGTTTAACTAGAAAGATGGTGCAATATTTTGCGGCCAGTAAACACAAGAAAATGTCTACCACCAGCTTGTTAAAAGTACATCAGGGCCCCTCCGACTACCTCCGCGAATACATGGCGCAGTTCAATGAAGAAACCATAAAATTTTCACACTTGAATCAAGAAATGTTTGTAGGAGCCTTCCAGAACGGCTTGAAGGCCGACCACTTTAATCAGCCTATGGCGTAGAAGCCAACCACCAACATGGACAAAATGATGAATATGGATGAATGTTATATTAAGGACGGAGAAAGTAACATAGAAAAAAGATCCCGAGATGCTAAGGAAAGGTCTCAAATTAGACTGGAAGAACCCGGAACAAGGAAGGATCATCAGAAGTACATGGCCAGAGATAAACTAACAATAAAACCTTCTTAAAGGTCATACGACAACACCCTTGAGGTCTATACTCCACTCAATTCAAAGCGTGCATATACTGTGTGAAGTGTCCCACCTCAGGCTATTACCAAAACCTCCCCGACCTAGGATGGTATGTGCGGTAATGGGAAAAGATGAAAGCTCATGGTGCGCATATCATCGCGTGAAGGGGAAACATACGGAGGGTTGTCACCAATTGAGAAAATAAATAGAGATAATTATCCAAAAGGGTAAGTTATTGTCGTGCGTGAAAGATGTCGGAGGGTTAGTAGGAAAAAGAAGCCCTTCTCTGAGAGCATCAAGCTCGGAGAACCTCTCCTCCAAGAAGGGAAAAGGCACCAAAAAGGTGAACAAAACTCGGGCAGCATGCCACACCCTCAACACTATCTCAGGAGAGTTTGCTGGGGGGGGGGGGCAAAACGAGCTCGACAAGAAAGAGGTATGCTAGAGAGATAATGCATGTCTCGCAGGTATCATTACCAAAGGAGAAAGAGAAATTTGTCACTGTCAATTTCTCTAGACGAGACTCAAAAGAAGTGTTAGCTCATGAAAATGACTTGATGGTCATAAAGGTACAAATACATGATTAGAGTGTCAAACATGTGCTAATCGACCCTAGCTGTTTCGCCGATATCTTGTACTGGGATGCTTTAAAGTGCATGAGAATATATACGTCTGAGATGTTACCTTTTAAGAGTACCCTAGTCGGTTTCTCCGGAGAGCAAGTCTAGGTATTGGGACACTTGCCCATCATGTCTGTCTTTGGAAGTGGAGATAATGCCAAGAGCATTAAAGTGAGATACTTAATAGTAAATGCAGCATCATCATACAACATTATTATCAGCAGGATGACATTCAATGCTCTTGAAGCCGCTCTATCCACTCTCTATCTTACCATGAAGTATCCACTAGTCGGTGAGCGAGTAGGGGTAATCAGGGGTGACCAGGGGCTAATGCAGAAGTGTTACAAAGACATCTTAAAGTTAAATAAGAAATCACAACATGATCGGCCGATAATGAAAGATCCTCTAAAGTTGAACCTGGTCGATCTCGATCCCCAAGAGGACCCGACAAACAAAAATCTAACACCCATCGGAGAATTAAAAAAGGTACAGATCAGGGCTGAGGAGTTTCAGATCATGCAGATATGTTTCGGGTTATCTCAAAAGGAAGAGGAAGAAATCATAAAAGTATTAAGAGACAATGTGGACCTCTTCGCTTGGAAACCTTCTGACATGCCGAAGATCGATCATGGCATCATGCCATCAGGTTTCCATTAATCCAACACTGAAAGTTGTGTCTCAGAAGAAGCGAAAAAATAAGGAGGAAAAAAGACAATCTATTTCAGAAGAGTTCAAAAAGCTTTTGAAAGCAGGGTTTATCTGGGGAATAAAGTACCCCATTTGGCTATCTAATATTGTCATGGTAAAAAATAAAACCGGGAAATAACATATGTGTGTAGACTTCACCGACCTCAACAAAGCATGTCTGAAGGATCCTTATCCGCTGCCACACATCAACCGACTCATCGACGAGTCATTCAGTTTCCGATTACCCAGCTTTATGGATGCCTACTCGGGCTACAATCAAATAAGAATGGACCCATTAGACGTCCTCAAAACGGAGTTCATGATCGACAAGAGAAACTATTACTATGAGGTGATGTCGTTCGGCCTTAAAAACGTCGGGGCTATGTATCAAAGGCTAATGGACATGGTATTCTCATCACAAATAGGAAGGAACCTAAAGGTATATATGGATTACATGATGAATAAAACTCTAAAGAAGATGGATCATGTGAAATTTCTAGAAGAAACATTTAAATTAGTAAGAAAGTGTGATATGAGTCTTAACCCAGACAAATGCACCTTCGGAGTACAGGCCGGCAAAGTTTTTGGATTCATGTGAAACATCGGGGGATAGAGGCTAACTCGTACAAATGCTAAGCGGTCATCGAAATGAGGGGTCCAACATCAGTAAAATAAGTTCAACAGATGACTTGGAGGTTGGCCTCCCTATCCTGATTCCTGTCTTGCATGGGCGGTAAAGCTATACATTTATTCGTGGCTATCAAGAAGTTGACAAAGTTTTAGTGGACAGAAGAATGTGAGAAAGCGTTTATGGAGTTGAAGCTTTCGTTATCCATCCCGCCGATCTTGGTTCGAACAAGAGAAAATTCACCCCTCTTCTTGTACTTGGCGGTCTTTGACAAAGCTATTAGTTCTGTGTTGGTGCAAGAGGGTGACGAAGGTGAAAAACTGGTCTATTTTGTTAGCAAAGTTCTAAAAGAGGCTGAGACCCACTATCATAGGATCGGAAAATTAGCTCTGAGAGTGGTGATCACTGCCAAGAAATTGAGGCATTATTTCCAAGGACACCATATTATTGTCAAGACGAACTATCCCATAAAACAGGTCTTGAAGAATTCGGAGCTGGAAGACATGATGGTATCATGGACCGTAGAATTGTTGAAGTATGACATCACATTCACGACCAGGAATATCATCAAGTCTCAAGTGCTAGAAGATTTTTTGATATAGCTGAGCTCATCTTCCCTTGAGATATTATCTGAACAAGGGATCCTATCAGTAGATCGATTGTCCAATCCTAAAGGCATCAGAATGGGAGTAGTATTGGAAGGACCAAGTGATTTGGTGCTCGAACAATCCCTCTGCTTCAACTTCCATGCCATTAAAAAATCAAGCAGAATATAAAGTCGTGATTACCAGTTTGAGACTAGCAAGAGAGGTTAGGGTTACCCATATGCTAGTGCACACAGATTCACAGTTGATCTCTAGCCAAATAACAGGAAGTTATCAAATGAAAGATTTTTTGTTACTAAAGCACCTACAATGGACTCTACAACTTGCTAAAGGGTTCGTGAAGTTTGAAGTAACACACATTCCTCGAGAAGAAAATGTTAGGGTGGATCTGCTCGCTCGTCTAGCCATCACTAAAGGGCCAGAGTTTAATAGAACAATGTAAAATTCTGGCACAACAAGACAAATGTTGAATATGACGTGCCAACACCATAATAAATCAACACGATGTTGAAAGCAATGTTAAGACATCACATTACTGACAGAACAAATAACAATTAACAATTTAAAACAGATGCAAGAAGTAAAAACGCATGTCAATTGTTAACACGGGTCAATTAGTTTGAAGTTCTGAACAACCATTATTTCCATCTGAGTGTTGATGGTGGCAATATGTTCCCGGTGCTCTCTTTTTCATTAAACTTCCAGTGATAGTGGTTTGAAGTTTTCTAGTATAAGGTGTTCCAAATATCTTCGGAGAGAAGTTAAGGATCTAGAACCTTTTTGTCTTTAAGAGGGTTATTATTGTTGGTTCCATGTTTTTATGGTTGGCTAAATTTTGGCTAAGCATGGTTCTAAACACGGGTCTACACTAATGTTAACTAAGATGGTGCAGCATTTTTATCAATTGTCATAACAGTTTTGCTGTTGTGAATTTTTTAGCCAGATGTTTAAATAGATTTCTTGACATCTTGTTCTGGTACAACAGGGGCTGGTGTTTTAAATATTGGAAAATTTGATTTGATTTTGTGATATTTCTTTTAGATATATCTCAGTTTATTTTGTAGGTCAAGAAGATTTAATTTGGAACAAGTTTTATATCTACAGTTGTGCATAGGTTACTAAATTATGCCTTGAGACAATTTAGGAAACTTTTTATTGGTTGTTCCAATATTTAAGGAGATTTGCTACACAATAGGTGCATCACTCAACTTGTGGATCAAGAAATATCTGGGTGAAGAATTTGAAGCCCATGGACTGCAGAGTTGTATTTAAAGGGGAATCCTAACCTAATGTAGTTTAAGTTTTCAACAATTATAAAATTAGGGGAAGCATAAGTTTTAAGTTTTAAGAGTCTCTTGTATAGTTTGCAATTCACCCATGAATCTTTTGATACTATGTAGCCGACTGTTTGTGACTTGACTGTTAGTCAATTTATTATTCTCACTCAAAAACCTTTAGGTAATGAGTTGAGTATTATTCTCACCTGGAGCTTTTAAGCAAGAGTTTGAGTTTTTGTATTTGGAGCGTAATTTTCTAAATTGGGTTATAATTATTGCAGTCGTTGGGATTAGGACTATTAGATATCACTGCGGTGATTGGAGGTGAGATGGTGATTTATCATATCTAGGAGGTGCCTAGGTAGAAGTTACATTGCGTAGAGATTAGGTGAGAAGTTGTAAACAGAGGAGTTTAGCTTTGAACTAGTACTACCGATAGTAGATTTACTTTCTGGCTTGGTAGCCCCCAGAGTAGGTGAATTTGCACCGATCTGGGTTAACAACTTCATGTGTTATTTATAATTTTGCAGATTTAATTTTTGTATCACTAGCTTAATTGATCTGGCCTACTACCAGATGTTGTAACATTAGTCTTGACATCGTATGATGTTAAGACAATTTTGTTTATATGTGTTTCTTGTACCAAAATTTCAATTGGTATCAGAGTAGGTGCCATAGTCTATTGGGTGAGTTTCAGGGAGGTATAATTCTGGTACTGTGTATCGTTTGAAAAGCTAGAGTGATATTGTTCTGGTGATCAATTGACTATAGAACTGTGAAGTTTATCAGGTTGGAAGAATCATGATATTTTAGAAGACAGAAGGAAATAGCATGTGTTGGGTCTCTATGAATTTGAAGTTATAAATACCATTATCTATGGAATTGATAATTTTTTCCAGACTGTTTATCACTTGTATTATGGCTTAAGATACTTGGGAAATCTCTCAAGTTCACTCATAGAGGCACATCTAAGTGTGTTTGGAAGAAAAGTGTTCAGATTGGAGGATGGTCAAGAAGAAGATTCTCAAGTCTATACTCTATAGGTTGACATGAAAGTGACAAGCCATTAAAGAAAGACAAGAGCAATTTATTTTTGCTTTCAACTCTACAAGAGCTTATTTTCTAATTTCTAATAACGATTTTATTATTTCTATCATGTTCCTTGGAAGGCAATCTAATCAGCTACTGAGGAGAATAAAAAAGATGTCATGACCAAATGTTCAGAACATTCACTTTAACATCAATAAATATGTGATGCTCAATACACTTTGGATCTGGAATCAAATCCAATTAATGTCAGACATTCTATAATATGAGAATAAAGACCTTGGATTTCTTGTGGAACAAATTGCCCTACCTATCTCAAAGAGCAATTGTGTGGGTTTTCTATTTCCGGTCTGAATGGAAGATGGATTTCTAATGAAAATTTATGTTTGTGTAGAATTATCATATAATAAGTTGGATGTTTTATTCAAAGATTTGTGGTGTTATCAACCATGAAGAATTAGAAGATATTTTATTTTTGATCTTATGTCTTAAGAGAATGAAGGAATGTCTACCATTTATAACTTGTAAGATGAAGTAACTATATCAGTCCTAAAAACTTGATATTAAAGATCAAGTCTGTAAGGATAGTTCAGTTATGTAGAAGAACGTTTCTCAAGTGGAAATAATTTGGAAGTGTTTGGATTTTCTAGCTATGATAGGCAAAGGGAAAACACAAAGTGACAAAAGGTTGTGTTATCAAAAGACAAATTGAGTCAAGGATGTCAATCTTAATGTCTTAACATTATGCTGGACATCAACTTACTCTTGTTACAAGTATTTACTTGCACTGAAGATATCTCTTATGTGAAAAGTTGATATTAACAGTTTTAGTTACTTCTCAAAGGTCAAGTTCAGTATTGTTTAACCAAGAAGTGGTTAATACTCAGGGAAGGTGATATTTGCCTCATCACTTATACCTTTCTTAGATCTTCAACTAAGATGATTGGTATTTTGACACTAACTGTTCTAGACAATGTACTTCAGTAAAAGTGTTTATGATAGTTTATTTAAGTCTCATTCTAGTCAGTGTTACTTTATGAATGATACTGTCGTAACCAGTAAATAAATACGAGAGTCGTCACCATTAATTTTTATCTTAAGGATAGGGAAATAACAGATAACTCTAATTTATACAGAGATCCTAAATTCGTGAGTTGATTAGACGAAGGAAAGGTGTTAGACATCTTTCATCTCTCTTGTTCTCAAGGGGATCCACTTCTAAGTCTAAGGGTAAATAAAAAAATTTCTATTTAATTGCATTGATTCCGTGTTTTAGAGAAAATGTTTAGTTTTTTTAGTTGAGGGACTCACATTGGTTTTAACCGCGTGCCTACGTATTTTCTTGCGAAGAATCAAAGTCCAATTTCGTAGTTAGTATGTGTTTGTTGGTGTTTTTTTATATGATTGTGTAGAATTGCTTTTGAATTATCCTTGAATCTTGTCTTGTTTTAAAAAGTGAGTGATTGTAGACGCAGTTAAGTTTGATAACAACTCTATTTAATCATTTTTTTGAAAATAATCTTGAGTTTTATTAAGTTAGTAAAAAAAAATTTATTGGCTAGCTATTTTGATATTTTGATTCGGTGGATTGAAGAAGAGTTTATCTTCATTGGAATTAAATCACGTTGAGCGAAAAAATTGAAATTGATTATCACATGGAGCAATAGTGTCTGATTATTGCATAGAGCAAAAACTAAGGCTTGATGTGTTGTCGTGAATTTTAGATCGTTTTGATTTTTGATAATTAATTGGTGAGACGTTAAACCGACCAATCGACTATTCGAGGATATGGTGGATGTGACATCCACCTATCATACTATTTATGGAAAAAAAATATAATTAATTTTGATTTTGAAAAGAAGTTTGATTTAATTATGTATAAGTTAATAATTTGTCTAAAAATACTAAAGATATATTTTTTTGGTGTTTTTATATTTTTAAATTTCTTATTTTTTTTTTTGTGTGTTTTTTTATAAACAAAAACTAACTAAATCTAAATTAAGTTAACAAATGAGAAAATACTAATAAAACTAAATAAAAAAACTAACTAAATAAAATAGATTTTGTATTTTTTTAAGATTTGATTTTTGAATCTTTACTTATCTAGTGCTAGAGTAAAAACCTACTATTAACACATAAAAATCAAAATTAGTTACTACATCTCGAAAACATAGGCTGAAATTATTTTAGGTTATTCTCTCAAACCTTCTCCTATTATTTTATCATTAACATTAAAATTAAAATATAAAATTTAAAAAACAAAAAAAAAAACAAATGATGTTACTTAGCATGGTCCTGATATATTCTATCAACTTGGTGTATTTTTTAGTGTTGAAACTTTGAAGAGTTTGACCAAGGTGTGAGACAAAGGGTTTTGACGTGAATAGATTCTTAGTGTATAAATTGTTTTTATTTTTCTGTACAAATGCTAACAATGGTATATTGTATGTGACAAGAGGGAAAGCTTTTGTGATAAAAAAAATATTTTTTTTCGCGTTAGGAGAATTCTTGATTTATTAGAAGATGGTATTGTTTATATTAATAGAAGTTAGTAATATTGTAAAAATAAAATTTTAAAAATAGGTGATTGTAATGTGTAATATTATTTAAAATTTATACCATCAAATATATGTTTATCATATGGTTGAAAACAATTTGATAAAAACTAAAAACAAAGGGAGACCTCGTATGAAATTATTGGTTAAAATAGTTTTGCAAATGTGCGAAGAGAAAAAATGTTGAAAAAAATCGTGGATGTTTGTGTGTGAGTGAAATTGTAAAAGTGTAACTGATTGTTGATCAAAGTGTGTGAATTGGAATTTTGAAGAATTGTTGATGTCTCAAACTATGAAAATAGAGGGCTATTTATAAATGAGTATTAGATCAAAAATTAAATTAAATTAACTATATTTTTGGCATGATTTTGAAGATTGAAAATTTATTGAGAATTGATTCAAGTCTTAGTGAGCAAGACTATGAATTTGGATGATTTAGTGACCCGGTGTAAGATTTGATTTGACAAGAATTTGATTTGAAAAGATTTTATTTAGTTTTTAAGATTTTTGACTATTTTTGACATAAAATAATTACTTTAATGAAAATAATATTTTAAAATACACTAAATATGAACTCATATCCTTACACTTGCAAACTTTATTCTTTACCAATTGTATTATCTCATTTATTCGAAATAAAAAGCCAATTGAAAGCATATGAAAGACAGGCAAGTATTTTCTATTTAAGAAATACAAATAATTTAAAACAAATTATTATATATTTTTAAATAGACAAAATTGAAAACGAATATTTATAAAACTCAAAATGTTAGTGTAAACAAATCAAATTTTTGAAGATCATTTGACTGTAGAAATAAGGGCGTGCAAATTTGGGTATGACATATACTAAAAGAGAAGTTTTAAGGATATTGGATAACTAAAGAATTCATGATGGATTATCTATATTTTGGTAATTGATTTTTCTTCTTAATTAAAGACTGATGGCTATTGTAATTCAGTTGTGTGGTCAAGGTCTGAAGGTATATGTCATCAAGAAAGAATTGTATGTCTCTAATGAGATGTTTGAAGTCCCTATGAGGATTCAAGAACTATTGTTATTTGTGAATTTCACAAGTATTTAATTTTTTATTCTCTTACTTGATATTCAAAGAAAGAAGAAGTCAAGATGTTACATTAGTAGGTACAATATCAGACAGTTGCAAAAACTCAAGAACCTATTATATAGATCTGGTTAGTCCAATGCAAGGTGAAGATCCTGGTGTATAGAAAGGTATATGTGATTTTCTTTAACAAAGTGAATCTATTATCTTAAAAGTCTTCAAATGTCTTATATATTCCTTGAATGAGAACAAGGTATGTTTCAGAGTTATCTTATTGAGAAAAGTACCTTTAGTGATGAGTAACTTCAGGATCAAAATCGGTGATATGTTCATTGAGAAAGGTATTGATGTTCAACCAGATGTTCGAACATCATCTCAATAGTTTTGTTACTCCATTGTGTGTAAGTTTCTAAAAGGATGGGAGGTACTGAATAAGGAAGCTCTCAAGAAAGCATTTAAGAGGGAAGTTCATTATTTTGAATTTATTTTGGTCTGTGATCATCAGATTTTTCAGAGATGGAATATTGAATGGTTGTGAGTCTTGGGGTAAAAAGTTATTGGTCAAGTAAGAAGAAGATTGTATTATTGGAAGATATTATAGTCACTTGGATTATAATTAATTGATTCATGGTATATCTTTAAAGATTATGTATATTGCTGAAGAAATGTGTGTTAGTTGGGTTGTTACTAAAAAGGTACAATATCAACCTAAATGTTACGAGATTGCAGTATGACAAGCCAATATAGTCAAGATACTCAAGGATTATGTTTTATTTACAGAATAAAGTTAGGGGCTTAAGTCTACATTGTGTTATGGGTTTTATTACAAGCAAGATTTGAAACTCTTAAACTTGGTACATCTGAGAAGCTCTAGGAAGTATTCTCTTAACTTTATGTGCAAGTTACATTGAGAAGATAAGGGGTATTTTTGGAATTGCACTACTGAGAATCTTTGGTGAAAATTGTTTTGACGGTTCTATCTATTATCCTTGTGAAGTGTGCAGTCTCAGAAAAAACATTTTCAGTGGCATGAAGAATGTCATTTCAAAAGTTGTGACATTGTCAACAGTCAAAGTTTTAAAAAGAGAGAAAGTTGAACAAGAACATGTCTCTCTCTTATTGTGAAAGGTGCACTATTACTCAAGAAGACTTTATCTCCTTCCAACAACAATTTCATTGACTGCATCATCATTTCAAACAGGGTTTCTTTACAATCAAAGTAACTCTCCTTGCTTTAAATTTTGTCTACCTCAACATTCTCTTTTGTCGCGTTTCAACAATGAGCAGATATTCTAGAGATACTGATACTAAGAAGGATTATCTGCTGGAATCCAATAAGGATAAAATCAGTAATTAAAAAAAGGGGGGGTTGGGTTCAACATTACAACAAATGTTGGAACATCAACTAGAGCATCTGAACAGGGAAGTCATCTGTGATAGAGATGAAGTCCTAGAGAAAGAATCAGGTTCGTATACATGGTTCAGATTCAGATGCTGATAAAGACTGAGTTAATTTCATTGACTCAGAAGGGGGATTTGGATAGCTGGTAATTGTTATCTTGTACATATATTCTTGTGTGTTTTTATGGGATAAACTTAGACTTACTCTTTGTTTCTTATTTTTTTGTCTTTAAGTTAATTTGATGCTTCTTATTTTGCATCAAGTTGTTGACTCTTATTTGTTTTGTCTTAAATCAATTCTTGTCGATTTTTTATTCTTTTTTGTCAAGGTACTTTTCAACCTGTTTTTGTCAATTTTTGGCTAAAAGAAGGAGAAAAGTAGTAATAGGTTATTATGGTATAAGCATGATTGTCCGTCATGTAAGGTGTGAATCTATTCTTGTAGTTGGTTTGTAAGGATGTTTCATAGGTGTTGTAACCGGTTTAAAATATAGAGTCGCCACCCTTAACTTTCATCCTAAGGAAGGGAATATAAAGGTTAACCCTAATTTGGACATATATTCTAAGTTGTTAGACTCGTTCTTAGATGAAGGGAAGGTGTTAGGTACCCCTCATCTACCTTGTTCACAAGGATACTAGGGTTTAAAATCGCAATCTTTAAGAAATAGGATTTTAGTTTTTTATTAGGGGAACTCGCCACAATTTTTAGTTGTATGCCTACGTATCTTCTTATGAGGAATCAGAGTCTTAATTCGTAGTTCGTAGTTGATTGGTGTTTTTTATGGATTACAAAGATGTTTGAGTTTCCTTTGTACTTAGTCTGGGTGTGTGAATAGCGGAGTTATTAGACGAAGTGCACAGTCGATTAAAAAATTTTCGTAATCCTTTTTGAGAATTGATTTAGATTTAATTTGATTTAATAAAATGAGTTTAGTGTTGGTTAAGTTTTTTTAATGTATTAATATATGAAAACATCTTATTAATGCATGATTAAAATAATTTTAATGCAATAAATATTTGGATGAGTTGGAAAATAAATATTTGAGTTTATGATAATAATGAAATAATATAAAAATATATAAAAAAGTAATTATAATAACATAAAATAAAAAAAATGCAGGGGGTGTAAATTATGTTGGGCTAGCAAAAGAGGGGGGTATAGGTAGTAGAACCTTGAATTCAGATGTTGAATTCATGCCCAAACTTGGGGGTGTATATTTGAGTTACGTAGCAAAACTTGGGGGTGTATATTTGAGTTACGTAGCAAAACTTGGGGGTGTAGGGAGTGAGTTTGCATTGTGACAGTACACAGAGCTTCCTGGGGGTGGTTGTAGCAACTGGGCATGGTCCAAAGGGTATTTGGGAGTCCGCTTGGACTCCATGCGGACGGGTGTATGGTAATATAGTAGACGTGTGTTTCTGGGACGCTTGATGTGGATCACTTGGTCATGATGGAGGGTGCATATTAACAGCCATGGAATTGCCCATATTGGATTATTGAAAATAATATATTTGTTTTACAAATCATTTTATCATTTCGTTATCTCTCTCTTTCTGCTCTATCCCTCATTCTCTCTTCTCACCACAACACCAACACAGAAAAACCCTAAATCACTGTCATCTCTTACATGTAAAATCAAGCTTCTCAAATGCACTTTTGTTTTGATGAAGACAAACCATGAGTTACAAAGAAGGCAAAGATTATTGATCAAGCTAAAAGCATTTATCGATAAAGTCTTCAGTTCAAGCACTTAGCAAATTTCAAGGTATAATGATAATACTTACTTTGAACTTAAGACATAGATGCTCAATGGTCAAAAGAAATATTTTATATTGTCCAAGTCTTTACTCAAGTTTTTCTAAGCTAAAAATCATTTTTTACTTGAATGCAACCGATTTGCATATTAGTGCAATAGATTGCATGCTTCAATTTTTCAAATATTTTGCTATTGTTTCTAAGTGTAATCGATTTGCATGTTTATGCAATCGATTGCACTCAATCAATTTTTGCTACTGACTTCACATGCAATCGATTTACACTCTTGTGAAATCGATTGCACACTCAAAATATTTGAAATTCTAGCTGTTGGAACCCCGCGCAATCGATTTACACAAAGGGTGCAATCGAATCCATGCTGCACGATTTTGAAAAACAGCAGCTTTGCACATGTCTGTTCATAACACCATTTCATGGAAACCTTTCACTCAATTTTGGCAATTGTTCATGATTCATCTCCAGAACTTTACGCTGTTTCAAAAAGTTGCTATAAACATATAAATACTCATTTTCAAAATCATTTCAACACTTCTTCCAATTATATTTTCTGAATTTTCAAAAAAACAAACTCAAACTATTATACATTTTCATACACAAGTTTTCTGCATACTTTCACATATTGTTAACCAGAAAACTTTGAGCATTATATATCTTAAGTCATTGTATACTACTATCATTGGAAGAGAAGATCAATTCATATATTAAATCACTCAATGTGATTGTTGTACCCCAAAATTTGCCCTCCTATATTCTCCAAGATTTGCTAAGAGCATGCTTCAAAATCTCCCCAAGGGTTGCACAGTCCAATGGCCTCCTAACAATCAGAAATTAGGGTTTTGATTCTGACAAAGAAATTGAAGTTTTCGAGGGTCCAAACAAGTCCCACATGCCTATAAACATTGTCAAGCATCCTTATGCCAAGTTTCAAGACTTACAGCACAAAATTGCACAGTCAAAAACCCTAATTGCTCAACAATCAACTGTAGGGGCAAAATGGTCATTTGACAGTCAAAAGTAAAAAATTTTGGTCAACATCTTATTTTGAAGCCACAAACATCATTTGATTAATTCTTGATCATGATTCTCAAGGCATGGCTCAAAAAGTCTCAAGATGCAAAAGTTTCCATATTTGGACAGTTGAAAAAGTCAATTGTAACTTGACCAGGGCATAACTTCCACATGGATTATCAGAAAAATTCTATCCAAAGCTCATTTTGAAGAGAATGACATTTACTACAACTCCTCTTCATACTTAAAGTCCAAGAAATGCTCTCACAAAAAGTTATCAATCTCAACATTATAGGTCATTTTCAAAAGTCAACAAAAAGGCACTTTAAGTCAAAGACCATAACTTGAGATTGGTAAATCAAAATGACATGGGACCAAAGGCATTGGTTAGAGGACTTCAAGACCTTTCCAAAATGTCCAAGAAAATGATAAAAGCTTAAAAATTGAGCAAGATATGCCTTGTGGAAGTTGGGAAATTTTTGGGAATTTTGAAAAGTCAACTTTGCTTCAAATGCCTCAAAATTGCTAATGGGCCTTAATTTCTCCCAAGAATCATCACCCAAAAGCTATGCACGACCCATTGACCAAAAGGGGAGTTATTTCATCATTTTTTATTAATTATTTGAATTTTTATCACCATTAATTCATTTAATTAAAATAAAATATGACAAAAATAGCAAAGCATGTGTTTTAAATCTTTTTATGCAGCTAATAGGCTCTTTACTCACTCAAGATTTCGTGCATATGCTCAAGGGGACCAAATCTTCCAAAATAAGCAAGTTTTCATGGCAAAAAAAGATTGAAAAAATCAAGAAAGATCACAAATTTGAAAGGCATTAAAACTTGGATGTTGGGCTTGTTTTGTTGACCTAAAACATTCACATACATATACATATTGCAACCCTAATGCACAGGACAAGCTAGTTGCGCTCAGAATCAAAAACAAAAACTTGCATTTTTCTTAAAAAACCTCAAAACTGTTTTGGCATCTAGAAGGCGTTTCAAGGCGTAAAAAGTATCTCAAAAGCTTGCTGGGACTTTCCTGAACAGAACCCAATAATTTTCCACTCTCCATACACAAAGAACTGGTAGAATGAAGTCGTCCTGTCCATGAATTTTTGCATATTCGTATTTTGATTTGCACATATTTTCCATACATTTTAATGCTTGTTTTACACTAACATGATCATGCTGAAGCTTTTGGTGTCATTTAATTAAAGAATGCTTGCACGTATGGAAAGTTACCATGAACGATGCTTAGGGTTTCAGGAACCTTGAATTGGGGTTTCATACATGAGGAAAAATTGGCCATCCTAACCTACACCATTGAAATCAGAAGCTCCTAACGATTCAAAACCACACCTCGCGCCTAATTTATCATTACTCAGTGCTTAATCGCTATTATTCATTGTACTATTTAGTGGGGGTTTAAAACCCCCGCTACTTGTTTGACATTTTTGCAGGAAGAAGAAGATGAAGCTTGCGTGGCGTAACATGATTGGGACGTTCAAATTTTCTGGCGCGTTTTTGTGTTAACATCACTAGCGTGGTTTATATTTTATAATATTTGTTTTCCATAATACATACAAACGCGTTGCTTGGTACAGGTGGTAGAGGACACGCTTGGTGAACATTGGGACCTGGGTTCGATTCCCAGGTCCCCCACTTATTTCATATATTTTGTTTTAACATGCTTCTATGCAGTACTTCACCAAGGGATCACCATGCAACTCCAGATCTCTGCTTGCCACGCGCCTAACAACTCCAATCCAAAGGCCAGGATGGATAGTCCACCATGGACACCGGTCAACACCTCCACACACAAGTCAGGAAAGTCAACATGGGCTTGCATTTCATGGGCCAGATTGCTTGCAAAAAGCCTCCAAATTGGGCAGACACCCCCCAATGTTTGCATATCTTTTAATCTCTTTTCTTTTCTTTTATATTTTTTAATTCTTTTGATCTTTTATTTTATTTTATTTTATTTACTTCAAATAATTAATTTTCATATAAAGATACAAAAAAAAAAATCAGAAACTATAAAAAATAAAAATATGTTTATTTATTTTTTAATTCATCAATATTTTGTAAATAAATTTCATAATCAATTTAATTTTAATTTTAGGTTTTAACTTTAATGCTTTTTTTCTTAAATAATTAAAAATATAAAAATAGGTCTTTTATCATTTTTTTATTCTTTTTCTTAATAAATAATCTTTTTCTTGTCACTATTAATTATTAATTATTTTTGTAAATAACTTATAATTAATTAAATTAGGTTAAATTAGGTCAAACTTAAAACATTTTTTTTAATAAATTAAAAACAATTTAGAACTAGGGTTTTATTTAACTTTTAATTCCAATTAATTCTCTTTAATTTCATAAATACCAAAAAAACATAAAAATAAGTTCTTTCCTTTATTTAATTTAATTAATTTATAATTTCAATTTAATTCTTTTAAAGGGTCCAACGCCCTCGCGCTCTCGATTCTTATTTCTTTTCGCACGTTTACTTTTATTTTTATGAATGTCATGTAATTGCCCCAAGGCCTTGTAATAGATAATTAGGACATTTACCTTCCGCATTTTATTTCAAATCGGGTCTTGGTTTAATTTGGCGATGTAGACCCGCGCCTTGTAATAGCGTAGGACCTTTATTTTCCGCATCTTAATTTCTGCACCTTTTAACTGTTAATAATCACATGAAAGAATGTATGCCCGAAAATAAAATCAAAACGTAGAACACTCAATGCATGATCAAGACAAATATAAATGAAAATGACACACAAATCACACATCACTCTTAGGGTACGCCTCACTGTTGCCTTGCCCCTCGAAACGTGGTCGTCGAGTAGAGGACATTTTAGTAAGTCCTCATGTCCATGAACATGGCATGGGGGTAGCTTCTAAGGTATCCTCCTATTGCTCTGGTGACCACATTGTCCCTAATCCTCGAATTGACCCGAATACCTCCAACGGTGGTGCTACCTACCTCTCAATGGTGGGATGGCACTACCTTAAGGACATTTACACAGACTAATTCCTTAGGGTAGGTAGACGACTCGTAGATACTTGCTCTAATTCAAAACAAAATCAAAAACTTATTTTCACACCGACACTTTGCAAAAAGATTTCAAAAACAACTTTTCAAACACTCTTGAGGACTGATACAAGAGTCGAACTAAAATTTTACACGAAACTTTTTTAAACCCACAGTTGAAAAGCAAACAAACTTTTGAAAACACAAATGAGCAAGTATCTAAGAGCCCATGGATAACCATGGATAGAAAGGGTGCTAACACCTTCCCTTTCTATAAATCTACCTCCCGAACCGAGAACTAATCTCAATAAGGAATTTTTCTGTGCTTTTGTCCTTTCCATGTTGGAGAAAATAAAAGACGGTGGCGACTCTTGCTTCCGCGACATTTCGCGAACCAACTTCAAACAGTCAGTTCCAGATCCACCGATCACAGAACTGGCGACTCTGCTGGGGATTATACTTAAAGTGAGGTGTACCTTAGGATAGTTCATAACTGTGTTTTCAATTGCTTTGACTTGTTTGCTTTATTATTGTGGGACTGTCTCGGGAGTTCTATAGATCCTAACCCGGATCTGGGGATACCTTCTTAGAAAGTAGCAACAAGGCTGTGAGGGAACTGTGCGGGGTATACCGACATGGTTGAAACAGTTTGCTACATTGATGTGGCACTTTGGTGTGTACCGGTAACCCTTGAGTTCAGTCAAGGAGAGTACGGGGCCGCCGCGTGGTGTCGTGAAGCATCAACTGACCTTAGGAAGCTTAATTGAAATATCTTGGCCTCTTTAGGGTAGTGAGATAACTGACTTTGGTGCAGTCCGAGGTTGGTTGATACTCGATACTACACTCAATTGAGGGTTGCTTTCCTGGAATATTTCGGTCGCCAATTCAGTGGCTAAATCGAAACGATGAACAATGAAAGCAATCCAGTGATATTGGGACCCTTAGAACCCGGTTACTTCTAATAGGACAGGTTGAGCCCACCAACTTCAAGAGGGTAATACCCAGACCCCATGCTGGCCTAAACTCTAAGGGCTTCTCTTGTGTGACTTGTGTGGCTTCCAACTTGACTACTTGCAGGCTTGTTATCTGACACTTGAGTTTCTTGCAGGTTTTGTTTATAGTCCTTAATTGGGGCTCATAACAGGGTTTACTGAGTTTCTTGCAGGTTTTGTTTACAGTCCTTAATCTGGACTCATAACAGGGTTTACCTACGTTACCCCATGCATAGCATAACATCATACCATTGCATACATCCCGCATAAGGACTAATCCGTTTCAAGGATCTCAAGGGCTTGTGATGCAGGTCATGATGAATCAACTATCCCAGCAAGGGGCAAAGAGGATTTATTTTCCTCTAGACAAGGTTGTCAGGGGCTATGACCCACTCGATATGGTGAGCTTTGACCCTTGAAGAAGGACTCTCAACAACATGCGGTTCCTTCAATCAAGCTATCGGACTCCAATTCTGACAATTTTCTTGTTTACCCCGCGAGATCCCTGAAAACATTGCATATATATACATACATATCATTGCATAACAGGTACCCTTTTGACAGGTCACTTACCATCTCCGCTGTTTATTTCAGCAATGGCTTCCCAACACGATAACCAGGGACCTCATGCTCAAGAGATTCAGTTCAGGGAGATCTTCTTAAGCCTATCCAAGGGGCAAGAAGAGTTAAGGACACTTCTCACAGGGAATTTGGCCAAGCAAACTCCTGAAGATGATAAGGACGAGCAGCTGAAACGTCTGCAAGCTGAGGTGGACACATTGAAAGCCCAGATGCTGGGGCAAAGGGCTCTCATCCAAAGTTTAGCTCGGGAGCAAGGAGAGCTGAGGACCATGATCAGTCAGCTTCATCAAGACATGAAGCAACCAGCCCAAGTCAGGGACCAAGTCATTAATCAGCCTCCAAGAAGTCAAAGGTTTGGGCCTCTCCAAGCTGCTACTACTTCACAGGTCCAACAACGACCTCGCCAAGAACAACGAACTGATCAGAGCAATCCAGACAAGCCTAAAAGGCAGTTCACCAAGCTCAACGTGTCACCGTCTCAAGCGTTGCAACAATTGTTGAGGTTGAATCTGGTGACGTTAAGGGACCCTCCTAAGAATCTCAACACAACCTCCCTAAAGTATAATCCTGAGGAAAGATGTGCGTACCACTCTGACAGTCCAGGACATGACACCGATGACTGCTGGGCTCTGAAGAATAAGATCCAAGATCTGATTAATGAAAGAGCTGTGGATTTCACCCAGATGGGCCAGGCTGAATGCTCCTGCCATCCCTACAAGATGCACCAGTCGAAGTAACAAGTCCTGAGATTAGAAGACTTTGGTTCATTAGAATTTTTCAAGTTGTAATTTTCTTTTGTTCAAACATTTACTCATGATAAACGTTGTTATTTCATTAATGCATCGCATATGTCTGTTTTGAAGCAATATATTCGTATTCACTATATGCAAATTATTTTCATATTTTTTCTGATGATCAATGCTCGGTTAATAATTCTAAGCCTATTGAGGGAGGATGACGAAAACGATACCACGATCTACAGTATGCTTTTGAACAGACCCCGCTGATGAGGTACATGCATTGTTTCAATTCCTAAACACTGGAGTTATAAGGATGATAATCCCTCGTCAACCCCTCTGAGCCAAAGAAGCAGGAATTTTTCTTTTCGAAAATCAAAACCCTTAATCATAACCTGGGGCAGGGTAGTTCTCTCAGTTGATCCAAGTGCACAACGAATAGCACCAAAGAAGTCCTTACAAAACAAAAGACAGTGATGGTTCTGAATAATCATAAAGACATGCAGTCATTACCAAAAAAAAAAAAACTAAAGCCCAATAAGTCAAAACCTATGAAGGAGACTTATGAAACTGGGACATCCCGCTGACTGTAATCACAAAAGAACAGTTCAGGCAAAAAAAAATAGGGATAACAAAATCAAGAAAGAGAAAGAGGTCATACAAACCCTCAACAACAAAAAGAGATGATTGCCCATTCAAAATAAATTGTCAACATCCGAACCATCACCAGAACATCAGGACAAAAACTCAAACATGGTCTAACGTACGATCAGCTGAGTTTAGGTTTGAAGAACATCACGAAGAACGGGTGGGTACAAATAATTTGAGCCTTTATTCTTTGTTTCTTAAACCATGAACCAGGCCACGTTATAACCCTCAAAAGTCCTAGCTGAAGCATGGGTTAGTTCGAAAGCATATTGTTACAAAAGGTATCCTGACTCCTTAAGGCCTACGGTAAATACGGAGTTGACATCATGTTTTACAAACATTCACTTGTTTTATGAAAAAGAATGCATTTTCAAAAACTTCAAGACAGACATAAGCTTTGCATTTTTGACATAACTTTGTTTGCATATGACTTTTTATTTGAACAGCATAGAAGTTCGCACGACGAATGTCTAATGAACAAAAGCACCTCCAATCAAGGGGCAGACATGATCATTGTCCATCATCTGGGGCAGTTAAGTCAAGATTTGGAGAATCTCTCAAAACGCCAACCAGCCTGGGGCAAATCTCCATATGGATCACTTGGAGCATTGGACGATCAAACGAACATCTTCTGGTAGCATGGCAACACAATAACAAGGGCACCTCCCTACATCCTGAGAGCATGGACATAGTCGAAAAAGATACTACGCATAATCAAAGACCCGCTAGGTTGACGCACCTAGGCAAAAATAAGGGCTTCCCGGCGAACCAAAAGGGTTCGGGCAAAAATAAGGGATGAAATAGAAAATATCTGTACACCCGGCAAGCCGAAAACCTGAAAAGGCGGCTTGGGCAAAAAAGGGTATCCCGGTGGACTGAAAACCCGAAGGGGCGGTCCAGGAAAAAGTTAGGGATCAAAAGCATACGACTATGTCCCAGCATCTCGTCACTTGCCTACCAGAAGAAGATTTGTCAAGCGGCAGTTATCAAGACTCCACCAGTATCTTCTCCCGCAGAAACAGGGGCAGTAATGAGTTGTCTAAGCGACCTAGTTACTCCGTCCACCGAGACACAAGGTATGATCAGCTGAAGAAGGTAACCAAGATATCTTAATTCCCCAGAGAGTGAGCAAGTAAGTCATTACACTCTCCCCAAACAAAGTTATCCCGTCAGCCTTAAGGAAGTTGGGTATCCTCCAGCAGATCTCAACATTCCTCAGCGAAGTATACAGATATTCTTAACGAGCATCCCCGGCAGTCTTGATATAAGATTGTTCCCTGGCGGTATATCAGACATCCAACGGAGCCACTTCCCCAGTATATCTCAAAAATTTCCCCAGGAGAGTCCAATCAAGATTTCCCCAAGAAAGTTTGAATCATCTCCCCAGCAGTAAGCTTATCCCCAGTAGATTCTGGAAGCTTTCCCCCTGCAGAGCACGAACGCGTCTCCCCGGTTTTATTCAAAGGTTATTTCCCTACCAGGATATAACTGGGTTATCCTCAGCCAAAAGCCACGGAAAGATCGTCCTCGGCGAAGTCTTCCTATCCCCAGCGAAGTCTACTAACACTTCCAACATAACAACGGTATCCTCAGCAGAGTTACCATCAATATCCCAGCAAAGTACCTCTCTCCCCATAGAGTACTGTTCCCCAGCAAAGTACCTCTCTTCCCATAGAGTATTGTTCCCCAGCAAGATCGCTAGAATAATTTTCTCCCTGCAGAGTAATCCATTCGCCAAGCTTATTCCCCAACGGAGTTACCTTCTCCTACCAGTATTCTTGCAATCTTTATCCCCAGCGGAAACGAAGAATTCTCTTCAACCATCAGCCCAGGATTTAACGTCCCGGCACCCGTCAAGGATTTACTTTCCTAGACGAAAAAATATACATTCATAAACATCGCATTTCCATACATTATAGCATGCATATACGCATCATATCTTACAATCTCATTTATGTTGAGAACATCATTGCTTGATCCATATCATGCATTACATATGACTGACCTTTACCTTTCAGGAAAGATCCAGTTAAGTACTCATTTATTCCAAGACTTTCGTCTGGTTCAGTTAAATCGATTCTAAGATTTTTCTGATTCTTATCCGGTCAAAGTTAATCCAAGGCCTTCTCTGGTTCAGTCAGATCGACCCTAAGATCTCCCTGATTCTTACCCAGTTGAAGATGTTTCAAGACCTTGCCTGGTTCAGTTAAATCAATTCCTAAAGATTTTTCTGATTCTTATCCTCTCAAAGGCCTTCTCTGGTTCAGTCAGATCGACCCTAAGATCTCCCTGATTCTTATCCAGTTGAAGATTCCAAGACCTTGACCGGTTCAGTTAAATCGACTCCTAAAGATTTTCCTGATTCTTATCCCGTCGAAGGCCTTGTCTGGTTCAATCAGATCGACCCTAAGATCTCCCTGATTCTTATTCCAGTTGAAGATTCCAAGACCTTGACCGGTTCAGTTAAATCGACTCCTAAAGATTTTCCTGATTCTTATCCCGTCGAAGGCCTTATCTGGTTCAGTCAGATCGACCCTAAGATCTCCCTGATTCTTATCCGGTTGAAGATTCCAAGACCTTGCCTGGTTCAATTAAATCGACTCCTAAAGATTTTTCTGATTCTTATACAGTCAAAGGCCTTCTCTGGTTCAGTCAGATCGACCCTAAGATCTCCCTGATTCTTATTCCAGTTGAAGATTTCAAGACCTTGTCTGGTTCAGTTAAATCGACTCCTAAAGATTTTTCTGATTCGTATCCAGTCAAAGGCCTTCTCTGGTTCAGTCAGATCGACCCTAAGATCTCCTTGATTCTTATCCAGTTGAAGATTCCAAGACCTTGTCCGGTTCAGTTAAATCGAATCCTAAAGATTTTTCTGATTCTTATCCAGTCAAAGGCCTTCTCTGGTTCAGTCAGATCGACCCTAAGATCTACCTGATTCTTACCCAGTTGAAGATGTTTCAAGACCTTGCCTGGTTCAGTTAAATCAATTCCTAAAGATTTTCCTGATTCTTATCCTGTCAAAGGCCTTCTCTGGTTCAGTCAGATCGACCCTAAGATCTCCTTGATTCTTATCCAGTTGAAGATTCCAAGACCTTGACCAGTTCAGTTAAATCGAATCCTAAAGATTTTCCTGATTCTTATCCCGTCAAAGGCCTTCTCTAGTTCAGTCAGATCGACCCTAAGATCTCCCTGATTCTTATTCCAATTGAAGATTCCAAGACCTTGACCGGTTCAGTTAAATCGACTCCTAAAGATTTTCCTGATTCTTATCCCGTCGAAGGCCTTCTCTGGTTCAGTCAGATCGACCCTAAGATCTCCCTGATTCTTATTCCAATTGAAGATTCCAAGACCTTGACCGGTTCAGTTAAATCGACTCCTAAAGATTTTTCTGATTCTTATCCCGTCAAAGGCCTTCTCTGGTTCAGTCAGATCGACCCTAAGATCTCCCTGATTCTTATTCCAGTTGAAGATTCCAAGACCTTGTCCGGTTCAGTTAAATCGATTCCTAAAGATTTTTCTGATTCTTACCCAGTCAAAGGCCTTCTTTAGTCCAGTTAAATCGATTCCTAAAGATTTTCCTGATGAAGACTCAGTAGAAGACATCCAAGATTCTCTCATCGTTACTGTTGAGGTAGTAATCGCCCCAGGTTCTCTCATTGTTACTGTTGAGGTAGTAATCGCCCCAGGTTCTCTCATCGTTACTGTTGAGGTAGTAATCGCCCCAGATTCTCTCATCGTTACTGTTGAGGTAGTAATCGCCCCAGGTTCTCTCATCGTTACTGTTGAGGTAGTAATCGCCCCAGATTCTCTCATCGTTACTGTTGAGGTAGTAATCGCCCCAGATTCTCTCATCGTTACTGTTGAGGTAGTAATCGCCCCAGATTCTCTCATCGTTACTGTTGAGGTAGTAATCGCCCCAGATTCTCTCATCGTTACTGTTGAGGTAGTAATCGCCCCAGATTCTCTCATCGTTACTGTTGAGGTAGTAATCGCCCCAAATTCTCTCATCCTTACTGTTGAGGTAGTAATCGCCCCATATTCTCTCATCGTTACTGTTGAGGTAGTAATCGCCCGAGATTCTCTCATCGTTACTGTTGAGGTAGTAATCGCCCTAGATTCTCTCATCGTTACTGTTGAGGTAGTAATCGCCCCAGATTCTCTCATCGTTACTGTTGAGGTAGTAATCGCCCCAGATTCTCTCATCGTTATTGTTGAGGTAGTAATCGCCCCAGATTCTCTCATCGTTATTGTTGAGGTAGTAATCGCCCCAGATTCTCTCATTGTTACTGTTGAGGTAGTAATCGCCCCAGATTCTCTCATCGTTACTGTTGAGGTAGTAATCATCCAAGGTTCTCTCACCGTCCCGTTGAGGTAGTAACCATCCCTGAGCCATTCACCACCTTTTGAAGCTCCAGACTCAGTTCCTGTAACCAGTCAGGGCACATCTACACAAAGAGTCTGAAAACCAGCTCCTGTAACAGGCCAGGTAATCATTTTCTTTTTCAGGTACACAAATTCTCGCTAAGGAATCTCTTACGCGATCGACACCCAGATGGCATCTATAAGCCCATCCACCTATCCATCACCTCTCAGCATGGCATCTATAAGCCCATCATCCTATCCATCAATCTCCAAATGGCATTGTGATACGGTGGGAGAACTGACTATGGTTTTGCGTTTGTTTTCGCAAATGTTTCGGTTGAGCAAGAGTCGCCACCGACTTTTTATTTTATCCTAAGGAAAGGTTTAAAAAAGCACAGCAAAAACCTTTGAGATTTTTCTTGGGTTCGGGGAGTAGATTATAGAAAGGGAAGGTATTAGCACCCTTTCTATCCATGGTTATCCATGGGCTCTTAGGTACTTGCTTAGATCAACTTGCCTTGGTTTTCAATTGTTTGAAATGGTGCTTGGTGTGTGATTTTGAAAATGTTTGAAAAGATGCCTTGTGTAGGCTACCCTTGTAACAATTCTTTACTCGAATGTTTTACAAGAGGTGTTTGTCTTTTGAAAAGACGTTTCAAGGTTTTTGAAAGTTTGTTTTGAAAGTGTTTGTGAAGTGTAGTTTGAAATTAGGCAAGTGTTTTCTTTGTAAATTGGCAAGTACTTAAAAGTTATCTATCCTAAAGTTTTCTCAAGGATTTTTGTTATGTTTTAAACCTTTTGACAATTTTGTTCCACCATTGCATTTGGTGGACAATCTTATCTTAGGAGGTGAAAGGGACGGGCGCGGGTCATCGTTTAGACCATAATTACAATAGTGTTAAATGTCTTTGGGCAATTTTTTCTTTAAAAGGGACTTGATCATTCATTTAGGCAACATTTTGAGGGACTATGATCATTTGATTGTTTGTTTTACCCAAAGAAATCTAACATGCAACATGGCCCAATTATTTGAAGGCAACAAAGTGGAATATCCTAGGGGTGCAAGTGTGAAATGTGTTGTCCATTTTTTCATGCTTTTTTTGTCTTGTATTAGGTCAAATATTTTGTTCGTTTTATTCGCATACAAACCCTAACTCTAGCATAGTATATTTAGAAAGCGATAAAGTGCGAAAATTAAATTCCTACACTATTACAACACAATGATATGGGGAAGGGGGTACAAATGTTTCAAATGGGGATTATTTAGACAAGAATTTAAACCTAACTATTACATCATTTTCTTTGAATATTTACAAGACAAATAATTGTATAATTAAATGGAAATTGAAATAAATATGCAAAATGTAAAAATAATTTTTATGTGTATGAAAAAAAAGAATATTATTTATGTGAAATAAAAAGAGAAATAAAAAGGTATTATTTTTGGAGTATTTTCATATTTAGGGCAAAACCCTAATTTTTAATCAAAAAGGGATATTAATCAATTAATTCATATGATATTTACTATTTACATACAAAAATAAAATAAAAATATAGTATATTTATAAAAATGTCTTTTTAGTGTTAAATATTAATAAAAATAAAAATATGTATATTTTTGATATTTTTACCCTAAATGCATTAATATATATATGTATATTTATATTATTTACAAGATATGTATTATATATATTAATTAATAATATTTAATATTAAAATAAAAAAAGTATTTTTCTATAAAATATTTTCAGGAAGTAAAAATAAGATAAAAGTGTATAAAATATATTTGTGCTATTTTAGTATTTTAAACAAAAGTATATCTTTATTTATTTATGTACAAACTAAAAGAAAAAATCAAATAAATACCTAATAAATTCAAAAATGATGAGAAAAAATATTTTTATATTTTTAATATGCCGGGGGAAAATAAATGAGTCAATTAAAAAAAGAAAAAGTCAAAAAACATTAAAAATAAAGCAAATGGGCTCAGGGGGTGTAAAACCAAAAAGGTGGTGTGAATAAGAAAATAACTCAGGCCCAGCCCAAGAAGACACTGTCTTCAACCTTCAGACAAAACCAGTTCAAAATGCGCGCCCTTCTTCTCAAACTTCTAACTCCTGATTCCTGGCTTATTAATGAAAACTTATAACATAAAAAATGTTCAGCATCAAGAGACGAATTCAACCATATGCAGAACTTGATCTAACTCTCTAAGATGAGGGAGAATTTCTTCTCCCCCAAATCCTAACCTAGATTTTCTGCCATTTTCAAACCTTAAATTCTCACAGCTCAAGCAAAAGAAATGAAAAGTAAAAACATGTACATGTTCAGTGGCATGAGTAGAACATTGTTTATTCACAAACTTAGAGCTAATGATGCCTAATAAGAGAGATAGAAGTTCACCAAAATACCTGTTCAATTGAAGTTCTATCTGGCAATGGGGAAGCTTTCAGTGCAATGTGATGATTGGTAAAGCTTCCTTGAGGTCCAGGGATGCTATTCCAATGTTTACTTTGTCTTGAAAGCTTTTGAATCGTGCTAGAGCACTTCACATGCAAAACAAGAAACTGAAAATGGTGGAACTGGTTAGAGGGATTACAGGTCGTGTTTCAAGTCATGGTTAGCTTGCATAGATGCTAGGGAATATGTGTGAACTGGTTTGGGCAAGAGAGCTTAAGGGAAATGGAAGATGGCACTCAAACTGCAGGCCTGGCCCTGTTTTTGCAGTTTGAGGGTGATTCTGAGATTGGGAGTGTATGAGAGATGTTTGGGTCGTGCACTAGCTTGGTTGGGATGTCTTGAGTGTGTTTCACAAGTTCACTTAAGTCTTTGCAAGCTGATATGAGAGTTGTGTTACAATATGCTAAGTTACTTACACTTTAAGCAACAAATGCCCAAGTTGTGTTCTAGGTCAGTAGAGGCCCCCTAATGAGCTGCATAATCCCTCCTTGATCAGAGTGTTTTGCCCATAATCTTGTGCCAATTATATCTCATTTGTACTGCTTGGATTTTCAATTGGACATAAAGTTACCTTTTGCAAAAATGGAAGAAATGCTTTATCTATAAATGGATTAATCCTTTAGGCAATGCTTGAACTCATGAAACAAGGCCTTGGCACAAAGGTTTTGCATTAAATTATTGAGTTTCAAAGGGTTTTAGGACCTGTAATTTATCACAAACTATGCTGACTTGAAAATGGCTTAAGTTATGAACATGTTCATGATCAATTCAAAAGTGAGTTTTTGCCAAATTGTGAAATTCGATTCTCTCAAGTTATGAGGTTGTTTGAGAAGTTCTTGGACATTTTGGAAAGCTTGGAATGTGTACTACAATCCTTCTTTGAAATGAAAATTGAAATTCCAAGTGGAAGTGTATGGAAAATGGCCTTGAAGTTGGGTAAAAAACCTTGTCAAAATAGGTTAAAATTTCACTAAGTTAAGAATGGTTTAGCGCCCTTATTCAAAAATTTGTAACTTGAGATACAAGCCTCAAATGGGAAAATTTTGTGAATCAAAGTTGTAGATTATGCAACAAGCTACAACTTTCATGTTTTGACCTTTGTTTGAATCCAAATGGATCTTGGTGAAAAAGTGGGGCAAAGTTGGGGAAAAATTAGGGTTTTTTATAACTTAGAAAAATTCTAAGTTATGAAAAATTCTAATTTCTAACCCTAATTTGCATTTTGTGATTTCTTGGTGAACAAGTTTCATGATTTGGCATGTTTTGATGAAAAATGAATCTTGACTCTTGATTTTGACCAAAAATTCAAAGTTTGACTTTTCAGTATACAGTCAAAGTTGATCAATTGACTGGGAAATTCAACTGTCAATCTTGTGTACTTGGGATCTTTTGAACTTGTTGAGCATGTCAAGATAAGTCCATGGGGTCCTTGAGTCCATATGTGAACTTGGTTTGCCATTGGCTAGGTCAAACAGTCAAAAATTGCCTTTGTACAGTCAAAACCCTAAAAATGACCATTTTGCCCTTTTGGTGATCTGATCAAATTTCTTGTGGAATTGTGATCCAAACTTGACCAAATGGTTCATATGAGTTCATAATGTTGATGTGGGTCAATTTTCATGAGATTTGACTATCAATTGGCCACAGTTGACTTTTTCCCCAATACAGCTGATTTCTAGGTCAACTGTCCAATTGACTGGGCCAAACTTGGAATCAAGGCTTGAAACTTGATGTGGATAAACTTGGGAGTCCAATATGAAGCAAGAAAGTCAGCTTAGGCACTTTAGGTCAAAACATCTTGGTGCAAACACAAACCCTAATTTGGGTCAACAGTACAAGGAGAAGTCTTGAGCAGATGAAACCCTAACTGGATCTTGGGCTTCAAAGGTTTTGTGATGAGAAATCATTGAGAAATGGGAGGACAAATTTTGGGGTACAACAGTTGCCCCTGTTCAATCTTCTTGAATCCGAAGAGTTAGATTGGCAAGTTTGCCTTTCGTGACTCGAGGGTAAAAGGAGATTGAACACTAGAGTGCCCGGAAATTTGCACTCGTCAAAGCAATGGATGCGGGAATGGGCTTAGAGATGCCATTTGAAGATGGGCTCAATGATGCCATCTGGAAGAGTGACAGAGACTTGTCGAGGATGGGCTTAGAGATGCCATCTGGAATGAGTATCAGAAAGGTGTTCATGCTTTGGACCATTTCTGAACTGAGGGTCTGAATAAGCAATAGATTGACATCCGTTGTTGGGAGTAATCCGTAAACTGTTTTCAGAAGTTTGAGAAGAGTCTGAACAAGCGATAGGTTAACATCCGTTACTTGGAGAACCCGTGAACTGTTTTCAGAAATCTTGAAGTTGAATAAGCAATGGAGCAGCATCCGTTGTTGGGAAGCGTCCGTAAACTGTTTTCAAAAGGTTGCATCTGAACAAGTGATAGATTGACATCCGTTGTTGGGAAGAATCCATAGACTGTTTTCAGAAGTCCGGAGAAGAAACTGAACAAGCGATAGGTTAACATCCGTTACTTGGAGAACCCATAAACTGTTTTCAGAAATCTTGAAGTTGAATAAGCAATGGAGCAGCATCCGTTGTTGGGAAGCGTCCATAAACTGTTTTCAAAAGGTTGCATCTGAACAAGTGATAGATTGACATCCGTTGTTGGGAAGAATCCATATACTGTTTTCATAAGTACGGAGAAGAAACTGAACAAGCGATAGGTTAACATCCGTTACTTGGAGAACCCGTAAACTGTTTTCAGAAATCTTGAAGTTGAATAAGCAATGGAGCAGCATCCGTTGTTGGGAAGCGTCCATAAACTGTTTTCAAAAGGTTGCATCTGAACAAGTGATAGATTGACATCCGTTGTTGGGAAGAATCCATAGACTGTTTTCAGAAGTCCGGAGAAGAAACTGAACAAGCGATAGGTTAACATCCGTTACTTGGAGAACCCGTAAACTGTTTTCAGAAATCTTGAAGTTGAGTAAGCAATGGAGCAGCATCCGTTGTTGGGAAGCGTCCATAAACTGTTTTCAAAAGGTTGCATCTGAACAAGTGATAGATTGACATCCGTTGTTGGGAAGAATCCATAGACTGTTTTCAGAAGTCTGGAGAAGAAACTGAACAAGCGATAGGTTAACATCCGTTACTGGGAGAACCCGTAAACTGTTTTCAGAAATATTGAAGTTGAATAAGCAACGGCGTAGGGTTGCTTGACGGGGGGTCCGTGTAAAACTGCATCTGAAACTGTTAATGATAGCCTTTTATTCTTATCCTGTTCGGACAAAATGTTAGCTAAACACAGAATTATGTTGCATGAAATGCATGATGCAATATATGTTATATGAATGTTTATTATATGAATGCGATGAATGCGTATGTAAGCTGATGAGTTGTCTTGCTGGGGATAGATGAATCCTGGATGACTGAAGATAAGAACAACTTGACCGCTGCCGGGAAGAACAAATCCTTGGCTGTCGCTGGGGAACAAAGAGCTTGGGTTGTATACCAAACCTCTGGGGAAATCCTGATGACTTCTACTGGGGAATACCAATCTAGTAGACTTATGCCGGGGATGCAAGACTGAGAATCTTCAGTTTGGAGGGAAGTATCTCTGGCGACTTCACTGGGGAACTCAAGATTTTCCTTCCTAAAACTCTGTGGGGAAAAGGTTCATTAGTCTGGCTCCGCTGGGGATATTGAAACTTAAATTCTGAGGGAAATTGGATTCCTGAGGATCCTCTGGCTGGGGGATTGTAAAGATAAGTTACTGCTGGGGAATTTTGATGAACTCCGCTGGGGATAGGAAGAATTTTAGCAAGTGCGATCTTCCGCGGTTGTTAGCTGAGGATAACCCAGTTATAAGTCCCTGGGAGGAATAACTTTGAATAAAACTCGGGAGAGACGTTCGTTCACTGCGGGGAATAAGCTTCCAGAATCTACTGGGGATGAGCTTCAAGACTTGCTAGGGATATGGATTCCAAATCTCCCGGGGGTTTCCTTTGAAAGGGTATCGGGTTATCCAACTGTACCTTCGATTTATCAGTAATCCTCTTTCCTGGTTCATAAGGAAATGATTATGTTTCAAATGCATATGCCTATTTAACAAAACATTGGACGTTTCTCAAAATAAACAAATAGTGCAAGAGAAAAGAAAAGGAAATGACACAAATTTCTGGGAAAAGTATTTGTATTGATTTTCTATGAGTATATTTGTACAAAGGAGACAATCATCCTAGTAAGAGGATTTTGTCGTAAATATTTGAAAGGTTTATACAAAATAAAGATGGCTATGTGAAATAATTCCATGGGATTCCATTCCGCTATAGCTTTCACAACCCTGAATATTTGTCCATTCAATGCTTCGTTTGACGATGACTGGATTGATCAGAAGCCTGGAACCGGTTGATGAAGAGATTGTCTTTGAAGTGATCCGACGAGACATAGTCATATGCTTTAATTCCCTAACTTTTGCCTGAATCTCCCTTTCGGGTTTTCGATCCACCGGGATACCCATTTTTGCCCAAGCCGCCCTTTCGGGTTTTCAACTTGCCGGGTGTACAGATTTTTTAATTTTTATCCCTAATTTTTGCCTGAACCGCCCTTTCGGGTTTTCGGCTCACCGGGATGCCCATTTTTTGCCCAAGCTGCCCTTTCGGGTTTTCGACTTGTCGGGCTATTTTATGCGTAGTATCTTTTGACTATGTCTGCGTTCGCAGGGTGCGGCAAATCGTCGCTGTCCATGGTGGTCAGAATCATTGCACCACCAGAAAATATGCTCTTGATCACAAATGGTCCTTCATATGTAGGAGTCCATTTGCCCCTGGGATCACTTTGCGGCAAGATAATCCGCTTGATTACGAGGTCTCCGACTTGATACACTTGACGTCTGACTTTCTTATTGAAGGCCTTGATCATTCGCTTTTGATACGTCTGACCATGGCATATAGCAGCAAGTCGCTTTTCGTTGATCAGATTGAGTTGATCAAGTCGGGTCTGCATCCAATCATCTTCATTCAAACCTGCATCCTTCATAATCCTTAGAGAAGGGATCTGGACTTCCATAGGCAAAACAACTTCCATGCCATAAACCAAAGAAAATGGGGTTGCCCCGGTTGAAGTACGTATCGTCGTACGGTATCCATGCAGAGCAAACGGTAACATCTCATGCCAGTCTTTGTAAGTGACTGTCATTTTCTGAATGATTTTCTTAATGTTTTTGTTCGCAGCTTCAACAGCACCGTTCATCTTCGGCCGATAGGGAGATGAATTGTGATGATAAATCTTGAACTGTTCGCACAATGCAGTGATCATTGTATTATTCAGATTTGTACCGTTGTCTGTGATGATCCTGTCTGGAACACCATACCGACATATGAGATTTTGCTTGATAAAGCGGGCAACCACATTTTTAGTGACAGAGGCGAAGGAAGCTGCTTCGACCCATTTAGTGAAGTAGTCAATGGCAACCAGGATGAAGCGATGTCCGTTGGAAGCCGTGGGCTTGATCTCTCCAATCATATCAATCCCCCACATTGCAAAGGGCCACAGAGCAGTCAGGACGTTGAGAGGAACCGGAGGAATATGAACTTTGTCAGCATAGACTTGACACTTGTGGCAAGTACGGGAATGTTGATGGCAGTCAACCTCCATAGTAGACCAGTAATAGCCTTCCCTTAGGATCTTCTTAGCCATTGTATGCTCGCTCAAGTGAGTGCCAAATGTGCCGCTGTGTATATCAGTCATGATTAACTCTGCTTCAGCTTTATCTACGCATCAGAGTAATACACAATCATGGCTTCGTTTGTAAAGGATGTCGTTGCTCAGGAAGAACTTAACAGCAAATTTCCTTAAGAACTTCTTGTCATTCACGGAAGCTCCTTCAGGATAATCTCGGGTCTCGAGATACCTTTTGATTTCATGGAACCAAGGTTGTTCCACTACTTCTTCGGTATTAATCTCGTGGCAATGCGCCGGTTCATCCATTCGCTCGATGGTGATTTGGGGAGCCTCGTTATCCCAGTTGAGTTTAAACATGGAGGACATTGTGGCTAGAGCATCTGCTAGCTGATTCTCTTCTCGCGGGAAATGCTCGAAGGTAATTTGCTCGAAATGCGGCAACAATGTCAGGACATGTTCTTTGTATGGGACGAGATTAGGATGCTTGGTATCCCATTCTCCTTTGATTTGACTGATAACCAAAGCCGAGTCCCCAAATACGATCAAAGATTTGATCCCCAAGTCTATAGCATCCTTGAGACCAAAGATGCAGGCTTCATACTCAGCCATGTTGTTTGTGCAGCTGAAGCAAAGTCGGGCCGTGAAAGGTGTGTGGCAACCTTCCGGAGAAATGAGTACTGCGCCGATACCATTTCCAAGTGCATTTGAAGCACCATCAAAGTACAGGGTCCATCGGGATCCCTTTTCGGGTCCGTCATACGGTCCGTCGCCTTTAATGTTGTCCAAATTCATGATGTCCTCGTCCGGGAAATCAAATCTCATGGGTTGATAATCTTCGATAGCCTGATGAGCCAGATGGTCAGCTAGTACACTCCCTTTTATAGCTTTTTGGGTGGTGTACTGGATGTCATATTCAGTTAAGATCATTTGCCATCTAGCTATCCTTCCAGATAAAGCGGGCTTTTCGAAGATATACTTGATAGGATCCATTTTGGAAATCAACAAGGTAGTATGAGTCAACATATACTGTCTTAGTCGGCGAGCAGCCCATACCAAAGCGCAGCAAGTTTTCTCGAGCAGTGAGTAGCGAGTCTCACAGTCGGTAAACTTTTTGCTAAGGTAATAAATAGCATGCTCTTTTCGACCAGACTCGTCATGCTGGCCCAAAACACACCCCATTGAGTTATCCAAGACGGTCAAATACATGATCAATGGTCTTCCTTCGACGGGTGGCATCAGAATAGGAGGTTCTAGCAAATAATCCTTGATTCTATCAAAAGCAGCTTGACAATCGTCATTCCACTCGACTACCTGATCTTTTTTCAAGAGTTTGAAAATTGGCTCACAGGTAGAAGTCAGATGTGAGATGAATCTGGCAATATAGTTTAAGCGCCCCAAGAATCCTCTAACTTCCTTCTCAGTACGGGGAGCAGGCATCTCTTGTATTGCTTTTACTTTTGCGGGATCGACTTCAATGCCTTTGTTGCTTACAATGAATCCCAGGAGTTTACCAGACCTAACTCCAAAAGTGCATTTACTTGGATTCAGCCTGAGCTTGTATTCTTTTAACCTGGCAAATAGCTTCTCTAGATGTTCAAGGTGCTCTTCCTCTGTTTGTGACCGAGCTATCATATCGTCTACGTAAACTTCAATCTCATGATGTATCATATCATGAAATAAAGCTACCATGGCGCGTTGATAAGTTGCCCCTGCGTTCTTCAGCCCGAACGGCATCACCTTGTAATAGAAAGTGCCCCATTGTGTGACAAAAGTTGTTTTCTCCATATCCTCGGGGGCCATTTTGATTTGATTGTAGCCCGAGAATCCATCCATGAAGGAAAACACTTTATGCTGAGCTGTATTTTCGATCAAGATGTCAATGTGAGGTAGCGGGAAATCATCTTTAGGGCTGGCCCTATTCAAATCCCGGTAGTCCACACACATCCTGACTTTGCCATCTTTCTTAGGTACTGGCACAATGTTAGCGACCCATTGAGGATAGGACGTAACAGCCAGAAAGCCAGCATCGAATTGCTTCATTACTTCTGCTTTGATCTTTTTAGACATGTCAGGCCTCATTCGGCGAACTTTTTGCTTGATCGGCGGACAATCCTCTCTTGTGGGGAGACGGTGAACCACGATGTCTGTGTCTAAACCCGGCATGTCTTCATAAGACCAAGCGAAGATTTCAACATACTCATTCAACAACTGTACCAGGCGCTCCTTGACTCTTGGTTCCAGATTGGCACCCACTTGCACCTCCTTCCGGTCTTCCTCGGTCCCTAAGTTGACAGTTTCCAGTGGCTCTTCATGAGGTAAGATGGCCCTTTCCTCTTGCTGTAGAAGTCTGGCTAGTTCCCCGGGTACTTCACAACCTTCGTCATCTTCATACTCGGCTAGATTGACCAAATCTTCAGAGTTATTGAAAGATATAGCAGAATTGTCACCCATGGAATCTGGAGTGGATGGGTACCTGCATTGGTGAGTGTGGGTGTGTGTAAGGGATAGCCATCCTTAAACAAAAAATGCAAAAGGAAAGAAAATGAGCACAAGCAGTTTATCAAATGAAAAACGTCCAATGAATCATTAAACATGGCATATGGATATGAAAGATAATCAAAACCCTTACAAATGGACCTACATGCCCCGGGCAAGGCATGAGGTGAAAAGATAGTGTACGGATTGTTTGAGAGTAAATATTACAGACCAAATAAGAAATGTTTAACAGATAAATTACTGAGGAATAAAAGTGATGGGGACGAAGTCCTTAGCCTCCCAATTGCTCAATCCTCCTTTGACAATTGGATAAATCCACTCTTCAATGTTGCTCTCCTTGTCTCCATCCTCCAAGGCGTTGATTCCGTAGGGAGAAATTTTGACTGGCGCCCTTTCAATCTTTGCACGACGCATAGCTTTTTGGCCAGCGGCTGTGAACCCTAGTCCAAATTTGTCTGTCTTATGCGGAATGTCAGGTAACTGCCCCCATGCAGAATTCTTCCCTTCTTTTATTGTGGCCCTTGCATCCTCCAGAGATGCCATCCTGGCCATCTGCCTCGGTGTCTCAGCCGTCAACTTCGCTACTGCTATTTCAGGAAGGACTTCCTCGAAATGTTGAAACGGTGTCTCAATGAACTCTCCTTCAACCTCCACATACCGGAAAGAATTTAAGTGGCTAATCATGTACTCTTCTTCGCCATGGACAGTGATGATCTTTCCCTTGACAGGATACTTCAACATCTGATGTAAGGAGGAGGTGACTGCCCCAGCATGGTGTATCCAAGGTCTACCCAGCAGGCAAGAGTATGATGGACGGATGTCCATCACATAGAAAGTGGATTTAAACACCTCGGTGCCTATCTTGATGGGAATTTCAACCTCTCCATGGACCATTCTCTTCGAACCATCGAAAGCTCTAACAAAAATATCACTTGGATTCAATTCCAATCCTTCACAATCTAGTCGGTCCAAGGCCTTCTTAGGCAAAACATTCAGCGACGAACCAGTATCAACCAAGACATGTGCGAGAGTAGTTCCTCGACACTCGACTGAAATGTGCAAAGCATCATTGTGATTTCTACCTTTAGGAGTTAGGTCGGCATCAGAAAAACCTAATCCATTGTCTGCAGTCAGGCTAGCCACACAATTCTGAAATTGATCCGCAGAGGTTTCCTGGGGCACATGAGCTGCCTTCAGGAATTTTATCAGGGCTTTAGCGTGCGCTTCTGAGCAAAGTAGTAGTGCCAGCATGGAGATCTTGGAGGGGGTTTGCCCCAAATGTTCCACCACATCGTAATCACTTCTTTTGATTATCCTCAAAATCTCGTCCATTTCCTTCTTGGAGGTTTCCGGGATTACCAAGGGTTGAGCCCTCATCCTGACGGGCTCATCTTGGATTCCCTTACCTTTGTCAGCAGCGGTAGGAGAGACAGTACTAGGAACAACAATGTCTTCAATCAGAGGAGTTCTAGCAGAGAGTTTTATTGGTGCAGGGATGACCTTGTTAGTTGATGAGGGTCCAAAGACTGCTCTTGGAGGGGCAATCTCTGGAGAAAATATTCTCCCGCTCCTAGTGATTTTGCTAGTGCCCGTAATGTTGCTAATGCTGGCTTTATCATCATCTGAACTTTCTTCAATTACCTCGATTTTCTTGATACCATGGTAGTAGATGTCACCGCCATAGTTCCAAGGTATCGACTTCTCAGAAACATAGGGAACATGCTCTGGCATTGTTATCTTCAAAGGAACAGATTTCGCAGCTGGTGTAATCTTAACAGGCCTTTTGACGGCCTTGGAAAGATTGGCGTGAATGGTTATGATTGAGACATCTTCGGTATAAACTGGAACAGCAGAAACTTTTTCAAACAAAATTTGTCGACTATCCATAAGGCCTTGGATGCCTTTCTTCAATAACGGACAATCAAACGGCAGAGAGTAACAACAATAGCAGTCTTCTTTACATCCCGGGAAGATCCCGGCCCTCAACAGATTCAACTTAATGGTTAGCATTGGAGTAGTCAGATCACTGACATCAGCAACATACAAATCTTCTTCAATGGCATTGACATTTCGGTCGTGCTTCGGCATGGGTGCAGATATCACATTAGGCTTCTCTGGAGCGTCAAACTCTACCTCCTTAGCCTCTATCAGGTCTTGGATTTTATGCTTGAGTGCCCAACAATCATTGGTGTCGTGTCCAACACTGTCTGAATGGTAGGCGCATTTAGCATTAGCATGATAATGCGGAGAGGACGTATTCACATTCTTTGGTGCCTCCTTGATGGTGGCAAGATTCAACTTCAACAGATGGGGAAGCACTTGCGCTGGAGTCATATTAATACGGGTGAACTGCCGTTGTGGCCGTTCCACTCGTTGTTGATTTGGTCTGGACTGGTCATAGCGAGGCTGCTCACTTGGAGTATTTTGAATCATTACGGCCCCCACAGTTGGCCGACGCTCCGTCTTCCCTGCTCTTCTCTGAGAATATACCATAGTTGTTTCCTTCTTAAAAGGCTTCTTATCAACACTTGCAGCAACACCCTTCTGAATCTTTCCTGACTTGATGCCAGCTTCTATTCTTTCGCCTGTTAAGATCAAATCGGTAAACCCCACGGAAGAGTTACCAATTAGATGATTGAAAAATGGCCCAGATAGGGTCCCAAGAAACATATCAACGAGCTCACGATCGGTTAAAGGAGGCTGCACCCTGCCAGCCAAATCCCTCCATTTTTGTGCATATTCTTTGAATCCCTCACTCGTTCCTAGTGACATACCCTGAAGTTGGGTACGAGTAGGAGCAAGATCAGAATTATACTGGTATTGTTTGTAGAAAGCAGTGGCCAAATCTTCCCAATTTCTGACACTGGTTCCTTCTAGCTGATAAAACCACTCCAACTGAGCTCCCGAAAGGCTTTCTTGAAAGAAATGAATCCAAAGATTCTTATCTGCCGTATAGGGTTGAATCTTTCTCACGTAGGACCTGAGATGCATTTTGGGACAGGACAGCCCATCATACCTCACAAATACTGGCACTTTGAATTTTGGGGGAATCACAATCCCGGCAACCAAACCTAAGTCTTCAAAGTCCAAGCCTGATACTCTTTGTAATTCCATGGCGGCCAATCTGTCTTCTAACCCTTTGTATTTATCATCAGCTGGAGGGTATTGCTGGTCAGAATAATCTTCATCCTCTTCAACCTCTTCTTCTTCCGCATCAGACTCGGAAGGCACCGCAGCTCCATCTCTTTTACTGGTCCCTTCATCAGAAGTAGGAGGAAATTCAAGCACTCTTCGAGCTTCTCCGTCAAATCTTCTCCCCAAAGTAGCCACCCCAATCCTCTTTTTCTTCTTTTTCACCGGGTCCTTATTCCCCAATTGAGTCTTGATATCCTCCTGACCTTTAGCCAAGGTCATCAGGAGTTGCTGGAACTGTGCATTCTGAGCTTGTATGTCTTTGACTGTTTGCTCGAGATCCATCCTACTGAAAGAAACAGCAGACAGATAAGGAAACCTGGAGTGAGACCTGCTTATGCACATGATGAATGGTATGCTTATGTATGCAATGCATTCAAGGATTTAGAACATTCAAAATTGTTTCAGACAAAGAAGAACGCACGTCATATTAATAAGAAGAAATTTGTTAGTACATAAATGCCCCCATGGGCCAAATATTACAAAATAACTTCTCAAGGCAAAAAGACATTGCGCATCCTCTTTGGTTCGATGTAGGTATTGAGGGCCTCTTGCTCATGGAGTCGGCGGGTAAGCTCTAGAACCTTCTTCTCACTGGCGTAGAAGCTAGCTTCAAAAGTATTCCGTTCTTCCTTGAGCTGAATCCAACTTTTCTTCATTTCCTCCCACGATGTAGGCATGTCTAGATGTAGGATGGTGTAGGGGACCTCTCCTTCATTGATGGGCTCTTTAATCACTGGGAGTACATGAGGATAAGGCATCATTAGACTTTGGGCTCAGGCTCGTACCCACTTGAGATAGGGCTCAAGAGGAATGGAGTTCTTGTGTCCCAGAGTCTTGCTATCAACCTTGTTGAGTTTTCCCCAAGCTCTGATGAATCTTTGGCGAAGTCCTTGCGCATCGTTGTCGAAGTCAAAAACTAGGTTAGGAATCAACATGTCATGAGGGCCATCCCTCCGTGCATATCCAAATTGCCTCAAAGCTAGGCAAGGGTTGTAGGTGATACCTCCCCTGATTCCAAGTAAAGGAACATTAGGAAATTCTCCGCAACGATCGACAATGATGACATTTTCTCTGGACCGAGAACACCAATGCACATCAGAATGAGTAAGAGTCATCAACCGTTGGGACAACCTTGTACCTTGGTCATTCTTCAGGACAGATTGTGGAAGGTGCGAAATAAACCACCTTGCAAGGATAGGAGTACAACACATGAGAACACCCCTCTTTCTCATTGTTCGTGTGTAAAATGAGTGAAGAATGTCCCCAAGCAATGTTGGTATTGGATTTCTGGACAAGAAGATTTTGACGGCGTTGACATCTACCAATTGGTCAGGATTTGGGAACAAGACCAACCCATAGATAAAGAGTGCTACAATCTCTTCAAAAGCTTGTAGGTCCAATGAATTCCAACATTCTTGTGCCTTCTCAAACAAGAATTTTGCTAAGAATCCCTTGACGCCGCTTCTGGTTTCCCAATGCCCCTTGATGTCGGATGGTTGTAGATGTAATTCTCGAGCAACATCTTCCGGCTTTGGTTCCTTTTCCGTACCGTTGAAGGGTAGTTGATTAAGGATAGGAATTCTCAGGAGTTGAGAAAACTCCTCCAAAGTGGGTACCAACTGATAATCAGGGAAAGTGAAACAGTGGTGGAGAGGGTCAAAGAACTGGAATAGCACTTTTATCATGTCTTCTTCAATGTTGGTGTTGGCTAGGCTGAGCAGTCTACCATGTCTTTCACTGAAGGATGAATTTTCCGGAATTCTTGAGGTGAACTCCTTGAGTTGAGGAGAGATTCTCACAAGGTTGACTTGAATGGTATTTCTGCTAGGAATTTCCATGACCTACAAAACAGGAACAAAGATGAAGATCCAAACCCTTGAAATGGTTAGTGAATGCATATGATGCTTTATGATGTTTATGATGTTTATGATGTATGCATAAAACATATGTACAAGCAATTCACACCAAACCCTAGTTTCAGGCTTGCATGGGGTTTCATAGGTAAGTACCCTCTTGAGTGTAGTTGGCTTAAAAACCTGTCCTATAAATAGTAACCGGGTTCTAAGAAGCTCAATATCATTGGATTGTTTTCATTGTTCATTGTTTTGGTTTAGCCACTTAACTAGCGACCAAAATATTCCAAGAAAACAACCCTCAACGAGTGTAGTATCGAGTATCTACCAACTTCGGACTGCACCAAAGCCGGTCATCTCACTACCCCTAATAAAAGGCCAAGATGGTCAATTAAGGTTCTAGGTCATTAGTGCTTAGTGACATCACTCAGCGGCCCCGTACTCTCCTTGATTGAACTCAAGGGTTACCGGTACTCACAAATATGTCACACTAATATAGTTATTGCTTCCACCGTGTCAGTATACCCCGCACAGTTTCCACAACGTATTGCTATCTATGAATGTTTCCCCAAATCCGGGTGTAGGATTTCAAGCCCAAACAAGAGAACCAAGATATAAAGCAATCAAAGCAAACAATTGGTCATGCAAGAGGGTGATCTAAGCCCTAAGGTTACTCCACTTTAAAATTCTCCCCAGCAGAGTCGCCAGTTCTGTGATACGGTGGGAGAACTGACTATGGTTTTGCGTTTGTTTTCGCAAATGTTTCGGTTGAGCAAGAGTCGCCACCGACTTTTTATTTTATCCTAAGGAAAGGTTTAAAAAAGCACAGCAAAAACCATTGATATTTTTCTTGGGTTCGGGGAGTAGATTATAGAAAGGGAAGGTATTAGCACCCTTTATATCCATGGTTATCCATGGGCTCTTAGGTACTTGCTTAGATCAACTTGCCTTGGTTTTCAATTGTTTGAAATGGTGCTTGGTGTGTGATTTTGAAAATGTTTGAAAAGATGCCTTGTGTAGGCTACCCTTGTAACAATTCTTTACTCGAATGTTTTACAAGAGGTGTTTGTCTTTTGAAAAGACGTTTCAAGGTTTTTGAAAGTTTGTTTTGAAAGTGTTTGTGAAGTGTAGTTTGAAATTAGGCAAGTGTTTTCTTTGTAAATTGGCAAGTACTTAAAAGTTATCTATCCTAAAGTTTTCTCAAGGATTTTTGTTATGTTTTAAACCTTTTGACAATTTTGTTCCACCATTGCATTTGGTGGACAATCTTATCTTAGGAGGTGAAAGGGACGGGCGCGGGTCATCGTTTAGACCATAATTGCAATAGTGTTAAATGTCTTTGGGCAATTTTTTCTTTAAAAGGGACTTGATCATTCATTTAGGCAACATTTTGAGGGACTATGATCATTTGATTGTTTGTTTTACCCAAAGAAATCTAACATGCAACATGGCCCAATTATTTGAAGGCAACAAAGTGGAATACCCTAGGGGTGCAAGTGTGAAATGTGTTGTCCATTTTTTCATGCTTTTTTTGTCTTGTATTAGGTCAAATATTTTGTTCGTTTTATTCGCATACAAACCCTAACTCTAGCATAGTATATTTAGAAAGCGATAAAGTGCGAAAATTAAATTCCTACACTATTACAACACAATGATATGGGGAAGGGGGTACAAATGTTTCAAATGGGGATTATTTAGACAAGAATTTAAACCTAACTATTACATCATTTTCTTTGAATATTTACAAGACAAATAATTGTATAGTTAAATGGAAATTGAAATAAATATGCAAAATGTAAAAAGAATTTTTATGTGTATGAAAAAAAAGAATATTATTTATGTGAAATAAAAAGAGAAATAAAAAGGTATTATTTTTGGAGTATTTTCATATTTAGGGCAAAACCCTAATTTTTAATCAAAAAGGGATATTAATCAATTAATTCATATGATATTTACTATTTACATACAAAAATAAAATAAAAATATAGTATATTTATAAAAATGTCTTTTTAGTGTTAAATATTAATAAAAATAAAAATATGTATATTTTTGATATTTTTACCCTAAATGCATTAATATATATATGTATATTTATATTATTTACAAGATATGTATTATATATATTAATTAATAATATTTAATATTAAAATAAAAAAAGTATTTTTCTATAAAATATTTTCAGGAAGTAAAAATAAGATAAAAGTGTATAAAATATATTTGTGCTATTTTAGTATTTTAAACAAAAGTATATCTTTATTTATTTATGTACAAACTAAAAGAAAAAATCAAATAAATACCTAATAAATTCAAAAATGATGAGAAAAAATATTTTTATATTTTTAATATGCCGGGGGAAAATAAATGAGTCAATTAAAAAAAGAAAAAGTCAAAAAACATTAAAAATAAAGCAAATGGGCTCAGGGGGTGTAAAACCAAAAAGGTGGTGTGAATAAGAAAATAACTCAGGCCCAGCCCAAGAAGACACTGTCTTCAACCTTCAGACAAAACCAGTTCAAAACGCGCGCCCTTCTTCTCAAACTTCTAACTCCTGATTCCTGGCTTATTAATGAAAACTCATAACATAAAAAATGTTCAGCATCAAGAGACGAATCCAACCATATGCAGAACTTGATCTAACTCTCTAAGATGAGGGAGAATTTCTTCTCCCCCAAATCCTAACCTAGATTTTCTGCCATTTTCAAACCTTAAATTCTCACAGCTCAAGCAAAAGAAATGAAAAGTAAAAACATGTACATGTTCAGTGGCATGAGTAGAACATTGTTTATTCACAAACTTAGAGCTAATGATGCCTAATAAGAGAGATAGAAGTTCACCAAAATACCTGTTCAGTTGAAGTTCTATCTGGCAATGGGGAAGCTTTCAGTGCAATGTGATGATTGGTAAAGCTTCCTTGAGGTCCAGGGATGCTATTCCAATGTTTACTTTGTCTTGAAAGCTTTTGAATCGTGCTAGAGCACTTCACCTGCAAAACAAGAAACTGAAAATGGTAGAACTGGTTAGAGGGATTACAGGTCGTGTTTCAAGTCATGGTTAGCTTGCATAGATGCTAGGGAATGTGTGTGAACTGGTTTGGGCAAGAGAGCTTGAGGGAAATGGAAGATGGCACTCAAACTGCAGGCCTGGCCCTGTTTTTGCAGTTTGAGGGTGATTCTGAGATTGGGAGTGTATGAGAGATGTTTGGGTTGTGCACTAGCTTGGTTGGGATGTCTTGAGTGTGTTTCACAAGTTCACTTAAGTCTTTGCAAGCTGATACGAGAGTTGTGTTACAATATGCCAAGTTACTTACACTTTAAGCAACAAATGCCTAAGTTGTGTTCTAGGTCAGTAGAGGCCCCCTAATGAGCTGCATAATCCCTCCTTGATCAGAGTGTTTTGCCCATAATCTTGTGCCAATTAGATCTCATTTGTACTGCTTGGATTTTCAATTGGACATAAAGTTACCTTTTGCAAAAATGGAAGAAATGCTTTATCTATAAATGGATTAATCCTTTAGGCAATGCTTGAACTCATGAAACAAGGCCTTGGCACAAAGGTTTTGCATTGAATTATTGAGTGTCAAAGGGTTTTAGGACCTGTAATTTAGCACAAACTATGCTGACTTGAAAATGGCTTAAGTTATGAACATGTTCATGATCAATTCAAAAGTGAGTTTTGCCAAATTGTGAAATTCGATTCTCTCAAGTTATGAGGTTGTTTGAGAAGTTCTTGGACATTTTGGAAAGCTTGGAATGTGTACTACAATCCTTATTTGAAATGCAAATTGAAATTCCAAGTGTAAGTGTATGGAAAATGGCCTTGAAGTTGGGTAAAAAACCTTGTCAAAATAGGTTAAAATTTCACTAAGTTAAGAATGGTTTAGCGCCCTTATTCAAAAATTTGTAACTTGAGATACAAGCCTCAAATGGGAAAATTTTGTGAATCAAAGTTGTAGATTATGCAACAAGCTACAACTTTCATGTTTTGACCTTTGTTTGAATCCAAATGGATCTTGGTGAAAAAGTGGGGCAAAGTTGGGAAAAAATTAGGGTTTTTTATAACTTAGAAAAATTCTAAGTTATGAAAAATTCTAATTTCTAACCCTAATTTGCATTTTGTGATTTCTTGGTGAACAAGTTTCATGATTTGGCATGTTTTGATGAAAAATGAATCTTGACTCTTGATTTTGACCAAAAAGTCAAAGTTTGACTTTTCAGTATACAGTCAAAGTTGATCAATTGACTGGGAAATTCAACTGTCAATCTTGTGTACTTGGGATCTTTTGAACTTGTTGAGCATGTCAAGATAAGTCCATGGGGTCCTTGAGTCCATATGTGAACTTGGTTTGCCATTGGCTAGGTCAAACAGTCAAAAATTGTCTTTGTACAGTCAAAATCCTAAAAATGACCATTTTGCCCTTTTGGTGATCTGATCAAATTTCTTGTGGAATTGTGATCCAAACTTGACCAAATGGTTCATATGAGTTCATAATGTTGATGTGGGTCAATTTTCATGAGATTTGACTGTCAATTGGCCACAGTTGACTTTTTCCCCAATACAGCTGATTTCTAGGTCAACTGTCCAATTGACTGGGCCAAACTTGGAATCAAGGCTTGAAACTTGATGTGGATAAACTTGGGAGTCCAATATGAAGCAAGAAAGTCATCTTAGGCACTTTAGGATCAAAACATCTTGGTGCAAACACAAACCCTAATTTGGGTCAACAGTGCAAGGAGAAGTCTTGAGCAGATGAAACCCTAACTGGATCTTGGGCTTCAAAGGTTTTGTGATGAGAAATCATTGAGAAATGGGAGGGCAAATTTTTGGGTACAACAGGCATCTATAAGCCCATTCCCACCATCACACTGCCAACATGTGAGCGCAAATTTCTGGGCACTCTAGTGTTCAATCATCTTCCACCTTCGGATTACGAAAGGCACGTCAGCCAATCTACATCCTCAGGTCTAAGAAGATTGAACAGGGGCAACTGTTGTACCCCAAAATTTTCCCTCCCATATTCTCCAAGATTTGCTAAGAGCATGCTTCAAAATCTCCCCAAGGGTTGCACAGTCCAATTGCCTCCTAACAATCAGAAATTAGGGTTTTGGTTCTGACAAAGAAATTGAAGTTTCCGAGGGTCCAAACAAGTCCCACATGCCTATAAACATTGTCAATCATCCTTATGCCAAGTTTCAAGACTTACAGCACAAAATTGCACAGTCAAAAACCCTAATTGCTCAACAGTCAACTGTAGGGGCAAAATGGTCATTTGACAGTCAAAAGTCAAAATTTTTGGTCAACATCTTATTTTGAAGCCACAAACATCATTTGATCAATTCTTGATCATGATTCTCAAGGCATGGCTCAAAAAGTCTCAAGATGCAAAAGTTTCCATATTTGGACAGTTGAAAAAGTCAACTGTAACTTGACCAGGGCATAACTTCCACATGGATTATCAGAAAAATTCCATCCAAAGCTCATTTTGAAGAGAATGACATTTCCTACAACTCCTCTTCATACTTCAAGTCCAAGAAATGCTCTCACAAAAATTTATCAATCTCAACATTATAGGTCATTTTCTAAAGTCAACAAAAAGGCACTTTAAGTCAAAGACCATAACTTGAGATTGGTAAATCAAAATGACATGGGACCAAAGGCATTGGTTAGAGGACTTCAATACCTTTCCAAAATGTCCAAGAACATGATCAAAGCTTAAAAATTGAGCAAGATATGCCTTGTGGAAGTTGGGAAATTTTTGGGAATTTTGAAAAGTCAACTTTGCTTCAAATGCCTCAAAATTGCTAATGGGCCTTAATTTCTCCCAAGAATCATCACTCAAAAGCTATGCACGACCCATTGACCCAAAGGGGAGTTATTTCATCATTTTTTATTAATTATTTGAATTTTTATCACCATTAATTCATTTAATTAAAATAAAATATGACAAAAATAGCAAAGCATGTGTTTTAAATCTTTTTATGCAGCTAATAGGCTCTTTACTCACTCAAGATTTCGTGCATATGCTCAAGGGGACCAAATCTTCCAAAATAAGCAAGTTTTCATGGCAAAAAAAGATTGAAAAAATCAAGAAAGATCACAAATTTGAAAGGCATTAAAACTTGGATGTTGGGCTTGTTTTGTTGACCTAAAACATTCACATACATATACATATTGCAACCCTAATGCACAGGACAAGCTAGCTGCGCTCAGAATCAAAAACAAAAACTTGCATTTTTCTTAAAAAACCTCAAAACTGTTTTGGCATCTAGAAGGCGTTTCAAGGCGTAAAAAGTATCTCAAAAGCTTGCTGGGACTTTCCTGAACAGAACCCAATACTTTTCCACTCTCCATACACAAAGAACTGGTAGAATGAAGTCGTCCTGTCCATGAATTTTTGCATATTCGTATTTTGATTTGCACATATTTTCCATACATTTTAATGCTTGTTTTACACTAACATGATCATGCTGAAGCTTTTGGTGTCATTTAATTAAAGAATGCTTGCACGTACGGAAAGTTACCATGAACGATGCTTAGGGTTTCAGGAACCTTGAATTGGGGTTTCATACATGAGGAAAAATTGGCCATCCTAACCTACACCATTGAAATCAGAAGCTCCTAACGATTCAAAACCACACCTCGCGCCTAATTTATCATTACTCAGTGCTTAATCGCTATTATTCATTGTACTATTTAGTGGGGGTTTAAAACCCCCGCTACTTGTTTGACATTTTTGCAGGAAGAAGAAGATGAAGCTTGCGTGGCGTAACATGATTGGGACATTCAAATTTTCTGGCGCGTTTTTGTGTTAACATCACTAGCGTGGTTTATATTTTATAATATTTGTTTTCCATAATACATACAAACGCGTTGCTTGCTACAGGTGGTAGAGGACACGCTTGGTGAACATTGGGACCTGGGTTCGATTCCCAGGTCCCCCACTTATTTCATATATTTTGTTTTAACATGCTTCTATGCAGTACTTCACCAAGGAATCACCATGCAACTCCAGATCTCTGCTTGCCACGTGCCTAACAACTCCAATCCAAAGGCCAGGATGGATAGTCCACTATGGACACCGGTCAACACCTCCACACACAAGTCAGGAAAGTCAACATGGGCTTGCATTTCATGGGCCAGATTGCTTGCAAAAAGCCTCCAAATTGGGCAGACACCCCCCAATGTTTGCATATCTTTTAATCTCTTTTCTTTTCTTTTCTATTTTTTAATTCTTTTGATCTTTTTTTTTATTTTATTTAATTTACTTCAAATAATTAATTTTCATATAAAGATACAAAAAAAAAATCAGAAACTATAAAAAAAAAAGTTTATTTATTTTTTAATTCATCAATATTTTGTAAATAAATTTCATAATCAATTTAGTTTTAATTTTAGGTTTTAACTTTAATGCTTTTTTTCTTAAATAATTAAAAATATAAAAATAGGTCTTTTATCATTTTTTAATTCTTTTTCTTAATAAATAATCTTTTTCTTGTCACTATTAATTATTAATTATTTTTGTAAATAACTTATAATTAATTAAATTAGGTTAAATTAGGTCAAACTTAAAACATTTTTTTTAATAAATTAAAAACAATTTAGAACTAGGGTTTTATTTAACTTTTAATTCCAATTAATTCTCTTTAATTTCATAAATACCAAAAAAACATAAAAATAAGTTCTTTCCTTTATTTAATTTAATTAATTTATAATTTCAATTTAATTCCTTTAAAGGGTCCAACGCCCTCGCGCTCTCGATTCTTATTTCTTTTCGCACGTTTACTTTTATTTTTATGAATGTCATGTAATTGCCCCAAGGCCTTGTAATAGATAATTAGGACATTTACCTTCCGCATTTTATTTCAAATCGGGTCTTGGTTTAATTTGGCGATGTAGACCCGCGCCTTGTAATAGCGTAGGACCTTTATTTTCCGCATCTTAATTTCTGCACCTTTTAACTGTTAATAATCACATGAAAGAATGTATGCCCGAAAATAAAATCAAAACGTAGAACACTCAATGCATGATCAAGACAAATATAACTGAAAATGACACACAAATCACACACCACTCTTAGGGTACGCCTCACTGTTGCCTTGCCCCTCGAAACGTGGTCGTCGAGTAGAGGACGTTTTAGTAAGTTCTCATGTCCATGAACATGGCATGGGGGTAGCTTCTAAGGTATCCTCCTATTACTCTGGTGACCACATTGTCCCTAATCCTCGAATTGACCCGAATACCTCCAACGGTGGTGCTACCTACCTCTCAATGGTGGGATGGCACTACCTTAAGGACATTTACACAGACTAATTCCTTAGGGTAGGTAGACGACTCGTAGATACTTGCTCTAATTCAAAACAAAATCAAAAACTTCTTTTCACACCGACACTTTGCAAAAAGATTTCAAAAACAACTTTTCAAACACTCTTGAGGACTGATACAAGAGTCGAACTGAAATTTTACACGAAACTTTTTTAAACCCACAGTTGAAAAGCAAACAAACTTTTGAAAACACAAATGAGCAAGTATCTAAGAGCCCATGGATAACCATGGATAGAAAGGGTGCTAACACCTTCCCTTTCTATAAATCTACCTCCCGAACCGAGAACTAATCTCAATAAGGAATTTTTCTGTGCTTTTGTCCTTTCCATGTTGGAGAAAATAAAAGACGGTGGCGACTCTTGCTTCCGCGACATTTCGCGAACCAGCTTTAAACAGTCAGTTCCAGATCCACCAATCACAGTGATCATTGCTACTCAAACTCACTCAAATCAAATATTGCTATATACTTGTTTATTTTTCAGGATTGTTGGAAATAAGTTTAAGTGGTTTTATAAATCTTGTTTTTCCAGGATTGTTGGATACAAGTGAAGTCACTGAGAGGATTGTTCTCATTGTTGACATAGTTAAAATCCAAGAGGATTGTTCTTGGTCCAAGAGGATTGTTCTTGGTTTTGGGTAGTTCTTGTTTAAGTTTGCCACAAAAAGGAAATCTCTTTCGTGTTGAAAGGGGACTGGAGTACTCTCGGACTGTGAGGGGAACCAAGATATATCGCTTGTGTCTCTTTATTTTTCTGCACTTTACTCTTTCATAAACTCACCATAATCCAGAAAAATAATATCCATCATCACTAAAACCTGATTTTTTTAAAGTACCTAATTCACCCCCCCTCTTAGGCGCACTTCGTAATTACAATAGGCATCAGAGCAGGTTATAGGTAACCTGTTCCTAAAAGATCTAGAATGGCTTTCGCAAATCAAAATCTCATTTTCAGAGATGGTAGTAGTAACAACAAGCCTCCTCTATTTTATGGTGAATATTTTGACTTCTGAAAAATACGCACGAAGGCACACCTAGAAGCACAAGGAGAAGAAATATGGGATGCCGTCGAGAATGGTCCTTTTATCCCTATAACGGTAATCAATGGTGCTGGCTCATCAAAGCCTAAGGCTGCATGGGACGAAGATGATAAGAAGAAGGTTCTCTATGATAAAAAGGCAATAAATCTTCTTCAAGGTGCACTTAGCATGGATGAATTCTTCTGTGTCTCGGCATGCAAAACAACGAAAGAAATATGGGATACCTTGGTACAAACTCATGAAGGAACTGTTGAAGTTAAAAGATTAAGACTAAATACCTTGAGTCAAGAATACAAATTATTTCGAATGCAGCCCGGAGAAACCATTCTTGACCTACAAAAGAGATTTGTGCACTTGAAAAATCATCTAAGTGCTCTTGGTAAGACTTTGATAAATGATGAACTAAATCTGAAAGTACTTAGGTCCTTGACTAGGGAATGGCAACCAAAAGTAACGACAATTTCAGAAAATAAAAGTATCTCCTCAATGACCTGGCTCAACGACAAGAGGAGCTCAGGGTCCTCATCAACAAACTGCTTCAAGATAACCAAGTGGAGCAAACAGCTAGGGTTGAAGATCAAGTCATCATTCAACCTCCTTTGGGACAAGAGGACAAGGGAAAGGCTCCCCAACTTGCTTCAGGGTCACAAGCCCAGCAACAACCTCGCCAGTGTCAACGGGGTAATCAGCGTAAGCAAAATACATCTGGAAGACATTTCATTGAGACTGACATACCATCATCTCTAATATTGGAACGCTTGTTGGAGGTCAATTTGACTGCTTTGAAGGATCCTCTTCGGAATCCCAATACCTCTGCTCCTAGCTATCACCCCGACGCGTTTTGTGTATACCACTTCTATAGTCCTGGACATGACACCGATGAATGTTGGGCTTTGAAAAACAAAATCCAAGATTTGATTGACAGAGGAGTGCTGAAATTCATGCCAGATGGTGAGATGAAAATCTTCCGCTGAGGGTTCTCCACCTGAAATGACAAGTTTGAACTAAGAGACTTTTGTTTCATTTGAATTTTCAAGTTGTAATTTCTTTTGTTATTCAAGCAATTATCTGTTGATGTCAAACTCTATTTCATTAATGCATCGCATGTGTTTGTCTTGAATTCATCCATTCGTTTTCACTATTCTTGAATTATGCTTCCTATTTCCTTTATGATATTTAAACTCTTGTTAAAAGTTATAAGTCTTTAGAGGGAGGATGACGAAAACAATGCCATAATCTCATACGGTATGCTTTTGAACAGACCTTGCTGACGATGTACAGACGTTTCTTTCAAATCCTAAACACTGGAGTTATAAGGAAGATAATCCCTAGTCAACCCCTTCGAGCCAAAGAAGTATAAGTTTTCTGTTTTAAACACAAATTGAAACCTTTAATCAAACCTCGGGCAGGGTAGTCTCTCAGTTAATTCAAAAGATGCGCATTGAAGTCGCAAACTCTCAATTCGTAATACAACGAATGACATCAAAAACATTCCTTTAGAACCAAAAGACAGTGATGGTTCCTTATCTCATAGGAAATCATTATCTCTCAAAGAGAAAAAACCACTAAGCCAAAACCTACAAAGGAGGCTTAAGAAAGCTGGGGCATCCCGCTGACTGTAATCTCGAAAACAGGAACGGTCAGGCAAAAATTAGGGATAATGAATCAAAAGAAAGAGGTCATTATAAATCCTCAACAACATGAAAAATGTTGCAAAAATGACTGCCTTCCCATAAAATTCAACTTGTGTGAATCATCACCAAAACGTCGTTCCAGAATCATTTGGAGTTCAGATGCATAATTAACTGAGTTTAGGATTGAAGAACATCACGAAGAGCGGGTGGGTACAAATATACTTTGAGCCTTTATCCATTGTTTCTTAAACCGTGAACCAAGCCACGTTACAACCCTTCAAAAGTTCTAATTGAAGCATGGGTTAGTTCGAAAGCATACTGTTACAAAAGGTATCCTGACTCCTGTAAGGCTTTGCTCTAAATCTTGGGTTGAATTTTTCATATAAAAAGTTTTCTACTAAAAATGCATTTTTCAAAACTTCGAGACAAGCATAAACTTTGCATTATTTGAATATCATTGTTTGCACATGGTTATTTGTTTGACAGCAAAGAAATTCATACAGTGAATGTTCAGATAAACAAAAGCTCTCTCAGTGAATAAAATCACTTCAAGTGGGATGACACTACCATCACAAAAATCTCCTATCAACAAAAGGGGACCTGACATGGCAAACCTGGGGCAGTCCAGTCAAGATTTCAACAAATCTTTCAAAGTCCAGTAAACCTGGGGCAGCCCAGTCAAGATTTCAGGAAATCTCTCAATTGCAGATTAACCTGGGGCAAGTCTCCCTCACCATCAATTGGGGCATTAAAACGTCAATCTCATCAAAGGGTTACGCACAGTTTAAGTTTCCTGGCAGTGCCACAAACATTTGATACTAGGGGCAATGATGAATCTCTCTGAAATCTTTCTGAAAAGAAATTCAAGCATCCTCGAGAAGTTCATCACCTCTCTAACAGACCAGCAGTCATGGATTTATTTCCCCAACATTTGTCAAGAATTTATTCTCTAAAAACGAAATTACATTTCAACAACATACCCAAATTGATCAGTCGTCGAGGATTCCTTCATCACCTATTGGAAGTTACGGTCGTCGAGGATTCCTTCATCACCTGTTGGAGTTACAGTCGATAAAGATTCCTTCATCACCTGTTGGAGTTACAGTCGGTAAAGATTCCTTTATCACCTGTTAGAAGTTACATTTGGTAAAGATTCCTTCATCACCTGTTAGAAGTTACAGTCGGTAAAGATTTCTTCATCATCTGTTGGAAGTTACAGTCGTCAAAGATTCCTTCATCACCTGTTGGAAGTTACAGTCGTCAAAGATTCCTTCATCACCTGTTGGAGTTACAGTCGTCAAAGATTCCTCCATCATCTGGTTGAATCAAAGTTAACCCAATACCCTCTCTGGTTCAGTCAGATCGACACTAAGATCTCCCTGATTTTTATGCCAGTGGAAGATATTCCGGGTTTTTGATATTTCAGATAAATCTCTCAGCGATTTATTCTGATTTTCTTCACTATCAGAGATGAAGAATCCAACTCTTTTCTCCTTCACCAGTTTTGGTTTTATTTTCCCCAGCGAAAGGTCGTCTTGAAAAACATTACACCTATGTGCATCAGTACATCATCCAACGCAATCTCATTTATTTTGAGAACATCATTGTTTGATATATGCCACTAACCTTTACCTTTCAGGAAAGGTACAATCAAATTCAAGCGACAAAGCGTTTCTTCAGTCGAATTACGGATAAGTTCCTAAATCTCGACAAAGCTTTTACTTCAGTTGAATTACGGTCGAGTTCCTAAATCTCAACAGAAACAACCCACCAGCAGAATAATGGACAATTGAAGCTCCTAAAATTCCGTTTCTCTCAAGAATGAACATTCTCATCCTTGAAACCTCAGAAGATTGGTATACTCCCAGGCTCCTGATACCGTTAACAGAATGAAGACTCTCATCCTTGAAACCTCAGAAGATTGGTATACTCCCAAGCTCCTGATACCATTAACAAAATGAAGATTCTCATCCTTGAAACCTCAGAAGATTGGTATACTCCCAAGCTCCTGATACGGTTAACAGAATGAAGACTCTCATCCTTGAAACCTCATAAGATTGGTATACTCACAAGCTCCTGACACCATTAACAAATCAAGTTTCTCATCCTTGAAACCTCAGAAGATTGGTATACTCCCAAGCTCCTGATACCCTTAACAGAATGAAGATTCTCATCCTTGAAAACCTCAAGATTGGCATACTCCCAACCTTCTGACCCAAACGCCTGAATGAAGATTCTCATTCTTGCTACCCCAGTAGATTGGCATACTCCCAACCTCCTGATATTCCCGACAGAATGAATATTCTCATTCTCAAAGTTGCATATAACCTAAATTCCTGATATTCCCGACAGAATGAAGATTATCATTCTCAAAGTGGTATATAACCTGAATTTCTGATATTTCCGTCAGAATGAAGATTCTCATTCTCAAAGTGGCATATAACCTGAATTCCTGATATTCCCGACAGAATGAAGATTCTCATTCTCAAAGTGGCATATAACCTAAGTTTCTGATATTCCCGACAGATTGAAGATTCTCATTCTCAAAGTGGTACATAACCCGAGTTTCTGATATTCCCGACAGAATGAAGATTCTCGTTCTCAAAGTGGCATACGACTCGACTTCTGAACTTCTTCCAAACAGGAATAAGCTTCTCCAGCAGGATAGCCACTCCGCAACAGTATGTCTATTCCCCATAAGAGTTCTTACTCCCCAACAAAATCAAGATTCTCATCCTTGATTCTCCAAAGTTTTCTTTACTCTCAGCATGAATTTGTCAGAATTTTTAAATTCCCTGCAGATCGAAGATTCTCGTTCTCGGCTCCTCAGTATAAATTCCCCTAGCAGAATGAAGATTCTCATTCTCAATTCTCCATAGAGTTTTAAGATATCCCCCGGCAAAGTTTTCCTCAAAATAGGAATCCTCAGTAGATTGGCATACAACCCAAACTCCTGATTTCCCCAGCAGTGGTCCCAGGGCTTCTCATTCTCAACAATCAAAGGATTTTCAATCCCCAGCAGCAGTCAAGGATTTATTTTCCCCGACAGCGGTCAAAGATTTTATCATCTCCAACTATCCAGGACTTATCTTCCTCAGCAAGACGGCTAATAAGCTTACATGTGCATTCATTGCATTTATATAAACATAAGCATTGATATAACACATACATTGCATCATACAACATAACTTTGTGTTTCAGCTAATATTCTACCCTTTTCAGGATAAGATTAGCGAGCTTCAAACTACAAGGATTTCTGAAAACAGTTTACGGATGCTTCCCAACATGGATGTCAATCTATCACTTGTTCAGCTCCAGACTTCTGAAAACAGTTTACGGATGCTTCCCAACACAGATGCTAATCTATTGCTTATTCAGACCCCCAGCTCAGAGACGTTCCAAACACGGATACCTTTCTGATGCTCACCTACAACATACAGTTCAACAAACATTCTTGGATGGCATCTTTTAAGCCCATCTCTGACAAGATTCTGTCACATCCCTAAATGGCATGTTTAAGCCCATTCCCTCAATTATGCTTTGATGAGTGCAAATTTATGGGCACTCTAGTGTCCAATCATCTTTTACCTTCGAGTCACGAACGACAAAATTGCCAATCTAACTCTTCAGGTTCAAGAGAATTGAACAGGGGCAACTGTTGTACCCCAAAATTTGCCCTCCTTTTTTCACAAGAAAATCACAACCCCAGGGTTTTCTCTGACTTTTAAGGTTTGGCTCAAAAATCAATCTCCAGACTTTTCCTCAGCAGTTAATCCAGGATTAGGGTTTTCTCTCACATCTCTCAAAATAAATTGAATCCTCAGAAATTGTTTGTTCAAATTTACTGATTGTTCTCAAAGCATGATTATCTGGGATAAGAGCTAAGACTTTTGTTTGGAACATTAAGGCATCTGCTTGTTAGTGGAGTGAAATGTTTGCTAGTTAATGGAAATGCTTGTTTGTTTAGAATGCACAACGCGTATGTTGATTGGAATACTGATGCAAAGAGATTGCAGAGTTTTTAAGATTACTTGGATTTTTAGTCATCTGTATTGGAAATGCTGGAATGCCATTTCAGTTTATTTTTAATCAGGAATCTTAAATATAAAAGTGAAGAGGCAAAGGGAAAGATTGGAAGATATTTGACAGTAGAAATTTCTTTTGGATAAAGACTGTTTATTCATTTCAAATGTTGTTACAAAATTTATTTGAATATTGTAAGCTTACAACTTATAGTATTTACAATAATAATTGTTTACAACAAATGAAAAAATTTATCTATTTCTAAGCCTAAATCTACTAAACTTCAAGTGCTCCCATGCTCAGGATCTTTGGTTTCTACTGCTTCCTCTATCGTCCAATTGGTACGCACCTGCAAAAGACAAAGAAAAAGAGATTAATACAGAAGAATTTTCAATTGAAAATAAAGAAAAGAAATCATCATTAAAGTTTGTCGGCCGGAATCAGAATGCTATTTGTTTCATCATGTTTTATTTTTCTCCTTGCAAATCACAAGAAGATTGCTCTTCTTGGTTCACAAAGAGAAGAGTAAAAGATAAAAAATGCAAGCATACAATTAGTTCAAATGCAAAAACATTGGTTCAAATACAAAGTAAGGTACAAGGCTGCATATAAAGCAAACCTATGCCAAACTGAGTACTAACTGCAGTAATCAAACCAAACGCAACAAGGTTCCAAGCATTGTCAAACTAAGTTGCAAAGCATAAGCAAATCAGCAAAGCTAACTAAGCATGGAAAATCCAAACTAAGTTGCAAAACAAGTACAAAAAGTATACAATGCAGAGAGATAAACCAAATTACAAGCCAGAGAGGCTTGTCCTAGCCATCATCACTTTCCAGCCTAGACAAACTTTTCAGAACAAATAATATAATAAGCAAAAAAGTGCTTATGAGAGAGAGAGAGAGAGAGAGAGAGAGAGAGAAAGAGAGGACCTTTTAGTGAAAAGAGTTTGCAGTTTTGGCAAAAGCAGGTTGTTTTCAAGTTATCAAAGAAACAAAAAGATATAAAAGAGAAGAGACTGCATAACAGTCAAAGGAGGGAGGAGAACATTAGAACCTGCAGTCCCCAACCTGCATAACAACAACAAACTGCAAACCTGCTTGCAAAAACCACAAACCTGCTTGCAAAACTACAAACCTGCAGCTTGCCCAAAAACAACCTGTAACCAAAAACTCAACCCCAAACCTGCATAAACTGATATCAAAACATAAAAGCTCAAAAAACATAGTCAAAAACTATAAGCTCAAGCAAACCTGCATGGCCAAAACAAATTGTAAGCCAAGCAAACTTACTTGTCAAACCTGCAAACCTATTTAACAAAACCTGTCAAAAACTGCAAACCTGCTAGCCAAACTACAACAAGCTTGCATTTTCAAACTACAAAACTGTGAAACATAACCAAAACCCTCAAACCAAACTGAAAACAAGCTTTGCCAAACAGTTTCAGAACAAACCAAACTGCTCCAAGCTTGCCCAAAACAAAGAACAAGCCAACAATATAGTTTCAGAATCAAAATCATCATTAACACAAAAACAACCATCAATCAACAAACTCAAAACAAGCCAACAAAAGTCTGTTTCAGAAGTGATTTCATCACTCATCATCAACATCATTCCAAGAGAAAAGAAGAGTGTTTCAGAAGCAAAAAACAGTTTTCAGAATCATCATCATCAAACAATCAGGGCCAAGAAGAAAGAGGAAGAGTTTTAGAAGCAAAACAACATAGAGGTTCAGAAGCAACCAAAACAGTTTCAGAAGCATATTCATCATCAACAACAGAAATCAACAGTTCTCAGAACAATTTTATCATCATTATTCAGCATTCAAAGAGAAAGAGAGAGTTTTCAGAAGCAAAACACCAGAAGTTTCAGAGATACTCTCATCATCAATCTTCAGCAAAACAAAGAAGCAAGCAAGTTTCAGAAAACACATCATTAACAAAAGTCAGAAGCAAGCAAGTTCTCAAAAAATCATCATCATCAAACATTCAAGATTTTCAAGGAAGAAGACAAAGATACCAGAAGCCAAAGCGTAGCCATCATCTTCCTCCGCCCTTAGCCTCCAAGGAGCGCCTCCGTCTCATCACATCTCTCTCCTTCCTTTTTCTGCCCAGAAAAACGCCAAGGTACAGTTTCTTTTACTCAAACTTTTGCTGCATCTCACACATAAACATCAAAGGATTAAAACATGCAAACAATAAACATGCAAGAATAAAATGAACACAACTGTAAAAAACCCTAAAACGCGAACGAAACGAAATCATACCGTTCAAATCAAACGTGGGATGATTACAAGGAGAGTAAGAGAGTGAGGCGACGCTCCAGTGGCTAGGGCATGGAAGGAATTTCAAGTCAGAACCATGGCCTGAGAAAGATGAGACAAAGAAGAAGAATGAGAGAAGAAGAACGGCGCCGCTGCAAAGCCAAACGACAAACCCTAATGAACGAACCCCTAAAACAAAACGTTGTACAATTTCACTGGGCCTGACCCGCTCCACACAGTCCTTAAGCCCACTAACAAATGCTGGCTAGCACGCACCCCCCTCTTCCTTCCTGATTCTTGTTCTTCTCCACTTTCATTTGGGCCTACCCCTTAACATTAATCCTTAGCCCATTCCCTTTTTTTAACAATATTTTTTAATTATTAACCCTTTCTAATCAATTTGTTTTATTTCTTTAATTTATTTTATTTTGTTAATAATAAAGATTTATTTAAAAATTAATTTTATTGTCATTCTTTTATTAATTGATTTTTGTTACATTTAATTAAATACAAAAAAATACAAAAATAATGGAATCGTTAATTTAAATAAATTTTCTTTCTTTAAAACTTTTTCTTTTCATAAATCATAAAACACAAAAAATAACAATAATACTTAGTTTAAATTTTATTTGCTTATTTGTAAATAAACACCATGCATCTCATAATTCATTGATTTTCCTTATTTCATAATTTGTTATAATTTATATTTGAATCGCGACAATTCGATTTGGTTGTAACACCTAATATTTGGACATTATTATTCTTGTGAGACTCATCCCCATTTGTAAATAATTGTACCCCCATCCCCGGATACTTTTGTAATAACTTAGACTTTAAATTCCCACAATTTATTGCTTTCAATATACTGTATAGTAATTAGGGTTTGTATGGCAAGATTCAAAATCAATCGCTAGATGACCTAATACAAGACAAATGCATGAAAATGACAAACACAATTCACACTTGCACCTCTAGGGTAACCTCGCCCGTTGCTTCGGAAAATGCAATCATATCCCTCGAGTATGAGACACTCTAGCAAATGCCCCTTCGATAAACAAAGATCGTAGTCCCTCGATGACCCTCGATGTTGTCTTTGATAAAACGATCTCGTCCCTTACAAAATTGCTAGAGCGTCTCACAAGTTGCTTTCAATGATTGTATACGATGACCCGCGCCTGTCCCGTTTAACATCCTAACACAAGGTTGTTCACCAAACACAATGGTGAAATAACACTGTCAAAAGGGTTGAAAACATAAGAAAGATCTTTGAGTAAAATAGGGTAGACAACTCTTAGTTACTTGATCAAAAGCTTGCAAAACATCCTTGCCATTTTCAAACACACCTCACAACACAATTTCAAAACAACTTTCAAAACATTGAAATATCTTTTCAAAAAGACACACACCTTTGCATATATTCAAACAAGAATCATTACAAAGGTTGCCTAGACAAGATCTCTTTTTCAAAGCATTTTTCAAAATCACACACACAAAGCACCATTTCAAACGATTGAAAAGTAAAAGCAAGTGATCTAAAACAAGTAACTAAGAGCCCATGGAAAACCATGGATGAAAAGGGTGCTAATACCTTCCTTTTTCATAATCTACTCCCCGAACCCAATAAACCATCTCAAAGGTCTTTCCTGTGCTTTTTGACCTTTCCTTTGGATAAAATAAAAAGTCGGTGGCGACTCTTGCTAAACCGAACAAATGTGAACACAAACGCAAAACCTCAAGTCAGTTCTCCCACCGTATCACACTTCTCTTTTAGAAAATTGAAAGGACAACTCATTCATTTCATTATATTTATATTTAAAAATGTAATTTACCCAAGATTTTCACATACTGTATTCTCTCTCTCTTTCCCACTTGAACAAAAACAAACCCTACCTACTATTGTGTAACCCCATCTCAATCTCTGATTTTATGTACTTTGGTTCATCTTTTACCTTTGTATCTCTACTTTGTAATATTTAAACTCCTTTCTCTACTCAGATTAAGGCTTTGTGTATTTCAATTTTTCATTTCCTTCATCTTCAAGTGATATATCGATAAAATTTCATTACCCACTCATAAATGATTTCAAATGTTATATATAACACATATCTATACGAGAATGTTTCTTCCATCTTTTCGATATTACCATGTTTTACTGATTATATTAAGTGATTTATTTTTCTTTTGAGTATATATTTTTCTGGTGTTTTATTTTAAATTTGTTTTTCTTCTTTTTCTTTTGATTTTGGTGTTAAATTCTAACATCATGGATCTGTTTTACATTCAATTTTTTATTTATAGTTTTTATGTGTAAAAGATTCATGAGTTTAGTGAAATTTTGTTAATCAATTTTTTAAATTTTAAAACCGATAAAAACCAACTGACCACCCGCGTAAACTGTTAAACTACTACCCATCGAAATCGAAACTTCAGACGATCAAAATTGGATTGTTTCATTCCAACCGTGGATTTGATCAGATTTGGGTTTTGAGTTCGAATCCAACCCTAATCGACCGGTTCTCCACCCCTAAATAAAAGTTTGGGCCAGATGATCCATAGTTTACACTCGATAGATCGAATCGAATAATTCATGACTTTCTAGAACACACCCACTTAATTCGACTTATACTTTTTTATAACACTTTTGATTGAGTGAAGATACATCCTCTTATATGGCCACATTAAAATTATCTTAATCCAAATAGAATATTAAATATTAAAATTTTAATATAAATACTAAAATTTATTAAATCAATTGAAGTAAGATAAATCATAATCTTTTTCATCAAATATGGTGAAGAAAAATATAAAATCTACACCAAATCAATTTATATTTTATTAGTCTAAATGGATTCTTCCAAATTAAAAAAACAAACCAAAATGACCATTACACCCATATAGTTCCTTACTAGTCTCAATTTTTTGAATTTTGCTTTGACAGACATCCTCTCTATTTTTACTTTTCCTATTGATTTATTTACCAATGTTTTGAAAATCCAAATATAATAATGTGATATTTGTGAAGTTATGGTCCTCCCTCCCCTTTTCCATTTTTTTTTCTACCAATCACTAAAGAAAATATTTAAAGTTACACTATATGTTCCCAAAACTATAGTAATGAAGATGATATAAATTAAAAAGTGAGTTAATTTTTTTTCTTCATAAAATCAAAAGTAGAGTAAGAAAAAGAAAGAAAGAAAACCTAACAAATGGGTTTTGTATGAAGAGAGTAGAAGAGTACATACATGATACATTCTCACTCTCACTTTCCACTCAATCAGCGTGTGTGTTGTTTGTTACAAACTTCGCGAAGAAGCTAACAGATTCTCAAACAAACTGTGCTCTATTCTTTAAATCACTTTCTACTTTCACACATTCTTCAATCAAACACACCTTTTTCTTTTTCTTCAATCAAACACACCTTTTTCTTTTTCTTCATTCAAAGGTATATTGTAACACTCTGCATTTTTTGATTTCACATTTTGTTTACATTTTGTTCATTCATTGTATTTCTCATCAATGGATGCAGGTTAAGAGCCATTGAGGTTTTTCATCACTGTTTGTTGATTCTGTAAGTTTTTATGTTCTTTCTTACCTATCTATCATTTTGATATCAAAACAAAATGAGTTCAATTTAGTGATTTTAGTTTATATTGTTTGTTGGTATGTTTTGGTTTGGGTGCCCCTTTCTGGGTATCAATTTGTTTATGCATGATTAGTGTAGGAGTGAGAAAGGGTTGGATTTGTGTTCATTGTCTGAGGAATCAAGTTTTCATTTTTAGGGTTCTTTGTGGGTATAAATTAATGTGCAGAAATGTTCATATATAAAAGATAAAAGGTTTTTAAAAAGGTGGAGGTCGCGTAAAGACTTTCGCGATTTCGATCGGTACAATTGTTGGCTCTTGTCACTGCACTGATTGCGATTGTCGTTGTGTGAATTAAATTAACCACAATTTGTTCTTTAGTATAAAAACGGTGAATGCCGATACCGTTTTGTCGCGGCCGTGTTTTGTGTTTTAAAACCATAAAACCCTGTTCAGATTTTCATTTCATTTCTCTTTATTGACTAAATTACATTTGCAAAAATGTTCATATCTGAAAGCATAAAACCTTGATCGGATTTTGAATTCATTTCTGTGTGTATGTCTCCCTGTGTTCCTTTCTTTCAACATTCTTGTCAATTATATAATGTTTGATGATTGACTTGTTGAGTTTTCTTTACAAGATGGATATATTCTCTTTCCAATACCCTGTTTTTTGTTTTAGGTAAGTATTGTTTTACTGTGGAAATCTCAGTTTGTGTGATTTTGAATTTACAGACTATTGACAACATGGATTTAGAAGGAAGTGAAAGGGATTCTGTGCTAACTACTACGCAAGTGAGCATAGGTGGATTTGGCACGGATGTCAAAGCTTATGATCTTGTGTCATTCTTGGAATCTGAGATCGGATATGTAGATAGATGTCGGCTGAAGACTTCTTGCACTCCTCCGGAGTCATATCCAGAATTTAATATCAGTGATCCTAAACAGAAGGAAAAAACAGATGATTATAGAAAGGTGGCACCTCATGCCTTTGTGCATTTTACTCTGGCAGAATCTGCAACCGAGGCCCTCAATGCTGCAGGTCGCTGTGAACTAATTTTGAACGGTTGCCCATTAAAGGTCATCTGTGGGCCACATAATCCAAACTTCCTGAATAAAAGGAGGCGAACTGCGGCTCCTTTTAAGATGTCAGATGTCATCGTTGAAATTGGGACTTTGGTTAGCCTATCAAATTTTACTGTTGCTTGGAGAGGACCCGCTAAAGGGGTAAACTTTCTAGTGGACCCTTTTGATAGCATGTGCAAGCTTTGTTTCAATCGAGATGTTGCGTTCTCTCTCAAAGGAATGGCTAAAAAGGTAGTGATAAAGTGTGATTTTAAGGTGGGGTTCTTGGTTAGAGACATATTGGAGATTAAAAGATATGATGATACATCGTATCATGTTGTTTTATTACATCTAGCTTCACCACCTTTGGTATGGTACAGAACTGCTGATGACGATATTGAAGAATCAGTTACCATTGATTTGTTGGATGACGATGATCCTTGGATCAGAACCACTGACTTTACCCCTAGCGGGGCCATTGGTCGATGCAGTTTTTATAGAATTTCAATCCCGCCTCGTTATGGTGCAAAATTGAATAAGGCATTGGAATATCTGAGATGCCAAAGAGTGCAACGGGTTCAGCTTACACGGCCACTTAGGATACTAAATGAACCTGATTTTGGGGTGCCCATGTCAGATACTTTTTTCTACATAGATTTTCAGAAGGACATTTCATTTGATATAATGTTCTTGGTCAATGCAGTTGTGCATAGAGGAATATTCAACCAGTATAGTTTATCTAACCATTTTTTTGAACTGCTGAGAAATCAACCTAAGGATGTCAGCGTAGCTGCCCTGAAGCACTTATGTACTTACAAGCGCCCGGTGTTTGATGCATGTAAGAGGCTCAAAGCAGTCCAAGAATGGTTGCTCAGCAATCCAAAACTTTATCAGATCTCCAAGCAGTGCGATGATGTTATGGAGGTTAGAAGACTGGTTGTTACTCCAACAAAAGCCTATTGTATAGCCCCAGAAGTTGAATTGTCTAATAGGGTCCTCCGAAATTTTAAAGAGGTTTCAGACCGATTCTTGAGAGTTACCTTTATGGATGAAGGAATGCAAACACTTAATGTATATGCTCTTAGCTATTATGTTGCTCCCATTGTGAAGGAAATCACATTAAATTCCTTTAAACAGAATACAAGAATATATAAAAGGGTTAGGACAATCCTGGAAGATGGGTTTTACTTTTGTGGCCGAAAATATTCATTTTTGGCTTTTTCATCGAATCAACTTAGAGATCGTTCTGCATGGTTTTTTGCCGAAGACAAAAACATAAGCTGTGATCATATAAGAAGTTGGATGGGAAAATTTAATCAGAAGAATATTGCAAAGTGTGCGGCTAGAATGGGACAATGCTTCTCATCTACGTATGCATCAGTGGACGTTGCTGCGAATCAAGTTAACTCGATGCTACCAGATGTTGAGAGGAATAGTTATGTTTTTTCTGATGGCATTGGTATCATCACTACTGATCTTGCAGATGAAGTAGCTGAAAAATTGAAATTGGACAAGGTACCCTCCGCTTACCAGATCAGGTATGCTGGTTTTAAAGGGGTTGTAGCCTGTTGGCCTTCTAAAGGAGACGGAATCAAACTTTCTTTGAGGCCCAGCATGAACAAGTTTCAGTCTACTCATACTACCTTGGAAATCTGTGCCTGGACTAGGTTTCAACCTGGTTTTCTTAACAGGCAGATTATAACATTGCTTTCAGCTCTGGACGTGCCCGACGAAATATTCTGGAAAATGCAGGAGAGCATGATTTCAAAGTTAAACCAAATGCTCGTTGACGCAGAAGTTGCCTTTGACGTTCTTACTAAATCTTGTGCTGAGCATGGAAATGCTGCAGCAATAATGTTAAGTTGCGGCTTCAGTCCCAAAACAGAACCTCATCTTAGAGGCATGCTAAATTCTATCCGTGCTGCGCAGCTTTGGGGCCTTAGAGAAAAGTCTAGGATTTTTGTTTCATCTGGGAGATGGTTGATGGGTGTTTTAGATGAGTTTGGTGTGCTTGAACAAGGGCAATGCTTTGTTCAAGTTTCTACTCCTTCTCTTGAAAATTGTTTCGCAAAGCACGGCTCAAGATTTTCAGAGACAAACTCCCTGCATGTGGTTAAAGGTCTTGTGGTGATAGCCAAAAATCCATGTCTTCATCCTGGAGATGTGAGAGTTTTGGAAGCAGTTGATGTCCCGGATTTATATCATTTAAATGACTGTCTTGTTTTCCCTCAAAAGGGAGAAAGACCCCATACAAATGAAGCTTCTGGAAGTGACCTTGATGGGGATTTGTACTTTGTCACATGGGATGGAAATCTCATTCCACCTAGTAAGAGGAGCTGGACACCTATGGAGTACACTGCTTCAGAAAGCAAGCTTCAAATGCGGCAAGTCACTATCCGCGTAAGTGTTTTTTGAATGTTTTCTATGTAGTTCCATAGTTAATGTTTGTATGCTCTGTATATGAACGCAAATGGGTATAATAATATACAGGACTTATGTTTTTCATATGAATTTTTCATAGCATCACACCTTTGATTAACAATTCAAGTGACATGTTTATTACAACAATGACTTGCCAAAACTAATAAAATTTCATGTTGGGGATGAGGAGATATTTCTTCTGATAGAGCATAGAAATTTGAGTACGCAAATAACTGTTTCTAATTTCACACATATAATTTGATAGACATACAATTATAACCTCTGATTTATATCTTATGGGTGTGTTATCTTGTTGAGTATGTATTGCAAAACAAGTCATCCGTATTAAGTTATTTTGTCTTCCACACTGCAGGCCATCATTGAGTTTTTTGTCAAAAACATGGTGAATGAGCATTTGGGTTCAATCTGTAATGCACATGTGGTACATGCTGATTCCAGTGACTATGGTGCTTTGGATGAGAAATGCATACACTTGGCTGAGTTAGCAGCCACTGCTGTTGATTTTCCAAAGACTGGCAAGCTTGTCATTATGCCTCCTAATCTGAAACCCAAGCTGTACCCTGATTTTATGGGGAAAGAACACCACCAATCATACAAGTCGAAGAAAATCCTGGGCAGACTTTACCGGCGTATCAAAGACGCGTATGATAAAGATATTGATGCACCTGAAATGAACTGTGTGTCCGGTGATATAAATTATGATACAGATCTTGAGGTTCCAGGATCTGCTGATTTTATTGATGATGCATGGGAACAAAAGTGCTCTTATGATGGCCAGTTAACTGGATTACTGGGTCAGTACAAAGTGAAAACTGAAGAAGAAGTTGTCACTGGACAGATCTGGTCCATGCCTAAATACAACAGTAGGAAGCATGGGGAACTTAAGGAGAGGCTGAAGCACTCATACAGTGCTCTCAAAAGAGAATTTAGGCAAACCTTTGAGAAACCGAATTTAGATGTTGGAGCGTTGAGTGATGAAGAAAAAAATTTGATGTATGAACAGAAAGCTTCTGCCTGGTATCAGGTGACATATCATCCTAAATGGGTCAAAAAAACCCTCGAATTGCAAATTAAAACCTCAGATGACCAAGAGACAGATAGTTTGAAGAATGTGATGTTGAGTTTCCCTTGGATTGCTGTTGATTACCTAGCTCGCACAAAGATAAGGAATCGGAAAGTTGGAAAATTTGATTCAACCAAGCCAATTGATTCACTGGCAAAATATCTATCTGAAAGGTTATAGTTCTATGTCGCTCTATCATGGCTACAAGGCCGCTCTGCCACCGTCAATAGGTTTTCCTTTTGGCATTCAGTTAAGCTACTTTAGTTGTAACGAGTTATGGATTTTTTTACTTGCATTACCCGCATTTGCTTTTGAGAGTTAAGATTGTAACAAGTGTTCTTGATACTTTCAATTGTAATCTGGCCTTGTGTTAGGCTTGTGATTATAATGTTGTGAAACTTTCAGATTTTCAGTTTGTGAAATTAGTAAATTACAACTTCCTTGAGATTATAATGTTGTGAAACTTTCAGATTTTCAGTTTGTGAAATTAGTAAGTTATAACTTCCTTGAGTTTAGTTTGAACTTTTTTTATTTATTTGTTCAGCTAGTTACTTTGTTTAAGTGTGTGCTAACTGCTGTTTCTGTTGAAGAAAACTAATCCAGAGTGAAAACTTAAAAACATGCTGGTGGTGTATAGAAAACTTGTGAAAACCAATACTTCAAAAAGTTGTACTAGTTCCCCCACTAGAGTACATAGAAAATGACATTGTTGACATGACCTTGCATCATTTCAACAATCATAAATATAGATACAATAAACTGTAGCATGATATAAACACACCAAGAAAAAAGCTCTTCACAACAAATTGTACTACATGTGTAACTAAATAAATAAAGACTATTGAGATTTTTCCTCATCCCTTTTTGTATGATCAAATTTTCAACTACCACAATGATTTACTTACCAATATATTCATCACTGTGTTATATATTTAATGACTGAGTAGTGAGAAAAGTCTTATCTCATTGATGGCAACAGTATGCACTACTTTGCTCCATGATGCATGGGAGTATTTATTGATATGCCAGCTACTTGTGCCCTCTCTTCCTTTATGTCAATTTCTTCATTATGGTATTGTAGACTTCGTGGCATCTATGTTTGTTTAACTCTGATAAATGTAGGCCATATACTTTTTATACTCTCAAACCGTTAGCTTTCATTCATTTTGCTACTTCTAAACCTTCACAGCCATTTATTTGCTTTTAACTCAGCTTGGAAACTATGATACATCAGTACAATTGTGTCAGAAACTTTAGGGAAAATAATGGCCAGTGACATGTGATTTTCATAGTCCTATTTACTTTGATTTTGAATGTTCATTTATAAAACATGTAGCACCTAAACATGTGATTGCATACAAAGTAGTTAGTGATATAACAGTCTTTTTTTTCTCTCTTTTGAATCTTGTGAATTTTGGATAGGTTTGTAAATGAAAAATGATATTTTCATATAATGAAAAGATGAAAATATTAAAAAGGAAATATTGAGAATTATTCAACCAGAGGTCCCATAGCTTAGAGGACATGCATGGTCCAAAGGTGAGCAAGTATTTAAGGCAAATGACCTATATTAATGCATGCCATTACTACAAGGGCAAGTTTCTGAGGCCAAAATTTTGGCGACTAAAGATATTTGTAGAAAAGTAGGGTATAAGATACATAATGACTCAAAATAATGTATTGATACACAAATAGTTGATTGTCATCGCTACAGCATCATTCTGGCATCACCACAACCATTCATTTTCTGTCATGCTCTCTATCTGTCAACTGCTGTGTGCCTTGCGCCATCGCCTCGACACTGCAATCCAGCACTTCACCCTTATTACTCGCTCATGTGTTTGATAATTCTACTCCAACTGTTATGTTCTTGTCGGCCGACACTAAACTAGCACCATAGTCAGATTCGCCATCTCGACGCAACCTTCCTGGAATGCTTTGTGACCTCATTGAATCGTCTTAGTGACATGAATTTAGAAAACAGGAAGGGAATTTTCATGAAAATACTTTTTTTTAAAGTAAAAAAAGTCAGAATATGAAAATAGATGAATTGCCGTTTTTGCTATAACTAATTAGAACTTTGAATTCAGACGCAAATATATAGAAGAGGAAAATAATACAGTTAGCAGCTTAGCTAATCACAATTATTGCTTCAATTATGCATCAGAAAGTCCATTTATCTTTAATTAGGCCCCAAATGTTCCTTTAGCTATCAGGTCATGTTCTGATTGGTATGGTTTAGTTTTTTTTTCAACAATTGCTAATTCAAAAGAACAATTGAAATTGACAGATTAATTTGCTTTTCATATAAATTTTCAATAATTCCAACACATCCTTCTTTCGACTTCGATACAAATTCTCATGTTTCCCAACCACAATATATTATATACTATATTAAGTAACTATCAAAGTGCTTATTATCTATTTATCAGCACTTTAACGACATATAATATTTTACAGAAAACACAAAAGTACATGAAAAAGATAGCTGAGAGTCATGGCATGGCATGAGTTGCTAAATTTGAAGAACCATGACATGACATGGAATGTTCCTATTTTCTTCGTGCCGAGAGTTAATCGCTTGAAGTCGAACCACATGGATAGTTCCAATTAAGTAACTCTTCAATCATCTGCAAAGCAACTCTTTCCTCTTCTTCTACTACCACCCTATTTTCAATATCTGCATTACCATTATTACCATTGATAATGTGTTGCGAAGATCCTATCTCTGACTCTGACTCGGCGGTTTTTTTCTTCCCGCCAAGCTCAACCCTCATGACCCAATTCGAATCCGAATGTGATCCAGCTCTTTTTTGCCACACTCCAATGTGAGAATTATCAGTATCTAGCCTCAAACAAGTGAGTGACGGAGAAGGGTCTTTGCAATATTTTCTAAGCTTTGTGCTGAGTAGCTCAGAGAGTGCCTTGGGAGACAAGAAAGAGTCATTCCCACCACCTCCACCACCTCCACCGCTACCACAAGTGGTGTCAATAGCATCTTCACCTTGAGTCTTGGGGAAATTAGTCTTCGCACTCTGACCATTCATCAAAATTGCAGCTTGATCATAAGCTCTTGCAGCCGCCTCTGCTGTCTCAAATGTCCCTAACCACACCCTTCTCTTTCTGCACATTCCATCAAACACAAAAAAACAAGTATTAACTATAACAACAGATAACAAAATGTGACAGAAAAAAACAACATTTATAGTTGCATTGCATGGATTTGATTGGAAGATAGACAAATGAGGCAACATACAACAAAGGGTGGCGAATCTCTGACACCCAAGAGCCCCACTGGCGTTGCCTGACTCCTCTGAACTTCTTTGTTTGTTGTACCATATTTGCAGTGATGTGAATGAATGAATTAATAACAAAGGTTACTAAGTTTTTATATAAAGTATGAAATTGTGAGTGATGTTGGTAAATTTATTTATATTAGGTTGTCGGTGTGGAAATTGGACGGAAAGTGGAATTTAAACAAACAGTACATATGCAATAAAAGTTTCACCAGCACAAGTTTGATAAACATAGCTAACTTGTTAATTAACTACTGAAATTAATGAGGTTAAACATGTAGGGTTCTCTTTTTGGGCTATTGCCATCATAATGTATGCATATGCTATGTTACAAATTTCTGTCATCCACTCTCTAGACTTGACTATTGAGTTTGCATGTGTTACCCACATCTTTATTTTTTCATAATAACTAATCATATTCAAAATATTTTCATCGATCTAATGTAAAATATTATCGAAAATACTGACACTAACACTGATACGGGAGATTCATCTGATGTAAAATACTAATGTTAAAGAGATTGATTCAAAATATTATCAGAGATATTGACAATGACACTTACATAAGAGGTTGAGATTTTTTTATTACATAGAGATTGTGAATAAAACAAAACCAAAATGAATAATGCAATTTTAGGTAAATTTAAAATATCAACTACCATTTCGTACGGATTATTTCCGTTTACGTGAAAACGTTAAAAAGTGATTTTTCTTATTATCACGTGAATTATAAACTATGCCAACTCTATTATACTTTTGTGTAGTGTAAAGTACTAGTATATCTAACCTTCTTCGAAGTTTAGTGTGTACTTACTTAGGCAAATTTATTTTTAAGGTTTTTAAATTTATTTAATTGTAATAAGTCGTGTTTTATGTTTTTTTCCTTGTTATATGTAAATTCTTTATGTTAATTAATGTTTGTACTGTTAATATTTTTTCTACTTTATTTTGTTCCATTAGTTTTATTTTAATTTATTTTTAATTTTTAAAATTTATATTAAATCTGTTTTTAATTTAAAAATTATGAAAAAATTCTTAAATATATTTCTTTTCATTTTACACTTTGTGTAATTTTAAGATTTTTATTTTCTGTTTTACTATTTTTTTTTTAATTTCTTTCTTTTACGTATATTTTAATTGATTTAAAAATATTTTTATGCACTGAAATTTTTTGAAAATTTTATATGATTTAATGATAGTTTCTGACTTATGTTAAGTGACATATCAGTATCAATACTGTCACTTTAACTTTTTTAAAAGGAAATTTAGAAAAAAAAAGTCAACAATACAAACGTTAATTAATATAAAGGATTCATATGTAACGGAAAAACATAAAAGAATAGCTTGTTACAATTAAATAACTTAAAAGATACTGAAATAATTTTACCATTTAATTATTTATAACTTTTTATAACTTTTTTAGTTAAGTTTCAAGTTTTTGAAAATCCTGCGAAGACTAATATCAATTTAGTAGAACAAAATAAATAAAGGTCTTTTATATATATATATATATATATATATATATATATATATATATATATATATATATATATATATATATATATATATATATATATATATATATATATATATATATAAAATTTAAGCTAAAATAATATTTTATGAATCTCTATTTAATTATAAATTATATTTAAAAGTTTTGAAACTCTGTACAATAAACTATCTTACATGCTCTAAAACACGGTCCTGATTATTATTAATTATTATTGTTAGGATCATAAAACTAAGAGAGTTAGTTAAACATAAAAGTCTATTGTTTATAAGTTGGTAAAATAAGTGTGTTATTTATAAGTCACACTTTTAGGTAAGACTATAGTTAGTTAATGTAGTAATCCAAATAATTATCCGTTAAATTTACTATTAAGAGATATTTTTGTACATATTACAATCAAATCAAATGCTTTTGATAAATATGATTAAAATAAAGTTTTTTTATATTGTTTATATTGTAGTAAGATTATTCACATTTTGATGGGATTTAATTGATTTTGTTAAATTGAATATTTAAATAATATTATAAAATTGTAAATATAATTGTTTAAATAAATGATGTAATTAAAAGGAAAATAATAGATAAAAATTATTTAATTATTTATTTATACTATATAAGTATAGATATATTTTGACATAAATATGTTACTATATGTATGTTTTGTTTTTTCTTCTTCTTTTTATTTTATCTTATTTTAATTTAATTCAACAACTTGTCATATTAAGAAGGTGAAGAAAATAGTATTTTCCATTTTTAAAATAATCGTCACACTTACAAAATAATTTATTTTTATAAAAAATGTTACTTTTAATTTTTTATATAAGTTAATTAATTTTTGATCTGACCTGATCAGAAGGTTTGGACCGTCACGGCTTACTCCGAGCTGAAGGTTTTTTGAACGAGGAGGGGGGGGGGGGTACCTGCAAGGCACTCCGATGCTAAAGTCAGTGGGAGTACTAGCAGATAATAGAGTTGAGGTTAGAATGATCCATACCTGACCCTCTGGAAGCAGAGGGTATTTATAGCCCCCAGCGCTGGGCCAAGGTTCCTTCATTGGGCCGGGCGGATTTGGCCCAATGGAGGAACTGCCAGGTTCTACGTGGGTAGTGGGGACCAGCACGTGGTCCCCTTCCTGGATATGCTGCATGAAATGCGGGCGGACGGAGACGCGGTCTTTCCGGAGTATCGTTGGGGGCAATGGAGGACTAAGTCTGCCCTAGCAAGTTAGCTCGAGACCATGTCGAGCTGCGCAGCACGGTGCCGAGCTCGACGCCAAGACCTCGAGCTGGACAGCGAGTGTCGAGCTGGAAGCCAGGACATAGAGCTGGACGGCATGCTGTCGAGCATGACTTCATCGTGGGGCTGGACACCGAGATGTCAAGGTGGACATCAGGGTGTCGGGCATGGACGTGACCCCCTTTGCCCAGTGTGGTCCTTAGTGAGTCCCTTTGGACTGGGCCTTAGTAATGCTTTTGGGCCTGTCGGGCCCAGTCCAGAACAGGAGCCCCCCAAGTCGTGGTTCCTTTGCGAGGAGCCATGACTTGAAACAAAGTTGTTCCGTCGCTGAGGTCTCGTGCCCGGGATGGAGGCGTGGACCCTCGAGGGGTCTCCTCGTGCCGTGCTCAGAGACGTCCTCGGTGGTGGATGCGTGGAGGATCCGTACCGGGCGCGTCAGTCGAGCACACGAGGCATCTTTCGGGAGTTGTGCCGCCACCCTAGGGGGGTAGGGCCATCATTGCGTTGGGAGCAGTGCGTCGAGGAGATGGAGTCCGTGGCTGAACGAGGTGACGTTTGGTATTCCACGTCATCACTATAAATAGGGTCCTTGGGCCCCATAATACGTTTTCCGTTCTCCGTGCTCTCTCCGTTGCCGCTCTCAACACTCTCTCCAGTCGTGACTTCCCGTCTCAGATTCTTCATTTCTTAGCCAAATCCCAACTTTGATCCAAGTAAGTGATCTATTTTCTTCATTCTTCTGTTTTAGAATGCATGATTCTTGGAAATTGTAGATGTTTTAGGACCGTTAATGTTGGGTTGGCCCGGTAAACTTGCGTTTTGCCCGACAGATTCATGTCTAGGGCCGGCAAACGCATATTTGTGGCCGACACATTCATAGTTTTAGGTGAAAAACTTCAGAGCTGCCCGGGGTCTTCATGATCCTGGGCGCCTGATTCATGACGGTGCCCGGTATGTTTATGGTCGTGGCCGTGGGCTTCATAATACGGCTCGCCATGTTCATACCTCGGATCGACATGCTTGGAGAGTGGCCGCGCAGTTGGTTTGAGGAAGAACACTGGATTCAGGAGAGTCGGGGAGGCATCCACTTGTGAAAATGGACTTGTGTTGTAGTGTATGGACGACATGATTATGTCGAGCATAGGACTTCATGCTCAATCTGATTGGTTTCCCGTGCTCTGCAGGTAACCATGGCGGATGAGCCGAGCTCCTCCGGTCGTCGTGACAGCGAAGAACAGAGTGCCGACGAGTCGGCCAACCTTATAGACACCGTGACCGACCCATCGCTGGAATGGGTGGGCGCCGAGCCTCGGGGGATGGCGTCGATATACAGTCGGGATGACCGACATCCATTCACCGCTATCGAAGAGGGGCAGGACCAGCCCGACTTCCAGCAGAATTTCGTGGTCATGCTGCCGTCGACCAACGCCAGAATTTGTTCAATGTACCCGGACTACAGCTTTGCGATGTACGAGATCGCGTTTAAAGACTTGGGGCTGCGGCTGCCGTTCACAGACTTTGAGACCGGGGTCTTTACGCATTTGGAGCTGGCCCCGTCCCAGCTACACCCAAACTCTCTCGCCTTCATCCGGGCGTTTGAGCTGACGTGTCGCTACTTAAGGATAGGGGCGACCATCCCTCTCTTCTTTCGGGTATTCCACCTACAGCGTCAGTCCCGAGGAGGGAAGCACAGCTGGGTGTCCCTGAAGCAGTCGAGGAGACTGTTTAGGATGTACATGGACTCTGTGAGGGGGTTCAAGGATAAGTGGTATGTGGTACGCCCTACTACCGACTCTGCTGTAGATTCCCTCTTCGAGGAGGAAGGGCCGGTCAGCGATGATGACGGGGAAGTAATGTTGGCCGACGACGGGAGCCCCGTGTTAGGACGTCGGGCTAAGTTCCCGGTGTACTGGATGTCCCGACACTTCAAGCATGGAACAGGTTATTTCCATACCGCAGTCGGGGACATGTGCACGGAGGATCAGCGGGCGTATGAGGCTCTTTGCAACTTTGTCGACAGTTTTCATCCCGCCCAGTGGGTTACACGGGAAGGGAATGATATCCTCGACAAGGACGGTTACCCAACATTCGAGGCTCGCCCGATCGACACCAAGGCGCTGGTGGAATGTTCGACATATAGGCAGGCAGCCCGCCTGTTAGGTTGTTTGTTTGAAATTCTTTACTCGTCATTTATTTATGCGTTTTGCTCGATACTGACTTTTCCTTTACTTCGTGCAGGTACGATGGCCAGCCGACATGAGAGGCTCCTGAAATTGTCAACCGGCCAGAGGCGAGGCAAGAAGGTCGTGCCGGCCCCGCAAGCGACGAGAATGGGACCACCGCCAAGCACGAACGTTCCTCAACCGGTGAGGGTGGATTCGACGTCGAGCTCGGGAGCAGCGTCAGATCCAGAGGTCGAGGAGATTGACGCCAGCGCCGTTTTGACCCAGAGGAAGAGGACCCGCGTGGAAGGCGGTTCGACTGTCGGGGAGGATGCCGGTGCTGTTCAATCCTTTGCCTTCCCCCCTTGCTTCGAGGAGGAGGGCTTTTTCGAGCGGTTCCCTCCGACCGTGGTCGCTCATGAAGCCGAGGCCATAAAGAGGATGACTAAAGAGGAGAGGAAGTCGCGGCTGGTCGCCAGCGTGGACGGGCTGGTTAAAATGGCCGAAATGGCTCTGGTGTTATCTAAGGATGCAGGGGATGCTGCTCGTGTTGAAGAGCTCGAGCAGGAGAAGGCGGCCTTGACTGCGAGCTCGCGGAAGTTGAAGGTCGCTCTGGAACGCTCCGAGGGGATGTTCCAAGAGCATACCGCGATACTTGATGCCGAGAGGGAGATGCTGACCTTGGAAAAGGAGAAGTCGGGGAGGTTGACTGAGGAAGGGGAGTTGCTCCGGACCGACAGGGATCGTTTGGCTGCCGAAGTCGAACGCCTGGGCAAGCAGGTTGAGGAACTGAATGCTGTTCAGCAACCCGCCGAAGATGAGCCCGAGGACCTAGTGGTTTTGAAGAGTCGGGCTGAGCTTATTGCCCATATCCGGCTCCTCGAGGCGGACGCAGTCGGTGCTCTGGAAGACGGGTTCAATTCTGCAGTCGACCAGCTCTCATTGCTAAATCCCGGCCTGGTCACCGAGGGCATCGGGCACACCAACCGGGTTGTAGGTGGCGCGATCATTCCCCCGCCCGACTCTCCCAGCGTCGACAATGATGATAATGTGGAAGTTTGATATTTGTATTCTTTGGATAGCGGGCCTGCGTGCCCTTGATATTTGAATTTGTATTCTTTGGGCCTGCGTGCCCGTTCATTGTATGTTTTGAACATCGCCGGCCTTCTTGGTCGGTTTAATATTGCTTTGTTGCCTTCGGGCGTTTATACCTTGTTATTTATTTTGGATTTTCTGCCCTTGTATGAACTCACATGCTTGTATGAATTTAGCTCAAGTCTCGGGCCCGAGGAGTGCCCGTAGGTGGCTTTGATTTGGCGAGCGAATATGCTCGTCTCCATTTGTGTGCAATCTCGGCCTTATTTTGGTTGGCCGGGGTTGCTTAAGTGTTTCGCTCGAGGGGAGAGATTTTCTTTTGACCCTTGTAGATGTCCCGTTATTCTTGATAGAATGTCGGGCATTACGGAGCGAGGTTGCTCAGTCGGGCGTGGAGCCCGTAGGGACGATTCGCCCTTGGCGTGAACTGCCCATCGCGAGCTGGGTGTTCTGCCTTATGGGTACGACGACGGTGGAGCTCGGTACAGCTGTCCACGTCGGGCACTCTCGATCGTCAACGTTCACCGCGCGATGCCGTGCCAATTTGGTCGTGTGTCGGGCCTGTACCTTAGCCTTAAACGAAATTGGACGTTTCTCCTCGTTGCTTGAGCGTGGTTGCTTCTGGTCGAGGGTCCTATGTGTTGACAGTTTCTAACTGTAGTACTGCTTCAACTTAGCAGCATTCCAGGGTCTTGGTAATGGCTCTCCGTCTAACTGTTCGAGGTAGTACGCCCCGGTACCCGTGGTGCCGTGGACGCGGTAAGGTCCTTCCCAGTTCGCGGCCAACTTCCCTTCGCGGGAGTCTTTCTGGTTTCTGCGTAGTACCAGGCTGCCTATGTCGAACTCGCGTTTGATGACCTTGTCGTTGTGGCGTAGAGCCACTCGTTGTTTTAGGGTTGCTTCGCGCAAGGCAGCCCCCGATCGGATTTCCTCGACTAGGTCGAGTTCATCCCTTAGTGTTTCGTCATTCATTTCTTCGTCGAGAGGTTCCTCTGTTCGTCGGGATGGTTCCATGATTTCGACAGGGATGACAGCTTCGGTGCCGTACGTTAGTCGGAATGGAGTTTCACCCGTCGTTGAGTGGGGTGTGGTGCGGTATGCCCACAGGACGCTGTGGAGCTCCTCGACCCATCCTCTTTTGGCTTCGCCGAGTCGACGTTTGAGCCCTCGGAGGATGACTCTGTTCGCGGCTTCGGCTTGCCCGTTGGTCTGAGGGTGCTCGACCGATGTGAAGTGATGTTTGGTCCCCAGTTTGGTGACGAAGTCTCGGAATCCGTGGTCGGTGAACTGGGTGCCGTTGTCGGTCACCAGTGCCTGCGGAATTCCGAACCTGGCGAGCACGTTTCTTTTGTAGAAACGGAGGATGTTATGTGAGGTGATTTTCGCGAGGGCCTCGGCCTCGATCCATTTTGTGAAGTAATCCACGGCGACGATTAGAAATTTGTTCTGATAGGTCCCTTGCACGAAGGGCCCGAGGATGTCCATGCCCCACCAGGCGAACGGCCATGGGGACGACAATGTGCTCAGCTCGTGTGGGGGAGCGAGGTGCATATCCCCGTGCTTCTGGCACTTGTCACATTTTTTCACGTGTTCCTTGGCGTCCTGTTGCATCGTCGGCCAGTAGTATCCTGCTCGAAGGGCTTTCCTTGCCAAGGATTTACCGCCCATGTGCTGGGCGTTGATACCTTCGTGTATCTCCCGCAGTACGTCGGGGATGGCGGACTCGTCAATGCATTTCAGGAGGGGAATGGAGAATCCCCTTCTGTACAGTTTCTGCTCGAGAACAACATAGGAACACGCTCGCCGCTTTATTGTGGCTGCGTCGGCCTGGTTCGTCGGGAGTTCTCCCTTTGTAAGGAAATTATAGATCGGGGTCATCCAAGACGTGGCGTCCCCGATGGCGTGGACTTCGACCGTAGTCGAGGGTGGTTCGATGCTCGGCCGTGACAGAGATTCCTGGATGACGGATTTATTCCCGCCTTTCTTTCGTGTGCTCGCGAGTTTGGACAGTATGTCCGCCCTCGTGTTTTGCTCGCGGGGAACGTGAGAGATTTCTGCTCGTACGAACTTTGCCATGTGTTTTTTGACTAAGTTCAAGTACTCAATGAGGTTGTCATTCTTGGCCTGGTAGCTTCCCTGTACCTGGGAAGCGACGAGCTGGGAGTCGGTGTAAATTTGAACTTCACGGGCTCCTAGGTCCTCGGCTAGTCTCAGTCCTGCGAGCAGGGCTTCGTATTCTGCCTGGTTATTTGACGTCGGGAAGGAGAGAACCAAGGAGTGCTCGATTACCACCCCTTCTTCGTTCTCCAGGAGGATCCCTGCGCCGCTTCCGGACGAGCTCGAGGCTCCGTCGACGAAGATGGTCCACTTGTGTCCCTTTCCCGGGGGAATGTCGTTAGTGGTCATCTCGGCGACGAAATCGGCCAAGGCTTGTGCTTTCAGGGCTTTCCTGCTCTCGTACTGAATGTCGAATTCAGAGAGTTCCAGGGACCACTTAAGCATTCTGCCCGCCATATCTGGCCGACCCAGGAGTTGTCTCACCGGTTGATCGGTTCGTACGATGATGGTGTGTGCTAGAAAGTAGTGTCTGAGCCTCCTCGCAGCGTTGACGAGGGCCAGTGCAACCTTTTCTATCTGTTGATACCTGCTCTCGGGGCCTTGTAAGGCTTTGCTCGTGAAGTAGACAGGTTTCTGCCCGTCGGGAGTCTCGCGGACAAGAGCTGCACTGATGGCTTCGTTTGAAACTGCCAAGTATAGGTAAAGTGGCTCGTTGTCATCTGGTCGAGACAGCACGGGTGGTTGAGACAGGCTCTGCTTCAGATGGCGAAGTGCGTGTTCGCATTCCTCGGTCCATTCGAAGGCTGCTTCCTTTCGAAGGAGTTTGAAAAAGGGAAGGGCGTGCTGAGCGGACTTCGCGACGAAGCGTGAAAGTGATGTCAACATGCCGTTCATTATCTGTATCGACTTCTTCGACGTTGGAGTCGGGAGGTCGGCGAATGCTCGGCACTTGTCGGGGTTGGCTTCAATGCCTCGTTCTGTTAGGTAGAATCCGAGGAACTTTCCTGCCTTAACCCCAAATGTGCACTTCTCCGGGTTGAACCTCATTTTGCATTGTCTTGCTTGGGCGAAGACAGTCTTGAGGTGAGCTGCGTGATCGGTGTCTGCTCGAGATTTGACGATCATGTCGTCCATGTACACCTCGAGCATGTCGCCGATCTGTTTGTTGAACACTTTGTTCATCATGCGTTGGTACGTCGCGCCGGCGTTCTTTAGTCCGAAGGGCATTACGTTGTAGTAATAGTTGCCCGAGCTGGTCATGAACGCCGTGCAGCGTTTGTCGCCCGGAGCCATTGGGATTTGATTGTATCCCGAGTAAGCGTCCATGAACGACAAAGTTTTGTAGCCGGCCGAGTTGTCGACCAGCATATCAATGTTTGGTAGAGGAAAAGCATCCTTCGGGAAAGCCCGATTGAGATCGGTATAATCAACACACATTCGCCATTTTCCATTATTCTTTTTAACAAGTACAACATTTGACAGCCAGGTGGAGTACCGGGCTTCAGAAATAAAATTTGCCTCTAGGAGGTCTTTTACAGCTTTTTCAGCAGCCTCCGTTTTTTCTGGAGACTGCCTACGCCTACGTTGTACTACTGCCTTGGCGGCTGGATCAATGGCGAGGTGATGACAGGCGACCTCAGGGTCGAGTCCGGGCATCTCTGCAGCGCTCCAGGCGAAGAGATCAGCATTCTCGCGCAGACAGGCCTTGATTTGCTTCCTGGCCAAGTCGGGGAGGTCCTTGCCAATCTTCACTCCCTTGGTCGGGTCTGCTCCGAGGGGAACGAGTTCGAAATCGCCGTCCGGAATAGGTCGGAGGGGGATTTGCTCGCTGCTGGCCGGCTCGTCTTGGTCAAAATGGGCGTCGAGCGCAATGGAGTCGACCTTTGGTGGAGCCTTCTGAACTTCTACCTCAGGAGATGCTCTGTCGGGCTCTTGCTTTGTCTTCTTGATGGGCCTAGTGCTGGGACCCACGTTGACAGTATCCCGACCCCTTGAAGCGGCGTTGAAGCACCTGCGGGCAGCAGCGAGGTCGCCCTGGATGGTGGCTACCCTTGCCCGTTTGGTGTAGAACTTCATTTTGAGATGGACAGTTGAGGGAACCGCTGTCAGCTCTGCCAATGTCGGCCTCCCCAAGATGCAATTGTACAGGGACGGGCAGTCAATGACGAGGAAGCGGACCTTCACCTGTCTTGTAGCAGTTCCTTCCCCGAACGTCACGAGGAGCTCGACATATCCCCAAGGTTTGGACGTCGAGCCGTTGAAGCCTTGAAGGTCCGAACCTATATATGGAGACAGATGTGAGTCGTCCAGTTGTAAGGTCCGGAACAGCTGAGTGTACATCACGTCGACGGAACTCCCTTCGTCGACCAGGATGCGATGCACGTCAAAATTGGCCATCTTTGCCCTTATCAGCAAGGGGATGACTGCGTTCGGTGCTCCGCCGGGGAGCTCTTCCAAGTAGAAGGTGATAGGCTCTGATCTGCCCCTCACCATTTCAAAAGTCACAGTTTGAGGAGGAGCTTTGTCGACCAGTTCGTCCAACTTCCTCTTGGCTGAGTTGATGGTGAGGTCGTTGAACCCGCCCCCGTTGATGACCATGGCAGAGGGGAAGTATTCCCACCTGCTGTGTGTCGTCAGGGGCTCCTGCAGGAGCTCGGGAAGTTCGAAGTCCTCGGGCCTGGTTACCGAGAAGGCGGTCTGGATTGGCACCGACTCGTCGGATGGTCGGGCATCTTCTTCGGGCTCCTTTGCCTCGCGGGCTTCACGACGGGGAGCGTCGTTTCGCCTGTACTGTGCAAGTCTCCCTCCTTTGATGAGGGTTTCAATAGCATCCTTCAGGTGGACGCAGTCCTCTGTCAAGTGACCATGACTCCTATGGTACTGACAGTACTTGTTTTTGTCTACTCCTGGCTTGGCAGGAGCTGGTCGGGGACGCTTGACGCCACCGTCTTTAAAATCTGTGCTTGCACACTCCGCCAGAATACGCTCGCGGGAAGCCGTGAGCGGAGTGTACTCAGTAAACCTGCCCGAGGGGCCCCTTTGTTCCCGGACCTCCCGGGGTCTGTCTTCCTTCCTCTTCTCTCTGGTGCGTCGGGGAGGAGGGTCTTGTCTCGAGCTGCTGCCATGATTGCGAGCCCTGGAGTCTCGTGCCCTGTTGGCAGCTTCTCTCTCCTCGTAGTCCATGTATGCTCGGGCTTTGTCGAGGAGAGCATCAAAAGTTGCAGGTGGCTCAATGCCCACAGCTTTCCTGAATTCTGTGCCGGGGAGAAGGCCCCTCTCCAGCAAGTACCTCTTCATATGGTCCGCGCAGGGGACCTGGATTGCTTCCCGGTTGAAGCGATTGATGAATTCCCTCAAGGTCTCATCATGTCTTTGGATGATGGCCTCGAGGGCTGCCTCGGTCTTCGGGTGGCGACGAGAGGCCGTGAAGGAACTGATGAACTGATTCTTCAAGTTCCGCCACGAGGTGATGGAGCCCGGGGCAAGTCCTTTGTACCAGTCCATGGCCGCCTTCCTGAGAGTTGTTGGGAAGAGACGGCATTTGATGGGCCCCCCGACATTGTGATAGTGGAGCATGGCTTCGAACCCGTCAATGTGGTCGACTGGGTCTGCCACTCCATCATACTCCTTTAGGTGTGGGGGCTTCTCCATGCCCGGGGGAATAGGTGCGTCCATGATGGCCTGCGACAGGGGACCGCGGGGGTCGTCCTCGTCGCTCCTTTCTGGAGAAAGAGAAGGGGTCCTGTAGTGGTGTCTGGCACGCTGGTCGTGCTGAGATTCCCTCGAGCGTGATGCTCGGTGATTGAAGGTCACACGCCCGTCTCTGTTATGCCTCCTGTCGTGCCTTGATGGGTCGCGACTGGGCTCTTCGGCAGGGATGACGGGCTGTCTTTCATACTGGGGCCGCCTCTGCCTTGGTGGGGGAGAGGGGCTCCTAGAGTTCTCCCTGTAATGTCTCCGCGGGGGAGTAGGGTGTCGAACTTCTTCGACCCGAGGAGGTGGAGATGGTGGCCTTTGATGTCTCCTCGGGGGGCGTCGATCATTTTCAAGTGCCCTTAGCCTTTCTCCTTGGGCGAACAGGAGATAGTTCGTCTGGTTGATGGCCGCGAACAGTGCCTGAGTCGTGGCATCTGCCCCGGCAGGGACTTGGACTTCATGGAACCGGGCAGCTTGGCGATAGGCGAGAGCCTCCGGGTCGTCTTCGAGTCTTGGAGGAGGTGTCGAGGACGACGCTGTGTTCCCGTCCCTGCGAGTGGAAGGTCCAGGGGCGGTTGTCACGGGGATGGTATTGTGGCCGGCATCACTGGGATTGTCCAGATGCCCATTCTTGTCCGCGAGACCGTTGTTGGTGTCGAGGACGCGGGTGTGTTGTTCTTCACGAGTTGGGGTAGCCATGACAGTGAATGGATTGAGCTTTGGTCTTTGAAACTGTTCGTTAGACGGGGAAGCTGTTTCCCACAGACGGCGCCACTGATCTGACCCGATCAGAAGGTTTGGACCGTCACGGCTTACTCCGAGCTGAAGGCTTTTTGAACGAGGAGGGGGGGGGGGGGGTACCTGCAAGGCACTCCGATGCTAAAGTCAGTGGGAGTACTAGCAGATAATAGAGTTGAGGTTAGAATGATCCATACCTGACCCTCTGGAAGCAGAGGGTATTTATAGCCCCCAGCGCTGGGCCAAGGTTCCTTCATTGGGCCGGGCGGATTTGGCCCAATGGAGGAACTGCCAGGTTCTACGTGGGTAGTGGGGACCAGCACGTGGTCCCCTTCCTGGATATGCTGCATGAAATGCGGGCGGACGGAGACGCGGTCTTTCCGGAGTATCGTTGGGGCAATGGAGGACTAAGTCTGCCCTAGCAAGTTAGCTCGAGACCATGTCGAGCTGCGCAGCACGGTGCCGAGCTCGACGCCAAGACCTCGAGCTGGACAGCGAGTGTCGAGCTGGAAGCCAGGACATAGAGCTGGACGGCATGCTGTCGAGCATGACTTCATCGTGGGGCTGGACACCGAGATGTCGAGGTGGACATCAGGGTGTCGGGCATGGACGTGACCCCCTTTGCCCAGTGTGGTCCTTAGTGAGTCCCTTTGGACTGGGCCTTAGTAATGCTTTTGGGCCTGTCGGGCCCAGTCCAGAACAATTTTCTTTTATTATCGTATGTACATTCTAATCAATAGTATATATATCACTTCTAAATTATTATTATTTTATCCTTTTTATTTGTAATAATAAAAATAAAATAATAATTGATGATAATAGTTTAATAAAATTATAATATTTTCGTATATTTATCATTTTTCTTAGTTTTAATTGTTTTTCTAAAATGGTCAAATTAATACGTCAATTTATTGTAAAATGGAGGGAGCTCTAGTATCTTGCAAACAAATCATGTACTCATACTAGCTAGGCTACTAAACACTATAGCCGACATATATTTGTCCTCAGATTAGGATAGTATTTTCAATGAAAAAGAAATCATGTGATTAAGATAGTTAATTACCTACTAAATCAATCATAGTATGGTACAAAATATAAATCAATCATATATGACATACTACATATATAAATATAAATAATAATAATAATAATAATAATAATAATAATAATAATAAAATAGAAAACTTATGACAACACCTAACTTTTTGTCTTTTTATATACATTTATTATTAGTCATAATCATAATAATAAATTCATAGAAATAAATTTATTTATTTTATATATATTTATAAAGCAAAAAGGTATTTTATTGTGTGTTCTTTAATATACGTGTGTCTTAAGGCAAAATCATTTATTTATTTATGGATACAACTATTTGACTTGGTCATCTTTGATAATTTTATGGCTGTAATGGTTGGAAGGTTGTTGAGGTCGTTAATAACTATTTAACTAATTATTTAGAAAATAAAAACAAGATGTCACATTATTATTTGATCTTTGGCAAGTCAATGTATTGGTAGGCCGAATGTTGTTTTAGAAATATTGTGACAAATCACAGCTAGTACGATATTTACATGTGCATGTGCAAGTCCATTTCATATATACCGTTTTTGAGGACATGAGAGACATTCAAATATTTATATGTGGGCTTTGAATAATGTAGGGTAATTCATGTTTAAGTTTTAATTTTTGAAGTCGGGTAATAGTATTAATTTTGACAAGTTTTTTAATTCATTTTAATCATATGTCTTAATGATTGATTGATTGATTCATATATTATTTTTTGGTCGTCTAATAATTTCTTTGTTTGAGATTCACTATTCGAAATTATAAAAATATATTTTAAGAAGGATTACGATTAAATATTTAAAAGATTTAATTATCTGCCAATTATATTATATTATATTATATTATAAAAATTAAAATTATATATTATTAGATTTCCTAATTTAATTTTATAAATCTTTTGAATAATCTTTTGAATATGTTAAACTATTAAGTGAGATGAGATAAAAATTAGACATAAAAATTAAATATTTCATTTCAATAAGTAGTAAATAATATTATGAAATTAACTAAAACCGCGTCATGGTATGAAAGAATAGAGAGGAAGGAGAGAAAGAGAAGAAACAACTATTATATTATCAATTAAGTTGTATATTTTACATTGCAACATAGATATTATTTATAAGATAAACATGTAGGTTACAATCACATAAATATAACTAATTACCAATAACAATTACATTTAATCGTAAAATTAGAGCATATAAAGTTTTTAGAGATAATTGACACATGTATTTAATATTATTTATAACATTCTTTTTTAGATATTATCTATTGAGAATTTGTTTCGTTAAAACTTTATTAAAAAAAATTCAATAAAAAAATTATAGTGAAAAGAAAAGAGTACAACATCCTTTGAGAGGAAATTATCTAATTAAAAATGTTACCAAAAAAATCCAATGATACAAAACCACAGTGAAGGAAAAAAAGTGAAAAACATATTTATTTCTCCCACTGATACATACATTTATATGTGAGTCGATATTCTTTGTAATAGTTGCTTAAAAAATATAGTTGGCAGATGTTAAGAGGTAAGAAGCTTCACCATGTTAAGAGGTGAAAAAATTCACAAGGAGGAAGATGAAGAACTCAAGAGAGAATGAAGCAAAAAGTCGCATTAATTTGTTTAGAGAATGAAAATGAGTACAATATAGCATATATGCTAGAAACTAACCCTTTAACAAACTCAACAACCATCAATAAACTTGTGACCAGTTACTTGCCCAAAATAGTAAGATTCCTAATTAATAATTGAAAAATTACTAAAAAGAGTAAGTTGGTTAGAAATGGAATAACAGGCTGCAACAACTTAAAGGATTTCATTTCACACATTCTCCACATCCTCCCTCAAGTTTAATCATGGTAGATATCTAACATGCCAAGCTTTGACACAAAATCATTGAACTTGGTTGTATGCAAAGGCTTGGTAAGAAAGTCTAGAAGTTGCTCTATTGAGGAGATGGGTAAAAGCTTCAATATGCATTGTTGCACTTTCTCTCTCACCAAATGGCAATCTATCTCAAGATGTTTTGTTCTTTCATGAAACTCAGGATTGTAAGCAACATGGAGAACACTTTAATTGTGACAATATAAGACACGTGTCTTGGATCTTGTAATGTGCAAATCTCTTAAAATGTATAAAATCCAATTCAGTTCACATGCAGCTGAACCAAGCAATCTATAATCAGCTTCTGATGAGTACCTTGATATTGTTGGTAGCTTCTTTGTCTTCCAAGAAACAAGGGATGAACCAATGAAGAAGCAATACCCTGATGTTGATTTCTTAAGTACACAACTAGCCCAATCTGCATCTGAATAGCATAAGATTCGCAAGTTTGAAGACCTTAGAACAATATCCCTCTTCCAGGACTATGCTTTAGAAATCTAACGACTCTACATACTATTTGATAGTGTAACTGAGTGGAATTCTGAAGAAACTGACTCAACTGTTGAGTAGCTAGAGTGATGTATGGTCTTCTATTGTTCAAATACACAATACGACAATCAACCTCTTATACAAAGTGATATATTCAAATGACTCTCTATCATCTTGATGAAGTTTCACTAAGGGATTTAATGGCGTTTTTGTAGGTTTTGAAACTAATAAACTTGTGTCCTTCAACAAATTGAGACAATATTTTATTTGTGAAATAAGTATGCCCTCTTTGGCATGTGCCACCTTAATACCAAGGAAATATTTAAAAATTCCTAAGTCTTCAATTTTGAAATTTCTATCAAGCTTATCTTTGATGTTTTCAAATTCTAACAAGTAGGTGCTTGCTAGTATGATGCCATCCACATATACTAGTAGGATTGTGATATGATCTTCTCTATTGAGAGTTAACATTGAGTAATCAAAATTTTACTGAGCGTAACCAAGTTTTAAGAGCAAAGAGGTAATCTTCTCATACCACTTTATGCTTTCCTGTTTCAGTCCATAAAGGCTTTTGACAAGTTTGCAAGCCTGGTTTTATTTTGTGCATTGAACATCCTAAGAACACTCATGTAAACATCCTCCTCTAAATATCCATGCAAACAAGAATTATTAACATCAAGTTGATGCAAATGCTAATTTTAAAGGAAACAATTGCAAGAAGAACTCTGACAATGGACAATTTGGCCACTAGTGAGAAAGTGTCAAAAAAAATTCAATCCTTCAATTTAACTATACCCTTTGGCAATAAATCTTGCTTTATACCTGTCTATAGATCCATCATATTTATTCTTTATCTGTAAATCCATTTGTTCCCAATAGTTTTTACATTAGGTTGTAAACCAACCAACTTCCAAGTACCATTGATAGCTAATACTTCTAATACAGAATTCATGGCTCTTTGCCAATTTTCATGCTTAGAAGATTCTTCATAGGTTTAAGGATATGAACATTGTGTGACATCACTACTAAAAGACTTATGATTGGAAGGTGAATGTTGAAAAGAATGAAAGGATGAGATGAGATATAATATACATGGAGAGATTGGCTTGCCTAGGTAGTTTAAAGAATTACACATATAGTCCTTAAGATGAATTTGAGCACGTCTATTTCTAATAGGATTATGTGTACTTATGGCTTGTTGGCTTATTGTATCTATTTCAAATGGTTGAGCTATGATGTATTTATAATGTGGTTGGCTTATGGTGTATGTGTCACAAAGTTAGTTATTTTCAGGTTGTATGGATTTTATTAATGTGGGTTCAATATGATATGGATCATGTGATGTTTGAGATGATGTACACTGTGTGTCAATATAGCTATTTGGGTCAATATGGATATTGGATGGATCAAGTAAGAATGGTAAAATATTAGAGTTGGACGTATGACAATTTTTTTGAGATGATGTATATTGTGTGTCAATATGACTATTTGGGTCAATATGGATATTGAAAAATTAAATCTCTTGCTATGTTTAAGATATGTTGATGTTTTCTTCCTACCCTACCATTTTGTTGTGGTGATTTGATCAGTGGTTTTTCCACCTTTATTTATAGTTGATTTTAGTTATTGTTTCTTCATTTTGTCAAGTGTTTTATTTCATTCTGCTATGTTTTATGCGTTGTTTGTGTAGTTTGTTATTTTCAGATTCAAAAGATTAAATCAGGACAAATCAGTGTAAATCTTAGAGTTTAGGAAGAAATGCAAATATTCACCTACAGGAGGCCTGACACGGCCACCCGTGTCACCTGACACGGGCCATGTCACCTGACACGGGCCGTGTCACCTGACACGGGCCGCGTCAGGATGATAGCCAAGACGAAGCCAGAAATAGGAGAAGTCAAGGGTTTGACATGGGTGCCCGTGTCACCTGACACGGCCCGTATCAGCAGGCCTGATACTTGGTAACTTAAATAAAAAAGGTAGAGGGCCAACACGGGTGCCCGTGTCACCTGACACGAACCGTGTTGGTAGGCGCGATAATAATTCTGATTTTTGGAGTTTGATATGGTCTTGTACCATTAAGGGTACTTTGGACTTTTTGCACTGTTGGGTGATGACCTGATGCTACTTAGGTTTGTTTTTGAGAAGAAAAAAGGGACTTTTTGGTAGCAAAGAATAGTTTACACGACTGAAGATTGGGGAGATCAAGGTTCTTGGAGAGAGAAAGATTCTCATGAACGGAAGCAATTGAAGATCGAAGCTATCCAATTACTTGTAATGTCTAATCTTTATCTTGTGATTATTTTGAACAATATGAGTAGCTAAACCCCCCAATGCTAGGGGGTGTCCCTAATTTGAATCTGTAAATGATTTTGATTTCTGAATTTCTTTAATATAATAGTCTTCTCTATTCAATTTAATCATGCAACATTTTTAGGCTTTCCTGATCGGTCCAATTAGAATTGATTTATGGTTAACAATCAGCTGGACCGTAGTTGTTAAGGTTTTTGTACGATTAGGCTATAGTAGATATCACTTAGGACTAGGGATACCCTATGGTTACGGGTTAACTCTTGATAAAACAAAGGCTTAATTTCATCATAATTCTCTAAGGACTTAGGATAAAGGATGAAGGTTCAAAGGTTTTCCCAGTAAGGACTTAGGGGAAGATAACTTAAATGGATGATAATTGAAGGATATGAACTTGTTGAAGAGATCAGGATTCAAGATAGTTATAGGGCAAATTATGCACCTTACCCTAGCATGCTCCTAATATCTATGAAAAAGCCATTTCATATTTCTGCTACATGTTAAGTGACAATTTCAAAACTAAAACCCATATCAGGTTTTGCTTAATTGCACTACGAATTTAAATCGATAATTACACATAGTCCTTGAGATCGACATTCGGGGAATCTCCCTATTAATACAAGAGGAAAAAATATTACACTTGCTATTTTTCCCATCAAGTTTTTGGCGCTGTTGCTGGGGACTGCCGAGTTATTGAGTGTAATTTGAGTTTAATTAGAATTTTGTTGCTCTGCAACTAAAACTTCCTTTTCTGTAATTTTTATAATTTTGTGTTATTATTGATATTTTCTAACCTTTGCATGCAAGCAAAATCCTCAGCTGGATTTCCTTTTGATATACAGACTCAGGTTCCGAATCAGAACCCGAAACTATGGGTGAAAACCCACCACCACCAGAGAGACTTCTTAGGGATTATGGAGGAGCAAATGTTCCAGCAGATCGATTGATTATTGTGAATCAATTGGTTACTATTGCAAACTTTCAGCTGCACCCTTCAATAATCCGACAACTTGAGAACATATCTTTCACCGGAAGGATCAATGAAGATGCCAACAAACACTTGCAAGAGATTCCTCACCATTAGAACTACTTTAAAAATTGAGGGGCACTCTGAAGAGGAAAATAAATTGAGATTGTTTCCTTTCACGCCGCAGACGTTAATTTTGAAGGGAAAATTGCAAGAAGAACTCTGACAGTGGACAATTTGGCCACTAGTGAGAAAGTGTCAAAAAAATTCAAGCCTTCAATTTAACTATAACCTTTGGCAATCAACCTTGCTTTATACCTGTCTATAGATCCATCATATTTATTATTTATCTGTAAATCCATTTGTTCCCAATAGTTTTTACATTAGGTTGTAAATCAACCAACTTCCAAGTACCATTGATAGCTAATACTTCTAATACATAATTCATGCCTCTTTGCCAATTTTCATACTTAGAAGATTCTTCATAGGTTTAAGGATATGAACATTGTGTGACATCATTACTAAGAGACTTATGATTGGAAGGCCAATGTTGAAAATAATGAAAGGATGAGATGAGATATAATATACATGGAGAGATTTGCTTGCCTGGGTAGTTTAAAGAATTGCACATATAGTCCTTAAGATAAATTTGAGCACGTCTATATATAATATGATTATGTGTACTTATGGCTTGTTGGCTTATTGTATCTATGCCAAATGGTTGATCTATAATGTCTTTATCATGTGGTTGGCTTATGGTGTATGTGCCACAAGGTTAAATATTTTCACGTTGTATGGATTTTATTAATGTGGGTTCAATATGATATGGATCATGGGATGATTGAGATGATGTACATTGTGTGTCAATATGACTATTTGGGTCAATATGGATATTGGATGGATCATGGAAGAATGGTAAAATGTCAGAGTTAAAGGTATGAAAATTCTTTTGAGATGATGTATTTTGTGTGTCAATATGACTATTTGTGTCAATATGGATATTGGAAAATTAAAGCTCTTGCTATTTTTAAGATATGCTGGTGTTTTATTTCTACCCTACCATTTTGTTGTGGTGATTTGATCAGTGGTTTTTCCATCTTTATTTACAGTTGGTTTTAGTTATCGTTTTTTCATTTTGTCAAGTGTTTTATTTCATTCTTCTATGTTTTATGTGTTGGTTATGTAGTTTGTTGTTTTCAGGTTCAAAAGATTAAATCAAGATAAATCGGTGCAAATATCAGAGTTTCGGAAGAAATGCAAATATCCACCTACAAGAGGCTTAACACGGCCACCCGTGTCACCTAACACGGGCCATGTTAGGATGATAGCCAGGATGAAGTCAGAAATAGGAGAAGTCAGGGGTGTGACACGAGTGCCCGTGTCACCTGACACGGTCCACGTTAGTAGGCCTGATACTTGGTGTGATACGGTGGGAGAACTGACTTGAGGTTTTGCATTTGTATTCGCACTTGTTCGGTTTAGCAAGAGTCGCTACCGACTTTTTATTTTATCCTAAAGGAAAGGTTAAAAAGCACAGGAAAAACCTTTGAGATGTTTTCGTGGGTTCGGGGGGTAGATTATGAAAAGGGAAGGTGCTAGCACCCTTTTCATCCATGGTTATCCATGGGCTCTTAGTTACTTGTTTTAGATCACTTGCCTTGATTTTTAATTGTTTAAAATGGTGTTTGTATGTGTGTGGTTTTGAAAATGTTTTGAAAAAGATGCCTTGTCTAGGCAACCATTGTAACAATTCTTTACTCGAATGTTTTACAAAGGTGTGTGTCTTTTTGAAAAGATGTTTCAATGTTTTTGAAAGTTGTTTTGGAAAGTTGTGTTATGGAGTGTGTTTTGAAAGTAGGCAAGTGTGTTTTGCAAGTTTGATCAAGTAACTAAGAGTTGTCTACCCCTAAATTTACTCAAAGATTTTTTCTATGTTTTAACCCTTTTAACAGTATTGTTCCACCATTGTATTTGGTGGACAATCTTGTGTTAGGATGTTAACGGGACGGGCGCGGGTCATCGTTTAGACCATGAATGCAATATTGTCAAGTGTCTTTGGCAATTTTTCTTGAGGGACTATGATCATTTTGTTTAGGCAACTTCGAAAGCGTCATCGAGGGACTATGATCATTTGATTTGTTTTGTTTTGCCAAAGAAACTCAACATGCAAACATGGCCCATTCTTGAAGGCAACAAGCGGGATTACCCTAGGGGTGCAAGTGTGAATTGTGTATTGATTGTCATGCATTTGTCTTGTATTAGGTTATCTAGCGGTTGATTTTGAATCTTCGCATACAAACCCTAATTACTATACAGTATATAGAAAGCGATAAATTGTGGGAATTTAAAGTCTAAGCTATTACAAATAAATATCCGGGAATGGGGGTACAAATATTTACAAATGGGGATGAGTCTTATCAGGATAGTAGTGTCCAAATAATATTTACAACCAAATTGAATCGCATTCTCAATGTAAAATGTAGCAATGTATAAGAATAAAAGAGAAATAAAAGTATTGTGCAATGTATGTGATTATTTACAAATGATGTGAATATTAACCTAATCTATTTACTAAGTATTTATTATTTTTGTGTTTTTTTGTTAATTATATAAACAAAAGGTTTAATAAAAAAGGAAATATTTAACCTTAAAAATTCTATTTTTTTGATATACATTTGTTAATGTTTTTTAGGAAGTTTTATAAAAGTGATTTAAACAAAGAAAAGTTCTAAAGGGAAAATTGTTTAAACTTAATAAAAATCTATTATTTATGTATTTTTAAATGTAATAAAAGAAGCAATTAAGAAAATTTTGTATAAAAAAGTTAATGTATTATTTTTATTTACAAAATAATTTATGTTATATAAAAAGAAAATAAATAAAAGTATTAGTTTGAATAAATAGAAAATAAAAAAAAAGAAAGGAGTTAAATGGGCTTTATGAGGAAATGTATGGCCCAAACAACAAACAGAAACTGATTCAAAAAAAGGGAAAGGGGGGTGCGCCAAATTCAGTTGGGCTTGGGAATTAATGGGGCAGAGGCCCACAACGCGTTTGGGAAATGTATTTGTTAGGGTTGGATCGTGTTTGTATCAGAGTTAGGGTTACAGTCCTTTGCTTAGAACGGCGCCGCTCCCATCTTCTTCTTCGTCTTTCTCGCTCAAACCATGGCTTCTGATTTCCTCCGTTCGTCTTAGCCGCCGGACGCCACCTCCCTCTCCCTTTTCTCATGGTTTGCTCAAGGCGATGATTCGAACAAAAGGTAACGATTTCTTCTTCATGTGCGTTTTAGGTTTTTGTTCTTATCTTGCATGTCTCACCTCTTTCATATTCTGATCTTTATGCGTTTCATGTTTATGTGAGATTTTAAAGAAAAGGGAGGAGTTACTACCTTTAGGGTTCGTTGTTTGAGAGGAGGAGAGATGGGCAGGAGGCGTCCTAGGCGGCTGGGCGAGGGACTGGTGATGCTAGCTTTGCTCTGGTCTTCTTGGTACTCGTATCTTCCTTTCGGTTTTATGATGAACACTTCTCTGAAAACCCTAGATTGTCCATTTCTGAGACTTCTTTTCCTCTTCTGCTTGCTTTCCCGTTGAATATTTGTTCTTTTATTCTGAGATGCTTTCTGGCTTTGATTTGTTTGATCCTGTGATGAGCTTGGCTCTGAGGATGATTTTGCTTCAGTTGTTGTTGATATGTTCTTCCTCTCTTTTGCTTCAGTTGGTATTGTTTGGATATTTTATTTCAATGATGATTATTTATGAGGATGACTTTGATGTTGTTGCTTCATGATGTTTGATGCTGAGTTTTGGATGGGTTGGAATCTAGCTTGCTTTGAACACAGGTTTGTTAGGTTGTAACAGGTTTCAAGCTTATTGTTTAGGCTTTTCTGTTTGTGGATTACATGCTTATTGGCTTGGTTATAGGCTTGAAGTTTAGAATTTTGTTTGAGATTTATGCAGGTTAAGGCTTGAGGCAAACTGTTTGTTTGCTTACAGGCTTTGAAAGGCTGTTTTGAAACAGGCAGGTTAAGGCTTCAGGCAAGCTGTTTGTTTGCTTAGCTTGAGGCAAGCTTTGGTTTGTGTTTGAAACAGGTTTGGCTTTGGCTTGAAGCAAGCTTTGTGTTATTTTAGAGTAGGCTTAAGGCTTGATGTATTATGCAGGTTATATGGTACAGTTTTGAGGCTTATTTCTGGGCTTGCAATTTACTGAGTTTTTCTGGTTTGATGTACTGGTTTTGACAGGTTTGGTTTAAAGGAAGCTTTGAGGCTTATTGTGGTTACAGGCAGGAGGCAAGCTTTGGTTGCAGTTTGTAACTTATGCAGGTTTGAGAACTTGTGTTTAGCTTGCAGGATTGCTTCCTTGAAAAACAGTTTTGAGGTTACAAGTTGTGTTCTTTTTTTTCTATGTGGTTCTGCCTCCCCCCTTTTTCTTGTTCTGATATTCTCTGTTATATCTTTTTCTAAGCCTGCCTGTAAGCCTCTCCACTTCTTTCTCTCTTTCTCTCTCCACAGATAAAAAGCATTTTTTATTGCTTTAGACTGTACTTACTCTGAAAAAGCGTTTGGCCTGGAAAATGATGGAAATTTGAATATGTTGCTTGCGTTGTTAGTTTTGCTCTGCATATCTTCTTTCTTCAGATTTTCTGCATATGGTGTACTTGTTGACAGCTTTATGACAATTCTTGAACTTGTGACTTAGTTGGCCATTTTGACTTAGTTTTGCTTTGTCTGATAGTGCAATTCAGTTTAGTTGACAACTTTGCTTGTTTGTTCAATTTGAACTTTGCAACTTGTTGGTTTCAGCTTGACTTTGCAACTTGTTTTGACATATGCAGTAACTTGTCCCTTTTCATGTAGCCTGTTTGTTCAATTTGAACTTTGCAACTTGTTTTGGAATTATGCATCCTTGTACATATTCATATGCTTGCAACATTATTTTCTTTCTCTCTTTGTGAACCAAGAGTTTTCTTGCGATTTACAGAGAGGGCGAACAAACTGATTCCGGCCAATCACTTTTAATGATGAGTTTCTGATTAACTGTCTGCCTTTGATTTCATCTGTGTTGACTTCTTTTTTTTTGTCTTTGCAGATAACAATCAGTTGAGCAATGGGGAGCAGCAGTAGAAGGTGAAGATTTCAAGAAAATTAGGATATAGCTTTATTTTATTTTTATCATTTGTAATATTATTATTGTAAACAACTGTAAATAAATTTACAGTGTTCAAATAATATTTGTAACAAACAATTAAAGATGAATAAAAATCCTTCTTTGTCAGATATTTCTTTAATTCTTCTGCATTCATTTATTTAATTACTTTAATTTCTTGAATTATAATAATTGGAAATTATCCAATAATTTTAACTTAGAAATTATAAATAATCAATAAACGTCCGGCGTTCCGAATAACCAAAAAAACATCACACAGTTAAACAAGCAACGTCCATATGTCCTTTATTTCATTGATTAGACCAAACACTTCAAAGTCTCAATCAGAAGCCTTAGCCCATATCCCAGATGTTTAGACCTTGAGAAACAAACAGAAATCTTGAGCAAACGTCAAAGCAGTGTAACAACCAATTAAAACACTGTGGATTCAAATTCTTCTGAAACTGCGCGTGCAAACCCTAATTCTTGATTTAATGTCAAAGAAGCGTCCGCCTGATCAAACCCTGAGCCAAACTCAACCAAATTAATAAAAACCCTGATAATCTGTTTGACTTGATTCAAAAGTCAATGAAAACCCTAATTTTGTCTGACTGATGAGAAAAGTCTGTTTGACTAATTCTTAAGCCAATCTGAAAAATCAGGAAAAGCCCGAAGCTGTGATTTCTTGTGGAAAAGAGAAAGGGCAAATTTTGGGGTACAACAGTTGCCCCTGTTCAATCTTCTTGAACCTGAAGAGTTAGATTGACAAGGTTGCCGTTCGCGACTCGAAGGTAAAAGGAGATTGGACACTAGAGTGCCCAAAAAATTTGCACTCGTCAAAGCGTATTTTGAGGGAATGGGCTTTAAGATGCCATTTGGAGATGGGCTTAGAGATTCCATCTGGAGATGTGACAGGGGGATGGGCTTAGAGATGCCATCTGGAAATTGTTGGTAGGAGGACGGGCTTATAGATGCCATCTGAAGGTGATTGTATCTTGTTGGAGATGGGCTTGTAGATGCCATCCAAGAATGTTTGTTGAACTATATGTCGTTGGTGAGTGGGTGAGTATCAGAAAGGTATCCATGTTTTGGAACATCTCTGAACTGGGGGTCTGAATAAGCAATGAATTGACATCCATGTTTGGACTCATCCGTAAACTGTTTTCAGTAGTTGTAGAATCTGAACAAGTGATAGATTAACATCCGTGTCTGGAGAACCCGTAAACTGTTTTCAGAAGTCTTGGAAATGAATAAGCAATAGAGCAGCATCCATGTTGGGAAGCGTCCGTAAACTGTTTTCAAAAGTTGAGTCTGAACAAGCGATAGATTAACCTCCGTGTTTGGAGAATCCGTAAACTATTTTCAGAAGTTGAAGAATCTGAACAAGCGATAGGTTAACATCCGTGTCTGGAGAACCCGTAAACTGTTTTCAGAAGTCTTAGAAATGAATAAGCAATAGAGCAGCATCCATGTTGGGAAGCGTCCGTAAACTGTTTTCAAAAGTTGAGTCTGAACAAGATAGATTAACATTTGTGGTTGGAGAATCCGTAAACTGTTTTCAGGAGTCTTGAAGTTGAATAAGCAATAGATCGGCATCCATGTTGGGAAGCATTCGTGAACTGTTTTCAAAAGTTGCATCTGAACAAGCGATAGATTAACATCTGTGTCTGGAGAATCCGTAAACTGTTTTCAGAAGTCTTGAATCTGAACAAGCGATAGGTTAACATCCGTGTCTGGAGAGCCCGTAAACTGTTTTCAGAGGCCTTGGATATGAATAAGCAATAGATCAGCATCCATGTTGGGAAGCGTCCGTAAACTGTTTTCAAAAGTTGAGTCTGAACAAGCGATAGATTAACCTCTGTGTTTGGATAATCTGTAAACTGTTTTCAGAAGTTGAAGAATCTGAACAAGCGATAGGTTAACATCCGTGTCTGGAGAACCCGTAAACTGTTTTCAGAAGTCTTGAATTGAGAAGGAACCGGTGTAGGGTTTCCTGATGATGAGTCCGTGTAAAACTGCATCTGAAATTGAGAAGGAACCGGTGTAGGGTTGCCTCATGATGAGTCCGTGTAGAACTACATCTGAGATTGAGAAGGAACCGGTGTAGGGTTGCCTCATGATGAGTCCGTGTAGAACTGCATCTTGGATAATTGTTAATGATAACCTTTTATTCTTATCCTAAAAAGGACAAAATGTTAGCTAAACACAAAGTTATGCTGCATGAAATGTATGATGCGATATATGTTATATCAATGTTTATGATATGAATGTAATGAATGCGCATGTAAGCTGATGAGCTGTCTTGCCGAGGATAGATGAATCCTGGATGGCTGGAGATAATAGAATCTTGACTGCTGCCGGGGAAAGTGAATCCTTGACTGCTGCAGGGGATTGAAAATCCTTTGATTGTTGAAAATGAGAAGTTCTGGGACCACTGTTGGGGAATCAAGAGGTTGGGTTGTATGCCAATCTACTGGGGATTCCTGTCTTGAGGAGATCTTCACTGGGGAATATCTGAATATCCTGTGAGGAACTGAGAATGAGAGTCTTCATTCTGCTTGGGGATTGATAGTTGGAAGTTTTAGCTCCGCTGGGGATTGCAAGAATCTTTTGATTGCTGCAGGTCTTGATCCGGGATCTTGAAAAGGTTGGTCAGTGAGATAGTTGCCCTGGCTTGCTACAGGTATTAATCTGGAACTTGGGTTATACGCCACTTTGAGAATGAGAATCTTCATTTTGTTGGGGGTCAGAAATTGGGAGTATACCAATCTTCTGAGGTTTTAAGGATGAGAGTCTTCATTCTGTTAACGGTTAGAAATTGGGAGTATACCAATCTTTTGAGGTTTTAAGGATGAGAGTCTTCATTCTGTTAACCGTTAACTGCTATCTGGTCGATCTCCAGGCTTTCACAGAAACTTGTATTGCTATCTGGTCGTAATCCAGGTTTCACAATAACTTGTTGAGTTGCTATCCGGTTGAATTCGGGCTTCACGACTTATGTTAAAGATATACCACTATCTGGTCGACTCCAGGCTTCGTAGCATTCTTGGCTGCTATCTGGTCATAATCCAGGCTTCACAGAAACTTGTATTGCTATCTGGTCGTAATCCAGGTCTCACAATAACTTGTTGAGTTGCTATCCGGTCGAATCCGGGCTTCACGGCTTATGTTAAAGATATACCACTATTTGGTCGACTCCAGGCTTTGTAGCATTCTTGGCTGCTATCTGTTCGTAATCCAGGCTTCACAGAAACTTGTTGGGGATTAAACTATCATCCGGTCGAATCCGGGCTTCATAGCTTGCTCTTAGGAGATACCACTATCTGGTCGTAATCCAGGCTTCGCGGTAGTATGATACTGTAACTGGGATCTAAATGAGTGACAGAATGGCTACCGTGTTTGGAGCGTATCTGAAACTGTATCTTGGAGTTGAGATCTGTATGAGTAGCAGAATGACTTCCGTGTCTGGAGTGTATCTGAAACTGTAACTGGGATCTGAATGAGTGACAGAATGGCTACCGTGTTTGGAGCGTATCTGAAACTGTATCTTGGAGTTGAGATCTGTATGAGTAGCAGAATGACTTTCGTGTCTGGAGTGTATCTGAAACTGTAACTGGGATCTGAATGAGTGACATAATGGCTACCGTGTCTGGAGCGTATCTGAAACTGTATCTTCCAACAGGTGATGAAGGAATTGTTGAACACTTTTGACATTCTAATGCCCCAAGTGATGATGAAGGAGACTTGCCCCAAGTTCACTGAACTTTTGAGATATTTTTTGAAATCTTGACTGGACTGCCCCACGTTAACTGAACTTTGAAAGATTTTGTTGAAATCCTGACTGGACTGCCCCAGGTTAATTGGATAGTGACATGTCATGCCCCCTTGTTGATAGAAGATTTGTTAATGGAAGTGTCATCCTTCTTGAAGTGATTTTGCTCACTGAGAGGACTTTTGTTCACTGGATATTCATTGTGTGAATTTCTCCGCTATCAAACAAATAGCAAATGCAAACAATGATATTCAAGTAATGCAAAGTTTATGCTTGTCTCGAAGTTTTGAAAAATGCGTTTTTTAGCAGAAAACTTTTTTATAAGACAAGTTCAACACAAGATTTAGGGCAAAGCCTTACAGGAGTCAGGATACCTTTTGTAACAGTATGCTTTTGAACTAACCCATGCTTCAATTAGGACTTTTGAAAGGTTGTAACGTGGCTTGGTTCACGGTTTAAGAAACAAAGGATAAAGGCTCAAAGTATATTTGTACCCACCCGCTCTTCGTGATGTCCTTCAATCCTAGACTCAGTTAATTGTGCGTCGTACTCTATTCGAGTTTGGAACAACCTTTTGGTGATGGTTCACACCAATTGAATTTGGAGGGCAGTCATCATCTCCCTTTTTTTGCAACATTTTTCATGTTGTTGAGGATTTGTAATGACCTCTTTCTTGATTTGTTATCCCTAACTTTTGCCTGACCGTTCTTGTTTTTCGAGATTACAGTCAGCGGGATGCCCCAGCTTTCTTAAGCCTCCTTTGTAGGTTTTGGCTTAGTGGGCTTTTTCTTTTTTGAGAGATTGACTGCCTATGTGATAAGGAACCATAACTGTATTTTGATTCCAGAGGAATGTTTTTCTCTTTTTTTTGATGTCGTTCGTTGTATTACGAACTGAGAGTTTGCGACTTTAATGCACATCTTTTTTTTGAATTAACTGAGAGACTACCCTGCCCCAGGTTTAAATCAAAGGTTTCAATTTGTTTAGAACAAAAAACTCCTACTTCTTTGGCGCGAAGGGGTTGACTAGGGATTATCTTCCTTATAACTCCAGTGTTTAGGATTTGAAAGAAATGCCTGTACATCATCAGCAAGGTCTGTTCAAAAGCATATTGTATGAGATTATGGTATTGTTTCGTCATCCTCCCTCTAAAGGCTTGTAGCTTTTTATCAAGAGTTAAATATCATAAAGAAATCACAAGAATAGTGAAAACGAATAGATGAATTCAAGACAAACATATGCAATGCATTAATGAAACAGAGTTTGACATTAACAGATAATTGTTTGAATAACAAAGAGATTACAACTTGAAAGTTCAAATGAAACAAAAGTCTCTCAGTTCGAGCCTTGTCAATTCAGGTGGAGAAATCCTTAACGGAAGATTTTCATCTCGCCATCGGGCATGAATCTCAGCACTCCAATGTCAATTAGATCTTGAATCTTGTTCTTCAAGGCCCAACAGTCGTCGGTGTCATGTCCCGGGCTATAGGAGTGGTATACACAAAATGCGTTGGGATGATAGCTAGGAGCGGAGGTATTGGGCTTCCGAATAGGATCCCTTAAAGTAGTCAGATTGACCTCCAACAAGCGTTCCAGTATTAGAGATGACGGTATGTCAGTCTCAGTGAACTGTCTTCCCGACGTATTTTGCTTACGCTGATTATCCCGTTGACGCTGACGAGGTTGTTGGTGAGCTTGTGACCCTGAAGCAAGTAGAGGAGCCTTTCCTTTGTCTTCTTGTCTTAAATGGGGTTGAGTGATGACTTGATCTTCAACCTCAGACGTTTGCCCCACTTGGTTGTCCCGAAGCAGTTGGTTGACGAGAACTTTGAGCTCCTCTTGTCTTTGAGCCAAGTCCTGGATGAGAGCCATCTGGCCCACCAGTTGTCCCATCATTTGGATCCTCATTGTTGTCAGCTCAGACTGAAATTCTTCCAACTGATCACTCCTGGCATTGCTTGAATTCCCCTGGACCAAGCCCCTTGTGAGGAGAGCTTTCACTTCTTCTTGCCCCTGGGACAGGTTCAAGAACATTTCCTGAAGTTGAGCATTTTGGTCCTGGATATCCTTGACAGTCCTCTCTAGAGCCATCTCTTACTGAAATAAACAGTAGGAGAATAAGGAAACCTGAAAAGGAGAAACTGTCATGATGCAATGCATGATATGTGAATGCATGTTTTCAAGGATCTCTCGGGGTAAACACAAGAAAATGTTAGAGGTTGAACTTTGATCTTTGATTGGAGAACTTCGCATCGGTGGATGTCTTTCCACAAGAATCAAGCTCACCATGTCAAGTGGGTCATAGCCCCTGATTCAAGTTATTGCACTTGATCTTTGATGGCATTTGTTTAGAGGAGAATCCTCTTGCCCCTTGGTAGACGTCTGGTTCAACGTGACCCTGCATCAAAAGACCCTCGAGATCCTTGAAATGGTTATTGAAAAGGCTATGGTATGATGTCATGATGTTTATGTATATGTATGCAAAAGCAAGTAAGTGTATATACAGGTAATCATATTCACACAAAGCAAACAAGTCCTTAGGTTTAGGCTTGCATGGGGTTCGTAGGTAAGTACCCTCTTGAAGTTAGTTGGCTCATCCTGTCCTAAAATAGAAACCGGGTTCTAAGGAGCTCAATATCACTGAATTGTTTTCTGCGTTCATTGTTTTGGTTTAGCCACTTAACTGGCGACCAAAATATTCCAAGAAAACAACCCTCAATGAGTGTAGTATCGAGTATCTACCAACTTCGGACTGCACCAAAGTCGGTCATCTCACTACCCCTAAAAAGGCTAAGATGGTCAATTAAGGTTCTAAGAGTTCGTTAGTGCTTCATGACATCACTCAGCGGCCCCGTACTCTCCTTGATTGAACTCAAGGGTTACCGGTACTCACAAATATGTCACACTAACATAGCTTACTGCTTCAACCATGTCGGTATACCCCGCACAGTTCCCTCACAGTTTTATTGATATTTACCTAAAAAGGTGCCCCCAAATCCGGGTGTAGGATTAAACAAACCCAAACAAGGAACCCAAAAAGTAAAGCAATCAAAGCAATCAAAGCAAGTATGTAAAGGTGATCTAAAACCCTAAGGTAACCCCACTTTTAAATTATGTCCCCAGCAGAGTCGCCAATTCTGTGATACGGTGGGAGAACTGACTTGAGGTTTTGCGTTTGTATTCGCACTTGTTCGGTTTAGCAAGAGTCGCCACCGACTTTTTATTTTATCCTAAAGGAAAGATTAAAAAGCACAGGAAAAACCTTTGAGATGTTTTCGTGGGTTCGGGGGGTAGATTATGAAAAGGGAAGGTGCTAGCACCCTTTTCATCCATGGTTATCCATGGGCTCTTAGTTACTTATTTTAGATCACTTGCCTTGATTTTCAATTGTTTGAAATGGTGTTTGTATGTGTGTGGTTTTGAAAATGTTTTGAAAAAGATGCCTTGTCTAGGCAACCATTGTAACAATTCTTTACTCGAATGTTTTACAAAGGTGTGTGTCTTTTTGAAAAGATGTTTCAATGTTTTTGAAAGTTGTTTTGGAAAGTTGTGCTGTGGAGTGTGTTTTGGAAGTAGGCAAGTGTGTTTTGCAAGTTTGATCAAGTAAATAAGAGTTGTCTACCCCTAAATTTACTCAAAGATTTTTTCTATGTTTTAACCCTTTTAACAGTATTGTTCCACCATTGTATTTGGTGGACAATCTTGTGTTAGGATGTTAACGGGACGGGTGCGAGTCATCGTTTAGACCATGAATGCAATATTGTCAAGTGTCTTTGGCAATTTTTCTTGAGGGACTATGATCATTTTGTTTAGGCAACTTCGAAAGCGTCATCGAGGGACTATGATCATTTGATTTGTTTTGTTTTGCCAAAGAAACTCAACATGCAAACATGGCCCATTCTTGAAGGCAACAAGCGGGATTACCCTAGGGGTGCAAGTGTGAATTGTGTATTGATTGTCATGCATTTGTCTTGTATTAGGTTATCTAGCGGTTGATTTTGAATCTTCGCATACAAACCCTAATTACTATACAGTATATAGAAAGCGATAAATTGTGGGAATTTAAAGTCTAAGCTATTACAAATAAATATCCGGGAATGAGGGTACAAATATTTACAAATGGGGATGAGTCCTATCAGGATAGTAGTGTCCAAATAATATTTACAACCAAATTGAATCGCATTCTCAATGTAAAATGTAGCAATGTATAAGAATAAAAGAGAAATAAAAGTATTGTGCAATGTATGTGATTATTTACAAATGATGCGAATATTAACCTAATGTATTTACTAGGTATTTATTATTTTTGTGTTTTTTTAATTATATAAACAAAAGGTTTAATAAAAAAGGAAATATTTAACCTTAAAAATTCTATTTTTTTGATATACATTTGTTAATGTTTTTTAGGAAGTTTTATAAAAGTGATTTAAACAAAGAAAAGTTCTAAAGGGAAAATTGTTTAAACTTAATAAAAATCTATTATTTATGTATTTTTAAATGTAATAAAAGAAGCAATTAAGAAAATTTTGTATAAAAAAGTTAATGTATTATTTTTACTTACAAAATAAGTTATGTTATATAAAAAGAAAATAAATAAAAGTATTAGTTTGAATAAAAAGAAAATAAAAAAAAAAGAAAGGAGTTAAATGGGCTTTATGAGGAAATGTATGGCCCAAACAACAAACAGAAACTGATTCAAAAAAAGGGAAAGGGGGGTGCGCCAGATTCAGTTGGGCTTGGGGATTAATGGGGCAGAGGCCCACAACGCGTTTGGGAAATGTTTTTGTTAGGGTTGGATCGTGTTTGTATCAGAGTTAGGGTTGTAGTCCTTTGCTTAGAACGACGCCGCTCCCATCTTCTTCTTCGTCTTTCTCGCTCAAACCATGGCTTCTGATTTCCTCCGTTCGTCTTAGCTGCCGGACGCCACCTCCCTCTCCCTTTTCTCATGGTTTGCTCAAGGCGATGATTCGAACAAAAGGTAACGATTTCTTCTTCATGTGCGTTTTAGGTTTTTGTTCTTATCTTGCATGTCTCACCTCTTTCATATTCTGATCTTTATGTGTTTCATGTTTATGTGAGATTTTAAAGAAAAGGGAGGAGTTACTACCTTTAGGGTTCGTTGTTGGAGAGGAGGAGAGATGGGCATGAGGCGTCCTAGGCGGCTGGGCGAGGGACTGGTGATGCTAGCTTTGCTCTGGTCTTCTTGGTACTCGTATCTTCCTTTCGGTTTTATGATGAACACTTCTCTGAAAACCCTAGATTGTCCATTTCTGAGACTTCTTTTCCTCTTCTGCTTGCTTGCCCGTTGAATATTTGTTCTTTTATTCTGAGATGCTTTCTGGCTTTGATTTGTTTGATCCTGTGATGAGCTTGGCTCTGAGGATGCTTTTGCTTCAGTTGTTGTTGATATGTTCTTCCTCTCTTTTGCTTCAGTTGGTATTGTTTGGATATTTTATTTAAATGATGATTATTTCTGAGAATGACTTTGATGTTGTTGCTTCATGATGTTTGATGCTGAGTTTTGGATGGGTTGGAATCTAGCTTGCTTTGAACACGGATTTGTTAGGTTGTAACAGGTTTCAAGCTTATTGTTTAGGGTTTTCTGTTTGTGGATTACAGGCTTATTGGCTTGGTTACAGGCTTGAAGTTTAGAATTTTGTTTGAGATTTATGCAGGTTAAGGCTTGAGGCAAACTGTTTGTTTGCTTACAGGCTTTGAAAGGCTGTTTTGAAACAGGCAGGTTAAGGCTTGAGGCAAGCTGTTTGTTTGCTTAGCTTGAGGCAAGCTTTGGTTTGTGTTTGAAACAGGTTTGGCTTTGGCTTGAAGCAAGCTTTGTGTTATTTTAGAGCAGGCTTAAGGCTTGATGTATTATGCAGGTTATATGGTACAGTTTTGAGGCTTATTTCAGGGCTTGCAATTTACTGAGTTTTTCTGGTTTGATGTACTGGTTTTGACAGGTTTGGTTTAAAGGAAGCTTTGAGGCTTATTGTGGTTACAGGCAGGAGGCAAGCTTTGGTTGCAGTTTATAACTTATGCAGGTTTGATAACTTGTGTTTAGCTTGCAGGATTGCTTCCTTGAAAAACAGTTTTGAGGTTACAAGCTGTGTTCTTTTTTTTCTATGTGGTTCTGCCTCCCCCCTTTTGCTTGTTCTGATATTCTCTGTTATATCTTTTTCTAAGCCTGCCTGTAAGCCTCTCCACTTCTTTCTCTCTTTCTCTCTCCACAGATAAAAATCATTTTTTATTGCTTTAGACTGTACTTACTCTGAAAAAGCGTTTGGCCTGGAAAATGATGGAAATTTGAATATGTTGCTTGCATTGTTAGTTTTGCTCTGCATATCTTCTTTCTTCAGATTTTCTGCATTTGGTGTACTTGTTGACAGATTTATGACAGTTCTTGAACTTGTGACTTAGTTGTCCATTTTGACTTAGTTTTGCTTTGTCTGATAATGCAATTCAGTTTAGTTGACAGCTTTTCTTGTTTGTTCAATTTGAACTTTGCAACTTGTTGGTTTCAGCTTGACTTTGCACTTGTTTTGACATATGCAGTAGCTTGTCCCTTTTCATGTAGCCTGTTTGTTCAATTTGAACTTTGCAACTTGTTTTGGAATTATGCAGCCTTGTACATATTCATATGCTTGCAACATTATTTTCTTTCTCTCTTTGTGAACCAAGAGTTTTCTTGCGATTTGCAGAGAGGGCGAACAAACTGATTCCGGCCAATCACTTTTAATGATGAGTTTCTGATTAACTGTCTGCCTTTGATTTCATCTGTGTTGACTTCTTTTTTTTTTGTCTTTGCAGATAACAATCAGTTGAGCAATGGGGAGCAGCAGTAGAAGATGAAGATTTCAAGAAAATTAGGATATAACTTTATTTTATTTTAATCATTTGTAATATTATTATTGTAAACAACTGTAAATAAATTTACAGTGTTCAAATAATATTTGTAACAAACAATTAAAGATGAATAAAAATCCTTCTTTGTCAGATATTTCTTTAATTCTTCTGCATTCATTTATTTAATTACTTTAATTTCTTGAATTATAATAATTGGAAATTATCCAATAATTTTAACTTAGAAATTATAAATAATCAATAAACGTCTGGCGTTCCGAATAACCAAAAAAACATCGCACAGTTAAACAAGCAACGTCCATATATCCTTTATTTCACTGATTAGACCAAACACTTCAAACTCTCAATCAGAAGCCTCAGCCCATATCCCAGATGTTTAGACCTTGAGAAACAAACCGAAATCTTGAGCAAACGTCAAAGCAGTGTAACAACCAATTAAAACACCGTGGATTCAAATTCTTCTGAAACTGCGCGTGCAAACCCTAATTCTTGATTTAATGTCAAAGAAGCGTCCGCCTAATCAAACCCTGAGCCAAACTCAACCAAATTAATAAAAACCCTGATAATCTGTTTGACTTGATTCAAAAGTCAATGAAAACCCTAATTTTGTCTGACTGATGAGAAAAGTCTATTTGACTGATTCTTAAGCCAATCTGAAAAATCAGGAAAAGCCCGAAGCTGTGATTTCTTGTGGAAATGAGAAAGGGCAAATTTTGGGGTACAACACTTGGTAACTTAAATGGAAAAGGTAGATAGCCAACACGGGTGCCCGTGTCACCTAACACGGCCCGTGTTGGTAGGCGCAATAAAAATTCTGATTTTTGGAGTTTGATGTTGTCTTGGATCATTAAGGGTACTTTGGACTTTTTGCACAGTTGGGTGATGACTTGATACTACTTAGGTTTGTCTCTGAGAATAAAAAAGGGACTTTTTTGGTAGCGAAGAATAGTTTACACGACTGAAGATTGGGGAGATCAAGGTTCTTGGAGAGCAGAAGATTCTCATGAGCGGAAGCAATTGAAGATCGAAGCTATCCAATTACTTGTAATGTCTAATACTTATCTTGTGATTATTTTGAACAATATGAGTAGCTAAACCCCCCAATGTTAGTGGGTGTCCCTGATTTGACTCTGTAAACGATTTTGATTCCTGAATTTCTTTAATACAATAGTCTTCTCTATTCATTTTAATCGTGCAACATTTTCATGCTTTCCTGATCAGAATAATTAGGATTGATTTATGGTTAACAATCAACTGGACGACAGTTGTTAAGGCTCTTATATAATTAGGCTATATTAGATATCACCTAGAACTAGGGATACCCTATAGTTACCAATTAAATCTTGATAAAACAAAGGCTTGATTTCATCATAATTCTCTAAGGACTTAGTATTTAGGATGAAGGTTCAAAGGTTTTCCCACTAAGGACTTAAGGGAAGATAACCTAAAAGGCTGGTAACTAAAGGATATGAACTTGTTGAAGACATCATGATTCAAGATAGTTACAGGACAAATTATACACCTTATCCTAGCATGCTCCTCATATATATCTGAAAAATCCATTTTAAATTTATGCTACCTGTTAAGTGACAACTTAAAAACCAAAACCCATATCAAGTTTTGTTTAATTGCACTACGAATTTAACTCCATAATTACACGCAGTCCTTGAGATCGATATTCAGGGAATCTCCTTATTAATACAAGAGGAAAAAATAGTACACTTGCTATTTTTCCCATCAAGTTTTTGGCGCTGTTGCCGGGGCTTGCCGAGGTATTAAGTGAAATTTGAGTTCAATTAGAATTGTGTTGCACTGCAACTAAAATTTTCTTTTATGTAATTTTTATAATTTTTTTGTTATTACTGATTTTTTCTAACCTTTGCATGCGAGGAAAACCCTTATCTGAATTTCCTTTTGATATACAGACTCAGGTTCAGAATCAGAACCCGAAACTATGAGTGAAAATCCACCACCACCAGAGAGACTTCTTAGGGGTTACGGAGGAGAAAATGCTCCAACAGATCGGTTGACTATTATGAATCAACTGGTTACTGTTGTAAACTTTCAGCTGCACCCTTCAATAATTCGACAGCTAGAGAACAAATCTTTCACCAGAAGGATCAATGAAGATTCCAACAAACACTTGCATAGATTCTTAACCATTAGAACTACTTTGAAAATTGAGGGGCACTCTGAAGACGCAAAGTAATTGAGAATGTTTTCTTTCACGATGTCTGAAGATGCTGAAGAGTGGTTTTACTCATTGTTTGCTGGAAGTATCACCACTTGGGAACATATGGAGAAGACTTTTCTTGATGAATACTTTCCTGCTTCTGTTTACATTCACAAAAGATACGAAATTGTGAATTTTAAGCAGAAAGAAGGAGAGTCACTAGGTGATGCTTACAAGAGGTTCAAGAGGTTACCGACAGAACATAAATCAAAATGAGCAAATGCAGATGTTTGTGAATGACATCCGAATAAAGACAAAGTAACTTATTGATACAGCAGCTGATGGCTCATCCAACTTTGCAACAGCCACAAGTGTAAAGAAGATTATTGAACCCATTGCTGCAAATGAGCCTCTGGACTTATATGATAGGGTTGTGAGTAAACCAGAGGGAGTGAGTTATTTGAAGTTAGAGATTAATAAGAAACTCAAAATTTAAGAAGTGATTCTTGCAGAAGTAGAGAAAAGGCTGAAAGCAATGATCGTGGATACTTAACAGGTAGCTCAGGTACAACAGGTACAAAAGGTTGTTTGTGAAATTTATAGTGGACCACACATTACTGTACAATGTCTTGCAACTCCATAACAAATTTAGGGGATAAACTTATTGAAGAAAAATAACCCATATTCTAACACTTATAATCCTGGGTGGAAGAATCATCCTAACTTCTCCTGGAAAGATCAGCAGCAACAAGCTCCTGAGATGACAAAGTGGGAGGTGGCTATTAAAAAGATGGCTGCCCACACCTCTCAATTTCAAGAAGAGATAAGGAGTAATCACATGAATACCACAACTACAATAAAAAATTTGGAAGTTCAAATGGGACAGATTGCACAATAGGTTGCGCTGCGAGCACAAGAAAATCAGAAAAAACATGAGAATGTTGATGTTGTCACAACAAGAAATGAGAAAGCTGCTGAAGAAAAGAAAGATGAGGTAAAATTTAATGATAGTATCATAGAAGTAGATCTGGAAGTGAGAAAGAACGAGAAAAAATAGGAAGAAGTGGTATCACCTATAAAGCCAATTGAAGAGAAGACTAAACCATCGATCAAGTTGTCGTATCCATCTCGAGTGGCAAAGAAGGACACGAAAGAGTAAGATTTTGATAAATTTGTCAAATTGTTTAAAAAGTTGGAGATCAACATTCCGTTCTTTGAAGCACTCGAGAAAATGTCCTTGTACCAGAGATTCATGAAAGAGGCACTCTAAAAAAAGAGACCAACAGAAGATGAACAGGTACCCATTAATGAGAAAATATGTGCAATCATACCCGAGAAAAAAATTCCTATCAAGTAGAAGGATCTGTGATCTGTTGCAATATCGTGCACCATAAAAGACAGAAAATTCAAGAGGGTTCTAATTGATTCTTGTTCTAGTGTGAGTTTGATGCCCTTGTCGATTTTCAAAAAGCTTGGCATTGAAAAGATAAGCGGGTGTGAGACAAAATTAAAATTTGTTGATCACACCATCAAGCAATCATACGGGATAGTGAAATATGTTTAGGTGGAAATTGACAACTTTGTCTTTCCCATTGATTTCCAGATCATGGATATCCCTGAAGATGAAGAGACTCCTATCATTCTTGGTCGACCATTTCTGTTGACGAGTCGGTGAAATTTTGATATAGAGACATGTAATCTGACATTAAAATCTTTTGATGAAGAGATAACCTTGAAAGTATTGGAGATTAAGAAGTAGAGTGTAGGTGGAAAGAAACAAATCTTTAGTTGGTATGGTCAAAGTAGAAGGAGAAAATAAAATTTCAAAATCACTCATAGAAGAAGTCTCAGGAAGAATCACTCAGGTGGCAACAATAAAAATCCTCAAATTCAGCCAAGAAGTCAAAAAGAAAAAGAAGGAACACCGAGGTGAGAAGAGGAGGTTGGAAGTGACCTGAAATAAAAAGTGGGTTGTACTGTTGATCTGAATGAGTTCTGGATTGCGAAAGAGACAAGTAACAAGGTGTGGAAGAGGAAGTATCCCCCATAAGGGGAAGAATCGTCGAGCCATGCAACGTTAAACGAAGCACTTCATGGGAGGTAACCCACACTTAATAACTTAGTTTTTATTTTTGTTTTGTTTACAAGTAATAAAAAGGGAGCCTTACTAGTGAGAGCTAGGAGGTAGCAGCTGGTATTGCAGTACCCTCTGTGAGTCACCTTTCTCAAGCTTGTTCTGACACATTGAGGTCAATGTTTATTTCAAGTTTAAGGGGGTTTTACTGCTTTGAGATTTATTTTACTTCTCGCTCTTAAATTTATTTGTTGATTTTATGCTAATTGCTGTGTAAGTCCACGAGTTGAAGTCCTTCCCAAATTTTGACCAAATTTTTTTATTTTGTTATGCTCAAGAGCTTATATTTCATAGAGACTGAGAATAGTATATAGAGACAAAAGAATGATTGTTTGAGGGTAGGAAGTTCAGAATAATGTGATAAGGATACAAGTCTAACATGTAGATTTGCACCATAGTACTTGAATCCTGAGAAGTACTCTTTGAGTAGTTTATCAATACAGTCTAGCATAATCTAGATTCACATGCAGTGTGATTGGTTGAGAAATAAATAAAGTTGGCACCAAATGATGAAAAGAAGGTAAAAGGCAATTGACTCGCTAAGTTGGGTAGCCCTCACCCGGTTATTCATCCCAAAGGGGGTTGATCCCCAAACATCGTCCAAAAAGGACAATATATAAACTGAAAAGTTTCGAAAATTTCATATGAATTTAAAAAGGAGAAAAAACTGCTTATTTGGTGCCTGAACAAAATTTTTCTTGATTAGTCTTGTGCGTGTGATGATCATTAATAGTTCTCATTGCCTTAATTTGACGGTCCGAATGAAAAGGAGGAAAATCGAAAAAAGATTTAAGTACAAAGCATAGTTGGAGAGGTACCCGAAGAGGAAGCTCGAGATTCAAAGTTTTTTACACAAACTCTTCGCGTCATGTGAACATCAGATGAACTGCCTTTTGATCAATTTGAATGGATGTCTCACATATGAGTTCTTGTAATGGTCGCTTGAGGTCAAGAAACAGTTAAAGATTAGGGAAGTTTGATAAGTGATTTTTCTACCTTTATTTACAAGTGATTTTAGTTATCATTTCTTCATTTTGTCAAGTGTTTTATTTCATTCTTATATGTTTTATATGTTGGTTATGTAGTTTGTTGTTTTCAGGTTCAAAAGATTAAATCGGTGCAAATCTCGGAGTTTCGAAAGAAATGTAAATATCCACCTATAGGAGGCCTGATACAGCCACCTGTGTCACCTGAAACGGGCTATGTCAGGATGATAGCTATAAAAAAGACAAAAATAGGAGAAGTCAGGGGTGTAACATGGGTGCCCGTGTCAGCAGGCCTGATACTTGGTAACTTAAATGAAAAAGGTAGAGGGCCAACACGGGTGCTCGTGTCACCTGACACGGCTCGTATTGGCAGGCGCGATAATAATTCTGATTTTTGGAGTTTGATGTAGTGTTGGGTCATTAAGGGTAATTTGGACTTTTTTCACTGTTGGGTGATGACCTGATACTACTTAGGTTTGTTTCTGAGAAGAAAAAAGAGACTTTTTGGTAGCAAAGAATAGTTTACACGACTGAAGATTGGGGAGATCAAGGTTCTTGGAGAGCAGACGATTCTCATGAGTGGAAGCAATTAAAGACCGAAGCTATCCAATTACTTGTAATGTCTAATCTTTATATTGTGATTGTTTTGAACAATATGAGTAGCTAAACCCCCAAATGCTAGGGGTGTCTCTGATTTGACTCTGTAAAACAATTTTGATTCCTGAATTTCTTTAAAACAATAGTATGCTCTATTCAATTTAATCGTGCAATGTTTTCATGCTTTCCTGATTCAATCAATTAGGATTGATTTACGGGTTAACAATCAGTTGGACCACTATTGTTAACGTTTTTGTATGATTATGCTATAGTAGATATCACATAGGACTAGGGATACCTTATGGTTACCGGTTAACTCTTGATAAATCAAAGGCTTGATTTCACCATAATTCTCTAAGGACTTAGGATTTAGGATGAAGGTTCAAAGGTTTTCCCACTAAGGACTTAGGGGAAGATAACCTAAAGGGCTGGTAATTGAAGGATATGAACTTGTTGAAGAGACCATGATTCAAGATAGTTGCAAGGAAAATTATACACCTTACCCTAGCATGCTCCTCAAATCTGTGAAAAATCCATTTTATATTTCTGCTACTTGTTAAGTGACAATTCCAAACCAAAACCCATATCAAGTTTTGTTTAATTACACTCAGAATTTAACTAAATAATTACACACAGTCCTTGAGATCGACATTCAGGGAATCTCTCTATTATTACAAGAGGCAAAAATAGTACACTTACTATTTTTCCCATCATGATTCAACACAACTAGTTTGATGTAAATTTCCCTTACAAGAATAGAAACTTGGAATAATAAACTCATATCCATTATCACCTCTTATGATTTTATTGACTGAATTATGTTGTATCTCATCCATTTGAATGTAATTGATAACATGTTTTCTAGTTTCAGCTTTAGATTTCATTAATGACCATAAGTAGACTTGGTTTCTAAGTGACCCAAAACATCAAAATGAACAAGATCAAATGTGTGTTTAGATTTATTAAAATTTGAACTATAGGGTAATTTCTTGTGCTTAGAATAGTGACAAACATCACACACATCCTTTTGGTCAGCAAAAATAAAAGGAAATATTGAATGTAAGGTCTGCATTCTAGTATGTGACATGTAACCTATTCTTTTGCACAATTCCTTAAATACATAAAATACATCAGACTTTTCCCTAATGAAGTTTTATCCAGGTGAATCTGGAAAAATCATCCACAACAACATAGGCATATCTCTTTCCACCAAGACTTTCCACCTGCATTGGACCCATCAGATCCATATGTAGAAGTTCTAGCACCTTAGAGGTGGTCAGATGTCTTGTCTTTGGATGTGACATTCTAGTTTGCTTTCCAACCTGACATTCACCATAGACTCTCCCTTCATCAATCTGAAGCCTTGGAATCCCTCTAACTGCTTCCATGGATATGATCTTTTTAATCCCTCTTAGATGTAAATGACCAAGTTTTTGGTGCCACAATTTCACTTCCTTTTCTTCTTTGGCTATAGAGCATACATAAAAGTAGTTAGTGTTCTCAAACTCCCATAAGTAACAGTTGTATTTTGATCTGACTCCTCTCATTACAACTTCTTGTTTTTCATTAGTTACAAGACATCCAGACTTGGTGAAGTTGACCTTGAATCCTAGATCACATAATTGACTGATACTTATGAGATTAACAGTCAAACCATTTACCAGCAACACTTTATTTAGGATTGGAACTCCAGGGCAGTCCAAGTTTCCAACTCCTTTGATTTCTCCTCTAGCACCATCTCCAAAAGTGACATAACTAGTAGTATGAGGTTTGACATCATTCAACAGATTCTTGATTCCAGTCATGTGTTTAGAGCATCCACTGTCAAAGTACCAGTATTCTTTGGCAGAAACTCTAAGGGAGGTGTGAGCTATCAGGGATGCAGTCTTTTTCTTCCACTGTTGAGTATATGGTGCCTTGTTAGTCTTAGGTTTGACATATGGGGTATGATTAGGATATCCATATAATCTGAAGCATAATGGCTTTATGTGACCAAACCTTCCACAATGATGACATCTCCATCTTTGATACTTTTTCTTCATATTTATCTGTTCTTGATGTTGAGTGCTATGTTGTGACATCTGCTTTGACATTTGTTTATCAGGTCTGGTCTTCTTCTTGTCAATAGCAGATTTCTTTGCAGCCACAAATCCTAGACCAGACATGTTTCCTGCATTTTGTCCAGCCTGAAGGATTTCTTCCAACTTGTCAGTTCCATTTGTCAACATCTTGACAGACTTAGTCATCTGATCAAGTTTGGAGTTCAACATTTGAACTTCACCTTCGAGATGGCTTATAGTAGCAGTGTCTGCCTTCTTCTCAGCCTCCAACTTCACTATGATTTTTTTCTGTTTCTCATTTTGCTGACAGACTTCAGCACTTCTGATACATAGCTTCTTGTAGGAGTCAGCAAGTTCTTCAAATGTCACTTCCTCATCACTAGAGTCACTATCAGAGTTACAAATACCAGATAGTGCAGTAACTAGTTTAGCAGATTCTTCTTCAGAGTTACTTTCTGAGTCACAATCAGACCAAGTAACAGACATTCCTTTCTTTTGTTTCTTAATAAAGGTAGGACATTCAGCTCGAATGTGCCCATATCCTTCACATCCATGGCATTGGATTCCTCTGCTTTGATTTCCCTTTTCTTCAGACTTAGTTCTTCTGCTGGAGTCATAGGATCTGCTAATGTCAGAGGGAATGTTCTTGACATTTTACCTTGACTTTGGGTCCATTCTCTTGATGAGTTTGTTGAACTTCCTTCCAAGCATAGCTATAGCTTCTGAAATATTCTCTTCATCACTCTCCTTGCTTTCATCTTCAGTATTGGATACAAGGTCTATGCTCTTGTTTTTCTTGTCAACATTGTCACTGATCCCCATCTCAAAAGTCTGAAGTGACCCAATGAGTTCATCAACCTTCAAGTTGCAGATATCCTGAGCTTCCTCTATAGCAGTCACTTTCATTGCAAACCTTTTAGGCAAGGATCTGAGAATCTTTCTCACCAGCTTTTCTTATGACATCTTTTCTCCCAATGCTCCTGAGGTGTTGGCAATTTCCAAGATGTTCATGTGAAACTCATGAATGGTCTCATCTTCCATCATCCTTAGGTTCTCAAATTTGGTAGTGAGCATCTGAAGTCTTGACAATTTTACTTTGGATGTACCCTCATGGGTGGTTTTGAGAGTGTCCCAAACATCCTTGGCCATTTCACATTGATGTACTAGTCTGAATATGTTTCTATCAATTCCATTGAACAAGGAATTTAATGCTTTAGAGTTACACAGGGCTAACTCATCTTCTTCTTTTCTCCATTCTTCCTCAGGTTTCAGACTAGTCGTTCCATCTTTCCCAGTTATGGTGGGATGGTTCCATCCTTTATCAGCAGCTCTCCAAGCCTTTTGTCCAGTGACTTCAAGAAGGCAATCATACGAGGTTTCCAGTAGTCATAATTTGATCCATCCAGAATAGGTGGTCTGTTCCCAAATCCTCCTTCCTTGTCCATAGCGCCAGAAAATAATATCCCTAGATCTCACCCAAAAAGACATGCAGGGTGCCTGCTCTGATGCCAATTGAAATTCTGGCAACAGATACTTAATGTCACAGTGAATGTTATGACACCGTATCTCACAAACTTGTACACACTCGAAACAGTAATTTAAAATATAGTAAAGAACACAATCAATTGTTAACCCAGTTTAGTGTGTAACAACACCTACTCTGGTGGCTACCAAGCCAGGGAGGAAATTCACTATAAGAGGTATTAATTTAGGAATAAACCAACCAGTTTATCTCCTTCACTTAAGACCTACCCAATGCAACTTCAATCTAAGTCCTACTTAAACCTGGGTTCCTACTCACTCCCCCTCAATCACAATAGTAATACTAATCTATTGATTAATGAGATTATGAAGACATTCTTCAATACACACACTTGATTTTGCTTCAAAGCTTTAATCAAGAGACACAACACTCGTGCTTCAAAGCTTTGAGTGATAAACAACCCTTACAACCAAATCCTACTTCAAGTCACTTATCAAAACGATAATTGCTTGGCTCACAGTAGTTACAACTATACAATACCTTATTGATCTTCTGTCAAAAAGTGCTGCTCACCATTAGGCTTCGTGAGAAATATATAAGCAGACTATTCTTCTTTTAGGGCTTCTATAAAAATAGCTAGGGTTAACTAAAGTTAACCTCAAGACTTGGTCTTGGGCTTTCATCATAACAGATTAGGGTTAAGCAAGGTTAACCTAATGTCCACGTGAGCAACTGATCTGGACAATATTCTTCAACTCAGAGTAGCATACCAGATTCCTGAAAATTCTCAGGAATAATAAATCTGCACAACAACTTGATCAGTACAGGATGTCTTAACATTGGTTATGACATCATGTATCTTGCTCACTGATTTTGGTAGAATTCAGTACATATGATCATGGCTTAATGATCATGATATTCACTCATACTTAGTAGTTCCTATAGAACATTCCTTCTGCAGAATGTACCTTTATCCCAGAATGTTATGACATCAGTCATGACATTCGCAAATCTGGTTTTACCAAAAAATAATGCCAACAGACAAACACTTACAAACTCCCCCTTTGGCAAATTTTTGGCTAAAACCCCTAAACAATCAGAGATTAGAATGCAACAAATTTTTTTTTAATAACAGCTACCAATATCTAATTCTACCAACATTACCACAATTTATTCTCCCCCTTTTTAGCCATAAAGAGGCCGAAGGTACTAGTACTTTAAGTTATACAGACATCCAAAAGGAAATTCAAAAAACACAGAAACAAAGAGAAGATAGCAGCAACAGGTTCCAGCATCAATCTTTTCAACTCAGCAAACACAGACCTTCATGTATTGTCATCCCCTGAGGAAGCACTATTTTTAGCAGCATTTTCTGGTGAGCTTCTTGCAGAACCATCATGGTGTTCGTCATCAACATCCTCTTCCCTCATTTGTTCTTCATTCTCCTCCTGTTCCAGACTAGCAATCAGCTCTTCAAGAGTCCTTTTTCTTGCATCAAGCTCTCTACAGGTTTCTTTTAGAACAGCTATAAGATAAGCTTTCTTGGAATGAGCTTTGACATTTGATGTCTCAGCAGATGTCATAACAATGTCAGGGACATGAGTTCCCTGAAACAGCTTATAGTGAAAACCAAGTGCAGGACCTCTTTTGCACACAGAGTCCTTTTCAACCAGAATATCAGGATACTGATCAATGATTATACCACACAAGAGAGAGGGAAAAGCAATAGGGCCTTTAATAGCACAGCTCTCAGCATGCTTCAATGTTTGATCAAAGATGTAGTTGCCATAATCAAAGTTTGTTCTGGTTCCAACAACATAGATAAATCTTCCCAAACCTGTGGAAATGGTGGATTTGTGGTTGGTGGGAACCCAGTTAGTTGCACCAATTTTGTGCAGTATGGCAAACTTCATACTCAGCTTGCTTGCAGTTAGCTTCCATTTCAAGGGCCAGTGCTTGACTTGCTTGGCAGTGATGGTTTGACAAACCTGGTTGTCAGTAACTTCAAGCTCAGGATGAGCATCATCAGGCCTTCCTAGGTATTTGTTTATCACAGTAGGAGAGAAATTTATCTTCCTTCCTCTCACATAAACACTCTCAAAATCAGCTGACTTTCCATCAGCACAACCACCAGACAAATTTACTATGAATTCTTTGACAAGAATCTCATAGCAGTTAGAAAACTTAGCCACTGTTTTCATCAAGCCAACAACTTTGATTAGATCCATGACTTCCTTACACTCAATAGCACTTCTGTTCAGCTCCCTCTCCAAGGCAATCCTTTTCAGAAACACATACTTCGACCTGCTTTCATTTTCTGGATGGTGAAAGGAGATGTTGTCAATGGCAACTTCAGGAACCTTAGGCAGTTTTCTAGAAGAGGGTTTCTTCCTGAGAGGAATGTCTGGAACATTGCTCTCAACATCAAAATCAAAGTCTGTTTCTTCATCAGATTCAGGAGCCTTTCTTTTCTTGGCTATAGGTTGTCTCAAGGGTTTTGAGAGACTACCAACAGATACCCTAGCTTTTACCTTCCCCTTCCCTTTCGAAGTTCCAGTTTTTTGATCCTTCTCAGCCTTGTTCTCAGGCCTTGCCTTCTCATGAACAACTTCAGTAGCCTTCTCTTTGGAGAGGCTTTGGTCAGCATTCTGCTTCTCTTTTCTACTCATCATCCTTCTAGCTATGCTAGGGTTTATATTGGAAATTAAATCATTGTCAGAGAATTCTTCATCAACATCAATGACAGGAGGTTCAACAGCCTTGTCAGTAGGGGTCTGGTGATCATCAGGTTTTTCTGGAGATTTCTCAATGTTGTCATCAGGTGTTTCTGGAGATTTCTCAATGTTGTCATCCGGTGTCTCAACATTCTGAGTGTCATTGGGATCCCTTTCTACATTAGGGCTAGCATTTTCTTAGTTCAATGGTACAGATATGCCAGGAACAAAGTGATTCTCATTAAGAATCCTAGTGACTAGTCTGGCAATAGCTTGATGCACATAAGTAGAACCTTCCCTATTATCTATCTCTGGAGGAACAGAAGATGATGGTTGAGAAGATTTACCAGATGGAGAAGCTTGTGATCTTCTTGCATGTCTGGTTCGCAGCTTCTTGACCTTAGTAGGATCAGCTGCCATTTCATGAAGTGGAGTTATCTCAAGAACATCAGCATCCATGCAGTTTATGATTGCCCTAGGTTCGGTGTCAATGGGTGAGGAAGATGCAGTCCCCTTTGATGAAGATGATGACACAAATTGTTGAGAAATTTTGAGAGATTGAGAAAACAAGTGACAACGAGTGTGAAATCTTAGTTTGAGGGAATGGAGAGTGGTGCAGCAGAATGAGAAGAGAGAGATAAAAATATGTCTATTCCTCTTCTTAAACTTTTGGAAAGAAAGAGGGAAACAAATGATTAGCCCAATCAGAATAGACTTGATTAACATATCTCTTTCAACCCTTATTTTAAGCAAAATTAATTGCTTCATCTCTTCATATTGGAAAATACCCAGCTTGCCCCTTAAATTTTCAAACTGACTGGCATCAAGTGCCTTGGTAAAAATGTTAGCCAGTTGTAGTTCAGTGGCAACATGTTCCAGCTTAATCACCTTCTCCTCCACAAGATCTCTGATGAAGTGATGTCTAATGTGAATATGCTCAGTCCTGCTGTGCTGTATAGGATTCTTGGATATGTTAATAGTACTCAAATTGTCACAGTATAATGTCATGACATCTTGTGTGACATTATACTCAGTCAGCATCTGTTTCATCCAGATAATTTGAGAACATCTGCTACCAGCTGCTATATATTCAACTTCAGCAGTAGATGGAGACACACAGTTTTGTTTCTTGATGAACCAAGAGACAAGATTATTTCCAAAAAAGAAGCATCCTCCAGAGGTGCTCTTTCTATCATCAGCACTACCAGCCCAATCAGCATCACAGTAACCAGACAAAATTGGTTCACATCCATGAGAGTACAGCATGCCATAATTGTAAGTTCCACTCACATACTTCAAAATTCTTTTCACCTGGTTGATGTGACTTACTTTGGGTTCAGCCTGGTATCTTGCACATACTCCAACTGCAAAGGCAATGTCAGGTCTGCTGGCTGTTAAGTATAGCAGACTTCCTATCATGCTTCTATACAAGCTTTGATCCACATTTTCCCCACTTGTGTCTTTGGACAACTTTAAATGAGTAGGTGCAGGAGTCCTTTTATGACTGGAATTCTCCATTCCAAACTTCTTGACAATATTCTTTGCATACTTGCTTTGAGACAGAAAAATTGAGTCTTCCATCTGTGTGACTTGCAGTCCAAGAAAGTAGGTCAATTCTCCCATGAGGCTCATTTCAAATTCAGCTTGCATCTGGTTAGCAAAATGTTTAACCATTTCATCTGACATTCCTCCAAACACTATGTCATCAACATAAATTTGAGCTACCATTATCTTTCCTCCTTCATTCTTGACAAAAAGAGTTTTATCCAAACCTCCTTTCCTGTATCCTTTGTTAGTGAGGAACTTTGTCAACCTGTCATACCAAGCTCTAGGAGCTTGTTTCAGACCATATAAAGCTTTCCTCAATTTGTAGACATGATCAGGACAGTTTGGATCCACAAATCCTTTAGGCTGTTCCACATATACTTCCTCATTTAAGTACCCATTTAGGAAGGCACTCTTCACATCCATCTGAAATAGCTTGAACTTAAGGAGACAGGCAACTCCCAATAGAAGTCTGATTGATTCCATTCTGGCTACAGGAGCAAAAGTCTTATCAAAATCAACCCCTTCAACTTGAGTGTATCCTTGAGCAACAAGCCTTGCCTTATTCCTGGTGACAACTCCTTCAGCATCTGATTTGTTCTTGTAGATCCACTTTGTGCCAATGATGTTTGTTCCTTTTGGTCTAGGAACTAACTCCCATACTTCATGTTGCTTGAATTGGTTCAATTCATCTTGCATTGCTCCAATCCAGTATTCATCAGTCAAAGCCTCTTTAACATTTTTTGGTTCAATCTTAGACACAAAGCAAGAGTTTGTGATGATTTCTCTAGATCTTGTAATGACTCCACTGTTAGGATCTCCTATGATGAGTTCCTTAGGATGATATTTTTGAATTCTGATGGAAGGATCTTTGTTAGCTTCCTTTGATTCAGACTCTGATGGAGTAGGATTAGGCATATCATCCTTTTTAGACACTTGTGTTGAAGTCTCAAAGAATGTCTCAACATCATATGGGACATTTGTTTCCTCATGGTGATCATCAACTATGACATTTATAGACTCCATCATAACTTTGGTCCTGGAATTGAATACCCTATATGCTCTGCTGTTGGTAGAGTATCCTAGGAATATTCCTTCATCACTTTTAGGGTCCATCTTTCTCCCTTGTTCACGATCTGTCAGAATATAGAATTTGCTCCCAAAGACATGGAAGTACTTCACTGTAGGCTTTCTTCCTTTCCATAGTTCATAAATGGTGGATGATGTTCCCTTTCTCAAGGTGACCCTGTTATGGACATAACAGACTGTATTCATAGCTTCAGCCCAAAAATGAATAGGAAGCCTTTTGGCATGTATCATTGCTCTGGCAGATTCCTGTATAATCCTGTTTTTCCTTTCCACAACTCCATTTTGTTGAGGAGTTATAGGTGAAGAGAACTCATGATTGATTCCTTCTGAGGAACAGAACTCATCAAACTTACTATTTTCAAATTCCTTACCATGATCACTTCTGATTCTGACAATGCATCCTTCTTTTTCTCTTTGAATTCTTTTGCACAATTCCTTAAATACATCAAATACATCAGACTTTTCCCTAATGAAGTTTATCCAGGTGAATCTGGAAAAATCATCCACAACAACATAGGCATATCTCTTTCCACCAAGACTTTCCACCTGCATTGGACCCATCAGATCCATATGTAGAAGTTCTAGCACCTTAGAGGTGGTCAGATGTCTTGTCTTTGGATGTGACATTCTAGTTTGCTTTCCAACCTGACATTCACCACAGACTCTCCCTTCATCAATCTGAAGCCTTGGAATCCCTCTAACTGCTTCCATGGATATGATCTTTTTAATCCCTCTTTGATATAAATGACCAAGTTTTTGGTGCCACAGTTTCACTTCATTTTCTTCTTTGGCTATAGAGCATACAAAAGAGTAGTTAGTGTTCTCAGACTCCCATAAGTAACAGTTGTATTTTAATCTGACTCCTCTCATTACAACTTCTTGTTTTTCATTAGTTACAAGACATCCAGACTTGGTGAAGTTGACCTTGAATCCTAGATCACATAATTTACTGATACTTATGAGATTAGCAGTCAAACCATTTACAAGCAACACTTCATTTAGGTTTGGAACTCCAGGGCAGTCCAAGTTTCCAACTCCTTTGATTTCTCCTCTAGCACCATCTCCAAAAGTGACATAACTAGTAGTATGAGGTTTGACATCATTCAACAGATTCTTGATTCAAGTCATGTGTTTAGAGCATCCATTGTCAAAGTACCAGTCTTCCTTGGCAGAAACTCTAAGGGAGGTGTGAGCTATCAGGGATGCAGTCTTTTTCTTCCACTGTTGAGTATATGGTGCCTTGTTAGTCTTAGGTTTGACATATGGGGTCTAATTAGGATATCCATATAATCTGAAGCAGAATGGCTTTATGTGACCAAACCTTCCACAATGATGACATCTCCATCTTTGATACTTTTTCTTCATATTTATCTGTTCTTGATGTTGAGTGCTATGTTGTGACATCTGCTTTGACATTTGTTTATCAGGCCTGGTCTTCTTCTTGTCAATAGCAGATTTCTTTGCAGCCACAAATTCTAGACCAGACATGTTTCCTGCATTTTGTCCAGCCTGAAGGATTTCTTCCAACTTGTCAGTTCCATTTGTCAACATCTTGACAGACTTAGTCATCTGATCAAGTTTGGAGTTCAACATTTGAACTTCACCTTCGAGATGGCTTATAGTAGCAGTGTCTGCCTTCTTCTCAGCCTCCAACTTCACTATGATTTTTTTCTGTTTCTCATTTTGCTGACAGACTTCAGCACTTCTGATACATAACTTCTTGTAGGAGTCAGCAAGTTCTTCAAATGTCACTTCCTCATCACTAGAGTCACTATCAGAGTTACAAATACCAGATAGTGCAGTAACTAGTTTAGCAGATTCTTCTTCAGAGTTACTTTCTGAGTCACAATCAGACCAAGTAACATACATTCCTTTCTTTTGTTTCTTAAGAAAGGTAGGACATTCAGCTCGAATGTGCCCATATCCTTCACATCCATGGCATTGGATTCCTCTGCTTTGATTTCCCTTTTCTTCAGACTTAGTTCTTCTGCTGGAGTCATAGGATCTGCTAATGTCAGAGGGAATGTTCTTGACATTTGACCTTGACTTTGGGTCCATTCTCTTGATGAGTTTGTTGAACTTCCTTCCAAGCATAGCTATAGCTTCTGAAATATTCTCTTCATCACTCTCCTTGCTTTCATTTTCAGTATTGGATACAAGGGCTATGCTCTTGTTTTTCTTGTCAACATTTTCACTGATCCCCATCTCAAAAGTATGAAGTGACCCAATGAGTTCATCAACCTTCAAGTTGCAGATATCCCGAGCTTCCTCTATAGCAGTCACTTTCATTGCAAACCTTTTAGGCAAGGATCTGAGAATCTTTCTCACCAGCTTTTCTTCTGACATCTTTTCTCCCAATGCTCCTGAGGTGTTGGCAATTTCCAAGATGTTCATGTGAAACTCATGAATGGTATCATCTTCCATCATCCTTAGGTTCTCAAATTTGGTAGTGAGCATCTGAAGTCTTGACAATTTTACTTTGGATGTACCCTCATGGGTGGTTTTGAGAGTGTCCCAAACATCCTTGGCCATTTCACATTGATGTACTAGTCTGAATATGTTTCTATCAATTCCATTGAACAAGGCATTTAATGCTTTAGAGTTACCCAGGGCTAACTCATCTTCTTCTTTGCTCCATTCTTCCTCAGGTTTCAGACTAGTCGTCCCATCTTTCCCAGTTATGGTGGGATGGTTCCATCCTTTGTCAGCGGCTCTCCAAGCCTTTTTGTCCAGTGACTTCAATAAGGCAATCATACGAGGTTTCCAGTAGTCATAATTTGATCCATCCAGAATAGGTGATATGTTCCCAAATCCTCCTTCCTTGTCCATAGAGCCAGAAAATAATATCCCTAGATCTCACCCAGAAAGACATGCAGGGTGCCTGCTCTGATGCCAATTGAAATTCTGGCAACAGATACTTAATGTCACAGTGAATGTTATGACACCGTATCTGACAAACTTGTACACACTCCAAACAGTAATTTAAAATACAGTAAAGAACACAATCAATTGTTAACCCAGTTCAGTGTGTAACAACACCTACTCTGGGGGCTACCAAGCCAGGGAGGAAATTCACTATAAGAGGTATTAATTTAGGAATAAATCAACCAGTTTATCTCCTTCACTTAAGACCTACCCAATGCAACTTCAATCTAAGTCCTACTTAAACCTGAGTTCCTACTCACTCCCCCTCAATCACAACAGTAATACTAATCTATTGATTAATGAGATTATGAAGACATTCTTCAATACACACACTTGATTTTGCTTCAAAGCTTTAATCAAGAGACACAACACTCGTGCTTCAAAGCTTTGAGTGATAAACAACCCTTACAACCAAATCCTACTCCAAGTCCTTTATCAAAACGATAATTGCTTGGCTCACAGTAGTTACAACTATACAATACCTTATTGATCTTCTGTCAAAAAGTGCTGCTCACCATTAGGCTTCGTGAGAAATATATAAGCAGACTATTCTTCTTTTAGGGCTTCCATAAAAATAGCTAGGGTTAACTAAAGTTAACCTCAAGACTTGGTCTTGGGCTTTCATCATAACAGATTAGGGTTAAGCAAGGTTAACCTAATGTCCACGTGAGCAACTGATCTGGACAATATTCTTCAACTCAGAGTAGCACACCAGATTCCTGAAAATTCTCAGGAATAATAAATCTGCACAACAACTTGATCAGTACAGGATGTCTTAACATTGGTTATGACATCATGTATCTTGCTCACTGATTTTGGTAGAATTCAGTACATATGATCATGGCTTAATGATCATGATATTCACTCATACTGAGTAGTTCCTATAGAACATTCCTTCTGCAGAATGTACCTTTATCCCAGAATGTTATGACATCAGTCATGACATTCACAAATTTGGTTTTACCAAAAAATAATGCCAATAAACAAACACTTACAAGTTCTACCACAATAAGTACAAAAATTTCATTTTAAAGTGTTTTATTGAAAATTGAAATTACTTGCTATGAAATTATATTTTTTAAAACCTACAATATTATCCAAAGCTTGAAAATTATCATAAACAACAAAATTCAATTACCTTTCATGTTGAAGAACCTTGGAAAAGATCTTGTTTATAGTTGCCAAAGGATCCATGACCAAAATTTGTGATTTAATAACAATATAATTTTCATTTAAACTAGTTAAGGACCTGATGGCATACCACAAAATGATTATGTCTTGATTGCTTCATAGATTCACAAGAACAATGAACGTGATAAGTACAATTATGGAGTGACATATATATTTCAAATTATTCCTATAGAATTTTCAATTTAGAGTAAAATCATGTTACAAACTTAACATCTTGCTTTAGGATATGGATTTCTTATTGTAAATGATATACACGAATGAGATCAACTTGTGTAAATCTTTCTTTCAAATCATTCCAAATATCAACTGCATTTTCCATAAAACTGATGGATTGAGCAATTGAATCAGAAACTAAATTAATAATCCAAGAGTGTATCAACATGTTGCATCTATTCTAAGGATAAACCGTTGGATCAAATGGATAAATAAGAACTAGTATTGAACCATCAACAAATTCAAACTTTATCTTTCCACTAAGAATGTGACGCATGGAATGGTCCCAAGAGTGATATTTGACACCATTAAGAACCAGAATACAAGTAAATCGTCATGTGAATGATATCATGTTAAGAGGTAAAAAGCTTCACCATGTTAAGAGGTGAAAAGCTTCACAAGGAAAATATGAAGAACTCAAGAGAGAATGAAGCTACAAGTCTAACTAATTTGATTAGAGAATGAAAATGAGTACAATGCAACATATATACTACAAATCAACCATCTAACAAACTTAACAACCTCCAACAAACTTGTAACCAATTACATTCCAAAAATAGTAAGCTCTAACTAACAATTGAAAAATTACTACAAAGGGTAAGTTGGTTATAAATGGAAAAACAAGCAACATCAACTTAGATGATTTCATTTCTCATATTCTCAATAGAGGGCGTGGCTTTGTAAATTATTTCTTTTATCTCTTTTATCTTAATATTCTTTAAAATAGACATGCATTTTGAATCGTCACAATAACTTTTTGTAGAAGAAAATCACATGTCTTTTATATGAATTGAATCAGAAACTTGATTTATAAAACATTCATGACTTGTGTACCTAATATATAAATAAATCATTTTTTTTATTTACTATTACGTGTATTATACAAATAACCTACACATAAAAAACAACAACTATACATTTTATAATAAATTTATAATAATAATACACCGTAAGTGTGTAAGCAACAATACATATTATTGTCTCTAATTAAACTAAAATATAACACTTCTAGGCCAATTAGTTCTTTATCATATTTTACAGTTCTAAATTAAAATTTGCTTACACGTAGTGACTTAGAATCATTAGATCATAGAATAGTTGTGATTTATTCATATATAATCATTTTAGCATCTTTTTATATGAACTTCATTATTCGTTAAAATATTTTAGCGTCTTTTTGTTCATATGTTGTTTTCGCCACATGCCTGTTCCTCAAAGATTTGTATTATCAACATGCAAAAGGTGATTAATATTTTTTATTCCAATTTCTTCTCTTTTAGTTCTAAGAAATAAATCCATAAAGAATAATTGACATGTCTATGAACTTCTCACGTTGTTTCTTCAACTAAACTCTCTCATAAAATCTTTAAACCATGCAAAATATACAATGATGAGTTCTGTCACGACATGGCTCATCATTCAAATATCTTTTCCCCAAAATCTGTAAGCATAAAATAACTACAAATAAACATTAAAAAGATGGAGTTCTCTCAATAGAGCTTAAATTAGAGTCTTTCATCTTAACCTAACAAACAAATAAAGTTTTGAGTTAAAGAGGAAGACATCTTATCCCTCTACTAACTCTCTCTTCTTACACTTCATGGCATGCCACTTCTTGGCCTTAACTGAGTAAGTTTCATCTTTCTAATAAGATAACATTCTATATTCCTCCTACTCATTGAGTTGCAACAATCTTGAATTGCCAACAACTTGCAAATTAAAGTTTAATTTTTTAGTAGTCCAAAAGGCTCTATGTTATAACTCGATGAGAAAATGACAAGTATTATCATAAACTAACCTATAAGGATACATTCCAATTGATGTTTTATCGAAAGTCTTATAAGCCCACAAAACATCATCAAGATCCTTTGACCAATCCTTTCTAGAAGGGTTATCAATTTTTGAAGAATTCTCTTTATCTCTCTATTGGATGATTTGAGTTTGCCACTGTATATTATACATGACAGTTGTGTCAACATTATGTTTCATACCAGATTTAGCCATTAAGTCTCCAAATAAATTATTACAAAAAATATTTTCCTCATCAATGATAATTGCTTTTGGTGTACCAAACCTTGTAAAAATGTTTGATCTAAAACTTAGTTACCACCTTGCAATTATTTATTGCTGGTTCCACAATCTCTATCCACTTAAAAACATATTCAACAATAACAAGAATTTACATTTACCAAAATATTAAGGAAATATTCCTATAAAATCAATTCCTCACACATCAAACAATTCAATTTCTAAAATACTTGTGAGTGAAATTCATTATTTTGTAAAAATGTTCTTCACTCTTGGGCATATATCACACTTTTTAATAAATTTATATTCATCTTTAAATAATGAGGCTCAATAGTAACCTAATTGCAATATCTTTTCTTCTGTTCTAGTTTCACCAAAATATCCTCCATAGGGCGATGCACGGTAAGAATACATGATCGGACACATATCTTGCTCAACAACACACTTTCCTAGAAGTTGGTCAACACATATCTTGTCCAACCATGACGCATTTCGAAAGTACTAAATTTCTAATGCTCTTATTTTAGTTTTTTTCTTCAAAAATAAGCTCAATATCACTTATATTTAATTAAAATTTTTAAATTAAATAAAAAATATTCACTATATAAAACATAGGTAATTTAATTAATTGTCAATTCTAATTTATTTGACTAAATCATATTTAATCAAATAAAATATATATGTTAATATATTAAATAATACAATTAACATTTAATAAATGAAATATTATTAAATTTAATCATTCGTTCTATTGTTAGTATAATACCCTATACGTGTGACTCTGTAGGTTCTCGTAATGTTGACAATAATATTAAATCACTGATTTAATATTATAAACATGGAACAATACATAGAAATACATCATTACTATCCAAGTAACGAGAATGTAATATGATCTAACATAATATTTCTATGATTATGATCATGTGTATTATTCAGTTGCGAAATTAGAAATGGATGGAGAATCAGTAGTTGGAGATAACTACGACAAATCAAAGCTTCTGATGCAGTGGAGGGGGGGGGGGGGGGAGCTGACCTGTAAGGTTAACACTCCAACACTCAACTTGATATTTGTTAGGCATATAACGCAGGGAGCCGCTGGAGGCATATGAGACTTAAATAACATGTATCCTTCCATAGGGTAGCTCTTATGTCTTATGAATGTTCTAGACGAATTGTAGTTTCTTCTGAGTGGTTGGTTTATGACCGTTGTGGTCGGCCTAAAATATTTCTCCCCCCAAGCCCTTGTATATGCATGGAAGTGCATGATTTGTCATATTTTCCTCGTCCACCAATTTTTTTCTGATCTAAAAGATCAAGAGGAGGCGTTACTATTTCTTGCAAATTCGTGCCTTTAACGTCCCATGCTTCAAACGTCTTTTCAGTGGTACCCTCATAATAACTCTTGAGAACCGAAACACTTGAGTATTATGTGTAAGTGACTTGAAGCATTGACAAAGCCTATTATGTCATCATACAACTTTTGAAGAGTCAATTTCTCATTTCTTTGGGGGCCTCTTTCTTGTTTTACAATTATCTTCATTCCTTCTATGAGTCATGGAAAAAATAGTATCCACCATGAGCCAAAAATCAAAAGAAGGTGTTCACGCTTTGAAGGTGGATTATGTTTATTCTTCTACTGTTTCTATCTTCGCTCGAGAGGGGGAAATCTTGATAGGGCTTTTCTAGAAGTTGGTCCATCTTAGGATTGAGGTTTCTTGACCCTTGGTGTAAATGAAATAATATGCAATGAGTATGAAGATTATGTCATCCCATTTTATGAATGTGTTTTATCGATCTTGGGTCTTTGATTTCCCTTCAATGACTCAAGATAAAATCTTGTACAACTGATGGTTGCTCCTCGTTTCATCATGCAAGCTGAGCATATGTGAAAGTCTTTCAATATATTGGTGCGAGTATTTGAATGAGAACCTTTAACACTTTTCTTCCATATCTTTAGAACCCAACATGGTCTTGCGACTTAGACAATGAGATCATGGTTTAACCGAAAGGGACGGAACCTAAAATTTTAACAAGTGGGGTCGAGATTAATTATTGTAAATATTTATAATTTTTTTATAAACGATAATTACAAATTATATATAATTTTATAATAAAAAATAAGTTAAATTATAATTTTGATCTATTTATTTTATTTTATTTACGAAGTTAATCCCCTATTTTAAATTGAAACAATTTTCTCCCTCTCACTTTTTTTACTAATAACGATGAAATGTTGGTTTTTTAAATTATAATTTTTATCTATAAAATATCACAAAAAATTCCTATATAATAATTTGTCAAGTTTCACAAGTGACATATCATTTAAAAATAGATAAATTATCAATTTTAAAGAAACAAATTAAAATTTTTTTTTAAACTATTTGATTTTAAAATAAGAGATCTGATTCAATGAATCAGAAAAAAATAAAAGATTAAAACTGTCATTAAACTTGAAAGATATAAATACATTTTCATATTTAAAACTATAATGATCTTGAAGTTTTTTGTGCTGTAAAACATTTTTTAACACTATCAAATATATCATTTTAATAAATAAAAAAACTCAACTTAATCAAATTTTTTATTTGAGATTTATATGGATTGATTTTTTTAAAACTTGTCTTATAATATAATTAATTTTGTGAGATTGTTTCAAAAATGAAAATTATTGAAAACAACTTATAGTATTTCTATAAGCTTTTCTTTAACTTATTTGTATAAGTTTAAAATAACATATATCATATACAAGAAAATTATTTTATCTTTTAATTATTTATATAAACACATTACTTAATAAGCACTTAATGCAAAAAAGTCCCATAGACTTAAATATACCAATCAAATAAGCAAATCATTATATTTTTAAAAGAAACCAAAACCATGTCTCGGCTGAGGATTTAGTTTCTTAAAATAAGTCAATTTACAAATAAGCGAATCATCATATTAATTTGTACTACGTTCAAAAAAATTAATATAATTTTCAGTGTAAAAAATTAAAGGATGTGGAGATTTGTGTGTCTTTTAGTAATAACACCAAGTGATGTGGAGAATATTTTTAGTAAGTCTCAAATGCTTTTGGCTTCTTTGCCTTCAATTGTATTACTTAGGATGTGTTTATTTTGGTAATGATTTCATACGGATTCAATAAAGAATGAGGAAGTGCTCTGCCTCCTCAGGAGGGAAATTTGGCATGCGCAAATTACAACAGACACTCTAACTACTTCATTGCCTCTAACTACTTCATAGGGATTTATGCTTCTCCATCCAAGGATTCTTCTAGGAATGTTGTTACTCTTGATAGTCGTAGCATGTGTCGGGTCCTTCGACCCTTGTGCTGTTGACAGGGTCAAGCCTGCATCCTTCTAGGGAATGTCAGGTTCCTCCTTCAGAGAAGGACTGCTCGTACTTAGCCAATTTGTCTAGGCATGTCCTAGAGGAAGAACTAGAGACTCTAGCGTGTTACACTCGGCGCGCATTTGCTGCTTTGGCCATTAGTGGTATATGTTGCACTTCAAAATTCGTTCTCATCATTTTAATTCTAATTGACTTATACTTCATCGTCATATGCATACATACATGTCATTGGGTCTATGCTCAGAGAATCAAGGTTTTTCTTTGTGAAAAGAATTGCGAAAGACGACTGTTTTATTAAGCAGCACTGTGAAGCAGAACTCAGGGTTTTCAGATTTTTAATGCATGCCACACGTATTCTAAGCTATCCAATCAAGGATTAATGGAGCCATTATCATATCAAGCTCTCATGCATTCCAACACGATTTGAATTGTACAGAAGTCAAGCGTTTCAATCGATTTGAGACACTGCAGACAGAAATTCAGTATTTTGTGGTTCGAGTTCAGAAATTCACAACTTGAGATCGAAAAATGGTTTGGGAATGATTATTCAGTTTTTAGAACCGTCTTGAGATTTTCTCTAATTCATCTGTTCAGACCGAAGTCTAATTTTGTGAGGAAGATTTTCAAAAGCGCAAGACACTTGAAATACGTTACACAGTGGATTTGTTGGTTCGCTGATTTTTCGGATGCTTAAAAATTCGTAACTTCTGACTGTAAAATCATCTTTGAGCGGCTCTTGGAGCATTTGAAGCGTCTTGTTATTTCCTTCAATTTTTGTGTTCGGCTCGGAAGTCGATTGAGGAGGATCTCTGAATATGCAAATACTCTGAAGATACAGTGAAAATAGTGTGCTGAACCACTGTTTATCAGACATTTAAAAATTCATAACTTTCGCCCGATTTAACATTTTTGGATGGTTCTTTAGGCGTACAATTCGTCTTGATTTTATGTTCCATTCGTATGTTCGGGTTAGAAGTTAACTCTTTGCAGAAGATCTCTGAAAATGCGAATTACTTGAGAAAATTATATCCCGAAATGGTTTTCTACCGGACTATTTCTCGATATTATAAAAAATCGTAACTCTCTTGATTTTTATCGTTTTGGGACGGTTATTGAAGCGTGAGATCACAAATTCCATTAGCTACAACTTTTCTTCAGGTCCCGAGTTCGGATCGTGCTTCAAAGGCTTCAGTTTATAGCTCGCTTCCTAAAGTGCGCATGAAAATAAGCTGAAATTTTCAATGCAGTAAAATAAGTTCATTCTTTCTTGCCATTCAAAAAATCATAACTCTCTCAATTTTTATCGTATCAGGGTGATTCTTTATGCACAACATCACTAATTTCACCGCCCACGATTTTAATTCAGGTTGCGCGTTAGGATTCTGAACCGAAAGTCGTGAGCTTATGGTTTATTTTCGAACACTACACAAAATAAGCTGAAAAAATATGCCCTATGAATTTTAATACCGAGTTCTCATCGTTCAGAGTATCGTAACTCTCTCAATTTTTATCGTAACGGGACGATTTTTCCGGTACCACGTCATGAATTTCGTCATCGATGATTTTGTTTCAGGTCACACGTCAGAATTTTGCATCGTATGTCATGAGTTTTGGTTTGTTCTCGAGCCGTGCATTGAAATAAGCCGAAAAATTAGCATTACACTTTCCAAAACAAGACTTGGAGCCAATTCTATATATTTTCAAAATTCAAATTCAATACAACTTTTTACTCATTATTCAAAATCTCACACAAAAAATTCTCCAATTCTCTCAAATTTTCTCTCAACTTCTCAAGAACACAAGAGGAAGAACTCAAGAGTAGATCTTCATCTTCTTCATTCTCTCCCTCCGCGCTAACTGCCACTGTGCTCCGCCACTTGTGCCACCTGCCCCGTCGGTCCTCCTCTCCTTGTTGCGAACTCCCTCCCAGCGGTACGATCTCCGCCGGACACTCCCTTCTGTCACCCATCGTCCGATCAGACGAGCTAGCTCCCTTCGATCTCGCGCGTTTCTCCGACGCTTCCTCTCCCGCCCGTCGCTCATTTCTGACGGCGTGCCCTCACTTCCGATCACAAGTTCTAATTCTTCGGCAACCTCATCTTCGTGAAATTTCGTAATTCTTGATTCTTAATTGATTTAATTTATTAATTGATTAAATGATTTTGAATAAGTTCTTATGTAAATTGATTTGAATTGAATATTAATTGAATTTGAGGAATTAATTGATTAAAGCATGATAATAATGATGATGTTGAAGTGTGGAATCTGATAATTGATTTTGGAATTTTTATGAATCTTGAGAATCCGATTATGTTGATGAGTTTTTCATGTCGAATTGTGAATGATTTACATGATTGTTGAGTTGTGTGGAATTAATGTGAAATTCATGTGTTGATGCAATTTATGTCGAATTAAATGATGAATTAATTTGTTCAACGTTGAAAATGCTTTGAATCTGATAAATTACGTTGACACTTGAACATTTAATGTTAAGGCTTGGAATCATTGCTTGCATGTAGAATTAATTGTTACAAAGTATTCATAATTTCTAAGCGGTATTACATGAATCAGTGAATATTTTGGTGTATTTGTTTGTGAGTTTTGAACTCATTTTGTACGATTCTGATACATGCATTTGTTGCTTCCCAGATATTATAAATACCTTGTAAATCACATTTCAAATGTTGTTTGATGCTTACTAGAGCATGATTATGCGTTTATGGACCATTGACGTTGAGTTATATCGTTTTCGACGCGATTTTTCGAGTAATTTCATGATGTAACGCAATACTGCCCGATTTTGGTAAGTTGAGCTTAAGACATGATTTAATTGATGGTTAATACTCAAGGGAGTTTGTTTTAGTATTTGGACGACATCTATGTCAAGTTTTGACGATTTTGGATCGACATTTTGCGCGGTTCATGAGATGACGACAATGTTGCCCGATTTTTGAAACTGATGTTCCAATGCTTGTTTGGATTACTTTTCTTCACAATTCAGTCTTGAGTTAATTTGTGATGTAGATACTTGATTCTAATTATGCCCCCTTTTTATTACTAACGTGTTTGTTGAATTATGCAAGGCATCCCAAGAGTGCTTTCAATCGCTTAATTATTGTTTTGATTATTCGATTGAAAAGCATTTTATTCCACTTCTTCGTGGATTCAAGTTCGCTTCTGACGCGCTTGATTTTGATTCTTATTTCTGATACGGTGGCAGAACCTACTGTTTAATACTGGTTTTACATTTTGTATTCGCAAATGTTGCGGTAAGCAAGAGTTGCCACCGACTTTTATTTTATCCAACAAAGGAAAGGGTGAAAAGAACAGAAAAAGACCTTTTCGAGATTGTTTTTGAGTAAGAGGGGTAGATTATGGAAAGGGAAGGTGTTAGCACCCTTTTCATCCGTGGTTTTCCACGGGCTCTTAGAGTTTTTCTCATTTTGAAATACCTTCGTGCTTTGTGTGTTTGAAAATGCTTTGAAAATGCCTTAGTATGGCGAACTTTGTAATGTTTCTCGGGGTAGTGGAGAAAGTATACAAAGTGTTTTGAAATTGTTTTTGAAAAGTAGTTTTTTGTGTAAGTGCAAAACGTTTGAGCAAACTTCTAACAACTATCTAATTTTGTACTCGAAAATGGTCGTTCTTTTCATCCTATCCTTTAGACAGTGCTATCCTACTATTAGTGAGTAGGTAGCCTTGTCGTCGGATGTTAGATGGACAATCGAAGGGACGTTTACAGTCACAAAGGCAACACATGGAGACGCTTTAGCAATTTTGTTTAAGGGACGAGATCATTTACCGAAAGACAACATCGTAGGGTCATCAAGGGACTATGATCTTTTGATTTGCGGGTCTTTGCTAAAGCGTCCCTGTTTCGACGAACATGACTGTTTTACCGAAGGCAACCGAAGCAGGGATACCCTAGAGGTGCATATGTGCATATGTGTTAAGTTCAGTTATTTATCTTGCATTATTAAGTTTGCTAACGTTTTAATTTTCAGTCTTATCATACAATCTTAGTTATTAACAGTTAATATTTGCAGGAATTTAAAGTGTGGAAAGTTAAAACCTACACTATTACAATGCTTTGGGATAGTTACATAAAAAAGGGGCGCATGAAATAAAGTACGGAATTTTAAATCTAAAACTATTACATTCATAAGCAGTTACAACATTTATATAAAATGCGAGAATAAAAATAAACGTGCGTGAAATAAATATTATGTCTAAGAAGTTAAAAAAATCTTAATAAAGAAAAATCTTTTTTTGTTTTTTTTTGTTAAGAAAATAATTAAATAAAAATGAGGAAGATTAAGTTTGAATCCTAATTAGTTAAATAAATGCAAACAAAGACTAATCCTAATATATTTTTTTTGTAATTTTTTTGTTAAGCAAATATTTAGATAAAAAGAATTTAAGTCTAATCAATTTTGAATTAATAAAAATAAAGCCCAAATAATTAATTAAGTTAATTTACAAAGTTGAGGTTAATTTAAGAAAAAGAAACCTAAGTCTATTTTATTTTAATTAAAAAAGTTAAAGTTTAATTAATTAATTAATTTCAGAAATTAATTTAATAAAAAAAACTAATCCTAATTTTTAATGATTTTATTATTATTTGTCTAATTAAATAAATAAATGAGGGAAAAAAAGAAAAAAAAAGAAAAAAATGAAATACAAAAAAATGCAAAGTGGGTCTCGGTGATAAAAAAAGGGGGAGGGGATGCTGTTTAAATTTGCTAGGCCCAAATACAAAGAGCCCAACGTTGCCAAGGGATCCAGTGAGGACAGCCTCTGCATGTCCATGGTGATCTGCGCGTTGGATATGTTGATCCTGATCAGATGTGCATCTGATGGTATAAGATTGATGGCGCATGATGAGCTCCTGGCCATAGGAAGTATTGAATCTGCATAGACATGTTAATAAAATGCAAAATGCTGGACCTGGGACTCGAACCCAGGTCCCTTCCTTTCATACCAACGCGTTTTACCAATTGAGATGCTTAATCAATCATTTATATATATCAAACAATAATAATATATTGGAAAAACAAAGTCAATTCTTAGTCAGCAAATTACGCGCGCTCCATGGGGGCCCCCGATGTTTGAATGAGCCAATCAGGAGTGGAGAGAGGAAATGAATATTTTGATTGAAACAATAATATGCGAGGATAACGCCACGCCAATTTTGACCGCCGCCTGCAATTAGTCAAGCCACCGGCCACGGTTGCCACAGTCACCTTCTCCAGCGAGACAAAAAAACCCCTGCAAAATGCGCAATTTCAAAGAAACTAAAACATCCTACCCCCCTTAAAATTTCCCAAGGAATTCAATGGTGGCCTTTATTTGATCTGAAGGTTCCTGTATCATGAGATTCGAAGATCTCTGTTTAAAAGCCGTTGATAATGGTGATCTATAATTATGGCCCTTTCAAACACATGAAGCACGTTAGAATGTCCACAAATAACTACAATAACATGAATGTATGAACTGAATTGATTTATATTACATGTATAAAAGGTTTTGAATTCAAAATTTACCTAATTCCGGTGACGCGTGGATCTGAGGTTCTAGAGTGTTGCACGTCTGGAAAATGACTTGGATGGCCTCCTGATGATCTCAGGGATTGAAATGAGAGGTTTATTTGGATCTAAATGGACTGGAGGTGTCTGTTTGAAATTTTGCAACTTTATGATTTTTCTCAACTTACGTATGGCTCTTTTGGTGTGTTTTCCAGCGCATGTTTGGCTTGCTAACACGCTCCTTATATAGAGGAGATGGAGAGGACAAGACATTATGGTAAGAATCATCCTTAATCATGGTCCATGAAAGCAAAATCAAACATTTTGAAAGAATGCCAAAATTGCACATTCTTGCCTCTTTTGATCAATGCAATGTATCTGGACACTTGTGATGAAGCTTGCACAAATAATTGGTCCTCTTAATGGGCCAAGTCAGGCCTAAATGTCATGGCCCATATTTTCTAGTATTTCTTCCATTTTATTTAATTTTAAATCAAATAAAATTAAAATAAAATACAAGAAAAATCATGGTCATGCTAAAATCGGTTGAGAGGTCCTTCACAAGGTCATGGAGAGTTTTAAAGCTCAAAAAGTTAGGTCATTAACCTAAAATTTTAGGTTTGCTCAATGTACAATTCTTGAAACTTCCCAAATTTCCTCAACTCGGGAAAGCCACAACTTGCTCAATTTTTATCTCATGATTATGATCTTGGACTTTTTGGAAATCCCAAGATATCTACTTCTATCTCTCTTTTGATCAATTTTGCATTTGAAGATTTTATCTTGATGTAAAAGGTTTTGGTAAAAAGTGGCTTTTGTTGACTTTTTGAAAATGACCTGTAATGTCTGAGCTTATATCTTTCAAATGGTGAATCTATTGAATTTATGGCTGAAGAGAAGGTTAGGTGATTAGATTATCTTCAAAATGAGCTTTGGCGGGAAAATTTCTGATAAAGTATGAGAAAGTTATGCCTGGTTAAAGTTTGGTTGACTTCTCCTATAGAAACCCTAATTTAGCAATTCTTGACTTTTGATGAATTAGGAGCATTTCTTGAAGAATCATGATCAAACCTTGATCAAATAATGGGTATCACTTCAAAATTTTAATGTTGACTAAAAATCTTGAAGTTTGACTGTACATGGGCCACAGTTGACTTTTGACCTATCATAGTTGATTTTCAAGCATTTGAGCAATTAACTGAGCAATATTGTTGTGCAAGGCATGAAATTTGGCATGGATAATCTTGAAGACATATTACGGCCATGGAAAGCATTTGAGACCTTTGGAGATCAACCATCTTGATGAAAATTAAAACCCTAGTTAGAGGTTCATTGCCTTATGAGGAGAATTTGTCTGGTCAATTCTTGGTCATCCTTGGGCAAGTTGGGGACCTCAATGGGCATGTGTTGAGTAAAAAGGGAGGGAAAATTTTGGGGTACATCATCATTCTATGAGATATATATTGCTTGTTTTCTTGTCTGGATGTGAATTTTTGTGCAGGTGTACTGTTTGTTATACGGATGCGTCCGATACACATTTCACATGTGATTTATTTTCACATTGTTGATACTTTGGCATCTATTCCGAGTGCCCGATCTCTGACTGTTTTGCTTGTTGATGCTAGCTTGCATGAAGTTTTATGGGTTTCTCTACTTTGCTTGCTTGCTACAAACTCTTGTTCATTTGGTATTATTCCAAATCTGGTTTAATTTTCTGCATTGTCTTTTCTTTTCCTTGCCATGAGAAGTAGGAATAGAGATGCATGACTGGAAGTCCCTATTTTAGGTGAGAAAATCTATTTTAAGTCCTCAAAGGAAGCGATGTTTGTGTTTGCTAAAAGATTTCAAAATGAGGCAATGTTTGTGTTTTCTTGTGTGCAAAATACCTCGACGAAGGCAAATCCTACTTCCCTCCCATTTCCCGTTTATTTCGTGCTTGCTATCGATTCAAATAAGTGTAATAAAGGGCCCGTAATCGGCCCCCACACTTTCTAGTCTGCATCGCTCTTAGCTCGCATTATGCGTTGATGCTTTGAACTGTGCTTATTCTTGTCCATTGAGTCAAATAAGTGGAAGAAAGGGTCCGTAACCAACCCCCACACCTTTTCATTCGTTTCGACAATGTTAGCTCGCATTTCCTTAAACGTTGATGCTCCGTGTTGCTACTCGATGTCGGTGCTCGAGAAAATCAAGTGGAAAAAGTTCCTTACTCCCACTTTGAGATCCATTGGACTCTTTATTTGTTGTTAGCTTGCACCCGATTTTGTTTTGGTTTTGGTTCGACTTGGTTTGATTGCACTTGTGCTTATGCTTATCTTTACACCTTTGTATGTTCCCTTAGGATTCGCTTGTTTCATTTCGGATGCAAGTTAGACATTAGGTTTGTAATCCATGCATGCTAACATAGGTAGTGTTTCCCCTTTCAAACCTCAACTATAGGATCAATTATTGTATGATAACATTAGGGATAGAGATATATAGTTTCACTTAGATGTTTTTCTTTCCCTTTTTCATTATTAAGACTACAACTCTTCTCTTGGCAAATTCATAAAACACTCTAACATTTCTTAAATCCTTTTTCAGGATAAAAAACATCAACCAATTTAAACTTTTTCTGACTTCAGGCCTTTCTTTGAAACTCTCAAAAGGATGTGTTAACTCTACTCTCCGTAATACGACACATAAATCTCCAAAGGTCGGGTGGCACTATGTCTACTTGTTAGAGCATGAATATAGAATTATTCGCCTTCGGGCATTTTTTTTGAAAATACCTTTTCAGGTAAGAACATGTTAATTCCTTCCTATGACAACGCGTGAGTCTCCAAAGGCCGACCTACATTAGAAAGCGAAATAAATAGTGTTCATAAAAAACACAAAACAAATGGGAACTTTTGAGCCAAACTACAATGCTCTGATTCCTTAAAAGGGATACGTAGGCATTTGGTTGCGGGCCCCAGGAGAGCGAAACTTTGTAAATATTCCTTCTTTTACCCGTGTTTTCTTCTGCATGCATACCGTCTTTGCATTTTTTTCTTTAGTTCGTAAGCTTTAGATTAGAACCCACCCTTTTATTAGAACAACAAGAGCGGATCCCGTGGAGTACCACAGACGTGAGGGGTGTTAATACCTTTCCCTTGCGTTATCGACTCCCTTACCTATATCTATCGGTCATAAGACCTTGATTTCACCCTTCCCGGGTTTACTCGATGTTCACCTTTCCCTTCTCGTGAGATAAAAAATGTTCGATGGCGACTTTATTGATTTTCTCTTGATGATTGTTCGACCGGTTGTTTCAGATGGAGACTTCACTGAGGAAAGATTGACCAAATGTTGGTCCATCCTGAAGTCAGTCCTTGCTTTTGTTATTTCATTTTCATTGGGTGTTCATCTTTATGTTTTATAGTTTGTTCATTTGTATATGTTTGAGCATATGTATGTATTGCATTTTTATCGCTTTCCGTATACTGGTTATCTGTTGTGCTGGCTCTGTTGGTTTTCCATGTTGGGTGGGTGTTACTATTGAGGTAAAAGGCCCAATACCCAGACCAAAGTGCACTATCTAGGAAACTTTGGAATAAAGTGGAACACGACGGCTACTGGACGAAGGTACTACTAGTGCGGTCTATCGTACCCCAAATTTGCCCTACCTCGATGATTTATTTTTTTAAGTTAAAATAAAATAAATATTTAATTAAAGATGGTACAACAGTATCTGATGGCTCATCTTTATCCAAGACTAGGGGGTGTATATTAATCTAGGAAAGCGAGGCTTTCTAAATCAGAAATACTCATAAACCCATTCACGAAGCATGTTGGCCAGTGGCCCATGCGATTCAAAAATGGAAAATTACTTCAAGTAATTATTAAGTCCTTAATTCTTAAAGCCAACTTGAGTTTATAATTAGTTGAAATTAAATATATCTAAAAGCTCATTTAATAATGTTGGTTTGTTAATAAAAGAAGAGGTGAGGATGCAATTATATTAAAATTCATATTGGCCCATTTCTTTTAAATATCAAACAGCGAAAGGGGGTGCGAGATTTCAATTAAGACCATCTAAATTGTTGTTGTTAACAAGCGAACAAGGGGTGAAATTATGAATAATAGGCCTATTAAATAGTCTCTAAGTTAGCCCATTTTACATTTGTGAGTAAGATTATTATCTGATTTTTGTTTATTGATTAATTTATTTTATAAGTTTTTAGTAAGAGTTTTAAATCGTTTTACTGTTTAAGGAAGGATTTTGTTTTAAAGAAAAAGGGAATTATTAGCAAAACCTGCCAATCCAAAATCTGCTCTCTTAATCATTACAAAACCTGGGCCCATCCCATATTCCTCAGAGAAGGCTATTCCATGGAATTATGGGTCTGCCGTCTATTACCATGGCATTAAATAAGAGCTGTCTGACAAAGATGATGAAGAGGCTGATCTCAATATTGACAATATTGCGGGGACCAATAAAATTACTAGAAGTGGACGGATTTTCTCTCTTGAAATCTCTCCACCTGTTCAAGTTACAGTTACCAAGACAACTGCTGAAGCTCGAGGTAAAGAGCCAATGATAGAGCCTGCCCGGACGGAGGCACCAAAAGAAGCTACAGTCAAGGATACCTCTGGACAAGAAATGGAAGAGGTTTTGAAGATCATTCATAGAAGCGATTACAAAATTGTTGAACAACTGGGGTAGACCCCGTCCAAAATCTCCATGCTATCTTTACTACTATGTTCTGAAGCCCATGCACAAGCGTTAATAAAATTTTTGAAGACCACTCATGTACCATAAGAGATTTCTGCCGATCAATTTGGAAGTTATGTTGCTAGCTTAATGACTGACAATGGATTAGGTTTCTTCGATGCTGACCGAACTCTGGAGGGGAGAAATCATAATAGGGCCTTGTATGTCTCCATTGAATGCAGGGGAACTACCCTGGCTCATGTGTTAGTTAATACTAGATATTCTCTGAATGTTCTGCCAAATGACGCTTTTGACAAGCTGGATTATGAAGGGGTTATGCTGAAACCTAGTGACATCATAGTTCGAGCCTTTGATGGATAAAAAAGAATGGTACATGGAGAAGTGGACCTCCCGATCAAAGTAGGTTCACAAGTATTTGAATCCACCTTTTATATAATGGACATCCAACCAGCTTATTCTTATCTATTAGGACGCCCTTGGATCCATGGGGCAGGCGTTGTTACCTCTACCTTACACCAGAAACTAAAGTGTCATGTGAAAGGGAAGGTTGTTACTATTTTCGGAGAGGAGGAGTACACGGTCAACCATCTGAATTCATTCCGATACATGGAGATGGACCAAGAATTTAACGAGACTCCCTGTCAATCTTTTGAAGTGATTTACCCTACTGTTGTTGAATATGTTTATGCCATTCCAAAGACTGCAAGTGTTCCGCACAAGATGGCTTCTTTGAAAGATGCTAAAGGTACTATAAAAGAAGGTGGTTGTACAATTTGGGGTCAACTTCCTGATATCCCCTACAAATATGACAAGTTTGGTTTGGGCTTTACTGCAGAAGGTCAAAGGGCTGTTTGTCGCGCTCGAGCTGGAAGGCCTCCGTTCTATGTTAGGAACAATAGAGTCAACACTATAGAGTATGCTGGAAGTGATTGTAACTTCGACAGTTGGATCTTTCCTACCATTGGCAACAGACTCAACAGTTGGAAGGCGTAAGACATTATCTCAATTTCCTTCAGTCAAGAGTAATAGCTATTTCTGTTTATTGCTTTAAGAAGTTTGGTTATCTAATTTCTTTTAAAACAATGACTTTAAACCTTTTGTCTTGCCCGGGGCACAATTGGTTCATTTGTTAAGGGTTGTCATTTCATATGTCATATTTTCATTTAATGAAAACAATGGACGTTTTGCATTAACATTTTGCGTTCTCTGTCTTTCTTTTACTTTATTGCACTTTCAAATAGCTATGTGTTCTTATACACACCCACACACTACATTGCAGATCCCCATCCACTCTGGATCTCGCTGATAAGGATTCTGCTATTGCCGCTTATGACTTTGAAAATCCAATCTACCAAGCCGAAGACGAAGGCGAGGAAGATTATGAAATACCTGGAGAACTTTCCAGACTCTTAATACAAGAAGAAAAGGATATCCAACTGCACGAGGAGCTGGTCGAAGTGGTAAACTTGGGTTCTGAGACAGATAAGAAAGAAGTCAAGATATACACCAACTTAGAAGGCAGTGTCAAGAACATATTGATTCAAATGTTACATGACTATGTTGAGGTATTTGCTTGGTCATACGAAGACATGCTAGGGCTCGACACTAATATTATGGTTCACCGCCTGCCAATGAAAGAGGGTTGTTCTTCGATTAAGCAGAAGGTTCGTCGCATGCGTCCCGAGATGTCAGAGAAAATCAAGGATGAGGTTATGAAACAATTCAATGCAGGGTTCTTAGAAGTGACGTCATATCCTTAATGGGTTGCTAATGTTGTTCCGGTACCAAAGAAAGACGACAAGGTATGTATGTGTGTAGATTATAGGGATCTGAATAGAGCAAGCCCCAAAGATGACTTCCCACTTCCGCATATTGATGTTTTTGTCGACAAAACTGCTCAACAAAAGGTATTCTCTTTCATGGATGGTTTCTCAGGGTATAATCAGATCAAAATGGTGCCTGAAGACATGGAGAAAACTACCTTCATTACATAGTGGGGAACTTTCTATTACAAGGTCATGCCTTTTGGATTGAATAATGCCGGGGCAACTTATCAGCATGCCATGGTAGCTTTATTTCATGACATGATTCATCATGAGATAGAAGTATACATTGATGACATGATAGCAAAGTCACAAACTAAAGAAGAACACCTTGATCATCATAAGTTATTTGAAAGGCTAAAGAAGTACAAACTAAGGCTAAATCTGAACAAATGCACTTTTGGGGTGAGATCCGGTAAACTCATGGGTTTCGTCGTCAGCAGTAAAATTATTGAAGTTGATCCTGCAAAAGTTAAAGCTATTCAAGAAATTCCGGCTCCCCGTACCGAGAAGGAAGTCAGAGGTTTTTTAGGACGAATGAATTACATTTCCTGATTCATTTCTCATTTTACTGCTACCTGTGAGCCAATCTTCAAGCTGATGAAGAAAGATCAAGTAGTAAAGTGGAACGATGACTATCAAATATCCTTTGATAAAATCAAGGAGTACTTACAAGAACCTCCGATTCTGATGCCACCAGTTAAAGGAAGACCTCTAATCATGTACCTAACAGTGCTAGAGAATTTAATGGGGTGTGTACTGGGGTGTTGTACCCCAAAATTTTCCCTCTCATTTTATCAAGATTTCCCCTCACAAGACTCTTTGGACTCAAGACCAAATTAGGGTTTGCTCTGCTCAAGACATCTCCTTGCACTGATGACCTAAATTAGGGTTTGAGTTTGCACAAGGAATTTTGGACTTCTAATTCCCCATGTGACTTTCATACTTTATGTTGTACTTATAAGATTTCTCATACCAAGTTTCAAGCCTTGAATCAAATTTTTGCCTAGTCAATTGGACATTTGACCTAGAAATCAGCTGTATTGGGGAAAAAGTCAACTATGGCCAATTTACAGTCAAACCTCATGATTTTTGATCCACATCAACATTATAGACTCATATGAACCATTTGATCAAGTTTGAATCACAACTCCTCAAGGAATTTGATCAGATCATCAAAAGGGCAAAATGGTCATTTTTAGGGTTTTGACTGTATAAGGGCAATTTCTGATTTTTCACCTAGCCAATGGCAAATTGGGTTCAAGTATGGATTCAAGGACTCAATGGAATCATATTGACCTATTCACAAGGTTCAAAAGATCTCAAATGCATTGGATTGACAGATGAATTTTCCAGTCAACTAATCAAAAATTGACTGTACACTGAAAAGTCAAACTTTGACTTTTTGGTCAAAATCAAGTGCCAAGGGTCATTTTTCATCAAGATGTATCAAAACATGAAACTTGTTCATCAACAAACCTAATTTTGCAAATTAGGGTTTAAGATTGAAAAATTTCATAACTTAGAATTTTTCTAAGTTATGAAATTTTCTTATTTTTTCCCAACTTTGCCCAACATTTTCACTATGATTCAAACAAAACTTCCAACATGAAAGTTGTAGTCCTCAACAAAATCTACAACTTTAATTCACAAAGTTTTCCCAAAAGAAGCTTGGATCTCAAGTTATGATTTTTGGAATAAGGGTCCATGAAACTTTTAACTTAGTGAAATTTTGCCCTAGTTTAGGCAGGATTTTGGCCTATCTTCATGGAAATGTTTCACCTAGCTCCACTTGTAATCTCAAAATGCATTTCAAAGATAGATTTAGCGAATGTTACAAGCTTTCTAAAATGTCCAAGAACTCTCCAAAATCATTTATGGTTAGGGAGAATCGAAGGTTTGAATTTGGGAAAAACTCACTTTGATCCATGGCATGTTTCATGTTGACACAAATTGCAAACTCTATCCAGCCTCACTTGTACTTGCTCACATGTCTTTAAACCCTTACACACTCAAAAATTGAATGCAAACTCAATGGTATAAGGCATTATTCTGATCAATGGAAGATTACACATTGAATTAATCTAAAAATGGCAAAAAGCTAACTATGCCATTTTCATAAAGCACAACTTTATGTCAACTTGCTTCCCTTGAGCCTTGGACCCATCTCTTTGAAGCAAAAAAGTTCCATAAACTTAGGAAAAGGTACAACAATCTTGTGCATGCTTGAAGATAGCCTGTACATACCTGTCTTGTATCACTTCACACTTTTACTTCAAAACCAAGTAAACTTGCAAAAGATCCATATCTTTGAAATCTGATAAGAACAAAGTTTGTAAGCATTCCAAACAGGTTTTGCATATTGCCTTGACTCAGAAGCACGAGCTATCTAACCCTCAAGCCTTCCAAAACACAAAAACACCATCTTCTTGCAAAACAGGGCAACTTCTGCATTTTGATTTCCAAATCACAAACCACTCGTGCGTTTTGTCCCAAACCAGTTCCAATACATTCCATATAACCCACCTAAGCTATACCAACCATTGGCCATTGACTGTAACTCCATTTGCAAGCTTCACCATTTCTGATTTCAGCTTGTACAGGTTGACTTCTACAGGCTTATTCAAGCAAGCTCAAAGCAAACAAAGTATTGGGGAAGGTCAGAGGAAGTTCAGGCAAGCTCACAAACATCTCAGGCCTCATTGAAAACCCTTGCATTGCCATACTCGAGTTCAACTGAAACATGTATTTTCCAACTTTCTATCTCTCTAGTTAGGAATCATTAGGCTTAGGTTTGTGAATAAAAAATGTAGTACTCATTTCCCTTAAGCCGTACATATGCATAGATTTCATTTAAGTTAACTGTGTTGAGAGAATTTGATTGATGAACATTCTGAAAAAGTTAGGTTAGAAATTAGGGCCAGAGAAATTCTCTTTGGTCTTTGAGAGTTAGATTAAGTTCTTTATATGGTTGGAATCGTGTTGAAAAATGCTATAACTTTTGTGTTGTGAGTTTTTGCTTTAGAGCACGTATGCAGGAGTTGGACATTTGTACAGGAAGCACGCGTATTTTTGTTTGAACAAAGGTTGAAGATGAAGTAGCTGGGCTGGGCCTGGCTATTCCTCACTTTTGGCAACCCCCAGCTTGCTGATTGCACCCCTGGCCCATTTCATTATTTTTTTTATATTTTTTCTATTTCATTTACATTTCTGATTTTATTTTTTCTAAACATAAAAAAAATTACCAAAAACATTTTCATAAATTTTCACATTTTTATTTTGTATTTTTTATTATTTTTTCTAACATAAAAATAGTTTTCTTAAATAATGTACTTTTATTTTTTCTAAATAAATTTGTAAATACCACAAAAAATATTATACTTTTATTTTTATTATTTGTATACTCAAATAATATTTTTTTCTAATATATTTTTATTTTTTTGACATTTGTATATATTTTATTTATTTTATTATACATAAACAAATATTATAATATATACATATTCTTAAACCAAAAAATTAGGGTTTTTACCCTTAATAAAAAATAGCCTTTTATTTTCTTATTTTTTTTAATACATTAAATATTATATTTTTACATACATAAAAATAATACAAAAAACATTTTTTGCATATTCATAATATATTTCATATTTATTTAATTGTCCATTTAAATATTTGCCTATTTATTTATTTGGAAAATTAATTCAATTTGGATGTAATAGTTAATCTTAGGGTTTTATTTTCTTGCAAATACTCCCCATTCAAAATTGTATCCCCCTCCCCATATCAATGTTGTAATAGCGTAGATTTATTTTACGCATTTTGTAGCTTTCAAATATGCCATGATAGAGATTAGGGTTTGTATGCAATATCCAAAATCAAAACAAATAGTTAGACCTAATACAAGACATGAAATGCATAAAAATGATAACACAATGCACACATGCACCCCTAGGGTTTCATCCACTTGTTGCCTTTAAAATGGCCATGGTATGCATGTTGAGTATCTTGGCAAAACAAAAACAAAACACAAAGATCATAGTCCCTCGATGACGCTATCTTGGTTGCCTATACAAAATGATCTAGTCCCTCAAAAATTTGCTAAAGATACTTAGCACAATTGTTATCATGGTCAATACGATGACCCGCGCCTGTCCCGTTTAACATCCAAATACAAGGTTGTTTACCAAATGCAATGGTAAAACAACACTGTCAAAAGGGTTAAAAATGTGTAGGAAAGACTCTTGAGTAGATAGGGTAGACAATTCTTAGTTACTTGAACAAAACTTGCAAACATCCTTGCTATTTTCAAAAAAACACATCACAACACAATTTCAAAGCATTTCCCAAAACAAACTTTCAAACTTTCAAACATTGAAACATCTTTTCAAAAGACATACACCTTTGTATACATTCAAACAAGAATCATTACAAAGGTTGCCTAGACAAGGCCTCTTCTCAAAACATTTTCAAAAACCACACACAAAGCACCATTTCAAACAATTGAAAAGCAAAAGCAAGTGATCTAAACAAGTAACTAAGAGCCCATGGATAACCATGGATGAAAAGGGTGCTTGCACCTTCCCTTTTCATAATCTACCCCCCCGAACCCAAGAAAACATCTCAAAGGTCTTTCCTGTGCTTTTTGACCTTTCCTCTGCATAAAATAAAAAGTCGGTGGCGACTCTTGCTAAACCGAAACATTTGCGAACACAAACGCAAAACCTCAAGTCAGTTCTCCCACCGTGGGGCACGACACCAAAAATTGTTGGGCCCTGATCCAGGATTTAATAGATGCCAAAGAGGTGGAGTTTGACACCCCTGAAAAACCTAATGTGATCTCTGCCCCAATGCCAAAACATGGTCATAATGTCCATGCTGTTGAAGAAGATCTTTATGTTGCCACTGTTGATGACTTAATGACTCCGTTGCCAATAATCAAGATGAATCTGTTGAAAGCCGGGATTTTCCTGGGCTGTGAAAAAGATTGCTACCTTTGTTCGTCTTTACAATCCGACTGTCCACTGTTGAAGTTAGGCATCCAACGCCTAATGGATAATCAAGAAATCCTCTTTGAGAAAACACCTGTTACTCCAACTCCTATCAATGATGTTGCTATAATTACCATTTCCGACAATCTTTCCAAGGTCTCCAAAAGACCTGTTAAGATTACACCCGATCCAAAAATTGTACCTCTGAAGATAACTATGCCGGGGCCTATCCCATACAAGTCCAACAAGACAACACCGTGGAATTATGGAGGAGATATCTTCTACCACGATGTTAAGCAGATTGAATCAGTTGAAGAAAGTTCTGATGAAGAGACTCCTGAGATAAGAAATATTGCAGGGACAAGTAAGATCACCCGCAGCGGAAGAATTTTCTCTCCGGAGATTGCTCCTCCAAGGGCAATCTTCGGACCCTCAAGTGCTCCTAAGGTTACTCCTGTGCCGGTCAACATCTCTATGCGGACTCCAGTGATTGAAGAAATTGTTACTCCCATAGTTGTACCCTCTACTGTTGCTACTGATAAAGGTAAGGGGATCCAAGAAGCGCCCGTCAGGATGAGGGCTCAGCCTTTGGTAATCCCCGAGACCACTCAAAAGGAAATGGAGGAGATTTGAAAAATAATTAAGAAAAGCGACTATGATGTCGTAGAACAACTGGGGCAAACCCCTTCAAAAATCTCTATGTTGGCCTTATTGCTCTGTTCCGAAGCTCATGCCAAAGCTTTAATCAAATTCTTGAAGACGGCCCATGTGCCTCAGGAAACCTCCGCGGACCAGGTCCAGGAGTGTGTAGCTAGCCTAACAGCCGACAATGGTCTTGGCTTCTCCGATGCCGATTTAACATCTAAGGGGAGAAAGCATAATGACGCGCTGCATGTCTCGGTGGAATGCATAGGGACTACTCTTGCCCACGTTCTGGTTGATACCGAGTCGTCTTTAAATGTCTTACCAAAGAAAGCATTGGACAAATTGGACTGTGAAGGTTTAACTCTGAAGCCCAGCAATATCATTGTCAGAGCCTTTGATGGTTCTGAGAGGATGGTCCACGGGGAGGTGGACATCCCGATTAAGGTGGGTACATAAACTTTCAACTCCATATTTTATGTCATAGACATCCGTCCCTCCTACTCTTTCTTGTTGGGAAGGCCCTGGATTCATCATGCTGGAGCCGTTACATTTACTCTGCATCAGAAGCTTAAATACCCTATCCAGGGGAAAATTGTGACAGTTCGTGGCGAGGAGGAGTATATGATAAGCCATTTGAATTCATTCCGCTATGTTGAATTAGATGGTGAATTCATCGAGACCCCCTTTCAGCACTTTGAAGAGGTTTCTCCTGAAGTTGCGGTAGCCAAGACAATGACTTCTGTACCCATCATTACCAAACCTGTGTCCCGGATGTCATCCCTTAAAGATGCGAAGGCTGTGATTAAGGAAGGAGGAAGCACAATATGGGGTCAACTGCCAGATTTTTCTTACAAGACAGATAAGTTCGGCTTGGGTTTCACTGTTGCTAGTCAGAAGGCTGTGCGTCGCTCCCGGGCTAGAGGGCCACCATTGAAAATCACCCATCATGGAGTTCATGCTTTGGAGGATGGTGAAAATGAGAGCAACTTTGAAGATTGGATTTTCCCGACCGTTGAAGGAGGACTATGCAATTGGGAGGCAAAGGACTTTGTTCCCATTACTTTCAGCAATCAGTAATTTATCTTTCGAACATTTTTGTTGGTCTGTAATCATTATTAAGCAATTCGTACACTCTTTTTGCCTTTGTGCCTTACCCGAGGTACATAGGTCCATTTGTAAGGGTTTGATTTTTCATCTTCATATGCCATTTTAATGAATCATGGACGTTTTCATATATAAACTTTTGTGATCATTGTCTTTCTTTTTTAAATTTTATTTGTTTAAATGTGGCTATCCCTTACACACACCCATACTCACAAAATGCAGGTACCCTTCCATTCCGGATTCCATGGGTAACAATTCTGCTAAGGCCTTCAGTGACTCTAAAGATCTGGTCAATCATGCCGAATACGAAGGTGATGAAGACTGTGAAGTGCCGGGAGAGTTGGCTAGACTTATAAAACAGGAAGAAAGGGCTATTCTGCCCCATGAAGAGCTGTTAGAGACAATCAACTTAGGTTTTGATGAAGACAGAAAAGAAGTCAGAGTGGGTGCCAACCTTGAGCCAAGTGTCAAAGAGCGTTTAGTTCATCTGTTGAATGAATATGTTGAGATCTTCGCCTGGTCCTATGAAGACATGCCGGGACTCGATACAGATATTATGGTTCACCGTCTCCCTACAAGAGAAGACTGTCCACCAATCAAACAGAAAGTCCGCCGAATAAGGCCCGATATGTCTGAAAAGATCAAAGCCGAAGTGATGAAGCAATTCAATGATGGGTTTCTTGCTGTTACTTCCTATCCATAATGGGTTGCTAACATTGTGCCTGTGCCTAAGAAGGACGGCAAAGTGAGAATGTGCGTGGATTACATAGACTTAAACAGGGCTAGCCCTAAAGATGGCTTTCCACTACCGCACATTGACATCTTGGTTGACAATACGACTCAACACAAGGTATTTTCTTTCATGGATGGATTTTCAGGGTATAACCAGATCAAAATGGCCCCCGAAGACATGGAGAAGACTACTTTTGTTACACAGTGGGGTACCTTCTGCTATAAAGTGATGTCATTTGGACTGAAGAATGCCGGGGCAACCTATCAGCGAGCCATGGTAGCTTTGTTTCATGACATGATACATCATGAGATTGAAGTCTACGTAGACGACATGATAGCCCGTTCACAGACAGAAGAAGAACACCTCGACCATCTGCAAAAGCTGTTTGTCAGGTTGAAGGAGTACAAGCTCAGACTGAACCCTAACAAGTGCACTTTCGGAGTTAGGTCCGGTAAACTCTTGGAATTCATCATCAGCAACAAAGGCATCGAGGTTGATCCTGCCAAAGTCAAAGCTATATAAGAAATGCCCGCCCCTCGCACTGAGAAGGAGGTCAGAGGTTTCTTGGGACGCCTAAACTACATTGCAAGGTTCATTTCTCACCTTACATCTACCTGTGAGCCAATCTTCAAACTGTTGAAGAAAGATTAGGTAGTTAAATGGAATGATGACTGTCAAGTTGCTTTCGATAAAATCAAGGAGTATTTGCTAGAACCTCCTATCTTGATGCCTCCCGTCAAAGGAAGACCGCTAATCATGTACTTGACTGTTTTGGATAATTCAATAAGGTGCGTATTGGGCCAACATGACGAGTCTGGCCGAAAAGAGCATGCCATTTATTACCTTAGCAAAAAGTTTACCGACTGTGAGACCCGCTACTCACTGCTCGAGAAAACTTATTGTGATTTGGTATGGGCTGCTCGCCGGCTAAGGCAGTATATGTTGACTCATACCACTCTACTGATATCTAAGATGGATCCAATCAAGTATATCTTCGAAAAACCTGCTTTATCTGGAAGGATAGCTAGATGGAAAATGATCCTGACTGAATATGATATTCAGTACACGACCCAAAAAGCTATAAAAGGGAGTGTACTAGCTGACCATCTAGCTCATCAAGCTGTCGAAGATTACCAATCCATGAAGTTTGACTTCCCCGACAAGGACATTATGACATTGGATAACATTGAAGTTAACAGACCGTATGACGGACCTGCACAAGGATCCCGATGGACTCTGTACTTATTGGTGCCTCTAACGCACTTGGGAACGGTATCAGTGTTATGCTCATTTCTCCATAAGGTTGCCATACACCTTTCACTGCTAGACTTTGCTTCAGCTGCACCAACAACATGGCCGAGTATGAAGCTTGTATCTTTGGTCTCAAGGCTGCAATATACTTGGGAATCAGATCTTTGGTTGTGTTTGGAGACTCAGCTTTGGTCATCAGTCAGATCAAAGGAGAGTAGGACACTAAACATCCCAATCTCATCCCTTATAAAGAACATGTCCTGACATTGCTACCTTATTTCGAGCAGATTACCTTCGAGCACTTCCCGCGAGAAAAAACCAGCTAGCAGATGCTCTAGATACAATGTCTTCCATGTTTAAACTTAACTGGGATAATGAGGCTCCTCAAATCACCATCGAGCGGATGGACGAGCCTGCACATTGTCACGAGATTAATACCGAAGAAGTAGTGGACCGACCTTGGTTTCACGAAGTCAAAAGGTATCTCGAGACGCGAGAATACACTGAAGGAGCTTCAATCAACGACAAAAAGTTCTTAAGGAGATTTTTTTCCAAGTTCTTCCTAAGCAATGGTATCCTATACAAGCGCAATCATGATTGTGTCCTGCTCCGTTGTGTGGACAAGGTTGAAGCTGAGCAGATCATGGCTGAACTACATAATGGTACATTCGGCACCCACTCGAGCGGTCATACGATGGCCAAAAAGATTCTAAGGGCAAGCTACTACTGGTCTACCATGGAAGCTGATTGTCATCAACATTCCCGTACTTGTCACAAATGCCAAATCTATGCTGACAAAGTACACATACCTCCAGTTCCTCTCAATGTCCTAACAGCTCCTTGGCCATTCGCGATGTGGGGAATCGACATGATCGGAGAGATAAAGCCTACAATATCCAATGGACACCGCTTCATCTTGGTGGCTATTGATTACTTTACCAAGTGGGTTGAAGCAGCTTCCTTCGCCTCCGTTACAAAGAATGTGGTTGCTCGCTTCATCAAGAAGAATCTCATTTGCCGATATGGTATCCTCGACAGGATTATCACTGACAACGGTACAAATTTAAACAATACTATGATCACCGCTCTGTGCGAGCAGTTCAAGATTCAACATCACAATTCATCTCCCTACCGACCGAAGATGAACGGTGCTGTTGAAGCTGCAAACAAAAATATCAAGAAGATCATTCAAAAGATGACAGTCACCTACAAGGACTGGCATGAGATGTTACCATTTTCTATACACGGGTACCGTACCACGGCGCGTACTTCAACTGGGGCAACCCCCTTTTCTTTGGTATACGGCATGTAAGCTGTTTTACCTATTGAGTTTCAGATTCCCTCCTTGAGAATCATGAAGGATGCTGGTTTGAGTGAAGACGATTGGATTCAGACCCGGCTTGATCAACTTAACTTGATTGACGAGAAGCGACTTACTACTATTTGCCATGGTCAGGCGTATCAGAAACGTATGATCAAGGCCTTCAACAAGAAAGTCAGAAGACAAGTATATCAAGTCGGGGACCTTGTAATCAAGCGAATCATCTTGCCGCAAAGTGATCCCAGGGGAAAATGGAATCCTACTTACGAAGGACCATTTGTGATCAAAAACATCTTTTCCGGTGGGGCAATGATCCTGACCACCATGGACGGTGACGACTTACCGTACCCTGCGAATGCAGACATAGTCAAAAGATACTACGCATAAAACGACCCGACAAGTTGAAAACCTGAAAGGGCGACTTGGGCAAAAATGAGAATCCCGGTGAATCGAAAACCCGAAAGGGCGGTTCAGGCAAAAATTAGGGATAAAAAAAAATCTGTACACCCGACAAGTTTAAAACCCGAAAGGGTGACTTGGGCAAAAAAGGCTTTCCTGGTGGACTGAAAACCCGAAAGGGCGGTCCAGGCAAAAGTTAGGGAAGTAAAGCGTATGACTATGTCTCGTCGGATCATTTTAAGGATAATCTCTTCATAGACAAGCTCCAGGTTTCTGATCAATTCATTCATCGTCGGACGAAGCAACAAATGGACAAGATATCCAGAGTTACGAAGGCTATAGCAGAATGGGAACCCCATGGAATTTTTACACATAGCCATCTTTCTTTGTATAAAATTTTCTCAATTTTTACGACAACATTCTCTTACTAGGGTGTCTGTCTCCTTTGTATAAAATACTTACACAAAGTTAATACAAAGATACTTCAAAGTGCAGAAAATTATTTGCCTTTTCTTTCTTTTTACACTTGTGTTTTACTTGAAAACGTCCAATGATTTATTAAATAAGCATATGCATTTGAATATAATCATTGTTTACAAATAAAACGAAATGTGAAAGAATAATTACTGATAGGTTGAAAGGATAGGAAAACGTCTTTAGGCTATTCCAAGTGAAATCCCCTGCAGTACATCATCGAGATCCCCAGTGAAGCCAAAACCTTGAAATACATGTTCCCCGCGGAGTTAAATTTCAAAATCCCCACCAGAACTAAGTTTCCAAACTCCCAATCCCTAGCGGAGCCAAAACTTTGAACTACAGACCCTCAGTAAAGATGAAACTTTCTTCCCCAACGAAGTCCAAAACTTCAACCCTTAAACCCCGATGGAAGACCATCCAGTTTCCTCCAATTCCCCTGCAAGTTATCTTAGAACCTGACAACTAACTAGACGTCAACTTCAGATAATTCCTCAATAAATTGGCATACAATCCAAGCTCTTGAAAACTCTCCAACAGAATAAACTTTTTCCCCAGAGTTATTTTCCCAATAGATTGAAGATTCTCAATCCCCAGCCACAGTCATCAAGTTTCTCGGGATTCCCCAAGCAGGTTTCTCAAGCAGCACTCAGCATTATTCTTACAACGGAATGTCTATCATGTCCCAACTTCAAAGTACTTGAAAGATCCCTATATCCCCAGGAAAGTTGGGAAGGATTCTCATATTCCCACAGAAGTTATCAAAGTTCTTGTTAATCCCCACAAGTTGCCAAAGATTTTCTATCCCCAACAGTGGTCCAAGGATTTCTCATTTTCAGCAATCAAAGGTTGTGGAATTCCCGACATCGGTCCAGGATTTATTTTCCCTAGCAACAGTCAAGGACTTTACTATCCCCGACTATCAAGGATTAATTTTCCTCAACAAGACAACTAACCCGCTTACATGCACATACATTACATTCATGTATCATAAACATTGATAGAACACATTTTATTGCATCATACATGTAATGCAACATAACTTTGTGTGTCAGCTAACATTTTACCCTTTTCAGGATAAGATTAAAAGCTATCTTTAACAACTATTCAAAGATTTCAGATACAGTACGGATACACTCCAAGACATGGAAGTCATTCTGCTACTCATTCAGATCTCTTATTCAGATACAGTATGAATATACCCCAGATGCGGAGGTCATTCTATCACTCATTCAGAATCTCAAGTCAAGATACAGTATGGATACACCCCAGACACGGAGGTCATTCTACTACTCATTCAGACTTCAGAAATCAGATACAGACTAGATACGCTCCGGACACGGAAGCCATTCTATTTTTCATTCAGATTCAACTATCAACTTCAGGTTCAGATGCAATCCAGACACGGAAGTCATTCTGTCACTTGTCCAGATCCCAGTTACAGTACGGATACACTCCAGAAATGGAAGTCATCCTGCTACTCATACAGATCTCAACTTCAGATACAGTCCAGATACGCACCAGACACGGTAGCCATTCTGTCACTCATTCAAACATTTCCCCAGCCCAGAGATGCTCCATACATGGATGTCATTCTGTCGCTTATTCAGATTTCAAATTCAGATACATTACAGATACACTCCAGATACGGCAGTCATTCTGATATTCATTCAAGAATCTAATACAGTTGCAGCTCGGATATGCTCCAGACACGGACACCATTCTTTTACTCATACAAATCTAATCTCCAGATATAACTCAGATACGTTCCATATACGGATACCATTCTGATGTTCATTCTCCTAATTTTCAACAAACATTCTTGGATGGAATCTTTAAGCCCATCCCTGACAAGATTTTGTCACCTCTACAAATGGCATCTTTAAGCCCATTCCCACAACTACGATTGGACGAGTGCAAATTTACGGGCACTCTAGTGTCCAATCCTCTTTTACCTTCGAGTCACGAAAGGAAAACTCGCCAATCTAACTCTTCAGGTTCAAGAAGATTGAACAGGCGCAGCTGTTGTACCCCAAAATTTGCCCTCTCATTTTATCAAGATTTCCCCTCACAAGACTCTTTGGACTCAAGACCAAATTAGGGTTTGCTCTGCTCAAGACATCTCCTTGCACTGATGACCCGAAATTAGGGTTTGAGTTTGCACAAGGAATTTTGGACTTCTAATTCCCCATGTGACTTTCATACTTCATGCTGGACTTATAAGATTCCTCATACCAAGTTTCAATCCTTGAATCAAATTTTTGCCCAGTCAATTGGACAGTTGACCTAGAAATCAGCTGTATTAGGGAAAAAGTCAACTGTGGCCAATTTACAGTCAAACCTCATGATTTTTGATCCGCATCAACATTATAGACTCATATGAACCATTTGATCAAGTTTGGATCACAACTCCTCAAGGAATTTGATCAGATCATCAAAAGGGCAAAATGGTCATTTTTAGGGTTTTGACTGTATAAGGGCAATTTCTGATTTTTCACCTAGACAATGGCAAATTGGGTTCAAGTATGGATTCAAGGACTCAATGGCATCATCTTTACCTATTCACAACGTTCAAAAGATCTCAAATGCATTGGATTGACAAATGAATTTTCCAGTCAACTGATCAAAAATTGACTGTACACTGAAAAGTCAAACTTTGACTTTTTGGTCAAAATCAAGTGCCAAGGGTCATTTTTCATCAAGATGTGTCAAAACATGAAACTTGTTCATTAAGAAACCTAATTTTGCAAATTAGGGTTTGAGATTGAAAAATTTCATAACTTAGAATTTTTCTAAGTTATGAAATTTTCTTATTTTTTCCCAACTTTGCCCAACATTTTCACCATGATTCAAACAAAACTTCCAACATGAAAGTTGTAGTCCTCCACAAGATCTACAACTTTTATTCACAAAGTTTTCCCAAAATAAGCTTGGATCTCAAGTTATGATTTTTGGAACAAGGGTCCATGAAACTTGTAACTTAGTGAAATTTTGCCCTAGTTTAGGCAGGATTTTGGCCTATCTTCATGGAAATGTTTCACCTTGCTCCACTTGTAATCTCAAAATGCATTTCAAATATGGATTTAGAGCATGTTACAAGCTTTACAAAATGTCCAAGAATTCTCCAAAATCATTTATGGTTAGGGAGAATCGAAGGTTTGAATTTGGGAAAAACTCACTTTGATCCATGGCATGTTTCATGTTGACACAAATTGCAAACTCTATCCAGCCTCACTTGTACTTGCGCACATGTATTTAAACCCTTACACACTCAAAAATTGAATGCAAACTCAATGGTATAAGGCATTATTCTGATCAATGGAAGATTACACATTGAATTAATCTAAAAATGGCAAAAAGCTAACTATGCCATTTTCATAAAGCACAACTTTATGTCAACTTGCTTCCCTTGAGCCTTGGACCCCTCTCTTTGCAGCAAAAAAGTTCCATAAACTTAGGAAAAGGTAAAATAATCTTGTGCATGCTTGAAGATAGCCTGTACAGGCCTGTCTTGTATCACTTCACACTTTTACTTCAAAACCAAGTAAACTTGCAAAAGATCCATATCTTTGAAATCTGATAAGAACAAAGTTTGTAAGCATTCCAAACAGGTTTTGCATATTGCCTTGAGTCAGAAGCACGAGCTATCCAACCCTCGAGCCTTCCAAAACACAAAAACACCATCTTCTTGCAAAACAGGGCAGCTTCTGCAGTTTGATTTCCAAATCACAAACCACTCGTGCGTTTTGTCCCAAACCAGTTCCAATACATTCCATATAACCCACCTAAGCTATACCAACCATTGGCCATTGACTGTAACTCCATTTGCAAGCTTCACCATTTCTGATTTCAGCTTGTACAGGTTGACTTCTAAAGGCTTATTCAAGCAAGCTCAAAGCAAACAAAGCATTGGGGAAGGTCAGAGGAAGTTCAGGCAAGCTCACAAACATCTCAGGCCTCATTGAAAACCCTTGCATTGCCATACTCGAGTTCAACTAAAACATGTATTTTCCAACTTTCTATCTCTCTATTTAGGAATCATTAGACTTAGGTTTGTGAATAAAAAATGTAGTACTCATTTCCCTTAAGCCGTACATATGCATAGATTTTATTTAAGTTAACTGTGTTGAGAGAATTTGATTGATAGATTTTATTTTAGGGCCAGAGAAATTCTCTTTGGTCTTTGAGAGTTAGATTAAGTTCTTTATATGGTTGGAATCGTGTTGAAAAATGCTTTAATTTTTGTGTTGTGAGTTTTTGCTTTAGAGCACGTATGCAGGAGTTGGACATTTGTACAAGAAGCGCGCGTATTTTTGTTTGAACGAAGGTTGAAGATGAAGTAGCTGGGCTGGGCCTGGCTATTCCTCACTTTTGGCACACCCAGCTTGCTGATTGCACCCCCTGGCCCATTTCATTATTATTTTTAAATATTTTTTCTATTTCATTTACATTTCTGATTTTATTTTATTTTTTCTAAACATAAAAAAAATTACCAAAAACATTTTCATAAATTTTCACATTTTCACATTTTTATTTTGTATTTTTTATTATTTTTTCTAACATAAAAATAGTTTTCTTAAATAATGTAATTTTATGTTTTCTAAATAAATTTGTAAATACCACAAAAGATATTATACTTTTATTTTTATTATTTGTATACTCAAATAACATATTTTTATTTTTTTGACATTTGTATATATTTTATTTATTTTATTATACATAAACAAATATTATAATATATACATATTCTTAAACCAAAAAATTAGGGTTTTTACCCTTAATAAAAAATAACCTTTTATTTTCTTATTTTTTTTAATATATTAAATATTATATTTTTACATACATAAAAATAATACAAAAAACATTTTTTGCATATTCATAATATATTGCATATTTATTTAATTGTCCATTTAAATATTTGCCTATTTATTTATTTGCACAATTAATTCAATTTGGATGTAATAGTTAATCTTAGGGTTTTATTTTCTTGCAAATACTCCCCATTCAAAATTGTATCCCCCTCCCCATATCAATGTTGTAATAGCGTAGATTTATTTTACGCATTTTGTAGCTTTCAAATATGCCATGATAGGGATTAGGGTTTGTATGCAATATCCAAAATCAAAATAAATAGTTAGACCTAATACAAGACATAAAATGCATGGAAATGATAACACAATGCACACATGCACCCCTAGGGTTTCATCCACTTGTTGCCTTTAAAATGACCATGGTATGCATGTTGAGTATCTTGGCAAAACAAAAACAAAACAAAAAGATCATAGTCCCTCGATGATGCTATCTTGGTTGCCTATACAAAATGATCTAGCCCCTCAAAAATTTGCTAAAGATACTTAGCACAATTGCTATCATGGTCAATATGATGACCCGCGCCTGTCCCGTTTAACATCCAAATACAAGGTTGTTTACCAAATGCAATGGTAAAACAACACTGTCAAAAGGGTTAAAAATGTGTAGGAAAGACTCTTGAGTAGATAGGGTAGACAACTCTTAGTTACTTGAACAAAACTTGTAAACATCCTTGCTATTTTCAAAAAAACACATCAGAACACAATTTCAAAGCATTTCCCAAAACAAACTTTCAAACTTTCAAACATTGAAACATCTTTTCAAAAGACATACACCTTTGTATACATTCAAACAAGAATCATTACAAAGGTTGCCTAGACAAGGCCTCTTCTCAAAACATTTTCAAAAACCACACACAAAGCACCATTTTAAACAATTGAAAAGCAAAAGCAAGTGATCTAAACAAGTAACTAAGATCCCATGGATAACCATGGATGAAAAGGGTGCTTGCACCTTCCCTTTTCATAATCTACCCCCCAAACCCAAGAAAACATCTCAAAGGTCTTTCCTGTGCTTTTTGACCTTTCCTTTGGATAAAATAAAAAGTCGGTGGCGACTCTTGCTAAACCGAAACATTTGCGAACACAAACGCAAAACCTCAAGTCAGTTCTCCCGCCGTATCACATGGGGAAATGATGATTCTGGTCAAAAAGAGCATGCAATATACTACCTTAGCAAAATTTTACCGACTGTGAAACAAGATATTCACTACTTGAGAAAACTAGTTAGACTTTGGCATGGGCTGATCGCCAACTAAGACAATATATGTTGACCCATACTACTTTATTAATCTCTAAAATGGATCCCATCAAGTACATATTCGAGAAGCCAGCCCTCTTTGGAAGAATATCCCAATGGCAAATGGTCTTGACAGAATACGACATTCAGTATACTATTCAAAAAGCAATCAAAGGAAGTGTACTGGAAGATCATTTGGCATATCAAGCTGTAGACGACTATCAGTCTATGAATTTCGAATTCCCGGATGAGAACATCATGCTAATTACAGATTATGAAGAACCTGGACCGTATGAAGGACCTAAGTTAGGATCCAGATGGACTATGGTTTTCGATGGAGCTTCTAACGCGCTTGGCAACAGAAACAGTGCTATAATTATCTATCCTCAAGGTTGCCATACACCCTTCACTGCCAGACTTTGCTTTGATTGCACCAATAATATGGCTGAATATGAAGCGTGCATCTTGGGAATTAAAGCTGCTATTGACCTGAGAATCAAATTCTTGAGTGTATATGGGGATTCAGCCTTGGTAATCAGTCAAGTCAAGGGAGAATGGGATACAAAGCATCTGAATCTTATCCCTTACCGAGAACATGTGCTAACCTTGATTCCGTACTTTGAAGAGATTACTTTTGAGCATATCCTAAGAGAAGAGAATCAGTTGGCAGACGCATTAGCTACCATGTCATCCATGTTCAAGGTCAGATGGGACAATGAGGCTCCAATAATTACTATTGAAAGATTCGATGAACCGAAACACTTCTATGAAATTAATATTGATGGAGTAGAAGAAAAACCTTGGTTTCATGAAGTGAAAAGGTACCTTGAAGCTCAAGAATACCCTGAAGGGGCATCAATCAATGACAAGAAATTCCTATGGAGGTTCTCGGCTAAGTTCTTCTTGAGAAATGGAATCTTGTACAAGCGTAATCATGATTCGACTCTACTTTGTTGTATGGATAAGAAGGAAGCAGAAAAATTATGGATGATATGCACGAAGGTATCTTTGGTACTCACTCCAGCCGGCATACATTGGCTAAAATGATTCTGAGAGCGGGTTACTGTTGGTCGACAATGGAAACCGACTGTCACCACCACTCGAGGACTTGTCATAAGTGCCAGATTTATGCTGATAAATTTTATGTGCCTCCGGTTCCTATGAATGTTTTGACTTCTCCTTGGCCATTCGCAATATGGGACATTGATGTGATCGGAGAAATCAAGCCTACTGCTTCTAACCGACATTGCTTCATTCTCGTCGCCATTGACTACTTCATAAAATGGGTTGAAGTAGCCTCGTTCGCCTCTGTTACCAAGAATGTGTCACCCGGTTCATAAAGAATAACCTCATTTGTCGGTATGGTATCCCCGAGAGAATCATCACATACAATGGTATTAACCTTAACAACACTATGATCACTAAACTCTGCAGATAGTTCAAGATTAAACACCACAACTCTTCTCTGTATCGACCAAAGATGAATGGCACAGTGGAAGCCGCCAACAAGAATATTAAGAAGAACATACAGAAGATGGTTGTGACTTACAATGATTGGCATGAGATGTTACCATTTTCTCTTCATGGCTATCACACTTCAGCACAAACATTAACTGGGGAAACCCCATTCTCTCGGGTCTATGGCATAGAAGCTATCTTGCCTGTCAAAGTTCAAGTTCCTTCTCTGATAATTATGAAAGAGGAAGACTTAGATGAAGACAAGTGGATTTAGACTAGGCTAGACTAGTTGAATCTGATTGACAAGAAGAGGCTTGCAGCTTCCAGTCATGGTCAGATGTATCAAAAATGTATGATCAAGGCATTCAATAAGAAAATCAAGCATCGAGTATATCAGGATGGTGACTTGGTAATAAAGCGCATCATTTTACCGCAAGATGATCCCAGGGGCAAATGGACTCCCACTTACGAAGGGTTATTTATTGTCAAGAAAGTATTTTCGGGCGGTGCTATGATACTGACCACCATGGATGGTGAAGATTTCCCGCACCCTGTGAATGTGGACATAGTTAAAAGATACTATGCATGAAAACAACCCGCTAGGTTGACTGGCATAGGAAAAAATAAGGGCATCCCGACGAACCAAAAGGGTTCGGGCAAAAATTAGGGATATATATAAAAGATTGTACACCCGGCAAGTCGAAAACCTGAAAAGGAAACTTGGGAAAAAATGGGTATCCCAATGGATTGAAAACCCAAAAGGATGGTCCAGGAAAAAAGTTAGGTATTAAAAGCGTACGACTATGGCCCATTGGATCACTTACTGTAAGCGTTATTACCAAGATCAAAATTTCAAATGGTACACATCAGTTCAATCAACTTCTTCCGACAACAAGGGGCGAGATGTTAGAAGATATAGTAGGGGCAATAGCAGAGTTGGAACCCAACGAGATCATTTCCACATAGCTATATATTTTGTTTTCAATTTGTACTCTTTTCATTTTACGAAAATTTCCTCTTACTAGGATTTATGTCTCTTTGTACAAAATCGCCTGTTTATAGGCAAACTATCAATACAAATACACTCTAAAATTCAATTTTTTTGTTTTTAATTTTTTCTATTTTGTTTGCAAAAACGTCCAATAATTAAAATTGAATGAACATATGCATATGAACACGATTAACTATTAAAAAATATAAGCATTATAACAAGAATAAGCATTTACTCAAAACTCTAGGAGTTGGGAAGACATTCAAGTTGTCCACAAATCCACAAAGAGCCACTTCCATGAGATTATCCCCAAAGTAATCTTCACAAGTTCATCTTCAATGAAGATACATTCCCCATAATTCCCCTGGAATATCGCTCTGGCAGAATATGATCTTTTTCCTGGAAATATCACCCACCTACAGAATTCCAATTAGTACAGTTTATGGAGATTCTCTTCCCCAACTGAGTTTATTCCTCCAAAATTGTAAAACCCCTGCATATTTCTTCTCTCCAGTAAGGGTGTTTTCTAAGCAGAGTATTTCTTCCTCAACATGGTTTATTTCCACAACAGATTACAGTCTCCCCAGCTTGAGTCTATTTCTCAGATGGCTACAAATCACAGGCAAAATTCCTCTCCCCAGTGAAGTCGCCACTATCCCCAGAGAGTTGCTACGAAACCTGGAATCCGACCAAATATCAGTCAACTTTATCCTCCCCAGACGAGTCGGAAGGTTATCCATCTTTTATCCCAAGTTAAAGTATATAAGAATTCCCCAGACGAGTCGGAAGGTTATCCATCTCTTTTATCCCCAGTCATGGTATATAAGAATTAAATTCTCCAGACGAGTCAGAAAGTTATCCATCTCTTTTATCCCCGGTCAGGGTATAAGAGAATTGAACTCCCCATTAGAATGATGAACGACTAATGTTCCTGCACTCTTCTCCTCAAACATAAGTCAACATTCCTCAGTGGAGTTTACTCAAACAACAAACAGGAATCCCCAGCGGAAGCATTCTAGACAAGGTCGAAGATTACATATGTTCTTCATCTCTAGCACCAGTTAGGGATTCATTTTCTCCAGCAAGATGTCATACAGAACTGTTGATACACTTCCAACAACATTTCACATTCATACATCATTTACCAATATCATAACATATGCATACGAAATGTATATAGCACAATCTCATTTATTTTGAGAACATCATCACGCAATGCATTTCATACATCATGACATTGGATACAGCTAACTCTTTACCTTTTTAGAAAAGATCAATCAATAGACAAACATCATCAACTATTTATATGACCCGACAGTCTTCTCCAAGGCTACATCTGACAAAGGGCTATTTCAGTAATTTCTTCAGAGGATCATTCTCAAAAAATACATCTATTGGCACAGATTAAATCAACCATAGATTTATTCTGATACTTATTCCAGTAGACTTTTTCTGGCTCAGATTAAATCGACCATAGATTTATTCTGATACTTCTCCCAGTTAAAGGCGGACGCAAACATCTTCTGGCTCAAATTAAATCAACCATAAATTTATTCTGATACTTCTTCCAGTAGACTTTTTCTGGCTCAGATTAAATCAACCATAGATTTATTCTGATACTTCTCCCAATTAAAGGCGGACACAAACATCTTCGGGCTCAAATTAAATCGACCATGGATTTACTCTGATACTTCTTGCAGTAGGCTTTTTCTGGCTCAAATTAAATTGACCATAGATTTGTTCTGATACTTCTTCCAGTTAAAGACGGACGAGACATCTTCTGGCTCAGATTAAATCGACCATAGATTTATTCTAATACTTATCTAGTTAAAGATAAACAAAGACTTTTCTGGCTCAGATTAAATTGACCATGGATTTACTCTGATACTTCATCTAGTAGACTTTTTCTGGTTTAGACTAAATCGACCATAGATTTATTCTGATACTTCTTCCAGTTAAAGATGGACGCAGACATATTCTGGCTCAGATAAAATCGACCATAGATTTATTCTGATACTTCTTCTTGTAGAACTTTTCTGGCTCAGATTAAATCGAGCATGGATTTATTCTGATACTTCTTTCAGTAAAAGACAGGCGTAGACATCTTCTGGCTCATATTAAATTAAGCGTAGATTTATTCTGATACTTCTTCCGGTCGAAGTCGAGCGTAGACTTAATATAATCTCTATCAACATTTGATTTAGATGGCATCTATAAGCCCATCTCCGACAACTCTCCATCACCTCTCCAACTGACATCTGTAAGCCTATTCCCAGTATTACATCAACCAACAACATTAATTTGGGCACATGCGAGTGCAAATTTCCCGGGCACTTAAGTGTTCAATCATCTTCTACCTTAAAGTCAAGAATGGCGGACATGCCAATCTAACTCTTCAGGTTTAAGAAGATTGAATAGGGGCAGCCGTTGCACCCCAAATTTCCTCTCCCATTTTCTTCAAGACATTCTCTTGAGGTCTCAAGTACTCAAAGTCACTCAAGAGTTGACTGGTCAAACCTCCTCCTAAGCAAGAGTCTTCAACTAGGGTTTGGTGCTTCTCAAAGAAGATTGGGTTGCAAGGGTCTCAAATTAATTTCATGGTTCATCATAGGTCCTTAATAATGCTTATTTCAATTTTCAAGTCTTTCCTCACATGTTTGCTTAGTCAATGGCTCAGATGATTGAAAATAAACTGTATTGGGTAAAAAGTCAATTGTGGTCAACATACAGTCAAACTTCAAGATTTTTTGTAGACATCAACATTTTGATATGACATTTATCTTATGATCAAGGGTGGATCATGATTCCTCAAGGAAAAACCCTCAAATCCTCAAAGGTCAAAAATTGTCAAATTAGGGTTTTGATTGAAAATGAATGATCATTTACTTTTTGCCTAGTGCATGACCTAATGGCTTGAAGTATGGTATCAAGGGCTCAAATACAACATATTGACCTAATTACATGGTGTGATACGGTGGGAGAACTGACTTGAGGTTTTACGTTTGTATTTGCAAATGTTTCGGTTTAGCAAGAGTCGCCACCAACTTTTTATTTTATCCAAAGGAAAGGTCAAAAAGCACAGGAAAGACCTTTGAGGTGTTTTCTTGAGTTCGGGGGGTAGATTATGAAAAGGGAAGGTGCTATCATCCTTTTCATCCATGGTTTTACATGGGCTCTTAGTTACTTGTTAAGATCACTTGCTTTGCTTTTCCAATTGTTTGAAATGGTGCTTTGTGTGGTTTTTTGAAAGTATTTTGAAAAGAGGCCATCGTGTTGGCAATCTTTGTAATGATTCTTGTTTGAAGAATGTATACAAAGATGTTTGTCTTTTGAAAAATGTTTCAATGTTTGAAAGTTTGTTGGGAAATTGTTTTGAAATTGTGTGTGTTTGTTTGAAAATAGCAAGGATGTTTGCAAATTGATCAAGTAACTAGGAGTTGTCTACCCTAATCAAAAGTCTTTCTTGTGCATTTTTAACCCTTTGACATTGTTGTTTTTCCATTGTATTTGGTAAACAACCTTGTCTTTGGATGTTAAACGGGACGGGCGTGGGTCATCGTATGACATGATAGCAATGGTGCCAAGTATCTTAGCAAGTTTTTGAGGGACTAGATCATGTTTGTTTAGGCAACCAAGATAGCGTCATCGAGGGACTATGATCTTTTTTTGTTTTGATTTGTTTTTCCAAGATACCTAACATGCATACCATAGCCATTTTAAGGCAACAAAGTGGTTGAAACCCTAGGGGTGCTTGTGTGCATTGTGTTGTCATTTTCATGCATTTTTTGTCTTGTATTAAGTCAAGCTATTTGTTTGATTTTGGATCTTTGCATACAAAACCCTAATTTACTAATCATGCATATAAAAGCGATAAAATGCGTAAAAGTAAATCTAAGACTATTACAACATTATTATGGGGAGGGGGATACAAGTTTGAATAGGGGGTATTTGCACAAAATAAAGCCCTAAAGCTATTACAACCATATTGAATTTATATAATAAATAAATAGACAATTATTTAAATGTACAAATAAATATAAATATGCAAAGAATGTTTTTGTATTTATTTGTTTATGTATGTGAAAAATAAATCATTTAAGTTTAAAATAAGAAAAATATTAATTATTTTTGAAAGGGTGAAGAAACCCTAATTTTTGTTTTAAGAAAATAATGTTTTCTAATTATTTATTTATTCATTTATGTACAAGAAAATAAATAAAAATAATATGTACAAAATGTTAAAAAAATAAAATATTGTATGAAAATATTATTTTAAGTGTACAAATAATAAAAATAAAAATATATACTATTTTTATATTATTTTACAAATTTATTTTAGAAAATAAAGTATATTAACCTAATAATTTATTTATTATGTAAAAATAAAATAAAAAAATATGAAAAAATGCAAAAAAATAAAGAAAATATTTTTATGATTTTTTATGTTTAGGAAAAAATAAATAAAAGTCAGAAATGTGAAATATGCAAGAAAATATGAAAAATAAAAGAAATGGGTCAAGGGGGTGAAAATAACAAAATGGAGGGTGTGAATAACAGAAATGCCAAGCCCAGGCCCAATCTCCTTCGTCCCTGTCCTCTGAACAGAGCCAAAACGCGCACCATGTACAAATCATGTTCTCTCTTGTTCTTGCATGAAATCAAAAACTCACAACATAAAAGTTATAGCATTTTCAATCACGATTCCAACCATGTAAAAAACTTGATCTAACTCTAAGAAACCAGGGAGAATTTCAGTGCCCCTAATTTATGACCTAAAATTTTCAGCAACTTCAACTATCAAATACTCCTAGCTCAGTCAATATAAATGGAATCTATACATATGTACAACTCAAGCACATTAAAGACTACATTTTTGCTTCACAAACCTAAGCTTAATGATGCCTAAATAAGGAGTTAGAAACTTGACAAATACCTGCTTCAGTTAAGTTTGGATATGGCAATGTAGGAGTTGTGAATGAGGCCTGAAGTACTTTTGAGCTTGCTTGATGTTCCCTTGACCTTTCCCAATGCTTAGCTTGCTTTGAAATGGCTTGAATCTCCTTGTAGAAGTCAACCTGCAAACTCAGAAATTGAAAATGGTAAAGCTTGAAAATGAAGTTACAGTTGCTGAACAATGGCTTGGATAGTTCAGGTGTGATGTTTAGAATGTGTTTGAAGTGGTTCAAGACAAAACACACGAGGCAATTTGGTTTTGGCTTGTGATTTGCAGAGATGACCCTGTTTTGGGCAGAAGTTGGTGTTTTTGTGTTTTGGGTGTTTGGAAGGCTTGGAAATCGTGTTTCAAGCTTGGTACAATATGCTGAACCTGTTTCAAATGGTCTCAAGTCTTGGTTTTAACAGATGCACAAGTTATCTTCACTTTTGCCAGTTACTTGCTTTTGAAGGAAAGTTGGAATTAACAATGCCAAGGCCTGTACAGGCCTGTTTGCTAGCTGCACATAGTTGGTGAACTTTGCCTGATATTCATGGACTTTGTTTGCTGCAAGAGAATGGGTCCAATGCTCAAGATAAACAAAATTTCCAAAAGCTAACTTTATGAAAGTAGCATTGTAACCTTTTTGCCATTTTTGGATTAAACCCTTGTACAAAGCTTCAAAGATAAAAAAAATGCCTTTGTCCAATGTATTTGCATTTAATTAAGGAGTGTGGAAAGGTTTAAGACCTGTAAAACAAGTACAAGCATGATCCAAACTGATTTGCAACTTGTGCCAATGTGAAAAATGCCATGGACAAAAGTGAGAAATGGCCATTTTCTTTTCTTCGATTCTCCCTAACCATAAATGATCTTGGAGATTTCTTGGACATTTTGGAAAGCTTGTAACATGCTCTACAATCCATATTTGAAATGCATTTTGAGACTACAATTGGAAGTATGTTAAAAGTTGTCATGAAGATAGGTCAAAAATCTGCCTAAACTAGGGCAAAATTTCACTAAGTTAAAAGTTTCATGGACCCTTGTTCACAAAATCATAACTTGAGATCCAAGCATATTTTAGGAAAACTTTGTGAATAAAAGTTGTAGATTTTGTGTAGGAATACAACTTTCATGTTGGAAGTTTTCTTTGAATCCAATTGCATCATGGTGAAAAAGTTGGGAAAAGTTGGGAAAAAATAAGAAATTTTCATAACTTAGAAAATTTCTAAGTTATGAAAATTTTCATTTTAAAACCTAATTTCCAAAATTAGGCTTCTTGGTGAAAAAGTTACATGTTTTGACACATCTTGATGAAAAATGACCCTTGGCACTTGATTTTGACCAAAAAGTCAAAGTTTGACTTTTCAGTGTACAATTGAGTTTTGATCAGTTGATTGTAAAATTCATCTGTCAATCCAATGCATTTGAGATCTTTTGAACCTTGTGGTTAGGTCAAGATGATTCCATTGAGTCCTTGAAACCATTATTGAACCCAATTTTCCATTGACTAGGTGAAAAATCAGAAATTGCCCTTCTACAGTCAAAACCCTAAAAATGACCATTTTGCCCTTTTGATGATCTGATCAAATTTCTTGAGGAGTTGTGGTCCAAACTTGATAAAATGGTTCATGTGATTCTATAATGTTGATGTGGATCAAAAATTATGAGGTTTGACTGTAATTTGGCACTTTTCCCTCAATACAGTTGATTTTTAGGTCAACTGTCCAATTGACTGGGCAAAAATTTGATTCAAGGCTTGAAACTTGGTATGAGAAATCTTGTGGATCCAAAATGAGGTATGAAAGTCACATGAGGCATTAGAAGTCCAAAAATCCTTGTGCAAACTCAAACCCTAATTTCAGGTCATCAGTGCAAGGAGATGTCTTGAGTTGAGCAAACCCTAATCTGGTCTTGAGTCCAAAGAGTCTTGTGGGGAGAATCTTGATAAAATGAGAGGGAAAATTTTGGGGTACAACACATGGATCAATACATTTCCAAAGATGCAAGTGATTGATAGTTGAATAATTGAATCAATTGATGAAAAGTCAACAGTCACACAAAAGTAAACTTTGACTTTTTGGTCAACATTGAGATTCAAAAATCAAGAATCATCAAAACATTCAAAACTATAAAACTTGATCATCAAGAATCAAGAAATTCAACAAAAGTCAAAAGTCAAGATTCTTAAACACTTAGAGAAAATTCAAGTGTTTTGTACCTAAAAAACCCTAACTTCACAAGCAAGTTTCCTCAAGATACAAGTTGATTCAAGGAAAAATTTTAACATGAAAGTTGTAGGGATTGATGAATTCTACAACTTTGATAATGTGGGGGGTGATCCTCATAAATTTTTTAATTTAAGAGATATAAGCCCATGAAGTTATGATGTTTTTTATCCAACACTTAGAAATTTTTTTAACAAGTTTTGGTCATTTTTTCATGTCAACTTCTTGGCCAATTTCCACCAAGTTCCCATTTGATTTAGCGAGAACTCACAATATGAAAGTCATAGACAATGTTTCAGGCTTTCCAAAATTTCCAAGAATACAAATTTATCATACTTGAGCTAGAAGTTTCAAAGAGATGAAGTTGGGTATCTAAGGTTGCATTATAGGTCAGTTTTGTGACAAGTTCATAACCAAATCTTCAAGCCATGCTGCATAATCTCACTTTGCAGGCCTCTAAACCTCCAAATCTATCTGTAATTAGAAGATTGTACCCACTTTTGATCCATTATCCAAGTGATTCAAGCTTTGTCCAAGCTTACTTGCCATTTAAGGGAGAAAGGTCACACTTCCATTCTTGTAAAGTGACCATAATCACAAAGTCCACTCTCCTTGAGCCTCTCAACTGTTTCTTCTGAATACACACAATGTCAAAGTAAGAAGAAACATCTCTAAGTCTGTCAACCACCCTACATTGCATTGAAACCATGTTCTTCAAAATTACTTCAAATTTAAGCAACCAAACCATAACATGCTATCTTTCAAATCTGATCAACCCTTGCCCTCAAACCTTTTCTCTATAAATAGAGAGATCATTTGCAAGCTAACACATGATTTCACAAGCCCTCAAACACTCTCAAACTCATAATCACTTAGAAAATTCCATTGTTGCACATTTGAAGCTTCCAACACCCAACCTTAAATCCACTCGTGCGTTTTCCTCTTTTATCATTCAAATACCTTTTATCCATCAAATAGAAGTTGTCCAAACACTCTTGGCACGAATGTAACACCTCTACCATCATTGTCCAAACCTCAATTTACACCTATACAACTTGACTTATCTAGAAGAATTGAGGCACTATCAATCCAAGGTAGGCGTTGCAAAAGCTTCATGGGAGTTCAGTGAAGCTATCCAGATCATCCTAACACCTCCAAAAGTTCTCTAACTCAAACTCGATTCTCACTTTAGAGGTAAGTTTCTCCAACTTTGAAATCCTTACATGCGCATCAATTGCTTTCAATGTCAAAGATAAAATGTAGATATGATTTCCCTAAAACTAACCATGTCCTTAGTTTTCATTTATGTTGACTATGTGATGAGAATTTTGGAATTGAAGTTTCTGAAATATTAGGTTTTAGTTTTGTACCAAGAAAAATTCATTTCAGTCTTTAACTTATAGCTTTTAAAAGTTACATGGTTGAATTCATAGTGAAATTTAGAACAACTTTCATGTTTACATTTTCTAAAATGATTGAGAATTGAAGGAGCTAGAAATTTGAACAATGGTGTTTGTTATGCTGTGCGCGCGAGGAAAAATGAGTTTACTTTATATTTAGTGCAACATGTTTTTTAACCAGATGAAACAGCCACCCCTGTGGCAAGCGTGTGTGTGTAGGACATTAGTGTTCCAGGGGAGGGGTTCGATCCCTGCCTCTGGCATTTTATTTTCTAATATTCCTCTTACAGATCCCATGCATTGCAATCATACGCATGCACCATGCATATGCAGTCTTTGGGCTTTAGATCATCATACAATCAGATCCAACGCATCACATTCGTGCCCCATGATGCACCCTCAGAAAGCCATCCCCACTAAATCATACAGGCGCTTGGGCCTCCCTGATTTGGGCCTTTTATTTTTGCTTTCTAACACCCCCAATTGCTTTTATTCACTCAGGACCATTTTATTTCTTTTTCTTTTAATTAACCTTTTCTTTTTCCAAATCATTTTTTATTTGATCAGAAAAAATCCTAAAAAAAAAAAAGATTTAGGTTTTAAATTAATTAATTTAATTTTTTATAAATAAAAACTAATTTAATTTTATTAATTAATTAGAATTAAGTTTCATACTTCATATATTTTTCTAAATAAAACATCAAATTTATTTTCTAACAATTAATTTCTTTTTTTAAAAATTAATTTAGACTTATTTTTTATAAATTAAGTTAGCTTTCTTTTTTAATTAATTAAAATTAATCGGCCTTTTTCATTTGTTATTAATTTTAATTTAGTTTATTTAGGTTTTTACTAAACTTTTGTTAATAAATTTTTTTTAGGTTAATAATCAAACTTTTTTCCATAAAAAAATCACAAAAAAAGAATTTCCTTTCTCTTTTCTTTATTTTACAAATCTTCGCGTATTTTATTTCTCAATTATTGTGATTGTTAGTGGTTTGTAATAGATATTAGGGTTTATTGCTTTCCTCCCCATTCATAATTTTGTACCCCCACTCTCGAAGCGTTGTAATAGCGTAGACCATTTAATTTTGCAATTTACTGCTTTCCTTATAACTGTTAGTAATTAAGGTTTGTATGGCAAGATTAAAGTCAACAGTTAGATAACCTAATCTCAAAGATAAATACATGAAATTAAAACACTTCGCACACACACACACACACCTCTAGGGTTACCCTTACTTGATGCCTCGGATTTAAATAGTCATGTCCCTCGAACGTGGAATGCCTTAGCAAAGACCCTTGGTTAAAAGATTGTAGTCCCTCGATGACCCTTCGATGTTGCATTCGATAAACGATCTTAGTCCCTTATGACAATTGCTAAAGCATCTTACAAGTTGCCTTCTATGACTCTACGATAACCCACGCATCCAATGATAAGGGCTCCTTACTAACTAATGGTAGATTAGAACTATCTAAAGGAGGAGGAAAAGAACAAAGATCGTTTGAGTAGGTAGATCGCTCGTAATCACTTGCTCACGAACTAAAACAATTTCCACACTTCACACTTTCAAAAATAACTACTTTCAAAACACTTTATAAACACTCTTGAGAATTGATACAAGGATTATTATAAAGCAAATTGCCTTACACGAGCATTTTCAGAACATCTTTCCAAAACAAACACTTTCATCCAATAAATATTTTCGAAACAAATATTTTGTATACATTCTCAACGATACGAGAATAATTACAAAATTGACGCACCTAGGAATTTTCAAAATATTTTCAAACATACACAAACACAACATTTCAAAAAGTGATCAAGCAATTAAGAGCCCATAGATAACTACGGATGAAAAGGGTGTTAACACCTTCCCTTTTCATAACTTACCCCCTTACTCAGAAGATTCTTAAAAGGTCTTTCCTATTCTTTTCACCCTTTCCTTTATTGGATAAAAGAAAAGTCGGTGGCGACTCTAGCTATCCGCAACATTTGTGATAAAATGCAAAACCTAAAAGTCCATTCTCCCACCGTATTACAACTGGTAGAAAAGATATGTATTTGGTAAAGTTGATTTGCCTATAAAGAAAGGTCCTCAGATCTTCAATGCAACATTCCTTATCATGGATGTCAATCCTTATTACTGTTGTTTGTTAGAGCGCTCGTGGATCCATGGGGCCGGTGCTGTGACTTCTACTTTGCATCAGAAGTTAAAATTCCTGGTTAATGGGAAAATGGTCACTTTTTATGGTGAAGAGGACTATATTGTCAGCCATCTGAGCACCTTCCGGTATGTTGAAATTGAGGGTGAGGTACATGAGACTCTGTGTCAAGCATTTGAAACCGTGCAAGTTGTCAAAAATCCTCGTCAAGAGGTCAAAAAGTAGGAAGTATCTATGGCATCTTACCGACAAGCTCAGGCAATTGCAGAATCTGGACACCCTGAAGGTTGGGGCAGAGTTTCAGACATCCCTACACAAAAAGATAAGAAGATTTTGGGCTTCGTGGCTGGACGAATTGCGCCGATTATCGTTCTAAATATTCAAGGTATTCCTTCTGCGATCAAATTTGTAAGTGGTGGTATCATCTATGAGGAAGCTCATGCTATGAGCGAGGAAGGCGAGAATGATTGTAAAATGGACAAATGGATTCGTCCCACTGTTATAGGACGAGAGCCTTCTAATTGGTTTGCCGAAGACGTCATCTCAATCACTCATTATGAAGAATAATTTTCTTTTGTTTTTATCATGTAATAATTTCTATGTTCTGCCTAAGAAGTAGTGATCATCCTGTAGGGCCACAATGTTTTCAATTTCAAAATTATCATCAATAAAGGACGTCTTTTTGCATTCAAATATTTTTCTCCTTGTCTTTCTCTTTATTTTTCCAAAAATTGGCAATGTATTTTTATTTTTCTTTTTAAAATCTTAAACTAAAATAAAAACAAAATCATCAATCATGCAGATACAGTCCCCTATTAATCCCAAATGTTGTCAAAAACGATTCTGCTATGGCTCATTATGACTTTGAAAATCCAATCTATCAAGCTGATGAAGAAGCTAAAGAAGATTGTGAACTTCTTGAAGAGCTAGCCAAATTGTTGAGGCAAGAGGAAATGGCTATTTAGCCATACCAAGAGACTGTATAAGTGATCAACTTGGGTGCTGACGAGGTCAAGAAAGAAGTCAAGATTGGGGACACTGTAGAAGAAAGTGTGAAGCAGAGATTGATTGAAATGCTCCGAGAGTATGTTGATATCTTTGCTTGGTCCTATAAAGACATGCATGGGTTGGATACCAATATTATGGTGCACAGGCTTCCCCTTAGAGAAATTGTCCTCCGGTAAAACAAAAGCTTCGCATAACTCATCTCGAGACGTCTAAGAAGATAAAAGAGGAGGTATAGAAACCGTTTGATACGGGTTTCTTGAAAGTTATCTCTTATACACCGTGGCTTACAAACATTGTGCCAGTGCCAAAAAAAGATGGCAAAGTCAAAATGTGTGTTGATTATAGGGACTTGAATAGAGCAAGCCCCAAAGAAGATTTTCTGCTTCCTCATATTAATATTCCGGTTGATAATAATGCTTAGTTAAAAGTGTTTTCCTTCATGGATGGTTTTTCTGGATATAATCAGATCAAGATGGCACCAGAAGACATGGAGAAGACGAATTTCATTACACCTTGGGGAACATTTTGTTACAAAGTGATGCCCTTCGGTTTGAAAAATGTGGGGGCAACATATCAGCGTCCTATGGTCCCTCTCTTTCATGACATGATCCATAAAGATATTGAAGTATATGTTGACGATATGATTGCTAAATCCAAAACGGAAGAGGAACATCTTGTCCATTTGCTGAAATTGTTTGAAAGATTGAGGAAATTCAGACTGAGGCTGAACCCTAACAAGTGCACCTTCGGGGTGAGATCAAGATATTTATTGGGATTTGTTGTAATGGAAATAAGAATTGAGGTTGATCCTGCTAAAATAAAAGTAATTCAAGAAATTCCTGATCCAAGAACAGAAAAAAGAGGTTCGTGGTTTTCTCGGGAGGTTGAACTACATTGCTAGATTCATCTCTCATCTTATAGCCACGTGTGGACCAATATTCAAGCTATTGAAAAAAGATCAAGTGGTCAGGTATAATGACAATTGCCAAGCGACATTTGATAAAATAAAATAGTATCTGCAGGAACCTCCAATTATTTTTCCTCCCGTGGAAGGGATGCCTTTGATAATGTACTCGACAGTGTTGGAAAATTCTACGGGCTGCATACTCAGTCAACATGATGAGACAGGTAGGAAAGAACATGATATTTACTACCTGAGCAAGAAATTTACTGATTGTGAGTCGAGGTACTCATTGCTGAAAAAGACTCGTTGTGCACTCACGTGGGAAGCAAAACGTCTCAGACAGTATACGCTGACTCACACTACTCTATTAATATCCAAGATGGATCCAATCAAGTACATTTTTTGAAAATCCATCTCTCCCGGTAAGAGTAGCCCGTTAGCAGATGATTTTAAATGAATATGATATCCATTATACTACCCAAAAAGCCATCAAAGGTAGTGTATTAGCGGATTAACTTGATCACCAGCCTATGGAAGATGACCATCAATGGATGAAGTTTGAGTTTCCAAATGAGGACATTATGTACATATGGGATTGTAACATTCTCGGCCCAGTGGAAGGACCCGAACCAGGATCGTGATGGACGATGGTATTCGATGGTGCCTCAAATGCATTAGGTAATGTTGTTGGTGTTGTTATTACTTCTCCTAAAGGTTTCCATACTCCTTTCACTACCATAATATGTTTTGATTATACCAATAACATGGCCGAGTATGAAGCTTGTGTTTTCGGGCTAAAAGCTGCTATTGATTTGCGAATCAAGATCTTGAAAGTGTATGAGGATTATGCTCTTATAATCAGTCAGATCAACAGAGATTGGGAGACTCGTCACCTGAATTCAATTCCGTATCGGGAGCAAGTTATGAAGTTGATCCCGTATGTTGATGAGATTATTTTCAATCATATCCCAAGAGAAGAGAATAACTTGGAAGATGCTTTGGCTACTATGTCATCCATGTTTAAAGTCAGATGGGAAAATGAAGCCCCCTCCATCACTATCTTGAGGATGGATGAGCCATCATTCTGTTATGAGATAGAAGAAGGAGTTAATGAGAAATTGTGGTTTTACGATATCAAAAGGTATCTTGAAATGAAAGAATATCTAGAGGATGCTTCTGCCACTAATAAGAAGACTCTGCAGAAGCATTCAACCAAATTTTTCCTAAATTGAGGTGTTCTGTAAAACAGAAACTATGACTCTGTTTTGCTCAGATGCGTGGATAGACATGAAGCAAATAAGATCATAGAAGAGATACATGAAGGTTCCTTCGGGATGCATTCCAGTGGGCATACTATGGCCAAGAAAATATTGAGAGCAGGTTATTATTGGTCTACCATGGAAAACGATAGTTACAATCATTCCAGAATTTGTTACAAGTGTCAGATTTATGCCGACAAAATACATGTGCCGCCCAATTCATCAAATGTATTGACTTCTCCTTGGCCCTTTTCAATGTGGGGTACTGACATGATTGGTCGGATTGAACCAACTGCTTCCAATGGGCATTGTTTTATTCTGGTTGCCATTGATTATTTCACCAAATGGGTCGAAGTTGCATTGTATGCCAACATCACCAAGCAAGTCGATACTTGTTTCATCAAGCATAATATCATTCGTCTTTATGGGATTCTCGAGAATATCATTACTGATAATGGATCAAATCTCAATAATAAGATGATGAAAGAGCTGTGTGACCGTTTCAAGATAAAACATCACAATTCTTATCCATATCGTCCAAAGATGAATGGTGCTGTTGAGGAAATAAATAAAAACATTAAGAAGATTGTGCAGAAAATGGTTGTAACCTACAAGGATTGGCATGAGATGTTGCCGTTTTCTACATGGTTATCGTACTTCAGTGCATACTTCGACTGGGGAAACCCCATTATCTTTGGTATATGGTATGGGAGCAGTCCTGCCCCTGGAAGTGGAAATTCTTTCTTTAAGGATTATGACAGATGTACAACTAAATGAAGCGGAATGGGTTCAGAATATATTTGATCAGTTGAATCTCATTAACGAGAAGAGATTGACAGCTATTTTCCATGGGCAAATATACCAAAAGAGGATGAAGAAATATTTTGTTAAAAAGGTGCGTCCTTGGAATTTCCAAGCTGGTGACCTCATGTTGTAGAGGATCTTGCCTCCCAATAATAGAGATGCTGGGGGAAAAATGGGCTCCTAATTACGGAGGACCATATGTTGTAAATAAAGTCTTCTCTGGAGGATATATGATGCTTACAACTATGGAAAAAGAGGATTTCCCTCACTCCGTCAATGCAGACGTAGTTAAAAAATACATTGCATGAAATGACCCGCTAAGTCAATGACTTAGGTAAAAAAGGGCGTCCCAGCGAACCATAAGAAATGAATAAATAGGTTCGGGAAAAAATTAGGGACATAAAAGAAGAATTTAAAAGAATAAAAATAATTGTGTACACATGCTAAGTTGAAAACCTGAAAAAGGCAGCTTAGGCAAAAAATGATATTCCAGTGGATTGAAAACCCGAAAGGGCAATCTAGGAAAAAGTTAGGGATTTAAAGCGAATGACTATGGTCTGTGTGGCATCTGTGCTATCATTCTATACTACAGTTGGTTAACTCAGAAGGATAAAGAACCAGTTTAATCAGCTATTTCAGAAATCAAGATACTAAGGAGATTTGAGGTTATAAGAGGCATAACAAAGTAAAAACCCGATGAATCCGCCTTCATATTGCCATTTATGAATTCTCCTTTGTATGCTTTATACGCAATTACCTCTTTTTCAGAGTTTCTTCTTGATGTAAATGCCTATTTAAAGGCCACTCAATAAATCAATAAAATTATTTTTATCCAAATTATGCCTCTTGGTTTTTATTTTTATTGTTTTGTTTGCAAAAGACGTCTATCATTTTTGATAAAATTTGCATTTAAAAATATTAAAGCTTTACAGCACATGATATAAATATCTGAAATTTATTGAAGTTTTGGGTGTCTGGGATGACAACTAAGGTTTCCATTCCATATATGGTGCATGTTGTTGTGTTTATGTTGTGGCAAGTACTTTTGTCCATTTTGGCATGAGAATAAGGCCAGTTTGGTTCGTTACCAATATGAGGGTCTTAAAGGTTGAGGCTTTCTAGAGACAAAATCCTTTATCTCTAGTGAAGGCGTGCTCCTGTTGAGACAGAGCATCGATCCCCAGTATAGTCTGCACTTCTGTTAAGAGTTTGATTAAGAGTTTGTCCCTTTTTAGAGGACTTATCTCTAGAGAAATGCATTCCAGCAGGATTCTGAATAATCCTTCTCCACAGTGCAGTCTGCTCCTTTCAAGGCTTCTTGGAAGAATCACTTTATTTATCGATTGAAGATTCTTGATATATCCTCGTGAAGTTGACATATACTTCCCTAGTGAGGTTGGCACTTTTCTTCCCCATGAAGTTTGCATCTTCTCCCCTAGTATGGTCTGCTACTATCAAGTTTCTTGAAGATACTTCTGTTTATTTATGGGAGATTCTGGTTTGTATCCCAATGAAGAAGATTGTTATTTCCAACTAAACAATCTCTTTTCCCAGTCAAGTCCTGTGTTGACACAAATCCTGCAAAGATGGCTTCCCCACTGTAGTTTACACTGGTAAATTGCTATTAAGAGCTTATCGGTTCCCCAGTGGAAGATGTGGCATTCTCCCCAGTTTGAGCCAAGTTTTAAGGATTTTCTTGATCAACTTTCCTCTTATCCCAAGCGAAACAGGGTTTGTTTCCCCCAGTAAAGCCTGGTGGTGATGAAAATCGTACAAAAGATCTTATTTCCCTAGTGAGGTGTGTACATGGGAGTGCTGGTCATAACTCTTTTTATCCTCAGTGATAAAATATTGTTGAGATATCCCCAAGAGAGTTTTAGAACCTCGAGTTTCTGGTTCAAAGATTCTTTCCTCTTTCCCAAGTGAAGATTTATACCCCCAGTAGTAAAGTTCCCAGTGTGGGTCGATATTGCTTTTATTTTGATTCAAGAATTCTCATTATCCCCAGTAGAAGTTATCTTCATCAAGAAACTCTACACGAGAAAGTTTCCATTCCCAACAGAATTCTTCTCATCCTGACAGGAGACAAGGGATTTGTTCCTCAGGTGTAATACGGTGGGAGAACTGACTTGGTTTTGTGTTTTATCGCAAATATTGCGGATAGCAAGATTCACCACCAACTTTTATTTTATCTAATAAGGAAAGGGTGAAAAGAACAGGAAAGACCTCTAAAGATTTTGAGTTTGGGGGGTAGGTTATGAAAAGGGAAGGTGTTAGCACCCTTTTCATTCGTAGTTATCTACGGGCTCTTAATCACTTAGCTCACTTCTTGAAAATTTCTTTGTGTTGTATATTTGAAAATATTTTGAAAAGTTTCCAATGTAAGGAGAAACTTTTTAATGATTCTCGTATCGGTCCTCGAGAATGCGAACAAAGTGTTTGTTTGAAAATATTTATGAAAAAGTGTGATTGTGAAAAATGTTTTTGTTTTGAAGAGCTTTGTGAGCAAGAGATTGGGAGTTCTACCCTACTCAAGGTCGTTCTTGTATTTTCCTCCTCCTTTAGATAGTGCTATCCGTAACATTAGTTAGTAGGAAGCCCTATCTTTGGATATGAAGGGACAGGCGATGGTCATTGTACAGCCATCGAAGGCAACTGGTAAGGACACTTTAGTAATATTTGTTAAGGGACTAGATCATTTACCGAAAGGGTCATCGAGGGACTATGTACTTTGTATCGAGGGACTTTGCTAAAGCGTCCCCACGTTCGAGAGACATGACCGTTTTCATTTCGAAGGTAACAAGGGGGGTTACCTTAGAGGTGTAAGTGTGCAAGTGATTTGTATTCATTTATTTTGTCTTGAATTAGGTTTTTCCTAACGATTCGTTTTAGTTTTTTCATATAACCCTAATTACTAAGCAATAAGTAGCAAATATAGAAAACTGTAAAGGTGCAGAAAGTAAAAGCAGAAATGTAAACCCTAGATTATTACATCGCTTTGGGGCAGATACAAAATAGAAAATGCAGAAAATAAAAACCCTAACTATTACATCCAGAAGCAGTTACATAATAATGAAAGAAAGCAACAAATAAGGATTACATTCGCAAAACCTATACAGTCGATCTAAGAAAATGTAAAAACATAGACAAGAAAACATTTTTTTTGTAATTTTTGTGAAAAGAAAGATTTATGATAATTTATTAACCTATTAAATCTAATTAATTTTAATTAATAAAAAATTAATTAACTAAATTACTATATATAAAAATTTTTAATTAAAAACCTAAGAGTCTAATTAATTTTAATTTATAAAACTAAGACACTAATTATGTTTATATTTTGATTAAATAAAGAAATGAGTAAGAGTAAATAAATAAATAAAATTTGGGCCTAGTTTTTTAGCAAAAAGGAGGGGGTATGAATAACAGAGTCCAGGCCCAAGCACTGGTGGTCCATGAGATCTAGTGCGTGGCGTCTGCAAAGGTGCATCATGGGGAGCACATCTGGAAGCATCCGATTTGGATTAGTTGGCTGCAAAGTTAAGGATGCATCATTGATGTGTGGGACGCACTGTACTTAATCTGTAAAAGAAATAAAATATGTAGAAAAATCACAAAATACCAAAAGGTAAGGATCGAACCCACACCTTGATATATGCCTTAACACACCCTCGCTTTCCACTGGGGTGGCTATGCTTCCAGGTACATTCCTGAAACAAAAATAAATATAACATAAAAACAATTAACTGGATCAGAGAAGTGTCGGAGCCCTAGCTCCGGTCGTCTTCTCCGGTGAGCCTTTTTCTCGTTCCGTTAAAATAGACATAGTTAATGATCCAAGGGTACCCTACCCTCCTAAATCAACCCCAGTGAATTCAATGGAAATGTTATTTTGGGCTGAATCGTGCTGGTTTATATGATTGGTTAAGAATATCATGGAACAGTAAGAACTTGGTATTTCATGATTCAACCATCACGGGACTCCCACGATGGGTAATTCCTACATATTAGTACCTCAAAAACAAGTTAGCAGGGTTAGTACACGTAAAAACATAAAGAAACATAAAAAATGAAAATTCATGCAATGATGTAAAACCGGCGATGTGTGTTCATGCTTTTCAGGTCTCTTGGATCATTGCAATCGACCCCTACTTACCCTATTGTGCTTCAGGAAGTGAATGGAAGGGTTAGTTTATGGTGAAAGTGGCTGCAAGCTAGGGTTTCAAGTTGCCCTAGTTCTTTGATATTTTTTTGAATTTTTGCGAGGTGTTTCTTGTTGAAAGGATTCGTGTGTTGCTTGTATTAATGCATGAGATTTATAAAAGAGAATTAGGTTAAAAGATAGCGGGCCTGGACTTTGTAAGAAAGAGCCTTTGCTTTATCTTATCTTATTTTGAATTTAAATTAATAAAAATCAAAATAAAAAGAACAAAAATCCATAGGGTGTATGAAGTGATTCATAGGTTCACTATAATATGGAAAACACGCATGGACTTTGAATCACAATCCCAATAGCCCAAAATTCCAAGTTTGGTCACTTTTGGTTTCATGCATTTGCTCAAAATTTCTCAACTTGCACCAATCATAGCTCTCTCAATTTTCATCATTTGAATGTGATCTTGGACTTTTTAGAAAGCTCAATATGTCCTCTACAATCTCCATTTGATTCATTTTTGCATTTGAAAAATTTATCTTGATATAAGTTGCCTTGACAAAAAGTGTTTTTTTTTACTTTTGAAATGACCTATAATGTATTGGCCCATATCTCTCAAATGAAACATTTTTTGGACTTGAGCTTAGAGAGGCAAAGTTGTAGAGAATTGAATTTCCTTCAAAATGAGCTTTGGTTGAGGAAAATCCGATGAAGCATGTGGAAGTTATGCTTGGTCAAAGTCCAGTTGACTTCTCCTAAAGAAAAACCCTAATTTGGTAACTTTAGACTTTTGATGATTTGAGAGTTTTCTTGATGAATCATGGTCAACCCTTGATAAAATGATGAATATGACTTCAAAATGTTGATTTTGACCAAATATCTTAAAGTTTGACTGTATGTTAACCGCAATTGACTTTTTGTCCAATGTAGTTGATTTTAGTCATCTAGGCCATTGACTGAGAAAACTTGTGATGCAAGACTTGAAATTTGGTATGAGCATTCCTTGAGACATATGAGGAACCATGAAATCCACCTGAGGCCTTAGAAACCTAATCTTCCTTGAGAAACATGAAACTCTAGTTGTAGGTCCATTGCTTAGGAGGAGAATTTGTCTGATCAATTCTTGAGGTACCTTGAGCAAATCAAAACTCTAGGAGAATGTCTTAAAGAAAATAGGGGAAAAATATTTGGGGTACAATAGCTGCCCCTGTTCAATCTTCTTAAACTTGAAGAGTTAGATTGGCATGTCCGCCATTCGTGATCTAAAGGTAGAAGAGGATTTAACACTTAAGTGACCAGAAATTTAAACTTACATGTGCAGGAGGTAATGCTGTTGGTTGATAATACTGCTTGAATGGGCTTAAATATGCCATTCGAAGAGTTGACGGGGTGTCATCTGAGATGGGCTTATAGATGCCATCAAAGTGATTGTTAATAGGAGTATCAAAATAAGTCTATACTTGATTATATATGAAGAATGCTTTCTAGGATAACTCTCTAGGGAAAGTTCTTAAGTAGCTGCTTGTCAGACTTAGTCTCTGATGGAATTGCTTGTCATGTAGATAGTCGCCCTGCCCTATTTTAGGAATTGATCCACAATTTGTTTTTGTTGGTAAACCCGTCCTGTTTTGGGAACTCATACCACCTGGCCATGTTGATAGTTGCCCCGTCCTGTTCCAGGAATTAATCCTTGCCTGGTTATACAGCTAGTTGCCCTGTCCTATTTCAGGAATTAATCTGGGACCTGCTTTTTATCGGCCGTATAGATAGTTGCCCCGTCTTGTTTCGGGAATTAATCTTTGACCTATTTTTATTGGTAAACCCATCTTGTTTCGGGAATTCATACCGCCTGATAGTATACATAGTTGCCCCATCCTGTTTAGGGAATTAATCTCTGACTTGGTTATATAGATAGTTGTCCCGTCCTGTTTCAGGAATTAATCTTTGATCTGTTTGAAAATTGTTGATGATATTCGTCTATTTGCGGACTAACCTGAAAGTAGCAAAGTTAGTTTCGTGAAATTTCATGATGTATATGATGCATTGCGTAATGATGTTCTCAAAATAAATGAGAATTCTATATGTGTTTTGTATGCATATGCTATGATGTTTTGTAAATGATGTATGGATGTAAGATGTCGTTGAAGTGTATTGGTAGCTTCGTATAACATTTTTGGCTGGGCAAAATAAATCTCTGACTGTTGTTGGGGATGAAGAATATGAATCTCCAATCTTGCTTAAAATGACTTCGTCGGGGATTCCTGCTTTCTGTTTTGAGGATACTCCGCTGGGAACGTTTAACTTATGCTCAGGGATAGAAGAGTCCAAGAACATTGGTTGTTCACTGCTGTACTGGGGAATTTAGTTCTTATATGCCCTGATTGAGGACAAAAGAGATGGATAACCTTCAGAGGTGTCGTCTGACTGAGTTTCTGATATGGATACCAACTCTTATGGGGAGGGCAAAGTTAAATGATATCTGACACGATTTCAAATTCCATAGCAACTCTCTGGGGATAGAAAACTGAGTATACTTTGCTGGAGAAGAGAATCTTACCGAGGATTTGCACTAATCAGGGAAATGAACTTTGTTGGGGGAAATAAACCCTACTGGGGAAATAAACCCTGCTGGGGAAATAAACCCTGCTGGGGAATAAACCCTACTGGGAAAATAAACCCTACTAGAGTGATAAACCCTGCCGGAGAGATAAACCGTGCTGGAGAGGTAAACCCTGTTGGAGAGGAGAATTCAGCAGGGGATTTTACAATGTTAGAGAAATAGACTCCGCTGGAGAATTAGATTCCCGTAAACTGTGCTGAGGGAATCATTTCTGATTTTGTAGGATGTACGGAGGAAGTTTCCACTATATGTTGGGGAAATGGTCAAACTTCCTTGTACGCTAGGGGACCTACTAAGGGAGATGATTATGTTAACTGCTATAAGATTCCCCAATTCCCGTCTAAAGGCATATTTGGCTTATTGTGGACTATATCTCTGTGGGGGATGAGCTTATGAAGACAACTCTGCAGGTATTTTTCTGTGGGAATTTATGGATGACTTGGACGCTATCCCAACTCATAGAGTCTTTAGTAAATGCTTATTCCTGTTTTTATGCACATATTTGTTAACATTAATCATATTCATGTGCACATGTTCATTCAGTTTAGTTATTGGATGTTTTTGTAAACAAAATAGAGAAAGTAAAAACAAATTTGAATTTTGAAATTGACTTTCTATTGAAAGTTTGCCTATGAACAGGCATTTTGTACAAGGAGACAGAAACCCTAGTAAGAGGAAATTATCGTAAAATGAAAAGAGTACAAAGTAAAACAGAGAAAAATAGCTATGTCGAAACGATCCCATCAAGTTCCAACTCTTATATTGCCCATATGTCTTCGAGCATCTCATCCCTCGCTGTCGAAAGAAGTTGACTGGATTGATTTTTACCATTAAAATTCAATGTTGGTAATAAAGCTTACTGTATGTAGGTAATCCAACCGGACATAGTCATACGCTTTAATCCCTAACTTTTCCCTGGACTTCCCTTTCAGATTTTCAGTCCGTCGGGATACCATTTTTTACCCATTTGGTTCGCCGGGATACCCTTATTTTTGGCTAGGCCAGTCAACCTAGAAGCTTTCTTTCATGCATAGTATTTTTTTACTATGTCCGCATTCACAAGGTGCAGAAAATATTTGCCATCCATGGTGGTCAGTATCATAGTGCCGCCAGAAAATATCTTCTTGGTTACAAATGGTCCTTCATAAGTGGGATTCCATTTCCCCCAAGATCTCCCTATGATAGGATAATGCTCTTTACCACCAAGTCACCAGTCTGATATGCCCGATGTTTGAGTTTCTTGTTGAAGGCTTTGATCATGCGCTTCTGATACATCTTCCCATGACAAATATCCGCAAGCCTTTTCTCATCGATCAAACTTATCTGGTCCAGCCTAGTCTGAATCCACTCGTCTTTGTCCAAACCTTCATCTTTCATGATCCTTAGAGAAGGGATCTGAACATCGACAGGTAAGACAACTTCCATACCGTAGACTAGAGAGAACGGGGTTTCCCTAGTTGATGTCCGTACTGAAGTGCGGTAGACATGAAGATAAAATGGTAACATCTCATGCCAATCTTTATATGTCACCGTCATCTTCTGTATAATCTTCTTGATATTCTTATTAGCGGCTTCCACCATGCCATTCATCTTCGGCCGATACGAAGAAGAATTGTGGTGCTTGATCTTGAACTGTATGCAAAGTTTCGTGATCATGGTGTTGTTAAGATTGGTACCATTTTCCATGATAATCCTTTAAGGGTTGCTATACCAACAAATAAGATTATGCTTAATGAACTGGGCGACAACATTATTGGTGACAGAGGCAAATGAGGCTGCTTCAACCCACTTCATGAAGTAATCAATGGCGACGAGGATGAAACATTGTCCATTAGAAGTAATTCGCTTGATCTCTCCAATCATATCAATGCCCCACATTGCAAATGGCCAAGGAGCAGTCAAGACATTTAGAGGAACCAGTGGCACATGTACTTTGTCAGCATAGATTTGGCATTTGTGATAGGTTCTGGAGTGGTGATGGCAATCAGTTTCCATAGTCGACCAATAATAACCTGCTCTCAGAATCTTCTTAGCTATCAGATGTCCATTGGAATGAGTACTGAAGACTCCTTTGTGCATATCTTCCACAATTTTCTCAGCTTCATTCTTGTCCACATAATGAAGCAGAGTCGAATCATGGTTGCGCTTGTACAAAATTTTGTTCCTTAGGAATAACTTAGCAGAGAACCTCCGTAGGAATTTATTTTAAGCTGGTTCGCGAAATGTCGCGGTAAGCAAGAGTCGCCACCGTCTTTTATGTTCTCCAATATGGAAAGGACAAAAGCACAGCAAAATTCCTTCTTTGAGATGTCTCTAGGTAAAGGGAATTCCAACATTCTTGGGCCTTCTCAAACAGGAATTTTGCCAAGAATCCTTTGACACCACTTCTGGTTTCCCAATGTCCCTTGATGTCATATGGTTGTAAGTGTAATGCTTTAGCAACCTCTTCAAGTTTTGGTTCTCTTTCCGTACCGTTGTAGGGTAGTTGACTAAGGATAGGAATCTTCAGAAGCTGGGAAAACTCTTCCAAGGTAGGCACCAATTGATAATCCGGGAAAGTAAAACAGTGGTGCAAAGGGTCAAAGAACTGGAAGAGAACCTTTATCATATCTTCTTCAATGTTGGTGTTGACCAAGCTGATGAGTCTACCATGCCTTTCACTGAAGGAAGAGTTCTCGGGAATCCTGGATGTAAGCTCCTTAAGCTGAGGAGGGACCCTTACAAGGTTGATCTGAATTGTCTTTCTGCGGATAGATTCCATGTCCTACAAAACAAGAACAAAGATGAAGATTCGAACCCTTGAAGTGGTTAGTAAATGCATATGATGCTGTATGATGCTATGATGTTATGATAAGGACACACCACAAGTATTCACAAAAAGCAAACATGATAAGGCACACAAGTCACACCAGACAGCCCTGAGAGTTTAGGCCAGCATGAAGTTCAGGTACTACCCTCTTGAAGTTGGTGGGTTCAAAACCTGTCCTATCAAAAGTAACCGGGTTTTAAGGATCTCAATATCATTGGGTTGTTTTCTGTGTTCATTGTTTTGATTTAGCCACTGAACTGGCGATCAAAATATTCCGAGAAAACAACCCTCAATGAGTGTAGTATCGAGTATCTACCAACTTCGGACTGCACCAAAGTCGGTCATCTCACTACCCCTAAAGAGGCCAGGATGGTCAAGTAAGGTTCCTAAGGTCAGTTGATGCTTCACGACACCACGCGACGGCCCCGTACTCTCCTTGACTTGACTCAAGGGTTACCGGTACTCACCAAAGTGCCACATCAACGTAGCAACTGCTTCAACCGTGTTGGTATACCCCGCACAGTTCCCTCACAGTTTGTTGCTACCTAAAAGGTATCCCCCAGATCCGGGTTAGGATCTATGAAACTCCCAAAACAGGCCCACAATATTAAAGCAATCAAAACAGGCAATTGAAAACATAAGAGTGGTCTATTCCTAAGGTACACCTCACTTATTAAGCATCCCCAGCAGAGTCGCCAGTTCTGTGATCGGTGGAAATAGAACTGACTGTTTTTTAAGCTGGTTCGCGAAATGTCGCGGTAAGCAAGAGTTGCCACCGTCTTTTATGTTCTCCAATATGGAAAGGACAAAAGCACAGCAAAATTCCTTCTTTGAGATGTCTCTCGGTTCGGGAGGTAGATTTATAGAAAGGGAAGGTGTTAGCACCCTTTCTATCCATGGTTATCCATGGGCTCTTAGGTACTTGATCTTATGTTTTCAAAAGATTGTTTGCTTTTCAAGTGTGAGTGGGTTTTGAAAAAGTTTCGTTTGAAAAATTTCTAAGTAACTCTTGTATCTGTCCTCAAGAGTGTATGAAAGATTTATTTGAAAAACTTTTTGAAAGTGTAGGTGCGAAAAGATGTTTTTGTTTTTTGAAAGAGCATGTACCCAGGAGAAATCTACCTACTCTAAGGAATTAGGCTGTGTAAGAGTCCTTTAGATAGTGCTATCCCACCATTGAGAGGTAGGTAGCACCATCGTTGGAGTTATTCGGGTCAATTCGATTAAGGGACATGTGGTCACCGAAGCAATGGTAGGACGCCTTAGTGGTAACCCTAATGTCGTAGATCCTTTTTATCCGAGGCAACCGTTTCGAGGCAACCGAATCTTTAGACATGAAGGCGACCTCTAAGACACCCTATACTTGACGACCACGTTCGAGGCAACCAGTGAGGCGTACCCTAGGAGTGGCATGTGCATGTGTGTTGTTTCAGTTTATGTTTATCTTTGATCATGCATTTGTGAGCTATGGATTGATTTTATTATTCATACAAGTATTTCATGCATATTAATAGTTAAGAGTCCGGAAAATAAATTGCGGAAAGGTAAAGCTACACTATTACAAGGCGCGGGTCTATACATCGCCAAAAACATAACCCGTTTTGAAAATAAATACGAGAAAAGTAAATAAAGCGGTAAAAGACCTAATTAACTATTACATCCTCGGAAACAGATACATAAATAATGATCAAAAGGAATTAAAGCGCGAAAGCAATTAAATCGGGAACGTCTTAGGGTTTTGACCCTTTTTGAGAGAAAGAAAGAAAATTGTCCTTTTTTGCAATTAAATAAATATTAAACCTAATAACTAATTAATTAATTAATTAATCAAAGAAAAAAATGTTTTTTATGTTTTTTAAGTCTTAATGAAAATAAAAAATAAAAAGAAATTAAAAGTCAAGAAAACCCTAATTCTAGATTGTTTTTATTTATTATGAAAAAGATTAAAAATTGAAACTAATTACACTAAATTAATTTGGATAGTATTTATTTACAAAAATGATTAAGAAGTGAGATTTAATAAATAATACTAATAATAAAAATATTTGCATTTTTTTAATTCTGAATTTATTATAAAAATATTAGTTTATGAAGTAATTAGATAATAATAATTATTAAAATAAAAAGAAAGAAAATAAAAAAGAAATAGAAACCAGGGGGGGTGTTGACCCAAGAATGGAGGTTAAGCCTGGAATTTTTAGGCCCAATAGCACTCAAGCCTGTTGACTTCTGGAATTGTCCACATGCATGTTGACTGAGGAACACCATGGTCATCCATCCCTGGCCTTTGGATTCACCTTTGTGGACACCTGGCGCACTGATTTATGAGAGTCCAGGGTGGAATGCATTGGCAAGCCTGCACATGATCTTATTAAGAAAAACAATAGAAATAATTTAGGTGGACCTGGGAGTCGAACCCAGTCCCAGTGGTCACCATACACATCACCTTCCACTACGCCATTCGCTTGCTTCTGTTAATACAATAACACTTAATTATAATATACAAAAATCAATGCCCATGCTGGAAAAGCAAAACACGCGCGCTGATTATTTGAATTGCCCAATGATACAGCACCACGTCCTCGTCTTCTTCATGAAACCTGAAAAAAAGAAATCAAATAGCGGGGGTTTTTAACCCCCACAATATGGCATGACCAAAAATAGCGAACAGGCGTGTGATGATCAGAAATTGTTCGCGAGGGTTGGGTTGGATTCGTCTGGCCTTGACGAATTCAACCATATGCGTCTCAAGGTCCAATTTTTTCCTATAGAGCAAACCCCCAATTTAAGAGCTTGAAAACCCTAAAATTCACCCATGGTGGTTTGTGATTCAGGGCTCCATAACACAATTCACCTATGCCATTAGCTTCAGAGAGGTTCTAGCAATCCAATACACACAAAAAATCTCATTAATAATGCATGAATATTGAATTACGATCATGAAAAAATAACCAAACCGTGTGACTATTTGAGGTGATTCCCGGAGCTTTAAGGCTTGTTTTCGATTGCAATGTGTTCCTGGAGACTTATGCAATGTGTTAGAATCAAGAAGATGCCTTGAATTGGCCTGGAAGTGAGAAAACGATTTGGCAATTTTCTTGAAAAAAACTCAATATGGTTATGGCTTCTGCAGCAGTTTTGCACGTGTATGTAATTAGGTTTAGCCTCAGTATATGTATTGGAATGGAATTAGGGTTCAATCTTGGCCAAGAATCCATTGCATTCATGTTTTCAATATTTGATTTCCAATCAAATCTTTTTACATATTTTTGATTGATAAAGCTTGCCAAACATGGAGATTTTTGCCTCTTTAATGGATGCACGAAATTGCCAGCTTGCCCTGAGCCTATTTGCTTCATAAAAAGATTTGAAAACCATATCTTTATATTTTCTACATTTTAAATCAATTAAATGAATTAATATTAATAAAAAATTCAATTAATTAACTAAAAATAAGAAAATAAATCAATTTGAGCTAAATGGGTCGTGCATAGGCCTTGGACAATGTTTCAAGAAGAAATTTGAGGCCCATTAGCAAAAATGAGGTGTTTTGGGCAAAGTTGACTTTTGCAAATTCCCAGAAATTTCTCAACTTCTCCAATGCATATCTTGCTCAATTTTGATCATATGAACATGTTCTTAGACATTTTGGAAAGGTCTTGAAGTCCTCTAACCAATGCCTTTGGTCCCATGTCACTTTGATTTACCAATCGCGAGTTATGGTCTTTGACTTAAAATGCCTTTTTGTTGACTTTTGAAATTGACCTATAATGTAGAAATTGATAACTTTTTGTGAGAGCATTTCTTGGATTTGGAATGTGAAGATGAGTTGTAGGAAATGTTATCCCCTTCAAGATGAGCATTGGATGAGATTTTTCTGATGAACCATGAAAAAGTTATGCCTTGGTCAAGTTACAGTTGACTTTTCAACTGTCCAAAAATAACAACTTTTGCATCTTTGATGATTTGTGAGTCATTCTTGTGGAATCATGATCAAGACTTGATCAAATGATGATTGTGGCTTCAAAATAAGATGTTGACCAAAAATTCTGACTTTTGACTGTAAAATGACCATTTTGCCCCTACAGTTGATTGTGGACCAAATGAAGCTTTTGACTGTGCAATTTGATGCTGTGAGCCTTGAAGCTTGGCATGTAGATGCTTGACAATGTATATGGGCCTATGGGACTTGATTGGACCCCTGAAAACCTCAAATTCATTGAAGGAACCAAAACCCTAATTTTGACTGGCTTAGGAGATGGTTTGACTGTGCAACCCCTTGAGAAATCTTGAGCCATTTGAATATGATTCTTGTTAAATCTTGGAGAATATGGGAGGGCAAATTTTGGGGTACAACAGTTGCCCCTGTTCAATATTCTTAGACCTGAGGATGTAGATTGGCTTGCGTGCCTTTCGTGATCCGAAGGTGGAAGATGATTGAACACTAGAGTGCCCAGAAATTTGCACTCGCATAATAGAATATCAGCAATGTGATGGAGGGAATGGGCTTATAGATGCCATTTGGGGAGATGGATAAGAGGATGGGCTTATAGATGCCATCTGGAGATTTGACAGAGTCTTGTCGGGAATGGGCTTATAGATGCCATTTGGAAGTGTAATGGATAGTTGTGGAGATGGGCTTATAGATGCCATCCGAAGGTGTCGATCGCGTAAGAGATTCCTTAGCGAGAACGTGCGTACCTAAGAAAGAAAGATAATTTCCTGGCCTGTTACAGGGGTTGATCTTCAAACTCTTCATGCAGATATGCCCTGGCTAGATACAGGTATCGATTCTACAATCGATTGCTCACAGATGTGCCCTGGCTAGATACAAGAATCAAATCCGGAACTTCAAAAGGTTGCTTACAAACGTGCCCTGGCTGGATACAGGTATCGAATCTACAATCAATCACTCACAGATATGCCCTGGCTAGATACAGGAATCAAATCTGGAATTGGTTGTTTACAGATATGCCCTGGTTGGATACAGGTATCGAATCTCCAAACTCTTCATGTAGATATGCCCTGGATGGATACAGGTATCGAATCTATAATCAATCACTCACAGATGTGCCCTGGCTAGATACAGGAATCGAATCCGGAACTCTTCATATAGACATGCCCTGGCTGGATACAGGTATCGAATCTACAATCAATCACTCACAGATATGCCCTGGCTGGATACAGGTATCGAATCTGGAATTAGTCGTCTACAGATATGCCCTGGCTGGATACAGGTATCGAATCTCTAAACTCTTCATGCAGACATGCCCTGGCTGGATACAGGTGTCGAATCCATAATCAATCACTCACAGATATGCCCTGGCTAGATACAGGTATCGAATCTGGAATTAGTCGTCTACAGATATGCCCTGGCTGGATACAGGAATCGAATCTCTAAACTCTTCATGCAGACATGCCCTGGCTGGATACAGGTATCGAATCTACAATCAATCACTCAGATATGCCCTGGCTAGATACAGGAATCGAATATGGAATTAATCGTCTATAGATATGCCCTGGCTGGATACAGGTGTCGAATCTCTAAACTCTTCATGCAGACATGCCCTGGCTAGATACAGGTGTCGAATCTACAATCAGTTACTCACAGATATGCCCTGGCTAGATACAAGAATTGAATCTGGAATTGGCCTTCTACAGATATGCCCTGGCTGGATACAGGTGTCGAATCTCTAAACTCTTCATGCATATATGCCCTGGCTGGATACAGGTATCGAATCTACAATTAACCGCTCACAGATATGCCCTGGCTAGATACAGGAATCGAATCTGGAACTTCAAAAGATGATGGTAATATCTTTTGATTTGACTTTTTCCTGAAAAGGCAAAACATTAGTTGTATGCAATGTCATGATGTATGAAATGCATGATGTCATGATGTTCTCGAAACGAGATCATGTCGTATGCACTTTATCATGTATGTAAGCAGGATGTATGAAATGTGAAATGTCTATGAATGTATTTTCGTCTAGGAAAATAAATCCTTGACGAATGCCGGGAAATTGTTGAATCCTGGGCTGATGTTGAAGAGTAGAGTTCTTCGTTTCCGCTGGGGATGATGATTGCAAGAATAAACCGGTAGGAGAAGATGACTCCGTTGGGGAATAAACTTGTTGGAGAGATTACTCTGCGGGGAATACTCTGTGGGGAAGAGATACTTCACTGAGATTTGGATGAGAACTCCGCTGGGGATGCCATTGATAAGCTTTGTTGGAGGATTTGATGAACTCCGCTGGGGGTAGGAAAAATTTCGCCGAGGACGATCTTTCCATTGTAATTAGCTGAGGATAACCCAGTTATAAGCTCCGGTGGGGAATAACTTTTGAATATGGTCGTATGTACTCTGCAGGTGGTAAGCTTCCAGAATCTACTGGGGATAAGCTTCCAGAATCTACTGGGGAGGATAATTCAACTCTCCTGGGGAAACTTTTTGGACTGTACTGGGGAGTGGCTCCACTGGGGTGTCTGTATTCCGCCGGGGAACAATCTTATATTAAGACTGCCAGGGATGCTTGCTTAGGAATATCCGTATACTCCGCTGGGGAATATTGAGATTTCCTGGGGATACCCAACTTCCTTAAGGCTGACAGTAGACTAACTCTGCTTGGGGAGAGTGTCACTGACTTGCTGGAGATACTGTGCCTTTTCAGGGCTGATGGGAGACCAACTCTACTCGGGGGAGAGTATTGCTGAGTCTTATCCTACTCTGTGGGGAGTGGAGATATCTTGGTTACGTTCTTCAGCTGAACTTACCTTAGTACCTGGGTGGAGAGAGAAACTAGATCGCTTGGACAACTCATTATTGCCCCTGTTTCTGTCGTCACCCGTAATTAATCCTTCGTTTCGCATGCAAATATTTATGAGTTAGCAATTAATGTCAAATGCATATATCAAAAATGAACATTGGACGTTCTTTGCAAAACAAAACAGAAAAAGAAAAACATTTGGAAATTTGTCTGGAAAAGTGGATTTATATTGATTTTGAAATTTGCCTGTAAATAGGCGTTTATGTACAAGAGGTTGACGTCCTAGTAAGAGAACGCCGCCGAACAACAGAGTTTATACAATTTTGTGAAAAGAAAACAAAACAGCTATGTGAAAAATAATCCCACTGGGTTCCAACTCTGCTATCGCCTTTATGTCTTCAAGCGTCTCATCACTTCGCTGCTTAGTTGAAGATGAAGCTGATTGATTGATGATGTCTGAACCTGATAGTTGATACCGAATTCTGGATGCAAGGTGGTCCAATGAGACATAGTATTACGCTTATCCCTAACTTTTGCCTGGACCGCCCTTTCGGGTTTTCAGTCCACCGGGATACCCATTTTTTCCCAAGCCGCCTTTTCAGGTTTTCGACTTGCCGGGTGTACAGATTTTTTCATTTCATCCCTTATTTTTGCCCGAACCCTTTTGGTTCGCCGGGAAGCCCTTATTTTTGCCTAGGCCAGTCGACCTAGCGGGTCTTTAATCATGCGTAGTATCTTTTTACTATGTCTGCATTGGCGGGGTGAGGAAGGTCGTCACCATCCATGGTGGTTAGAATCATCGCACCTCATGAGAAGATATTCTTAACCACAAATGGCCCTTCGTACGTAGGCGTCCATTTGCCCCTGGGATCACCTTGAGGTAGAATGACGCGCTTGATTACCAGGTCCCCGACTTGATACTCTTGTCGTCTGACTTTCTTGTTAAATGCCTTGATCATCCGTTTTTGGTACGTCTGACCGTGACAAATAGCAGTGAGTCTCTTTTCATCGATTAGGTTTAATTGATCAAGCCGAGTCTGGATCCAGTCATCTTCGCTCAAACCTACATCCTTCATTATACGGAGAGAGGGTATCTGAACTTCAATGGGTAAGACTGCCTCCATGCCATATACCAAGGAATAGGGTGTTTCCCCTGTTGATGTCCGTGCTGAGGTACGGTACCCATGAAGAGCAACTGGTAACATCTAGTGCCAATCTTTGTAGGTCACTGTCATCTTCTGCACAATCTTCTTAATGTTCTTATTAGCCGCTTCTACAACCCCGTTCATCTTCGGCCGATAGGGAGAAGAGTTGTGGTGCTGTATCTTGAATTGCTCGCAGAGCTCAGTGATCATCTTGTTGTTAAGATTGGTACCATTATCCGTAATGATCCTCTCTGGTACGCCGTATCGACAGATCAGGTTGTGCCGAATGAATCGTGCCATGATGTTCTTGGTTACGGTAGCAAAGGAAGCTGCTTCGACCCACTTCATAAAGTAATCAATTGCTACCAGGATGAAACGATGCCCGTTGGATGCCGTAGGTCTGATCTCACCGATCATATCAATGCCCCACATTGCAAAAGGCCAAGGTGCTGTCAAGACGTTCAAAGGAACTGGAGGAATGTGCACCTTATCAGCATAGATTTGGCACTTGTGACATGTCCGAGAATGCTGATAACAGTCGGCTTCCATTGTGGACCAGTAATATCCTGCCCGGAGGATTTGCTTTGCCATGGTATGTCCATTGGAATGCGTTCCGAAGGTACCTTCATGCAACTCTGCCATGATCCTTTCTGCTTCAGTTTTATCCACACAACGCAGTAGGGTTGAATCATGGTTTTGTTTGTAGCGAATGTTATTGCTGAGGAAGAACTTTGCCGCGAACCTTCTCAGAAACTTCTTGTCATTAACAGATTCACCCTCGGGGTATTCTTGAGCTTCAAGATATCTCTTTACTTCATGATACCAAGGTTTTTCTGTTACCTCTTCAGTCTCAAGATCACAACAATGTGCAGGTTCATCCAATTTCCAAATAATGATCCGGGGAGCCTCGTTGTCCCATTTGACTTTGAACATAGAAGACATCGTAGCCAGCGCGTCCGCCAACTGATTCTCCTCTCTTGGGAAGTGTTCAAAGGTTATCTCCTCGAAATGGGGAATCAACATCAATACATACTCCTTGTAAGGAATAAGATTTGGGTGTTTCGTATCCCACTCGCCTTTGATCTGACTGATCACGAGAGCGAAATCTCCAAAGACACTCAGAAACTTGATCCTTAGGTCAATTGCAGCTCGAAGACCCATGATGCATGCTTCATACTCCGCCATATTGTTGGTGCAGTTGAAACATAGTCGGGCGGTCAGTGGAGTATGAGTACCCTTAGGAGATATGATCACGGCGCCAATGCCCTTACCCAAAGCGTTTGAGGCTCCGTCAAAGTGCATAGACCACCGGGATCCTTCCTCAGGTCCTTCATCCGGTCCAGGTATTTCACAATCAGTCACTACCATGATATTCTCGTCTGGAAATTCAAAGTTCATAGATTGGTAGTCATCCACTGCCTGATGTGCCAAATGGTCTGCCAATACACTTCCCTTGATTGCTTTTTGAGTTGTGTACTGGATGTCATATTCCGTCAAGATCATCTGCCATCTTGCTATTCTTCCGGACAAGGCAGGCTTCTCGAAGATGTACTTGATGGGATCCATTTTAGAAATAACAGAGTAGTGTGAGTCAACATATACTGTCTCAACCGGCGAGCAGCCCATACCAAAGCGCAGCAAGTTTTCTCGAGCAGTGAGTATCGGGTCTCACAGTCGGTAAACTTTTTGCTAAGGTAATAAATAGCATGCTCTTTTTGGCCAGACTCGTCATGCTGCCCCAGCACACACCCCATTGAGTTGTCCAGTACTGTCAAGTATAAGATTAGAGGTCTCCCTTCAACCGGTGGCATAAGAATGGGTGGTTCTTGGAGATACTCTTTGATTCTTTCGAAAGCGGCCTGACATTCATCGTTCCAACGTACCACTTGATCTTTCTTCAGTAGCTTAAAGATTGGTTCACAAGTAGCAGTTAGATGTGAGATGAATCGGGCAATGTAGTTCATCCGTCCTAGAAAGCCTCTGACTTCTTTCTCTGTCTTGGGAGTTGGCATCTCTTGTATGGCTTTCACTTTGGCAGGGTCCACTTGAATACCTTTGCCGCTCACAACGAAACCTAGTAGTTTTCCAGATCTTACCCCGAAGGTGCACTTGTTCGGGTTCAACCTCAGCTTGTACAACTTCAGACGGTCAAACAGCTTCTGTAGATGGTCAAGGTGTTCCTCCTCAGTTTGGGACCTTGCAATCATATCGTCAACATATACCTCAATCTCGTGATGGATCATGTCATGAAACAAAGCAACCATGGCACTTTGGTAGGTTGCCCCAGCATTTTTCAACCCAAAAGGCATGACCTTGTAGCAAAAGGTGCCCCACTGAGTGACAAAGGTGGTGTTCTCCATATCTTCAGGAGCCATCTTGATCTGATTATAACCTGAAAAACCATCCATGAAAGAGAACACCTTGTGCTGAGCGGTATTGTCAACCAGAACGTCGATATGAGGTAGAGGGAAATCATCCTTAGGGCTCGCCCTGTTCAAATCCCTGTAATCAACACACATTCGGACCTTACCATCCTTCTTCGGCACTGGAACCACGTTGGCAACCCACTGAGGGTAAGAAGTCACTGCTAGAAACCCGACATCAAATTGTTTCATAACCTCAGCTTTGATTTTCTCGGACATCTCTGGACGCATACGGCGGACCTTCTGTTTAACCGGAGGGCAGTCTTCCTTGGTAGGCAAGTGATGAACCACAATGTCGGTATCCAACCCAGGCATGTCTTCGTAAGACCAGGCAAAGATTTCCACATAATCATGCAACATCTGAATCAACCGTTGCTTCACACTGAGCTCTAGATTGGCACCAATCCTGACTTCCTTTCTGTCTGTCTCAGTACCCAGATTTACCGTTTCCACTGGCTCTTCATGTGGCTGAATTGCCCTCTCTTCCTGGAGTAACAGTCTTGCAAGCTCACCAGGCACTTCACAATCATCTTCACCTTCGTCTTCGGCTAAGTTGATTGGATTTTCGAAGTCATAACTGGCAGTAGCAGAGTCGTTACCAGTGAGATCTAGAGTGGATTGGAACCTGTATAGGTGAGTGTGTGTAAATATAGCTGTTTTGCAATATATAAATAAGAAAGAAAAGGAGCGCAAGATTTGAAATGCAAAAAACGTCCAATGTTTTTATTCATGATATATGAAAATGACAAATAATAAGCCCTCACAAATGAAGCCACGGTGCCCCGGGTAAGACACCGGGCCATAAAGTTTCAAATTTTTGTTCGTTACAAATTCAAAACAAAGGAGTTCATTACTGAGTGACAAAAGTAATAAGTATGAAATCTTTGGCAGCCCAGTTGCTTGGTCCACCGTCGATCGTTGGGTAGATCCAGCTGTCAAATTCGGATTCCTCCACATCGTCTTCAATAGCATTCACTCCCGGGTTGGTGATGAGCACAGGAGGTCTTCCAATCCTTGCCTTGCGAACAGCCCTCTGAGCTTCTGCAGTGAAACCCAAACCAAACTTGTCAGTCTTCGGAGTGAAATTAGGAAGTCGGCCCCAGTTTGCGCACTCACCCTTCTCAATAACAGCCCGAGCGTCCTTCAAGGAAGCCATCTTCAAAGGAGAGTCTTCTTCAGTCACAGTCTCTGCTGATGCCAATGTCTGAGGCACCTCTTCAAAGTGTTGAAAGGGGGTCTCAATGAACTCCCCATCCATCTCTATGTACCGGAACGAGTTAAGGTGACTGACCATATATTCCTCCTCCCCCTGAACTGTTACGATCTTCCCTCTGACCGGATACTTGAGCTTCTGATGTAATGTGGAGGTCACAGCTCCAGCCTTGTGGATCCATGGACGACCCAGCAAACAGGAATAGGATGGTCGAATGTCCATCACATAGAAAGTAGAATCAAAAACTTGAGAACCAACCCTGATTGGAATGTCAACTTCACCATGTACCATCCTCTTCGACCCGTCAAAGGCCCAGACAACAATGTTACTAGGCTTGAGCTCTAAACCCTCACAATCCAACCTGTCTAAGGCCTTCTTGGGTAATACGTTCAACGAGGAACCAGTGTCAACCAGCACATGAGCAAGAGTAGTGCCCCTGCATTCAATGGAGACATGCATGGCGTCGTTATGGTTTTTTCCCTTGGCGGTCAGATCGGCGTCAGAGAAACCCAATCCATTATCGGCAGTTAAGTTGGCTACACAGTTGGTAAATTGATCAACAGACGTTTCTTGTGGCACATGGGCCGTCTTCAAGAAGGAAATCAGGGCCTTGGCGTGGGCCTCTAAACACAACAACAGTGATAACATATAAATTTTAGAGGGGGTGTGCCCCAGCTGCTCAACTACATTGAAATCACTCTTCTTGATAATTTTAAGAATCTCTTCCATCTCTTGCTTGGAAGCTTCAACATTGACGGTCTTCGGTGCCTCCGTCTGGGAAGGCACATCAGTAGCAATCCCTTTGCCCCGAGCGTCAGATGACTCGGCAGCAGGGGTAGAAACTTGATCAGGAGGGGAATCAGGCACACTGGCAGGTGTGATAACAAGAGGTCTCTGAATAGCTGGTGGCGCAATATCAGGTGAGAAGAGCCTACCACTACGAGTGACTTTGGCAGGCCCGGTGATGTTGGTGATGCCGGGTACTAGTATCAAACTCTTGTTTTACTCCAAGAACATAAACATCTGCCCCATAGTGCCACGGGACAGCTTTGTCAGATGTATAGGGGAGGGGCCCCGGAACAGTGATGATGATAGGAGAAATCTTCTGAGTAGACATGATTTTGACAGGCTTCTTTGAGGGAGCCTTAGGAGGGTTGTTGAAAATAGTAACAATGGACACTTCTTCAGCAGGGACAGCAGGAACAACAATCTTCTCGAACAAGATCTCTTTGTTATCCATCAGGTTTTGGATGCCTGACTTCAACAAAGGACAACCAGCAGGTGAAATAGAACATAAAAGGCAACCTTTGCTACATTCCAGAAATAAACCGGCTAGCAACAGGTTCCTTTTGACAATCAACAACAGAGTAACAATATCATCCACAGAGGCTACATACAGGTCTTCCTCAACAACATTCACTCCATGCTGGGGCATGGGAGGAGTCACAACATTGGGCCTTTCGGGCGCCTCGAACTGTATTTCTTTAGCATCAATAAGGTCCTGAACCTTATTCCTCAGAGCCCAACAATCGTCAGTAGAATGCCCCGGGCTATCAGAGTGATAAGCACAGCGGGCGTTGGGGTTGTACTTTGGAGAGGTTGTATTCACTACCTTCGGAGCTTCTTTGACAGTTACAAGATTGGTTGACAGTAGTTGCGGCAATATCTGAGACAGGGTCATACTGAGCCGAGTGTACTGCCTTTTGGGTCTCTCACCCCTTGGTTGGTTATATTGCTGAGGAGCAGCAGCATGCTTTGAGATTACCACCGTGTTGACGGCTTGGCGGCGTTCCGATTTATTCTGTTTCTTGGAACCATAAACAGCACTAGCTTCCTTCTTGAATGGTTTCTTTTCAGAACTTGAGGATGCACCTTTCTGTATCTTCCCCGACTTGATACCAGCTTCTATCCTTTCACCAGTCAGAATGAGGTCTGTAAACCCTGCAGAAGAATTACCAATCAGATGGTTGAAGAATGGACCAGACAGGGTCCCCAAGAACATGTCCACGAGCTCTCGGTCAGTCAAAGGTGGCCGCACCCTGCCATCCAGGTCTCTCCACTTTTTCGCGTACTCCTTAAAACCTTCACCCATCCCAAGTGACATACCCTAGAGTTGGGTATGCGTGGGAGCGAGGTCGGAATTATACTGATACTGCTTGTAAAATGCAGTAGCCAAATCCTCCCAGTTTCGAATACTGGCTCCATCCAGCTGATAGAACCATTCGAGTTGATCCCCTGAAAGGTTGTCCTGGAAGAAATGGATCCATAGGTTCTTGTCTGGAGTGTAAGGTTGGATCTTCCTTACGTATGATCTGAGGTGCAGCTTAGGGCAGGAAGCTCCGTCATACTTCACAAAAGAAGGTGCCTTGAACTTGTATGGGATCACCACCCCAGAAGATAAACCCTGATCTCCAAAATCCAACCCAGGCACATGTTGAATTTCCATAGCACTTAGACGGTCCTCTAGTTGCTTGTACCTGTCCTCAGCAGGAGGGTACTGCTCATCATTGAAATCCGTCTCGTTGTCGGAGACCAAAGGACTAGGAACCCTTCCCCCTTGGGGACTGTCTTTCCCTACAGAGGAAGTAGCTTGATCAGCCTCATTCTGCAGTGTATTCCCAAACCTTCGTCCAGTGTTGAACAACACAGTCCTCTTCTTCTTCTTTTTCAACAGCAGAGTCTTCAATTCCTGTTGACCCTGGGCTAAGCTCATGACCAGCTCTTGAAACTGGGCGTTCTGGGCCTGGAGGGCCTTGATAGCTTGTTCATTGGATGATTCAGGATTCATGATGATTGCTGAAATAAACAGCGAAGAAGATTAAGCAACCTGTAGAAAAAGAGTACCTGTTATACACATGATACATGATATGCTATTTATGCGATGCATTCAAGGGTTCGAAAGTTCAAATTCGTTGTAGACAAAAAAAGGACACACGTTATATTAAGAAATAATCTGTTCAGTACATCAATGCCTCATGGGCGAAATATTACAAAATACTTAATCCCAAAAGACACTGCGCATCCTCTTTGGAGCTATGTAAGTCTTGAGAGTCTTTTCGTCGTGAAGTAGACGGGTGAGCTCCAAGACCTTCTTCTCACTGGCATGTAGACTGGTTTCAAGAGAATTCCGCTCTTCCTTTAGTTGGATCCAGCTCTTTTGCATTTCTTCCCAAGATGTTGGCATGTCAGGATGTTGAATGGTGTATGGCACCTCTCCTTCCAAAACTGGCTCTTTGATCACGGGGAGAACATGAGGATATGGCATCACAAGCTTCTGGGAGCGGGCTCGTACCCACTTGAGATAAGGCTTCAAGGGGATGGAGTTCTTGTGCCCCAGTGTCTTGCTATCTACCCTGTTGGGCATCCTCCAAGCTTTGACGAATCTCTGGCGAAGTCCTTGTGCATCGTTGTCGAAGTCAAAAACTATGTCAGGAATCAACATGTCATGAGGGCCATCCCTCCGAGCATATCCAAACTGTCTCAAAGCCAGACACGGGTTGTAAGTGATGCCTCCTCTAATTCCAAGTAAAGGAACGTTAGGAAACTCTCCGCAACGATCAATAATAGTGACATTTTCTCTGGACCGAGAACACCAATGTATATCAGCATGTGTAAGAGTCATTAATCGTTGTGACCATCTCAAACCCCGCTCGTTCTACAAAACAGATTGTGGAAGGTGCGAAATAAACCACCTTGCCAGGAGAGGAGTGCAGCACATGAGAACACCTCTTTTTCTCATGGTTCGACTGTAACATGAGTGGAGGATGTCCCCAAGCAACGTAGGTATAGGATTCCTGGACACGAAGATCTTGACAGCATTGACATCTATAAGCTGATCTGGATTCGGGAACAACACCAACCCATAGACAAGGAGTGCCACAACTTCTTCAAAGGCTTGTAGGTCAAGGGAATTCCAACATTCTTGGGCCTTCTCAAACAGGAATTTTGCCAAGAATCCTTTGACACCACTTCTGGTTTCCCAATGTCCCTTGATGTCAGATGGTTGTAAGTGTAATGCTTTAGCAACCTCTTCAAGTTTTGGTTCTCTTTCCGTACCGTTGTAGGGTAGTTGACTAAGGATAGGAATCTTCAGAAGCTGGGAAAACTCTTCCAAGGTAGGCACCAATTGATAATCCGGGAAAGTAAAACAGTGGTGCAAAGGGTCAAAGAACTGGAAGAGAACCTTTATCATATCTTCTTCAATGTTGGTGTTGACCAAGCTGATGAGTCTACCATGCCTTTCACTGAAGGAAGAGTTCTCGGGAATCCTGGATGTAAGCTCCTTAAGATGAGAAGGGACCCTTACAAGGTTGATCTGAATTCTCTTTCTGTGGATAGATTCCATGTCCTACAAAACAAGAACAAAGATGAAGATTCGAACCCTTGAAGTGGTTAGTAAATGCATATGATGCTGTATGATGCTATGATGTTATAATAAGGACACACCACAAGTATTCACAAAAAGCAAACATGATAAGGCACACAAGTCACACCAGACAGCCCTGAGAGTTTAGGCCAGCATGAAGTTCAGGTACTACCCTCTTGAAGTTGGTGGATTCAAAACCTGTCCTATCAAAAGTAACCGGGTTCTAAGGATCTTAATATCATTGGGTTATTTTCTGTGTTCATTGTTTTGATTTAGCCACTGAACTGGCGATCAAAATATTCCAAGAAAACAACCCTCAATGAGTGTAGTATCGAGTATCTACCAACTTCGGACTGCACCAAAGTCGGTCATCTCACTACCCCTAAAGAGGCCAGGATGGTCAAGTAAGGTTCCTAAGGTCAGTTGATGCTTCATGACACCACGCGGCGGCCCCGTACTCTCCTTGACTTGACTCAAGGGTTACCGGTACTCACCAAAGTGCCACATCAATGTAGCAACTACTTCAACCGTGTCGGTATACCCCACACAGTTCCCTCACAGTTTGTTGCTACCTAAAAGGTATCCCCCAGATCCGGGTTAGGATCTATGAAACTCCCAAAACAGGCCCACAATATTAAAGCAATCAAAACAGGCAATTGAAAACATAAGAGTGGTCTAATCCTAAGGTACACCTCACTTATTAAGCATCCCCAGCAGAGTCGCCAGTTCTGTGATCGGTGGAAATAGAACTGACTGTTTTTTAAGCTGGTTCGCGAAATGTCGCGGTAAGCAAGAGTTGCCACCGTCTTTTATGTTCTCCAATATGGAAAGGACAAAAGCACAGCAAAATTCCTTCTTTGAGATGTCTCTCGGTTCGGGAGGTAGATTTATAGAAAGGGAAGGTGTTAGCACCCTTTCTATCCATGGTTATCCATGGGCTCTTAGGTACTTGCTCTTATGTTTTCAAAAGATTGTTTGCTTTTCAAGTGTGAGTGGGTTTTGAAAAAGTTTCGTTTGAAAAATTTCTAAGTAACTCTTGTATTTGTCCTCAAGAGTGTATGAAAGATTTATTTGAAAAACTTTTTGAAAGTGTAGGTGCGAAAAGATGTTTTTGTTTTTTGAAAGAGCAAGTACCCAGGAGAAATCTACCTACTCTAAGGAATTAGGCTGTGTAAGAGTCCTTTAGATAATGCTATCCCACCATTGAGAGGTAGGTAGCACCATCGTTGGAGTTATTCAGGTCAATTCGATTAAGGGACATGTGGTCACCGAAGCAATGGTAGGACGCCTTAGTGGTAACCCTAATGTCCTAGATCCTTTTTATCCGAGGCAACCGTTTCTAGGCAATTGGATCTTTAGACAGGAGGGTGACCTCTAAGACACCCTATACTTGACGACCACGTTCGAGGCAACCAGTGAGGCGTACCCTAGGAGTGGCATGTGCATGTGTGTTGTTTCAGTTTATGTTTATCTTTGATCATGCATTTGTGAGCTACGGATTGATTTTATTATTCATACAAGTCTTTCATGCATATTAACAGTTAAGAGTGCGGAAAATAAATTGCGGAAAGGTAAAGCTACGCTATTACAAGGCGCGGGTCTATACATCGCCAAAAACATAACCCGTTTTGAAAATAAATACGAGAAAAGTAAATAAAGCGGTAAAAGACCTAATTAACTATTACATCCTCGGAAACAGATACATAAATAATGATCAAAAGGAATTAAAGCGCGAAAGCAATTAAATCGGGAACGTCTTAGGGTTTTGACCCTTTTTGAGAGAAAGAAAGAAAATTGTCCTTTTTTGCAATTAAATAAATATTAAACCTAATAACTAATTAATTAATTAATTAAAGAAAAAAATGTTTTTTATGTTTTTTAAGTCTTAATGAAAATAAAAAATAAAAAGAAATTAAAAGTCAAGAAAACCCTAATTCTAGATTGTTTTTATTTATTATGAAAAAGATTAAAAATTGAAACTAATTACACTAAATTAATTTGGATAGTATTTATTTACAAAAATGATTAAGAAGTGAGATTTAATAAATAATACTAATAATAAAAATATTTGCATTTTTTTAATTCTGAATTTATTATAAAAATATTAGTTTATGAAGTAATTAGATAATAATAATTATTAAAATAAAAAGAAAGAAAATAAAAAAGAAATAGAAACCAGGGGGGGTGTTGACCCAAGAATGGGTGTTGATAAAATGATGATTGTGGCTTAAAAATAAGATGTTGACCAAAAATTCTGACTTTTGACTGTAAAATGACCATTTTGCCCCTGCAGTTGATTGTGGACCAAATGAAGCTTTTGACTGTGCAATTTGATGTTGTGAGCCTTGAAGCTTGGCATGTAGATGCTTGACAATGTATATGGGCCTATGGGACTTGATTGGACCCCTGAAAACCTCAAATTCATTGAAGGAACCAAAACCCTAATTTTGACTGGCTTAGGAGATGGTTTGACTGTGCAACCCCTTGAGAAATCTTGAGCCATTTGAATATGATTCTTGTTAAATATTGGAGAATATGGGAGGGCAAATTTTGGGGTACAACACCTATGATGCATGCTTCGTATTCGGCCACTTGTTGGTACAATCAAAGAAAAGTCTGGCAATGAAGGGTCTATGGCAACCCTTGGGAGAGATAATCACAACACCGGTTTTGTTACCAAGAACGTTAGAAGCTCCATCTAATACCAAAGTCCATAAGGATCCCGGCTCAGGTCCTTCATACGGTCCAGGCTCTTCACAATTTGTAACTAGCATGATATTCTCATTCGGGAACTCGAAATTCATTGATTGATAGTCATCTACAGCTTGATGAGCCAGATGATCTATCAATACACTTCCTTTGATTGCCTTTTGAGTTTTGTATTGAATTTCGCATTCTATTAAGACCATTTAACATTTGGCTATCCTTCTGGAGAGGGCGGGATTCTTGAATATGTATTTTATAGGATCCATCTTAGAGATCAACAAAGTAGTATGAGTCAATATATACTGTCTTAGTCAGTGAGAAGCCCATGCCAAAGTGCAACAAGTTTTCTCGAGCAATGAGTATCTTGTTTCACAGTCGATAAACTTTTTACTAAGGTAGTATATTGCATGCTCTTTTCGACCAGACTCGTCATGCTTCCCCAGTGCACACCCTATAGAGTTCTCTAACACTGTTAGGTACATGATCAAAGGTCTTCCTTCAATTGGTGGCATCAAAATTGGAGGTTCTTGGAGATACTCCTTGATTTTGTCAAAATCTATTTGGCAATCGTCTTTCCATTTCACTACCTGATCTTTCTTCAGTAACTTGAAGATTGGCACACAAGTAGCAGCCAAATGAGAAATGAATTTGGAAATACAACCCAGTCTTCCCAAGAAACCTCTGACCTCCTTCTCAGTACGGGGAGTTGGCATTTCTTGGATGACTTTGACTTTGGCGGGACCAACTTCAATACTCTTACTACTGACAATGAAACCCAAGAGTTTACCAGATCTCACCCCAAAAGTGCACTTGTTCGGATTCAATCCCAGCTTGTACTTCTTCAGTCTGTCGAATAGCTTGTGTAGATGGTCAAGATGTTCTTCTTCAGTTTGATACCTAGCTATCATGTAGTCGACGTAAACCTCTATCTCGTGATGTATCATATCATGGAATAGAGCTACCATAGCACACTGATATGTTGCACCTACATTATTCAAACTAAAAGGCATAACCTTGTAACAGGAAGTGCCCCACTGTGTGATGAAGGTAGTTTTCTCCATGTCTTCAGGTGTCATCTTGATCTAATTATAACCTGAGAAACCATCCATGAAAGAAAATACTATATGTTGAGAAGTGTTGTCAACCAGAACATCAATATGTGGAAGTGGAAAGTCATTATTGGGGCTTTCCCTATTCAGATCTCTGTAATCTAAACACATACGCACTTTTCCATCTTTCTTGTACCGGGACCACATTTGCAACCCACTAAGGATAGGATGTAACAACTAAGAAACCTACATTGAATTTCTTCATAACCTCAGCCTTAATCCTCTCGGACATCTCGAGATACATACGAAGAACCTTTTGCTTTATTGGAGAACAACCCTCTTTTATCAGCAGACGGTGAACCACAATATCAGTATCGAGCCCTGGCATGTCTTCGTACGACCAAGCAAATATCTCAACATAGTCATGCAACATCTGAACTAACTTGTTCTTGACCATGTATCTAGATTGGCACCTATCTTGACTTCTTTCCTATTTTCCTCAGTATCCAAGGTTACAACCTCAACTGGATCTTCATGCGGTTGTATAGCCTTTTACTCTTGCATTAATAGTCTGGCAAGTTCACCAGGTATTTCACAATCTTCCTCACCTTCGTCCTTGGTTTGGTAGATCAAATTTTCGAAGTCATAAGTGGAAATAGCAAAATTGTTATCAATGGGATCCAAAGTGGATGTGGATCTGCATTTATTGTATGGGTATGCATAAGAACACATAGCTATTTGAAAGTGATAAAATAAAAGGAAGACAAAGAGTGAAAATTTTGAATGTAAAACATTCAATGATTTATTAAATGAAAAAATGCTTATGAAATGAAAACCCTAACAAATGAACAGTTGTGCCCTGTCCTGTTTCAGGAATTAATCCTTGCCTGGTTATATAGATAGTTTCCTCGTCCTGTTTCAGGAATAATCTGGGACCTTATTTTTATCGGCCGTATTGATAGTTGCCCCGTCTTATTTCGGGAATTAATCTTTGATTTATTTTTGTTGGTAAACTCATCTTGTTTCGGAAATTCATACCGCCTGATCGTATAGATAGTTACCTCATCCTGTTTTGGGAATTAATCTCTGACCTGGTCATATAGATAGTTGCCATGTCCTATTTCGGGAATTAATCTTTGACCTGTTTGAAAATTGCTGATGATATCCGTCTATTTGCGGACTAACCTGAAAGAAGCAAAGTTAGTTTCGTGCAATGTCATGATGTATGTAATGCATTGTGTAATGGTGTTCTCAAAATAAATGAGAATGCTATTGTGTTTTGTATGTATATGCTATGATGTTTTGTAAATTATGTATGAATGTAAGATGTTGTTAAAGTGTATTAGTAGCTTCGTGTAACATTTTTGGTTGGGCAAAATAAACCCTGACTGTTGCTGGGGATGAAGAATATGTATCTCCAATCTTGTTTAAAATGTCTTCATCAGGGATCCCTGCTTTCTGTTTTGAGGATACTCTGCTGGGAACATTTGACTTCTGCTCGGGGATAGAAGAGTTCAAGAACATTGGTTGTTTACCGCTCTACTGGGGAATTTAGTTCTTATATGCCCTGATTAAGGATAAAAGAGATGGATAACCTTCTGAGGTGTCGTCTGATCGAGTTTCTGATATGGATACCAACTCTTCTGGGGAGGGAAAAGTTAAATGATATCTGGCTCGATTTCAGATTCCGTAGCAACTCTTTGGGGATAGCAAACTTGAGTATACTTTGCTGGAGAAGAGAATCTTGTCGGGGATTTGGAGTAATCAAGGAAATGAACTTTGTTGGGGAAATAAACCCTCCTGGGGAAATAAACCCTACTGGGGAAATAAACCCTACTAGGGAAATAAACCCTTCTAGGGAAATAAACCCTGCTGGAGAGATAAACCATGCTGGAGAGATAAACCGTGCTGGAGAGGTAAACCCCGCTGGAGAGGAGAATTATGCAGGGGATTTTACAGTGTTAGAGAAATAGACTCCCTGGAGTAGTGGTGTTGATTATCATTACAACCCTGATATTGGTTATTTCTGGTATTATCTTACCACTTCTTTCCCCGGTGGGTCGATGATACTTTTTTGCTATCTCCTCAGTGAGCGGATAGTTCGCCGTCATCTGTATATCACTTTTATCCTTTAATTTCTCTCCTCAGACTTTGAGTTGATGATGCTTTCTCTCCTCTTTAGGCTTTACCCAAATAGAGTCGAGTCTCTGGTTCACCAGTGATTTATTTTCCTGGTCGAGTCTTCCTTTTGATCCTGTTTTATTTGCTACATCCCCAATGGGGTCTTGTGTCCTTTTTAGATTTGTTCATTTGCATTCATAATCATAAGCATTGCATGGCATCTTAGGGCCAAAAATAGGGCTTGTTTTATATTTAAGTATCTTCAATCACGTCGACACAAAGGTTTTTAACCTTCACATCTCTGGATAGAAGACACTTAAATAAGGGCAGCTGTTGTACCATAATTTTATCCCCTAAGATTCCTCTATCATATCATATCAACTCAATCACAACAAGATCACATACTAGGGTTTGCCTCTTCTCCTTATCCTTAGCTTTGCCCATGGGGAATCACCAAACACCTATATTTGTATCTTATTGTCATCTATGTTTTGATTAACTTTTAACTAACAAATACAATATATGTTTGCCTTAATTATTGATATCATAGGTGAAAGCACAACACATTCTAGCAAGTTGATCCATAGGTTCATGAGTTTATTTCCATGCCTTCTTCAACAAAGCTTCATTGAGATTCAAGCTTCATTATTGAAGATATTTATAAGTAATATCATGACAAAGTCTATTATGATTCATCATGCCTCAAGTTGTCAAATATAGTTCAAAGGTACAAGGGTTGATTGAAAAAGTTTGACCTAATTAGACAAGTTCTTGATTCATTGATCATAAGTGCATATTTCCATCAATTTTCAATATTTGGAAGTGGTTATGGTTATTATGGTTCCTTATTATCATCCTCAACAACTTCTATTTATATGACAAAGTATTTGTGCGAGAAAGTTGATATAAATTGTAAAAGGATTTCTAAGGTATCTTGTTGCTCTAGGAGCCAGGGTTTTGAACTTCAAAGGGGTATATCTTGCTCATCTTTTGGTATTTTTGAGTGATTCCAAATACATCCTTCTCTATAAAGGGTTATAAACAAATAACTTCAAAAGTTTCAATGAACTTTTATGTGGAAGGTACCTAATGATGAAGAAAGATTACAAGTCTTCTAGTTGAATCATCAAATTCCCTTATGTGACTGCAAAAGATCACAACTTGGTCAATTTTTATCTCCTTGAGCCTATTATTTTTCCATAATTATCTTAAAGATATGGACTCCAACCCTTTTTTTAAGTGAAAAGTGTGAAAATGGATAGAAGATACCCTAAGGATGCAAAAGATTATAGGTCATTTCATGAATTTTTTCCAACTTCAACAAGTCATAACTCTCTCAATTTTTGGAGTTTTTAAATGGTTCAAGTCTCAAAATTCCATTCAAGAGATCTACTTCATTCCATCTTTTTTGGTCAAGAGCAAATTTCAAGTGGAAGGCCATGTTTTGATGCAAGACATTATAAATCATTTTTGATACAAAAACTTAGAAATTTTCTAAGTATAGAAAGTTAACCTCTTTTTCTCAATTTTGACTCATTACAATTTTCAGCTCAAGCATCCATTTGATGCCATTCTTTGCACATTTTAAAGCTTGTGATCTCATATTTCTAAAGCTTCAAGAATCATGTCCTAAGACTCCTTGAGCTGAGAATGCCATTGATTTGAATTCGGTAACTTGAAACTGAAGTTTCTTCATAAGTTAGAATTTGAAATTCATGTTTTGGCTTCTAAACATCAAATCAGAGCCTTACAACACAATGATTGGATGAGTTTTGATGCAAAACAAATCACACCTTACTCATGTATCAGGTTCACACTATTTTCCTCCAAACTTCACCATTTCACACGCTTGAACACTCAATCAGCTTACTTATAAATAAAGGGTCATACCTCATTCATTTTCTCAAGCTTAGAGAGCCAGATTCACCCTGCCAAACTCCCTCTTGAACCAAACTTTATGCAACTTCGAGTTTGCTCTTACAACCTTTCTTAATTATTTTTCTTTGTCAATTCATCTTCCTTAAACCTCACTGAAGCTAACAGAAGAAGAATTAAGCTCTAAAACTCCCTGAATTATGCTAGCCAAGTCAAGTTTCAGAGCTCTACAACTTAACTTTAATAGGTAGATTCTTTCACCAATTCTCTCAAACTTTGATACTATTATGAAGCTCTCATCATCCCGATTATAGTCGTAACAATTGTTTTCAACTTGAAGTACATTTTGACCATAAAACTTAAAATCCCTTTTCAAAACTTCTCTTCCAAAACGACCGAGCTACAACTTATATAAATTTTTCGCGAAGGTACCATTGGAATCGTCTTGAAGAGACGAAGCGAATGGTACCATTATCGTCTTCTAATTTTATAGTTTCTGAAACATGCAGGTTTTGTTGGCTGGAGGTTGAAGATGACCAACGCGTCATCTATCAACCAATGAAAGCGCCCCACACTTAGTTTTCAAAAATCTGATTTAATTAATGATCCTGTGTTTATTCCACTAAAGACCATGATATGCACAGTGCATCTAATCCATTGTATTAGCTTACTAACGCGTTTTGACTCCCATCCGTTGGTCCACATTTTTTTGACTTTATTTTTTATTTCTGATTTTTATATTTAAATTGTTTTAAACTTCAAAAAATCATAGAAAATTCATTTCTGGTTCAAAAATTATGAAAAATTCACAAAAATATTTTCAAATATTCTCTTTCTGAATTTTATTTTTTCTTAATTTTATTTTTAGATTTGATATTTTTTTATAATTTTTCTTTGTTTTGGTTTATTTTTAATTACTTAAAAAATATTTTTGAACATTTTTAAATTCTGAAAAAATTCATCAACATCATTTCCATTATTTCTGACCTTCTGATTTTTTTTTAATAATTTTATTTTGACTTCTACTATTTTTTATCCTTTTTCCATTTATTTGAGCAATTTTAATTAGTTTTAAAATGGTTTCTGACTTTAAAAAATTACCAAAAATTTTTATAAACATTTGAGTATCTTTCTGATTTTTCTATGGCCTCATTTGATTTTTCTTGGTTGATTTGAATATAATTTCCATTTTCCCCTCTTATTTTCATTTTGAAATCATTTTTAATAACCTTTTTCCTTATTTTAAATATAATTTTATTTTTTGTATATATTCTGGCTGATCTTGGACTATGAAATTTTGATCATGAGCTTTATTAACATCATTGGATCCATGATGTTGAGTCTAACTCCATAAAAATGGATGAAGGATTTTAATAATAGTTTGATTAATTTTTTTTGGTTCAAATGTGATTTCATTCTTCTCCCACCCCTGTTCATCTTATCCCCTTCTTATTGTGTCATATGTTGTTATATGATGATGTACATATCATCTCTCCAAGCATAGGACACATAAATTGCTATTGACCGACCTCAAAATAGGTGCGAGTTCTATATAATTCCACTTACAATTGCTTAACATAGCACTAAATTTTGTCCCGATTCGAGAAATGATCATTTGTGGCCCAAACCCATGTTTGTAAGCCCAAGTATGTTGATTTGAATCCTTTGATCCAATAATTTTGAGATTCATTGTTAGGAGGCTTTGGTCTTATCAATCCTCTAATGAATCTTCATAAACTTTGGTCAAAGTGAATCACTTAAATACCATTGATCAATTATTGTTGCCTTGAGAATTTTGAATGGATGATATACTTGACAAAAACCAAATGAAACTTGTTGTTGAGAGACTTTGATTTTATCAATCTTCTAATGAGTTTCAAATGCAAGTTTCAAGATGGTCATTCAACTAACCTCTAATTTCTAACAATTGACTTTATTTTTTGCTTTTATTTTATTCTTTTACTTTAAGGACATTTATTTTAGCATTTACATTTCATGCTATTTTCATCTTTGCTCATTTGAGCATTTTTTATTTAATGTCATTTTTTTTTATTTTTCTCATTTGAGCTTTTCATTTCTCTTTGAAGATACTTAATAATCAACTTGAACCCTAAAAACTTTAATGTTACTTGGACTACTTGGTTACTATCCTTGGCATTATGGAGATTATGGACTACTTGGACTTAAGAGTAGAGACCTTAACCTACCTTGCGACCTTGTGACCTCAACTGTTATTTTGTCTGGAGTTATTAGCGTTTAGCCCAATACATTGGGTTGCTTGTTTGTTTTGTGTGCAGGTTATTGTGATTACATTCTTTGTCTGTAATCTGGAATTCATCTGTATACAGCCGTTACTCTTCCCAATTTTTGTGAAGACTTAATGCAATTGAAGCTTGGTTTTCTTAAAGAGGTTTATTATCTTTGCTTGATTGGTTCCAAATCCAAAGGATGAGAATTCTACATTGAATCATTGTGTCAAGTGTTGGCTTCTTGTTGGTTAGAAGATTATTTTCCCTAACTTTTATCTTATGCTTTAGGATAGTCCCTTCATCTTCTCCCATCTTCTTTAATTTCAAAAATATTCTCCTTCCTTTTGAAAACTCTTCTTGTTTATAAACTTGAATTGCTTTCGTAATAAACTCGGACTTAGGTACATGCATTTTCATAAACATTTTCTTAATCAAACCTTAATCAATTTAATAATACCTTAACATTTTTGTGAGAAGACTAAAAGTCAATCAATCTCATTCAAACCATTTTTCCACTTTGGCCTTTTACCTTGAAATTTTCTCAAAAGATTAGACTCTTATCAATCTTTATAGTGATGCGAACTACTATACTTCTACGATATGTAGTGAGTGAGATATTTTCCACTTGGGTGTTGAGCGAAGCTTTGTTGATTTTTAAAATTCGAGCTATATCCTTCACTTTGAGATGAAGCAAATTCTCCTTTCTCATAATTGTGGGTAGTAAGTATGATTTCCACTCGGATAAGACGATGATGTCTCATCTCTTAAAATTAACCAACACACTTGTGTTTTAAAATTTTTAAAGGAGAACTACGTTTACCCTGTTCCCCTATTACACGAAAGATGGTACGTATGCATTAAAGGTTTGCAACCGCGACGGGTGCAAAAATCATAAAAAAATGTTTCTTTTCTCATCTCCACCATCTATTTTTTATACAACTCTTATAGCCAAAATACACAAATTCACAAAGAGGTTCTTGAGGAGTACCATAGATGTTTAGGGTGCTAATACCTTCCCTTTGCATAACCAGCCCCCGAACTTAGATTCATTCCCCCTCTTTTTGGATTATTCGCTCTTTTACCATTCCTTTGGAAATAATAAAGCGCAATGGCAATTTTTATTTGATCTGTGCAAGTCAAGACAATCCAATGGCTTAGTCTCAACATTTCTACCGCTACAGGAAAAATGGCGACTTCACTGGGGAAAGATCGACCTATTGGTCCATCCCTAAGTGGGTTAAGCCTATCTTTGCTTATATGTATATGTGCTATTATCTGTTGTATATTATATGCTATATATATATATATATATTTGTCTTGACTTTTCTGGTTTTCAGGGTGCTTGGCGATTTCTCATGAGTCCTATACCTGGACTCAGGAAAACTTAAGATAGGACGGACGGTATAGTCATGTTAACTTTGAGGGAGTAATCCCTAAAAAGGAGACATGAGAACCCCCACTCAGTGGAGGCCCCTTTGACTGTAGTGTCGGTTATTGAGTAATCGGGAAGATATGCTGCTTTTGACCTGGGAGCCTACTGAAACTGAGGACCGTAGAACCTTTAAACCATCTTGGCCTTTTAGGTGTAGTGCGGAAGCTATGACGGAGTAATCCAAAAATGGTTGTCACGTGATACTACGCTTAAACATGTTTTTCTTGAGAATATTGCTAATTACCGAGTCAATCAGGAAGTTGGTAATATCCGAAAGAAGGATGTAGACTCTGGGAACCTCTTAGAACCTTGTTTGGTAGGTAATAAACTTTTAGACCATACATTGTGGGTAGTACCTTCGACCTCATGCTCATGACGTTGAGCCTATGAATCCTATATTTGTGATCTTTTGATAAGAAGGTCAAGCCTCATGAATTCAGAGAAGGCGACCTCGTGCTCAGGAATATCATGTCTTTTAACGTTGATTCTAGGGGCAAGTTGACTCCCAATTTTGAAGGCCCATATGTTTTCAAGAAAGCCTTCTCTGGCGGTGCATTGATTCTTGAAACTATGGATGGCGAGGAGTTCCCACGTCCTATAATGCTGATGCAGTCAAGAAATACTTCTCCTAAAGAAATAAAAGAACATCTCGCTAAGTTGAAAACCCGAAAGGGCAACTTAGGCAAAATAAAGTGTCTTGGTAGGCTGAAAACCCGAAAGGGCGGTCTAGGCAAAAATAAGAGACATAAGCAGAATAAATTATTCTCGCTAGGTTGAAAACCCGCAAGGGTAACCTAGGAAAAAGTTAGGGATTTCTTGGAAAGTAACTGCGTCAGACAAGACTTGATCATTGAAGCAACAATCTTCTCAGATTATCACCATACTTCAACAGAATTCGCTGCTCAGGAATTCAAAGTTGTTAGGGACAATAATGGTCGTTGTATTTCAATGTATCTTTTCCAATATATTACCATTTTCCAAACTTTGTAATCATCTATGGAGTCTCGCCATTCACAGAATAGCATTCTTTTAATAAAGTTTGAGCTTTTATCCAATTATTTGCAATTCCTATTTTATTCCGCTCACAAAGGCTCTATTTATTATTGATAGTAATTTAAAAAAAAAAAAGATTAAATAACAAAAATTTGTTTTGAACAGAATTTACAAATTACTTTTTACATTAGATTTTGTGACTTAAGAGAAACAAAAATGGTGATTCTAAGGGTGGACGAACACTGAAATTTTGGAAGTATGTATTCCCCAGGAAGGTTCTCCCAAGTCACTTTTAATGGTATGCGTATGATCTTCTTATGTTTCTCATTTAGTTAGAGATGATACCAATTGATGTATGGTGCAGCGTTGAGTTTGTGATCCCATTTTCCCCAGTCAAGTTTTGGTTTAGTTTTTCTCTCCAGGTTGATAATTTTTTATTTCGGGTTTGCACGGTTTGAGACCTCTATCCTAGATTCCCCAGTAAGGTCTTCACTCATAAGACGAAAGTCCCTTCTCCCTTTGCATGCTGAGGAAGAATCATTTGTAAAATGTCGCCCTTTTGCAGTGTTGGCATTATTGTCGTTGTTTATTTCCCATGCAACTAGACAAAGGCAATATCTTTTCTAAGAAGTGTTGAAACAATTGTCAGCTTTTCGGGTTTTCTCCCACCAAGTGTTGGGTTTAATTTAAAATCCCCATAATTTTGACTTCTTGCCATATTGTTGACTTCTTAAGTCCCCAAGTAGAGCTGAGATAATGTTTCTCTCTGAAAGTTGTTATCCCCCTTTAGTTTAGTATTTCTCCCCAAAGAGGTTAGTGTAATCTTTACTCTTGGTATTGAAGAATGTATTTTGGGCTCCCCTTGATGATGTGGTATTGTTCTACCCAATGAAGTTAGCACGAGATCCCCAATTAATATCTTGATGATATGGTCAGTATTGTAATCCCTAGTGGAAGTACAAGCATTGAGACATTTGTTTTCCCCATTGAAATTTGTGTGATATTCCCCAGTGAAGCCTGAAGGAGGATGTTATATCCATGTATTTGCACTGATTTTACTGTTCTGATTTGATTATTTTCGGATTGTGTTTCTCCCTAGTGAAGTTAAGCCGTGGAATTGGAATTTATTTCTTCAGTTGGTGCTTACTTTCTTATGAAAAATTTCATCCTGGATATGATTTAGTCGAGTGTTGACTTTACCCAAGCTGGTCTTGTCTGGTCATTCCCGGTGTTGTGTCTGTTTTGTTAGCATGTACATGATAACATTCATACATTCATACATATATCATGCATAGCTTAATTAAAATTCATTGCTCATTTGCATCCATTAATATTTTGTTAGCATATTACCCTATTTTCCAGAGTTATATTACCCTCTCTCCAATAGAGTGTCGACCTTAAGCATAAAGTGTATATCCTTTCAATTTTCCCACTGAGTTATCCCTCATGGAAGAATTTTGTTTTAGCCTTCCTATTCAGCTCATTATCTAGATGATTTGTGTTCCCCTTTTGAGTTTAGTCCTCATTAGGTGCTATCTTGGTTGACTGTTTCATTCTGGTTTATTTCTGGTTTGAATTTGTGGTCCCCGACAACATATTATTTTGATTTCTGTAGGCGTTGAGCGTTGATTTGAAAATGTGCATTTATTTTGCACGTGAAGATTTTATCTCCTCAGCAAGAATACATTGGTATTTCCCCAAGAAGTCATTATTACAACTCCATTCTCATAACAATAGATGGCGGGTCTCTTTATTTGAGCAACCTGTACTTCCCCAGTAAGTATGTTAGTTCCCAGAGAAGATTCAGATTTGTTACTCCGATAAATGGTAGTATCGTCATTATGGGAGATAGTTCATTGTTGATATTTGTTACTCCGATGAATGGTAGTCTCTTCATTATGGGAGATAGTTCGTTATTGATATTTGTTACTCCAATGAATGGTAGTCTCGTCTTTATGGGAGATAATTCGTTATTGAGATTTGCTACTCCAATGAATGGTAGTCTCGTCTTTATAGGAGATAGTTCATTGTTGAGGTTTGTTACTCTGATGAATGGTAGTCTCTTCATTATTGGAGATAGTTAGTTGTTGAGATTTTTTACTCCAATGAATGGTAGTCTCTTAATTATGGGAGATAGTTCGTTGTTGAGATTTGTTACTCCAATGAATGGTAGTCTCGTCATTATGGGAGATATTTTGTTGTTGAGATTTGTTACTCCAATGAATGGTAATCTCGTCTTTTTGGGAGATAGTTCGTTGTTGAGATTTGCTACTCGACTGAATGGTCGTCTCATCTTTACGGGAGATAGTTCATTGTTGAGATTTTGTTACTCCAATGGATGGTAGTCTCGTCATTATGGGAGATAGTTCGTTGTTGAGATTTTTTACTCCGATGAATGGTAGTCTCGTCATTATGGGAGATAACTCGTTGTTGAGATTTTTTACTTCAATGAATGGTAGTCTCGTCATTATGGGAGATAATTCATTATTGAGATTTGTTACTCCAATGAATGGTAGTCTTTTTATTATGGGAGATAGTTCGTTGTTGAGATTTGTTACTCCAATTAATGGTAGTCTCGTCATTATGGGAGATAGTTCGTTATTCAGGTTTGCTACTCCAATGAATGGTAGTCTCCTCTTTATGGGAGATAGTTCATTGTTGAGATATGTTACTCTGATGAATGGTAGTCTCGTCATTATGGGAGATAGTTTGTTGTTGAGATTTGTTACTCCGATGATGGTATTCTCGTCATTATAAGAGATAGTTTGTTGTTGATATTTGTTACTCCAATGAATGGTAGTCTCGTCATTATGGGAGATAGTTCGTTATTGAGGTTTGCTACTCCAATGAATGGTAGTCTCGTCTTTATGGGAGATAGTTTGTTGTTGAGATTTGTTACTCCCATGAATGGTAGTCTCGTCATTATGGGAGATAGTTCATTGTTGAGATTTGTTACTCTGATGAATAGTAGTCTCGTCATTATGGGAGATAGTTTGTTGTTGAGATTTGTTACTCCGATGAATGGTAGTCTTGTCATTATGGGAGATAGTTTGTCATTGAGATTTGTTACTCCATTGAATGGTAGTCTCGTCATTATGAGAGATAGTTCATTGTTGAGATTTGTTACTCCGATGAATGGTAGTCTCGTCATTATGGGAGATAGTTTGTTGTTGAGATTTATTACTCCAATGAATGGTAGGTTCGTCATTATGGGAGATAGTTCATTGTTGACATTTGCTACTCCAATGAATGGTAGTCTCGTCTTTATGGGAGATAGTTCATTGTTAAGATTTTATAACTCCAATGGATGGTAGTCTCGTCATTATGGGAGATAGTTCGTTGTTGAGATTTTGTTACTCCGATGAAGGGTAGTCTCGTCATTATGGGAGATAGTTCGTTGTCGAGATTTGTACTCTGATGAATGGTAGTCTCGTCATTATGGAAGATAGTTTGTTGTCGAGATTTGTACTCCGGTGGATGATAGTCTCGTCATTATGGGAGATAGTTCGTCGTTGAGATTTGTAAGTGTTTATTGGCAGCAACTTTGGTAAAAAAATAACTTGTAAATGAATGATGTCTTAACATTTAGAGCAAAACTATTTTGAATGATGTCAAAGCAGATGTATTGACATCTGCCTACTGAACTGATCTCAACCCAAAATCAGTTAAGTCTTTTGTTTCCTGATTTCCAGCATTCTATAATTCAGGATTTGTGATCTACAGGATGCAAAAAATATGGAGGAATATTTTTCAAATTGCATAATTTTATCTTGGTCTGTTTTTATAGAAATATTCAAAAGATTTGAATATTTGTTTTTAAGCCCAAGCCCAAAGCTGCACATATATAAGGACTTTCTTCCTTATTTAAAGACAAGCAACTTTTTAAGAAGAATACCTTCTTTCTGATTATAAGTTTAGGCTTTTTATTTGTAATTCACTCTAAGTATTAGTTTAAATACTTGAGTTGTTATTTGGGTTGTTAATTGTGTATCATTCATAAGCTTTTAAGCATTGAATGATTGAAGTGTTTCAAACTTATTAATTTTGTTAAGTTCTTCACTGTAAGTGATTGAATGGATTTGAGGATGGCCTCATACCTAGGTGAGTCTTAGGTAGAAGTTTAGCTTGGGTAGTGATTAAGTGATGAGATCATAAACTGGTTGTTTACTGAGGGTCTATGAATTGATACTATTTAGTGAACTTATCCATGGCTTGATATCCCCAAGAGTAGGTGTTGTTGTACACTGAATTGGGTGAACAATCTCTTGTGTTTTTACTAATTTTGATTTTACTGCACCTTACTTGCAAACAGATATTTGTGTCGTGACATGACATCACATATATGATACCAGAATTTCAATTGGTATCAGAGCAGGCATCCTGCTCTTTATCTGGGTGAGATCCAGGGAAGATACTTTCTGGTACTATGGACAAGGAAGGAGAATTTGTGAACAGACCACCCATTCTGGATGGAAGAAATTATGACCGCTGGAAACCACATATGGTTGCCTTTTTAAAGTCCTTAGACAGCAGGGTCTGGAAAGCTGTTTTAAGAGGATGGAAACATCCTATCAAATTTGGAGAGAATGGAGAACCCACTTCTGAATTAAAACCTGAAGAAGATTGGTCTAAGGAAGAAGGTGAAATTTCTCTTGGAAATTCTAAAGCCTTGAATGCTATATTCAATGGAATTGACAAGAATATTTTCATATTGGTGAATACATGTGAAGTTGCTAAGGATGCATGGGGAATTAATCAATCTACTCATGAAGGCATATCCAAAGTTAAGATGTCAAGACTTCAGCTGCTCACCACAAAATTTGAGAATTTGAGGATGAAAGTATAAATGACTTCCATATGAACATCCTTGAAATTGCTAATGCCTCCAGTGCTTTAGGAGAGAAAATACCTAAAGACAAATTGGTGAGAAAGATGCTCAGGTCTCTTCCCAAGAGATTTTATATGAAAGTCACTGCTATAGAAGAAGCCCAAGACATTAACAAAATGAAAGTGGATGAACTTGTTGGATCCTTTCTAACATTTGAATTAAGAATAAATGAAAGATCTGAAAAGAAAATCAAAAGCATAGCCTTTGTATCTAATACTGAAGATGAAAAAGAGGACTGTGATCTGGATACAGATGGAGCAATATCAAATGCCCTAGATATGCTTGGAAGACAATTTAATAAAGTGATAAAAAGAATGGACAGGAACCAAAGGTCAAATGTCAAGAACATCCCATCTGACATCTATAAGTCAAATGAGGTGGGAAGGAAAAGGTATGAAGAAAAATCTTCTCAAGGGAAGGGAATACAATGTCATGAATGTGAAGGCTTTGGTGACATTAGAGATGAATGTCCTACATATCTAAAGAAACATAAGAAGAATCTATTTGTTACTTGGTCTGAAGAGGACTCAGAGAGTGATCTTGAAGAATCTGCCAAATATGTGAAAGCATTGACAGACAAATATGTATCTGATGAAGATTCTAGTGATGGGGAACTAACCTTTGATGATTTAGCTGCTTCATACAAAGAATTATGTCTTAGAAGTGCAGAAGTATGTCTTGAAGGGGAGAAACATAAAGCCCTTATAACTCAGCTGAAGGAGGAAAGGAAAGAGAATCTTAAAACTATTTCTGATCTGGAAAGTGAAATGTCCTCTCTAAATTCAAATCTTGATAGAATGGTCAAATCTCTCAAGATGCTGAATAATGGGTCTGACACATTAGATGAAATTCTTCAAGCAGGAAGAGTGACATGAGATAAGAGTGGTTTAGGTTTCAATGAGAAAAAGGAACCTAACTCAGAAGAGCCTTCATTTGTTTCCACTCATGCCAAGCCTAAACCAAAGATGTCGAATCAAATGTTTCAACATCATGGTAAGAAAGGACATCTTGGCAGACATCGTGTGAATACAGAGCATCATGGAAAACAGCCTGCATTTGTTTCCACACATTCCAAGGCTAAATCAAAGATGTCGAATCAGATGTCTCAACATGTGGGCAAACTCCATGTTAAGAAAGGACATCTTGGGAACCTCATGGGAAGAAAAAGCTTAATCACACAAGAGAAAATCCCCAGCCCTAGAAATGTCATCACTGTGGAAGGCTTGGACATATAAGGCCATTATGTTCCAAGTTGTATGGGTACCATAAAAATACTCCTCTTCCAAAAACTCATAAGATTCCCCAAAATAGCAAAAAGAAGAAATAGTGGGTTCCCAAGTCCAACGTTAGAAGTCTAATTGCTCACACCTCTCTCAGAGTATCAACCAATGATGACTGGTACTTTGGCAGTGGCTATTCTAGACACATGACAGGTGTCAAGAATCTGTTGGTGGATGTTAAATCTCATTCCACCAGTTATGTGACTTTTGGTGATTGAGCAAAAGGATAAATCAAAGGTGTTGGCAAGCTTGACTGTTCAGGAGTTCCTAAGTTTGATAATGTGTTACTTGTAAAAGGGTTAACAGCTAACCTGATAAGTATAAGCTAACGATGTGATCAAGGATTCAAAGTTAAATTCTCCAAGGAAGAATGTCTTGTGTACAATTAAAAGAATGAAGTTGTCATGAAATGAATCAGATCTAGAGACAATTGTTATCTATGGATTCCTCAAGAGTTAACCTCTCCTCAACATATGTTTTAGCCAAAGAGAATGGAGTTAAACTATGGCATCAAAAATTGGCGCACTTGCATCTGAAAGGCATGAAGAGAATTATATCTGAAGAAGCAGTGAGAGGGATTCCTAATCTTAAGATAGAAGAAGGAATGGTATGTGGTGACTCTCAAATTGGAAAGCAGACTAAGATGTCACATCAGAAGATTTAACATCTTACTACATCAAAAGTTTTGGAACTTCTTCACATGGACTTTATGTGACCTATGCAGGTTGAAAGTCTTGGTGGCAAGAAATATGCCTATGTTGTTGTAGATGACTTTTCTAAATACACATGGATAAGCTTTATTAGAGTAAAATCAGAAACTTTTGAAGTGTTAAAAGATCTTTGTCAAAAACTTTAAAGGGAAAAGGAAAGTCATGTCATAAGAATCAGAAGTGATCATGGAAAGGAATTTGAGAATAAAAAATTTGCTGAGTTTTGTTCCTCCGAAGGAATCAACCATGAATTCTCTTTTCCCATTACTCCTCAACAAAATGGGATTGTAAAACGTAAGAATAAGACTCTCCAAGAATCTGCCAGAGCCATGATTCATGCTAAGAATCTACCATACCATTTCTATGATGAAGCTATGAATACTGCATGCTATATTCATAACAGAGTCACTCTAATGAAAGGCACTTCAACTACTTTGTATGAAATATGGAGGGGAAGAAAACCAATTGTAAAATACTTTCTTGTTTTTGGAAGTAAATGTTACATCTTAGCTGATCGCGAACAAAGGAGGAAGATGGACCCAAAGAGTGATGAAGGAATATTCTTGGGCTACTCTACAAACAGCAGAGCATACCGAGTTTTTAACTCCAAAACCAAAGTTATGATGAAGTCAATAAATGTTACTATTGATGATAGAGGATGGAATGTTGAAGAAGATGTCTTAGAAGATGTTGGAACATCTTTGCCTGATGGTCCAACTGAATCAAATGACATAAGTATTGATTCTAATCCTCCTCAAGAATATCCCCATCCTAGTCAGCTCAATAAAGGACCTCTAATTAGAACTCAGAAAGATCATCCTAAGGAGCTCATCATAGGAGATCCAAACAAGGGAGTTACCACCAGATCAAGAGAAGGGATTTCTAACTCTTGCTTTGTATAAAAAATTAAGCCTAAAAATGTTAAAGAGGCCCTAACTAATGAGTTATGGATTAATGCTATGCAAGAGGAGCTGGAACAATTCAATAGAAATAAAGTTTGGGATCTAGTCCCAAGACCCGAAGGGACAAATGTGATTGGCACTAAATAGGTATACAAGAATAAATCTGATGAAAAAGGGTGGTCATTATAAATAAGGCAAGGTTAATTGCTCAGGGATACACTCAAATTGAAGGAGTGCACTTTGATGAAACCTTTGCTCCTGTGGATAGACTTTAATCAATCATACTACTATTGGGAGTTGCATGCGTTTTGAAATTCAAATTGTTTCAAATGGATGTAAAAAGTGCCTTCTTGAATGGGTACCTGAATGAAGAAGCTTTTGTTGAACAACCAAAAGGATTTATTGATCCAAGTTTTCCTAAACATGTTTATAAACTGAAGAAAGCTCTGTATGGATTGAAGTAAGCTCCAAAAGCTTGGTATGAAAGATTGACAGAATTCCTTGGGGAGAATGGATATAGGAAAGGTGGCATAGACAAAACCCTCTTTGTCAAAGAAGAAGAATGGAAGATTACGATTTCTCAAATCTATGTTGATGATATTGTATTTGAAGGGATATCAAATGAGATGGTGGAACATTTTGTCAAGAAAATGCAGTCTGAATTTGAAATGAGTCTTGTTGGTGAATTAACCTATTTTCTTGGTCTGCAAGTTAAACAAATGGAAGACTCCATATTTTTATCTCAGAGAAAGCATGCCAAGAATATAGTGAAGAAGTTTGGGATGGATAATTCCAGTCAAAAAAGAAACCCTACTCCCACACATCTGAAGCTGACTAAAGATGGAAAAGGAGTAAGTGTAGATCAATGTCTCTACAAAAGCATGATAGGCCGCCTTCTATATCTCACAACTAGCAGACCAGACATTGCCTTTGCTGTAGGGGTGTGTGAAAGATATTAAGATGATCCCAAAATTAGACATGCCAACCATGTGAAAAGGATTCTTAAATATGTAAATGGGACAAGTGATTATGGTATATTTTACTCTCATGGATCAAATTCTACCTTAAGTGGTTTTTGTGATGCTGATTGGGCAGGAAGTGCTGATGATAGAAAGAGTACATCAGAAGGATGCTTCTTTCTGGGAAATAATCTCATATCTTGGTTCAATAAGCAAAATTGTGTGTCACTGTTCACTACTGAGGCTGAGTACATTACTGCTGCAAGCAGTTTTTCTCAATTGGTTTGGATGAAACAAATGTTATCAGAATACAATGTCAAACAAGATGCCATGACATTATTCTGTGACAATTTAAGTGCCATAAATATTTCAAATAATCCCATTAAACATAGAAGGACCAAGCATATTGACATCCGCCATCACTTTATAAGAGAGCTTGTTGAAGAAAAGATTGTTTCCTTAGAACATGTAGCCACTGAATTGCAACTGGCTGACATCTTCACAAAAGCTTTGGATGCTAATTGTGATACGGTGGCAGAACCGAAACTGTTTTAGGAAAATGCTGGTTTGCATTTTGCGTTTGTGTTTGCAAAATGTCGCGGTAAGCAAGAGTCGCCACCGACTTTTATTTTATCCAACTGGAAAGGAAAAAAGCACAGAAAAATTCCTTTTTCGAGATTTTGAGTACGGGGGGTAGATTATAGAAAGGGAAGGTATTAGCACCCTTTCTATCTGTGGTTTTCCACGAGCTCTTAGGTACTTGCTCATCATTTTAAAATTGCTTCCGTGTTTGTGTGTTTTGAAAAGTATTTGTTTTACTTCGTTTTAACCCTTGTATTAGTCCTCAAGAGTGTTACGAAGTCGTTTTGAAAACTTTATTTGAAAAGACTGTAAGTGTGAAAAAGTTTGATTTTTGAGCAAGTACCTACTAGCATCTACCTACTCGAAAAAATAATGTTTCTGTTCTCGTTTCCTTTAGACAACGCCATCCTACTATTAGTGAGTAGGTAGCACCGTCGTTGGAGTTTTAAGGGTCAATTCGAAAGGGACGTACGATCATTAAAGCAATGTTAGGACGTCTTAGTAATAACCCTAATGTCTTAAGATCAATATTCGAGGCAACATTTCCGAGGAAACCTTTCTGAGGCAACATTTCCGAACGGGACTTTGATCTTTGTTTAGACAAGAGAGCGAACACTAAAGTACCCTATACTTAATGATCATTTACCAAAGGCAACCGAAGTGAGAGTATACCCTAGGAGTGCGCATGTGCGAGTGATTCAATTTCAAGTTATTATCTTTGCACATTTAAGGTTTGCTAACCGTTTTAAAATTTACATACAGTCTTGTCATGCAACCCTAATATCATACATCTAACAGTGAATAATTGAGAGAATTTAAAATGCGGAAAGTAAAGCTACGCTATTACAAGGCTTCGAGTATTAATTACATAGCCAAAAAAACCCGTAAAAAGAACGATAAATAAACTAAAAAAAGTCCTAATTAATCTATTACATCCCATGAGCAATTACATCAATATTGTAAAAATAAATAAACGCGCGCGATGAATTAAGGACGATAAATTAGGGTTTTGACCCCGTCTAACCCTAAATAAAAGAAAAGATTATTTTTGGTTGTTGTTGATTATTTTAAGAAAATAAGGTTTTAAATTAAATATGCACAAACTTAATTACTAATTAATTAAATCAAGAAAATTGTTTACATTTGACCTATTTTTTGTATTTTTATGATTTTTTGAGAAAATAAAATAAAAATTAAATTAAACAAAAACCCTAATTCTTCTAATTGATTTTAATTTATTTATAAAAAGAATTAGAGTTATCTAATAAATTAAATTAACTAACTAAATTAATTTTTTTTATAAAAAACAAAACCTAAATCTAATTTTTATGAAAAATTGATTTTATGATTTTATTAAAAAAGGAATTAATTTTGTTGGTAAAAATAATTTAAATAAATAAAATAAAATAAAATATAAAAGAATAAAGGAAAAGAGGTATTGGGCATGTAATCATCAAATTAGAGGGGTGTCTTTAGCAATTTTTAGGCCCAAGAACCCTGGTCCACATTGACTTTTCTGATCCAGCGCTGCACTTTGACCGGGATGCATGATGGACCCTCATGTAATGGCCTTCAGATCTGGCTTCCTGGAGATCCAATGATGGAGCCTTAAGGTCACATGGTGGTCTTCATGGTGCGTGGGATATTGGATCTGTGAAGAACAATTAAGAAAAATTGCAAATGTTTGGAGGCAGGGGTCGAACCCCTGACCTCATGCATGCAATGCCTTAGCGCCACCTTGGATACCACTGGGCCACTTGATTCAATTTGTTAATATATGAAAAAAAACAATAAAGTGAATAAAACAAAGCTAGCTATAAAACACGCGCCAGAATTCAAATGGAAGAGTAGGGTGATGCCACACAGGTCTTCTTCTTCCTCTCTCCGTTGGTAAAAGTTATGAACTTTTACCTACGGACAAAAGTCCGTAGCTACAAACCCTGCATATTTCAAAATCTCACACAGGCATGATAAACGAAATCTAATGATGTAGATCCAATCGTCCTGACCCTGTGATCATCATGGCACCCTTCTTGTGGACCAATTTTGCCTGTACAAAAAGATCCCAAACCGCATAAAGAAACCCTAGCAATGGTGGATTTCAATATAGCTAACAAAAATGCAATTAAATGGTACTGTTAGCTTGCAAACATGATAGGGATTACAAATATGCTATTGAAACATGATAAAGATGCAATAATAAAGGAATACGATTTTGAAAAAAATGTCAAACCGCGAGGGTCGTGGAACCGGATTCTAGGCACGAGGACGCTTGCTTTTGATTGGTATAGCTTCCTTGTATGCCCAGGAAATGAAAGGGATGGCTTGGGAGTCTTGAAAGTGCTCGGGAGTGTGAAATCAGATCACCACTTTTCTTGAGTTTTTTCATGTTTTGTTCTTCCTCTCCATGCCTCCAAACCTTGTGTTTTTGATATGCTTTTGTCCACTATATACCAAGGAACGAATCAGGGTTGCAAATGTGTTCTCAATCTTTGGCAATTATGGTCTTTGATCATGATTTGATCTTCATGAAAATCTTTCCAAAAATAGGCCAAAACAAATATTTTCATGCACAAACATGCCTTGCACGATTTGATTCACTTGCTAGCTATATAAGGGACCTGAAACATGCATCAAATCTTAAGACTTAAATGCTTTTGATATTTCCATGATTTATTTTGATTTAATTTGACTTAATTGAAATAAAAAATCAAAATAAATACCAAAAATAAAATAAAGGCAAGTGGAAAGAGCTAGGGCTCGTGGACCATGTTACAAACTCAAAACAAGTGCAAAAAGTTAGGCCCATTTGACAAAAATTGCAATTTGAGGCATATTTGACTTTTGGCAATTTTGCAAAAATGGTCAACTTCACCAATGCATAACTTCTTCAATTTTGACTCTATGAAGGTGTTCTTGGACTTTTTAAAAAGCTTGAGATGTCCTCTAAGCAACCATTTTGGTCTCATATCAATTGAGTCTTCCATGTTCATGTATGAAGCTTTGACAAAAAAGGTGTTTTTGTTGACTTTTCAAAATGTCCTATAATGTCCAAATTCATAACTTCTTGTGAGTGCATATTTTGAACTTGGGAGCTTAAGATGGATTATAGGGAATTGAATCCTCTTCAAAATAAGATTTTGATGGGTCATTTCTAATATAGTATGAGAAAGTTATGCTTGGTCAAAGTTGAGTTGACTTTTCCTACAAAACCCCAATTTAGCAACTTTTGGGTTTTGATGAATTGTGAGAAATCCTTGATGAATCATGATCAACCCTTGATCAAAGGATGAATAATACTTCAAAATGAGGATGTTGACCAAAAATCTTGAAGTTATGTAGGCCACATTTGACTTTTGCCCTAGCATAGTTGATTTTCAGTCTTTTGAGCAATTGACTGAGCAAACTTCCTCTACAAGGCTTGAGACTTGGCATGGATGATCTTGAGAACATATTAGGACAATGGTGAGCATTTGGGATCCCTTGGACTCAAGTATCTTGATGCAACATGAAACCCTAATTTGAGGTAGATTGCCTTAGGAGAGAGCTTGCCGGGTCAACCCTTAGACTTTCTTGAGCAATTTGAAGACCTCACTTGAAATGTATTGAGAAATATGGGAGGGAAAATTTTGGGGTACAACAAATGCCCCGGTTCAATCCTCTTAAACCTGAGGATGTAGATTGGCTTGTCTGCCTTTCGTGATCCGAGGGTTGAAGATGATTGAACACTAGAGTGCCCAGAAATTTGCACTCGCATAAAGTGGTACTTGTCTTATGATGTCGGGAATGGGCTTATAGATTCCATTTGGAAGTTGATGTTGGAATATAGGCTTAAAGATGCCATCGGAAAGAGTGTCTATCGCCTAATAGATTCCTTGGCGAGAGCCCGTATACCTATTGTTGAGGAGGATTCCGTTGGGGACTGCTGTTCTTTGTCTTGTTAAAAGTTGAATTTTAGGAGATTCGGTCGTCCGTTATTCTACTGGGGAATCATCTCTTGGTCGAAGAAGTGAAAATGAACTACTATCTGGTCGTGATCTAGGCTTCATAATGATAAGATCGACTGATATTTGGTCGTGCTCCAGGCTTTACAGTGACTTACTGGGGAGATGAGATTAAACTTGCTATCCGATTGTAATCCAGGCTTTGCAATTTCTCAATTATTATCTGGTCGTACTCCAGGCTTCAGAAGGCATTAAGTTGTTATCCGGTCGCCTCCGGGCTTCAACTTGACTTTAGGGCATACTAATATTCGGTCAACTCTGGGCTTCTTTGTAATTGTCCAGGTAAAACTGCTATTTGGTCGAAATCCAAGCTTCGCATTGTATTGTACCGCTATCTGGTCATAATCTAGGCTTCACGATGTTTCATACCATTATCTGGTCGAATCCAGTCTTCATGGTGTCTTGTACTGCTATCTGGTCAATTCCAGGCTTCACAATACCTTACTTCTTATCTGGTCAAAATCCAGGCTTCAGAAGAAATCAAGTGGTTATCCATTCGCATCCAGGCTTCCATTTGATTTTAAGGCCTACTAATATCCGGTCGACTCCGGGCTTCTTAGTAACTGGCCGGGTAAACTGCTATTTGGTCGAAGTCCAAGCTTCACAGTGTCCCTTACTATTATCTGATCGTAATCCCGGGCTTCAGTGTCTTTACAACTATCTGGTTGTAATACAGGCTTCACGATGTGTCATACCATTATCCGGTCAAATCCAGGCTTCATGGTGTTCGGGGAACTCAAGATATTATCCGGTCGAATCCGGGCTTCATAACTTGCATTAAAGATATACCACTATCTGATCGACTCTAGGCTTCGTAGTATTCTTGGCTGCTATCTGGTCGTAATCCAGGCTTCACAACGTCTTCTACCATTATCTGGTCGAGCCCAGGTGTTGTACCCCAAAATTTTCCCTCCCCTTTTCACAAGAAATCACAACCCTAGGGTTTTCTCAGATTTTCAAAGATTGGCTCAAGAATCGATCAAACAGACTTTTCTTTGGCAGTAAATCAAGAATTAGGGGTTTCTCTCGCATTTCTCAGAAGAAACATAATTCTCAGAAATTCAATTAACTATCACATGTTTTCACACTTTTTCAAGTTTGCTGAAAGGTTACTGATGGTTCTCAAGGTTTGTTTATCTGAGATAAGAACTGAGATGGTCATGTGGAATATTCAGGTCTTGTATGATCCAGGTTAACCAGATGATATGTGTCTGTTAAGACATTTGCTTATTAATGGAATACACGTTTGCTTGTTTATTGGAATACACAATGCGTATTTTGATTGGAATACTGTTGCAAGGTTATGAGATTACAGAGTTTTTTGGGATTACTTGGATTTTAGGTTATCTGTATTGGAAATGCTGGAATGCAATTTCAGTTATTTTAAATCAGGAATCTTAAATAATAAGTGAAGATGCAAAGGAAGAATTGCAAGATATTGGACAGTAGAAGATTTTATTGGATATCAGATGATCTCATAAAAGCTTTCTTCATTTATTTCAAATGTTGTTACAAAAATAATTTGTTATTCATATGCCTTAAGTTTTACAACTTATAGTATTTGAAGAATAAATTATTACAATAAATGGAAAATAAATCTAAGTCTAAGTGATTGCTCCATTGCTCCCATGCTCAAAGTCTTCGGCTTCTTCTGCTTTGTCACCGTCCAATTTGTGCTCACATGAAAAAAGACAAAGGAAAAAAGATTAGTGCAATCAGTTGAATATGAAAAGAATTTTCAAACAGAAAAAGAAAGGAAAAAATTCATCATTAAAGTTTGTCGTCCGGAATCAGAGTGCTATTTTTCATCACGTTTTATTTTTCTCTTTGCAAATCACAAGAATATTGCTCTTCTTGGTTCACAAAGAGAAAAATAAAAGTGCAAATTGAAGAATGCAAAAGCAATTATTCAAAAAACATAGCGAGGCGCCAAAACTGTCAAACATAGGCCAAACTGAAACATTGCAAAAGTCAGCAAACCAAGTAGTGCAGCAAACAGCATTGCATACAAAACCAAAGCATGGCATACAAAATAAAACAATGCATCACAAACAGGCGCCAAACTGTCTAAGCATAACCAAATATACAAAGCAAGGCAAAATGGAACCTGCTGTACAAACAGCACAAGCAAGGTGCCCAAACTGAGTTACAAAACAAATTGGATGCAAACTGTACAAATGTAGCAATGCAGCATGATAGCAATAAAATGCAGCAGGATGGCAGTAAAAGGCAAGAGGTAATCCAAAATCACAAGTCAAAACTTGTCACAAATTTTCATCATTTTCCAGTCAAAGGGCAAACTTTTCAGAAAATAAAAAAAGACAAAAAACAAATTTGTTTTGTCATTGAGAGAGAAAGAGAGAAAAGGGAGCACCTTTTTGGTATTCGTACAGTTGGCTAAAAAAATGGATCAAGATATAATACCATAAAAACAGCAAGAAGAAAAAGCCCAACGGTTTCAAACACAAACCATAAGTCCCAGCATGCTAACCAAAAGTAGAGAGAGCTGTTATAAGACAAAACTGCAAACTAAGCCAAAGGACACAAGTTAAAAAACCTGTTAAACTTTTGAACAAAAGAACCAAGCTGATAAATATACAAAAGCCATTCCACAACTCTCCAACCTACACAATGAACCAAAAAACACCAAGTATCCAAGCCTGAAACCACAACAACTACATAACCTGCATAACTTCCAAAACCTGCGGTTTCAAACTCAGAACAACAACCACCAAGGCCTAAAAACTCCCAAACCTGTTACAACCAAACTGTAACAACTTGCATAACTTCCAAACTTCCTAACAGCTGCAACAAGCCAAGCCTGTTAATCAATTACAAACCAGTTCCTAAACATATTAAACAAAACATGTACAAACAGTTTCAAACAAACATCCAAGCATATCAGTTTCAAACAAAAGCCAAGCCTGAAACTGCTTAACATTTTTCAACCAGTTGCAAACATACCAATAAAACCTGCCAAACTACCCAAACTGCAACAACCAAAACAACCTGTAGTTCTCAAACAGAACCACACCAACATCAAAAACCTGCCAAACCACCCAAACTGCAACAACCAAAACAACCTGTAGTTCTCAAACAGAACCACACCAACATCAAAAACCTGCCAAACTACCCAAACTGCAATAACCAAAACAACCTGTAGTTCTCAAACATAACCACACCAACATCAAAAACTTGCCGAACTACTCAAACTACAACAATACCAAAAACTCAACAAATCACCAAAAGCCTACTATCAAACAAAAATCACAAGTTTGTAACAGCCCAAACCAAAAACCTTCAAACCTACAACTGTAGCCACCACAAAACTCAGGGTATTTGGCCAAACTGTCAAGGATCCAAAAAAAAATCAAGAGTTTCAGAAGCAATAACAACAAGTTTCAGAAACAATCATCATCATCATCATTGTAAATCATCCAACAATAACAAACCAACAAAGTTTCAGAACTGTACTCATCATCAACATTCAAGAGAGAGAAGAGAGTTTCAGAAGCGACAACAACAAAGTTTCAGATAAACATCATCAACATCAACAACAAGTTTCAGAGTTATAGTCATCATCAACATTCAAATTTTAAAGAACAAAGTAGAAATACCAGAAGCTCGCCGTCATCTCTTCCTCTCCTCCTCTAAGCCACCAAGGAACGCCTCCATCTCCCCGACTCACTCTTTCCCCTCCATTTTCCAGAAAAATCTCCAAGGTACGTTTTTTTCCTCAAACCCTTGCTGCATCTCAGGCATAAGCACCATAGGTTAAAACAAAGAAACATGAAGCAAGCTTAATCAAACGAGAACTGTAAAATCAAAACAAAATGAACCATACCGTTTACAAACAGAGCCACTGATTATTGAGAGGAGGTGAGAGGTGAGGGTTGCTCCGGTGGCTTAGGCTTAGTGGAAAATCAGAATGAACGTTTGAGTGAGAGAGATGAAGAAGAAAGAACGAGAACGGCGCCGCTGAGATACACAGAATGAACCCTAATTGTTCAAACCCTAAATTCTGATGTTACAAACTTTGTGCAATTGGGCCTCTCCCAACCAAAGCCCATACACGGATTACTGGCTTACCCCCTTTACTCCATTCTGACCCCTTCTTTTACCTCACTTCTTTTATTTTCATTTGGGCCTCACCCAATATAAACCCTAAAGCCCATTTTCTACTTGTTTTAATTTTCTTTCTTTTCTTGAATAAACTCATAAAGAAAAACTCAATACCTTTTTTTATTTAATTAAAATTAGCTTAGTCTATTTATTTATTTTTTTATTTCACTAATAATAATATTAAAACTTTGTTTTTTTTTTAGTTTTAATCATTTTTCCTTTTATTTATTTCTTACATTTAATATGAAAATACCAAATAATAAAGAACATTAATTTAATTAATTTTGTTTCCTTAAACCCTTTTGTTGATTAATAAAATACACAAAGAATAATAATAATAAAGTATTTAATCTCTCTTTTTTAGAATAGATTTTTATTTATTTTCAAGTAAATACATGCATTTTGAACTTTATTGATTTCTTCATTTATAGCTTTGTATTGAATTACGACGATTTGATTTGGTTGTAATACTTGATATTTGGACATTGTTATCCTTGTGAGATTCATCCCCCTTTGTAAATAATTGTACCCCCATCCCCGGATACTTTTGTAATAGCTTAGACTTTTAATTCTCGCACTTTATGCTTTCAAATATGCCATGATTAGAGATTAGGGTTTGTATGCGAAAATACAAAATCAATCACTAGATGACCTAATACAAGACCTAAATGCATGAAAATGACAAACACAATTCACACTTGCACCTCTAGGGTAACCTCGCTTGTCGCCTCGTAAATACAATCATGTCCCTCGAATATGAGACACTCTAGCAAATGCCCCTTCGATAAACAAAGATCGTAGTCCCTCGATGACCCTCGATGTTGCCTTCGATAAAACGATCTCGTCCCTTACAAAATTGCTAGAGCGTCTCACAATTTGCTTTCAATGATTGTACGCGATGACCCGCGCCTGTCCCGTTTAACATCCTAATACAAGGTTGTCTACCAAATACAATGGTAAAACAACTGTCAAAAGGGTTAAAAACGTATAAAAAAGATTTTTGAGTAAAATAGGGTAGACAACTCTTAGTTACTTGATCAAAAACTTGCAAAAACATCCTTGCTATTTTCAAACACACCTCACAACACAATTTAAAAAAATTTCCCAAATCAAACTTTCAAACATTGAAATCTTTTCAAAAGACAATACACCTTTGTCTATATTCAAGCAAGAATCATTACAAAGGTTGCCACAACGATGGCCTCTTTTCAAAACATCTTTCAAAACCATACACAAAGCATCATTTCAAACAATTGAAAAGCAAAAGCAAGTGATCTAAACAAGTAACTAAGAGCCCATGGAAAACCATGGATGAAAAGGGTGCTTGCACCTTCCCTTTTCATAATCTACCCCCCGAACCCAAGAAAACATCTCAAAGGTCTTTCCTGTGCTTTTCTGACCTTTCCTTTGGATAAAATAAAAAGTCGGTGGCGACTCTTGCTAAACCGCACAATTGCGAACACAAACGCAAAACCTCAAGTCAGTTCTCCCACCGTATCACACCAGGCTTCATGGCGTCCTGAATTGTTATCTGGTCGTAATCCAGGCTTTACAATAACTTGTTAAGCTGCTATCCGGTCGACTCTGGGCTTCACGGCTTGTGTTTATGATATACCATTATCTGGTCATAATCCAGGCTTCATGGTGTCCTTTGTATTGCTATCCGGTCGTTATCCAGGCTTCAAAATAACTTGCTGGGGATTAAACTATTATCCGGTAGAATCTGAGCTTCATAGCTTGTGATAAACCACTATCTGGTCTATTCCAGGCTTCGCGGTATTCTGATACTGTTATCCGGTCGTTCTCCGGGCTTCACAATATGATGGAGAAATCAAGATACTATCCGGTCGGATCCGGGCTTCATAGCTTGAACTTTGTGAGAATTTGATTGTATTTTTTTTGGGGATAACGATCGAAGATGATTTGAGAAATAACTTGGCGGGAAAAATGACTCTGTGGAGAAGAGATACTCTGTAAGGAGATCTGCTGACTTGGAGAAATAACCTCGGCAGTGGATGAATTACTGTTGCTGGCGATGATAAACTTTTTCGGGGATAAAATTTCTGTTTGTGAAAAAATAAACTCCATTGGGGATGGTCTTCCATTGTTGGTGATAGATAAACTCTGCTTGGGGAAAATTAACATCACTATATTCTGGTACCTCTTGCTCTGTGGGGAGTGTATATACCTTTAGTCATATTCTCCAGTTGGGTCTATCCCTGTATCTGGTGAATAGAGCAACTGTAAGGCCTGGACATTTCTTGTTTGCCTCTGTTTCTGGAATTACGAGTAATCGTCTTTTGTTTCACATGTAAGTATTTATGAGCAACAAATATTTTCAAATGCATATATCAAAAATGAATCAGTGGACGTTCTTTCAAAACAAATCAGAAAAAGAAAACAATTTTGAAATTTGTTGTAAAATGAATTGTATTGATTTTGAAGTTGGCCTGTAATAGGCATTTTGTACAAGAGGCTGACGTCCTAGTAAGAGAACGCCGTCGAGTGATAGAATTTATACAATTTGTGAAAAATAAAAACAGCTATGTGATAATCCCACTGGGTTCCAACTCTGCTATTGTCTTTATATCTTCGAGCGTCTCATCCCTTTGCTACTTAGTTGAAGGTAGATCAGATTGATTGGCGCCGTCCGAGCTTGATAGTCGATACTGAAGTCTGGTTGCAAGATGATCCAATGAGACATAGTGTTACGCTTTAATCCCTAATTTTTTCCTGGACCGCCCTTTCGGGTTTTCAGTCCATCGGGATACCCTTTTTTGCCCAAGTCGCCTTTTCAAGTTTTCGACTTGCCGGGTGTACAATTTTTTTTTCATTTTCATCCCTTACTTTTGCCCGAACCCTTTTGGTTCGCCGGGAAGCCCTTACTTTTGCCTAGGCCAGTTAACCTAGCGGGTCTTTGATTATGCGTAGTATTTTTTCACTATGTATGCATTGACGGGGTGAGGAAGGTCATCACCATTCATGGTGGTTAGAATTATAGCTCCTCCTGAGAAAATGTTCTTAACCATAAATGGCCCTTCGTACGTAGGGGTCCATTTGCCCCTGGGATCACCTTGGGGTAGTATGATACGTTTGATCACTAGATCCCCGACTTGATACTATTGTCGTCTAACTTTCTTGTTAAATGCCTTGATCATTCGCTTTTGATACGTCTGACCATGACAAATAGAAGTAAGTCTCTTCTTGTCAATTAGATTCAACCGATCAAGTCGGGTTTGGATCTAGTCGTCTTCGCTCAAACCTGCATCCTTCATAATCCGGAGAGAGGGTATCTGGACTTCAATGGGTAAGACCGCCTCCATGCCATACACCAGAGAGTAGGGCGTTCCCCTGTTGATGTCCGCGCTGAGGTGCGGTACCCATGAAGAGCAAACGGTAGCATCTCATGCCAATCTTTGTATGTCACTGTCATCTTCTGCACAATATTCTTGATATTCTTATTAGCCGCTTCAACAGCCCCATTCATCTTCGGCCGGTAAGGAGAAGAGTTGTGATGATGTATCTTAAACTGTTTGCAGAGCTCAGTGATCATTGTATTATTGAGATTTGTACCATTGTCCGTAATGATCCTCTCTGGTACACCTATCAATAGATAAAATTGTGTCGGATAAACTGCCCCACGATGTTCTTGGTTACTGTAGAGAAAGAATATGCCTCAACCCACTTCGTGAAATAATCAATAACTACAAGAATGAAATGATGCCCGTTAGACGCAGTAGGTCTGATCTCGCCAATCATATCGATGCCCTACATTGCAAAAGGCCAAGGAGCTGTCAAAACATTCAGAGGAACCGGAGGTACATGCATCTTATCAGCATAAACTTAGAACTTATGACAGGTCCGAGAATGCTGATAGAAATCGGCTTCCATAGTATACCAATAATATCCTGCCCATAGGATTCTCTTTGCCATGGTATGTCCACTAGAATGAGTTCCGAAGGTACCTTCATGTAACTCTGCCATAATCCTTTCTGCCTCGTTCTTGTCCACACATCGCAGTAAGTTTGAGTCATGGTTACGCTTGTAAAGGATACCATTACTGATGAAGAACTTCGCAGCGAACCTTCTCAAGAACTTCTTATCATTAACAGATGCACCCTCGGGGTACTCTTGAGCCTCAAGATACCTCTTTACCTCCTGAAACCGGGTTTATCTGTTACCTCTTCAGCCTCAATATCACAGCAATGTGCGGGTTCGTCCAACCTCTTGATGGTAATCTGGGGAGCTTCATTGTCCCACCTAACCTTGAACATAGAAGACATGGTAGCTAGCGCGTCTACTAACTGATTCTCCTCTCTTGAGAAATGTTCAAAGGTTATCTCCTCAAAGTTCGGAAGCAACGTCTGTATATACTCTTTGTAAGGAATAAGATTTAGGTGCTTCGTATCCCACTCACCTTTAATCTGACTGATCACTAGAGCAGAATCTCCGAATACACTCAAGAACTTAATCCTTAGATCAATATCAGCTCGTAGACCTAGGATGCATGCTTCATACTCCGGCATATTGTTGGTGCAGTTAAAACATAGTCGGGCGGTGAACGGAGTATGACAACCTTCAGGGGATATAATCACAGTGCCAATGCCATTACCCAATGCGTTTGAAGCTCCGTTAAAATACATAGACCATCGAGATCCCTTCTCAGGTCCTTCATCCGGTCCAGGTTCTGCACAGTCGGTCACCAACATGATGTTCTTATCCGGGAACTCGAAATTCATGGATTGGTAATCATCCACGACCTGATGCGCCAAATGATCCGTCAACACACTCCCCTTGATTGCTTTTTGGGTTGTATACTGGATATCATACTCAGTTAAGATCATCTGCCATCTTGCTATTCTTCCGGACAAGGCGGACTTTTCGAAGATATACTTGATTGGGTCCATCTTTGATATCAATAGGGTAGTGTGAGTCAGCATATATTGTCTTAGCCGACGAGCAGCCCATGCCAAAGCGCAACAAGTTTTCTCGAGAAACGAGTATTGGGTCTCGCATTCGATAAACCTTTTGCTAAGGTAGTAAATAGCGTGCTCTTTTCGGCCAGACTCGTCATGCTGCCCCAGCATGCACCCCATTGAATTATCGAGTACTGTCAAGTATAAGATCAAAGGTCTCCCTTCAACTGGAGGCATCAGAATAGGTGGCTCTTGGAGGTACTCCTTGATCCGTTTGAAAGCGGTCTGACACTCATCATTCCACTTTACTACTTGATCTTTCTTCAGCAGCTTGAAGATTGACTCACAAGTAGTAGTCAGATGTGAAATGAATCGGGCAATGTAATTCAGACGTCCTAAAAAGCCTCTAACTTCTTTTTCTATTTGGGGAGCTGGCATCTCCTGTATAGACTTCACCTTTGCAGGATCCACTTGAATACCTTTATCACTAACGAAGAAACCCAGCAGCTTACCAGACCTCACCCCGAAGGTGCACTTGTTCGGGTTTAACCTCAGCTTATACATCTTCAACCTGTCAAATAGCTTCTGAAGATGGTCAAGGTGTTCTTCCTCAGACTGAGACCCTGAAATCATGTCATTAACGTAAACCTCAATCTCATGGTGAATCATGTCGTGGAACAAAGCAACCATGGCGCGCTGATAAGTTGCCCCAGCATTCTTCAACCCGAAAGGCATTACCTTGTAACAGAAAGTGCCCCACTGCGTAACCAGAAAAACCATCCATAAAGGAGAAGACCTTATGTTGTATGGTGTTGTCGACCAGAACATTGATATGAGGAAGTGGGAAATCATCTTTGGGGCTCGCCCTATTCAGATCTCTATAGTCCACACACATCCGTACCTTACCATCCTTCTTAGGCACTGGAACAACGTTGGCAACCCCATGTGGGTAAGAAGTGACAACTAGAAATCCGGCGTCAAACATTTTCATGACCTCAACTTTGATTTTCTCAGACATCTCGGGGAACATATGGCGAACCTTCTGTTTTACCGGAGGACAATCTTCTTTGGTAGGTAGGCGGTGAACCACGATATCAGTGTCTAAACCAGGCATATCTTCATAAGACCAGGAGAAGATCTCAACATAGTCGCATAGCATCTATATCAATCGTTGCTTGACACTAGGCTCCAGATTTGCACCTATCTTAACCTCTTTCTCGTCTTCCTCTGTACCCAAATTTATTGATTCCACTGGCTCTTCATGAGGCTGTATGGCCCTCTCCTCCTGAAGTAACAGTCTAGCAAGCTCCCCAGGCACTTCACAATCATCCTCACCTTTGTCCTCGGCTTGGTTGATCGGATTTTCGAAGTCATAACTGACAGTAGCAGAGTCGTTACCAATGGGATCCAGAGTGGATGTGGATCTGCATTATGATATGTGAGTTTGTGTAAGACAAATAGCTGTTTTGATAAAGTGCAAGATAAAAATAAAAATAGGGAGCGTAAGATTTGTAATGCAAGAAAACGTCCAATGATTTATTGATGATATATGAAAATGACAAATAAGAAGCCCTCACAAACAAAGCCAAAGTGCCTCGGGCAAGGCACCGGGCCGTAAAGTTTCAAATTGTCTGTTGCAAATCTCAAAATAAAAGTCTATTACGGTGTAATAAAAGAAACAGGCACGAAGTCCTTCGTCGTCCAATTGTTCAAGCCACCGTTGGTAGTCGGGTAAATCCAGCTGTCGATATCTGACTCTTCTTCATCATCTTTAATTGCATTCACTCCCAGATTACTGATGTGTAGAGGAGGTCTTCCAATTCGTGCGCGCTGAACAACCCTTTGAGCCTCTACAGTAAAGCCCAAACCAAACTTGTCAATTTTGTGTGCGAAGTCAGGGAGCTGACCCCAATTTGCACACCCACCTTTTTCAATTACAGCCCTGGCATCCTTGAGGGAAGCCATCTTCATCGGAGGTTTGTCAGCAGTAATTTCAGTCGACGCCAGAGTCTGGGGGACCTCTTCAAAGTTCTGACACGGGGTTTTGGTGAACTCCCCATCCATCTCCACATAGCGAAAGGAATTAAGATGACTCACCATGTACTCCTCCTCACCCTGCACCATAACAATCTTCCCTTTTACTGGATATTTCAACATCTGATGGAGCGTAGAAGTCACTGCCCCAGCCTTATGAATCCAAGGGCAACCCAACAAGGAAGAATAAGATGGTCGGATATCCATCACATAGAACGTAGATGCAAAAGTATGAGAGCCCACTTTAATAGGGACGTCCACCTCCCCGTGCACCATCCTTTTTGACCCATCGAAAGCTCTAACCACAATATTACTCGGCTTCAGAACCAAACTTTCACAGTCCAGACGATCTAGTGCTTTCTTTGGTAAAACATTCAATGAGGACCCAATATCCACTAGCACGTGGGCCAAAGTAGTGCCCCTACACTCGATTGAGACGTGCAGAGAATCATTGTGATTTATTCCTTTAGTAGTCAGATCTGTGTCTGAGAAACCCAACCTGTTGTCGACAGTTAAACTCGCTACACAGTCTTTGAATTGATCAACAGAGGTTTCCTGCGGCACATGTGCAGTGTTGAGGAAAGCAATTAAAGCCTTTGTGTGGGCTTCAGAACAAAATAACAAGGATAACATGGAGATTTTCGACAGGGTTTGCCCCAGCTGCTCGACTATGTTGTAGTCGCTCTTCTTGATAATCTTCAAAATTTCCTCTATCTCCTGCTTAGAGGTTTCTACGATGATCTTCTTAGGCGCCTCCGTCCGGAAAGGCCCACCTGTAACTTCTTTGCCCCGAGTGTCAGATGACTTGCGACAGGGGTGATAGCTGGAGTAAGAATTGGAACAGTAGTTGATGTACTGGCGGATGGAATGGCAACAGGCTTTTGAACAGTTGGAGGGGAAATCTCAGGAGAGAAGAGTCTTCCACTTCTGGTGACCTTGCTAGACCCGAAAATATTGCCGATATCAACATCAGCTTCTTCAACCTTTAAGTCTTGCTTAACTCCATGGTAATACACGCCGGCCTCATAGTGCCAAGGGACAACCTTATTCGAAGTGTATGGGATAGGACCAAGAGTAGTAATGATCAATGGAGCAACTCTTGGAACGAATGTAATCCTAACAGGCTTTCTCGAGGAAGCCTTGGAAGGATTGGCGGAAATGGTTATGATGGAAACATCTTCAACAGGAATCAACGGAATCAAAGTTTTCTCGAACATGATCTCTTTGTTATCCATCAGGCGTTGAACACCTGATTTCAATAAATGGCAACCAGCAGGCAGGATTGAACATAGGTGGCAACCTTCGCCACATCCCGAAAATAAACCGGCCAACAAAAGATTCTTCTTCACTTCCATCAAAGGAGTAGATATGTCTTCCATGGAGGTCACAAATAAATCATCGTCCACAGCATTTACTCCATGACCATGCTTGGGCATAGGAGAAGTTATGACGTTGGGTTTCTCTGGAGCGTCAAACTAAATCTCTTTAGCTTCAATCAAATCTTTCACCTTATTCTTCAAAGCCTAGCAGTTGTTTGTATCATGACTCGGGCTATCAGAGTGATAGGCACAACGGGCGTTTGGATTATATAGCAGAGATGTGGTGCTGGGATTCTTCGGGGCTTCCCTCAGAGTTACCAGGTTGGTCTTCAACAATTATGGTAGAATTTGAGACAAGGTCATATTAAGCCGAGTGTACTGTCTTTGCGGCCTCTCCATTCTTTGTTGATTGTTGTGTTATGGGGAAACGGTGGGTCTTGATATTACTACCGTATTCACTGCTTGACGGTGTTCAGGTCTATTTTGGCTCCTCGAGCTGTAAACTACACTAGCTTCTTTCCTGAAAGGCTTCTTTTTTGTACTTGATGAAGCACCTTTCTATATATTGCCACTTCTGATACCAGCTTCTACTCTTTCCCCAGTCAAGATCAATTCAGTAAACCCAGATGATGAACTACCGATCAAATGATTAAAAAATGGACCAGACAAGGTCCCCAGAAACATATCAACCAACTCCCTATCAGATAAAGAGGGTTGGACTCTTCCAGCCAGATCTCTCCACTTCTGAGCATAATCCTTAAAACCTTCACTTGCACCCATAGACATACCCTGAAGCTGAGTACGCGTGGGAGCAAGGTCGGCGTTATACTGATATTTCTTGTAAAAAGCAGCAACAAGGTCTTCCCAGTTTCAGACATTAGCTCCTTCCAATTGATAAAACCATTCAAGCTGAGTCCCTGACAGACTATCTTGAAAGAAATGCACCCACAAATTCCTATCAGCAGTGTAAGGTTGAATTTTTCTGACGTACGAGCGGAGATGGAGCTTTGGACAAGATACTCCATCGTACTTAGCAAAAACCAGAGCTTTAAATTTGTGAGGGATCACTACCCCCGATGCTAGTCCCAAATCTCCGAAGTCCAGCCCAGGGACCTTCTGAATATCCATAGCACTCAGACGGTCTTCAAGTTGTTTGTACCTATCCTCAGCAGGAGGGTACTCTTCATCATCAAAATCAATATCATTATCAGAAACCACAGGACTATGACCCTTTTCTTCTTCTTGATTCTCTCCTCCTTTGGATGAATGATACAGATCAACTTCCTATTGCAACCTATTCCCGAATCTGTGACCCATATTCAGAAGAACTACTTTCTTTTTCTTCTCCTTCAGGATGAGATTCTTCAAATCTTTTTGCCCTTTAGCCAAGTTCAAGAACATCTCTTGGAATTGGGCATTTTGTGCCTGAAGAGCTTTGATAGCTTGATCGGTAGGTATTTCAGAAGACATTATGTGCTGAAATAAACAGCGAAGAAGACGAGAAACCTGTAATGATACCTGTAACGAGGTACATGGTAATGGAATGCGTATGAAATGATTTCAAAGACTTTGGGAGATTTAAATTTGCAAACCAAGAAATAAACAAACTTTATTAGATTAACTTGTAAAAATGTTTAACAATGCCTTCAAGGCGTTACAAAAGAAATAAACTGAAAATAAATCTAAACTAGAAACAAGCAAAATCAAAAATCCCATGGTCGCTTTCCCTTCATGCTGACGTAATCATTGATTGTCCTTTCATTCTCAAGTTTCCTCGTAAGCTTCAAGATCTTCCTTTCCTGCTCATGATACTTCTCCTGGTAGGTATCCCTTTCTTCCTTTAGCTGAATCCAGGATCTCTTCAATGCCCCGAGATCAGTAGGCATGTAGGGATAAAAGACTGTATAAGGAACGCCCTCTTCATTGGTATGCTCCACAATCATTGGTAACACAGCTTCATAAGGAATCCCAAGCTTCTGAGCCCGAGCTCGGACCCACTGGAGATAAGGTTGCATAGGGAGAGAAGTCTTTGGTCCTAGCTCGTGAGGGTCAGACCTGTTCACCATGCCCCAGGCCCGTATAAACCTTCAGCGATGCTCATCAACGTCCCCCTTGTAGTCAAAGACAATATCTGTAAGAAGTAGCTCATGAGGACCGTCTCTCCGAGCGTGACCAAACTGTCGTAGAGCCAAACAAAGACTGTAGGTTATTCCCCCTCTAATTCCAAGCAATGAGACATTAGGGTATTCCCCACATCGATCAATGACAGCTACTCTTTCCATATCCTTAGAACTCCAAAGAATGTCTGTATGGGCAAGGGACATTATCTTGTAAGCCCAACCTAAACCTTCCTCATTCTTCAATACAGACTTGGGGAGGTGCAAAATAAACTACCTCGCCAGCAGCGACATGCAACATATGAGGGTCCCTCTTCTTCGCATAGTACGAGTATAGAGGGCATGTAAAATATCACCCAAAAGAGTAGGCACTGGATTGCGGAACAGGAATATCTTAACCGCATTCACTATGAAGGAATCTGAATTCGAGAAAAGAACCAAGTCGTAGATGAGAGAGTCAAGATGTCTTCAAAAATCCTGAAAATCCAAGTTATCCCAGAACTGTTGAGCTTGATCCATCAGAAACTTGGCCAAGAAACCTTTAACCCCGCTCCGTGTCTCCCAGTTGGATACTACATCAGCCCTTTTCAGATGTAAGGCTGAAGCAATTTCCTCGGGTCTAGGAACCTCTTCCAAACCTATGAAGGGTGTCTGCTCGAGGATGGATATGCCCAGTAAGTAAGAAAACTCCTCCAAAGTGGGAACTAGCTGATAATCCGGGAAGGTGAAACAATGATGCACCGAATCGAAGAACTGGAAGAGCACGCTCATCATCTGCTCATCCAACTTTGAAGTGACCAAACTAAGGATATGACCATGTCTTCTAACGAATGAAGAAGTATCAGGAACCTTTGAGACTAAGTCTCTGAGTTGAGCAGGTATTTGCACGAAGTTAACTCGAATGGTGTTCCTGCGCATAGAAGCCATAATCTGCAAAACAGAGCAAAGATAAATCCCCTCGGTCTTTGAAATGGTTATTATAATGAAGTATGCATGCTATGTTATGATGCATGATGTCATGATAAACACATAACAGGTATAGCAGGTAACAAACATGGTAAATGCAAACAAGTCACACAAGAGCCCTTAAGTTTCAGGCTTGCATGGGGTCTAGGTATTACCCTCTTAAAGTTCAACTGGTTTCAACATGTCCTAATAATAGTAACCGGGTTCTAGAGGTTCTCAATATCACTGACCATCCTCCACCAGTCATGGTTTTAGCTCACGCAATCTTTTCTTGAGGCCAGAACTATCTCGAGAGTATGGTCTCAATGAGTGTAGTATCGAGTATCAACCAGTTCTCAGCTTTACACCGAGGCCGGCTATCTCACTACTTCCTATGGCCAAGTTGGTCAATTATAGGTTCTAAGGTCAGTTGATGCTTAACGATACACATAACAGCCCCGTATTCTCCTCGTTCCTCCATGAGGGATACCGGTACCAACCAATATGCCACATCAACGTAGCTACTGCTTCAACCGTATCGGTCTACGCTGTACTGTTCCCTCACAGTTTATTGCTACTTACCTAAAAGGTGTTCCCCAGATCCGGGTTAGGATCTATAGTAACTCTCAATACAAAGCCCTCAAAAGTAAAGCAATCAAATCAAACAATAGAAGCAAATATGATGACTAAATCCTAAGGTATACTCCACTTATTTATTCTCCAGCAGAGTCGCCAGTTCTGTGATACGGTGGCAGAACCGGAACTGTTTTAGGAAAATGCTGGTTTGCATTTTGCATTTGTGTTCGCAAAATATCGCGGTAAGCAAGAGTCGCCATCGAATTTTATTTTATCCAACTGGAAAGGAAAAAAGCACAGAAAAATTCCTTTTTCGAGATTTTGAGTACGGGGGGTAGATTATAGAAAGGGAAGGTATTAGCACCCTTTCTATCCGTGGTTTTCCACGGGCTCTTAGGTACTTGCTCATCGTTTTAAAATTGCTTCTGTGTTTGTGTGTTTTGAAAAGTTTTTGTTTTACTTCATTTTAACCCTTGTATCAGTCCTCAAGAGTGTTACGAAGTCGTTTTGAAAACTTTATTTGAAAAGAGTGTAAGTGTGAAAAAGTTTGATTTTTGAGCAAGTACCTACTAGCATCTACCTACTCGAAAACAGAATGTTTCTATTCTCGTTTCCTTTAGACAACTCCATCCTACTATTAGTGAGTAGGTAGCACCGTCGTTGGAGTTTTAAGGGTCAATTCGAAAGGGACGTACGATCATTAAAGCAATGTTAGGACGTCTTAGTAATAACCCTAATGTCTTAAGATCAATATTCGAGGCAACATTTCCGAGGCAACCTTTCTGAGGCAACATTTCCGAATGGGACTTTGATCTTTGTTTAGACAAGAGAGCGACCACTAAAGTACCCTATACTTAATGATCGTTTACCTAAGGCAACTGAAGTGAGAGTATACCCTAGGAGTGCGCATGTGCGAGTGATTCAATTTCAAGTTATTATCTTTGCACATTTAGGGTTTGCTAACCGTTTTAAAATTTACATACAGTCTTGTCATGCAACCCTAATATCATACATCTAACAGTGAATAATTGCGAGAATTTAAAATGCGGAAAGTAAAGCTACGCTATTACAAGGCTTTGGGTATTAATTACATAGCCAAAAATACACGTAAAAATAATGATAAATAAAGGAAAAAAATTCCTAATTAATCTATTACATCCCATGAGCAATTACATCAATATTGTAAAAATAAATAAACGCGCGCGATGAATTAAGGACGAGAAATTAGGGTTTTGACCCCGTCTAACCCTAAATAAAAGAAAATATTATTTTTGGTTGTTGTTGATTATTTTAAGAAAATAAGGTTTTAAATTAAATATGCACAAACTTAGAATTTTTTATATTAATAACCAAGTATTAAAATAATATTTCGCAAATAACCGCGTTTCGGAAAAAATACGTAAATAACCATGTTTCAGATGACTCCCCAAAGGAGGAGCCATCTGAAATGGCGCATGCACCTATATTTTAAGGGGAGGCGCCATCTCACTTGGCGCCTATGTGCTTAGGGCATGCCCTAAGCCAAGTGAGATGGCGCCTAGGTGTATTTTTAGGGAAAAAATGATTTTTTTTCCGGTGCGTTGCGTGTTGGACAGAGATAAACAAAATGGACTTTTTATTTAAAAAAATAAATAATTACATCCAACTGTATTACATTAAAATAACAGTAAAAATAAACAGATTAAAAAAAATGGATACAAAAATACTGGAAAAAAAACGGATACATCAGTGATCCCTCGGAACCCGGTAATGACCCCCAGTTCCGCATCCCCGTCCTCGCCTTTCTCGTGATGGGTGTCGTCGTGTTTCCTGCTGCGGCAAGGTCGATGGCCCAACGAAGTCAATGCAGTCCGAATCCATAAAATCAGTCAGATCTCCATATCTAGAAGATCTGCTCTGGTACAGTCGGTTACCCATACCCTCAAAGTTTGGTCGTGTTGGCGGTGGGTGCGGTTCCATAGTGGGTCTGTAGCATTGATCGTCTGAGTACGGTGGGTAGAAAGGAAATGGATCTTGGGGTGTTTGGTATTGAGGATGTTGGGTGGTTTGGTGATATTGTGGGTGATGGTAGGTTGGGTCGGCTTGTTCGTAATCTTCCGACATTCCCATATCAGGGCTAAGGCTGGATGTTGAGGGCGCCATATTGGGATATGTGGAAGACTGAAATTGTGTGTGGGGTATGCGGGTGTGCTGGTATTGGGATTGGTATTGTGGTTGGGTTTGAGGCATATCGGGGTATTGGTAGTTTGGTGGTGATTGTGGTTGGTTGTGCGGCATTTGATTGTAGTTATGTTGTGGTGGGGATTGTGGTTGGGTGTTTGTGGGTCTGTTTCTTCTTGGGGGTTGGTGGGAGGTTGATGGGTTTTGGGTTTGTTGATGGGGAATCGAGGGTTGTGCCCATTGTGTGCGTGGGTCAACCAAGTACCTTGGATGAGACACGTGCATTTATGGGTTACTAACCGATCTGTACCAAGACAAATATTGATCTGTGTGTCGCATATTACCTTGAGTAAGGAAAACCGGGAATTGCAAGACGTAGCGGTGATGCCTCTGCCACATCTTACACCATTCCGGAGTGAAGTCTTTCCAGTTGGTAAGACCCCACTGGGCGTCGACCCTTTTAAGATGCCATGGGGACAAACAAGTTGGATCACTTGGTATCTCTTGATGCATTCCGAACTGCATCTTCACACGGTCACTGTGGTGCATCTCCACAATGTTGAACCGAATGATTGCAGTCTTCACGGTCCAAGTTGCTGCATCCTCCGGGTTTGGAATATGGCCCAAACCCAAATATGGTCTCCAGACGAACTGCGATAAAATGTAAATCAGGTTAATGCAAAAGTAATGTATAAATAATTTAGTTGAACAAAAGTTAAAAGCTACGACGTACGTCATCCGGGCCTAAGTGATCCAACAGGTTGTGGTAGAGTGCGACATTGAATCTTGGATTCTTGCCGTAATCCATACCCCTCACGCAGTACCTAAAGGAAATGAGAAACATTTTATTCTTAGCATATATTTTGGGAAGAGCAGAATAGTTATAAATGCTATAACTTGATGACTTACTTTGTTGCGTACGGGAAACTGAAAGTGTTGTTATTGACGGGGTTTAAGGACTCCATCCTCCACCAACCCCAGGCTTGTAGTAAAAAAGTGCACCCATAAAATGTACATTTTTCCTTGTTTTTTCAAAATTTGTTAGTAAATGTAAGTACATAAAATTTACACTATTTCCCGTACTTTCGGGAAATAAAAATGTACCAAAAAGTATCATAAGATAAGTTCTGGATTTTACTACCCTGTCATTCTCTGAGGAATTTCCATTTAATTCCAAACTTGCATAATGACGTTTCAGCTCAGTGAGTAGTATTCCCTGCCCTCTTGCACCACCACCTTCTACTATATCCCTGCCCAACAGTTCTTCACACTGAGAGTTGGGTTGTTGAACCGACCCGTTCACGACCTTACCGTCGACAGGGAGACCTAGTAGCATGTACACATCCTCTAGCGTGATGGTACATTCACCTATTGGTAGGTGAAATGTATGGGTCTCCGGTCTCCACCTTTCCAACATTGCAAGAATGAACTTCGAGTCAATGGTGCAGTTGGAGATCTTTATGACATGTCCAAAACCTGCGTATTCCAGATATGGGACGATAAATGGGTCGGGAGCCAGGTAGTTGTGCGAACGGATTCTGAATCTTTTTGTGTCCTGAGTTCATAATGTAACATGTGTAAGATTAATTAAGATGAACAACGCGTTATTTGAAGTATGAAAAATGTATAACCAAAAAAGAAACTTACAAATGCAGCAATGTTTTCCCTTGTGTCTCTGTGAGTATCGCCCATTGTTAGAAGAGCCATTATTTAAAATGCTTGAGAGTATGAAAGACTTAGGAAGAGATAGAGAGTATGATAGACTTATGAAATATTTCGTAGCAGAGAGTGAGACTTGTGTGGGTGTGAGAGATGTATGATATGGTATGTATATATAGGTAAATAAGTTTAATATAGTGGTTGCTTGTGCTTGCATGCCTGCGAAGTGTCACATTTGCATGCTTAGGGGGTTACACATATGCATGCATGCATGTACGAAAAATGAAAGGTGTCACTCTTGCAGGCTAGGTGGCAGCCCATGCATGTATCACGATTGGACAATAAGGGAGGCGCCATTGGACTTGGCGAAAGAGTACAAAAATGAATGGTGTCGCCACCCCAATTGGCGAATAAGAGGTGTCCTTTGTTACAGCCTAGGCTCAGGCTACGTGACAGCCTTTGGGATTCCTTTCATTATTGCATGTAAGCCCATTGGAGTTGATGGGAGGAGTCTTACAAAATACATGTATATGTGTAGACTAGGGGCAGGCTAGGTGGCAGCCTAGGGGGTTACATAAGCCCATGCATGTATCACGATTGGACAGTAAGGGAGGCGCCATTGGACTTGGCGAAAGAGTACAAAAATGAATGGTGTCGCCACCCCAATTGGCGAATAAGAGGTGTCCTTTGTTACAGCCTAGTCTCAGGCTACGTGACAGCCTTTGGGATTCCTTTCATTATTGCATGTAATATTATTGGCAGCCTTGGGGGGTTGCATCCTTACTTAATTGAAATTTTTAGCCTTACGTTTATCATAACATTGAATCACATAATCTGTCAAATCTTCCAACCTTCAAACGTTCTTACAACCAAACCTTCAACCCTGCAAACAATCAAACATTCCAACCTTCGAATCACTCATCAAATTCAAACATTCCAACCTTCAAATATTACAGCATTCAAACCTTCATACAATCAATAAACCTCAAACATTCCAACCTTCAAACCTTAAAACAATTCTACGCAATGGCCTCTTCACCACAATTTGTCGTCAAAGCACATTTCAACGGTGAGACATACATTTGTCCCACAGCTGGATTTTTGTTTAGAGACACAGACAACATCCGATTTCTCTTAAACGGGAAAGCCAATTTCTCGTACTTCAAAAAAAGATTGGAGGCCAAACTTGAACGAGGCCCGGTGTCCCAGATATTTTATCAGAATCCAGTTTTCTTGGGAAACAACCAAGTAATTTTTTATAAGGTTGAAGTTCAAGATGACGAGGATCTCTAGAATATGATTTCCAGCCATGTCTATTCTGGATACGACTCTATTGAGTTGTATGTTTTGCTTCAAGAGCCTCAGGTGACACAGGAGGTTGATCCTTTGTAGAATGAACAAGATGAGGTAGATGCAGTTGATGATGAAGAAGAAGATAACGAGTTAGAGTTTGATGAAATGGTGAACGATGATTCCGACGATGATGGCATCCCTAGTATTCCTACAGACAAAATCTACACACCACCTCCGCACATGACAAACTTCAACATGGGCGGAGATGAACCTTCTACTGACTTATTTTTCAATCCGTATATGCAGTCGGATGAAAATTTAAAAGAGAAGGACAAGTTTCGTAACAGAGAGGAATGCATTAGGGCCATTAAAAAATTTCACATGCTCAACTCGGTTGATTTTAAGGTGGATCGTGTAAACCCTGAAAGGTACAAGATCAAGTGTGTCCACCCTGACTGTATGTTCAAGCTGACCGCATCATACAGATTAAGGGGTGACTGCTGGGTCATAGGTTCCATGACTACCCACACTTGTGTAAGTTCCACTCAATCACAGGACCACCGAAAACTCAACTATGATCTAATCTGTCAAGAAATCCTACCCCTGGTCAGCAACGACCCATCTTTGAAGGTGAAAACAATCATCTCCCACATCATCACGGTTTTTAACTACACTCCGTCTTACCGTAAGGCGTGGTTAGCAAAGACTAAGGCGATTGAAAGGGTGTACAGAAACTGGGAGGAGTCATACCGAGAACTTCCCCGCTACCTGAATGCACTCAAGACATATTCTCCAGGTAGTGTTTACGTTCTGGAAACATTGCCAGCGTACGCCCAAGATGGTAGTCTACTGCATGGCAACGGAATATTCAGTCGCGTGTTTTGGGCATTTCAACCATGCATCACAGGGTTTGCATCATGCAAACCAATTTTACAAATTGATGGGACTTGGTTGTATGGGAAGTACAAAGGCACGATATTGATGGCAGTTGCACAAGATGGCAACAACAACATTTTCCCCATTGCGTTTGCCCTTGTCGAGGGGGAGATTGGTGGTGCTTGGAGCTTTTTCCTGAAAAATCTTCGGACACACGTGGCTCCTCAACCAGATCTCTGTTTGATCTCGGACAGACATTCCTCCATTGAAAGTGCCTACAATAATACAGCAAATGGTTGGCATGACCCTCCTTCTACGCATGTCTATTGCGTTAGGCATATCGTCCATAATTTCTCGAGGGAGGTCAAGGACAAAACATTGAGGAAAGCGGTTATGAATGCGGGATATGCATTGACACAACCCACATTCAAATATTACCGCAACGAGATCCGTTTGTCTAATCCGGAAGCCGGTAGGTGGATCGACAATATTCTGGTGGAAAAATGGACTAGGTCATATGACAATGGCCAAAGATGGGGGCATATGACAACAAATCTTATTGAATCAATGAATGGGGTATTCAAGGGCATACGAAACCTCCCAATCACTTCCTTGGTAAAATCTACGTATTTTAGGATGGCTGTGTTATTTGCAAAAAGAGGTGAAATGTGGAATGCGGTGTTGCAATCTGGACAACTATGGAGTGAAAGCTGCATGAAATACATTAAGGCTGAAAGTGCTAAAGCAAACACTCACATGGTTATACGGTTTGACCGACACAGCCACAACTTCATTGTGAAAGAGACAATCGACCACAATGAAGGCCTGCCAAGACAAGAATACAGGGTCATTTTACCTTCTCAATGGTGCGATTGTGGCAGGTTTCAAGCATTTCGTATGCCTTGCTCTCATGCCATTGCCGCTTGTGCTCATACCCATCAAGACGCGCTTCAACTGCTGTCAAACGTTTACAAATCTGAAACGTTGCTCACTGTTTACAACAACAACTTTCCTTTGGTGGCAAAACCAGATTATTGGCCTGAATACGACGGTGATATAGTTTGGCACAATGGCCAAATGCGAAGGAACAAGAAGGGTCGTCCCAAAAGTAGGCGCATCACAACAGAAATGGACGATCTTGACAGGTTGGAAAGAAAGTGTGGTTTATGCCGTCAGGTCGGACACAATCGCAAAAACTGTGCGAATCGGGCATCTGGCTCGACCACATAAATATTGTAATACATAAAATATTTTCATAATTGTGTTGTAAACATTTGGGTTTTCCGTTAACAGATTTTGCTACAATTAATAAAACGCGTACAACAATAATTAACGATATTCAATCTAGGAAATTACAACTGTTAACACAATTTCATCTAACCCATGCATCATCAACATTACATCACTGTCTGTTTTGACTTCCTCCAACCACACATTATGTCTTCCTGTCACATGTGAGGTTGTTGTTCGTTTTCGCTGGATCCTTCGAATTTTCCCCCCTCCGCAATGTCTCCATCTAGCCACCGCATCAACTCCCGCTTCAGACGCTCCATGGAGTGAATGTGCCAAAATTTCATTTTCATCGCATGTTTCGTGGCAGAGAAGATAACGTACCCATCTCTGCTAAAAATCATAGGCAACGTCATGACGCAAATAACAAAGTACAAAATAAAAATACAGTGCGAGAAAGTGTGAGAAATTTCAGAGAAACGGACGAATTATTTATAAAACAGCATTTTGCCCTAGTTTTGCCCTAGGAGCCAAGTGAGATGGCGCCTCCTCTCACTTTTAAGGAGCATGCGCCATCTCACTTGGCTAAAAGCCAAGGGAGGCGCCAAGTGAGATGGCGCCTAGGGCAAAACCCTAGGTGGAGGCGCCAAGTGAGATGGCTCCTCCTTTGGGGAGTCATCTGAAACATGGTTATTTGCGTAATTTTTTACGAAACCCGGTTATTTGCGAAATATTATTTTAATACATGGTTATTAATAAAAAAAATTCACAAACTTAATTACTAATTAATTAAATCAAGAAAATTATTTACATTTGACTTATTTTTTGTATTTTTGTGATTTTTTGAGAAAATAAAATAAAAATTAAATTAAACAAAAACCCTAATTCTTCTAATTGATTTTAATTTATTTATAAAAAGAATTAGAGTTATCTAATAAATTAAATTAACTAACTAAATTAATTTTTTTTATAAAAAACAAAACCTAAATCTAATTTTGATGAAAAATTCATTTTATGATTTTATTAAAAAAGGAATTAATTTTGTTGGTAAAATAATTTAAATAAATAAAATAAAATATAAAAGAATAAAGGAAAAGAGGTATTGGTCCTGTAATCAGCAAATCGGAGGAGTGTCTTTAGCAATTTTTAGGCCCAAGAACCCTGGTCCACGTTGACTTTTCTGATCCAGCGCTACACTTTGACCGGGATGTATAATGGACCCTCATATAATGGCCTTCAGATCTGGCTTCCTGAGATCCAACGATGGAGCCTTGAGGTCACATGGTGGTCTTCATGGTGTGTGGGATATTGGATCTGTGAAGAACAATTAAGAAAAATTGCAAATGTTTGGAGGCAGGGGTCGAACCCCTGACCTCATGCCTGCAATGCCTTAACGCCACCTTGGCTACCACTGGGCCACTTGATTCAATTTGTTAATATATGAAACAAAAACAATAAAATAAATAAAACAAAGCTAGGTATAAAACACGCGCCAGAATTCAAATGGGCGAGTAGGGTGATGCCACGCAAGTCTTCTTCCTCTCTCCGTTGGTAAAAGTTATGAACTTTTACCTACGGACAAAAGTCTGTAGCTACAAACCATGCATATTTCAAAATCTCACACAAGCATGATAAACAAAATCTAATGATGTAGATCCAATCGTCCTGACCCTGTGATCATCATGGCACCCTTCTTGTGGACCAATTTTTCCTGTACAAAAAGATCCCAAAACGCACAAAGAAACCCTAACAATGGTGGATTTCAATATAGCTAACAAAAATGCAATTAAATGGTACTGTTAGGTTGAAAACATGATAGGGATTATGTGATCGGTGGATCTGGAACTGACTGTTTAACGCTGGTTCGCGAAATGTCGCGGAAGCAAGAGTCGCCACCGTCTTTTATTTTCTCCAAATGGAAAGGACAAAAGCACAGAAAAATTCCTTATAGAGATTGCTCTCGGTTCGGGAGGTGGGTTATAGAAAGGGAAGGTGTTAGCACCCTTTCTATCCATGGTTATCCATGGGCTCTTAGATACTTGCTCATTTGTGTTTTCAAAAATGGTTTGTTTGCTTTTCAACTGTGGGTTTTAAAAAAGTTTCTTTGAAAATTCCAGTTCGACTCTTGTGTCAGAGTGTTTGAAAAATTGCTTTGAAAGCTTTTGAAAAGTGTCGGTGTGAAAAGATTTTTGTTTGTTTTTGAAGAGAGCAAGTATCTACGAGTCGTCTACCTACCCTAAGGAATTCGTCTGTGTAAATGTCCTTTAAAGTAGTGCCATCCCACCATTGAGAGGTAGGTAGCACCACCGTTGGAGGTGTTCGGGTCAATTCGAGGTTCGGGACATGGTGATCACCAGAGCAATAGGAAGACACCTTAGAAGCTACCCTCATGCCAGGTTCCCGGATCATGAGGACTTACTAAGACATCCTCTACTCGACGATCACCTTTCGAGGCAAGGCAACAGTGAGGCGTACCCTAGGGGTGGTGTGTGCGATTCGTGTGTCGTTTTCATTTGTATTTGTCTTGTCATGTTTATTGGTGTTCTACGCTTGATTTTATTTTGACATACATTCTTTCATGCTTTGTTTAACGATTAAAAGTTTGCGGGAAAGTAAATTCTAAAGCTATTACAAATGGCGCGGGTCCACATCGCCAAAATTAAACCGGACCCGATTTGACAGAAAAGTAAATAAAGAATTAAAAAGTGCGAGAGGTAATTACAAGGCTTCGGGAGAGGTACATAATTATTTAAATGAAATAAAATAAATATGCGAAATAAAAGAATTATCGAAACGAGGGCGTTGGACCCTTTTGCAAAAATTAAGTTACATGAGGAATTAAAATTGAAATTAAAAGAAAGCAATTATTTGTTTTTTATGTTTTTAGGAATTTAATGAGAAGAGAGAATTAATTAAAATTTAAATTGAATGCAAACCCTAATTCTAATGGCTTTTAAGTTATTAAGAAAAATATTAAATTAAAACCTAAATTAAACCTAACCTTTTTTATGTACAATTTAATTATAAAAAATAAATAAATATTATTATTGTGAAAAAAAGAAAAAAAAATTAAAAAAGAATAAAACATTAATTAAACCTATTTCTACATTTTTTAGATTTTTTATGAAAAGAATTAATATTGCAAACCCTAATTTAAACTAAATTTATTTATATGCATTTATTTACAAGAAAATATTAAAATAAAAAATATTTATTATATTTTTTGTCTTTTCTGATTTTTAGGCATTTTTTTTATATTTGGTAAAAATAATTAATTAAATCAAACAAATAAAGAAAAGAAAATAACAATTGAAAATAAAATATAAAAATAGTAGAAAATGGCAAACCAGGGGGGTGGAAGTCCCAAATTAGGAGGTATGATCCAAGAAACTTTGGCCCATTAAGCTTGATCCATTTGACTTTTCCATGCAGCGTGCACATGCGTTGACCATGGTATATGATGTGCCTTCAATTTTGCACCCTTGGATTGCTTCTGATGGACGCGTGGCTGTGGATCTTTGAGGATGCATGGTGTGTCTTAACACTGGCGCTGCATGGGAATTGCTAATGAAAAATATTATGGAAATTATACAGACCTGGGGCTCGAACCCAGGTCTTGGACGTTACAAGCATATGTACCTGCCATTGAGCCACTTCAATTACATTTAATATATAATATCAAATAAATATGATAAAAGAAATAACGACCAGGGTCCACTAACGCGCGCGAATTTTGAATGATCCAATCACCGGATGCCACGAGTTCGTCTTCTCCACTTTTCTGAAACACAGAACTTTTAGGCCACGGTTTCACACGTGTTGTTTTAGGCATGCTATTAGAAAATAGCGATTAGCTCTCAAGTGGTCATAAATTGGGCGCGAGTATGGTGTTTTCTTCGTCCAGACCTACTGAATCCAATGGTGGTGGTCTTGAGGGTTAATTTTACTTTGTTTAAAAAGCCCTAATTTCTCATCCTGAAAACCCTAGAAATCAAGCATGGTATAATCGCATACAACACAGAAAAACGCAATTAAAGGTATTGGTTAGCTTCAAAACTTCATAATGAACACGAATCAACCATTAAATTTCACAAATAATGCATAGAATGGGATGTACGATTATGAAATTTGTTTGATACAGTTGGCGTTCAATATACCGATTCTTGGCGTTTTGATGGATGATTCTGATTGGAACACGTTCAGGAACCTTCAAGGAAGCTAATGGAATAGGTTTTGTGCTTTGAATCGACCTCAAAAGTGCTTTTCAGTTTTTGAGTTTTTAGAGAAAAATTCAATGTTGCAATGGTGTATTCTGAGCTGCTGCGTGTCTGTGTGCATTAGGTTTATGATCTAGCATTTGTACTGAAGGCATTAGGTCAAAAATATTGCTCAAAATCTCTTGATTTAATGAATTGAGGATTTGATTTTCTTAAGGATCTTTTTTCAATCTTTTTCAAGTGTTCTTGTATCAATTATGCTCAAATCAAATCAAAGCTTCCTATTTTTGAATGTGCGCGAAATATTGAGGGCAAAACATGCATGAAAAGATTTATTAGGTCAAGTTATATATTTTCCATATATTTAAATGATTTAAATGAATTAATATAAATAATAATTCAAATAAATAGATAAAAAATGAGAAAATACTTCCCTTTGGGCCAAGTGGTCGTGCATATGTCATGGATGATGAATCATGGAAGAAAAATGGGCCCATTAGCAATTTTAGACCATTTGAATCAATGTTGACTTTTCAAAATATCCAAAAATTTCCCAACTTCCACAAGGCATAACTTGCTTAATTTTTAAGCTTTTCTCATGTTCTTGGACATTTTGGAAAGGTCTTTGAGTCCTCTAACCAATGTATTTGGTCCCATGTCATTTTGATTTACCAATCTCAAGTTATGGCCTTTGACTTAAAGTCCCTTTTTGTTGACTTTTGAAAATGACCTATAATGTTGAAATTGATAACTTTTTGTGAGAGCATTTCTTGGACTTGAAGTATGAAGATGAGTTGTAGGAAATGTCTTTCTCTTCAAAATGAGCTTTGGATGGAATTTTTCTGATAATCCATGTGAAAGTTATGCCCTGGTCAATTTCAGTTGACTTTTTCAACTGTCCAAATAAGGAAACTTTTGCATCTTGATGATTTCTGAGCCAAATTTTGAGAATCATGATCAAGCATTGATCAAATGATGTTTGTGGCTTCAAAATGATATGTTGACCAAAAATTTGAACTTTTGACTGTCAAATGACCATTTTGCCCCTACAGTTGACTGTAGTGCAATTTAGGGTTTTGACTGTGCAATTTTGAGTTGAATGCCTTGAAACTTGATATGAGGATACTTGACCATCTTTGTAGGCATGTGAGACTTGGTTGGGCTTTTGAAAACTTCATTTTCTTGATCAGAACTCAAACCCTAGTTTTGACTGTATAGGAGACCTTTGCACTGTGCAACCCTTGGGGAATTTTGCAGCTTGACTTGGCAAATTTCCTGAAGAATATGGGAGGGCAAATTTTGGGGTACAACAGTTGCCCCTGTTCAATCTTCTTAGACCTGAGGATGCAGATTGGCTGACGTGCCTTTCGTAATCCGAGGGTAGAAGATGATTGAACACTAGAGTGCCCAGAAATTTGCGCTCACATAGTAGCAGTGATGGTGGAATGGGCTTATAGATGCCATTTGGAGATTGCTGGATAGGATGATGGGCTTATAGATGCCATCTGGATGTTGATCGCGTAGGAGATTCCTTGGCGAGAACCTGCATACCTGCAAAAGAACAAATGAGTACCTGACACGTTGCAGGAGCTGGTTTTCAGATGCTTGGTATAGATGTGTCCTGACTGGTTACAGGAGCTGAGTCGGGAGCTTCAAACGGCGATGAATGGACCAGGGATGGTTACCATCTTAGTATGAATGGTAAGAGAACCTTGGGTGGCTTTAACTTCAACAACGCTCGTTGAGAGAAATCTTGGGTGTCTTCTACTGGGATAAGAATCAGGGAGATCTTAGGGTCGATCTGACTGAACCAGAGAAGGCCTTTGACTGGATAAGCATCAGGAAAATCTTAGGGTCGATTTAACTGAACCGGACAAGGTCTTGGAATATCTTCAACTGGACAAGAATCAGGGAGATCTTAGGGTCGATCTGACTGAACCAGAGAAGGCCTTTAACTGGATAAGCATCAGGAAAATCTTAGGGTCGATTTAACTGAACCGGACAAGGTCTTGAAATATCTTCAACTGGATAAGCATCAGGGAGATCTTAGGGTCGATCTGACTGAACCAGAGAAGGCCTTTGACTGGATAAGCATCAGGAAAATCTTAGGGTCGATTTAACTGAACCGGTCTAGGTCTTGAAATATCTTTAACTGGACAAGAATCAGGGAGATCTTAGGGTCGATCTGACTGAACCAGAGAAGGCCTTTGACTGGATAAGCATCAGGAAAATCTTAGGGTCGATTTAACTGAACCGGTCTAGGTCTTGAAATATCTTCAACTGGACAAGAATCAGGGAGATCTTAGGGTCGATCTGACTGAACCAGAGAAGGCCTTTAACTGGATAAGCATCAGGAAAATCTTAGGGTCGATTTAACTGAACCGGTCTAGGTCTTGAAATATCTTCAACTGGATAAGCATCAGGGAGATCTTAGGGTCGATCTGACTGAACCAGAGAAGGCCTTTGACTGGATAAGCATCAGGAAAATCTTAGGGTCGATTTAACTGAATCGGTCTAGGTCTTGAAATATCTTCAACTGGATAAGCATCAGGGAGATCTTAGGGTCGATCTGACTGAACCAGAGAAGGCCTTTGACTGGATAAGCATCAGGAAAATCTTAGGGTCGATTTAACTGAACCGGTCTAGGTCTTGAAATGTAGCTTGAGAACTTAACTGGATTTTTTCTGAAAGGTAAAGGTCAGTCATATGCAATGCATGATATGGATCAAGCAATGATGTTCTCAATATAAATGAGACTTGTATGATATGATGTGTCTATGCATGTTATAATGATGTATGTGATGTTTTATGTATGTTTTTGTCTAGGAAAGTGAACCCTTGACGGGTGCCAGGAAGTCGTATCCTGGGCTGATGTTGAAGAATGGCTTTTACTTCCGCTGGGGATAATAACTGTAAGAATACTGGTAGAAGAAGATGACTCCGTTGCGGAATAAACTTGGCAAATGGAAGATTCTGCGGGGAGAAAAGAAAAAAAATACTCTAGCGACCATGCTGGGAAGCAATACTCTGTGGGGATAGAGATGCTTTGCTGAATGTTGATAGTAACTTGCTGAGGATGTCTTGTTGTTGGAAGTGTGAATAGACTTCGCTGGGGATATCTTGTTGTTGGAAGTGTGAATAGACTTCGTTGGGGACAGGAAAGAACTACGCTGACGACGCTCTTTCCGTGGATTTTGGCTGAGGATAACCCAGTTATATCCTGTTAAGGAAATAACTCTTTAACTCAAACCGGACGACGCGTTCGTGCTCTGCGAGGGGATAAGCTTCCAGAATCTACTGGGGATAAGCTTATTGTTTGGGGATATGAATTCCAACTTTCCTAGGGAATCAGATTGGACTCTTCTGGGGGAGTTTGGACTGTATCGGGGAAGTGACTCCTTTGAATGTTGATATACCGCCGGGGAACAATCTTTAGACCAAGACTGCCGGGGATGCTTGTTATGAGTGTGCTGCTGGGGAAGTATTGAGATCTACGGGAGGATACTCAATTTCCTTGAGGTTTGATAATTTTGTTTGGAGAGGAATGTACTGTTTGCTGACTCTCTGGGGAATTGAGATGTACTGGTTATGTTCTTTAGCTGAACCTACCTTGGTACCTTGGAGGATAGAACAATTGGACTGCTTAGACAAATCTTTATTGCCCCTGTTTCTAGCGTCGCCTGCAATTAATTCCTTTGTTTCGTATGCAAATACTTATGAGTTAGAAAATTATTGTCAATGCATATATCACAAATTGAACCTTGGACGTTCTTCGCAAAACAAAACAGAAAAAAAAACAATTGGCACGTTTAACTGAAAATATATTTGTATTGATTTTGAATGGCCTGTGAATAGGCGTTTTGTATATAAGAGGTTGACGTCCTAGTAAGAGAACGCCGCCGAACAAGAGAATTTATACAGATTTTGTACAAAAGAAAATAAAACAGCTGTGTGAAATATGAATGATCCACTGGGTTTCAACTCTGCTATTGCCTTTATAACTCCGAGCGTCTCATCACTTGATGACCTTGGTTGAAGGTGAAGCTGACTGATCGATGTCGTCTGAACTTGATGTAGATACCGGATTCTGGATGCAAAGTGATCAAATGAGACATAGTATTACGCTTTATCCCTAATTTTTGCCTGGACCGCCCTTTCGGGTTTTCAGTCCACCGGGATACCCATTTTTGCCCAAGCCGCCTTTTCAGGTTTTCGACTTGCCGGGTGTACAGTTTTTTCATTTCATCCCTTCATTTTGCCCGAACCCTTTTGGTTCGCCGGGAAGCCCTAATTTTTGCCTAGGCATGTCAGCCTAGCGGGTCTTTTTTCACGCGTAGTATCTTTTTACTATGTCTGCATTGGCGGGGTGAGGAAGGTCGTCACCATCCATGTTGGTCAATATCATGGCTCCTCCTGAGAACACATGCTTAACCACAAATGGCCCTTCATACGTAGGGGTCCATTTGCCCCTTGGATCACTCTGAGGAAGGATGATTCGTTTGATTACCAGATCCCCAACTTGATATTCCTGTGGTCTGACCTTTTTGTTAAATGCCCTGATCATTCGTTTCTGATACGTCTGACCATGGCAGATAGCTGCAAGTCTCTTTTCATCAATGAGGTTGAGTTGATCAAGTCGTGTCTGGATCCAATCATCTTCGTTCAGATTTGCATCCTTCATTATCCGGAGAGAGGGTATTCGCACTTCGATCGGCAAGACTGCCTCCATGCCATAAACCAGAGAGAAAGGAGTTGCCCCGGTTGACGTCCTAGCTGAGGTTCGGTACCCATGTAGAGCGAACGGTAACATCTCGTGCCAATCTTTATAAGTCACTGTCATCTTCTGCACGATTTTCTTGATGTTCTTATTTGCTGCTTCTACAGCCCCATTCATCTTCGGTCTGTAAGGAGAAGAATTGTGGTGCTGTATTTTGAACTGTTCGCAGAGCTCAGCAATCATCTTGTTGTTCAGATTGGTACCCTTGTCTGTGATAATCCTCTCAGGGACGCCGTACCGACAGATCAGGTTGTGCCGAATGAACCGTGCCACAACAGTCTTGGTTACCGTAGCATAGGATGCTGCCTCGACCCACTTCGTGAAATAATCAATCGCCACTAGGATGAAGTGATGCCCATTAGATGCCGTAGGTCTAATCTCGCCGATCATGTCTATGCCCCACATTGCAAATGGCCAAGGCGCAGTCAGAACATTCAGGGGAACCGGAGGAACATGCACCTTGTCTGCATAAATCTGGCACTTGTGGCATGTCCTGGAGTGTTGGTAACAGTCAGCTTCCATTGTGGACCAGTAATATCCTGCCCGTAGGATTTTCTTAGCCATAGTGTGTCCACTGGAATGTGTACCAAAGGTCCCTTCATGTAGCTCTTCCATGATTCTTTCTGCTTCAGTCTTATCCACACAACGCAGTAAAGTTGAATCATGGTTTCGCTTGTACAAGATGTCGTTGCTAAGGAAGAACTTGGCTGCGAACCTCCTCAGGAATTTCTTATCATTGACAGATGCACCTTCAGGGTATTCCTGAGCTTCCATATATCTCTTCACTTCGTGGTACCAAGGCTTCTCAGTTACCAATTCAGTCTCGAGATCACAACAGTATGCCGGTTCTTCCAGTTTCCAGATGATGATCCGGGGAGCCTCATTATCCCATTTGACCTTGAACATTGAAGACATTGTAGCTAACGCGTCCGCTAACTGATTCTCTTCTCTTGGGAAGTGCTCAAAGGTTATCTCTGTGAAGTGGGGGATCAGGGTCAACACACATTCTCTATAAGGAATCAGGTTTGGATGTTTCGTATCCCACTCTCCTTTGATCTGATTGATCACAAGAGCGGAATCTCCGAAGACACTCAGAAATTTGATCCTTAGGTCGATCGCAGCTTGAAGACCCATGATGCACGCCTCATACTCCGCCATGTTGTTGGTACAGTTGAAACACAGCCGGGCCGTGAGTGGAGTATGAGTACCTTGAGGAGATATGATTATGGCGCCGATACCGTTACCCAAAGCATTGGAGGCTCCGTCAAAGTGCATAGACCATCGGGATCCTGGTTCAGGTCCTTCATCCGGTCCAGGTACTTCACAATCTGTTACTATCATGATGCTTTCATCCGGAAACTCAAAGTTCATCGACTGATAGTCATCTACAGCTTGATGTGCTAAGTGGTCTGCCAATACACTTCCCTTGATGGCTTTCTGGGTTGTGTACTGAATGTCGTATTCCGTCAAGATCATTTGCCATCTTGCAATTCTCCCAGACAGAGCAGGCTTTTCGAATATGTACTTTATAGGATCCATTTTTTAGATCAACAAAGTAATGTGAGTCAGCATATACTGTCTCAGCCGGCGAGCAGCCCATACCAAAGCGCAGCAAGTTTTCTCAAGCAGTGAGTATCGGGTCTCACAGTCGGTAAACTTTTTGCTAAGGTAATAAATGGCATGCTCTTTTCGGCCAGACTCGTCATGCTGCCCCAGCACACACCCCATTGAATTGTCGAGCACTGTCAGGTATAGTATCAGAGGTCTCCCTTCAACCGGTGGCATAAGGATAGGTGGTTCTTGGAGATACTCTTTGATTTTGTCGAAGGCAGCCTGACATTCATCGTTCCAACGTACTACCTGATCTTTCTTCAGCAGCTTGAAGATTGGCTCACAAGTAGCAGTCAGATGTGAGATGAAGCGAGCAATGTAATTCAGGCGTCCTAAAAAGCCTCTGACCTCCTTCTCTGTCTTAGGAACTGGCATCTCTTGAATAGCTTTGACCTTAGCAGGGTCTACTTGAATTCCCTTATCAATGACCACGAAGCCTAGTAACTTTCCCGATCTTACCCCGAAGGTGCACTTGTTCGGGTTCAGTCTTAGCTTGTACAGTTTCAACCGGTCAAACAACTTCTGCAGATGATCTAGGTGCTCTTCCTCAGTCTGGGACCTAGCGATCATGTCATCCACATACACCTCTATCTCGTGATGGATCATGTCATGAAATAAGGCAACCATGGCACGTTGGTAGGTTGCCCCAGCGTTCTTCAACCCGAATGGCATGACCTTGTAACAGAAGGTGCCCCACTGAGTAACAAATGTAGTCTTTTCCATGTCTTCAGGTGCCATCTTGATCTGGTTGTAACCTGAAAAGCCATCCATGAAAGAGAACACCTTATGTTGTGCTGTATTATCAACAAGGACATCAATGTGAGGTAAGGGGAAGTCATCTTTTGGGCTGGCTCTGTTCAGATCCCTATAGTCGACACACATTCTGACCTTACCGTCCTTCTTAGGTACCGGCACCACATTAGCAACCCACTGAGGGTAAGAAGTCACCGCAAGGAACCCAGCATCAAACTGTTTCATAACCTCGGCCTTAATCTTCTCAGACATCTCTGGACGCATCCGACGGACCTTTTACTTAACTGGAGGGCAGTCTTCCTTAGTTGGCAAGTGATGGACCACAATATCGGTATCCAACCCGGGCATGTCTTCGTAGGACCAGGCAAAGATCTCCATATAATCATGTAACATCTTGGTTAACCGTCGCTTCACGCTGAGCTCTAGGTTGGCACCAATCTTTACCTCTTTTCTGTCTGCCTCAGTACCCAAGTTTATGGTTTCCACTGGCTCTTCATGGGGTTGAATTGCCCGCTCTTCCTGAAGCAACAGTCTTGCAAGCTCGCCAGGCACTTCGCAATCATCTTCACCTTCGTCTTCGGCTAAGTTGATCGGATTTTCGAAGTCATAATTGGCAGTAGCAGAGTTGTTATCAGTAAGATCCAGAGTGGATTGAAACCTGTATGAGTGAGTGTGTGTGTAAATACAGCTGTTTTGAAAATTATGTAAAGGAAAAGAAAGACAGAAAAGGAACACATAATTGCAATGCGAAAAATACGTCCAAGATTTTCATTCATGATATATGAAATGACAATTTGTATGCCCTCACAAATAGAACCACGGTGCCTCGGGTAAGACACCGGGCCAAAGAGTTTATTATTGTTTATTACAGATACCAAAACATAGGAATTCATTACTTAGTAACAAGAGAAACAGACAAGTTGTCCTTTGCACTCCAATTGTTGAGTCCACTGTCGGTTGCCGGGTAGATCCAGCTATCAAACTCAGCTTCATCAACTTCATCCTCGTCTCCAATAGCATTCACTCCATGAGCAGGTAGGGGAGCCGTCACCACATTAGGCTTGTCAGCTGCCTCAAATTGTACCTCCCCGACGTCAATAAGGTCCTGCAGCTTGTTCTTTAGTGCCCAACAGTCATCGGTAGAGTGCCCCGGGATATCTGAATGGTAGGCACAACGAGCATTCGGGTTGTACTTGGGAGATGCAGTATTGGGGAACTTTGGCGCCTCCCTGACAGTCACTAAATTGGTGGATAGCAACTGTGGCAGGATCTGCGACAAGGTCATGTTTAAGCGGGTGAATTCTCTCCGGGGTCTTTCCACCTTCTGAGTATTGTTTGGCCGGGGAGCGGCAGCAGGCTTAGCAATCATTACCGCACTGACAGATTGGCGGTGCTCATGTCTCTCTGATTTCCGGGAACCATACACGGCACTAGACTCCTTCTTGAATGGTTTCTTTTCAGAACTAGATGATGCACCCTTCGGAATTTTTCCAGACTTTAACCCAGCTTCAATCCTTTCTCCAGTCAAGATCAAATCAGTGAACCCAGCAAAAGAATTCCCAATGAGATGGTTGAAAAATGGCCCAGATAGGGTCCCCAAGAACATGTCTACCAACTCCCGATCAGTCAATGGGGGCTGCACCCTGCCAGCCAGGTCTCTCCACTTCTGAGCGTACTCCTTAAAACCTTCGCTTGCACCTAACGACATGCCCTGGAGTTGGGTACGTGTGGGGGCAAGGTCGGCATTATATTGATACTGCTTATAGAAAGCAGTAGCCAACTCCTCCCAGTTACGAACCTTGGTCCCATCCAGCTGATAGAACCATTCGAGATGAGTCCCTGAAAGACTCTCCTGGAAGAAGTGGATCCATAAATTCTTATCCGCAGAGTACGGCTGAATTTTCCGACCATAGGACCTTAGATGCAGCTTGGGACAAGACGCCCCATCATATTTAGAGAAGGATGGTGCTTTGAACTTGTGAGGGATGATCACACCAGTCGACAAACCCAGATCTCCGAAGTCCAGCCCAGGTACCTGTTGAACCTCCATAGCCTTCAACCTATCCTCCAGTTGCTTGTATCTGTCGTCTGCAGGAGGGTACTGCTCTTCATCAAAATCCGTCTCGTTGTCGGAGACTACCGGACTAGGAACCCTTGCTTCTGCCTGAGGAGAATTCTTGTCAACAGAAGAACCAGCCTCTTCCTGTTGCAGAGTATTGTTAAACCTTCGGCCCGAGTTGAACAGAACAGTTCTTCTCTTCTTCTTCTTCTCCTTCTTCAGGAGCATAGCCTTTAGTTTTTCTTGGCCTCGAGCCAGACCCTTGATTAATTCTTGAAACTGCGCATTCTGCGCCTGAAGAGCCTTGATCGATGTCTCAGTTGATGCAGAGTCGGTATTCATGATGCTGAAATAAACAGCGAAGAACTGTAAGCAACCTGAAAAGGGGAAAAACCTGCTATGCACATGATGTATGAAATGCGTATGCAATGCATTCAAGGGTTTGAAAGTTCAAATTTGTTGCAGACAAAAAGGAACACACGTTATCATTAAGGAAATCATTGTTTAATACATCAAGGCCTCATGGGCTAAAGTACAAAAATCAAATCAATCCCAAAATACACTGTGCATCTTCTTCGGAGCTATGTAGGTGTTGAGATTCCTCTCCTCATGCAACAGGCGGGTGAGCTCCAAGACCTTCTTTTCACTGGCGTGCAGATTAGTCTCAAGAGAATTCCTTTCCTCCTTAAGCTGGACCCAGCTCTTCTGCATCTCTCCCCAGGATGTGGGCATATCAGGGTGCTGAATAGTGTAGGACACTTCTCCTTCCAGGACTGGTTCTTTGATTACTGGGAGCATATGGGGATAAGGCATCACTAACTTCTGGGAGCGGGCTCGTACCCACTTGAGATAAGGCTCCAATGGGATGGAATTCCTGTGCCCCAGTGTCTTGCTGTCTATCCTACTTGGCATCCTCCAGGCTCTGATAAATCTCTGGCGAAGTCCTTGAGTATCGTTGTCGAAGTCAAAAACTATGTCAGGAATTAACATGTCATGAGGACCATCCCTCCGAGCATAACCAAACTGTCTCCAAGCCAGGCATGGGCTATAAGTAATACCTCCTCTGATTCCAAGTAAAGGAACATTAGGGTACTCCCCGCAACGATCAATGATAGTGACATCTCCTCTGGACCTAGGACACCAATGTATATCTGCATGCGTAAGAGTCATCAACCGTTGTGACCATCTCAAACCCCGCTCATTCTTCAAGACCGATTGTGGAAGGTGCGAAATAAACCACCTTCCCAGGAGAGGAGTGCAACACATAAGGACACCTCTTTTTCTCATGGTTCGAGTGTAACATGAGTGAAGGATGTCCCCTAGCAACGTAGGTATAGGATTCCTGGACATAAAGATCTGAACAGCACTGATATCAATAAGCTGATCTGGGTTAGGAAACAACACCAAACCATAGACAAGGAGGGCCACCACCTCTTCAAAAGCTTGCAAGTCAAGGGAGTTCCAACATTCATGGGCCTTTTCAAACAGAAACCTGGCTAAGAACCCTTTGATACCACTCCTAACTTCCCAATGTCCCTTGAGGTCAGATGACTGTAAGTGCAAGGCTTTAGCAATCTCTTCAAGCTTAGGTTCCTTTTCGGTACCGTTGAAGGGTAGCTGATCCAGGATAGGGATCTTCAGGAGCCGGGAGAACTCCTCCAATGTAGGTACCAACTGATAGTCCAAGAAGGTAAAACAGTGATGCAGAGGATCAAAGAACTGGAACAGGACCTTTATCATATCTTCCTCAATGTTGGTGTTGACCAAGCTGATGAGGCTTCCATGCCTTTCACTGAATGAAGAGTTCTCGGGAATCCTGGATATAAGCTCCTTAAGCTGAGGAGGGATCCTTACAAGATTGATTTGAATTGTCTTTCTACGAACAGTTTCCATGTCCTACAAAACAAAGAACAAAGATGAAGATTCGAACCCCTGAAATGGTTAGTCAATGCATATGATGCTGGATGATGTCATGATGCTATGATTAAACACACCACAGATATTTATAAAGACAAACATGTAAGGAACACAAAGCACACAAGACAAGCCCTTAAGGTTTAAGGACAACATGGGGTCTGGGTAGTACCCTCTTGAAGTTGGTGGGTTCAACCTGTCCTAATCAAAGTAACCGGGTTCTAAGGTTCCCAATATCACGGGATTGCTTTCATTGTTCATCGTTTCGATTTAGCCACTGAACTGGCGACCGAAATATTCCAGGAAAGCAACCCTCAATTGAGTGTAGTATCGAGTATCAACCAACCTCGGACTGCACCAAAGTCAGTTATCTCACTACCCTAAAGAGGCCAAGATAGTTCAATTAAGGTTCCTAAGGTCTGTTGATGCTTCACGACACCACGCGGAGGCCCCGTACTCTCCTTGACTGAACTCAAGAGTTACCGGTACACACCAAAGTGCCACATCAACGTAGCAGACTGTTTCAACCATGTCGGTATACCCCGCACAGTTCCCTCACAGCCTTGTTGCTACTTTCTAAGAAGGTATCCCCCAGATCCGGGTTAGGATCTATAGAATTCCCAAGACAGTCCCACAATTTAAAGCAAGCAATACAATTGAAAACATAGTTATGACCTAGCCCTAAGGTACACCTCACTTTAAGTTTTATCCCCAGCAGAGTCGCCAGTTCTGTGATCGGTGGATCTGGAACTGACTGTTTAACGCTGGTTCGCGAAATGTCGCGGAAGCAAGAGTCGCCACCGTCTTTTATTTTCTCCAAATGGAAAGGACAAAAGCACAGAAAAATTCCTTATAGAGATTGCTCTCGGTTCGGGAGGTGGGTTATAGAAAGGGAAGGTGTTAGCACCCTTTCTATCCATGGTTATCCATGGGCTCTTAGATACTTGCTCATTTGTGTTTTCAAAAATGGTTTGTTTGCTTTTCAACTGTGGGTTTTAAAAAAGTTTCTTTGAAAATTCCAGTTCGACTCTTGTGTCAGAGTGTTTGAAAAATTGCTTTGAAAGCTTTTGAAAAGTGTCGGTGTGAAAAGATTTTTGTTTGTTTTTGAAGAGAGCAAGTATCTACGAGTCGTCTTCCTACCCTAAGGAATTCGTCTGTGTAAATGTCCTTTAAAGTAGTGCCATCCCACCATTGAGAGGTAGGTAGCACCACCGTTGGAGGTGTTCGGGTCAATTCGAGGTTCGGGACATGGTGATCACCAGAGCAATAGGAAGACACCTTAGAAGCTACCCTCATGCCAGGTTCCTGGATCATGAGGACTTACTAAGACATCCTCTACTCGACGATCACCTTTCGAGGCAAGGCAACAGTGAGGCGTACCCTAGGGGTGGTGTGTGCGATTCGTGTGTCGTTTTCATTTGTATTTGTCTTGTCATGTTTATTGGTGTTCTACGCTTGATTTTATTTTGACATACATTCTTTCATGCTTTGTTTAACGATTAAAAGTTTGCGGGAAAGTAAATTCTAAAGCTATTACAAATGGCGCGGGTCCACATCGCCAAAATTAAACCGGACCCGATTTGACAGAAAAGTAAATAAAGAATTAAAAAGTGCGAGAGGTAATTACAAGGCTTCGGGAGAGGTACATAATTATTTAAATGAAATAAAATAAATATGCGAAATAAAAGAATTATCGAAACGAGGGCGTTGGACCCTTTTGCAAAAATTAAGTTACATGAGGAATTAAAATTGAAATTAAAAGAAAGCAATTATTTGTTTTTTATGTTTTTAGGAATTTAATGAGAAGAGAGAATTAATTAAAATTTAAATTGAATGCAAACCCTAATTCTAATGGCTTTTAAGTTATTAAGAAAAATATTAAATTAAAACCTAAATTAAACCTAACCTTTTTTATGTACAATTTAATTATAAAAAATAAATAAATATTATTATTGTGAAAAAAAGAAAAAAAATTAAAAAAGAATAAAACATTAATTAAACCTATTTCTACATTTTTTAGATTTTTTATGAAAAGAATTAATATTGCAAACCCTAATTTAAACTAAATTTATTTATATGCATTTATTTACAAGAAAATATTAAAATAAAAAATATTTATTATATTTTTTGTCTTTTCTGATTTTTAGGCATTTTTTTTATATTTGGTAAAAATAATTAATTAAATCAAACAAATAAAGAAAAGAAAATAACAATTGAAAATAAAATATAAAAATAGTAGAAAATGGCAAACCAGGGGGGTGGAAGTCCCAAATTAGGAGGTATGATCCAAGAAACTTTGGCCCATTAAGCTTGATCCATTTGACTTTTCCATGCAGCGTGCACATGCGTTGACCATGGTATATGATGTGCCTTCAATTTTGCACCCTTGGATTGCTTCTGATGGACGCGTGGCTGTGGATCTTTGAGGATGCATGGTGTGTCTTAACACTGGCGCTGCATGGGAATTGCTAATGAAAAATATTATGGAAATTATACAGACCTGGGGCTCGAACCCAGGTCTTGGACGTTACAAGCATATGTACCTGCCACTGAGCCACTTCAATTACATTTAATATATAATATCAAATAAATATGATAAAAGAAATAACGACCAGGGTCCACTAACGCGCGCGAATTTTGAATGATCCAATCACCGGATGCCACGAGTTCGTCTTCTCCACTTTTCTGAAACACAGAACTTTTAGGCCACGGTTTCACACGCGTTGTTTTAGGCATGCTATTAGAAAATAGCGATTAGCTCTCAAGTGGTCATAAATTGGGCGCGAGTATGGTGTTTTCTTCGTCCAGACCTACTGAATCCAATGATGGTGGTCTTGAGGGTTAATTTTACTTTGTTTAAAAAGCCCTAATTTCTCATCCTGAAAACCCTAGAAATCAAGCATGGTATAATCGCATACAACACAGAAAAACGCAATTAAAGGTATTGGTTAGCTTCAAAACTTCATAATGAACACGAATCAACCATTAAATTTCACAAATAGTGCATAGAATGGGATGTACGATTATGAAATTTGTTTGATACAGTTGGCGTTCAATATACCGATTCTTGGCGTTTTGATGGATGATTCTGATTGGAACACGTTCAGGAACCTTCAAGGAAGCTAATGGAATAGGTTTTGTGCTTTGAATCGACCTCAAAAGTGCTTTTCAGTTTTTGAGTTTTTAGAGAAAAATTCAATGTTGCAATGGTGTATTCTGAGCTGCTGCGTGTCTGTGTGCATTAGGTTTATGATCTAGCATTTGTACTAAAGGCATTAGGTCAAAAATATTGCTCAAAATCTCTTGATTTAATGAATTGAGGATTTGATTTTCTTAAGGATCTTTTTTCAATCTTTTTCAAGTGTTCTTGTATCAATTATGCTCAAATCAAATCAAATCTTCCTATTTTTGAATGTGCACGAAATATTGAGGGCAAAACATGCATGAAAAGATTTATTAGGTCAAGTTATATATTTTCCATATATTTAAATGATTTAAATGAATTAATATAAATAATAATTCAAATAAATAGATAAAAAATGAGAAAATACTTCCCTTTGGGCCAAGTGGTCGTGCATATGTCATGGATGATGAATCATGGAAGAAAAATGGGCCCATTAGCAATTTTAGACCATTTGAATCAATGTTGACTTTTCAAAATATCCAAAAATTTCCCAACTTCCACAAGGCATAACTTGCTTAATTTTTAAGCTTTTCTCATGTTCTTGGACATTTAGGAAAGGTCTTTGAGTCCTCTAACCAATGTATTTGGTCCCATGTCATTTTGATTTACCAATCTCAAGCTATGGCCTTTGACTTAAAGTCCCTTTTTGTTGACTTTTGAAAATGACCTATAATGTTGAAATTGATAACTTTTTGTGAGAGCATTTCTTGGACTTGAAGTATGAAGATGAGTTGTAGGAAATGTCTTTCTCTTCAAAATGAGCTTTGGATGGAATTTTTATGATAATCCATGTGAAAGTTATGCCCTGGTCAATTTCAATTGACTTTTTCAGTTGTCCAAATAAGGAAACTTTTGCATCTTGATGATTTCTGAGCCAAATTTTGAGAATCATGATCAAGCATTGATCAAATGATGTTTGTGGCTTCAAAATGATATGTTGACCAAAAATTTGAACTTTTGACTGTCAAATGACCATTTTGCCCCTACAGTTGACTGTAGTGCAATTTAGGGTTTTGACTGTGCAATTTTGAGCTGAATGCCTTGAAACTTGATATGAGGATACTTGACCATCTTTGTAGGCATGTGAGACTTGGTTGGGCTTTTGAAAACTTCATTTTCTTGATCAGAACTCAAACCCTAGTTTTGACTGTATAGGAGACCTTTGCACTGTGCAACCCTTGGGGAATTTTGCAGCTTGACTTGGCAAATTTCCTGAAGAATATGGGAGGGCAAATTTTGGGGTACAACAGATTACAAATATGCTATTGAAACATGATAAAGATGCAAGAATAAAGGAATACGATTTTGAAGAAAAAAAGTCAAACCGTGAGGGTCGTGGAACCAGATTCTGGGCACGAGGACGCTTTCTTTTGATTGGTATAGCTTCCTTGTATGCCCAGGAAACGAAAGGGATGGCTTGGGAGTCTTGAAAGTGCTTGGGAGTGTGAAATCAGATCACCACTTTTCTTGAGTTTTTTCAAGTTTTGTTCTTCCTCTCCACGCCTCCAAACCTTGTGTTTTTGATCTGCTTTTTTCCACTATATACCCAGGAACGAATTAGGGTTGCAAATGTATTCTCAATCTTTGGCAATTATAGTCTTTGATCATGATTTGATCTTCATGAAAATCTTTTCAAAAATAGGCCAAAACCAATCTTTTCATGCACAAACATGCCTTGCACGATTTGATTCACTTGCTAGTTGTATAAGGGACCTGAAACATGCATCAAATCTTAAGACTTAAATGCTTTTGATATTTCCATGATTTATTTTGATTTAATTTGATTTAATTGAAATAAAAAATCAAAATAAATACCAAAAGTAAAATAAAGGCAAGTGGAAAGAGCTAGGGCTCGTGGACCATGTTGCAAACTCAAAACAAGTGCAAAAAGTTAGGTCCATTTGACAAAATTTGAAATTTGAGGCATATTTGAAATTTTGCAATTTTGCAAAAAAGGTCAACTTCACCAATGCATAACTTCTTCAATTTTGACTATAAGAAGGTGTTCTTGGACTTTTTAGAAAGCTTGAGATGTCCTCTAAGCAAACCGTTTGGTCTCATCTCAATTGAGTCTTCCATGTTCATGTATGAAGCTTTGACAAAAAAGGTGTTTTTGTTGACTTTTCAAAATGACCTATAATGTCCAAATTCATAACTTCTTGTGAGTGCATATTTTGAACTTGGGAGATGAAGATGTATTTTAGGCCATTGCATCCTCTTCAAAATGAGCTTTGGATGGGTCATTTATAATAAATTATGAGAAAGTTATGCTTGGTCAAAGTTGAGTTGACTTTTCCTACAAAACCCTAATTTAGCAACTTTTGGGTTTTGATGAATTGTGAGCAATCCTTGATGAATCATGATCAACCCTTGATCAAATGATGAATAATACTTCAAAATGAGGATGTTGACCAAAAATCTTGAAGTTTGACTGTATGTAGGCCACAGTTTACTTTTGCCCTAGCACAGTCGATTTTCAGTCTTTTGAGCAATTGACTGAACAAACTTCCTCTGCAAGGCTTGAGACTTGACATGGATGATCTTGAGAACATATTAGGAAAATGGTGAGCATTTGGGATCCCTTGGACTCAAGTATCTTTATGCAAAATGAAACCCTAATTTGAGGTAGACTGCCTTAGGAGAGAGCTTGTCTGGTCAACCCTTGGACTTCCTTGAGCAATTTGAAGACCTCACTTGAAATGTATTGAGAAATATGGGAGGGAAAATTTTGGGGTACAACACTAATCAATTTGAGAACTTAAGGGGGAAATTAGGGATATGTTTAAATGAGGGTTTGTAGCAATTAAAAGTGTGTGGGAATATCATTAAAGTGATATTATGTTATTTGTGTTTCCAACAAATAAATTTTAGAAAATAATCATTACAACACTGCCTCAAATTGTTCCCCACACGCTACTACATTTCTTCTCTCTACTTTCACAAACTCTTCATTCCCCTCAACAGAAGAAGAACCCTTGCCATTTCTCATCTCCTTGCTAGAAATTTTTCAAACATGTCTCAACATCACACATCATCTTGCTCAAAATCTGCAAATGAAAATCTTTCTCTTGACAGAGTACTATATGTTACCTCTCTATCAACTATCCCTCTGCTTGATAAAAAGGTCAAGAAACCTAGATCATCACCAGCTAAGAAATCTAAAGATGACAAAGGTAACTCTTCTACTGCTACTAACAATAGGACTTAAGAAGAAATAGTAAATGTTGATAGAAGCATCAAAAGGCTTGTGGACATGGTTTTAAATGAAGGCTTTGTTGTGCCTGGGATCTCTACTCCCCTTGCTCGCATGCCTCCTCCTGCTGACAAAGGAAGTAATACTAAAAATGATGCTTCTGAATCATCCAAGAATGATGATGCTGATAGCAAACTTGAGAAGCTTACTACCTCTGCGCTAAAAGACGTAGAAGAAGAAAATGTTGATCAAGATGTTGATGAAAATGTTGAACAAAATGTTGAAGAAAACTCTCCTTCTAAAGAAGATGTTGCTGCCTCCTAGGATGGAGAAGGTCACAATGTTATGAATGTAGTCAGTGTTGAAGAGTTGTCTAACAATGAGCTCATCACTAATGTTGTACCTGGTATTGCTAGAAGGCTAAAGTCCAGGAGAGTGAAATATGCAAGTATCACACCCCCTCCCAAGACAATAGCAAAGAAAACTATGTATTGACCCCCCAAAGTAGGAAGTAAAGTGGTCCCTCCTTCTAGTAAGAGAAAAGCTAGACATGTTAACTCTAGTGATGATGATGAGGATGATGTAATAAGATCCAAGAGTAAGAAGAAAGTTTTTCTGATTGAAGAGACTGACTCTGAGTATGATGTCAAGCAAGATGTCCAGGACATCTCTCCTATAAAAAATTATGCAAATAAGGAATTGTATGTTAGGGTTCCTGATGCCCCACTTGACAACATCTCTTTTCACTATGTTGGGAATGCTGAGAAGTGGAAATATATGTATTAAATAAGGATTACCCTGGAGAGAGAACTAGGAGCTGGTGCCTTGGAATGTAAGGAAGTCATGGAGCTGATCTCCTATGCTGCACTGATGAAAACAGTTACCAGGTTTTCAAATTGCTACGAAACTCTTGTTAAGGAGTTCATTGTTAATATTCCTGTTGACTGTGCTGACCATAAGAGTAAGGAATATAGAAAGGATTTTGTTAGATAAAGTGTATAGAATTTTCCCCTGCCATTATAAAAAAAAAATCTAGATAGGTCTAAAGATGTATGTTGTGAGCTGGAAGTAACAGACAATCAAGTGTGTAGAGCCATTACTGCTAATCAAGTAAGTGAGTTGCCAATGAAAAACAAACTTCCTGTCAGCAAACTGAGTGTGAAATATGCAATTTTACATAGGACTGGAGCTGCAAATTAGGTTCCCATTAATCACACTTCAACCATCTCCATTGGTTTAGGAAAGTTCATTTATGCTATTGGAGACCAAAAACTTTTTGATTATGGAACTTATATCTTTGATCAGACCATCAAACATGAAAGAACTTATGCCATTAAGATGCCAATTTCTTTTCCTTCCCTCCTCTGTGGAATTATCCTAAATCAGCATCTTGGAATCCTAAGTGTAGCTGATGTTGTATGCAAGAGGGAGTCTGCCTTGACCCTCCATTTTAAGTTCTTTTCAGGAAAACATGTCCCAGACATTGTTTTAACTTATGCTTCTGCTGAAAAGACCTCCACTAAGGGTGAAACGATCAATGAACTAAGGGAATCCTGCTAGGAATTAGATGATGTGATCAGAGTGAGCTCAGCTAGGAAGCAAATCTTTGAAAAGATGATCAAGGACCTGCAAAAGGATAACAACCTTGATGATGCAGTGAGCTTTGAAGGTGAAGACTTTAGTATGGAAAGAAGTTCTGGTTCAACCAAGTCAACTGGTTCGGGTGACAATTAGACTACTTGATGTTTCTCTGAACTCTTTGTTTCTTTTTTGGCACTTGCACGTGCTTGACATTTGAATTTTATGGTTTGTACCCTAATACTGATATTCCTTTGATTGCATCTTTTCTTTGGCATATTATGACTAAAAAAGGGGAGAGAAAGTGAGTGAGTGAGTGACTAACCACTGTCCACTGATTGACCACTGACCATTGATTGAGGGGGAGCTTAATACTTGAGGGGGGGCCTCATGTCCCAGAAGATGTTTTGACATCTTCCTTTGCTAATAGTTAAATGCTAACTGAATATATGTCTTGATTGCTTTGCTTTTGCTGCTGCCCTGATAATGCTCTGATAATTCTACTGCCCTGATAATGCTCTGATAATTGTGTTGCTGCTCTGATAATATGCTTTAACAGTGTTTTAGCCAAAATTTTCCAAAGGGGGAGTTTGTAAGTGTTTGTTGGCAGCAATTATGGTAAAACAATGACTTGTTAATGTTTTTGCTAAATGTCTTAACATTTGGAGCAAAACTGTTTTGAATGATGTCAAAGCAGATGTCTTGACATCTGCCTACTGAACTGATCTCAGCCCAAAATCAGTTAAGTCTTTTGTTTCTTGATTTCCAACATTCTATAATTCAGGATTTGTGATCTACAGGCTGCGAAAAATATGGAGGAATATTTTTTAAATTGCATAATTTTATCTTGGTCTGTTTTTATGGAAATATTCAAAAGATTTGAATATTTGTTTTTAAGCCCAAGCCCAAAGATGCGCATATATAAGGACTTTCTTCCTTATTCAAAGACAAGCAACTTTTGAAGAAGAATAACTTCTTTCTGATTATAAGTTTAGGCTTTTTATTTGTAATACACTATAAGTATTAGTTTAAATACATGAGTTGCTATTTGGGTTGTTAATTGTGTATCATTCATAAGATTTTAAGCATTGAATGATTGAAGTGTTTCAAACTTATTAATTTTGTTAAGTTCTCCACTGTAAGTGATTGAAGGGATTTGAGGATGGCCTCATACCTAGGTGAGTCTTGGGTAGAAGTTTAGCTTGGGTAGTGATTAAGTGATTAGATCGTAAACTGGTTGTTTACTGGGGGTCTATGAATTGATATTATTTAGTGAACTTGTCCTCGGCTTGGTAGCTCCCAGAGTAGGTGTTATTGTACACTGAACTGGGTGAACAGTCTCTTGTATTTTTACTACTTTTGATTTTACTGCACCTTACTTGCAAACAGATATTTGTGTCATGACATCTCATTCGACATCACATATCTGATACCAGAATTTCAAGATTCACTTTGCTCTGAAAAAGTTTGTTTGTTTATAGTTATAAGTACTAATGCTGATCATTTGTTACCTATACTAATATTAATGTTTACTGGTATTATCCTACCACTTCTTTCCCACCTGTGGGTAAACATCATTTTTTCCTATCTTCTTAGTGAATGGTTAGTTTGCGGTCATCTGTCGATCACGGTTATCCTTTATTTTCTCTCCTTAATGTTTGAATTGATGTTTCTCTATCTCCTCCTTGGGATTTACCCCAATAGAGTCGAGTCTTCTATTCACCAGTGATTTATTTTCCTGGTCTATTTTTCTTTTGATCTTGTATTTTATTTTTCCCCAATGGTGTCCCGTGTCACCTTGTGGATCTCTTTATTTGAATGCACAATCATAGGCATTGCATGGCCTCTTAGGGAAAAAAATAGGGTTTGTTTTGTATTTAAGTATCTTCAATCACGTCTACACGAAGATTTTTAACCTTCATATCTCCGGATAGAAGACACTAAAATAAGGGCAGTTGTTGTACCCCAATTTTTGCTCCTAAGATTCCTCTATCATCTCATATCAACTCAATCATATCAAGATCACAATTAGGTTTTGGTTCTTCCCCCCTATCTCTAGGTTTGCTAATGAGGAATCACCAAGCATCTTGGTTTATATATGTTTTGTATTGATTAACTTTTAACTAATAAATACAATGAATGTTTTCTCTAATTGATGATATTATATGTAATGGCATAACACATTTCATCAATTTGATTTATAGGTTCATGGGTTTATTTTCATGCATTCTTCAACAAAGCTTCATTGAGAGTCAAGCTTCATCGTTGGATATACTTTGAATTAATATCATGACAAGGTCTACTATGAATTATCATGCCTCAATTTGTCAAATAAAATCAAAAGATGCAAGACTTTATTGAAGAAGTTTGACCTAATTGGACAAGTTCTTGATTTCTTGGTCACAAGTGCATAACTCTCTCATTTCTTAATATTTTAAGGTGGATTTTGTTGCTATTCATTCTTATTATTATCCACAATAACTTCTATTCACATGGAAAAAGTTATTGTGCAAGAAAGTTGGTCAAAATTGAAAAGGGTTTCCAAGTCATTTTGGTGCTCTAGGAGCTAGGGTTTTGAACTTCTAAGGGTTATATCTTGCTCATATTTTGGTATTTTTGAGTGCTTCCAAATACATGCTTCTTTTTAAAGAGTTATCAACCAATCAATTCAAAAGTTTCAAGAAAATTTCATGTAGACGATGCCTAATGATGAAGAAAGATTACAAGTCCCCTAGACAGGCTGTGATACGGTGGGAGAACTGACTTGAGGTCTTGCGTTTGTATTCGCACTTGTTCGGTTTAGCAAGAGTCACCACCGACTTTTTATTTTATCCTAAGGAAAGGTTAAAAAGCACAGCAAAAACCTTTTGAGATGTTTCGTGGGTTCGGGGGGTAGATTATGAAAAGGGAAGGTATTAGCACCCTTTTCATCCATGGTTATCCATGGGCTCTTAGTTACTTGGTTTTAGATCACTTGCCTTTAATTTTCAAATTGCTTGAAATTGTGGTGTGTGTGTGTGTGTGTGTGTTTTGAAAATTATTTTGAAGAAGATGCCTTGTCTAGGTAACCATTGTAATGACTCGTGTTTGAGTGTTTACAAAGGTGTGTATCTTTTCGAAAAGATGTTTCAAATGTTTTTGAAAGTTTGTTTTGAAAGTGTTTGTGGAGTGTGGTTTTGAAAAGTAGGCAAGTGTTTTTGCAAGTTGATCAAGTAACTAAGAGTTTGTCTACCCCTAAATTTACTCAAAGGTTTTCTCTATGTTTTAACCCTTTTAACAATTTTGTTCCACCATTGTATTTGGTGGACAATCTTGCGTTAGGATGTTTAACGGGACAGGCGCGGGTCATCGTATGGACCATGAATGCAATGGTGCCAAGTGTCTTTGGCAATTTTGCTTGAAGGGACTACGATCATTTTTGATTAGGCAACTTTCGAAAGCGTCATCGAGGGACTATGATCATTTGGATTTGTTTTGTTTTTGCCAAAGAAACTCAACATGCAAGCATGGCCCATTTTGGAAGGCAACAAGAGGGATTACCCTAGGGGTGCAAGTGTGATTGTGTATTGATTTCATGTATTTGTCTTTGTATTAGGTTATCTAGCATTTGAATTTATGTACATACAAACCCTAGGTCTAACCATGGTATATTTGAAAGCGATAAATTGCGGGAATTTAAAGTCTACGCTATTACAAATAAGTATCCGGGAGTGGGGGTACAAGTATTTACAAATGGGGATGAGACTTTAATAGGAGAGTAGTGTCCAAATAATTTACAACCAAATCGAATTGCGATCTCAAATGTAAAAAAGTATCAATGTATAGGAATAAAGCAAATGTATAATGTAAATGTGTAAGTGTATGATTATTTACAAGGTGAGAAATGTTAACTTAATAAGAAAATTAAGTATTGTTCATTTATTCTTTTTGTATTTTTGTTAATATGTACAAACAAAAGATTTTAAGAAAATAAAAGAATGTTTTAAGTTCTATTTTTTATGTATTAAAATTAATGTATTTTAATTAGTATTTTTATGTACAAAAGTTTTAAAAAAAAAGAGATGTTTTAAGTTTAAAGAAAAAATATTATTTATATTTTAGTTAATGTATTATATACAAAAATTTAATTAAAAGAAAGGAAAATTGTCTTAAATTTAAAGAAAAATTATTATTTGAATTTTGGTTTCTATACAAAACTTAATTATGTTATATAAAAAAAAAGTATTGTTAAGGCAAAATTAAAATCAGCACATTAAGTAAAAAAAGTAAAGGGTGATAAAAAGAGTAATTTTAGTTTAAAAAAAAGGAATGGGCCTTAGAGGGTTTTGTGGCCCAAATGGATTTGTAAAGGAATCAAAAAGGGGGGTGCATTCCAGATTGGAGGAGTATGCGCGCTGGTTTTTTTTTGTATGGGCTTAAGCACTGATGGGGCGAACCGGCCCAAGGGTTTGACACAAGTTTTAGGGTTGCAATTGTTTGTTCATTTGGATTAGGGTTTACTGAGAACACAGAGGCGCGCCGTTCGTTCTCTTCATCGCTTCTTTGTCTTCTTCATCTCTCAAGCCATAGTTACTTAACACAGCTCAACCTTTGCCCATGGCCACCAAGCTTCCTCCTTCGTCCCCTCTTCCCTCCTTGGTCCAGCGAAGCGAGGTTATAAGGCAACGATTTCTGTTTTTGTTTAATGCATTTAGAGTTTCAAACTTTATGTCTTGCATGTTTTGTTTATTGATTCTGATTAAGTGTTATTGTTATTCTTGTTGGAGGTGCGTGAAAAGGGAGAGAAATTATACCTTTTGGAGACGGCGGCCTTTAGAGACGGAGGAGAGATGAATCAGAGATGCTTTAGGCGGCCAAGGCAGAGGCTTTGGTGATGATGTGCACTTTGCTTCCTGGTATCTTTATTCTTTTGCCTTTTGTTGGGTTTGATGATGACTATCTGAAAACAAACTTCTTTATCTTCTTCTCTTTTATTTGCTTCTGTTGCCTGAGTATTGGTTGTGTATGATGTCCTTAAGATATGCTTGATACGTTTGGTATTTGGTATGTTGTGCTTGAGTTGCCTTTTCCTCCTCTTCTTGTTGGCTTGCTTCTGTTGCCTAGCTCATGGTTTGCCCTGAGATGCTTGGGTTCTGAGTATTGATGATATTAGTATGATTCTGAATATGTTGCTTTGTATGCTTGTATGCTCTTTTTCCTCTTCCACTGTGGGCTTGCTGAGATGCTTTGATGATTTCTGCCCAGTGATGAATCACAGTTCTGAGGGCTTTGGTTGCTTCAGTTGTTTTACAGGCTTGGTACTGGTTTAGGCTTTGAAGTTACATGCATTGGCTTCAGTTTGGGGCTTGACAGTTTGTATTGTTTGAGGGCTTTTGGCTTTTAGGCTAGCAAGTTTATTGATGGCTTTGATACAGGTTTACAGGCAGGTTCAGAGCTTTGAATGGTTATTGAAAGGTTGATGTGTTTACCAGCTTGTGGTTTGTTTTGATGTTTATTGATGGTTAAGGCTTGGCTTTGAACCTCTGTTTGCAGGTTTAAGCTTGTTTTGACAGGTTGGGTTAGAAAAATGGTTTAAGGCTTCAGGCTGGACAGGGTTTTAGACTTGAGTAGTTTAGAGGCAGTCTTGAAAGGCCTTTTGGATTTTAGGCTTGTGGTCTTGACATTTTCATGCTCTGAGTTATGCAGGTGAAGGCCTTTTGAGGTTTGGAGCTTAGGCTTCAAGCTTGTTGAGGCAGTTTGTGTTTTTTGTTACAGTTTTGTTTGTGTTCTGATTTTGTTTATGTTGTATCTGCCCCCCTCTACTGTGTTGATGACAATTTGTTTTATATATTTCTTTCTTCAAGCCTAAGCCCTGTAAGCCCATCTTCTTTTTTCTCTTCTCTCTCTCTTGACAGATTAATCAGTAATTTTATATTGTTTAAAATCTGCACTTTACTGAAAAAGCACTGGCCTGAAAATGATGTGATTGGAAGAGTTTGCTTGCAATGCATGTTTACTCTGCATATTCCTGCTTTCCTGCATACTTTATGTACTTCTTTGACATTTTTTATATCTCTTGGACAGCTTTGAGTAGCCTTTTGTACTTGTGGAGGTTTTGATATCTTTTGATATCCTTTTGGACAGCTTTTTACATCTTGTTGTCCAGTTTGGACTTTGGTTAGGCATGCTGTTTGTTTGGAAACTATGCAGTTGGTTGACAATTTGAACTTGTGCGAAATTATAACTTTGTGCATTCATACTTTTTTGCAAGCATTTCTATCCCTCTTTGTGAACCGAGAGAAATCTCGTGATTTGCAGAGAGGGCAAACTGATTTCGGCCAGCTGCTTTTAATGATGAGTCCCTTTTTTTATCTGTCTGTTCTTAATTATTTTGACTGCATTTGACTTCTTTTTCTTTTCTTTGTTTTTGCAGATGAAAATCAATGGAGCAAAAGAAAGCAATGGATAGAAGATGAAGACTTAGGAATTTTTAGGATAGTTTTATTTCAAATTTAATCATTTGTAAAATTATTATTGTAAACAAAAATGTGAATAAATTTACCGTTTGTTCAAATAATAATTTGTAACAAAACAATTGAAGATGAATAAATAAAAATCCCTTTTGATCAGTTAATTCCCTTTTTTTTAGCTGTCTATTTAATTACTTATAAATTCTTAAATTATAATAAATGGAAATAAATTCCAATTATCCTAACTTAGAATAAATAAACAATTAATAAACACTGTGGTTTTAGCATCAATCAATTAATAAACCTGGCGTTTCAAATAGCCACAGCAATGCACAGTCAAATCAAACAACGTCCATATGCCTTTACTGATTGAACAAAACAACTGCAAGTTCTCAATTCAAATGCTTCAATCCAAATATCAGAGTAAACTAAAAAGAACTTTAGGATTAATTCTTCCTGCGCGCACAAACCCTAGTTCTTGGTTAAATGTCAAAGAAGCGTCCGCCTGATCAAAACCTGAGCCAACTCAACCAAACCTTAGCAATCTGCCTGAACTGCTTTAAAATCAATGAAAACCCTAATTTTGTCTGACTGATAAGAAAAGTTTGTTTGACTGATTCTTACGCCATCTGAAAAATCAGGAAAAGCCCGAAGCTGTGATTTCTTGTGAAAAAATACGAGGGCAAATTTTGGGGTACAACAGTTGCCCCTGTTCAATCTTCTTGAACCTGAAGAGTTAGATTGGCAAGTTTGCTGTTCGCGACTTGAAGGTAAAATGAGATTGGACACTAGAGTGCCCAAAAATTTGCACTCGGTGATGTGACGGTGGAGGGAATGGGCTTAAAGATGCCATTTGGTGATGGGCTTAGAGATGCCATCTGGAGATGTGACAGAACCTTGTCGGGAATGGGCTTATAGATGCCATTTGGAAGTGTTGATCGCGTAAGAGATTCCTTAGCGAGAACTTGCGAATTTGAGAAAGAAAGATGGTTTCCTGGCTTGCTACAGGTGTTGATCTTCAATCTCTTCATGCAGATATGCCCTGGCTAGATACAGGAGTCGAATCCACAATTAGTTGCTCACAGATGTGCCCTGGCTAGATACAGGAATCGAATTTGGAACTTCAAAAGGTTGTTTACAGACGTGCCCTGGCTGGATACAGGTATCGAATATCTAAACTGTTCATGTAGACGTGCCCTGGCTAGATACAGGTATCGAATCCACAATCAAATCACTCACAGATATGCCCTGGCTAGATACAGGAATCGAATCTGGAATTGGTCGTCTACAGATATGCCCTGGCTGGATACAGGTATCGAATCTGGAAATTATTGTCTACAGATATGCCCTGGCTGGATGCAGGTATCGAATATGGAAATTGTCACTCACAGATATGCCCTGGCTAGATACAGGAATCGAATCTGGAATTGTGACAGTTGATAGTAATCATCTTTGGATTGACCTTTTCCTGAAAAGGCAAAACATCCGTTGTATGCAATGTCATGATGTATGAAATGCATAAGGTCATGTAGATTTCAAGGATAAATGAGATTGTGTGATATGATGCGTATATGCATGCGTCATGATGTATAAAATGTGAAATGTCTATGAATGTGTTTTCGTCTAGGAAAATAAATCCTTGACGGATGTCGGGAGTTTGTTGAATCCTGGGTTGATGTTGAAGAGTAGAGTTCTTCGCTTCCGCTGGGGATGATGGTTACAAGAATAAACCGGTAGGAGAAGATGACTCTGTCGGGGGATAAACTTGTTGGAGAGATTACTCTGCGGGGAATTACTCTGTGGGAAGAGATACGTCGTTGAGGTTTTGATGAGAGCTCCGCTGGGGATTCCAGTGATGAGTTATGTTGGGGGATTTGATGAACTCCGCTGGGGATAGGAGAATCTTGACTGCTGTCGGGGAAAGTGAATCCTATGACTGCTGCAGGGGAATCCGGAGCTTGGGTTGTATGCCAATCTACTGGGGATTCTTGTCTTGAGGGGATCTTCATTGGAGAATATTCGAATATTCTGTGGGGACCTGAGAATGAGAGTCTTCAATCTGCTTGGGGATTGATAGTTGGAAGTTTTAGCTCTGCTGGGGATTTTGTTTTGGCTCCATTGGGGATTTTGAACTTGACTCTGAGGGGAGTTAGCTTATGGAAGGTTCTCTGGCTGGGGATTGCAAGAATCTTTTGAGTTTGAGAAGGAACCGGTGTAGGGTTTCCTGATGATGAGTCCGTGTAAAACGTGTTTGGAGCGTATCTGAAACTGTATCTCCCAACAGGTGATGAAGGAATTGTTGAACACTTTTGACATTCGAATGACCCAAGTGGTGATGAAGGAGACTTTTTATGTAGATAATTTCCTGGCTTGTTACAGGTGTTAATCCACAATCAGTCGTTCACAGATATTCTCTGGCTAGATACAGGTATCGAATCTGGAACTTAAAAAATGTTGGTCAAGTAGATATTGTCCTGGCTTGTTTCAGGTGTTGATCTCTGACCTGAGAAAGAAAGATGGTTCCCTGGCTTGTTACAGGTGTTGATCTTCAATCTCTTCATGTAGATAATTTCCTGGCTTGTTACAGGTGTTAATACACAATCAAACGCTCACAGATATGCCCTGGCTAGATACAGGAATCAAATCTGGAACTTCAAAAGGTTGCTTACAGATGTTCCCTGGCTGGATATAGGTATCGAATCTCTAAACTACTCATGCAGATATGCCCTGGCTAGATACAGGTATCGAATCTACAATCAGTTACTCACAGATATGCCCTGGCTAGATACAGGAATCGAATCTGGAATTGGTCGTCTACGGATATGCCCTGGCTAGATACAGGTATTGAATCTGGAATTTGTCGCCTACAGATATGCCCTGGCTAGATACAAGTATCGAATCTCTAAACTCTTCATGCAGATGTGCCCTGGCTGGATACAGGTATCGAATCTACAATCAATCACTCACAGATATGCCCTGGCTAGATACAGGTATCGAATCTGGAATTTGTCGTTATTCTGTTGGTGGTTGTAATTTCCAGCAGGTGATGAAGGAACTGTTGAACACTTTTGACATTCGAATGCCCCAAGTGGTGATGAAGGAGACTTGCCCCAAGTTCACTGAACTTTTGAGAGATTTGTTGAAATCTTGACTGGACGACCCCAGGTTAACTGAACTTTGAAAGATCTGTTGAAACCTTGACTGGACTGCCCCAGGTTAATTGGATAGTGACATGTCATGCCCCCTTGTTGATAGGAGATTGTAATGGAAGTGTCATCCTTTCTTGAAGTGATTTTTGTTCACTGAGAGACTTTTGTTCCTCCGAACATTCGCTGTATGAATTTCTTCGCTGTCAAACAAATAACCAAATGTGAACAGTTATATTCAAGCAACGCAAAGTTTATGTTTGTCTCGAAGTTTTGAAAAATGCGTTTTTTAGCAGAAAACGTTTTATAAGACAAATCAACACAAGATTTTAGAGCAAAGCCTTACAGGAGTCAGGATACCTTTTGTAATAGTATGCTTTCGAACTAACCCATGCTTCAATTAGGACTTTTGAAGGATTGTAACGTGGCTTGGTTCACGGTTTAAGAAACAGAGGATAAAGGCTCAAAGTATATTTGTACCCACCCGCTCTTCGTGATGTTCTTCAACCCTAAGCTCAGTTAATTGTGCGTCGCACTCTATTCGAGTTTGGAACGACTTTTTGGGCGATGGTTCACCAGTTGAATTGGGAGATAGTCATCATCTCCTTTTTTTTTTGCAACATTTTTCATGTTGTCGAGGGTTTGTAATGACCTCTCTATTTTGATTTTGTTATCCCTAACTTTTGCCTGACTGTTCCTGTTTTCGAGATTACAGTCAGCGGGATGCCTCAGCTTTCTTAAGCCTCCTTTACAGGTTTTGGCTTGGTGGGCTTTTCTTTTTTGAGAGATTGACTGCCTAGGTGGTAGGGAACCATCACTGTCTTGTGACTCCAAAGGAATGTCTCTTTTTTTTTTGTTTTTTTTTTTTGACGTCGTTCGTTGTGTTACGAACTGAGAGTTTGCGACTTCAATGCGCATTTTCTTTTGAATTAACTGAGAGACTACCCTGCCCCAGTTTTATATCAAAGGTTTCGATTGTTTAGAACAGAAAACTCCTACTTCTTTGGCTCGAAGGGGTTGACTAGGGATTATCTTCCTTATAACTCTAGTGTTTGGGAATTGAAAGAAATGTCTGTACATCATCAGCAAGGTCTGTTCAAAAGCATACTGTATGAGATTATGGTATTGTTTCGTCATCCTCCCTCTAAAGGCTTGCAGATTTTTATCAAGAGTTAAATATCATAAAGAAAGCATAAGAGTAGTGAAAACGAATGGATGAATTCAAGACAAACATATGCAATGCATTAATGAAACAGAGTTTAACGTCAACAGTTAATTGTTTGAAAACAAAAGAAATTACAACTTTGAAAATTCAAATGAAGCAAAAGTCTCTCAGCTTGAGCTTTGTCACTTCAGGTGGAGAACTCCTTAACGGAAGATTTTCATCTCGCCGTCTGGCATGAACCTTAGCACTCCAATGTCAATCAGATCTTGAATTTTGTTCTTCAAGGCCCAACAGTCGTCGGTGTCGTGTCCCGGGCTATAGGAGTGATATACACAAAATGCATCGGGATCATAGTTAGGAGCGGAGGTATTGGGCTTCCGAATAGGATCCCTCAAAGCAGTCAGGTTGACCTCTAACAAGCGCTCCAGAATCAGAGATGACGGCATGTCAGTCTCCGTGAACTGTCTTCCCGACGTATTTTGATTACGCCGATTACCCCGTTAACGCTGGCGAGGTTGTTGTCGGGCTTGTGACCCTGAATCAAGTAGAGGAGCCTTCCCCTTGTCTTCTTGTCTGGAGGGGGATTGAGTGGTGACTTGTTCTTCAACCTCAGATGTTTGCCCCAGTTGGTTGTTCCGAAGCAGTTGGCTGACGAGAACTCTGAGTTCCTCCTGTCTTTGAGACAAATCTTGGATGAGAGCCATCTGGCCCACCAACTGTCCCATCACTTGGATCCTCAATGTTGCCAAATCAAACTGCAGCTCCCCCAGCTGGTCACTCCTGGCATTGTTTGAAGTCTCCTGGACCAAGCCCTTTGTGAGGAGAGCTTTCATTTATTCTTGCCCCAGAGACAGGTTCAAGAACATTTCCTGCAGCTGAGCAGTCTGGTCCTGGATATCCTTGACAGTCCTTTCTAGAGCCATCTCTTACTGAAATAAACAGTAGGAGAGTAAGGAAACCTGAAAAAAGGAAAAACTGTCAAGATGCAATGCATGATATGTGGATGCATGCTTTCAAGGATCTCTCGGGGTAAACACAAGAGAATGTTAGAGGTTGAACTTTGATTTTTGATTGGAGATCTTTTCCCCGGTGGATGTCTTTCCACGAGAATCAAGCTCACCATGTCAAGTGGGTTATAGCCCCCGATTCAAGTTGTTGCACTCGATCTTTGATTGGAGATCTTTGCCCTGGTGGATGTCTTTCCACGAGAATCAAGCTCACCATGTCGAGTGGGTCATAGCCCCTGATTCAAGTTGTTACACTTGATCTTTGATGGCATTTGTTTAGAGGAGAAACCTCTTGCCCTTTGGTATACGTCTGGTTCAACGTACCCTGCATCAAAAGAACCCTCGAGATCCTTGAAATGGTTATTGAAAATGCTATGGTATGATGTCATGATGTTATGTACATGTATGCAAAGTGAGCAAGTATATATATACAGGCAATCATATTCACACAAAGCAAAAACAAGTCCTTAGGTTTAGGCTTGCATGGGGTTGTAGGTAAGTACCCTCTTGAAGTTAGTTGGCTCATCCTATCCTAGCAAAAGTAATCGGGTTCTAGAGGATCTCAATATCACTGACTACCCTCAATCGGTCATAACTCCAACATCGCAATCTTTTCTTGCGGCTAGAACCATCGCGAGAGTTTAGCCTCAATGAGTGTAGCATACTGCTACTGTTCTATGGCCAAGTTGGGTCAATTTAGGGTTCTAAGGTCGGTTGGTGCTTAATGACTCCTTAGAAGACCCATATTCTCCTTGTTTCAACACAAGGGATATCGGTACAGACCAAGGTGTCACACCAACGTAGCCACTGCTTCACCCATGTCGGTATACCCCGGATAGGTCCCTCATAGCTTATGCTACCTAAAAGGGTATTCCCCAGATCTGGGTTAGGATCTATGAAACTCCGATGCAAAGCCCACAAATATAAAAGCAAACAAAGCAAGCAATTGAAAACAAAGGTGATCTAAACCCTAAGGTAACCCCACTTTTAAAAATTCCCCAGCGGAGTCGCCAGTTCTGTGATACGGTGGGAGAACTGACTTGAGGTCTTGCGTTTGTATTCGCACTTGTTCGGTTTAGCAAGAGTCGCCACCGACTTTTTATTTTATCCTAAGGAAAGGTTAAAAAGCACAGCAAAAACCTTTTGAGATGTTTCGTGGGTTCGGGGGGTAGATTATGAAAAGGGAAGGTATTAGCACCCTTTTCATCCATGGTTATCCATGGGCTCTTAGTTACTTGGTTTTAGATCACTTGCCTTTGATTTTCAAATTGCTTGAAACTGTGGTGTGTGTGTGTGTGTTTTGAAAATGATTTTGAAGAAGATGCCTTGTCTAGGCAACCATTGTAATGACTCGTGTTTGAGTGTTTACAAAGGTGTGTATCTTTTCGAAAAGATGTTTCAAATGTTTTTGAAAGTTTGTTTTGAAAGTGTTTGTGGAGTGTGGTTTTGAAAAGTAGGCAAGTGTTTTTGTAAGTTGATCAAGTAACTAAGAGTTTGTCTACCCCTAAATTTACTCAAAGGTTTTCTCTATGTTTTAACCCTTTTAACAATTTTGTTCCACCATTATATTTGGTGGACAATCTTGCGTTAGGATGTTTAACGGGACAGGCGCGGGTCATCGTATGGACCATGAATGCAATGGTGCCAAGTGTCTTTGGCAATTTTGCTTGAAGGGACTATGATCATTTTTGATTAGGAAACTTTCGAAAGCGTCATCGAGGGACTATGATCATTTGGATTTGTTTTGTTTTTGCCAAAGAAACTCAACGTGCAAGCATGGCCCATTTTGGAAGGCAACAAGCGGGATTACCCTAGGGGTGCAAGTGTGATTGTGTATTGATTTCATGTATTTGTCTTTGTATTAGGTTATCTAGCGTTTGATTTTATGTACATACAAACCCTAGGTCTAACCATGGTATACTTGAAAGCGATAAATTGTGGGAATTTAAAGTCTATGCTATTACAAATAAGTATCCGGGAGTGGGGGTACAAGTATTTACAAATGGGGATGAGACTTTAATAGGAGAGTAGTGTCCAAATAATTTACAACCAAATCGAATTGCGATCTCAAATGTAAAAAAGTATCAATGTATAGGAATAAAGCCAATGTATAATGTAAATGTGTAAGTGTATGATTATTTACAAGGTGAGAAATGTTAACTTAATAAGAAAATTAAGTATTGTTCATTTATTCTTTTTGTATTTTTGTTAATATGTACAAACAAAATATTTTAAGAAAAGAAAAGAATGTTTTAAGTTCTATTTTTTATGTATTAAAATTAATGTTTTTAATTAGTATTTTTATGTACAAAAGTTTAAAAAAAAAAGAGATGTTTTAAGTTTAAAGAAAAAATATTATTTATATTTTAGTTAATGTATTATATACAAAAATTTAATTAAAAGAAAGGAAAATTGTCTTAAATTTAAAGAAAAATTATTATTTGAATTTTGGTTTCTATACAAAACTTAATTATGTTATATAAAAAAAAAGTATTGTTAAGGCAAAATTAAAATCAACACATTAAGTAAAAAAGTAAAGGGTGATAAAAAGAGTAATTTTAGTTTAAAAAAAGGATTGGGCCTTAGAGGGTTTTGTGGCCCAAATGGATTTGTAAAGGAATCAAAAAGGGGGGTGCATTCCAGATTGGAGGAGTATGCGCGCTGGTTTTTTTTGGATGGGCTTAAGCACTGATGGGGCGAACCGGCCCAAGGGTTTGACACAAGTTTTAGGGTTGCAATTGTTTGTTCATTTGGATTAGGGTTTGTTGAGAACACAGAGGCGCGCCGTTTGTTCTCTTCATCGCTTCTTTGTCTTCTTCATCTCTCAAGCCATAGTTACTGAACACAGCTCAACCTTCGCCCATGGCCACCAAGCTTCCTCCTTCGTCCCCTCTTCCCTCCTTGGTCCAGCGAAGCGAGGTTATAAGGTGACGGTTTCTGTTTTTGTTTAATGCATTTAGAGTTTCAAACTTTATGTCTTGCATGTTTTGTTTATTGATTCTGATTAAGTGTTATTGTTATTCTTGTTGGAGGTGCGTGAAAAGGGAGAGAAATTATACCTTTTGGATACGGCAGCCTTTAGAGACGGAGGAGGGATGAATCGGAGATGCTTCAGGCGGCCAAGGCGGAGGCTTTGGTGATGATGTGCGCTTTGCTTCCTGGTATCTTTATTCTTTTGCCTTTTGTTGGGTTTGATGATGACTATCTGAAAACAAACTTCTTTATCTTCTTCTCTTTTATTTGCTTCTGTTGCCTCTGAGTATTGGTTGTGTATGATGTCCTTATGATATGCTTGATACGTTTGGTATTTGGTATGTTATGCTTGAGTTGCCTTTTCCTCCTCTTCTTGTTGGCTTGCTTCTGTTTCCTAGCTCATGGTTTTCCCTGAGATGCTTGGGTTCTGAGTATTGATGATATTAGTATGATTCTAAATATGTTGCTTTGTATGCTTGTATGCTTTTTTTCCTCTTCCACTGTGGGCTTGCTGAGATGCTTTGATGATTTCTGCCCAGTGATGAATCACAGTTCTGAGGGCGTTGGTTGCTTCAGTTGTTTTACAGGCTTGGTACTGGTTTAGGCTTTGAAGTTACAGGCATTGGCTTCAGTTTGGGGCTTGACAGTTTGTATTGTTTGAGGGCTTTTGGCTTTTAGGCTAGCAAGTTTATTGATGGCTTTGATACAGGTTTACAGGCAGGTTCAGAGCTTTGAATGGTTATTGAAAGGTTGATGTGTTTACCAGCTTGTGGTTTGTTTTGATGTTTATTGATGGTTAAGGCTTGGCTTTGAACCTCTGTTTGCAGGTTTAAGCTTGTTTTGACAGGTTGGGTTAGAAAAATGGTTTAAGGCTTCAGGCTGGACAGGGTTTTAGACTTGAGTAGTTTAGAGGCAGTCTTGAAAGGCCTTTTGGATTTTAGGCTTGTGGTCTTGACATTTTCATGCTCTGAGTTATGCAGGTGAAGTCCTTTTGAGGTTTGGAGCTTAGGCTTCAAGCTTGTTGAGGCAGTTTGTGTTTTTTGTTACAGTTTTGTTTGTGTTCTGATTTTGTTTATGTTGTATCTGCCCCCCTCTACTGTGTTGATGACAATTTGTTTTATATATTTCTTTCTTCAAGCCTAAGCCCTGTAAGCCCATCTTCTTTTTTCTCTTCTCTCTCTCTCTCTTGACAGATTAATCAGCAATTTTATATTGTTTAAAATCTGCACTTTACTGAAAAAGCACTGGCCTGAAAATGATGTGATTGGAAGAGTTTGCTTGCAATGCATGTTTACTCTGCATATTCCTGCTTTCCTGCATACTTTATGTACTTCTTTGACATTTTTTATATCTCTTGGACATCTTTGAGTAGCCTTTTGTACTTGTGGAGGTTTTGATATCTTTTGATATCCTTTTGGACAGCTTTTTACATCTTGTTGTCCAGTTTGGACTTTGGTTAGGCATGTTGTTTGTTTGGAAACTATGCAGTTGGTTGACAATTTGAACTTGTGCGAAATTATAACTTTGTGCATTCATACTTTTTTGCAAGCATTTCTATCCCTCTTTGTGAACCGAGAGAAATCTCGTGATTTGCAGAGAGGGCAAACTGATTCCGGCCAGCTGCTTTTAATGATGAGTCCCTTTTTTTATCTGTCTGCTCTTAATTATTTTGACTGCATTTGACTTCTTTTTCTTTTCTTTGTTTTTGCAGATGAAAATCAATGGAGCAAAAGAAAGCAATGGATAGAAGATGAAGACTTAGGATTTTTTAGGATAGTTTTATTTCAAATTTAATCATTTTTAAAATTATTATTGTAAACAAAAATGTAAATAAATTTACCGTTTGTTCAAATAATAATTTGTAACAAAACAATTGAAGATGAATAAATAAAAATCCCTTTTGATCAATTAATTCCCTTTTTTTTAGCTGTCTATTTAATTACTTATAAATTCTTAAATTATAATAAATGGAAATAAATTCCAATTATCCTAACTTAGAATAAATAAATAATTACTAAAAATTGTGGTTTTAGCACATCGATCAATTAATAAACCTGGCGTTTCAAATAGCCACAACAATGCACAGTAAAATCAAACAACGTCCATATGCCTTTACTGATTGAACAAAACAACTGCAAGTTCTCAATTCAAATGCTTCAATCCAAATATCAGAGTAAACTGAAAAGAACTGTAGGATTAATTCTTTCTGCGCGCACAAACCCTAGTTCTTGGTTAAATGTCAAAGAAGCGTCCGCCTGATCAAAACCTGAGCCAACTCAACCAAACCTTAGCAATCTGCCTGAACTGCTTTAAAATCAATGAAAACCCTAATTTTGTCTGACTGATAAGAAAAGTCTGTTTGACTGATTCTTACGCCATTTGAAAAATCAGGAAAAGCCCGAAGCTGTGATTTCTTGTGAAAAAATACGAGGGCAAATTTTGGGGTACAACACAGGCCATCAAATTCCCTTATGTAACTTCAAAAAGTCATAACTTGATTAATTTTTATCTACTTGAGACCATTATTTTTTCACAATGATCTTAAGGATGTGAAATTAAACTCTTCTTTTATGAGAAAATCTTTAAAATGGATGGAAGATGCCCTAGGAATACAAAATGTAATAAGTCTTTTCGTGGATTTTCACCAACTTCACAAAGTCGTAACTTTCTCAATTCATGGAGTTTTTAAGTGGTTAAAATCTCAAAATGTCATTTAAGATATCTAATTCGTGCCATATTTTTTGGTCAAAAGCAAATTTTGGGTGGAAGGCCATGTTTGGTTGCAGAACAATATAGGTCAATTTTGAAGAAAAACTTAGAATTTTTTTAAGTACAAAAGTCAGCATCTTTTTCTCAACTTTGACTCATCACAACTCCTAGCTCAAGTATCCATTTGATCTCATTCTTTGCAAATTCTAAAATTTGTGACCTTATCTTTCAATTTCTTCAAGAATCATGCCCTAAGACTCCTTGAGTTGTGAATACCATTGATTCAAAGTTTGTACTTTGAAGCTGACTTTTTCCTCCAAGTCAGAATTTTAAATGCACAATTCAGCTTCTAATCACTAAATTTATGCGTGTTTTTACTTCTAATCATATTTAACAATCTTCTAAATTTGAAACGCAAGTTTTGGTTGAGTTTTGAGCAAAATACGAGTCACACTTTTCATGCTTGCAACTTTACACGATTTTCCTCCAAACTTCATCATTCCACACGCTTGAGCATCCTATTTTATTCCCTATAAATAGAGGGACATATTGCATTCATTTCCTCAAGATTTGATATCCAATTGACCCCTGTTCAGATCCCACATGAACTCTGACTTTGAATTTCTGATTTCTTGCTTTCTCACTCCAAAACACCAAAAGCTCCATTCAGTTAGCTTCATTGAACTTCTCTGAAGCTAACCATACTCTTACCTTCAAGAATTGTGACCTATATTGATCTATAAAAAAATCCAGTTTCAGAGCCACCTTGTGCTACTTTGTTCAAATAGATTTCTTAGTCAAATCGATCCAAATAAAAGACTAATCTACTCTCTGTATCCTTCTGATTCTCATGCTTTTTACAATTTGTGATTTCATTAAGATATTCCAGAATTTCGTGCTCGCTATTATTTCTGTATTTTTTCAATTTAAACCTTGCTCGTTTATATAAATTTAGCGTGATGGTACCATTAGAATCGTCTTGAAGAGACGAATATAATGGTACCGGTCTGGTCCTCTAATTTTACATTTTGAGGAATCCCAATCTAGGGCGTCTGGAGGTTGAAGACGACCTACGTGTCATGCTTCAACCATTGAAAGAGTGAAATGTGATTTTTTGAATTCAATCCAGCATGTTTTCTTTATCATACGCGCTCTTTGAGAGCCCTTGGATCTGATTACTTTCATTAGTCAGACTCCATCCAACGCGCTAGAATTTTAGTTGTTTTTAATATTTAAAAGGTGATCCGGTGCAATTTCCAAAGTTGACCATGATATGCACAACGTGCTTGATCCTTTGGATCTGATTACTAGCGCGTTTTGACTCTCATCCAATGGTCCACATATTTTTGGTTTGTTATTTTATTTTCTAATTTTTTGTTTTTATTGATTTAAACTTCAAAAAATCATAGAAAATTCATTCCTGACTCAAAAATTATTAAACAATTCACAAAAATATTTTTAAATATTCTCTTTCTAAATTTTAATTTTTTTTCATGATTTTATTTTTACATTTGATATTTTTTATAATTTTTCCTCTATTTTGACTTGTTTCTAATTATTTAAAAATACTTTTTGATATTTTTAAATTCTAAAAATTTTTATAAAAATTATTTTACTCATTTCTGATTTTTTGAGTTTTTTTTCTAGAATTTTTATTTTGACTTCTACTATTTTTGATCTTTTTCTTCACTTATTTTAATAGTTTTAATTAGTTTAAAAATACTTTTCTGTTTTAAAAATTTACCAAAAAATTTATAAAAATTATTTGAGGTCATTTCTGATTTTTCTATGGTCTTTTTAATTTTTACTTTGATAATTTGAAAATAGTTTGATATTTTACCTATTATTTTCATTTTAAAAACAATATAAAAGTCATTTTTCTTTTTTTTAATTTATTCATTTAATGCAATTTATTTTTTAATATATTCTGACTATGTGATTGTTGACAAAAAACTTTATTAACATCATTAGATCTTGGGTGTTGAGTTCAACTCCACCAAAAGATATGGATGTTTTTAATGATAGTTTTGATCAAGGTTTTTGATTCAAATGTATCCCCTCCCTCTTCATCTCATCCTCTTCTCTGTGTGCTACATATTGTTAGAGAATGATCTATATATCATCACTATAAACATATGGCACATAAGTTTCTATTTAACGACCTCAAAATAGGTGCTACTTCTATATAAGTCCACTTACGATTGCTTAACATAGCGCTAAATTTTATCCAGATTCGTGAAATGATCATTCATGGCCCAAACCTATGTTTGCAAGCTCAAGCATGTTTAATTTGAAACCTTTGATCCAATAATATTGAGGATCATTTTTAGGAGGTGTTGTACCCCAATTTTTACCCCTTAGATCCCTTCATCATACCATGTTGATTCATTCACAACAAGATCACACTAGGATTCTTGGTTCCCTTCCCTATATTTAGCTTTGCCCTTTTGAGGAATCACCAAGCACCTTGACTTATGTTATTTTGTGATCATGAATATTGTTTTTGTCTTGATTTCTTCTTTTAACTAAATAAAATGCAATGTTGGTTTGTCTTGCTTGTTATCCATGTAGGTAAAGGCAATGGGATTTAACAAGTTACCCCATGGGTTCATGAGTTTATTTCCATGCCCTAGTTAATAAAGCTTGAGAAGTTCAAACCTCACCATTGGATTGGTTTTGGAAGAATTGGCATGGCAAGGTTGTTTTGGTTCATCACATTTCAAGGTTATCAAATTTGGTTGAAAAGCACAAGGGATTGATTGGAGAAGTTGTCATGGTTGGACAAGATTTTATTCCATTTGGTAACAAGTGCATATTTCTCTCAATATTCAAGATATGGAAGTGGTTTTGGTGCTATGATTTCTCATTATCATCCTCAACAACTTCTATTTACAAATCATGTGTGTTGGTATAAGAAGTTTGTTCAAAATTGTCAAAGTTCCTCAAAGCATTCTCTTGATCTAAGGAGCTAGGGTTTTGAACTTCAAAGGAATATATCTTGCTCATCTCTTGGTATTTTTGAGTGATTCCAAATACATCTTTCTCTTCAAAGGGTTATCAACAAATCACTTCAAAAGTTCCAAGGAGTTGTCATAAGGAAGAGACTTAATAAGGAAGAAAGATTACAAGTCCTCCAGATGAATCTCCAATTTTCCATGTGTGACTTCAAATGATCATAACTTGGTCAATGTTTATCACCTTGAGCCCATTATTTTTCCATAATGATCTTGAAGGTGTGAAAATGGATGGAAGTTGCCTTAAGGATGCAAGACATTATAGGTCATTTCATGATTTTTTGCCAACTTCAACAATTCATAACTCTCTCAATTTTTGGAGATTTTGAATGGTTCAAGTTTCAAAATGTCATTCAAGATATCTACTTCATGCCATCTTCTTTGGTCAAGATAAAATTCCAAGTGGAATGCCATGTTTGGATGCAAGACATTATAGGTCATTTTTGAAGAAGAACTTGAAATATTTCTAAGTATGGAAAATCAACTCTTTTTCTCCAACTTTGACTCAACAAAACTTTCAGCTCAAGCATCCACTTGATTCCATTCTTTTTCCATTGCAAAGCTTGTAACCTCATCTTTCTAAAGCATCAAGAATCATGCCCTAAGACCCCTTGAGCTGAGAATGCCATGATTTTGAAATTGGTAACTTGGAACTGAAGTTTCCTCACAAGTCAGATTTTGAAATCTTTGTTTTGGCTTCTAATCACAAGTTTTCCACGCGTTTTTGCCTCTAAACATGTTTAGTGAACTTCCAGAATGGATTAGCACAACAAAGTGCGTGTTTTGGATGAGTTTTGATCAAGTTTGAAGTCACACTTTTCTTGTTTGCAACTTCACACGATTTCCCTCCAAACTTCATCATTTCACACGCTTGAACATTCCATTTGATTCCCTATAAATAGAGGGTCATTCCCCATTCATTTTCTCAAGCTTGGGTAGCCAGAATCACCCTGCCAAACTTGTTCCACAACTCAGAATTCATTAACTTCAAAATCCATTCTCAAGCCTTTTTCAATCCAATTTTTTCCATCAATTCACCTTCCTTTATCTTCCCTGAAGCTAACCATATAATTACATTCAAGAATCGTGCCCTTAACTGCTCCATAGAAGTCCAGTTTCAGAGCTCTGCAACTCAACTTCAATAGGTAGATTCCTTCATCAATTCTTCAAAACTCTGATATCATTGTGTTGCTCTCATTGCCCTGGTTCTAGTCTCAACACTTACCTTTTACTGGAAACACGTTTTGACCATGAAATTTCAAATCCCTTTTTAAAACTTTCCTTCCAAATTGCTTGAGCTACAGTTTATATAAATTTGGCGCGAGGGTGTGGTTGTCTTCGTCTTGAAGAGACCTCTTGAGCTACCCTTTTGTATATATTAAAATGTAATATTATTTTGTGACTATTTTCTGGCTGATCTTGGGTTAAATTTTGGATCATGAACTTTATTAACATCATTGGATCCATGGTGTTGAGTTTAACTCCACAAAAATGGATGAATGATTTTAATAATAGTTTGATTAAATTTAATTCAAAAGTGGTTTGTATATTCTCTCCCATCCCTCTTCATCTCACCCCCTTCTTATTGAACTAAATGTTGTTGGAGCATGATCTCTATATCATGTCTCAAAACAAGTGGTGCATAGATTGCTATTGACCGGCCTCAAAATAGGTGTGACTTCTATAAAAGTCCACTTATGATTGCTTAACATAGCGCTACATTTTGTCCCGATTCGAATAAATGATCATTCGTGGCCCAAACTTATGTTTGCAAGACCAAGTATGTTAATTTGATCTCTTTGATCCAATAACCTTGAGATTCATTGTGTGGAGGCTTTGGTTCTACCAATCCTCTAATGGATCTACAGTACCTTTGGTCAACGCGGATCATTTAAACATCGTTGATCATTAAATGGCACTTGTGAGAATTCCAAATGGATGATATACTTGACAAAAAGCAAATGCAACTTGTTGTATGGAGGCTTTGGTTCTACCAATCCTCTAATGAGTTCCAAGTGCAAGCTTAAAGATGGTCATCCAACTAACCACTAATTATTTACTTGTTTTACTTTATGCTTTTATTTTTTTATGCTTTATGTACCATTTACTTTTAGCATTTACATTTTATGACATTTTCATCTTTTCTCATTTGGGCATTTACTTTCTTGTCATTTTTACTTTGCTCCCTTGAGCTTTTTTTTTTAAGATGCTTAATAATCAACATAAACCATAAAATTCTTTAATGGTACTTGGACTATTTGGTTACTATCCTTGGCATTATGGAGTATGGGACTTTTTTTTTCTCTTGGACTTAGGATTAGAAACCTTGGCCTATTTATGAGACCTTGTGATCTTATCTGATTATTTTGTTTGGAGTTCTTTAGGTTTACCTCAAGAAATTGGGTTGCTTGTTTGTTTTTGTGTGCATATTTTTGTGATTACACCCTTTGTTTGTAATCTGGAATTCACCTGTATACAGTCGTTACTCTGCCCAATTTTTGTGAAGACTTAATACACTTGAAGTTTGGTTCTCTCAAGAGGTCTAGTATTTTTTTGCTTGATTGGTTTCAATCCAAGGAAGGGGAATTCTATCTTGGCTCATAATGTCAAGTATTGGCTTCTTGTTGATTAGATGGTTCTTATCCCTAGCTTTTACATTATGCTTTAGGATAGTCCCTTCTTCTCCTCCCATCTTCTTTAATTTCAAAAATCTTCTTCCTCCTTTTGAAAACTCTTCTTGTTTTTAAACTTGAACCACTTTCATAATAAACTTGGACTTATGTCCATGCATTTTCAAAACATTTTCATAAATAAACTCCAACCAACTTAATAATACCTTGACATTTTTTTGTGAGAAGATTAAAAGTCAATCAATCTCATTTCAAACCATTTTGCCACTTTGGCTTTTATCTTTAAACTTTTCTCAAAAGATTGAACTCTTGTCAATCCTTGTAGTGATGCAAACAACTATACTTCTACAATATGTAGTGAAGAGAGATATTTTCCACTTGGGTGTTGAGTGAGGAATTGTTGATTTTAAGATCCAGGCCATATCCTCCACTTTGAGATGATGCAAATTCTCCTTTCTCATAATTGTGGGTAGTCGGTATGTTTTCCACACGGACAAGGACGATGATGTTTTATCTCATAAAATTAACCAACACATTTGTGTTTTAAATTTTTAAAAGAGGAACTACGTGTAACCTGATCCCCTATTGCACGAAAAGTTGGTACGTAGGCACTAAAGGTTCGCAACCACGGCGGGTGCAAAAATTATAAAATAAATATATTTCTTTTCTCACCTCCGCCATCCATTTTTATACAACATTTTTCATAGCCAAAATATACAGATTTCACAAAGAAGTTCCTGCGGAGTACCGTAGATGTTTAGGATGCTAATACCTTCCCTTTACATAACCAACCCCCTTACCTTGAATATTTCCCCTTCTTTTTAGGTTATTCAATTTTTTCCCATTCCTTTGGAAACAATAAAGCACGATGGCAATTTTTATTTTGATTTGTATAAAGTCTAGTCAACCCAATAGCTTAGTCTTAAAAATTTCTACCGCTACAGAAAAATGGCGACTTCACTGGGGAAAGGTTGACCTCTTGCTGGTCCATCCCTAAGCGGGTTGAGCCTATCTTTATTTATATGTGTATATGTGTTATTATTTTTTTTAGTGTTATATGTTGTATATATGTTTGTCTAGATTTTCCTGGTCTTTAGGGTGCTTGGTGATTACTCATAAGTCCTATACCCGGACTTGGGAAAACTTTAAGATAGGACGGGCGGTATAATCATGTTAACTTTGAGGGAGTAATCCAAAAAAAGGAGGAATGAGATCCCCCACTCAATGGAAGCCCCTTTGATTGTAGTGTCGTTTACCGAGTAATCGGGAAGACGTACTGCTTTCGATCTGGGAGCCTGTTGAAACTGAGGACCGTAAAATACCAAACCCATCTCGGCCTTTTAGGTGTAGTGTGGAAGATATGACGGAGTAATTCGTAAATAGTTGTCACGCGATACTACGCTCGGACGAGTCTTTCTTGAGAATATTACTAATTACCGAGTTAATTGGGAAGTTGGTAATATCCGAAGGAAGGATGTAGACTATGGGAACTTCTAGAACCTTGTTCAAAGGTGATAACTTTTAGACCAACACCTTATGGGTAGTACCTTCGACCTCATGCTCGTGACGTTCAACCTATGAACCCTATATGTGTGATCTTGTGTGTGATTGCTGCATCATGCATCCATGCACTCATAAGCATCTTTTGAAGAAACCATATTTCAAGGGATTTAAAGGTTGAACATTTGTAAATATCTCAGGTACTTTCTAACCATGGATTCTGGAAAGAAAAAGACCGGAAAATACAGTTTCAAGGATCCCAAGATAGATGAGTTGATCAGTCTAATTCCCGAGATCGAGTGTTCTGCAGACTTTTGGAAGAAGTATGGATCCATTATTCCTCTCATGAAGCTGAAGATGAAGGAGGGTATTCTCTCGACCTTGGTCCAGTTCTATGATCCGATGTATCATTTCTTTACTTTTCCCGACTATCAGTTGATTCCCACACTGGAGGAGTATTCTTATCTATTGGATTTACATGTTACCGATCGTGTTCCTTTTACTGGTTTGAAGGGTGAGCCAAAACCACATGAGATTGCTGCTTTGATTCATCTGGGAAAATCTGAGGTGGAAGCCCATATGACTACTAAAGGAGGAATTAGAGGATTACCAGCTCAGTTCTTATTGGAGAAAGCTCGTTACTTTTCCAGAATGAAGAGTACAGTTACTTTTGAGGCAATCTTTGCTCTACTTGCTTACGGGTTGTTTTTATTTTCTAATGTGGACAAGTTTATTGACATTAATGCTATCAGGATATTCATGATTGGAAACCCAGTTCCTACATTGTTGGGTGATGCTTATTACTCTACTTGCTTACGGGTTGATTTTATTTCCTAATAGGGGGGTGATTATCTGTTGCACGCCTCTATTGTACCGGTGGTTTATCTCTCATATGCCTCGGTCTGATGCTTTTTGGGATGTCAAGAAGGAACCCCATTGGGATCCTAAGATCATGGCACTTACTCACTCGGATATTGATTTCTATCATCGAGCTTACCAGGATATAGGGATTATTGACAGTTGTGGTAGTTTCCCCAATGTACCTCTTCTTGGTACAAAGGGAGGAATTAACTATAACCCTGTTCTTGCACGACGACAACTTGGTTATCCGATGAAGGATAAACCGAATAGTATTCATTTGAGTAGTTTCTTTCTGAAGGAAGGAGAAGACCATAGTGAAGCTAGGGAGCAGATTGCGAAGGCCTGGCGTCACATTCATAAGAAGAGTAGGAAGGATTTGGGACCTAGGGGTGTTGTTTCTTTGGAGCCATATCGTCAGTGGGTCCGATCAAGGGCTATTCAGTTAAAGATGTCGTATACCCAGGAGACACCCATTCTAGATCTATTTATGAAGACCACTCCTCCCTTATTAGATGATCTAGAAGAGCTACAACTTGATTTGGTTAGGATGCAACAGGAAAAGGATGCTTGGAAGAACAAGTTCCAAATTTTAGAGAGTTCCTATAAAGCAGACTTGAAGGAGAAAGACGACTTGATTGAGATCCTTGAGAGTCGAGCGGTAGAGTCTATGGAGAGGTGAGGGGATTTATTTTCTCCTAAGCCTCAATCAGGTGCTGATTACTCACTTCCTGATTCAGATGATTGGAAGGAGGTTGCCATCAGACATGCGGAAGAAAACCAGAGGTTGAAGGCTCAGATTGCCAAGCTCACGGGGAAGCGCTAGCGTATAGAGTGATCTCCATCAGTTCTATTTCTCAGGGTTTCAGATTTTATTTTCATATTGTACTTGGGATCATTGAAATTGTAATCCATTTTGAAGATATTATGATAAAATTTTCAGTATTTCAAATGTGTTATTACTCTGATATTTGCAATGTGTCTATAAATCTATAAATCCCTTAAAATATTAAATAACAAAGTAAAAATAATCATGTGCATTACATATCATGCATCATATTGCACATTTTTCTTGCATTTGTTATGCATATCCAAGTGTCTTACCAAGCTTCTTTACTTCATTCAGCAAGTTGACTCATCACTACAACACTCAGGCTAATTTCAGAAAGAAGATGGATAACTTAGAACAAGAGAATCGCGAGTTGCGCGAGGAAGTTTCTACATTGAAGGCCGGCATGGCCAATCTGACTACTCTGATGGAAGCACTGGTGGCTGCTCAAAATCAGCCATCGAGTGTTCAACCTCAACCAACAAGGGAAAGAAAAATGTGCAACCTCAGCCCGTATCTTCTACTCCAGTTGTTGTTCAGAATCGCATTACCCAAGGTTATCCATGGGGAATGCTAGAGAATTTTGCACCTGAAGGTTTCAATCTTGGTCCTCAAGATACTCCAGTTGTTCAGACAATTGTTACTCCTGCACCTCATATGGTGCATGTTCCTGCTGCACCTCCTTTGGTGAATATGGTTCCGTTTGTTAATGATGATGTGTGTCGTCCTTTTCCTTCACCGCGTAAAGACTTGGGTCTTTATGAAAGAATGGATGGTTTTCAAGAGCAGTTTGACAAGATGCAAAGAGAGATGAAGGCCCTCAGGGGAAAAGAGCTATTTGGGAAGAATGTGAATGAGTTATGCTTGGTCCCGAATGTTAAGATACCTGCTAAGTTTAAAGTCTCGGAGTTTGAGAAGTATAAGGGCAACACTTGCCCTCGTGCTCATCTGGTGATGTACGTAAGGAGAATGTCTACCCATACTGATGATCAGCGTCTACTGATTCACTTTTTTCAGGATAGTTTGACCGGTGTTGTACTGAAGTGGTATATGAGTTTGGACAACGCCAATATTCATACTTTTAATGATTTGGGAGAAGCATTCATCAAACAATACAAGTACAAAATGGACATGGCGCCTGACCGTGATCAACTCAGGGCCATGGTTCAGAAAGACAGGGAATCGTTCAAAGAATATGCACAGAGATGGCGTGAGGTAGCCGCCCAAGTGATTCCTCCCATGGAAGAGAAGGAGATGACTAATATTTTCTTGAAGACGCTGGGTGCTTTATACTACGAGAGGATGGTAGCAAGTGCACCAAGTGACTTTATTGAAATGGTAGGAATGGGTATCCGCTTAGAAGAGGCTGTAAGAGAAGGTCGTTTAACAAAGAGTGAAGGATCTGGAGGTGCGAAGAAGCCATCTTATGGGTTTACCAAGAAGAAAGAAGGAGATGAAAATGTTGTTATACAAGAGAGGAGGGTAAACACTCCTAGAAGGAATTATCAGCGTCATCAACAAGTCACCTCAGTTACTCCCGTTATGAATTCCGCTCCAACTACCGTTGCTTATAAGAGACCGTCCCATCAAGGGAATCAAGGGTATAATCAAAGAAAGGAGAGTTATGACCATATTCCCATGAGCTATACAGAGTTACTACCGGCATTGATTCAGAAGAAGTTGGTTCAGACCCGACCACCTCCCGTCGTACCATCACCATTGCCTTGGTATTACAAGGCAAACCAAACATGTGCTTTTCATCAGGGAGCACCAGGGCATAGTTGAGAATTGTTATCCTTTAAAGACTGAGTTACAGAAATTGGTGAAGTCTGGTGTTCTATCTTTCAAGGACGTGGACCTAATATGAAAGATAAACCTATACCCAAGCATGGGGGAGTAAATGATGTGAATATGGTAGCCAGTTGTCCAGGCGACTTCCGAATTTTTGATATTAATCTGGTTAGAGGAGATCTGGTGAAAATGCATGCAGACCTCTGAATTTAGCTACTATACGCATGACCATGCCAGTTGTGCTATTTGCAGTATAGACATACAGGGTTGCGATAAGATAAAGTCTAATTTACAAGAGATGATGGATGGGGGCCTAATCCATATAATCAGGCCTAGGGCAGAGTATGAAGAGGAAGTGAATATGGTTTCTGGATGTCCTGGAGAATTCATAATTTTTGATGTAGAGTATATGAATGAGGACCTCGTGAAGTTGCATGCTACCTTCTTCCATACGGCTGGTCAGGTGGAACACCAATATGGATCTTGCCGAGTTTGTTGTCGAGACCCCCAAGGATGTTCAATCGTGAAGAAGGGTGTTCAGTTGTTGTTAGACAATGGAACTATCAAGGTTACAAGTCAGAGGGATGATTACCATAAAGTTGATATGGTTGAGGTTTGTTTGACTGAAAAAGAGTCAGATGAAGACTATGCCTCCATAAATGAGTATTTCTCCTCAGATGAGGATTTTTTCCAGAGTTCACTCAATAATGACTGATTATGTTGAAGAAGGGGTAAATGTCATTGTGCCTTGTTTTGGTGCACCCTCCCATTTTGAAGTTGAGTATCATAGCAAGCCAGTTGTTACCCCATTGGTGATTAGTTTGTCGGGTCCTATCTCTTACAAGTCAGATAAGGTTGTGCCTTACAAATACAACGCTACAATCTTAGAGGATGGAGTGGAAGTTCCCATCCAGCCAATGCCTGATGTTGGAAATATAGCTGAAAATAGCAGGGTGGCCCGCAGCGGTCGTGTATTTGAACTAGTTGTTCGAGGAGATGTTAGTGCTGGAAAGAAAATTGCTGAGAATGATGAACCTAAGAAGGATACGGGTGAGACTAGTGGAGCTATATTAGAGAAAGAAGTGGATGATATTTTGAAGATAATTAAGATGAGCGACTACAAAATTGTAGATCAGCCACTGCAGACTTCTTCAAAAATGTCTATCTTAGCTTTATTGATGAACTCCTCTGCTCACAGAGAATCCTTGATGAGGGTACTAGACCAAGCTTTTGTGGAGAGTGATATGCCAATAGACTAATTTAGCAGTGTAATAGGAAACATTACTTCATGTGATAACTTGAGTTTCTGCGATGATGAATTACCAGATGAAGGAAGGAATCATAACTTGGCCCTCCACATCTCTATGAACTGCAAGAATGATTCACTATCCAATATGCCGATTGATAATGGATCCGCGTTGAATGTTATACCGAGGAGTACGCTTATGAAGTTGAAATATCAAGGAATGCCTATGCGCCCGAGTGGCATCATTGTGAAAGCGTTTGATAGGTCAAGGAAATCTGTTATTGGTGAAGTGGACTTGCCTATTCATATAGGACCACATTTGTTTCAGATAAATTTCTAGGTCATGGACATTGTTCTCGCTTATATCTGTTTGCTAGGACGACCGTGGATACATGAGGCAGGGGCTGTCACTTCAACTTTACACCAGAAGCTGAAGTTTGTACGTGAAGGGAAAGTAGTGATCATAAATGGGGAGCAGGCATTATTGATATCTCATTTGTCCTCTTTCAGCATTGTAGAGGCAGATGAAGCTGCTGTTGGAACCCAGTTCCAAGCCTTATCCATTGACAACATAAGAGGAAATGAGAATTCCATGGTTTCGCTGAAGGACGCGCAACGGGTTATGCGTAGTGGTCATAATGAAGTTTGGGGACGAATTGTGGATCCACCTGTGAACAAGAACCGAACTGGCTTGGGGTACTCTTCGAAGAATGACAAAGGTAAGGGCACGAAGCTGAAGTCTGCTGCAGGCAGGTATCAAGACATTTTCCGTAGCGGGGGTTATCTTCATCCGACTGTTTCCAGGATTAACGCCATTGTGGAAGATGAAGCAGAGCAGGAAATGTCGAATTATGTGACGCACAGAGTTAGGGTTCAGAACTGGATCACCATTGATGTTCCCTCTTGCATAAATGTTTCAAAGTAATTTGATTTGTTAATCTTTTTGAAAAAGCTTTCACTCTGCCCAAGGTGGAAGTATTAATGTTGTAGGGCTTATCTGTTTGCTGTGACTTTTAAAATCAATAATAAAAGTTGTCTTTATTTCCCAAATTATGTCTTTATTTTCTGCTTTTTCTTGGAAAATGGTAATCAGAAAAAAAAATTTCAAAATAAATAATAACTGAAATTCAATCTGCATGATCACTTGTTATATTTGTTAGTTTCTAAATGCAATCACAAATCATATGTGCATATTAATTAAAAACCTCGTTGAATACAATGACCCTGCACCCTCTCCCAACTTTGAATACCCTGTGTACGGCGTTGAAGAAAAAGATTATGATGAGATTCCAGAAGAGGTCTCATGATTGCTTGAGCACGAGGAAAATACCATTCGGCCATATAAAGAGCCATTGGAAGTGATCAATTTGGGTTCAGAAGAAGATCCGAAGGAAGTCAAGATTGAAGCACTGTTGCATCCTGATGTGAAGAGCAGGTTAATTGAGCTGTTGAAAGAGTATGTGGATATTTTTTCTTGGTCTTATCAAGATATGCCTGGTCTAGATACAAATATTGTAGATCACCGTTTTCCGTTGAAGCTAGAGTGTCCGCCAATTAAATAAAGGTTATGAAGAACTCACCCAGATATGGCAGTAAAAATCAAAGAGGAGGTTCTAAAGCAGATTAATGCTGGTTTTATTGTGACGTTAGTGTATCCTCAATGGATTGCCAATATTGTCCCAGTACCAAAAAAGATGGAAAAGTCTGCATGTGCGTAGATTACAGAGATCTAAATAAAGCTAGTCCAAAAGACGATTTTCCATTGCCACACATTGATATGTTAGTGGACAGCACAACAAAATTCAAAGTTTTCTCGTTCATGGACGGATTTTCCGGTTATAATCAAATAAGAATGGCTCTAGAGGACATGGAAAAAACAACGTTTATCACAGCCTGAGGAACATTATGTTACAGAGTGATTCCCTTCGAATTGAAGAACGCTGGTGCAACGTACCAGAGGGCTATGACAACCCTATTCCATGATCTGATGCACAAGGAAATCGAATTATATATTGATGATTGTGATACGGTGGGAGAACTGACTTGAGGTTTTGCGTTTGTATTCGCACTTGTTCGGTTTAGCAAGAGTCGCCACCGACTTTTTATTTTATCCTAAAGGAAAGGTTAAAAAGCACAGGAAAAACCTTTGAGATGTTTTCGTGGGTTCGGGGGGTAGATTATGAAAAGGGAAGGTATTAACACCCTTTTCATCCATGGTTATCCATGGGCTCTTAGTTACTTGTTTTAGATCACTTGCCTTTGATTTTCAATTGCTTGAAATGGTGTTTGTGTGTGTGTGGTTTTGAAAATGTTTTGAAAAAGATGCCTTGTCTAGGCAACCGTTGTAACAATTCTTTACTCGAATGTTTTACAAAGGTGTTTGTCTTTTTGAAAAGATGTTTCAAGGTTTTGAAAGTTGTTTTGAAAGTTGTGTTGTGGAGTGTGTTTTGAAAGTAGGCAAGTGTGTTTTGCAAGTTTGATCAAGTAACTAAGAGTTGTCTACCCCTAAATTTACTCAAAGATTTTTCCTATGTTTTAACCCTTTTAACAGTGTTGTTTCACCATTGTATTTGGTGAACAACCTTGTGTTAGGATGTTAACGGGATGGGCGCGGGTCATCGTTTAGACCATGAAAGCAATAGTGTCAAGTGTTTTGGCAATTTGCTTAAGAGACTATGATCATTTTGTTTAGGCAACTTCGAAAGCGTCATCGAGGGACTATGATCATTTGATTTGTTTTTGTTTTGCCAAAGAACTCAACATGCAACATGGCCCATTTTTGAAGGCAACAATCGGGATTACCCTAGGGGTGCAAGTGTGAATTGTGTATTAATTGTCATGCATTTGTCTTTGTATTAGGTTATCTAGCGGTTGATTTTGAATCTTCGCATACAAACCCTAATTACTATACAGTATATAGAAAGCAATAAATTGCAGGAATTTAAAGTCTAAGCTATTAAAAATAAGTATCCGGGAATGGGGGTACAAATATTTACAAATGGGGATGAGTCTTATCAGGATAGTAGTGTCCAAATAATATTTACAACCAAATCGAATCGCATTCTCAATGTAAAATGTAGTATTGTATAAGAATAAAAGCAATGTATCAAAAGTATTTGTGAAAGTGTATGTGATTATTTACAAGTGATGCAAATATTAACCGATTGTATTATTAAGTATTTATTTATTTTTGGGTTTTTTGTTAATGTTATATAAATAAAAGGGTTTTAAAGAAAAAGTATTTAATTCAAAACAAACTAATTATTTATGTATCTTTTAATGTTTTAAAAAGCTTATGTAAAAAGATTTATTAAACAAACAAAAAAAAGGTTTTAAACACAAGAAAATTATTTAAACCTAATAACCTAATATTTATGTATTTTTAGTTGTAATAAAAAGTATTAGTAATATTTTTACAAAAAAAAGAAATTAATGTATCATTTTTATTTAACAAAAATATTAGTTTAAGTTATTTATATAAAATATAAAGTGATAGAGAAAAAGTATTAGTTTGAAATAAATAAAAACATGGATAAAAGATTAAATGGGCTGGGAATATCATGTTGGGCCCAAAAACGTGTGGGGAAAGAGGTCAACAGGGGGGTGCACGCCAGAAATTGAGATGGGCTTAGGCAGTTTTGTTGGGGACAGGCCCAATGTGTGCTTCACAAGTTTTTTAGGGTTTCATTTGTTGTTACTCAGAATAGGGTTTGCAGTGGCTTAGAACGGCACTCTCATCTTCGTTGTCTTCTTCATCTTTCTTGAGCAATGCTTTCTGAACAAAACTCCTCTCCACCTATGGCCACCAGGCGCCACCTCTAACTCCTTCTCCCTCCATGGTTGAGCAAAGCAGCGACAAGAAAAGGTAACAGTTTCCCTTTTTTATGTTTTAGGGTTTTAGGATTTGCATGATTAAACTTTCCCTTGTTTTGATCTTTATGTTATTATTTGGTGTTTAAAGAAAAGGGAAGGAGAATATATATCTTTGTTGGATTTTGGAGACGGAGGAGGAGAAGTAGACAGGAGGCTCCTTAGGCGGCCAAGGCGAGGGAGTATGATGCGCTTTATGACCTTCCGTGTATTCGTATCTTCCTTTCGGTTTTATGATGAACACTTCTCTGAAAACCCTAGATTGTCCAGTTCTGAGACTTCTTTTCCTCTTCTGCTTGCTTGCCCGTTGAATATTTGTTCTTTTATTCTGAGATGCTTTCTGGATTTGATTTGTTTGATCTTGTGATGAGCTTGGCTCTGAGGATGCTTTTGCTTCAGTTGTTGTTGATATGTTCTTCCTCTCTTTTGCTTCAGTTGGTATTGTTTGGATATTTTATTTCAATGATGATTATTTCTGAGAATGACTTTGATGTTGTTGCTTCATGATGTTTGATGTTGAGTTTTGGATGGGTTGGAATCTAGCTTGCTTTGAACACAGGTTTGTTAGGTCGTAACAGGTTTCAAGCTTATTGTTTAGGCTTTTCTGTTTGTGGATTACAGGCTTATTGGCTTGGTTACAGGCTTAAAGTTTAGAATTTTGTTTGAGATTTATGCAGGTTAAGGCTTGAGGCAAACTGTTTGTTTGCTTACAGGCTTTGAAAGGCTGTTTTGAAACAGGCAGGTTAAGGCTTGAGGCAAGCTGTTTGTTTGCTTAGCTTGAGGCAAGCTTTGGTTTGTGTTTGAAACAGGTTTGGCTTTGGCTTGAAGCAAGCTTTGTGTTATTTTAGAGCAGGCTTAAGGCTTGATGTATTATGCAGGTTGTATGGTACAGTTTTGAGGCTTATTTCAGGGCTTGCAATTTACTGAGTTTTTCTGGTTTGATGTACTGGTTTTGACAGGTTTGGTTTAAAGGAAGCTTTGAGGCTTATTGTGGTTACAGGCAGGAGGCAAGCTTTGGTTGCAGTTTGTAACTTCTGCAGGTTTGAGAACTTGTGTTTAGCTTGCAGGATTGCTTCCTTGAAAAACAGTTTTGAGGTTACAAGCTATGTTCTTTTTTTTCTATGTGGTTCTGCCTCTTTTACAGTGTTAAGATAATGTTTGTTTTATATCTCTTAAGCTTGCCTCAACAAACTGTAAGCCTACTTCTTTTACTCTCTTTCTCTCTCTATCAGAAAAGCATATTTTAATGCTTTACTGTCCTTTTTTTCCTGAAAAAGTGATGGCCTGGAAAATGATGAGAATTTTTAAATATGTTGCTTGCATTGTTAGTTTTGCTCTGCATATCTTCTTTCTTCAAATTTTCTGCATTTGGTGTACTTGTTGACAGCTTTATGACAGTTCTTGAACTTGTGACTTAGTTGGCCATTTTGACTTAGTTTTGCTTTGTCTGATAGTGCAATTCAGTTTAGTTGATAGCTTTGCTTGTTTGTTCAATTTGAACTTTGCAACTTGTTGGTTTCAGCTTGACTTTGCAACTTGTTTTGACATATGCAGTAGCTTGTCCCTTTTCATGTAGCCTGTTTGTTTAATTTGAACTTTGCAACTTGTTTTGGAATTATGCAGCCTTGTACATATTCATATGCTTGCAACATTATTTTCTTTCCCTCTTTATGAACCAAGAGTTTTCTTGCGATTTGCAGAGAGGGCGAACAAACTGATTCCGGCCAACACTTTTAATGATGAGTTTCTGATTAACTGTCTGCCTTTGATTTCATCTGCATTTGACTTCTTTCTTTTCTTTTTGCAGGTAAATATCAGTTGGGCAATGGGGAGCATCAGTAGAAGATGAATACTTAGGAAACTTTAGGATGTAATTTATTTTACTTTTAATCATTGTAATAAATATTATTATAAATACTTGTAAATAATTACTGTATTTAAATAACACTTGTACCAATAATTAAAAATAAATAAAAGTCTTTTTGTCAGATATCTCTTTAATTGTTTTGCATTCATTTATTTAATTACTTTAATTTCTTGAATTATAATAATTGGAAATTATCCAATAATTTTAACTTAGAAATTATAAATAATCAATAAACGTCCGGCGTTCCGAATAACCAAAAAAACATCGCACAGTTAAACAAGCAGCGTCTACATGTCCTTTATTTCACTGATTAGACCAAACACTTCAAACTCTCAATCAGAAGCCTCAGCCCATATCCCAGGTGTTTAGACCTTGAGAAACAAACAGAAATCTTGAGCAAACGTCAAAGCAGTGTAACAAACAGTTAAAACACTGGATTCAAATTCTTCTGAAACTGTGCGTGCAAACCCTAATTCTTGATTTAATGTCAAAGAAGCGTCCGCCTGATCAAACCCTGAGCCAAACTCAACCAAATTAATAAAAACCCTGATAGTCAGTTTGACTTGATTCAAAAGTCAATGGAAACCCTAATTTTGTCTGACTGATGAGAAAAGTCTGTTTGACTGATTCTTAAACCAATCTGAAAAATCAGGAAAAGCCTGAAGCTGTGATATCTTGTGGAAAAGAGAGAGGGCAAATTTTGGGGTATAACAGTTGCCCCTGTTCAATCTTCTTGAACCTGAAGAGTTAGATTGGCAGGTTTGCTGTTCGCGACTCAAAGGTAAAAGGAGATTGGACACTAGAGTGCCCAAAAAATTTGCACTCGTCAAAGCGTAGTTTGAGGGAATGGGCTTAAAGATGCCATTTGGTGATGGGCTTAAAGATGCCATCTGGAGATGTGACAGAATTTTGTCGGGGGATGGGCTTAGAGATGCCATCTGGAAATGTTGGTAGGAAGATGGGCTTAGAGATGCCATATGGAAATGTTGGTAGGAAGATGGGCTTAGAGATGCCATCTGGAAATGTTTGTTGAATTGCTTTTGGATGAGTGATAGAGTTACATCCGAATCTGGATCGTATCCGGACTGTATTTGAATGAATCTGGAATAAGTATCAGAATGTCGCCATGTCGGGGTCACATCTGAACTGTCTCTGGAAGGAATCTGGAAAAGTATCAGAATGTCGCCATGTCTGGGTCACATCTGAACTATCTCTGAATGAACTTGGAATAAGTATCAGAATGTCGCCATGTATGGGTCACATCTGAACTATCTCTGGAAGGAACCTCAGAAGATGATAATCTTTGTCTGTTGATTAATCTTTCCTGAAAAGGTAGAGTTAGTTGTATGCAATGTCATGATGTAATGAATTGTACTTCATCAATGTTTATGATATGAATGTGCATGTAAGCTGAGTAGCTGTCTTGCTGAGGAAGACGAATCCTGGATAATGAAATCTTTGACTGCTGCTGGGGAAAGTAAATCCTTGTCTGCTACAGGGGACTGCAAGAGTCTTTTGATCGTTGAAAATGAGAAGTCCTGGGACCACTGTTGGGGAATCAGGAGCTTGGGTTGTATACCAATCTACTGAGGATTCCTGTCTTGAGGGGATCTTCACTGGAGAATATTTGAATACTCTGTGAGGAACTGAGAATGAGAGTCTTCATTCTGCTTGGGGATTGATAGTTAGAAGTTTTAGTTCCGCTGGGGATTGCAAGAATCTTTTGATTGCTGCAGGTATTGATCTGGGATAAGTATCGGAATGTCGCCAAATCTGGGTCACATCTGAACTATCTCTAGAAGCAAATCTAGAATAAGTATCGGAATGTCGCCAAATCTGGGTCACATCTGAACTATCTCTAGAAGGAAGTCTGGGATAAGTATCGGAATGTCGCCAAATCTGGGTCACATCTGAACTATCTCTAGAAGCAAATCTGGAATAAGTATCGGAATGTCGCCAAATCTGGGTCACATCTGAACTATCTCTAAAAGGAAATCTGGAATAAGTATCGGAATGTCGCCAAATCTGGGTCACATCTGAACTATCTCTAGAATGAAATCTGGAATAAGTATCGAAATGTCGCCAAATCTGGGTCACATCTGAACTATCTCTAGAAGGGAATCTGGAATAAGTATCGGAATGTCGCCAAATCTGGGTGACATCTGAACTATCTCTAGAATGAAATCTGGAATAAGTATCGGAATGTCGCCAAATCTGGGTCACATCTGAACTATCTCTAGAAGGGAATCTGAAATAAGTATCAGAATGTCGCCAAATCTGGGTCACATATGAACTATCTCTAGAAGGAAATCTGGAATATGATGATCTTGATTTTGTTAAGGGTCAGAAATTGGGAGTATACCAATCTTCTGAGGTGATGAGAATCTTCATTCTGTTAACGGTCAGAAACTGGGAGTATACCAATCTTCTGAGGTTTTAAGGATGAGAGTCTTCATTCTTGAGAGAAACAGATTTTTAGGAGCTTCAATTGTCCGTTATTCTGTTGGTGGTTGTAACTTCCAGCAGGTGATGAAGGAATTTTGATGATGACCGCAACTTCCAGAAGGAAATTTTGAACGCTCTTGAATTCCAGCAGGTGATGAAGGAATTTTGCACGACCTTGGTTTTGACATTCGAATGCCCCAAGTGATGGTGAGGGAGACTTGCTCCAAGTTAATCTGTAATTGAGAGATTTGTTGAAATCTTGACTGGACTACCCCAGGTTAACTGAACTTTGAAAGATCTGTTGAAACCTTGACTGGACTGCCCCAGGTTAATTGAGCTTTGAAATATTTTGTTGAAATCTTGACCGGACTGCCCCAGGTTAACTGAACTTTGAAAGATCTGTCGAAACCTTGACCGGACTGCCCCAGGTGTGCTGGATAGTGACATGTCATGCCCCTTTGTTGATAGGAGATTTGTCAATGGAAGTGTCATCCTTTTTGAAGTGATTTTGCTCACTGAGAGAGCTTTCGTTCATCGGATATTCGTTGTGTGAATTTCTCTGCTGTCAAACAAATATCCAAATGCAAACAGTGATATTCAAGTAATGCAAAGTTTATGCTCGTCTCGAAGTTTTGAAAAATGCGTTTTTTAGCAGAAAACTTTTTATAAGACAAATTCAACACAAGATTTAGGGCAAAGCCTTACAGGAGTCAGGATACCTTTTGTAACAGTATGCTTTCGAACTAACCCATGCTTCAATTAGGACTTTTGCAGGGTTGTAACGTGGCTTGGTTCACGGTTTAAGAAACAAAGGATAAAGGCTCAAAGTATATTTGTACCCACCCGCTCTTCGTGATGTTCTTCAACCCTAAACTCAGTTAATTGTGCGTCAAACTCTATTCGAATTTGGAACAACTTTTTGGTGATGGTTCACACCAATTGAATTTGGAGGGCAGACATCATCTCCTTTTTTCTTTTGCAACATTTTTCATGTTGTTGAGGATTTGTAATGACCTCTTTCTTGATTTGTTATCCCTAACTTTTGCCTGACTGTTCCTGTTTTCGAGATCACAGTCAGCGGGATGCCCCGGCTTTCTTAAGCCTCCTTTATAGGTTTTGGCTTAGTGGGCTTTTCTTATTCTTTTTTTGAGAGGTAATGACTGCCTATGAGATAAGGAACCATCACTGTCCTTTGATTCCAAAGGATTGTCTTTCTTTTTTGATGTCGTTCGTTGTATCACGAACTGAGAGTTTGCGACTTTAATGCGCATTTTTTTTGAATTAACTGAGAGACTACCCTGCCCCAGGTTTAAATCAAAGGTTTCAAATTTGTTTAGAACAGAAAACTCCTACTTCTTTGGCTCGAAGGGGTTGAGTAGGGATTATCTTCCTTATAACTCCAGTGTTTGGGAATTGAAAGAAATGCCTGTACATCATCAGCAAGGTCTGTTCAAAAGCATACTGTATGAGAATATGGTATTGTTTCGTCATCCTCCCTCTAAAGGCTTGCAGCTTTTTATCAAGAGTTAAATATCATAAAGAAAGCATAAGAGTAGTGAAAACGAATGGATGAATTCAAGACAAACATATGCAATGCATTAATGAAACAGAGTTTGACATCAACAGTTAATTGTTTGAATAACAAAAGAAATTACAACTTTGAAAATTCAAATGAAACAAAGACATTATCAATGATTTGGCATATGAGCAGTGATTATGCTAGAGTCTCCGGAGGGTCAAACTCGATCTCCTTGGCATCGATCATGTCTTGGATCTTGTTCTTCAGAGGCCAACAGTTGTTTGTGTCATGTCCCGGACTGTCAGAGTGGTATGCACACCTTTAATTGGGATGATAGGTAGGAGCAGAAGTATTTGGGTTTCGGAGGGGAGCCCTCAATGTAATCAGATTCATCTTCAACAAGTGTTGCAGTGCTTGAGACAACGACATGTTGATGTTGGTGAACTATCTTTTAGGTGCGACCTCCTTACGCTGATGCCCCTGTCTTTGTTGAGTAGGCGTAGGATTAGAGATCAAGATTGCTCCTACGTGTTGGTCATGACGACTCTTTTGACCAGTCACTGCATCGGACTCTTTCTTCCCATTGTGGGGAATTTTCTGAGCATCGGAGGGTGTAGCTCCTTGGATCTTTCCACTTTTAATGCCAGCCTCAACCCTTTCGCCGGTCAGTATTAGCTCGGTGAACCCGGCTGAGGAGCTTCCAATTAAGTGATTGAAGAAAGGCCCAGTCAAAGTTCCCATGAAGATGTCAATCAGCTCTCTGTCAGTTAAAGGGAGTTGCACCCTACCAGCCAGATCTCTCCACTTTTGAGCGTATCCTTTGAAGCTCTCGTCGGAACCCATGGTCATGTTCTGCAATTGCACACGAGTTGGTGCAAGATCAGCATTGTATTGATACTCTTTGTAAAAAGCCATAGCTAAATCTTCCCAGGTGTGGATGCGAGAACTCTCCAATTGATAGAACCACTCGAGTTGAGCCCCTACCAGGCTTTCTTGGAAGAAATGGATCCAAAGCTTTGGATCAGTTGTGTATGGTTGAATCTTGCGTACATAAGACTTTAGATGCATCTTAGGGCAAGAGACTCCATCATACAGGGCCAAGGTATGGACTTTGAACTTTGGCGGGATGACCAACCCAGAAACCAGACCCATGTCTCCTAAATCCAAGCCAGGTATTTGTCGAACCTCCATAGCATTGAGGCGATCCTCCAACTGTTTGTACTTGTCATCAGCGGGAGGATATTGTTCTTCAGAGTAGTCAGCTTCATCAATCTCCAAATTATGGTCTTCTTCAAGACTGACCCCCTTGTCTTTGAGAAGGAGAGCTTTCAGATCCTCTTTCCCTTTACCCATAGCTAGAAGCATTTGTTGGAATTGAGCGTTTTGAGCTTGGAGATCTTTCACCGTTTGTTCCATATCCATCTTACTGAAATAAACAGTAAGAAGATAAGGGGACATGTATGGGAGAAACCCGTTATGCAATGATATGTATGATATATGTATGCAATGTTTTCAAGGATCTCTTGGGGTAAACACAAGAGAATGTTAGAGGTTGAACTTCGATCTTTGATTGGAGAACTTTGCACCGGTGGATGTCTTTCCACGAGAATCAAGCTCACCATGTCAAGTGGGTCATAGCCCCTGATTCAAGTTGTTGCACTTGATCTTTGATGGCATTTGTTTAGAGGAGAAACCTCTTGCCCTTGGTAGACGTCTGGTTCAACGTGACCCTGCATGAAAAGACCCTCGAGATCCTTGAAATAGTTATTGAAAATGCTATGGTATGATGTTATGATGTTATGCACATGTATGCAAAAGCAAGTAAGTGTATATACAGGTAATCATATTCACACAAAGCAAACAAGTCCTTAGGTTTAGGCTTGCATGGGGTTCGTAGGTAAGTACCATCTTGAAGTTAGTTGGCTCATCCTGTCCTAAAATAGAAACCGGGTTCTAAGGAGCTCAATTTCATTGGATTATTTTCTGTGTTCATTGTTTTGGTTTAGCCACTTAACTGGCGACCAAAATATTCCAAGAAAACATTCCTTAATGAGTGTAGTATCGAGTATCTACCAACTTCAGACTGCACCAAAGTCGGTCATCTCACTACCCCTAAAAAGGCCAAGATGGTCAATTAAGGTTCTAGAGTTCGTTAGTGCTTCATGACATCACTCAGCGGCCTCGTATTCTCCTTGACTACTCAAGGGCTACCGATACTCACAAATATGTCACACTAACATAGCTTACTGCTTCAACCATGTCGGTATACCCCGCTCAGTTCCCTCACAGTTTTATTGCTATTTACCTAAGAAGGTGCCCCAAAATCCGGATGCAGGATTTACAACAAACCCAAACAAGGACCCAAAAAGTAAAGCAATCAAAGCAAGTATGTAAAGGTGATCTAAAACCCTAAGGTAACCCCACTTTTGAACTTATCCCCAGAAGAGTCTCCAGTTCTGTGATACAGTGGGAGAACTGACTTGAGGTTTTGCGTTTGTATTCGCACTTGTTCGGTTTAGCAAGAGTCGCCAATGACTTTTTATTTTATCCTAAAGGAAAGGTTAAAAAGCACAGGAAAAACCTTTGAGATGTTTTCGTGGGTTCGGGGGGTAGATTATGAAAAGGGAAGGTATTAGCACCCTTTTCATCCATGGTTATCCATGGGCTCTTAGTTACTTGTTTTAGATCACTTGCCTTTGATTTTCAATTGCTTGAAATGGTGTTTGTGTATGTGTGGTTTTGAAAATGTTTTGAAAAAGATGCCTTGTCTAGGCAACCGTTGTAACAATTCTTTACTCGAATGTTTTACAAAGGTGTTTGTCTTTTTGAAAAGATGTTTCAAGGTTTTGAAAGTTGTTTTGAAAGTTGTGTTGTGGAGTGTGTTTTGAAAGTAGGCAAGTGTGTTTTGCAAGTTTGATCAAGTAACTAAGAGTTGTCTACCCCTAAATTTACTCAAAGATTTTTCCTATGTTTTAACCCTTTTAACAGTGTTGTTTCACCATTGTATTTGGTGAACAACCTTGTGTTAGGATGTTAACGGGACGGGCGCGGGTCATTGTTTAGACCATGAAAGCAATAGTGTCAAGTGTTTTGGCAATTTTCTTAAGAGACTATGATCATTTTGTTTAGGCAACTTCGAAAGCGTCATCGAGGGACTATGATCATTTGATTTGTTTTTGTTTTGCCAAAGAACTCAACATGCAACATGGCCCATTTTTGAAGGCAACAAGCGGGATTACCCTAGGGGTGCAAGTGTGAATTGTGTATTGATTGTCATGCATTTGTCTTTGTATTAGGTTATCTAGCGGTTGATTTTAAATCTTCGCATACAAACCCTAATTACTATACAGTATATAGAAAGCGATAAATTATGGGAATTTAAAGTCTAAGCTATTACAAATAAGTATCCGGGAATGGGGGTACAAATATTTACAAATGGGGATGAGTCTTATCAGGATAGTAGTGTCCAAATAATATTTACAACCAAATCAAATCGCATTCTCAATGTAAAATGTAGCAATGTATAAGAATAAAAGCAATGTATCAAAAGTATTTGTGAAAGTGTATGTGATTATTTACAAGTGATGCAAATATTAACCTAATGAATTATTAAGTATTTATTTATTTTTGGGTTTTTTGTTAATGTTATATAAATAAAAGGGTTTTAAATAAAAAGTATTTAATTCAAAACAAACTAATTATTTACGTATCTTTTAATGTTTTAAAAAGCTTATGTAAAAAGATTTATTAAACTAACAAAAAAAAGGTTTTAAACACAAGAAAATTATTTAAACCTAATAACCTAATATTTATGTATTTTTAGTTGTAATAAAAAGTATTAGTAATATTTTTACAAAAAAAGAAATTAATGTATCATTTTTATTTAACAAAAATATTAGTTTAAGTTATTTATATAAAATATAAAGTGATAGAAAAAAAAAGTATTAGTTTGAAATAAATAAAAAAATGGATAAAAGATTAAATGGGCTGGGAATATCATGCTGGGCCCAAAAATGTGTGGGGAAAGAGGTCAACAGGGGGGTGCACGCCAGAAATTGAGATGGGCTTAGGCAGTTTTGTTGGGGACAGGCCCAATGTGTGCTTCACAAGTTTTTTAGGGTTTCATTTGTTGTTACTCAGAATAGGGTTTGCAGTGGCTTAGAACGGCGCTCTCATCTTCGTTGTCTTCTTCATCTTTCTTGAGCAATGCTTTCTGAACAAAACTCCTCTCCACCTATGGCCACCAGGCGCCACCTCTAACTCCTTCTCCCTCCATGGTTGAGCAAAGCAGCGACAAGAAAAGGTAACAGTTTCCCTTTTTTATGTTTTAGGGTTTTAGGATTTGCATGATTAAACTTTCCCTTGTTTTGATCTTTATGTTATTATTTGGTGTTTAAAGAAAAGGGAAGGAGAATTTATACCTTTGTTGGCTTTTGGAGATGGAGGAGGAGAAGTGGACAGGAGGCTCCTTAGGCGGCCAAGGCGAGGGAGTATGATGCGCTTTATGACCTTCCTGGTATTCGTATCTTCCTTTCGGTTTTATGATGAACACTTCTCTGAAAACCCTAGATTGTTCATTTCTGAGACTTCTTTTCCTCTTCTGCTTGCTTGCCCGTTGAATATTTGTTCTTTTATTCTGAGATGCTTTCTGGCTTTGATTTGTTTGATCCTGTGATGAGCTTGGCTCTGAGGATGCTTTTGCTTCAGTTGTTGTTGATATGTTCTTCCTCTCTTTTTCTTTAGTTGGTATTGTTTGGATATTTTATTTCAATGATGATTATTTCTGAGAATGACTTTGATGTTGTTGCTTTATGATGTTTGATGCTGAGTTTTGGATGGGTTGGAATCTAGCTTGCTTTGAACACAGGTTTGTTAGGTCGTAACAGGTTTCAAGCTTATTGTTTAGGCTTTTATGTTTGTGGATTACAGGCTTATTGGCTTGGTTACAGGCTTGAAGTTTAGAATTTTGTTTGAGATTTATGCAGGTTAAGGCTTGAGGCAAACTGTTTGTTTGCTTACAGGCTTTGAAAGGCTGTTTTGAAACAGGCAGGTTAAGGCTTGAGGCAAGCTGTTTGTTTGCTTAGCTTGAGGCAAGCTTTGGTTTGTGTTTGAAACAGGTTTGGCTTTGGCTTGAAGCAAGCTTTGTGTTATTTTAGAGCATGCTTAAGGCTTGATGTATTATGCAGGTTGTATGGTACAGTTTTGAGGCTTATTTCAGGGCTTGCAATTTACTGAGTTTTTCTTGTTTGATGTACTGGTTTTGACAGGTTTGGTTTAAAGGAAGCTTTGAGGCTTATTGTGGTTACAGGCAGGAGGCAAGCTTTGGTTGCAGTTTGTAACTTATGCAGGTTTGAGAACTTGTGCTTAGCTTGCAGGATTGCTTCCTTGAAAAACAGTTTTGAGGTTACAAGTTGTGTTCTTTTTTTTCTATGTGGTTCTGCCTCTTTTACAGTGTTAAGATAATGTTTGTTTTATATATCTTAAGCTTGCCTCAACAAACTGTAAGCCTACTTCTTTTACTCTCTTTCTCTCTCTATCAGAAAAGCATATTTTAATGTTTTACTGTCCTTTTTTTCTGAAAAAGTGATGGCCTGGAAAATGATGACAATTTTTGAATATGTTGCTTGCATTGTTAGTTTTGCTCTGCATATCTTCTTTCTTCAGATTTTCTGCATTTGGTGTACTTGTTGACAGCTTTATGACAGTTCTTGAACTTGTGACTTAGTTGGCCATTTTGACTTAGTTTTGCTTTGTCTGATAGTGCAATTCAATTTAGTTGACAGCTTTGCTTGTTTGTTCAATTTGAACTTTGCAACTTGTTGGTTTCAGCTTGACTTTGCAACTTGTTTTGACATATGCAGTAGCTTGTCCCTTTTCATGTAGCCTGTTTGTTCAATTTGAACTTTGCAACTTGTTTTGGAATTATGCAGCCTTGTACATATTCATATGCTTGCAACATTATTTTCTTTCCCTCTTTGTGAACCAAGAGTTTTCTTGCGATTTCCAGAGAGGGCGAACAAACTGATTCCGACCAACACTTTTAATGATGAGTTTCTGATTAACTGTCTGCCTTTGATCTCATCTGCATTTGACTTCTTTCTTTTCTTTTTGCAGGTAAATATCAGTTGGGCAATGGGGAGCATCAGTAGAAGATGAAGACTTAGGAAACTTTAGGATGTAATTTATTTTACTTTTAATCATTGTAATAAATATTATTATAAATACTTGTAAATAATTACTGTATTTAAATAACACTTGTACCAATAATTAAAAATAAATAAAAGTCTTTTTGTCAGATATCTCTTTAATTCTTCTGCATTCATTTATTTAATTACTTTAATTTCTTGAATTATAATAATTGAAAATTATCCAATAATTTTAACTTAGAAATTATAAATAATCAATAAACGTCTGGCGTTCCGAATAACCAAAAAAACATCGCACAGTTAAACAAGCAACGTCTACATGTCCTTTATTTCACTGATTAGACCAAACACTTCAAACTCTCAATCAGAAGCCTCAGCCCATATCCCAGGTGTTTAGACCTTGAGAAACAAACAGAAATCTTAAGCGAACGTCAAAGCAGTGTAACAACCAGTTAAAACATTGTGGATTCAAATTCTTCTGAAACTGCGCGTGCAAACCATAATTCTTGATTTAATGTCAAAGAAGCGTCCGCCTGATCAAACCCTGAGCAAAAATAAACCAAATTAATAAAAACCCTGATAGTCAGTTTGACTTGATTCAAAAGTCAATGGAAACCCTAATTTTGTCTGACTGATAAGAAAAGTCTGTTTGACTGATTCTTAAACCAATCTGAAAAATCAGGAAAAGCCTGAAGCTGTGATTTCTTGTGGAAAAGAGAGAGGGAAAATTTTGGGGTACAACAATGACATTATTTCCAAATCCCAAACTGAAGAAGGGCATGTAGAAGATTTGTTGAAGTTGTTTCAGCGTTTGAGGAAGTATCGTCTCCGCTTGAATCCAAATAAGTGTACCTTCGGTGTCCGATCAGGAAAATTGTTGGGTTTCATTGTTAGCCAAAAAGGAATTGAAGTTGACCCTGATAAAGTCAAGGCGATTCAAGAGATTCCAGCACCAAGAACTGAAAAGCAAGTCAGAGGTTTCCTCGGGCGTTTGAATTATATTTCCAGATTCATCTCTCACATGACTACAACATGTGAACCGATCTTTAAGTTGTTAAAGAAAGATCAAGGTTGTGTGTGGACGGATGATTGCCAAAGGTAATTTGAAAGTATTAGAAATATATGCTTGAACCTCCTATCTTGCTCCCTCCTGTAGAAGGAAGACCGTTTATTATGTATCTGACAGTGTTGGATAAATCTATGGGATGTATTCTGGGACAACAGGATGAAACATGGAAGAAGGAGTTCGCCATTTATTATCTCAGTAAAAAATTCATTGATTGTGAGTCGCGATATTCCATGCTGGAAAAAACAAGTTGTGCTCTAGCCTGGCCGGTAAAGCGTTTGCGGCAGTATATGTTGAATCACACTACTTAGTTGATCTCTAAAATGGATCCAATCAAGTACATTTTTGAAAAGCCTGCTCTTACTGGGAGAATTTCCCACTGGAAGATGTTGTTATCTGAATATGATATCGAATACCGCACTCAAAAAGCTATTAAAAGCAGTGTGTTGGCAGATTATCTAGCTCACCAACCAGTGGAGGATCACCAGTCTGTAGAATATGAATTCCCCGATGAGGATGTGATGTTCCTGAAAGTGAAAGATTGTGATGAACCATTTCCTGAGGAAGGTCCTGACCCTGAATCTAGTTGGAGTATGATATTTGATGGAGCTGTGAATGCTTATGGTAAAGGAATTGGTGTTGTGATTGTCACTCCTCATGGATCGCACATTCCTTTTACTGCAAGGTTAACATTTGACTGTACTAATAATATGGCCGAATACGAGGCTTGCATCATGGGTCTCGAAGAAGCTATTGATCTCAGAATTAAAATTCTAGATGTGTATGGTGATTCAGCTTTGGTAATAAATCAAATTAAAGGAGAATGGGATACTCGTCACCTCCACTTGATCCCTTACAAAGATTATGCTAGAAGATTATTACCCTTCTTCAATAAAGTTGAATTCCATCACATTCCTAGAGATGAAAATCAAATGGCGGATGCTCTGGAAACTCTGGCTTCTATGTACCAAGTGAATACTTGGAATGATATACCCCGAATTACGGTCCGACGACTGGATAGGCCCGCTCATGTGTTTACAGCAGAGGAGGTAACAGATGAAAAACCTTGGTATTATGATATCAATCATTTTCTTGAGACACAGGAATACCCAATTGGTGCATCAAATAAAGATAGAAAGACATTGAGAATATTGGCTGGCTGTTTCTTCCTCAGTAAAAATGTGTTGTACAAGAGAAATTATGACATGGTCTTGCTCAGATGCATGGATAGACACGAAGCAGACATGTTGATGCATGAGATTCATTAAGGTTCATTTGGCACTCATGCCAATGGACATTCGATGGCTAAAAAGATGCTAAGGGCAGGTTACTATTGGCTGACAATGGAGTCCGACTGTTATAAATTTGCAAGGAAGTGCCATAAACGCCATATTTATGCAGACAAGGTCCATGTGCCTCCGACACTTCTCAATGTGATTTCCTCCCCGTGTCCTTTCTCTATGTGGGGTATTGACATGATTGGGATGATAGAACCCAAAGCTTCGAACGGACACCATTTTATATTGGTAGCAATCGATTACTTCACCAAGTGGGTGGAGGCTGCTTCATATGCCAGTGTTACTAAGCAGGTGGTTGTGCGCTTCATTAAGAATAACCTTATATGTCGATATGGTGTGTCGAGCAGAATCATCACTGACAATGGCTCGAATTTGAACAACAAGATGATGACAAAACTGTGTAAAGGATTCAAGATTGTGCATCATAATTCATCTCCATGCAGGCCAAAGATGAATGGGGTTGTCGAAGCTGCTAATAAGAATATCAAGAGAATTATCCAGAAAATGGTTGTTACTTATAAGGATTGGCATGAAATGCTCCCTTTTGCTCTACATGGATATCGAACATCTGTCCGCACTTCAACAGGAGCAACCCCATTCTCCCTGGTGTATGGAATGGAAGTTGTACTCCCTGTCGAGGTTGATATTCCCTCTTTGCGTGTGATAATGGAAACCAAATTGACAGAGGCTGAATGGGTCCAGAATAGGTTTGTCCAATTGAATTTGATTGAGGAGAAGAGGATGACAGCTTTATGTCATGGACAGTTATATCAGAAAAGAATTAAGAAAGCTTTTGATAAAAAGGTCAAACCTCGTGAATTCAGAGAAGGCGACCTCGTGCTCAGGAAGATCATGTCTTTCAACGCTGATTCTAGGGGCAAGTGGACTCCCAATTTTTAAGTCCCATATGTTGTCAAGAAAGCCTTCTCTGGCGGTGCATTAATTCTTGAAGCTATGGATGGAGAGGAGTTCCCACGTCCCATGAATGCTGACACAGTCAAGAAATACTCCGCCTAAAGAAATAAAAGAACAGCTCGCTAAGTTGAAAACCTGAAAGGGCTAGGCAAAAAAGGAGCGTCTCGGTAGGCCAAAAACCCGAAAGGGCGGTCTAGGCAAAAATTAGAGACCTAAACAGAATAAATTTCCCGCTAAGTTGAAAACCCGCAAGGGCAGCTTAGGCAAAAGTTAGGGATTTTCTTGGCAAGTAACTATGTGAGACAAGACTTGATCGTTGAAGCAACAATCTTCTCGGATCCTCACCATACTTCAACAGAAGCTGCTGCGTAGGATTTCAAAAGTTATTAGAGGGGATAGTGGTCATTGTATCTCAATGTATCTTTTCCATTATATATTACCATTTTTCAAACTTTGTAATCATCTATGGAGTCTCGCCATTCGCAGACTACCATTATATTAATGAAATTTGAGCTTTTACCCAATTCTTTGTATTTCTTATTTTATTTATCTTGAAAAGACTCCATTTATTATTGATAATAAATTTCAAAGAAAAAAATATTAAATAACAAAATTGATTTTTCAAAAAAAAAAGATTTTACAATCTGCTTTTACTTTGAGATTTGTGATGAAACAATGACAACAAAAATGGTGATCCCAGGAATGGACAAACTCCAGTTGTTTTGAGAAGTTTTTGTTCCCCTCGGGAAGGTTTACTATGGATGTTTTCGCCGTATTGGGTTTATGATTCCGGTATCCTCGGTCAAGTTTGGATTCATTTCTCCTCTTTTCTGAGTTTTCATGATGTGAAGTTTCAATCTGCATTTTCTCCAGCGAAGTTTTCGTTTGGCCTAATAGAAGTTCTTTTTTCCAGAGAAGTTGGTATCATAACCACTCTTGAAGAATGTAGGTCCCTGGTTTCTCTAAGTGAAGGACATATTGTGGTTTTCCCTTTGTGGATGTGGTGTTAACCTCCCCAATGAAGTAGGCCTGAATTCCCCCAGTGAATGTTTTGATGTTTTGGTGTCAGTCTGCTTTACTTGAGACTGGTTTTGCAATCTCTAGTAGGAATGTTAATTTTAAAAACACTTGTTTTCCCAGTGAAGCCTGAAGAAGGATGTTCTATCCCTGTATCTGTATTATTATGTCACTTCGTTTTGCTTACTTCCGGATTATGTTGCTCCCCAGTAAAGCTAAAGCAGCCAGTAGGTTTTGTTTCCTCAGTTGGCATTTACTTTTTCTTGGAATGATCATCTTGGATGAAGTTTAGCCGAGTGTTGTTAGTTCCTGAGGTGGTTTTTCCTGGTTATTCCCAATGTTGTATATCTGTTTTGTCAGCATACGCACGATAACACTCATACATTCATACATACATCATGCATAGCTAAAATTGGCAAATCATTGTTCATTGACATTTGTTAATATTTTTGTTGATATATCATCCTGTTTTGCAGAGTTACATTGTCCTCTCTTTAATAGAGTGTTGGCCTTAAGCAGAAAGCGTATATTCTTTCAATTTCCCCACTGAGTTGTCCCTAGTGGAAGATTTTTGCTTTAGCCTTCCTGTACAGCTCCTGGTTTGGATGGATTTGGTTTTCCCTCTTGAGTTTATTTCTCAAAGGATGTATTTTGGTTGACCGTTTCGTTCCAGTTTATTTCTGGTTTGAATTTGTGGTTCCACAACAATATTATTTACTTTAGATTTCTGAAAACTTCAAGTTTTGGCTGGTGCATTTTTTTGAACGATACGACTTTATCTCCTCATCAGAAATATCGTGGCATCTCTCCAGGAAGTCATATTTCTTCCCCCAGGAAGTCATATTTCTTTCTCCAGGAAGTCATATTTCTCTCCCCAGGGAAGTCATATTTCTCTCCCCAGAAAGTCATTTCTTTTTACAATCCTCCATGAAAACAAGTAGCAGGTCTCTTTATTTGAGTAACTTGTGCTTCCCTGTAAAAGTCGACGTAACTTTTTTTTGCTATCTCCTCTATGAGTGAATAGTTTGCAGCTTGTCGTCAGATTACGCCAACGGATGGCAAGAATTTCAATATCACAAGAAACAACTCGTTATGAAATCTCGGCCAGTGGAAGTCTCTTTATTTGAGACAGCTTATATATTATCCTTTCCAGGCGGAGTGCCTTGGTTAAAGAAGAAGTTGAGACCCATTCTAGGTGAAACGCCAGAATCTTGGGGAAACTTGTTCTCTTTCTACCTTCAGTGAAAGATGGTAGGACATCGGCAGTGAACATCGATGTTTGTTATCTTTTTGCTACCTTCAGTGAATGTTGGTAGTTCATCGTCAGTGAACGGCGGTGCTATGATATATTCTCTTTCTACCTTCAGTGAAAGTTGGTAGGACATTGGTAGTGAATGTCGATGTTTGTTATCTTTTTGCTACCTTCAGTGAACGTTGGTAGTTCATCATCAGTGAATGGCGATGCAATGATATATATATTCTCATTCTACCTTCAGTGAAAGTTGGTAGATCACTGTGATACAGTGGGAGAACTGACTTGGGTGATTTACGTTTGATCGCAATGTTGCGGTTAGCAAGAGTCGCAATCGACTTTTCTTTTATCCAAAAGGAAAGGTGAAAAAGCACAGGAAAGACCTTTGAGATTATTTCTTGAGTTCGGGGGGTAGATTATGAAAAGGGAAGGTATTAGCACCCTTTTCATCCATGGTTTTCCATGGGCTCTTAGTTACTTTCTAGATCACTTGCTTTTGTTTAAAATTGTGCTTTGTGTGGTTTTTGAAATTATTTTGTAAAGAGGCCATTGTTTAGACAAACTTTGTAATGATTCTCGTTCGTAAGAATGTATACAAAGATATTGATCTTTTGAAAATGTTTTCAAGTTTTGTAAGATGTTTTGAAAGTGTAGGTGTTTGTTTTTGAAAAATAGCAAGGATGTTTATTTTGAAGTGGAGCAAGTAATTTGGAGCAATCTACCTACTCAAATGTCTTTCTTGTTCATTTTCTTTTCCTTTGACATTGTTGCCTTACCATTGATTTGGTAAACAACCCTATCTTTGGATGTAAACGGGACGGGCGTGGGTCATCGTATAGCCATGATTAGCAATGTTGCAAGGTATCTTAGCATTCTTTTGGAGGAACTAAGATCATTTGTAAGGCAACTTAGATAGCGTCATCGAGGGACTATGATCTTGTATTTGCTTGTTTTTGCTAAGATACCTTACATGCGTAATATGGCCATTTTGTATAAGGCAACCAAGTGGAATAATCCTAGGGGTGCTTGTGTGCAAGTGCATCATTTTCATGCTTGTTTTTGTCTTGAATTAGGGTTTTCTAGATATAGGCTTTAGTCTTTCCATACAAAACCTAATTACTAGCATGTTATATAAAAGCGATAAATTGTGAAATTTAAAGTTACTACGCTATTACAACATTTGTGTGTGTGTGTTGGGGGGGGGGGGGGGGGGGGTGTACAAATTCATGAATGGGGATTGCAAGAACTTAAACCTAAATAGTCTATTACAACCATATTGAATTGATATGAATATACAAGGAATTGAATAAATACAAAGTATAAAAATGAACAAATATACAAGGATGCAAAATGTAGAGAAAATGAATTTTGTTTAGTTTTCATGAAAAAAAGATTTTGTCTTAACCTAATTAAATAAAGAAAGTAGTTAATTAAGTTTGAATTTATTAAGAAAAGATTTTAAATAAAAACCCTAATTCTATTAATAAATCAAAAGAAAATAAGTTTAAGAAAAGTATGTTTTTGGTTTTTTTTATCTTGAAAATATTTATGGCATTATAAATTATTTTTAGTCATTTTTATATTAAAATTAATGTATTTTAAATGGTGTGAAAAATAAATAAATAAAAACATTATATTAATTAAGTTTACAAGAGTATTTAATATAATAAATAAAGTATAATAAATAAATAAATAATTTATGAAAAAAATAAAATAAAATAAGTCAAAATATAAATATAGCATTTTTTTATATTTTATGATTTTTTGTATTTAGAAAAAATATATTTAAGAAAAGATAAATGAAATAAATAAATAAATAAGTAACTTGGGCCAGGGGGTGCCAAGAGTCAATATGGAGGTCAGTTAGCAAAAACAATAACAAGCCAGGCCCTAAGGGCCCAACGCCTGCCAAAAACTAACAAAAATCAAAAAATGAAAATGTGAAAAATGAAAAAGGGTACCACTGGGGCTCGAACCCAGGTCCCATAGGTTATAGGCGCGCGTTTCTACCATTGGGGTGGTTGTACATCCGCTAATACAAATGAAACAATATTTATGTAAGGCAAAACGTGTTCTGAAGACTTCATCTTCAACCTCCATCCAGACTAACTGTAACTTGCTTATTTCTCATCAAAAATGAAAACTGTAAACATGAAACTTGTAGCAAATTTTCTCACGATTCTAGAAATGTAAAGTATTAAAACTATAGATCAAAGATAAGCAAGAATTTTAATGGCTCTAATCTGAACCCTAAAAATTTCAGAAATTTCAGTTTCAAAATTCTCTAAGCTCAAGCTAAATTAATGGAAACTAAGGACATGGTTAGCTTCAGGGCAATGATATCTATATGTTTTATTCATAAATAAACTATTGATGATGCCTGTATGAAGAATTTCAAGTTGAGAAAACTTACCTCAAAACTGGAAATCGTGTTTGGAGTTTGAGCTTGTTTCCAATGATGGTGATGATCAGGTTAGCTTTCTTGAGGTCCTAGGAAGCTAATACAATGGTTTGCTTGAGTTGAGAGTGGCTGAAATAACTTGGAGAAATCAATGTGTAATGCTCCATTTTTGGTTATGGAGTTGGATGCAAATGGTGTTACAGTCGTGTAACAGGGACAGGGATAAGTTATATTTGATGTATAAGAGCTTTAGGAACTAAAAGGCCAAAGAACACATGAGGGAAATAAAAGATACAAGTTCAAGGTCAGAACCTGCACAAAAATGGAGTTTGTGTGCAATTTCTGGCTAGAGGGAATTTACGAGAGTTTCAGGCTTGCAAAAATCGTGTCCTAAGTTGCATAATAGTGTCTCAATGTATAGGAAAAGGTTTTGAGATATTTTGTGATCAGAAGACAAAGATCACATGTTATGAGTTTTTGGCTTGTTTTTGAAGTTATCTTGAAAAACATGGTTTCAATGTAAGGTACATGTCTTGTAGTGTGGATTGCCACTTTAAACATGTTTGTTCTGAGTTTTTAGAGCATGCTTGTGCAGAAAGAACAGGTGCAAAGCTCCATACAAGTTGACTTTGTGATTAAAGTCACTTTTCCAAAATGGAAGTGTGAACTTTGTTCCATTAATTGAAAATTTACTTGGACAAAGCTTGAATCAAGTGGATAATAGCTCAAAAGCAAGTGTAATCTTCTGATTATGGATAGATATTGAGGTTTAGAGGCCTGCAAAACAAAATTGTGCAGCATAGGTTTGAAATTGAATTCTTGTTCATCACAAAATGACTTGTAATTCAAGTGTGAAAACCCTAATTTCATCTCTTTGATTCTCCCTACTCTAGAATGATCTCAAGGAGTTCTTTGACATTTTGGAAATCTTGCAATGTGATCTACAACCCATCTTTGAATTGATTTTGAAGATTCCCCTTGGAGCTATATGAAAAAGTGCCATGAAGTTGGGTCAAAATCCTGACCAAATTAGGGCAAAATTTCACTAAGTGTTTAGTTTCATGACCCTATGTTCATAAAATTATAACTTGAGATCCAAGAATTTCTGGAAGAAGTTGTTTGAATCAAAGTTTTATATTTCATGTTGGGAATTTCTCTTGAATCATCTTGCATCATGGTGAAAATTTGGCTAAAAGTTATGAAAAAACATGAAATTTCCAACACTTAGAAATTTTGACTTTTCAAAATGAAATCTTGACTTTTTTGATTTCTTGATGAATAAGTTTCATATTTTGACATGTTTTGAGGAATTTTTATCTTTGGCACTTGAATTTGGCCAAAAAGTCAAAGTATGACTTTTTAGTATACAGTTGACTTTTGATCAGTGGACTGCAAAATTCACCTGTCAATCCAATGGACTTGCAATGTTTTGAACCATGTAATTAGGTTAAAATTATGCAATTATACTCTTAAGATCATTACTTAAACCAATTGACCATTTTCTAAGTCAAAAAAGCATAAATTTCCCTTTCCCAGTCAAAACCCTAATTTTGACCATTTTACCCTTTTGGAGATTTGATCAAATTTTTTTAGGAATTGTGGTCCAAACTTGATCAAATGATACATAGGAGTTTAAAATGTTTATGTGGATAAAAAATTATGAAGTTTGACTGTAAATTGGCCACAATTGACTTTTTCCCCAATACAACTGATTTTTAGGTCAACTGCTCAATTGACTGAGCAAAAATGTGATCCAAGGCTTGAAACTTGACATGAGTAATCTTGGTTGTCCATAATGATCCATGAAAGTCATATGAAGCATTGAAAGTTCAAAAATCCTTGTGCAAACTCAAACCCTAATTTGGTCATTAGTGCCTAAGGAGGTGTCTTGAGCTGATCAAACCCTAGTGCAATCTTGAGCCAAAGGAGATCTTGTGAGCAAATTCTTGATAAGTGAGAGGGCAAATTTTGGGGTACAACAGCTTCCCCTGATCAATCTTCTTAAGCCTGAAGAGTTAGATTGGCATGTTTTTTCAATCGTGACTCGAAGGTGGTAGACGATTGGACACTAGAGTGTCCATAAATTTGCACTCGACGGTGTGATGTTAGAGGGAATGAGCTTAAAGATGCCATTTAGAGAGGTAATAGAAAGTTGTTGGAGATGGGATTGCAGATGCCATCCAAGAGTGATTTTTGAATTGTAATTTGTAAGCTGAAAGAATGAGTATCAGAATGGTGTCCATGTTCGGAAGGTATGTGAACTGTAATTGGAAGCTGGTTTTGAATGAGTATCAGAATGGCGTCCGTGTCTGGAGCGTATTTGTATTATATCTGGAAGTTTAAAACTGAATGAGTGTCAGAATGGCATCCATGTCTGGAGCGTATCTGAACTGTATCTGAAAGTTGAATAGGAATGAGTATCAGAATGGCGTCCGTGTCTGGAGCGTATCTGAACTGTATCTGAAAAAGAGTCTGAATGAGTATCAGAAAGGCGCCCACGTCTGGAGCGTATCTGAACTGTATCTGAGAGTTGAATCTGAATGAGTATCAGAATAGCGTCCGTGTCTGGAGCGTATCTGAACTGTATCTGAAAAAGAGTCTGAATGAGTATCAGAAAGGCATCCGCGTCTGGAGCATATCTGAACTGTATTTGAGAGTTGAATCTGAATGAGTATCAGAATGGAATCTGTGTTTGGAGAGTATCTGAACTGTATCTAAAAACTGTGAACATTGTTAACGGTAGTTGTTAACCTTATCCTGAAAAGGTTAAAATGTTAGATAAAATGCTAAGTCATGTTATATGAAATGCATAGTGTAATGCATTCATATTATCAATGTTTATGATATATGGATGAGATGTATGCGCATGTGATCTAATTCTGCCGTACTACTATTGGACCGGGGAAAATAAATCCTTGTCCGCTGCTAAGGATATGGAGTATAAGTCTTCATGTTGTGAAGTTGAAGTGCTGATGAATTTCCCTTTAGAGAAATAAACTTTGTTGTAAAGGGAATGTCGTGTACTGCTTGTAAAATCCTATTGGGGAATCTTGAGAAGTTTGGTGACTTCTACTGGGGATTGATAAACTGGAAGCTTTGTTCCATTGAGAATTAAACAACATGCTGCGAGGGATTATGGAAATAGAATAGAGAGATTTCCCTACCTCTTAAATCCATCAGTGATTGTCTTTCTATTTTGTTTATTTGTAAACAGTAATTATATTCAAATGCATATGTTCAAAATTGAATCATTGGACATTTTTTGTAAACAAAAATAGAGTAAAGAAAAACAGATAGTTTTGCGCTTTCAAATGGATATCTTTGTATTGACTTTGAGTAAGTATTTTTTGTACAATGAGACAAACATTCTAGTAAGAGAATGCCGTCGTAAAAAAATGAAAATTTTGATACAAAGAAAAGATAACTATGTGTAATAATCCCATGGGATTCCCATTCTGCTATAGCCTTTGTATCTCTGAGCATCTTGTCTATTTGTTGCCTCGTCCGAAGATGATTCAATTGATCAGAACCTCTGAGTTTGTCAGTTAAAGCCAAAGGTTGTCCATAAAGGTGATCCAATGGGAAATAGTCATGTGCTTTAATTACCTAACTTTTTCCTGGACCGCCCTTTTGGGTTTTCAGTCCACCGGGAAACCCTTTTTTGCCCAAGCCGCCCTTTCAGGTTTTAAACTTGCCGGGTGTACAATTTTTTTTTGTTTTATCCCTAATTTTTGCCCGAACCTTTTTGGTTCTCCGGGATACCCTTGTTTTTCCTAGGTGTGTCAACCTAGTGGGTCTCTTATGTGTAGTATCTTTTGATTATGTCTGCATTTGCAGGGTGCGGCAGGTCATCACCATCTATGGTGGTCAAGATCATTGCGCCACCAGAGAATATGATTTTGATTACAAATGGTCCTTCGTATGTAGGAGTCCATTTGCCCCTGGGATCACCTTGCGGTAGTATGATGCGCTTGATCACCAGATCTCCAACTTGATATACTTGTTGTCTGATCTTTTTTTTGAAAGCCTTGATCATCCATTTTTGGTACATTTAACCATGACAGACAGCAGTAAGCCTTTTCTCATCAATCAAGTTTAGTTGATCAAGTCGAGTCTAGATCCAATCGTCTTCATTCAACCCTGTATACTTCATAATTCTCAGAGAGGGGATCTGGACCTCAATAGGCAAGACAACTTCCATATCGTAAACCAGAGAATAAGGTGTTGCCCCAGTTGATGTGCGAGTTATGGTACGATATTCGTGGAGAGCGAATGGTAGCATCTCATGCCAGTCTTTGTATGTGACTGTCATTTTCTGTATGATCTTTTTAATGTTCTTATTCGCGGCTTCGACAGCACCATTCATCATTAGCCGGTAAGGGGAAGAATTGTGATGCTGAATCTTGAATTTCTCGCACAAGGCAGTGATCATAGTATTGTTCAGGTTTGTACCATTGTGTGTAATGATCCTCTCTGGGATTATCGTAACGACATATGAGATTCTGCTTGATGAACCAGGTGACAACATTCTTGGTCACGGAAGCGAAAGAAGCTTCCTCCACCCACTTGGTGAAATAGTCAATGGCCACTAAGATAAAGCGGTCTCCATTGGAAGCTGTTGGCTTGATTTCCCCAATCATATCAATTCCCCACATAGAAAAGGGCCAAGGAGCCGTCAAGACATTCAGAGGAATCAGAGGTACGTGCACCTTGTCAGCATAAATCTGACACTTATGGCAGGTTCAAGAGTGTTGATAGCAATCTGCTTCCATGCTAGACCAGTAATAGCCTGCCCGTAGGATTTTCTTTTCCATCGTATGTCCACTGGAATGGGTGCCAAAAGTGCCTTCATGTAACTAAGCCATGATCCTTTCAGCTTCAACCTTGTCTACGCACTGAAGTAACACCGAGTCATGGTTGAGTTTGTAAAGGATGCCATTACTAAGGAAGAATTTAGCGGAAAATATCCTTAAGAACTTCTTATCATTGATTGAAGCTCCTTTAGAATATTATTGAACCTCGAGATACCTCTTAACTTCGTGAAACCAAGGCTGGTCCACCATTTCTTCAGTATTAATCTCGTGACAATGTGTTGGTTCATCCCTTCGTTTAATGGTGATCTGGGGAGCCTCGTTATCCCATTTATGTTTAAACATAGATGACATTGTGGCTAGTGCGTCTGCTAGCTGGTTTTCTTCTTGCGGGAAGTGCTCTAAGGTAATCTCCTCAAAATGTGGGAGCAACGTCAAAACATGTTCTTTGTAAGGGATAAGGTTAGGGTGTTTGGTGTCCTATTCCCCTTTAATATGGCTGATAACTAAATCTGAATCTCTGAATACATTCAACGATTTGATCCCCAAGTCTATGGCAGCTTTGAGACCAAAGATACACGTTTCGTATTCCTCCATGTTATTTGTATAATTGAAGCAGAGTCTTGCAGTAAATGGAGTATGACACCCTTCAGGAGATATGAGTATTGTATCAATACCATTGCCGAGTGCGTTAGATTCCCCATCAAAAACCAGGGTCCATCGGGATCCTTGTTCAGGTTCGTCATATGCCCTGAGTTCTTCATAGTTGTTTACCATCATGATGTCTTCATCTGAGAATTCGAACTTCATGGACTGGTAGTCTTCTACAGCTTGGTGAGCAAGGTGATCAGTTAGTACATTGCCCTTTATTTCTTTCTGGGTAGTATACTGTATATCATATTCTGTCAGGATCATCTGCCATCTCGTTATTCTCCCAGAGAGAGCAAGTTTCTCGAAGATGTATTTTATCGGATCCATTTTAGATATCAACAAGGTAGTATGGATCAGCATATACTGTCTTAGCCCGCGAGCAGCCCATGCCAGAGCGCCTCAAGTTTTCTCGAGCAATGAATATCTTGTTTCACAGTCGGTAAAATTTTTGCTCAGGTAATAAATAGCGTGCTCTTTTCGTCCAGACTCGTCATGCTGCCTCAGCACACACCCCATTGAATTCTCTAAAACAGTTAGGTACATAATCAACGGTCTTCCCTCGACTGGTGGCATCAAAACAGGAGGCTCTTGCAGGTACTCTTTGATCTTGTCGAAAGCAGTTTGGCATTCATCATTCCATTTGACTACTTGATCTTTCTTCAATAGTTTAAACATTGGTTCACAGGTAGCTGTCAGGTGAGAAATGAATCTGGAAATGTAGTTCAAGCGTCCCAAGAATCCTCTGACTTCCTTCTCAGTATGAGGAGCAGGCATCTCTTGTATTGCTTTTACCTTGGTAGGATCTACTTCAATACCCTTATTGCTGACGACAAAGCCTAGGAGCTTACCAGACCTTACCCTAAATGTGCATTTATTTGGGTTCAACCTCAACTTGTACTTTTTTAATCTCTCGAACAGTTTCTGTAAATGATCAAGATGCTCTTCTTCTGTTTGAGATCTAGCTATCATGTCGTCCATATAGACCTCTATTTCGTGATGTATCATGTCGTGAAATAGAGCTACCATGGCACGCTGATAGGTTGCCCCCGCATTCTTCAGTCCGAATGGCATAACCTTGTAGCAGAATATGCCCCATTGTGTGACAAAGGTTGTCTTCTCCCTGTCCTCAAGTGCCATTTTGATTTGGTTGTAACTTGAGAAACCGTCCATGAAGGAAAACACTTTGTGCTGTGCTGTATTATCAACTAGGATGTCAATATGGGGAAGTGTGAAATCATCCTTAGGGCTTGCCCTATTCAAATCTCTATAGTCCACACACATTCGTACCTTGCCGTCTTTTTTGGACACGGGAACAACATTGGCAACCCATTGAAGATAGGAGGTGACGGCCAAGAATCCAACATTGAATTGTTTCATGACTTATGTTTTAATCTTCTCCGGCATATCTGGTCGCATGCGACGAACTTTTTGTTTTACTGGTGGGCAATCCTCTTTTGTAGGTAGACGATGTACCACGATATCTGCATCAAGTCCTGGCATGTCTTCATACGACCAGACAAAGACCTCAACATATTTGTGTAGCAACTAAATCAGACGCTCCTTGACACTGGGTTTCAGATTGGCACCCACCTTGACCTCTCTTCTGTCTTCTTCGGTACCTAGGTTGATTGTATCCACTGGCTCTTCGTGGGGCTGAATGGTTCTCTCTTCTTGTAGTAGCAATCTGGCAAGTTCCCCTGGTGCTTCACAATCTTCCTCGCCTTCGTCTTCGGCTTGGTAGATTAGATTTTCAGAGTCACAGAAGGCTATAGCAGAACTGTTATCCATGGGATCCCGAATGGATGTAGACCTGCATTGTGAGTGTGAGTGTGTGTAAGAGTATAACTATCTTTGAAAGAAATGAAAATGTAAAAAGAAAATCAATGAGCACAAAGTTTGTATGCAAAAACGTCCATGATTCATTGATGTCATATGGAAATGAGATAATAACCCTTACAAATGGACCATTGTGCCTCGGGTAAGACACAAGGTTTTAAGAGTCTGAATTGTTTTAATATTACAGCTCCGACAAAATTTAAAGACAAATTACTGTTGGAAAAATGTGATCGAGAAAAAATCTCTATCCTCCCAGTTGCTGAGTCCTCCACTGACAGTTGGGAAAATCTAATCCTCCAGGTTATAGCTGTCTTTATCATCCTCCATGGCGCTGACTTGGTGGTTGCTGATCTTCAAGGGTGGTCCTCCGGCACGAGCACGGCGTACAGCCTTCTGGGCACCTGAAGTGAAACCCATACCAAATTTGTCAGATTTGTATAGGATATTTGGGAGTTGGCCCCAAATAGTGAACCCACCTTCTTCTATCACTGCCTTGGCATCCTTTAAAGACGACATCTTGAGCGGAGGCCTTATAATCTTGGGAACTTGAGACACAGCCTTGGTTACCTCCACAGTTTGCAGGACTTCTTCAAAGTGCTGGAATGGAGTTTCAATAAATTCCCCATCTAATTCCACATATCTGAAGGAATTTAGATGGTTGGCCATATACTCTTCTTCTCCATGAACAGTGATGATCTTCCCCTGAATTGGATATTTCAGCATTTGATGCAACGTCGAGGTAACGACACCAGCATTATGGATCCACGGTCGGCCTAATAAGCAGGAATATGATGAGCGAATATCCATTACATAAAAAGTTGAATCAAATGTTTGGGTTCCAACTTTTATGGGGATGTCCACTTCCCCATGCACCATCCTTTTTGATCCGTCGAAGGCTCTCACTACTATGTTGCTAGGTTTCAGCGCCAATCCTTCATAGTCAAGCCTATCAAGAGCCTTTTTAGGAAACACATTCAGAGACGAACCGATGTCAACTAAGATATGAGCCAAAGTCGTTCCCATGCATTCGACTGAGACATGCAATGCCTCATTATGCTTCCTCCCTCTTCGCGTTAAATCAACATCCGAAAAACCCAAACCATTATCTGTAGTCAAGTTGGCTACGCAGTCTTGGAACTGATCGGCAGATGTTTCTTGGGGTACATGAGCAGTTTTAAGGAATTTTACCAAGGCCTTTGCATGAGCCTCAGAACATAGTAATAAAGCCAGCATGGAAATTTTTGATGGAGTTTTCCCCAGTTGCTCGACTACATTGTAGTCGCTTCTTTTTATGATCTTTAGAATTTCCTCCATATCTTTCCGGGAGGTCTCAGGGATAGCTATTTATTGTGCCTTCGTTCAGACGGGCTCAACCAGAATACCTTTACCTCGAGTCTCGGTTGACTCGACAGCAGGAATGTCAGTAGGGGTGATAACAAGGATTGTAACAGTTTTGTCAACAAGAGTATTAGCAGAGATGATTACAGGACTGGGAATAGCCTTTAGAGGAGAAACAACAACAGGAATGATTACGGGTCTAGAAATAGCTTTTGGAGGAGCAATTTATGGAGAGAATACCCTTCCACTTCGGGTAATCTTGCTAGTCCCTGCAATATTACTAACATCGGAGTCAACTTTCTTAGAACTTGAATCTTCAGCAGCTGGCCAATCTTGCTTGATACCGTGGTAGTAGACATCACCTCCGTAATTCCAAGGGACAATTTTGTATGATGGATACCGGATTGGTCCAGGCATTGTAATAATCAACGAAGCTACTTTAGGAATTGATGTAATTCTAACGGGTCTTTTGGTGGAGACCCTGGAAGAATTGGCGGAAATGGTCACGATGGAAACATCATTATAAGAAATAGTTGGAATAGAAGTCTTTTCGAACAAAATATCCTTGTTATCTATTAGGCACTGAACGCCTACTTTTAACAAAGGACAACTGGTTGGTGAGGACAAACTGAAATGATAACTTTCATCACATCCTGGGAATACACTGGAATTTAACAAGCTCTTTTTGATAGTTAGGAGTGGGGTCACAAGTTCATCAACTAAAGTAACAAACATATCTTCCTCAACGGCGTTGACATCACGGTCGTGCTTGGGCATAGGTCCAGTAATAACATTTGGAATTTCTGGCGCATCGAATTCAATCTCTTTGACTTCGAGAAGGTCTTGTACCTTGTTCTTTAGAGCCCAACAGTTGTTAGTGTCATGGTCGGGACTCTCAGAATGGTATGCACAGCGGGAATTAGGATGATAGTGAGGAGAGGTTGTGTTAGGATTCTTTGGATCTTCTTTCAAAGTCATTAGATTGGATCTTAACAAATGTGGCAATACTTGAGATAGTGTCATATTAATTCGGGTGAACTGTCTGACTGGTCTTTCCATTCTTGGATGGTTGCTTCTTTGCTGAGCAGGTGTGGGTTTAGGAATCATGACAACCCCCACCATTGGACAACGTTCAGACCTATCTTGATTTCTCTGAGGATATACAGCAACCACTTCTTTCTTTCCGATGAATGGTTTCCTTACAGCAGTAGAGGATGCATCTTTTTGAATCTTCCCATTCTTTATCCTGGCTTCTACCATTTCTCTGGTTAGTATCAACTCAGTAAAGCCTGCCGATGAATTCCCAATTAAGTGATTAAAGAAGGGACTAGACAAGGTTCCTAAAAACATGTCTACCAACTCTCTTTCAGATAGAGGAGGCTGGACTCTTCCTGCTAAGTCCCTCCATTTTTGCGCATAGTCTTTGAAGCCCTCACTTGAAACCATGGCCATACTCTGGAGTTGAGTACGGGTGGGCGCAAGATCAGCGTTGTACTGGTATTGTTTGTAAAAGGCAGCGGCAAGATCTTCCCATTTATGAACATTGGCTCTTTCTAACTAATAAAACCAATCAAGTTGAGTTCCAGACAGACTGTCTTGGAAGAAGTGTACCCATAAATCCTTGTCAGCGGTATGAGGCTGGATTTTCCTCACATAGGACCGGAGATGTAATTTGGGACATGAAACTCTGTCATATTTGGAAAACACAGGTGCTTTGAATTTTAGAGGAATGACAATCCCCGATACTAATCCTAACTCCTCAAAGTCCAATCCAGGAACTTTTTGGATTTCCATTGCACTTAATCGTTCTTCCATATGCTTATACTTGTCATTGGCTGGAGGATATTGTTCTTCAGAATAATCTTCTTCTTCCTCTTCCTCTTCTTAATCAGGCTAGACAACTGCTTCCTTGCCTTTCCCATCTTGATTGTCTTTCTCGCCAAATGACGTTGCAAAGTCTAAAGTCCTTCTTGTTTTCGCTTGGAATCTTCTTCCCATGTTCAGAACTCCGGTTATTTTCTTTTCTTTCTTTTTCTTCTCTTTAACTAGCAAGGTCTTCAACTCTTCTTTTCCTTTGGCTAGAGTTAAGAACATCTGTTGAAACTGAGCATTTTATGCTTGGAGGTCCTTCACCGTTTGCTCGAGATCCATCTTACTTAAATAAATAGTAGAAAGATGAGGAGGCTTGTTGCAAGAAACCTGCTTATGTTATTATGAATGGTAAATGCATATGCAATGATTTCAAGGATTTTAAAGATTCAAATTTTTTTTAGACAAAAAGGAAACACACGTTATATTGATAAATTAAAGCTTGAGTACATCAATGCCTCTTTAGGAAAAATAATACAAAAAACTCTAAGATAAAAAGGTTGTACGCATCCTCTTTGGTGCGATGTAGGCATTCGGTTTCCTCTCCTCGTGAAGTTGCTTAGTGAGTTCCAAAACCTTCTTATCGCTAGCATAGAATTGGGCTTTGAAATTGCCTCGCTCCCCCTTGAGTTGTATCCAATCTCTTTGTAAGTCTTCAAGAGAGGTGGGCATGTCAGGATGTAGGATAGTGTATGGAACACATCCTTCCATAACAGGCTCAATGATTACCGGGAGAATGGAGGGATAAGGCATCATAAGACTTTGAGCACGAGTTTGTACCCATTTGAGGTAAGGCTCAATAGGGATGGAATTCTTGTGCCCCAATGTCTTGCTATCTACCTTGTTCAACATCCTCCAAGCTCGGATAAATCTCTGGCGAAGGCCTTGATCGTCGTTCTCGTAGTCAAATGCCAAACCTTGGATGTGCACCTCATGCGTGCCATCCCTTTGGGCGTAACCAAACTGTCTTAAGGCTAAACAGGGGTTGTAGGTGATACCTCCCCTAATGCCAAGTAAAGGGACATTAGGGAACTCTTTACAATGGTCAACAATAGTAACATTCTCTTTGGATCGGGAACACCAATGAATGTCTGAATGTTTGAGCGTCATCAACCTTTGTGACCACATTGAACCTTGCTCGTTCTTCAATACAGATTGGGGAAGATGTGAAATAAACCATATTTCTAAGAGAGGATTACAACATATAAGGACACCTCTTTTCCTCATAGTGCGAGTGTGAAAAGAATGTAGGATGTCCCATAGCAAAGTAGGCACCAGATTGTGGGATATGAAGATTTTGACGGCGTTCACATCTATGAGTTGGTCAGGATTTAGAAACAAAACCATCCCATAGATGAGGAGAACCATGATTTCCTAAAAATCTTGCAGGTCTAAAGAATTCCAACAGTTTTGGGCTTTCTCAAACAAGAACTTTGCTAGGAAACCTTTGACACCACTCCTTATTTCACAATGAGTTGTGACATCAGATGATTGCAAGTGTAGAGCTTGAGCAATGTCTTCTGGCTTTGGATCTCTTCCCGTATTCTCCTTTTTTGTACCCCAAAATTTTCCCTCTCATTTCATCAACATTTCTCATCACAAGACTCTTGGAACTCAAGATCAAACTAGGGTTTGCTCTGCTCAAGGCACCTCCTTGCACTGTTGACCTAAATTAGGATTTGAGTTTACACAAGGATGTTTTGACCTACAATGCCCAAAGTGACTTTCATACTTCATGTTAGACTCACAAGTTTGCCCATACCAAGTTTCAAGCCTTGATTCAAATTTTTGCCCAGTCAATTGGACAGTTGACCTAAAATTAGCTGTAATGGGGAAAAAGTCAATTGTAGCCAATTGATAGTCAAACCTCATGAAATTTGACCCACATCAACATTATGAACTCATATGAACCATTTGATCAAGTTTGGATCACAATTCCACAAGAAATTTGATCAGATCACCAAAAGGGTAAAATGGTCATTTTTAGGGTTTTGACTGCACAAAGGCAATTTTTGACTGTTTGACCTAGCCAATAGCAAATTAAGCTCACATATGGACTCAAGGACTCAATGAAATTGTCTAGACCCATTCAACAAGTTCAAAATATCTCAAATGCATAGGATTGACAGATGAATTTTTCAGTCAACTGATCAAAATTTGACTGTATACTGAAAAGTCAAACTTTTACTTTTTGGTCAAAATCAAGTGTGAAGATTTATTGTTCATCAAGACATGTCAAATTATGAAACTTGTTCATCAAGAAACCCAAAAATGCAAATTAGGGTTTAAAATGGAAAATTTTCATAACTTAGAAATTTTCTAAGTTATGAAATTTTCTTATTTTTTCCTAACTTTGTCCCACTTTTTCACCAAGATGCAAATGGATTCAAACAAAACTTGCAACATGAAAGTTGTAGTCCATCACAAAGTCTACAACTTGTATTCACAAAGTTTTCTCAAAAGAAGCTTGTATCTCAAGTTATGATTTTTGGAACAAGGGTACCTAAAACTTTTAACTTAGAGAAAATTTGCCCTAATCTAGGCAGGATTTTGACCCATCTTCTTGGCCATTTTTCACATAGTTACACTTGGAGTTTCAAGTTGCATTACAAAGATGTATTATAGTACATGCTCCAAGCTTTTCAAATTTTCCAAGAACTCCTCAAACACCCTTGTGGTTAGAGAGAATCGAATGCTTGAAGTTGGCAAAAACTCACTTTTGTCCATGACCAATACATGTTCATACAAACTTGCATTTTCAAATCAGCATGTTGGTGCTAGCTTGCAGGCCTCAAAACCAACTTGCACTTTATAATTTAATGCATAACCATTGAATTAAGGTGTTATCTTGTCCATTTGGACATTACATACAAGATTAAGCCTTATTTGGAAAAAGGTAAAATGCCATTTTTGTAAAAGTACACTTTATGTCAAACCAAAATCCTTGAGGTATGGGGCCATATCTCTGAAGCAAGATTGAAGCTATCAATTCCAAGAACCAAGAGCAAAAGATGCAGCATTATAGGAGGGCCTGTACCAAGCTATAACATCACTTTCACATGCTTGCTTGAAAAAGAAGAAAAATTGCAAATCATATACCATCTCTCAGATCTGTTAACACAAACTTACAAAAACATTGTAGACAAGTTCCATACTTCCCAACAAGCATGAAACACGACCCCTTCATCACTCAAACCTCCTCATACTCAAAACCTCCATTTTTCTGCAAAACAGAGTCAGTTCTGCAAACTTTAAGCCATAGCCAAATTTCATCGTGCGTTTTACCCAAAGATAGTTCAAACACCTTCCAATCAACTCATCTGAACTATCCCATGCCCCCATTGCAAGTTGTAACACCTCTAACACACTTTGCCATTTTTGTTTCAAAGCTCTGCAGGTTGAGTTCTACAGCACGATTCAAGCTGTTTCAAAACAAGCCAAGCATTGGAAAAGGTTCCTTGGACTTCAGGCAAGCTCAACAGAAGCTCAAACACCATTGAAGGTTGCTACATTGTCCAACTCGAAGTCAACTGAAACAGGTATTTTATGGACTTTTATCTCTCTATTTAGGAATGGTTATGCTTAGGTTTGTGAATGAAATATGTTGTACTCATAGCCCTGAAGCCATACATATGCTTAGTTTCCATTTACATTAATCGTGCTAAGAGAATTTCACTCATGAACTTTCTGAAAAAACTAGGTTAGAAATTAGGGCCAGAGAAATTCTCTCTGGTCTTTGAGAGTTAATCCAAGTTTTTTATATGGTTGGATTCGTTGTTTAATTCTCTACAATGTTCATGTTATGAGTTTTGTCAAAAAATCAAAGAATCAGGAGATAGCCATTGATGTACAGAAGCGCGTGTTTTGTGAACAAGAGGAAGAAGAAGAAGTCTGGTTGGGCTGGGCCTGTTTGTTTTCACTTCTAACACCCCCCCCCCCCCCCTTTTCTGTTTGCACCCCCCTGGCCCATTTATTTAAATACTTATCATTTTGACATTTTTATTTTTTATTCTGACTTTATTATTTTTTGTCTAAGTATAAAAAATGCCAAAAAATTATTTTCTATATTTTTCATATTTATTTGATATTTATTTTTATTTTACTAAGTATAAATATGTAAATAAACTATTTTCTTTTTAATAAAACTCAAAAATAATACAAAAATATACTTATTTTTCATTTATTATTTCTATTTATATTTGAGAACATTTTCTTAAAAAAATACTTTTTTTGTTGTAAATAATTATTTTTTGTCTTTGTATATTGTATATATATATTAGTATATTATTGTGTATATATGTTTCAAATATATATATATATATATATATATATATATATATATATATATATATATATATATATATATATATATATATATATATATATATATATATATATATATATATATATATATATATATATATATATATATATATATATATATATATATATATATATATATATATATATATATATATATATATATATATATATATATATATATATATATATATATATATATATATATATATATATATATATATATACTTGTTTTATTAAAATAATTAAGTCAAAAAAATATATACAAAAAATACTACATTTTCACTTTTATTATTATTTTGTACTAAAAATCTCATTTTCATAACATACTTTTATTTTTTGTATAAATTAGTATATTATTGTATATAATTAATAAATAATGTTATTTATTAAGAATTAGGGTTTTTTGCCCTAAATAGAAAAATAATTAAAATTGACCTTTTTTTATTTTATTTATATTTCACATTGAAAAAATACTTTTTACATACATAAAAATCTTTTTGCATAATACATTTTATTTACATTTATTTATTGTATTATATTCAACTATTGTACATTTAAAAATTGCCTATACATTCGATATGGTTGTAATAACTTAGAATTTATTTTTCTGTCAAATACTCCCAATTCAAATTTGTACCCCCCTCCCTATATCATGTTGTAATAGTCTAGCATTTAAATTCTCGCATATTTAAAAGTTTCCAAATTATGCCATGCTTAGACTTAGGATTCGTATGCAAAATAAAATCAACAACTAGCTTGACCTAATCCAAGATAAACAAACATGCATGAAAAACAAACACAATGCACACTTGCACCCCTAGGGTTTCATCCACTTGTTGCCTTCAAAAATGGGCCATGTTATGCATGTTGGGTACTTTGGCAAAACAAAAACAAAACAAAAGATCATAGTCCCTCGATGATGCTATCTTGGTTGCCTAAACAAAATGATCAAGTCCCTCAAAAATTTGCCAAAAATACTTGACACAATTGTTATCATGGTCTATACGATGACCCGCGCCTGTCCCGCTTAACATCCTAATACAAGGTCGTTTACCAAATACAATGGTAAAACAACACTGTCAAAAGGGTTAAAAACATATAGGAAAGATCTTTGAGTAAAATAGGGTAGACAACTCTTAGTTACTTGATCAAAAACTTGCAAAACATCCTTGCTATCTTTAAAACACACTTCACAACACAATTTCAAAACATTATCCAAATCAAACTTTCAAAAATTAATATCTTTTCAAAAGACAAAAACACCTTTGTATACATTCAAACAAGAATCATTACAAAGATTGCCACAACAATGGCCTCTTTTCAAAACATCTTTCAAAACCACACACAAAGCACCATTTAAAACAATTGGAAAAGCAAAGCAAGTGATCTAAACAAGTAACTAAGAGCCCATGGATAACCATGGATGAAAAGGGTGCTTGCACCTTCCCTTTTCATAATCTACTCCCCGAACCCAAGAAAACATCTCAAAGGTCTTTCCTGTGCTTTTTGACCTTTCCTTAGGATAAAATAAAAAGTCGATGGCGACTCTTGCTAAACCGAAACATTTGCGAACACAAACGCAAAACCTCAAGTCAGTTCTCCCACCGTATCACATCCTTGATTAACTCAAGGGCTACTGGTACCCACAAATATGTCGCACTAACATAGCTATTGCTTAGACCATGTCGGTATACCCCGCATAGTTTCCATAATGTATTGTTACTTACCTATAAGGTATCCCAAATCCGGGTAGAGGATTCAAACCTAAACAAAGAACCATAATGTAAAGCAAACAAGACAAACAAAGAAAGCAAGTAAATATGATCTAACCCTAAGGTAACCCTACTTTTAGAATTATCCCCAGCAGAGTCACCAGTTCTGTAATACGGTGGGAGAACTGACTTGAAGGTTTTGCGTTTGGTCAAAAATGTTGCGGTTAGCAAGAGTCGCCACCGACTTTTATTTATCCAAAAGGAAAGGTGAAAAAGCACAGGAAAGACCTTTGAGATTTTTTCTTGAGTTCCGGGGGTTGCTTATGAAAAGGGAAGGTATTAGCACCCTTTTCATCCATGGTTTTCCATAGGCTCTTAGTTACTTTCTAGATCACTTGCTTTTGTTTGAAATTATGCTTTGTGTGGTTTTTGAAAGTATTTTGTAAAGAGGCCATTGTTTAGGTGAATTTTGTAATGATTCTCGTTTGTAAGAATGTATACAGAGTGTTTGATCTTTTGAAAATGTTTTCAAGTTTGTGAGATGTTTTTGAAAGTGTTGTTGTTTGTTTTGAAAATAGCAAGGATGTTTGTTTTGAAATGGAGCAAGTAATTAGGAGCATTCTACCTACTCTAAAGTCTTTCTTGTTCATTTTCTTTTCCTTTGACATTATTATCTTACCATTGATTTGGTAAGTAACCCTATCTTTGGATGTAAACGGGACGGGTGTGGGTCATCGTATAACCATGATTAGCAATTTTTGCAAGGTATCTTAGCATTCTCTTTTAGGGACTAAGATCATTTGAAAGGCAACATAGATAGAGTCATCGAGGGACTATGATCTTGTATTTGCTTTTTTTTGCTAAGATACCTTACATGTGTAATATGGCCATTTTGTAAAGGCAACCAAGTGGATTTACTCTAGGGGTGCTTGTGTGCAAGTTTATTGTTTTTCATGCTTGATTTTGTCTTGAATTAGGGTTTCCTAAGCATTGGTTTTAGTATTTCTATACAAACCCTAATTACTAGCATTTGTATATAAAAGCGATAAATTATGGAATTTAAAGTTCCTACGCTATTACAATACTTGTGGGAGGGGGAGTACAGATTATAAATGGGGATTGCAAGAAAATAAACTTAATTAATCTATTACAACCATATTGAATTTATACAAGAATTGAATAAATAAATGTACAAGAATGAAAACAAATGTACAAAAATGTAAAATGTAAAGTAAATGGATATTTGTTTGGATTTTTTAGAAAAAGGGATTTTTGAGTTTAACCTAATTAACTAAAGAAAAATAATTAATTAAAAGTAAAACTTAAATTTACTAAGAAAAGATTTTAAATAAAACCCTAAATCTATTAATTGATTTAAAAAAGGAAATTAAGTTTGTAAGAAGAATATTTTTTGGTATTTTTGTCTTAAAAATAATTTATAGTATTATAAAATATTTTCGGTTTTTTATATTTTAAAATAATATATTTAAATGGTTGTAAGATAAAATAACTAAAACCCTAGTTTTAATTAAATTTACAAAATATTTAGTGAAATAAATGAAGCATGATAAAATAAAATAATTTTTGTGTGAGAAAAAATAAATAAACTATGTCCAAATATAAATCTAGTATTTTTTATATTTTTAATGATTTTTTAGTATTAGAAAAATAATTAAGAAAATAAATAAAATGAAAATAAGAAAAGAACCTGGGCCAGGGGTATGAATAGCCTGCAAGGGGGTTAGAGGTAAGAAAAAACAAAAAGGCCCAAAGGACGAGACCCAACGCTTGTCCAAAAAGTCAAAATATGAGGGGAAAAAACAAAAGGGTACCACTGGGGCTCGAACCCAGGTCCCTCTGGTTACAGGCGCGCGCTTCTACCACTGGGGTGGCTATACATCTGTTCATATAAATCAAAGCATAAATATATGTAGCAAACATGTTCCTGAGGCCAACTTCATCTTCAACCTCACGCCCAGCCAGAACCTCTGTAACTTGTTTAAATCTCAATAAAAATGAAAACTGTAAACATGAAACTTGTAGCAAATTTCCTCACAATTTCAGAAATGTAAAGCATTAAAACTATAGATCAAAGACAAACATGAATTTCAATGGGCATAATTTGAACCCTAAAAATCTCAGAAACTTCAATCTTAAAATTCTCTAAGCTCAAGCAAAATTACGAGAAACTATGGACATGGTTAGCTTTAGGGCAATGATATCTACATGTTTCATTCACAAATAAATCATTGATGATGCATGTATGAAAAGTTCCAAAGTTAGAAAACTTACCTTGCAAGAGGGTATTGGGTTTGGAGTTTGAGCAGATTTTAGTGAGTTCCTATGATTGGGTTAGCTTCCTCAAGTTCCCAGGAAGCTAATGGGATTCTTAGCTTGAGCTGGAAGTTCCTGAGGAGTTCTGGAGAAGTCCAAGTGCAAAGCTCTATTTTTGAAAATGGTGGATGATGATGGAGGTGTTACAGTGGTGCTGCAGGTGTTGGGATTGTTTGTGTATGTTGTTTAGAAGCTTTTGAAAGTAAAAGGCCAAGAAACGCACGAGTAGATTTGAAGATTGGCTTCAAAACTCAGAAATGACAAGTTTAGAAGTGTTTTTGGTGATTCTGTGTTCTAGGTGTTTTCAGGGCTTAAGCATGTGTGTGTTTTGTGGCAAATGGTTTGTGTATCTATAAGCAAAAGGTCTTGAGTGCATTGGCAAGTCAGAAGTACAAGTTACAAGCTATTTGCTATGTTACTTGATTTTCAAGAAAAGTTAGAAACCAAGTTTCAATGTGAAGTACAAGCATGGGATGGGTGATTGTATGTGTCTAAACAATTTCTCATGTGTTATGGGACATGCATGATTAGAAGAGAACAAGTTCAAGGCTCAAGAACAAGTTTTGTGCAAAAAGTCACTTTATCAAAATGGCAATGTGCACTTTCTTCCCAAAATGGATATAAAGCATGGTCATGTATTGAATACTTGAAATGAGACATCTAACAGCTGTGTAAGCAATTAATTATGGAGTGTCTAACAAGTTTGAGGCCTGCAAAGTATAGGTTATGCAGCATAAGTTTGAATTTTGAATTTGTTCATCACAAATGACTTGTAATTCAAGTGATAAAACCCTAACTTCATCTCTTTGATTCTCCCTACTCAAAAATGATCTCAAGTATTTCTTGGACATTTTGTAAAGCTTGCAATGTGCTATACAACCCATGTTTGAATCACTTTTGAAAATTCCACTTGGAACTATATGAAAAAGTGCCATGAAGTTAGGTCAAAATCCTGACCAAAATGAAATCTTGAATTTTGGATTTCTTGATGAATAAGTTTAATATTTTGACATGTTTTGATGAATTGTGATCTTTGACATTTGATTTTGACCAAAAAGTCAAAGTTTGACTTTTCGATATACAGTTGACTTTTGATCAGTTGACTGAAAATTCATCTGTCAATCCATTGGACTTGAGCAATGTTTTGAGCCATGTCATTAGGTTAAAATGATGCAATTGGACTCTTGAGATCATGCCTTAAACCAATTGATCATTTGCTAGGTCAAAAATCAGAAATTGCCATTTCCTAGTCAAAACCCTAATGTTGACCATTTTGCCCTTTTGAAGATTTGATCAAATTTCTTGAGGATTTGTGGTCCAAACTTGATCAAATGATACATATGAGTTTAAAATGTTGATGTGGATAAAAAATTATGAAGTTTGACTGTAAATTGGCCATAGTTAACTTTTTCCCCAATACAGTTGATTTTTAGGTCAAATGCTCAATTGATTGAGCAAAAGTGTGATATAAAGCTTGAAACTTGACATGAGTGATCTTGAGGGTCCATAATTAATCATGAAAGTCATATGGGGCATTGTAAGTTCAAATATCCTCGTGCAATCTCAAACCCTAATTTTAGTCATCAATGCTTAAGGAGGTGTCTTGAGCTGATCAACCCTAGTGCAGTCTTGAGCCAAAGGAGATTTTGTGAGTAAATTCTTGATAAGTGAGAGGGAAAATTTTGAGGTACAAAACTTACCAACATGGATGGTGAAGATCTTCCACACCCTGTGAATGCGGACATAGTTAAAAGATACTGCGTATGAAAATGACCCGCTAGGTTGAGTGGCCTAGGAAAAAGTAAGGGCATCCTGGCGAACCAAAAGGGTTCGGGTAAAAATTAGGGATATATATATATATATATATATATATATATATATATATATATATATATATATATATATATATATATATATATATATATATATATATATATATATATATATATATATATATGTATATAAGACATTACATTCGTCAAGTCAAAAACCTTAAAAGGCGGCTTGGGCAAAAAAGGGGTATCCCAATGGACTGAAAACCCGAAAGGGCAGTCCAGGAAAAAATTAGGGATTAAAGCATATGACTATGTCCCGTTGGATCACTTACAACCAGCTTTATTACCAACGTCAAGTTCAAATAGTGTCGATCAATTCAATCAACTTATTTCGACAAGCAAGGGATGAGATGCTCGAAGACATAGGGGCAATAGTAGAGTTGGAACCCGACGAGATCATTTACACATAGCTATATTTTTTTTATCTTACTCTCTTCATTTTTCACGAAGATTTCCTCTTACTAGGATTTTTGTCTCCTTGTACAACAATCTCCTGTTTATAAGAAATCTATCAATATAAACACAACTTCAAAGTTTAAATTTTGTTTTACTTTTTGTGTTTGGTTTGAAAAAACATCCAATGACTAAATTGAATGAGCATATGCATATGAATATGATTACTGCTAACAAAATATGCATAAAAAACATGAATAAGTATTTACTCAAGACTTTAGGAGTCAGGATAATGTTCAAGTCGTCCATAAATCCCCACAGAGTAATCCCTAATAAAGTCGCCCCGCAGAGCAGTTTCCATAAAATAATCCCCCGTGGAGTCATCTTCATGAACTCGACATATTCCCCGCAAGCTTGAAATACTATAACCATACTCACCGGCAGATCTCCCTAATGGATGAAGGAGTATAATCTTTTCCCCGACAATGTTGCTAACCTACGGAGTTTCAGTCTTTAGCAGATCACGATAGCAGCACAGTTCACATGAATTCTCTTCCCCAACTGAGTTTATTTCTCCAGCACTGTAACTCCCTTGCAAAATTCTCTTCTCCAGCAAAGCTCATTTCCTGAACAGAGTATTTCTCCAACATGGTTTATTTCCCTAACATGATTTATTTTCCCAACAGGGTTTATTTCCCCAGCGGAATTCAGTCTCCCTATCTTAAGTCTACCCCTCTAACTACTGTAGATCACCGACAAAACTTTTCTCTCCAGCAAAGGGTAGCCCAGATAACTATCCCCAGAGAGTTGCTATGAAACTTGAAATCAGACCAGATATCAGTTAATCTTATCCTCCCCAGACGAGTCGACATCCATATCAGAAACTCGGTCAGACAACACCTCAGAAGGTTATCCATCTCTTTTATCCCGAGTCATGGTATATAAGAATTAAAGTCCCTAGTAGAGCGATGAACGGACAATGTTCTTGAGCTCTTCTCCTTAAACAGAAATCAACTTTCCCCAGTGAAGTTTCCTCAAACAGAAAGCAGGAATCCCCAGCAGATCTAAGATTCATATTCTTCATCCCCAGTAATAATCAGGGATTTATTTTCCCTATAAAAATGTTATACTAAGCTACTGATACACTTCAATGACACCTCACATTCATACATCATTTATCATAGCATATGCATACGAAATGCATATAGCACGTTCACATTTATTTTGAGAGCATCATTACGCAATGCATTACATACATCATGACATTGCATAAATACTAACTCTGTCTTTTCAGATTAAGTTCACAAAAGGACAAGTATTTCCCTTAGAGACTAAACCTGACCAGTACCTACTTAAACATTTCCCCAGAAGGTCATTCTGAAAGATAACTCTTCTAGATAAAGTCAGATGTAGACACCTTCTAGTGCATCATTCAGATGAAGTCAAGCATAGATTTCTTTCTGATACTCTTTTTGGAAAAAGTCAGGCGTAGACTCTTTCCGGAAACTCTTCTAGTTGAAGTCAGGCATAGACATCGTCTAGTTCATATGAAATTAGGCGTAGATTTCCTTCTGATACTCTTTTTGGAAAAAGTAAGGCATAGACTCTTTTCCGGTACCTCTTCTAGTTGAAGTCTGGCGTAGACATCTTCTAGTTCAGATGAAATCAGGCGTAGATTTCCTTCTGATACTCTTTTTAGAAAAAGTCAGGTGTAAGCTCTTTTCCGGTGCCTCTTCTAGTTGAAGTCGGGCGTAGACATCTTCTAGTTCAGATGAAATCAGGCATAGATTTCCTTCTGATACTCCTTTAGAAAAAGTCAGGCGTAGACTCTTTCTGGTACCTCTTCTAGTTGAAGTCAGGCGTAGATGTCTTCTAGTTCGGTTGAAATCAAGTGTAGATTTATTCTGATATTCTTTTTGGAAAAGGTTGGGCGTAGACTTGTTCCAAACATATCTTCTAGACAAAGTCAAGCATAGACTCATTCTAGTATATCATTCAGACAAAAATTAAGTACAGATTCACTCTGATATTCTTTTGGACAAAGTCAGACATAGACTCATTCAAAATACATCTCCTAAAGGCAAAGTCGGGCGTAGACATATCCTGATATTCCTATAAACAATTACTTTGGATGGCATCTATAAAGCCCATCTCCGATGACATCCCGTCACTCTCCAAATGGCAACTTTAAGCCCATTTCCAGTATAATACCCACAATGTTACTTCATGCACAGGCAAGTGCAAATTTCTGGTTACTTAAGTGTCAATCATCTTCCACCTTCAAGGCATAAATGGAGGACGTGCTAATCTAACTCCTCAGGTTTAAGAAGATTGAACAGGGGTAGCTGTTATACCCGTAAAATTTTCCCTCCCATTTTCCTTCAAGACATTCTCATGGGATCCTCATTTGCTCAAGTTTGCCCAAGAATTGATCAGACAAATTCTCCTCTTAAGCAATTGACCCATGTGATCGGTGGGAATAGAACTGACTGTTTTGGAATGTTGGTTCGCGTTTGCGTTTGTTTTCGCAAAATGTCGCGGTGTTGTACCCCAAAATTTTCCCTCCCATTTCTTCAATTTTTTCTCACCACAAGACCCTTGGAGATCAAGATCCAGTTAGGGTTTTCCTCTGCTCAAGACTTCTCCTTGCACTGTTGACCCAAATTAGGGTTTGTGTTTGCACAAAGATGTTTTGACCTAAAATGCCGAAGATGACTTTCATGCTTCATATTAGACTCCCAAGTTTACCCATACCAAGTTTCAAGCCTTGATTCCAATCTTTGCCCAGTCAATTGGACAGTTGACCTAGAAAACAGCTGTATTGGGAAAAAGTCAACTGTGGTCAATTGACAGTCAAACCTCATGATTTTTTGACCCACATCAACATTATGAACTCATATGGACCATTTGATCAAGTTTGGATCACAATTCCACAAGAAATTTGATCAGATCACCAAAAGGGCAAAATGGTCATTTTTAGGGTTTTGACTGCACAAAGGCAATTTTTGACTGTTTGACCTAGCCAAGGGCAAACCAAGCTCACATAGGGACTCAAGGACTCAATGACATTGTCTTGACATGTTCAACAAATTCAAAAGATCTCAAATGCACAAGATTGACAGATGAATTTTCCAGTCAACTGATCAATTTTTGACTGTATACTGAAAAGTCAAACTTTGACTTTTTGGTCAAAATCAAGTGTCAAGATTCATTTTTCATCAAGACATGTCAAAATATGAAACTTGTTCATCAAGAAATCAAGAATTGCAAACTAGGGTTTAAAATGAAGAATTTTCATAACTTAGAAATTTTCTAAGTTATAAAAATCCCTAATTTTTTCCTAACTTTGTCCCTTTTTTTCATCAAGATATATTTGGATTCAAAAAAAAGTCAAAACATGAAAGTTATAGTCCATTTCAAAATCTACAACTTTGATTCACAAAGTTTCCTCAAAAGAAGCTTGTAGCTCAAGTTACAATTTTTGGAACAAGGGTGCAAAACATTCTTAACTTAGAAAATTTTTGACCTATTCTAGGCAGGATTTTTGCCCAACTTCATGGCCACTTTTCACATGCTTCCACTTGGAATTTCAACTTTCATTACAAAGATGGATTGTAGTACACATTCCAAGCTTTCCAAAATGTCCAAGAACTCATCAAACAACCTTGTGGTTAGGGAGAATCGAATTTGACAATATGGGCAAAAGTCACTTTGATCATGAGCCATTTCCATGTTCATAACTTGTGCGTTTTCAAACTCAGCATGTGCAAGCTACGTTACAGGACTCTAATCTCATTTACACTTAAAAATTAAATGCTAAACCATTGTGTCAAGATGTTATTCTATGCATTTGCTCATTACATGAAGGATTAGTCCATAATTAGAAAAAGCACATTATCCATTTTTGAAAAGTTGAACTTTATGTCAAGATTGCAATCTATGAAGTACAATGCAAATCCTTTTGGCACAAGTTCAGGAACATATCCCACTGATCAAGACTCAAGTGTGCAGCATACTTGAGGGGCCTAGGAAAGCTTGTAAACCAACTTGGCATTTTTGACTTACATTAGAAGCAACTTTGCAAATACAATACAATCACACATTTCTGCCAAGAGAAGCTTAGACAAACTTGTTGAACACATTCCAAACATCATAACTGAGCTAAGGCACGAGCTAACCACCTTCCAAACCTCATCATTCATCAAAACACCATCCTACTGCAAAAAACAGAGTCCCTTCTGCAGTTGGACTTCTACAACTCAATCCATTCGTGCGCCTTGGCCAAAACCACTCCATACACACTCCATAGCATCCATACAAACTATCCCAAGCCCTAGCTTCAGACTGTAACACCTCTAACCAACTTCACCATTTTCACTTTTTCTGTTTTGCAGGTTGACTCCTATAGCTCGTTTCATTTAGTTTCAAAGCAAGCTAAAGGTTGGAGAAGCATCCTTGAACTTCAAGCAAGCTGTACAAGTCCTCACATTGCACTGAAAGTACCTCCATTGTCAGACACGATCCAAGCTGAACAGGTAAGTTCATGGACTTCTATCTCTCAATCTAGGAAGAGTTAGCTTTAGGTTTATGAATGAAAAATACTCTACTCAAGGCCCTGAAGCTACACATATAATTACTTTCCATTTATATTGCATGTGCTGAGAGAATTTGGAACCTGGACATTAGAAAAAACTTAGGTCAAGAATTAGGGATGGAGAAATTCTCTCTCATTTCTGAGAGTTAAGTCAAGTTTTTTATATGTCTGGATTCGTCTCTTGATGCTCTACATTTTTTGTGTTATGAGTTTTGCTTGAAAGTCCAGGAATCAGGAGTTAGGAAACGCGTGTTGTTGTTGTTCAAACAAGTCTGGAGGTTGAAGACAACTCCTCCTGGGCTGGGCCTGAGTTTGATTTTCTTTTTGCACCATATTCTCACACATGCACCCCCTTGGCCCATTGTGTTTTATTTTCATTATTTTTGACTTTTGATTTTTGTTTCTGACTTGTTTATTTTTGTCAAAGCATAAAAAATATTAAAAAAATATTTTTCTCACATTTTTTGCATTTTATTTGATATTTATTTTGTTTTATTTAGTTTTATATGTAAATAAATACATAATATATTTTTTTTATTTTAAATACTAAAAACAATACAAAATACATTTATTTTCTAATTTTATTTTATTTTATTTTATCTTTTGAAAACATTTCCTAAAAAATATACTTTTTTTGTAAATATTAAATATTTTATTTTTTTTGTACATATTCAATATATTTAATAAATAATGTAAATACTATTATATTTATTAGTATATTTAGGTTAAAAATACAAAAATAATACATTTTTCATTTTATTAATATTTAACCTCAAAAATATCTTTTTTTACAATATACTTTCTTTTATTTATTTTTTGTACATAATTAATAAATATGGTGTATATTAAATAATCAATACCTTTTATTAGCAAAATTAGGGTTTTACCCTAAACATAAAAATACCCAAAAAGTAACCTTTTTATTTTTGTTTATTTGTCACATAAAAAATACTTTTTACATACATATAAAAATCATTTTTGCATCTTGCATATTTATTGTATTTTATTTAATTATTGTACAAATAAATACCTTGTAAATTTCAATTTGGATGTAATAGTTTAGGTTTAAATTTCTTGCTAAATATCCCCCATTTGGACATTTGTACCCCCCATCCCATAATTGTGTTGTAATAATTTAGGACCTTTATTTTTCGCATTTTAAAGCTTTCCAATTATACCATGATAGACTTAGGATTTTGTATGCAAAAATCAACCAAAAATAGTTTGACCTAATTCAAAGATAACAAAGCATGAAAATGGACAACACCAATCACACTTGCACCCCTAGGGTTACTCCACTTGTTGCCTTCAATAATGGGCCATGTTGCATGTTAGGTGTCTTTGGCAAAAACAAAACAATTCAAATGATCATAGTCCCTCGATGACGCTTTCAAAAGTTGCCTAAACAAATGATCAAGTCCCTTAAAGGAAAAGTTGCCAAAGACACTTGGCACCATTGCAATCATGGTCTAAACGATGACCCGCGCCCGTCCCGTTCACATCCTAACACAAGATTGTCCACCAAATATAATGGTGGAACAAAATTGTTAAAAGGGTTAAAAAACACAAGAAAGATCTTTGAGAAATTTTGGGTAGATAGCTCTTGGTTACTTGCCAACTTGCAAAACAAAAACACTTGCCTATTTTTTTCAAAACCACACATCACAACACACTTTCAAAAACAACTTACAAAAACATTGAAAACTTTTCAAAAGACATACACCTTTGTATACATCCCAACATGGATCATTACAAAGGTTGCCACCACATTGGCCTCTTTTCAAAACATTTTCAAAACCCACACACAAAGCACCATTTCAAACAATTGAAAACACAAGGCAAGTGATCTAAGCAAGTAACTAAGAGCCCATGGATAACCATGGATAGAAAGGGTGCTAATACCTTCCTTTTCTATAATCTACCCCCCGAACCCAAGAAAACATCTCAAAGGTTTTTGCTGTGCTTTTTAACCTTTCCTTAGGATAAAATAAAAAGTCGGTGGCGACTCTTGCTCAACCGAAACATTTGCGAAAACAAACGCAAAACCTCAAGTCAGTTCTCCCACCGTATCACACGCGGTAAGCAAGAGTCGCCATCGTCTTTTATTTTATCCAACAAGGAAAGGACAAAAGCACAGAAAAATTCCTTTTTGAGATATTTCTCGGGTTCGGGAGGTAGATTATAGAAAGGGAAGGTGTTAGCACCCTTTCTATCTGTGGTTATCCAAGGGCTCTTAGGTACTTGCTCATTTGTGTTTTCAAAAGTTTGCTTTTCTTTGTGATTGTGGGTTTGAAAAGAGTTTTGTTTTTGAAGAGAGTGTAAGTGCGAAAAGTTTTGTTTTATTTTAAAAGGAGCAAGTACTTAAGAACCATCTACCTACTCAAAAAGGGGATTAAACTGTGCTAATGTCCTTTAGACAATGCTAGCCCACTATTGATGAGTAGGTAGCATCATCGTTGGAGTTTTCGGGTCAATTCGATTAAGGGACGTGTGGTCACTAAAGCAATGTTAGGACGCCTTAGCGGTAACCCTAATGTCTTAGATCATTTTATCCGAGGCAACCGTTCCGAGGCAACTTATGATCTTTGGACAAGAGGGCGACCTCTAAAACTTCTTATACTCAATGACCACGTTCGAGGCAACCAAGTGAGGTGTACCCTAAGAGTGGCATGTGCGAGTGTATTGTTTTTCAGTTATATTATCTTTGTACATGTTAATGGTGAGCTACTGTTGATTTTAAATTAAAATTGATCTTGCCATGCATTGCCTATTATTCAAACATCTAACAGTTAATGGTTGCGGAAATTAAATTGCGGAAATTAAATCTAAGCTATTATAAGGCGTCGGGTATTTACATCGCCAAAGACAAACCCTTAAAAATTAAATTGCGAAAAGTAAATAAAAGCGATAAATAAATAAAGTCCTAAGTTAAAAACTATTACATTCTCGAAGCAGTTACAATATTGAAATATGGATCAAAAATTATTCGCGCGCGAGAAAATTAAATCGGAGTGTCTTAGGGTTTTGACCCTTTTAAATAAATAAAGCATATTTTTTTGTTATTTTTTGAATTAAAAATTAGTCTAAGTTAATAATTGAATTAATTAAGTAAATGAAAATATTTTTGGGTTTTATTTTAATTAAGGAAATAAAAATAAAAAGGTTAAAAGTTAATAATAAAAAAAATCCTAATTCTAAATTAATTTTAATTTATTGCAAAATATGTTATTGTTAAACTTATTTAAACTAAATTAATTAATTAATTGTTATTTACAAAAATAAATAATAAAAATTAATGGAATTAAAAAAAAAATTGTTTTCTGATTTTTTTATGAAAAAGGTTAATTAGTTAATTAATTAATTAAGATAATAATAATAATAATAATAGAAAAAATAATGAAAAGAAAATAAAATAAAGAACAAACTCAGGGGGGTGTGGGCCTGAAAAGGGTGTTTGAATGGAAATTCCCAGGCCCAGAACGTCCAGCCTTGTTGGACTTTTGTGATTCAATGCATGCTTGTTAACCAGGGAGTATGATGAGCGCGCAATCTAGGCCCCTGGATCTGATCTGAAATCCATCTGGCAAGTGGATCTCTTGAGGTGCATGATGGACCATCCTTTGAGAATTGCACATGAATACCTGAAGAAAAAACAAATAAAGTGTTTTGGGGGACCTGGGATTCGAACCCAGGTCCCAATGCTCAATGACACGCCTATCTTGCCAACTCTACTACGTTGTTTCTTGGTTAGTGGAATGTACAACAAACATTATATGATAAACAATTAATTATGCCTGGCAAAATAAAAAAACGCGCAATTTGTTTGAATGGACCAATCACGCTAAGCCACGTCTTCGTCTTCTTCAACGAAGATTGGTTCGTTTACCTGTGGATTTTAGTCCGCAACTAAATCCATGGCATCATCCTATCAAGAGCTACAGGCCATATAAATACCAATGGGAACCATCATTGAATTCGTCTCTCTCCCCTGATCATTCATATACCCATCATTAGCCTCAATTTATCCTGCATAAAAAATGCCTAAAAAACAAGAGCAAGAACCCTAGGTTCGGGCATCATGATACAGGTCCTAAAAATAAAATTGAGTAATGCCAAAACGTTCCAAATCACACAACAAACACAAATATGCCAAGATTTTAAAGAAAAGATGCAAGAACTGGAGATTTGGATTCCATGTTCAGAGCTTGGTTCGTGGAGACTTACAGTGAGCTTTAGGCAATGAGAAGGCTTGGTTTTAATCCCTTTGGCTTCACTGGATGTCAGGGAAGAGAACTATGCCAAGCTCTTGGGCTGAATCGTGCTCCAATGTTGTTTTCGATCTCACACTTTTCAAGCTTTTTCACAAACTTATTCTGGCCGTTTCAGCAGTGCTCTGTGCGTGTTCTTGGTCTGGCTTGCTTGCACATGTATATTAAAAGTGAATTAGGTCAAGAGTTGGGCTTTTATCCAAGTGCATTCAAGGTTTTGAGATTTGATATGATCACCATAATCAAGTTTCCAAATATAGGCCAAATCTGATTTTTTGTGAATAACCAAGCTTGATACGAATTTGATTTGGTTCATCATGGTAATTGAAAGTTGTACAAATCACAAAGATACTATTTCATCAATTTTTAGATTTTATTTGATTTAATATTGATTATAAATGAATTAAATCAATAAAAATTAAATAAAATAGAAAAATAAATGAATGGCCATGAAATCAAATATGGGACACGTGTGTGGTATGACAAGACCATATCAAGTGGAAAAAAGTGGGCCCTTTTGTCAAAAATTGGAGTTTTGAGGATAGTTGACTTTTAGCAATTTTGGAAAAATGCTCAACTTCAACAATGCATAACTCAATCAATTTTGAACTTTTGGTGGTGTTCTTGTAATTTTTAGAAACCTTGAGATGTTCTCTAATCAACCTTTTTTGTCTCATCTCATTTTTATGTTCCATGCTCAAGTTATAAGCTTTGGCAAAAAAGGTGTTTTTGTTGACTTTCAAAAATGACCTATAATGTCCAAATTTGTAACTTTTTGTGAGAGCATTTCTTGATCTTGGGGTGTGAAGATGGATTGTAGGAAATTTCATCTTATTCAAAATGAGATTTTGATGGGTCATTTCTCATAAAGTATGAGAAAGTTATTCTTGGTCAAAGTTGAGTTGACTTTTTCTGCAAAACCCTAATTTAGCAACTTTTGAATCTTGATGAATCTTGAGCAATCCTTGATGAATCATGATCAACCCTTGATCAAATGATGAATTATCCTTCAAAATGAGAATGTTGACAAAAAATCTTGAGGTTTGACTGTATTTGGGACACAGTTGACTTTTGCCCTAGCACAGTCGATTTTTGGGCCTCTTGAGCAATTGATTGACCAAACTTTCTCTGCAAGGCTTGAAATTTGACATGGATGAACTTGAGAACATATTATGAAATTGGGGAGCATTTTAGGCCATTTGGATGTAAGGACCTTGATGCAACACAAAACCCTAATTTTGAATTGACTGCCTTAGGAGGTGATTTGACTGTCCAACTCTTGAGCCAACTTGAGCAACTTGAAGATTATTCTTGACATGTCTTGAGGAATATGGGAGGGAAAATTTTGGGGTACAACAATCCACAACTAGGGTTTCACCTTTTTCAAGGAAGATTGGGTTTCTAAGGCCTCAAGTGGATTTCATGGTTTCTTATATGTCTCCAAGAATGCTCATACCAAGTTTCAAGTCTTGCATCACAAGTTTGCTCAGTCAATGGCTCAGATGATTAAAACCAACTGTATTGGGTATAAAGTCAACCATGGTCAACATACAGTCAAACTTTAATATTTTTGGTCAACATCAAGGTTTTGAGGTGATATTCATCATTTGATCAAGGGTTGATCATGATTCGTCAAGGAAAACTCTCAAATCATCAAAAGTCAAAAGTTACCAAATTAGGGTTTTCTTAAGGAGAAGTCAACTGAACTTTGACCAAGCATAACTTTCACATGCTTCATCATCTTTTCCCAAACCAAATCTAATTTTAAAGGGAACTCAATTCTCTACAACTTTGTATCTCTATGATCAAGTCCAAAAATGCATCATTTGAGAGATATAAGTCAATACATTACAGGTCATTTCAAAAGTCAACAAAAAGTCATTTTTTGTCAAGGCAACTTACATCAAAATAAATATTCCAAAGCAAAAATAGTCAACATATATTTTGTAGAATACATCTTTAGCTTTCCAAAAAGTCCAATATCACATTCAAAAGATAAAAATTGAGTGAGTTATATCCATTGCAAGTTGGGAAACTTTGAGCAAATGCATGAAGTTCAATTTGAGAAAGCTTGATATTTTGGACTATTGGGCCATGGTTTTGAGGTCCAAACGTGTGTTATACCCTTCATACACCTCAGAATTCATTCATACACTCTTTAGCCTTGTTTTATTTTAATTATTTTTTATTTAATTCATTAATAATACAAAATAAATAAGATAAAAATAATATCTTATTACACAAGAGTCCAAGTCCATTTGTTTTTTCCCTAAAAATTCTCTATATATTCAGGCATGAAGACAAGAGAAAGGACACGAAACCCTTACCTCTAAAACTTGTCCAAATTTCTAAATATTTTTCAATAACCCTAAAGTTCTCAAACCCTATTCTCCAACGAATTTCAATCAGTGATGAGTCTTCCATTAGCCTCTTGAGACTCCCAGGAAGACATTCCAATCGTTTTTGAAGCCTGAAGCATCCCAGAAAACATTCCTTAAGAGCATCGGTTGGGTAGTGTTTCAAAACCTTGAATTTTTACTTGTTGCATTTTGTGATACGGTGGCAGAACCGACTGTTATACTGTTTTTGTGTTTGTGTTTGCAAATGTTGCGGTAAGCAAGAGTCGCCACTGACTTTTCTTTTATCCAAATTAAGGAAAGGGTGAAAAGAACATAAAAAGACCTTTTCGAGAATTTTCTGAGTAAGGGGGTAGATTATGGAAAGGTAAGGTGTTAGCACCCTTTCCATCTGTAGTTTTCTACGGGCTCTTAGATGCTTAGCTCATTTTGTAAATACCTTGTGCTTTGTGTTTTTGAAAATGTTTTGAAAATGCCTTAGTGCGGCGATTCGCTCTATGTTAACTCTTGTATCAGTCCTCAAGAGTGTTGATAAAGCAAATGTTTTTTAAAGTTGTTTTTTTGAAATGTGTATGTGGAAAAGTGGTTTAGTTTTGAGCAAGCATCTATGAACTATCTACTTTACTCGAAAGGTCGTTCTTTTCCTCTTTTCCTTTAGACAGTGATATCCTACTATTAGTGGGTAGGTAGCCCTAGTCGTTGGATGTTGAGGGACTATCGAAAGGGACGCCATGGTCATTGAAGGCAACATGTAAGGATATCTTAGCGTTCGAAGGGACTATCATCATATAGGCAACATCGAGGGACAAGATCATTTCTCGTAGGAAACTCGAGGGACAGTAAGGGACTATGATCTTTTATGATGACTTTTAGATTGAGGGTCTTTGCTAATATATCCCTACGTTCGAGGGACATGACCATTATTTTCCGAGGCAACCAAGTGAGGTATACCCTAAGGGTGCAAGTGTGCAACAGTGTGCTTTTTTAGTTATATTTATCTTGCAATTAATAACCTAATGATTAATTGATTTAATCTTGCCATGCATGCCTAATTTACTAGAAATTATACACAAGCATGTAAAGAAAAAGCGAGAAATAAAGTCTTACGCTATTACAGGGCTTTGGTGTAGATACATAAGTAACGGACGAAAAGTAAAGTGCGGGAATAAAAAACCTAATTTAGCTATTACAAACCGGGTGCAATTACATAAATGGTAAAAATTAATCGTATGAAAAATAATAGTGCGTAAAAAATAGAGACGAGAATAAGTTCTAAAACCTAAAAGTCTAATTGCTCATTATAATATATTTTTTTATTTAACCTAATTTTCTAATTAATTTTAAATTAAAGAAAATAATTTAAAGTTAATTAAATTAATTAATTTGCAAAAACTAATTTATTAAGAAAAAAACTAAGTCTTAATTTTTTTTGTGATGATCTTCTGATTTTATAAAAAAAAAGAATGAATAAACAAAATATTATAAAACTAAATAAAAAGAATAAAAAATTAAATTGAGAAATGGGCCTGAAAAGGGGGTGTGAAACCCAGAATGGGGGGTGAGGTTGTTGAATTGTTCCAAAGTCCAGATCTTGTGGCCCATGCTCACGCTGGATCCAATGTTGTTGAGGTAGGGAGGTTCATGGTGTGTCTGCATGCTAGAGGCGCTAGATCTAGAACCATGCAGATTTGATGGCTGGATCTGAGGGTGTATGATGTGCGCTTGGGGGTGTAATGTACTAGATCTGCAAGAAAAAATTAGAAAAATAATATACAAGAGGCAAGGGTCGAACCCCTGACTTCCCACACCTATAATGCCTTAAACCCTTCACTCTTGCCATCTGCGCTACCTGGTCATTCATGCATATAATCAAAACAAAAATATATAATATAAAATAAAGGCAGTGGCTGACTCATCAACACACGGGCGCACTTGTGGGGCCCTGGAATTTTTAAACGAGCCAATCAAAACATGCTAACACGCCACACAAGGTCTATGGTCGGTCAAACCACCCTGGACGGTGGTTTCGGTCGTCTTCTCCGACCGGCCAAAAAACCTAACCTACAAAATAGGGAAAGTTGAAGCCTGAGATTTTTCCTACCCCCCCCCCCCCCCCTAAAACCTAGGCTGCAAGTTCAACCATGGCATTAGATTGGTCTAAAGATGTCTCCATCTTTGAAAATGAAGCTCACGTATTTTTAAACCCTAACAATGGCAAGCTTTGATTTTGGCACTGAAACTCACATGAAGCACGTTAAAACAATTACAATGATCAATATGAACACATATATGCACGCATAACTCATTTATATTTTGTAATAAGAGGATTTGAATTCAAGAATTTTTACCAAATCGATGATGCTTGAAGGAGGTGTCTTGGACACGATTTGGCTTGGCTAATGCGCGAGGATGACTCCTGGGACCTTCAGGAGGAAGATTAGCTTCTTCGTTTTGATCAACAAAGGCTGGAACTAGTGCTTTTGAGTTTCACGATTTCTTGAAATTTTGCAAATTCTCTAGGGCTTGTTTTGTGGCTGTTGCGCATGTACTCTTGACCTAAGGTTCTTGTGACATATAGTAAATCTCATTAGGTTTTTATTTATGGAAGAATATCCATGGCATTGAATGCAAGAATATGAGTTTTCAATTTGTATCAAAACTCGCCATTTCAAGAAACTCTCTCTCCTTTTGGTCCCATGCGTTTTTGCTTGGTCATGCCAGCCTATTTTGTCCCTCATTTGGATTGAAACAGATCCACCGTCATATCTTTTATTATTTTGATTATTTACTTTATTTAATTTTTCATTTTAATGGAAAAAATAGAAAAATAAATGGTATAAATAATAAAATAATGTATGGTTGAGCTCAAGGGTCACGGGCCATGTTAGGAACAAATTCCAAGCATGAAAACATGGGCCCCTTTGGAAAAAATTCAAGTTAGGTCAATATTGGCTTTATGCACTTTTCCAAAAATTGGTCAACTTTAGCAATGCATATCTTTCTCAATTTTAACCCTAAAAGGGTGTTCTTGGACTTCTTAGAGAGCTTAGGATGTCCTCTAAACAACCATTTTGGTTTCATCTCAATTGGATCTTCCATGTTCATGTAAGGAGCTTTGACCCACAACGTGTTTTTGTTGACTTTTTGAAAGGACCCATAATGTATGAACTTGTATCTTTTGATTGAGGCATTTCTTGAACTTAAGGGGTGAAGAGAAGTTGTAGGGAATTGAATTATCTTCAAAATGAGCCTTGGTGGAAAATTTTATGATAAAGTATGAGAAAGTTATGCCTGGTCAAAGTTTGGTTGACTTTTCCTATATAAACCCTAATTTGCCATTTTTTACTCTTGATGAGTTAGGAGCATTTCTTGAGGAATCGTGATCAACCCTTGATCAAATGACGGATAATACTTCAAAATGTTGATGTTGACCAAAAATCTTAAAGTTTGACTGTATTTGGGTCACAGTTGACTTTTGACCTGGTACAGTTGATTTCTAGGAATTTGAGCAGTTGACTGAGAAAACTTGTTGTGCAAGGCATGAAATTTGGCATGGATGATCTTGAGGACATATTGGGACCATGGAAATCATTTGAGACCTTTGGAGCTCAACCATCTTGATGAAAATTGGAACCCTAGTTGGGGGTTTATTGCCTTAGGAGGAGAACTTGCCTAGTCAATTCTTAGTCATCCATGAGTAATTGGGGACCTCTAGAGGCATGTCTTGAGTGAAAATGGGAGGGAAAATTTTAGGGTACAACAGCTGCCCCTGTTCAATCTCCTTAAACTTGAGGATGTAGATTGACTGGTCTGCCTTTCGTGATCTGAAGGTGAAAGATGATTGAACACTAGAGTGCCCAGAAATTTGTACTCATCTGAAATGATATTTGACCGTGTAGATAATACCGGGAATGAGCTTATAGATGCCATTTGGAGGAGGTGACGACAGGTCATCGGAGATGGGTTTAAAGATGCCATCCAGAGAATATGACGGAGAATTTTCAAAGATGGGCTTAGAGATGCCATATAGAACAATGTTGATTTCCTGAGACATTCCCTTGTGGGAATCCCTATACTTGTGGTTGAGGAGGACTCCGCTGGGGAATGTTGGTCTCTTATTTGGGAAATAGATTTTAGGAGCTTCAGTTGCCCATTACTCTACCGGGGAGTCATCTCTTGATTGAAGAGGCGGAGGTAAACTGCTATCTGGTCAGGATCCAGGCTTCACAGTGACTTGCTAAGGATAATAAGGCTGACTGCTATCTGTTCGTGTTCCAGGCTTCACAGCGACTTACTGGGAAAATGAGATTAAATTGTTATCTGGTCGTACTCCAGGCTTTGCAGTTTCTTAAACTGGAATAGAAAACAGAAAAATCTTAGTGTCGATTTAACTGAACCAGAGAAAGGTCTTTAATTAACTTTGACTGGAATGGAAACCAGAAGAATCTTAGGATCGATTCAACTGAACCAGACAAAAGTCTTGGAATACTTTAAACTGGAATAGGAATCAAAGAGATATTAGTGTCGATCTGATTGAACCAGAGAAGGTTTTTAATTAACTTTGACTGGAATGAAAAACAGAAGAAATCTTAGGGTTGATTCAGCTGAACCAGACAAAAGTCTTGGAATATCTTCAACTGGAATAGGAATCAGAGAGATCTTAGTGTCGATATGATTGAACCAGAGAAGGTCTTTAATTAACTTTTACTGGAATTGAAATCAGAAGAATCTTAGGGTCGATTCAGCTGAACCAGACAAAAGTCTTGGAATATCTTCAACTGGAATAGAAATCAGAGAGATCTTAGTGTCGATCTGACTGAACCAGAGAAGGTCTTGCGAGGACATCTTTCTGAGGGAATTGCTAAAATAGCCCTTCATCAGACGTAGCTTTTGAGAAGACTAACAAGTCACGTAAGTAGTCAACAATGTTTGTGGATTTGATCTTTTCCCTAAAAAAGGTAAAGAGTTAGTCGTATGCAATGTCATGATGTATGAAATGCATTGTGGTGACGTTCTCAAAATAAATGAGATTATGATGTATACGATGTGTATGCGCATGCCATGATGTATGAACATGGAATGCTATTATGATGTTTCTTAGTCTGGGAAATTAAATCTTGCACTACTGATGAAGAGTATTGGGAAGCTAAATCCTTCACTTCCACTGGGGATGATGAATGGAGATGATTTGTCAGGGATTTCCTCTTTCTGTTTGAGGATGTTCTGCCGGGGATTGACTCTTCTTGAGAATAACTCTATGGAGGGAGGAAGCTTTGTTGGAATATTCTACCGATGTAGGGAAATAAACTCTGTTGGGGAATGAGCTTCTGCAGTTTTAGAAATAAACTCTAACCGGGAGGAGGTTTTATAAATTGTTTGCAATTTATAAAACTCGGGTGGGGAAAACAGATTTCAACTCTCTGACGGAACTTTGCTGGAGGAAGTAATTCCTGCTTGGGAATTGAAGAGATCAGAACTCTGGTTGTTTCTACTCTGTGGGGAACATAAATGTATGGTGACTTTGTCTCAAACTGTCCCTGCCCCTGTACCATGCTGGACAGAGTAACTGTCGGAACTACAAATTGTTTTTTAGACTTTGCTCCATTTCTTAAAGTCATTAGCAACTGTCTTTCCGTTTTTTATGCAAGTATTATTGAACACCAATCATATTCAAATGCATATGTCAAAAATAATCATTGGACGTTTTTGCAAAACAAAACAGAAAAAGAAAAACAAATAGTTTTGTACTTTCAAAGGAATGATTTGTATTGGTTTTTTTTTAATTCTCCTATAATAGGCATTTTGTACAAAGAGACTGACATTCTAGTAGGAGAACACCACCGTAAAGAATGAACTATACAAAATAGTGCACAAAGAGAAGAAAACAGTTATGCGTAACAATCCCACTGGGTTTCAATTCTGCTATTACCCCTATGTCGTTGAGCGTCTCATCACTTTGCTACTTGTTCGAAGCTGACTTGGATTGATCGGTACCTGTTGTACCCCAAAATTTTCCCTTTCATTTCTCAAAGGATCAACCTGGACCCTCAGGTGCGCCTCCATCCAATTTCAAAAATGAATTACAAAGTTTCCAAGAAAGCCATTCGCAAGGGCAAAATGGTCATTTGCATACTAAAAGGTCAAACTTTGACTTTTGGATCAAAGTCAAGTTTTAAGAATCATATTTCAGTAAGATATGGAGTTTGTTTCATCAAGAAATTCAAAAGTCAAAATTCTAAATACTTAGAATTTTCCTAAGTGTTTAAGAAATATGGCAAGCTCAAAACTTCTGATCAGATTATCACCATGATGCAAGCTGATTCTGGAAGAACTTCTGGCATAAAAATTGTAGATTTCAACAAGATCTAAAACATTGCAGAACAGAACTTCCCCTGAAAATGCTGGAATCTCAAGTTATAAGTGTTCAAAGATACGTATGTGAAACTAAAGCACTCAGCAAATTCTGGACATTTTCAAGACAGAATTGGGTCAGAACTTTTGGGCCAGTTTTCATAAAGGTTCAGTCAGAGTTTGCAAGAGGCAATTCAAAGAAGGTTATAAAGCATGCTGCAAGCTTCCTGGAAAATCTGAGAGCTCCTTCAGAACATGCTAGAACCAGGAGATACAAGGATCAGAAGATTGGATGTCTATTATAAGCTATGTTGAAGCTGAACTTCTGATCCAGAAATAAAAAAATAAGGCAGAGTTTCACTGGCAGGATTTCTGATTTGATAAATCTCATCATCATTTAATGCTCATTTAATTCTCACAACCACTTTTGAATCTTTATCCAAAGGATTTCCCCACGTGTGGCATAAAAGTACCATTGGTGTCTTGGAAAAGCAAACTCTTGTACAAGAGCATGCTAGGCCCATGCGTTACTTTTGCTTTGGAAGTTACTTTTCCTTAATTCCTGCTTACAAACCCAACATAGGCACGGCTGAAAGTTGTGAACAACCTTACTTTGTGCCTTGAACCATACTTGTTTGAACTTGCTGCAAGAACACGTCAACGCCTAGCATATGATGGCTATATTTTTATTTCTCCAGGCTACAAGATTTTTGCCTATAAATTGAGAGCCATTGGCAACGGTAAAAGGGTCGGAAATTTGAGAAAGAAAAGCCCTGAACCCCTGCTAAAATTCCAAGAGTCCAAAAGAGAAAAGAGGAAATAGGGACAACCTTCGCAAATCCAGAACAAAACCTTTTATTCCTCCCCTTTGAATCAAAGAAGACAATCACTCTTCTGTCACTCTCGCTGACACCAGCACATCAGAAGGCAACAGCCTAAAGCTCCAAGCCCACACTCCTGACTCAAGGTAAGTCTTTCTGACTTTGCATCTTTTCATTCAGAACAACATCAAATATGTAAATATCACAGTATTGATGTTGTCCATATCATTTTATAAGTAGAAAACTGTGGATCAGAATTTCTTGATTAAGGCTAGACTCAGATTTAGGATTAGAATTTCTAAAAACTGTTGTGTTGTTATCCTCCTGATTTTCTATTTAATAAGAACTGAATATGGTATAGAACTTCTGATGTTCACTCACAACTTTAGCACAACACAGAACTTCTGAGTTCTCCTCACTGTTAATGCACACTGAACTGCTGATTGTTCACTCACTGTTTTAATACTTAGAACTTCTGATTTTCATGTGTTGTTAACACAAACTGAACTCCTGATTCTTACATGCTGATAACGTTGAGCTGCTGATTGTTCGTTCACTGTCTTAGTACCATACAGAACTTCTGAGTTCTTCCTGCTGTTTTGACACGCACATAATTTCTAAGACTTTCTCATTGTTCTAACATTCAGAAGTTCAGCACATAGCAATCCAGAACTTGTGTTTTCCCTCTAACGTGTCTTGCAAGACCTCAGAGTGTACCAATCCAGAACTTCTGATTCCACTGACGTTCCTCTCCGAGTCATCACGCGCCTGGCTTCAGAACTTCTGATCCTTTTTTTTTTCTTACAGTAGCACGTTGTTTCTGCCTTTCATTTATTTCCCTTTTCATCATTTTTAATATTAACATAAAAAGACATAAAAATATTTTCTTTCACTTAAGTAATTTATCCTTTTTTATTAAGATAAAAAACATCTTCTAAACAAGTCTTTTTCTTTTCTTATATTGTACATTTCAATATGGTTGTAATAATAACTTAGGATTTAATTTTATTTGCAACCCCCATTTGTAAATATGTACCCCCATCCCTAAAATATTGGAATAGCGTAGGACTTTACATTTATGCAATTTATCACTTTTGAATGTAAATGTTAGTAATTAAGGTGTGTATGGCAAGATAAAATCAACGAGTAGACAACCCTAATCAAAGATTAAATGCATGCAATCAAGCACACCTTGCAAACTATCACCCTTAGGGTAACCTCACTTTATTGCCTATTGGAAAAATAGTCATGTCCCTCGAACATGGGTGTTTTAGCAAAGACCCTCAATAAAAGATCGTAGTCCCTCGATGACCCTCGATGTTGCCTTTGATAAACAATCTAGCCCCTAAAACGACATTTCTAAAATGTCACATAGGCTGCCTTCTATGACTATACAAACGTCCCAACACCCGTCCCTTCACATCCAACGATGGGGCTTCTTACCAAAACAATGGTAAGATAGCAACATCTAAAGGAGGAGGAAAATAACATCTAAGACATTTTGAGTAGGTAGATTCGCTCCTAGTTGCTTGCTTGCTCACAACAAAAACATTCTATACACCGACACTCTCACTTTGAAACATTTTCAAAAGACAACACTTTGTACGCGTTCTTATAGAGACGAGAGCCATTACAAAGGAAACCCTTTTCAAAATCACTTTCAAAAACACATCTCACAAACATCTTTTGAACTATTTTTGAAACAACACTTTGTACGGATTCTTATAGAGACGAGAATCATTACAAAATCACATTTTCAAAATACTTTCAAAACCCACATCACAAGCAAACATTCAAAACAAAAGCAAGTGATCTAGCAAGCAACTAAGAGCCCATGGAAAACCATGGATGAAAAGGGTGCTAATACCTTCCCTTTTCATAATCTACCCCCTGAACTCAAGAAAACATCTATAAAGGTCTTTCTTGTGCTTTTTCATCTTTCCTTATTGGATAAAAGAAAAGTCGGTGGCGACTCTTGCTAAACCGCAACATTTGCGAACACAAATGCAAAACCTCAAGTCAGTTCTCCCACCGTATCACAGTACCATTTGAGCTTGATAGTTTATACTGAAGTCTGTCCGCAATGTGATCCAATGGGACATAGTTGTACGCTTCAAATCCCTAACTTTTGCCTGGACCACCCTTTCGGGTTTTCAGTCCACCGGGATACCCTTTTTTGCCCAAGCCGCCTTTTCAGGTTTTCGACTTGCTTGGTGTACAAATTGTTTTGTTTTTATCCCTAATGTTTGCCCAAACCCTTTTGGTTCGCCGTGATACCCTTATTTTTGCCTAGTCCAGTCAACCTAGCGGGTCTTTATTCATGTGTAGTATCTTTTCACTATGTCTGCATTAACAGGGTGAGGAAGGTCATCACCGTCCATGGTGGTCATAATCATGGCTCCACCAGAAAATATGATTTTGATCACAAATGGCCCTTCGTACGTGGGGGTCCATTTTCCCCTGGGATCACCTTGTGGCAGTATGATGCACTTGATTACCAGATCACCCACTTGATACACTTGACGTCTGACCTTTTTATTGAAAGCCTTGATCATCCGTTTTTGGTACATTTGACCATGTCAGACAGCAGTAAGCCTTTTCTCATCAATTAGATTCAGTTGATCAAGTCGAGTCTGGATCCAATCGTCTTCGTTTAAACCTGCATCCTTCATGATCCTCAAAGAAGGGATCTGGACCTCAATAGGTAGGACAACCTTCATACTATATACCAAAGAATACGGTGTTGCCCCTGTCGACGTTCGTGATGAGGTGCGGTAACCATGAAGAGAAAATGGTAACATCTCATGCCAGTCTTTGTATGTCACTGTCATCTTCTGTGTGATTTTCTTAATGTTTTTGTTAGCAGCCTCCACAGCGCCATTCATCTTCGGCCGGTAAGGGGAAGAATTGTGATGCTAGATCTTGAATTGTTTACAGAGTTCAGTGATCATTATATTGTTGAGATTTGTACCATTATCAGTGATGATTCTCTCTGGCACACCATACTGACAAATCAGGTTATGCTTGATAAACTGAGCCATAACATTCTTGGTAACAGTAGCAAAAGAGGCAGCCTCAACCCACTTCATGAAGTAATCAATGGCCACTAGGATAAAGCGATGCCCATTGGAAGCGGTAGGTATAATCTCTCTGATCATGTCAATCCCCCACATTGCAAAGGGCCAGGGAGCCGTCAAGACATTCAAGGGGACTAGAGGTAGATGTACTTTATTAGCATAGATCTGGAATTTGTGACAAGTCCGAGAATGATGATAATAGTATGCTCCCATAGTGGACCAATAGTATCCTGCCTGTAGGATCTTTTTAGCCATGGTATGTCCACTAGAGTGGGTGCCAAAGGTACCTTCGTGTAAATCTACCATAATCCTCTCTGCTTCGCTCTTTTCTACACACCGGAGTAAAGTAGAGTCATGGTTGCGCTTGTAGAGGATTCCATTATTGAAGAAGAACTTTACGGTGAACCTTCTCAGAAACTTCTTATCATTGACAGATGCCCCCTCAGGATATTCTTGAGCCTAGAGATACCTCTTTACTTCATAGAACCAAGGTTTGTCTGCTACCTCTTCAGTGTCAATCTCATAGCAGTATGCTGGTTCATTCAACCTCTCAATAGTGATCCGAGGAGCCTCGTTGTCCCACTTGACCTTGAACATGGACGACATAGCAGCTAGCGCATCCGCTAACTGATTCTCTTCTCGTGGGAAATGTTCAAAGGTGACCTCTTCAAAGTATGGAAGCAATGTCAGCACATGTTCTTTGTAAGTGATGTGATTAGGGTGCTTCGCGTCCCACTCCCCTTTTATTTTACTTATTACCAAGGCTGAATCCTCGAAAATGCTCAAGAACTTGATCCTTAGGTCAATAGCAGCTTTGAGACTCATGATGCATGCTTCATACTCCGCCATATTGTTGGTACAGTTAAAACATAGTCTGGCGGTGAAAGGAGTATGACAGCCTTCGGGAGATATGATTACAGCACTGATGCCATTGCCGAGTGTGTTGGAAGCTTCGTCAAAAACCATAGTCCATCGGGATCCTTCTTCAGGTCCTTCATCCGGTCCAAGTTCTTCATAGTCAGTCACTAGCATGATATTCTCGTCCAGGAACTCAAAATCCATGGACTGATAGTCATCCACGGCCTGATGAGCCAAATGATCAGCTAATACACTTCCCTTGATTGCTTTTTAGGTTATGTATTGGATATCGTATTCGGTCATAATCAACCCTTGATCAAATTATGGATAATACTTCAAAATGTTGATGTTGACCAAAAATCTTGAAGTTTAACTGTATTTGGGCCACAGTTGACTTTTGACCTAGTACAGTTGATTTCCAAGCATTTGAGCAGTTGACTGAGCAAACTTGTTGTGCAAGGCATGAAATTTGACATGGATGATCTTGAGGACATATTGGGACCATGGAAAGCATTTGAGACCTTTGGAGCTCAACCATCTTGATGAAAATCGGAACCCTAGTTGGGGGTTTATTGCCTTAGGAGCAGAACTTGCCTAGTCAATTCTTAGTTATCCTTGAGCAATTGGGGACCTCTAGAGGCATGTTTTGAGTGAAAATGGGAGGGAAAATTTTGGGGTACAACAGATTTGTTTACTAATTATGTGTGTTCATGTGTGTTTATAATGGTGCTTAGTACAGATTACAACCATTACATGGGATCCATGACGTCTAAATCATGAATTACCATTAGGGACCGAATTAAAAATTTTCCTTCGAAGAGCATGATCCAAGCATTTTCAGTCAAAACTAAGCCTATATTTGGATTCAGGGCCCTCGATTTAGGGGGGTAGGGTCTTCTTTAATCATTAACGTGCTTTGTTTTGCAGGATATGGAAACATGCTCACCGGAGAGGGCGACCAGAGCTAGGGCTCTGGTGCTTCTCTGGTTCCTCTGAGTTGTTTTATATTATATTTGTTTTGATTAATTATATGCACGGATGAAACAGCCACCCCGGTGGCAAGAGCGCGCGCGATAAGGCATTGGTACTGAAGGGCGTGGGTTCGATCCAGGCTTTTGACATTATTTTGTTTAATTTTTCCAAACTGACACGCAGGTTTAATATATCTTGTTTTGTTCCTATTTCTAAACACCAACACAATGCAACTCAGTTGGTAGGCATGCACGCTGGAGATTTAGGGGGCGTGGGTTCAACACCCACCCCCAACATTCTTTTTTCTCTATTTTTTTCACTAACATTATTTTCTTTTTCTTAACCCTAATTTTCTTTAATAAACCCTAATTATTTTTTTTAATCAACATTAAAACAAATTAGGTTTAGTTTCTTTCTCATAAATAAGTTTTGATTTTTTTTATTAATTAGGATAATTAGTTTTGATTAATTTAATTACCTAACTTTTTTTATTAATTAAAATCAACCTAGACTTTAGGGTTTGCTTAATTTAAATCACTTGACTTTTTTTAATCAATTAGGTTTTAGGTTAAATCATCAATTTTTTTTCATCAAACAATTTCTATGTTTCTCTTATTTTACAATCTCCGCGCGCTTTATTATTTTCGCATTAGTTTTCCTATTATGTAATTGCTACGGGATGCAATAGTTTAACTAGGGTTTTATTTGCTTTCTATTTCCCCCAAATTTTTATGGTTTGTACCCCCCTTCCCCGAAGCTCTGTAATAGCATATGACCTTTATTTTCCGCTTTTATTGCTTTTCCTTATAACTGCTAGTAACTAGGGCATGTATGACAAGATCTAAAATCAACCGTTAGAAAACTCTAATTTCAAGATAAATAACTGAATACAAATCACTTGCACACTTACACCTCTAGGGTAATCCCGCTTATTGCCTTCGAATAAAAACAGTCATGTCCCTCGAACGTGGAGACACTTTAGCAAAGACCCTCGATACAAAATATCATAGTCCCTCGATGACCCTTCAATGTTGACTTTGGTAAACGATCTTAGTCCCTTACGATAAATTGATAAAGCGTCCTACAAGTTGCCTTTATAACTGTACAATGACCCGCACATGTCCCTTCACATCCAATGATAGGGCTTCCTACTAACTAATGGTAGGATAACACTATATAAGGAGGAGGAAAATAACACGAAAGACTTTTGAGTAGGTAGATAGCTCATAATTTCTTGCTCACACAAGAAACATCTTTTCACACTAACACTTTTTTCCTGAAATATTTTTCAAAACAAACACTTTATACGCGTTCTCAACTGATACGAGAATCAATACAAAGTTGCCGAACTTAGGAATTTTCAAAATATTTTCAAACATACACACAAAAGCATTTTCAAACAAAGCAAGCTAGCAATTAAGAGCCCGTAGATAACTACGGATGAAAAGGGTGCTAACACCTTCCCTTTTCATAACCTACCCCCCAAACTCAAAATTCTCGAAGGTCTTTCCTACTATTTTCACCCTTTCCTTATTGGATAAAAGAAAAATCGGTAGAGAATCTTGCTATCCACAACATTTATGATAAAACGTGAAACCAAGTCAGTTCTCCCACCGTATTACACAACTCAACCAAACAGTTTGAATTTTTAAACAAAGAGATTATCTTAATGTATCAATTGCAAAATCAATATTTTGACAATTTGCAAGTAAATGTAAAAGAGAGATAGAGGAAGAGAGACACACACACACACACACACACACAAGGATTTGTTAAGGAAGTTCCCCAATCGGCCTCACTATGGATACGTCTGCCCTCAATTCTAATGGAATTGAGATAATGAAAATTAACTTTTGCAAATATAGTTTTACTAGAGATAAAGTAGTAATCCAACCCTTCAAACCCTATGGTTGATGTTGATCTAAAATCCTTCTCTCCCCTTGATTTTGAGCTCGATCAAGTAACCCAATACTTCTAATTTGATCCTCCATTTACCACTACTCCTTTTATAGAACCCCCATTCTTTAAAGCCTTCACTCAATTGAATCCAAATTGTGAACGTATCTTTAAACTCTCTTTCTTCAAAGCTTTCACTTGGCTGAATCTAAATTGCACAATATTGTGCAAAACTCCCAAATCAATCCTTGATCTTGGAAGAAAACCCCAAACAAATTTATCTTGAAACCCCCAAAGATCTTTTAACCGAATTGATTACACCAAATTCTAATTAAACCTTATCAAAATATCTCTTGATCACACAAAAAAAAATGGTTATGTGTAGTAGTTGTATGTACACAATGAGAGAGGATGAAGATGATAAAAATCTTTGTATATTTTTTGTTTCAATGATGATAAATGATGCATGAATAACTATATATATATATATATATATATATATATATATATATATATATATATATATATATATATATATATATATATATATATATATATATATATATATATATATATATATATATATATATATATATATGTGTGTGTGTGTGTGTGTGTGTGTGTGTGTGTGTGTGTGTGTGTGTGTGTGTGTGTGTGTGTGTGTGAGAGTGTGTGAAAGAATGAAACAGAAAAGATAGGGTTGCAAAATTACAAAATTGAACATTTTAAACAGTGGGAGCTGCCTCATTTGAGGTGGGAGTCAACTCCTAAGGGCAAGGGAGTCGACCCGTATTGCCTGGGAGTCGCCCTCATTTGGACAGAAAAGTTTTGAAAATTTTTTTCTTCAGTAAGAGTCAATACATAGCTTGTAGGAGTCAACTCCTTCATGCTTTGTATCGACTCCAAAGGCCTGAGAGTATACCTATCTTGGATAGTGAATTAATTTTCAATATAGCTTCCAGTGGGAGTCGACCCACAACTCGAGAGAGTCGACTCCTTAGGTTTGTGTGTCGACTCCAAAGGCCCTATGTATCGAATCCTTCTTGACATAGCTTTTTTTTTTCAATTTTGCTTTAGAGGGAGTCGACTCCTAACACGGGTGAGTGAACTCCACGCATGGTTTTTATGAAAATTGATATTTTTGATATTTTTAATTTGTCCAAATGATTTTGACTTGTTCCTAAGTGTCTTAAGATAAGAATGCAACCTAGAGATAGAGAGATAAAATCCAATGTACAAATACTACATATTACCTAGTTTTGATATCATTCAAAACATCTAAGAGAGGATATTGCACTCACACCTTTGTGAGTGAAATACATTTGTGAGGTATCAGTTGTACTAATGTTCAAATATTTTATCAAGAGTGTGATTCTCTTGAAGTTTTTCTTGTTCGGTTGTTGAGGTTATCCTTGTAAAACTTTTGTTTGATTTCGAAAATCATCAGGTCAAAATCTCATTCTTGATTCGTGAGCTTATCATGTTAAAAAAAACTCCATTTTTATTTGAGGGATCAATATGTTAAAATCTCTCATTCGCTTGTAAGAAGATTTTTGAGCATAACATGTTTAAAGCTCAAAGATATTATTTTAGTGAAACTCTCAAGAAGAATTCTTGAGGAGATGAATAGGCTAAGAGATCATCCGAACCTCTATAAATCCTATTGAAATCTCTCTCTCTCTCTCTCTCTCTCTCTCTCTCTCTCTCTCTCTCTCTCTCTCTCTCTCTCTCTCTCTCTCTCTCTCTCTCTCTCTCCCCCTCCCCCCTCCTTTCAGTTATTTAATTACATTTTCGTCCTTCTATTTTCTATTGCTTTTATCTATACTTTTTAATTATACGAATATAAATTGTTGTTTTAAGTAATAATCTTTTAAATTAATCATAAATTTTAAATATCATAATTCACCTCTCTCTCTCTTATAGTTGGAGTTATTTGTTCGATATTTTATTCATAAAACCTAAATTCGTCTTACTTTTCCTTCTAGATCATGGGTGAGATACCTTATTTGAATTGACAGTTGATCCTCTGTACTATGTTTTTAAATCTTTCAATCAAAAAGTATAAAAAAATCTATGCATATTTATCATGACAATTTGTTAATTTTGGAATGAATGAAAATCATTGCATTCTATTTTTCTTCTCTGGCAAAAGTACAGAAGGTAGAGCCTATTATATAGCAGTACAGAAGCATAGCTTACTAACAAACTATATATAAGGCTAAACTAATTTTTGTTACTTCTACTCAAAGGATAATTATATTTAGTTATTTACATTATGTAATAGCCTCCCACAAGCTGGACTATGAATGTCCAATAGGCCAAGCTTGGAAACCAATGAACCAAAGGAGGAGACGGGTAACGGTTTGGTGAGAACATCTGCTAGTTGAGCAAAAGAAGAAACGGGTAAGATATGAATGAGACCAGATTGGATTTTCTCACGAATGACATGGCAATCAATTTCAATATGTTTTGTTCATTCGTGGAAAGTTGGGTTGTGGGCAAGGTAGATAGCACTTTTGTTATCACAGTAGACTGAACTAGGTTGATCAAATGAGATATGAAGATCCTTGAACAAATACTGCAGCCATTGTAATTCACAAACCAAGCTAGCCAAAGCCCGATACTCTGCTTTTGAGCTGGATCTGGATATCATGGACTGTTTTTTTGATTTCCAGGATATGAGGGAGGTGCCAAGAAACACACAATAACCAGTCACGGATCTGCGAGTAGCAGGGCAACATGCCCAATCTGAATCTGCGAAACCAGAAAGTTTGAGGATGGAGGAGGAGGAATAGAACAAACCCTTGGCCGGAGCACCTTTGAGATATTTAAGAACGCGAATAGCTGCTGAATGATGAACTTGCAGAGGTTGTGATATAAACTGACTGAGTTGTTGAACAATGAAGGCAATGTCAGGCCTGGTGGTAGTGAGATATAGAAGTTGTCCAACAAGTCATCTATAAGCTGAGACATCCTCATAAGGTGGTGAGTCAGTATCATGAAGTTTTAATGAGGAATCAAAGGGAGTTGAACTAGGTTTAGTATCCAAGAAACCACTATCCTCAAGTAATTCCAAAGCATACTTCCGTTGGTTAAGAAAAATGCCTTGAGTGGATCTTGCAACTTCCAAACCAAGAAAGTATTTTAGCTTACCAAGGTCCTTGATTTTAAATGTGGAATCGAGGAAGCCTTTAACAGAGTGAATTTCCTGCAAGTCATTTCCAGCTAAAACAACGTCATCAACGTAGACTAATAATGCAGTAAAACGAGAGTCATGTGATTTTGTGAATAAGGAATGGTCAGCAGAAGAATGAGAGTAGCCAAGGGAGATAAGGGATGTGGATAATTTTGAAAACCATTGTCTGCTAGCCTGCTTTAGTCCATAGAGGGACTTATGTAACTTGCAGACTTTCTTGGCAGAAGATGCAGAGGACAGGAATCCAGGAGGTAGATCCATGTACATTTCTTCATGCAGATCACCATGAAGGAAGGCATTGTTCATGTCGAGTTGTTCTAAGTGCCAACCCTTGATGGCAGCCACTAATAGAATGGTGCAAATTGTGGTAAGCTTCACAACAGGTGAAAAGTGTCAAAGTAATCCACTCCCTCCAGCTGAGTATATCCTTTTGCTACCAAACGGCCCTTGTATCGTTCGATGGATCCATCAGCATGATGTTTGATCTTGTAGACCCATTTGCAACCAATTGGTTGCTTACCTGCAGGTAAATCAACAATAGACCAAGTATTTGTAGATGCAAGAGCGTCCAACTCAGATTTCATAGCATTATTCCAACAGTCAAACTTGCAGGCTTGCTTATATGTTTTGGGTTCTGAGAGAGAGCTAATGGACAGACAGAAGAATTTATGATTTGGACTACATTGGTTATAAGACAGAACAGAAGAGAGAGGATAATTGGAGGTACCTGTGTCAGATGCTGGCAGCATTGAGGATAGCAAATTGCAGTGATAATAAGAGAGATAGGCTGGAGGTTTGGAATGTCTATTTGATTTTCTGGTTAGTAAAAGAGGGTTGGAACAGGGGAAATCAGTAATGTCATTTGAGGGAGAAGAGACTTTGGTAGGAGAAGAAGTATTGGACTGGGGGAGAGAGGGGGGAGGGAGGTTCATTTGGTTGAGTTAAGGGTGGTGGAATGTTGGTGAGGTTATCAGGTGGGTCAAATAAAGGAGTTTCAGCATTGGCAATTGTAGGATTAGGTGCAGAGGTAGGTAATGTTGATGCAAAGGGAAACACAGTTTCATAGAAGACTACATGTCTTGAAACATGAAACTCATGTGAGATGGGATCATAAAGAAGAAACCCTTTTGTGCCTTCCCTATAGCCAAGAAAGATGGATTTCCTTGCTCTTGGTTCAAATTTTGTATGATGGTTATGTAGTGTGGAAGAGTAGGCAAGACATCCAAAAACACGTAAATGGTTAAGGTTGGGAGGAGTAGAGTGAAGTGTTTGATAGGGGGATAGGTTGTTAAGGAGAGGAGTGGGAAGACGGTTAATAATGTGAATGGCCTGCTGTATAGAAAGATGCCAAAGGTTATGAGGAAGATGAGAGTGGAAAGAAAGAGCACGTGCAACATTCAGGATGTGCTGGTGTTTTCTTTCCATGATACCGTTTTGTTGAGGTGTTTCAACGCAAGACCTGTGATGGATAATTCCTTTAGAAAGGTAGAAGTCTGTCATGAGGAACTCAGGGCCATTGTCACTACGGATGCATTTGAGTTTCTTGCCAAATTGAGTTTCTATGAAGGAGATGAAATGAACTAAGTGAGTTCTGGTTTCACTTTTATTGGTCATAAAAACTGTCCAAGTAAACCTGTTGTAATCATCTACAAGGGTTAAGAAGTACTTATGGCCACATATGGAAGGGGTGGAAAGAGGTCCCCAAATATCAGCATGAATTAAATCAAAGATGGCTACAGATTTATTTGTACTATGAGTAAAAGGCAAATGTTTTTGTTTGGCCAAATGGCAAGTATTACACGGTTGATGATTGTTATTGAAAGTGACAAAAGGAAATTGAGATGAGATACATTTGTGTATATAAGGACTTAAGTGTCCTAGTCTAAAATGCCAAATAGTGGCATGATCATGCTTGGAAGGATCGAATGGAGGAGAAATGGAGGTGTTGACAGAACCAGGTGTGTGTGGTAAGGCTTTAGGTGTGGTGGCATCAAGAACATACAATTTGCCAATCCTCCTAGCTGTAAATCCAGTCATCTTGGGATGGAGCAACTACACAATTTGACAGCAGTTAGGAAAAAATTTTACATCATATAACGAGGAGTCAAAAAGGGTAGTGATTGATATAATGTTAACATGAAACGAAAGAAAATAGTAAACATTGTGGAGGGTAAGGGATTCACATAACAGAACCGATCCAACAATGGTGGTAGTGACCGTGTCACCATTAGGCATGGTCATGAATTTAGGGGCAATGTTATATGTGGAAATAAAATTAGTAAAGCTATGAGTGATGTGGTATGTGGCGCCCGTGTCAATGATCCACCAATTATGATAAGAGGTATTAGAGAGATGCTTACCAGAAGTAATGTGGGGAGAGATATGGGATACAAAATCGGTAGCAAAAACAGAATTAACTGATGAAGGCGAAGGGAATTGCAAGTTGGACTGTTGAAGCAGCTGTAAAATCTGAGTGTATTGCTCTTGGATCGTGGACAAAGTGCTTGAGCCATTGGTTGATATGGAGGCAGAGATGGATGATGCCTCAAGTTGAGTGGAGCTAGCATCTTGAACATAGTTCACTGCAGATTCAGTCAAATTTCCTGCAGATGTAGTAGGTTGGCGCTGACGAAAACCAGGAGGATAACCATGCTTCATGAAGCAAGTCTCGATAGTGTGGTTGGTGCGACCACAATGGGTACACAGGCGGTTACCACGGCCACTAGAGGAATGTCCACGGCCACGACCACGGCCAGAGTTGGTAGAAGGACGAGAAGATGCCGTCGAGAAGTGATTTACAGATGACTGAGATTCAATCGATGAAGCAGAGATTGAATGAAGGTTGAATTGTCGTTCTTGCTGTTAAACCAGATTAAACGCATTGTCAAGATTTGGTAGCGGAGACATCAGCATGATCTGCGAGCGAACATTAAAGTATTGATCTCCAAGACCTTTCAAGAACTTTATCACTTTATCTTGTTCTTTGAATTTGCGTAGATCTGAAGCAGCACCACATGAGCAAGGTATAGCATAAGTGCAATCACGAATGGGGCAGAAATTCTTGATTTCTTCCCAAAGCGTTATCAATTTTGTGAAGAACGAAGAAATGTCCAGTGTTCCTTGTTGAAGGCGATCAACTTCTTCTTGAATATCAGCAATTCGAAAGATGTCTCCCTGAGAGAACCGATTTTCCAGACTTTTCCATACCAGAGAAGCGCGATCATACCAGAGAAGAGATTTTGCGATTTCTTCAGAAATAGATCGTTGAAGCCATGAAAGGACGAGATTGTTGCATCGAAGCCAAGGATCGTACAGAACATCAGAGATAGGCGGAGGAGAAAGGCTACCATCTACGAATTTGATTTTGTTCTTGGAAATAAGGGCAACTTTCATCGATCTAGACCATATCTGGTAGTTCTTGTTATCAAGAACAGGTTGAACAAAAACGAGGGAAGGATTCTCGTTATGATGCATATAATAGGGATTAGAAGGATTGGTAGCAAAATCTGAATAAGGGAGCGACATATCTGAGCAAAGGGGAAAGAAGAAGAAAAGAAAGAGGCGCGATGAAGGAGAAATGAAAGAGGCGCAGAAAAAAAGAAATTCAAACCGATACCATGTTAATTTTAGAATGAATGAAAATCATTGCATTCTATTTTTCTTCTCTGACAAAAGTACAGAAGGTAGAGCCTATTATATAGCCGTACATAAGTATAACTTACTAACAAAGTATATATAAGACTAAACTAATTTTTGTTACTTCTACTTAAAGGATAACTATATTTAGTTATTTACATTATGTAATACAATTCTCAATTGAGCATAAATTTTAAAGGTTTTTAGTATTACTTTGTCTAAATAAATTAATAAGTACTATGTGAAAATACATTTATCAACAACTCAAACGTTCACATCACATTATACCGTTTATAGAATCATAAAATATTTATACAATTCATATAATCATATAACCATAACTAGTTCACAACATTCACATAAAATATTTATACATATTCGTAGCACAATTTGAGACCATATTGATAACACACAACACATAGTTCAAGTAATCACAAGACAAATATACAAGTACTTCACCTTTGAACACATATCATAATACCTTGACAACAATACCCCAATTAAAAGATATGTTAATTAAAATTACATAATTTAATTCTAAATCACACCGCACATTAATACTACTTTTAATATCCATTATAGTTTCATTGATGAAGAAAATTTAAATATCATTTTTTAAATGTTTTACTATTTCTCAATTATGATAAGTATATAATTTTTCTTAGATATATATAAATTTTTTTATTTTTTTTTAAAAGATATTTAAATATATTCATCATATTTTCATTAAAAAAATAGTAAAAATCACATCTAAAGAATTTTTTCAGACCATAAATAATCTTTCAATTAATAAAAAAAAATTAGATCAATACAGAAATAGAAGATAAACGGATAATAAGTTATGCTGTTATTTTTTTTATCGTAAAATCAATCCTCTTAAAAATTACATCTATAAATTTATGAAATATAATATTATTATTTATAAATTTTTGAATTCTCTTAAAAAAAAAAACTATTTCTGATACTAAAAAATTAAAAATATTAAAAGACAAATGATTATATAAGTTTTCTTCTTCAATTATTTAATCCATAAATTACTAAATAAAATTGATCGATTGACAAGTCCAACTCAAAAACAGAAATTCGGACATTCTTGTTTGTTCTATTCACCACTACACAATACACCCAAAACTCAATCAAATATTTTTGGATTAATAGCACTTTTTATAAACAAACTATTAAGAAAAGACTAAGGTCTTATTTGAGAGTTTGGAAAAGAAGAAGTGTAAAAGGTTGGTCGGAATGATTTTGAAAGATTTTATATTTAATTATAACACAAAATTTCTCTAATTTGAAGGGAGAGAAAATTATATTAGATGAATGATTTTGAGGGTTCTGGAGGGTTTATTTAAATTATTTAAATATAATTTTTGTTGTTATGATATTTTAAAAATTAAAAATATATTAATAATAAATATTAATTTATCATTTTATAAAAATAAAAAAAATTAAAAAATTAAAACTTTCTCTATATTTTTGAAAAAAAATTATTTAAAAAAAAAATACTCTCTCTCCTCTAAACTGCCAAACAAAGACTTAAAAAAATTTAGTGCTGGAGATTTAGATTGATCTCTACTTTGAATGAATTAAACTTCACATTGAACATTAAAAGTGTTGGTAATTGAATTAAGAGTCATATTGATTTGACGAGTACAATTTGATATATATTTTTAAAAGGTTGAATATGTTTTTGTTTTTATAAATATTTTAAATTTTATTTTAGTTTTTATTAGAAAATAATAAATTTTGACCATTAAAATTGTTTTGGTCATGTAGTTTTGATCTTTATTATTTTTTAAAATTATTTAATTATTATTAAATTTTTAAATTTTTGAATAAATTTTTTCATACATATTCAGAATGCTATAAAAATTTTTTTATTAAATTTTAGAATTTTTTAAAATGAGAAAAATTAAATATAATTTTTTTTAACTTTAAAAAATATTGATAAAAATAATGAAAATCTTAATTTAGAAATCAAGTTTTAAATTTTTTTCCGAAATTTTTTTTATAACGTTATAAATATGTTTACAAAATAATCATTCAAAAATACACATTAGTTTAATAGTAAGAACTGAAACTATCTACATAATAATTTTATAAAAATTAAAATATATCATGTTTTTTATAAGAATCAAAAATAAAATTTAATAATTTAAAAAAACTAAAAATATATTTAATTCTAATTTAAACATTGATCTGAGTCGGCCACAACTCCAAGAAATCAATGCTCAAACAAATGTTGATTCATATTAAATTGACTCAAAGTATAAAAAAGATCACATGATGTAATAAACTTTTTGATCTTTTCTTTTTAATACACTAATTTAAAATTCTAAATTTATTTAAGCGTTGAATTGAATTGTTAATCTTATAAATTCAATCTCAGAGTATCTTATAAAAGATCATTATCACCGATTAAAATTTTTTCACCATCTAACATTCATCTAATTTTAGTTCTAAAACTGAACAATTACCACAGAAAAGGCAGTATTAAAATTAAAAAGGGTAAAAGAAAACCAAACTTTGCAATACAAGACTACCAATAAAACAAAATAAAAAATAAAAAAAGAATTATATAAACTAATATGTTATTCATTGAATTACTAGAAGAGAACAACCACATAGTTATTTATACTTATTTAAGGATGGTTAATATTTCCCACAAATTTTAATTCTGTTGTTAAAAGTTAATATTGATACGATGAACAGCATCACAAGACCTCGAAACCAATATCTTATAGTTGTGAATTTCTAATTATTATTATTTTTTAAATAATTTAGTGATTAAAATTCACAATTTTTTAACAGTGATTAAGAAAATTTGGTGGGTTCGAATACATTTAATGTCTTTATAAGATTACAAATTGAATCCCTTAACGAGACAATTATTATTATTTTAATTTAGTGATTAATATTTTTTACTAAATTTTAAATTTATGTTATAATTTTAGCATTACGATATTATTATTCGTTGCATCACAATTTGTTTATTAATGTTTATTTTAAAAAAAAATAGTTGAACGCAAAGAAATTAAAATTAATTAAAATGATATTTAGTATTTTAAAATCTAGATCATTTCGGTCGGTTGGACTGTGAATTGGAAAGTACAACAGTCTGGTAAGATCATCAAATTATAGTTATAATTGATCAGGTAAAAACATGTGTGGTCCGATCGATTCACTAATCAGATCAATGAATCAATAAATTTCTTGATATAATAAATTGATCTTTTTATATATATTTTTCTCTTATTTTTATTTTTCTTAAGTTTGAGTGCCTTGTTTTAAAATTTATTTTTATTAATATTTATAATTATATAAATTATTTATAATAACTAAATAACATTAAAATTATAAGAATTAACCTATCAAAATTATTATGATGATAGTTTAGTTTTACCAACATAACCATGAATCCTTTTGATCTTTAATTTGGTCAAAAAGAATAGAATTATATATATTCTATAATTATAATATTTCTCTATAATGTATTTTTATTAAATTTATTTATTATTAATCATATAATATAATAATATAATAAGCTTAATGTTAGAAAACCAATTATACGATATAATAATATAATAAGTTAACAAAAATTTATTAAAAAAATCATGTTATTAAAGAAATATAAAATTATATTTTCACATTATTTTCTGTATGAATTTTATTATTTAAAAATAAAATTTATTTTATCGAAGGAAGATGGAATTGAATTTTCACATTATTTTTATTATAAATTTCATTATTATTTTTAAGTAAAAGTTACATTATTTTTACTAACTTTTTTTTTATAATTTTTTGTTTTTTTACTTTATCTTTTATTTTTAATTATTTATATAGAATGTAATATTTATTTATGTTCTATATTAGTTTATGATATTATTATATAATATAATTTTTTTTCAAAATTTTGTTAATTTATGAGCATCAACAAATTGTTATGTTTGAAAGTTGAAATTTTATTTATGATTGTAATTCAACTTATTTGCATGAATAAATTCACTTTTTTTTTTAGATTTTATATTTATAAAATTTGTGTTAAGATTTTTTTAATTTGTATAAACTAAAATAGAAGTCATATGGTCCGACTCGTGATCTATTTATTCGACCAGTAACATAGTGATTCAATAGCTTGATCAGGTCGATGACTGATTAGGGTTTTAAAACATTGATAATATTAAATGTTGTGAAAACGATACCAAGAACATAGTATAACAAGTTTCTTTGACAACGAGAAACCCACGAGGGTAGAAAAGAAGAAAATAATAAAATTGGTTATAAACTGTTATTCTTTACTTTCTCTTTGAAACAAGATTACAAGTGTTACAGAATAACAAATAATATTTCTCACCCTAATTAGGATTTACAGTGTTGCAATAATGAGGGACTAGTATATTATTTATAAGAAAACTAACACACTAAACAAATGGACTTTTACACAGAGACTCATTACAAGCTAACTTAGAAAACAAGCTAACTTAAACAATTGAGCATAACAAACAGGCTCAATTCGACATGCTAACAATCCTAGCATTTCGACTACTTCATACTTGAACATACTTCGACTACAGTATTGCAGGTCTTCGACCCCAGCATGCGAATCAGCTTCGACTTCATGCTTAGATCATGTCGAATTGTCGAACCACGTAGCTACCCTTCAACCATACTATAGTTCGATCCAATATTTCACAAATCTCTACCTTGGAACAAACTCTATAACATCAAGGTAACAAACTAGTTTTCTTCATGAAACTTTATCAACTGCATACAATGGAAAAACTTACAATTTGGAAATGTCTTGGTAATCATATCAGTGGTTGATAAGGCAACAACCTTCTGAAGTGTCGATTTCCAACTAATTGTTGTGCCAAATATACTGAACACATATCCTGAAATAGATTTTTTGGAATCCATACAATTTGCATAATCAGAGTCAGCATATCCTTCAATTACTACTTTACTATCTTCACCACTGGCTCTACCATAAATTAGGATTCTATTCAAAGACTCATTTATGTATCTTAGAATCCACTTCAATGCTTACCAGTGAGCCTTTCCAGGATTCATCATGTACCTGCTTACAAGACTTATTGCATATGTTATATCGGGTCTAGTACATACCATAGCATACATGAAAGAACCTACTATGTTAGCATATGAGATGTTATTCATATAAGCTCTTTTGACCTCAGTACTGGGACACTGATCTATACTCAGCTTGAATTGAGGGTTTTTTAGAGTCACAACATGCTTTGAATTTGATATACCAAACTTGTCGAGAATCTTCCATAGGAATGTCTCTTGAGATAAGCATAATTTTGACATCTTTCTATCTCTTCGGATGTCAATCCCAAGAATCCTGGATGAAACTCTTAGATCCTTCATGTAGAACTCTTTATTGAGTTTAACCTTCACCTTCATTACATCCTCGACATAGTTGCTTGCTATGAGAATATCATCCACATAAAGCAACAAAATATAAATAAATTTCCAAGTCAAAATCTGAAGTAAACACAGTGGTCGAACTGACTTCTAATGAAACCTATATGTGCCTTAAACTTGTCGAATCTCCTATTCCACTATCGAGGAGATTGTTTTAGGCCATATATTGACTTGTTCAGGTTGCACACATAATCTTCCGTCCCCCTTTCTGTATACCCTTAAGGTTACCTCATTTAGATTGTTTCATCTAGATCTCCATACAAGAAAGCAGTCTTCACATCCATCTCTTCCAGTTCTAGGTCAAACTGTGCCACCATGGCAAGTAACATTTGAATGGACTTATGCTTCACCACAGGAGAAAACACATAATTGAAGTCGACACCTTCTTTTTGAGTGAAACCCTTTGCGGCCAATCTTGCTTTGTATCTTTTCGATGTCACTCCTTTGATTCCTTCCTTAACTTTGAAAATCCACTTACAGCTGACTAACCTGGCTCCAACAGGTTTTTTTATCAGTTCACAAGTGTGATTATCATGAAGAGAATTCATCTCATCATCTATGGCCTTTTGCTATTCAGTCTTATTTTGACTCTTCATAACTTTCTTATATTCTCTAAGTTCTTCATCTAGAACCTCACTTGTAGAGATTAAGGCCTAAGCTATGAGATATGAATACCCAAGTCACTGAGGTGGATTAATGACTCTTCTCGGACTATCTCTTGCCAATAGGTTGACATCGATAGTTTCCCCAACTTCCTCAGTATCTTCAGCATCTTGTGCTTCTTCTATGACCTGGTCTGGGATGCGCAACTCAACATCAACATGCTCCACCCCAGCATGAATCTCTTCCTGTTCCGAATCTTCTTTAGATATCTCTGCACTTCGACCAACATCGTCAGTTTTCTTGAAAGCCATCTCAGCTTAATTGAAAACTACATCTCAATTGATAATACATCTCCTATGACTTAGCTCTAGGCACCATAACCTATAAGCTTTGACTCTTTCAGGTAGGGCTGACAATGAACCGAACCAACTCGAAAATAGTTTGCATAAACAAGATAATATGAAATATAATGCTTGCATAAAAATAAAAGTGCATAAAGTAAAGTTAGTACAATAAATGTTAGAGTTAGTATGTTGGTTTTTCGATTCAGGATAAATTTAGTGATATGTTAAGCAATCGCATACGGACTTATGTAGAAGTCAATACTATACGAGGTCGATCAATAACAATTTATGTATCATGTGTATTAGAGATATGGTAGAAACCATACTCCGGTAACATGTAGCACAAGTAAAAATAAAGGTAGTCAAGATCTAGGTCAAGGAAGATACATTATGACAAATTTATCATAAATCCCAAGTACATTGAATGATCAAATGATCATTTAGAGGTAGATTGAAAATGACAAAAATTTATCAAATATCCATAAGCTTCGATGAACTAAAACATTCAAATGTTTTCCAAATTGATCAAAAGAAAAAGAAGAAGAAAGAGATGAAGATATAAGGGGAAGACAGAATACAACAAGAACAACCAAATTGGATCAAGAACTAGGTCTAATTTCATCAACATCAATCATCCATTTTGATGAATTTGGTCTTTCAACCTTTTAACATCCAAGTTCCATTAATGTTGATGAAATTCATGACCTAAATGATCAAGATTCAAGCCAACCAGAATATACAAAATTTAAATTTCCATAATAAACAAAATGAAATGAGAAAAATGATTTTTTTAAATGGTTTTAAAATAAAAATAAAAGGTAAAATACCAAATTACATTCAAATCTTCAAAATAATCGCATCCAGAGACATAAAAAAAATAAGGAATATATCAAAATATTTGTAGGAAATTTTTCATTATTTTTGAAAATGAGAAAATAATTATAAACTATTTAAAATCAAGCAAATCGCTCTAAAAAAGATATAAAAAAATAGTAAAACTAAAAATAAAAGCAAAATAAAATCACCATAGATAAAAAACAATCATAGAATCATATAATAATTTTTACAGAATTTTAAAAGCATGAAAAAACAATTTTAAACCAATTAAAATTAAGTAAACAATCAAAAAATTATAAGAAATAATAAACATCAAAATAAAAATCTGAAAAAATATCCATAAAATCAGAAATAATTCAAAAGATTTTTGTGTAATTTTTTTGATATTTTTTGGATAAAAACAAATGAGTTATGAATTTTTAAAGATCAAAAGAATTTTAAAATAATTTTAGAAAAATAAAATAAGTTGGAAAATATGTGGTGCATTGGATGGATCTGATTCCAAATAACATTTATTGTACTAACTTTACTTTATGCACTTTTATTTTTATGCAAGCATTATATTTCATATTATCTTGTTTATGATTATGCTATTTTCTCTTTGTCCACTTTAAATTTTATTTTATGTCATTTTCCCTTTGTTCACTTGGACATATGTTTATGCTTATGTCATTTTCCTTTTGTGCACTTGGACATATGTTTATGTTTATTCTTTTTTTTATTTGTCCACTTGGAATTTTATTTTATTCTTAAAATATTAATAAAAGCTTAAACCATTAAAAGACTTAAGGCTCTCTTTGGACTATGGTGACTATCCCTTTGCATCTTTGGATTATTTGGACCTTTGGACTTAGGATAGAACCTTGACCTGGACTTTGAGATCCTTGGACCTTGAGATCTTGTTGTTATTTTGTCTGTGTATTGGGAACTTGTATGTGTGGATGTGTTACTTTGAAAATCATCTGATGCAATAATACTCATCTGAGACATCAAGTTCATCTGATACATGCAAAGTCTTTTGGGTTCATCTGATGCTAAGAATGCACCTAAGGCACTATTGCTCATGTGATGCTTATTACTTTATTATGCGGCTTTAATACAAAGGAATGATATGCATTGTTTGACTTGTGTCAAGATGATTTCCCTTGTTTGGTTAGACATTTCCTATATTTAGCTTTTACTTTATGCTTTAGGATAGTCCATTTATCTCTTGCTCATCTTCTTCAATTTTCAAATCTTCTCCCGCCTTTTCAAAACCTTCTTGTTTTTTTAAACTTAAACCACTTTCCATAAAAAAAAACCTTGACTTTGTCAAGTGCATTTTCAAAGCCTTTTTCTTAATCAAAATTTAATTCATTTAATCAAATTTAAACTCTTTCAAAAGACTAAAAAACACAAAACTAATTCAAACCATTTTTCCATTTTGGATTTTGTTTTAAAACTTTTTTTAAAGATTAGATGTGAGTCATCTCTATGGTTGAGATATAATTCTCCCATGTCCATAACCTTGATTGATATGATGTTGAATCTTTTCCACTTGAAAGAGCTAGTGGCATACTTGTTGATGTTTATCCAAGTTGAATCCCTTCTTTTATTTATGATGCAAAGGTCCATCATTCTCATGTTTATGGATATTTGGTTGAGTATTCTCCCTAAGATGACAAAATGTCTCTTCTCTTAAAATCAACCAACAAACAATTTTTATTCATTTTTAGAAGAACTACATGGTTCTGATTTCATCATTGCACATTGGTGGTACGTAGGCATGAGGCTCATTGAAGTCTTGCCGGATCAAAAACCTTAAAAAACATTTCTTTTCTCATATCCACTAACTTTTTGCAAACAACTCTCTTTTTATCCAAAATACACAGATTTTCAAAGAGGTTCTTGCGGAGTACCGTATATGTTTAGGGTGATAACACATTCCCTTTGTATAACCAACCCCTTACCTAGATCTCAGATTAGTTTTGATTTAAAAACTTTTTGTGGGCTTTATTCGTTATTTTCCCATTCCTTTGGAAATAATAAAGTGCGGTGGCGAATTTCACTTTATGAGTTAAGTTAATCAATAACTTAATCTCAAATTTTCACTACTACTGTTGATGTGTTTGTGCATGATGTCATACAAGATGTCCTGACATCTTGCCTAAAGTATTTTATGGAGAACTCTAGTTACTCTGGTTCTCTTAATTTTTGTTTGTGAGGTTTATTTTTCTTCTAATGCATGTACCTCTGATGTGTGAAATTGAACATTATATGTTTTTCATGTTTGGATGTTTACTTAAGGGGAGTATTGATTATGTGTGACAGAGGGAGTAATGGACCTATCTGTAGTTGTTGAGCACTGTGTTGAGGTGTTGAGTTTGTTGAGCTGAAATTGTTTGGGTTGTGTTGATGTGATGTTGTTGTACCCCAAAATGTTCCCTCCCATTTTCTTCAAGACATCTTCTCATGCTCATAGGGTTCTCAATTGCTCAAGGTTGCTCAAGAATTGATCAGACAAATTCTCCTCCTAAGCAATGGACCTACAACTAGGGTTTTATGTTTTTCAAGGAAGATTGAGTTTCTAAAACCTAAAGTGGATTTCATAATTTCTCATATGTCCCTAAGAGTGCTCATGCCAAATTTCATGTCTTGCATCACAAGTTTTCTCAGTCAATGGCTCAGATGACTGAAAATCAACTGAATTGGACAAAAAGTCAATTATGGTCAACATACAGTCAAACTTCAAGATTTTTGGTCAACATAAACATTTTGAAAGCTTATTCATCATTTGATAAAGGGTTGATCATGACTCATCAAGAAAACTCTCAATTCATCAAAAGTTAAAAGTTGCCAAATTAGGGTTTTCTTTAGAGGAAGTCAACTGAACTTTGACCAAGCATAACTTTCACATGCTTCATCATATTTTCCTCAACCAAAAATAATTTTGAAGGAAATTCAATTCTCTACGACCTTGTATCTCTAAGCTCAAGATCAAAAAATGCTTCATTTAAGAGATATGGGCCAATACATTATAGGTCATTTTAAAAGTCAACAAAAAGACACTTTTTGTCAAAGCAACTTACATCAAGATAAAGTCTTCAAATGAAAAAAATGATAAAAGCAGGGATTGTAAAGGACATCTTGGGCTTTCCGAAAAGTCAAATATCACCTTCAAATGATGAAAATTGAGAGAGTTGTTATTGTTGCAATTTGGGAAATTTTGAGAAAATGCATGAAGTTCAAATTGAGCAAACTTTGAATTTTTGGGCTAATGGGATATTGTTTCAAGGTCCATGCGCGTTCCACACTTCATATAAACCTCTGAATTACTTCATGAACCCCTTGACCTCTTTATTTTATTTATTTTTATTTTTATTTATTTTAAAAGTCAAAATAAATTAGATAAAACAAAGGCTTTTCTTACAAGGTCCAAGTCCACAAACATTTGACCTAATTCATGCTTATATATTCTCATCAATTCAGACATCAAGCCACGAAACCCTTGTGCAAGAAACACCATTACAAAATCCTAAAAAATCATTTAAACTAGGATAACCTTAGAACCGTAGTTGCAGCCACTTTCAAAGCATTCTAACCTTTCCATTCGCTTCCAGGAGAACTACAAAGTAAGAATGGATCAAACCTGATGATCTAAAGCTCACAAAACCCGCATGCATACATCTCTGATCTCATTATTTTTTGTGAATTCATATTTCGATTTTCGTATTGTTTTAAGGCATACTAATGCTCTTAATGTGTTTCTGAGATCTATTTATGCCGGCTAAGATCAACATAGGAGTCCCATGATATCAGAACCATGAACTACCATGTTCATACCGATCCATGTTGTTTTCGTTATACCTCACAAACCAGTGAAATTCAGTCCAAAATAATGATTCCATTGGACTCGCAAGGTGTTATTTAGGGGGTAGGGTACCCTGTGATCCCTAATTGTGTTTGTTTTGCAGGAATGAAAAAGAGAGTTACTGGAGAAGACGACCGAAGCTAGGGCTCCGGCTTCTCTCTGGTCCAGGAAATGTTTTTATGTTATAATTATTTCGTTTCAGTTATAACACTGGATGTATCACCATCCCAGTGGTAGAAGCGCGCGCGATAAAGCCTTATTATGCCAGGGTGTGGGCTCGATCCCTGGTTTTGGAAATTTTTTCCATATTTCTATTGATCACATGCAGCGCTCTTCATGATGTCAACCGTGCACCCAACCATGTCTCACAATCAGATCTTCATAGATCTGATCCAATGTTTCTAGATCCGTGAGCACATGGTGAACCTCTTGGGGTTGAACGCACTGGATCCAATGCTAAGTTAGTGGGCCTGGACTTCTTTTGTTGTTTGCACCCTTTCCTTTGTTATAATCAGGCCCATTTATTTTCTTTATATTTTCCTTTTTCTTTTACTTATTTATTTTTTATTACTTAATTAAAACACCAAAATATTAGTTTTAGGTTAAAAATAATTAGGTTTAATTTTAATTGTCTTTTTTTAATTAATTAAATTAATTAGATCCTTAGGTTTTTTTTAATTAAATTAATTGACTTTTTTTTACTAAAACTAATTAGGTTTTTAAGTCTTTTTTGTTAATTAATTAATCACAAATCATTTTTCATAAAAAATCACCAAAAAAAAATTTTCCACATTCTTTTCTATTTTTTATTTTTCTATTTTAATTTCATAGTGTTAGCTGAAGATTTCGACATTTGATGAAAGTTGATTTGAGAAAATCATGTTTCAAAGGATGGCATGATACTTGGCCTTATAAGGTTATTTTATGAAGTTTATTCTTATAGTTCGATATGTCAAAGTGCAAGTCAGAGTCAAAAGAATGAAATCATATTTCAAGATATGTGAAGATCACTTCGACAGTCACGTTAGATGAGTTCAAATCTTCGAGCGGGAAAAGTTTGAAATTCAAACTGATGTGTTTTCGCCAGGAGGACGCGTGGAAGCGTCAGAATCTATTCGTTTGAAAACGTCGAACGTGGCGTGATCTCATAGAAAGACCGTTAGGGTCGAATCAGTATAAATAGGAGTCTTAGATGTTAGGATTCAAAGGGGTGTTCACATTGTATACAAATCATTTAATACTCGAAGTACCGGAGCGAGAGAAAAGAGTTTGCTGATAATGTATATGTAAGAACACCATCAATTTATTCAAAGTCATTTTCTCAATACAAAGTTACTTTAATCATTTTCTTATTCTTTTTTCGTTTCAGGTCAAGTCTTTAACAAATTTTGTTGAACTTTCTTTATTAAGCATTGTCTTTACATTCTTGAAAGTATCCAGATCATTTCCTTTAAGTTACATTTAGGATTTATAGTCAAACTTTAATATTTTAGGATAATCATAATCACATAGAAAAATCTTGTTATTATTCATATAATGCCAAACTTTGAGTCAGATTGTAAAAACACTAAGACACATGTCCTAAGATCAATCAGTTGATCTTGTAAGTTACCAAAGCGTATAGTTTGGAAGACTAGCGGTTGTTTGTCAGGAATTACTGGTAAATAAATTGGCACGCTCGGTGGGACCGTGTCGAAGTGTTTTAGTTACATGACTTATGTTCTTTCAATCTGGGTCTTTACAGTTTCTTTTATGAACTTATTCTTGCCATTAGTATATGAACCTTAGGAGTGGTAAGATAACTAACAATAACCCATAAATACCCAAAAGAAAACAGACCAGAAAAATGGTTAATACTACCAATAGTGGAGGAGGATAAAATCCTCCACAAGGATTAGGTACAATCGTTGCGAGTTCGACGAATGTGTCAACTTCAATCCCTGGTTCATAAGCCATGTCCACATCCACAAGATCCATGGCTACAAATAGTTTTATACCTGGGTCCACAGGGTCCATACCCACGAACAATTCGACAACCATGCCTATCTCTGCAAGCATGGCATAAATCCCTTCAAATACTCAACTGGCCATGTGTTGACATATGTTGGAAATCAGACTCAACCTACAACCCCTAGGCCACCAGGGTTCGAGAGTTTTAGGCCTTGGAGGGAGCAACCTCAGTATGGGATGCGAACTTCCTTTATGTCAGGATTACATAATAATACATTCGTACAATCACAGCCTACCATGACAACCTTTTCGCTAGTGCAAAATTATGGTTCTGGTATGAACCATGTGGATCGAAGTACGCAGAACCAAGGATTGTCAAACAAATTACTTATGCTCACAACTAATAATCAGGTAGCATTTAGGCAACAAATGGACGCTAGTAACCATGTCATGGTCGGAGTGCTTGCCCATGAAATGAATACCATTTTCTCCCCTTTGATCCAAAATATTAATAGGACAAACCAAGAAAATACCTAATCCTATCAGCAAATGTCAACGCAGATGGTGCGCATAGCATACTTTTTTGAAGCCCCACAAGCACTTGTTCAACGTAGGCAAAACAAGGTGGAAATTCAAGAGGAAGAACCCATTATCAATCAGGTTCGACCACCCAGACAAGAGGTTGGCGAAAGGGACATGGAGGAAAGGGTAGAACAACAAGAGATTCGACATGAGATCCCTGAGGAGCAACCTAGGAGAGTAGTAATGGTTAACAAAGATCAAAATGTAGAAGAGGTGATCCATAGAGTTGGGCAGGATAACATGCTGGATGAAAATAATTTAACCATCATGATTGAAAGAATCATGGCCTAAGATGGACTGAACACATAGTTTCGACGGTCAAATTACACATCTCCATTAACAGATTTTATTTTGCAGGCTGAATTACCAAGGGGTTGTAAAGTCCTATTCATAAAATTTTTAGGAGATACTAACGAATCAACTGTCAAGCATGTGGCCAAGTATCTGATAGAAGCAGGGGATTTGGAAAATAGTGAAAACTTAAGGATAAAATATTTTCCTAGTTCATTAACAAAAAATGCTTTTACGTGGTTCACCACATTGCCACCAAATTCTATAGATACATGGCCTCGTTTAGAAAGATTGTTCCATGAACAATTTTACATGGGGAAAATTAAGATAAGTCTTAAGGAGTTAGCCAGCATTAAAAGAAAGTTTACTGAACCTATAGATGAATACTTGAATAGGTCATATTTGTTAAAATCTAGATGTTTCACAGTAGTGCCTGAACACGAACTAGTCGAAATGGCCGCTGGTGGACTAGATTACTCCATTCGAAAGAAACTAGATACTCAGTATCTAAGAGACATGGCCCGATTAGCAATATAGAGTTCGGCAAGTCGAACATTTAAAAGCAAAAAAGGCCAGAGCAAGTAAAAATTATAAGAAAGAGAGGGTAGCTTATATCGAAGCCGAAGAAGAAGAAATATAGGCCTTCAATGATATGTATGAATTTGAGCAATTCGAAGTAGATTTGGCTGAACTAAAAGAAGCAACCCCTGACTCTTGTAAAATGCTTACACCAACAAATGGAAGAAATCCTGTCGAAATAGAAAAGAATGAGAAATTACCCAAGAAAACTTATACGTTTGACATTACCAAATGTGATGAGATTTTTGATTTGCTTGTAAAAGATGGTCAAATCATAGTGCCTCCTAATGCCAAAAGTCCTCCGTTAGAACAATGGAAGAAAAGAGGATTTTGCAAATATCATAACTTTATGGGCCATAAAACTTCACAATTCTTTCTTTTCAGGGATCTTATTCAAAATGATATCAAAGAAGGACATTTGAAGTTTGCTAAGAAAGTCAAGAGCCATATGAAGGTTGATGCTGACCCCCTCCATGTTGCAGATACCAATTATACTAAACCTGTGGAGATCAACATGGTGGACATGGTGGAGTGTGGAGGAGAAAAAGCCAAGGAAGTAAAAGGCCCCAACATGGATGGAAAGCAGGCTATTGAAGGCCTAACTGACATAATTCCCTTTGACACTCCTGTCGAAAATATTTCTACAGGTAATGCTGAATTAGAGGCTACTGAGGGCCCTGTGGAAGGAATAATTGAGGCTACCGAAGGCCTTAGAGTTAAATTTGAGAAGATAAGGATTGTTGAAGATCCTAGTCTAAGGGTTAACATGGTGGATTTGAAACAACATTCGCCAAAAATGGAAGAGGTGGAAAGATGCCTCAAGCTGGAGAGGGAATAAATGAGTTTTGGTTACCCTAAGGCCAATGAAACTCTACGAGAGTACTTATGGAGGCATCATCGAAGGAATTCAGAGATGTTGGCGTGTCCAAGGTGCAGCATTATTTTGAATCGAAGAGTAGCAGAGGCTTATAAAGAGTTCAACATGCTAGAACTCAGGGCAATTGGAGACAAGAAAGTGAGTTGATGAAATTTTACCCAAAGCCAGGGGAAAGTCTGCTGGGTTTTTTAGTACGCTATTATAACGCTGAAACATAGTGTCTGTTATGTCCCAGGTGTGGAGCATTGTATGGCAGGGAGATGACTGAGATGTTTGAAATAATTCCATTCACCCATGGATGGGACCAACAAGGTGGCAACCCAAATGAATACGTCTTCAACAAGAGGGGAGTTCCCAAGAGACAAGACAGTCCTCACCCCAAAGCTAGAAAAGTCACTTTCAAACTTCTAGCTGAAATACCAACTGACAAATGGACTCAGGAAAGGGTAGGAAGAGGAAAATGGAGAAGTTTCTACCAAGGAGGCAGGACTTCAATGGCCTACAGAAAACAGTTCCAAACATAGAAGAAAGAGGCTTACAGGTTAGAGAACTACAAGGGAAAGAATCCAATGTCCAGATCCCAGTGGAGGAGGCATCAGAGGATTAAAAAGGCTGAAAGAGAGCTAGAATCAATAAACATAGGGGAATATAGTAGTAAAAAGTTCCCTTCGAGCACTACGAACTCAAGCAAGCCACCTGCGGGTCGAAAATTGTTTATATCAGAGGAGAAGGTTGTAAGTGAGAAAATTCAAAAGAATCCAATAAAGGAAGATGAAATGTCAACAAACGATTTTGAATTTGACGGAGTTTCGTCCCTTAATGTCAATCGTAATGTAGCGTCAGTCTTACCTCATGAGTATAACTAGGAAATTGAAATAGAGGATCAAGAAGAAGCAGATGAGGAAGAAATGGCCAAACATAAACCAGTCTGTTACTATATGCTCAACAATGGAGCTGTCGAGAAACAAAATGCTTTCTTCGAGAGGCCTGACCAGGGTATGAAATGGAATTTGAAGCCTTTGTACATTAGGTCCATGGTCGAACAAGTGGGCATAAACAAAGTTCTGGTGGATGGAGGAGCGGTTGTCAATCTAATGCAACAATTTATGTTAAAAAGGATTGGAATGTTTGATACAGATGTAAAGCCATACAACATGGTCCTCTCAAATTAAGAAGGGAAAATTGGACACACATTGGGGGTGGTACAGGTATATCTGACAGTTGGTTCAATTACAAGGCCAACTATGTTCATGGTAATCCCAACAAAAGCAAATTACAACATCTTGCTTGGCAGAGAGTGGATACATGGAATATGAGTTGTCCCTTCAACAATGCACCAAAGATTATCTATCTGGAGAGAGGATGGCATAATGGAAAACATAGAAGTTGACCAAAGTTACTACATGACTGAAGTGAATCAGGTGGAGAGGAGGAAATTTGAAAGAAATCTAGCCAATATAAGGCCATGCAACCCATCAGGAGGAGCATACTCACCTAGCAAGAATGCCCTTTATTTCTTAACCCTCAACCCAAATGGTTTTCAATGGGATAGAGAGATCATGGGAGAAACCTAGGATGTTGGAGGAGTGTCTGATATACGACCAACTGGCTGAGAGGAGGACATTGATTATGTCTGAATAATTGTTTTTCGAAAAGATTTCGGCCTACCTGACCGAGAACAAAAGAAGAGCGGCTCTCGAAGCTGAGGTAACAAACATGGCTATCAAAGCCATAGATGATACACTACACACAGTAGGACCCAGAGAGAATTTTATTCCAAAACCTCCTGACGAACAGGTACTAGGCGAACAATTAGAACAAAGGTTAGACGCTATATATGATAAGGAGCCCTTGGGTTTCGAGAAAGATCCATTGGCATTAAGTGCAAAGATGTTAGATCAAGACCCCTTTGAAGAGATAGATCTTGGGGATGGGAGCATAAAAAGAATCACTTACATCAGTGCTAAAATGGATCCTAAGGTGAAGACGAGGGTGATTGAGTTGCTGAAAGAAAATAAAGATTGCTCCGCTTGGGATTATGATGAAATGCCTGGTTTAAAAAGAGATCTGGTTGAATTAAAGCTTCCAATCAAGGAGGGAAGAATCCCATCAAGCAGACTCCTAGAGGATTCGCCACAAATGTTATTTCAAAGATTAAAAAAGAGGTTGAAAGACTTCTCTGCTGCAATTTCATCAGGACCACAAGGTATGTCGAATGGATTGCCAATATAGTTCCTGTTATTAAGAAAAATGGTTCGTTGAGAGTATGCATAGATTTTGTGACTTAAATGCAATAACTCCTAAAGATGAGTATCCAATGCATATGGCAGAAATGATAATAGATTCAGCTGCAGGCTTTGAGTACCTTAGTATGCTTGATGGATACTCTGGATACAACCAAATTTTCATTGCTAAGGAAGATGTGTCCAAAACAGATTTTTGTTGCCCTGAGGCAATAGGTACCTATGTGTGGGTAGTTATGCCTTTTGGCCTAAAAAATGCTAGGGCAACTTACCAAAGGGAAATGAATTAAATATTTCATGATTATATAGAAACTTTCATGCAGGTTTACATAGATGACATTGTGATAAAGTCTGTATCAGACGAAAGTCATCTGAATCATCTTTGCCAATCGTTCGAAAGGATGAGAAAACATGGCTTGAAGATGAATCCCCTTAAATGTGCATTCTTTGTGTAGGCTGGAGACTTCCTAGGCTTTGTGGTCCACAAGAAGGGGATAGAAATCAACCAGAACAAGACAAAGGCTATCATGAAAGTGAAAGTGCCATCAACTAAAAAGGAGTTACAGTCACTCTTAGGGAAGATAAATTTCCTGAGAAGGTTCATTTCCAACCTAAGTTGTCGAACTCAAGCCTTTTCGCCCCTCCTTCATTTGAAACAAGAAAAGTTTGAATGGAACGAAGAACATCAAGAAGCTTTCAATAAGATCAAGTAATATCTGATGAATCCTCCCATCTTGTCACCACCTTGTGGAAGGAAACCTATGAGATTGTATATATCTGCTTCTGATGTTACTATTGGTAGTATGTTAGCACAAGAAGACAAAAATGGCATTGAAAGATCCACTTACTATCTAAGTAGAGTCTTAAATGATGCAGAAACAAGATATACTGCTATTGAAAAGCTTTGTCTTTGTTTATATTTCTCTAGTACAAAACTTAAATATTATATAAAACCTGTTGATGTATATGTTTCTTCACATTTTGACGTTATCAAACATATGTTGTCAAAGCCGATATTACATAGTCGAATTGGAAAATGGGCCTTAGCCCTTACTGAGTATTCTTTGGCCTTCATGCCTTTAAAAGAAATGAAGGGTCAAGTAGTATCAGACTTCATTGTAGACCATGCAGTGATCGAAAAACCTCAACATTATGTTGAGCTAAAAACTTGGATATTATTCTTCTATGGTTCTACCCACCAAAAGGGAAGTGGAGTTGGGATTCTGATAATTTCTCCTGATGGAATTCCAACAAAACTCAAGTATAGAATCGAAGGCCCCATTTGTTCAAAGAATGAGGCAGAGTATGAGGCCTTGATTGTAGGACTTAGAACCTTGTTGGTACTTGTTTACTGTGGAAAATTATAAACAACCGCTTGTCCTCCCAAAGACCTAAAACTAAGGGTAACTTGCAAGATCGACCAGTTGGTCTTAAGACATGTGTTAAGAGTTTTTGTTACTATACTTATTCTGTCGAAATCCTTGTCAAGGGAAACGGCTTTCCGTGACTAAGGGAACAAATATAGTGACTTTCCACACTATGAATCGACCTACTGACTGGTGACTCGTGACCAACAGAAGGTATTTATACGAAAATAAGATTCAATAAACTAACTGACTGGTGACTCGTGAGCGACAGAGAGCATTGGATTGTTTACACGAAGCAGAAAATAACGTAAAGACTGTGTTCGACAGTATATAGAAAGCAATTAAAGTATTCAAAAGAGATAATTTAAAAATAAAGGATTTGCATTGAAATAAAAGTGGTAATTCACGTACATCAAGCACTTTTTCACTCTTTGTTTCCTAACACTCAGAATGACAGAGTTTTTACAAGTGATTTGAGCATACAAGTGAACACCTCTAAAACTACAGTAAATCTGCTTATTTATAGTATTTACAATGTACTTACCTAGATGAAATCTACAGAGCATATTAAAAACTTGAGATAACTGCTTCACAGGATGTTTCCACCTATTTGGCGCTTTAAACAATTTGTAAACTGCTGGTAACTGCTGATGACTTTGAAATTTGAATCTTCTCGCTCCTAGCTTCCGAAAATAAACCGCTTTTGACTCGCTTCGACACTTTCCTTTTGGAAAGATTAAAAAAATCAACAATTCCTCTAAGTCCAGAAACCCTTTTAGTTGACAAAGACTAATTTCGACCATTTTATTTGCCTTTCGCCTTCCGGACGACTAAACCAATTTCGATTATTTCCTTGACATTTATTCTTTTATTTGCTTCTGGTCGATCTGGCTCATTTTCGACAGCTTGGCGTGACATTCCCTTTAGACAATAAATCTAGTTTAATGAAACCAAATTTCCAAACACTTTGTCCCCCATTTCCCAAAAAAAAAACCTTATTTCAGAGGACAACCCATAGCTTATGAGGATATTCTCATTTACTATGCGTGCTTGTTTACCTTAAGATTTTTCAAGGTAACAAAATGCCCCCTAGAGATGCCATTTTCGAATTTCGACTCATATGAGATAATGGCATCTTTGAAGCGTCGATTTTACTATTTGTCCAAACCATTTCCATTCTTCCAAAAGTGAACGTTATTGTTCCGTCTTTTCCGTGACGTCATGTAATCATGGTAACGTATCACTCTTTCAGCCTCGAGATGTGTAGCATTTAATTTTTTGCCATCATTGCGGTTTTATTGGGAAACGTAGCCCACTAACTCACGTTGATCTCGCAGCACATGTCCCCTCAAATGGCACGATTAAACTTAGAAAATCATAAAAGATTTTCCCCATTATTTCTTCCTTCCCTTCAGAGTCTATAAATACCCTTATTTCTCCTTTTTTTCTACTTTTCTCCGCTTCCTTATACCCTTGTTTCAAAAAAACGCAGAACTTACAAATTTCTTCACTGCTGTCCATCTTCATCCTCCTTCAAACTTCTTACAATGGCGAACATTGATAATCAAACTTATTCTCCAACAATCTCTCTTCAACTATGCATTGTCGACGACAAAGCTTATGTGCTGGAACCCCCATTTGCTGAGGAGAAAGCCAAAGTTTGGAAATCTCATTTATTTATCCCTTTTTCTCTTGAAGAAAAACCCTTAGCTTTTTTAGGGCCACTTTCTGCATATGCACCCTCTGAAATCTATGTAGATGATAAAGAAGCCTTTTTTTCCTACTAGCACTGTTACCAAACCCATAATTTCTTCTCCAAACCCTATCTCGCTCAAGTATATTGACAGGAATTTTAGAACTGCTCCACCTCTGCATTGCCCTAAGTTTTGTGCTTGGATGGCACGTTTAGAAACTGAAAAAGGAGCTCAATGGAAAAGAATGGGCATTTACACATTGTTAGAATTATCTCGATATGGCCAGCCTTACTCCAGTGGCATGCTCCTAGCTGCCATACATTTTTGGGAAGGGTCAACTTACACTTTTCATACTAAGTGTGGTATGATTACTCCTACCCTATTCGATGTTGCTGACATCACAGGGTTAAAACCATCTGGCACAGTATTTAACCATAGAGATGCTGAACCTGTGCCACTAAGGTTCAACATTGGAGAAGCTGGTAAACTGACGTACAAAAACTTCATCGACCATCATGCTCAAACTTCTGGCCCTATAACTAACGAAGAGCATGTAGTGTTTTTAACATTATGGTTGTCTCGCTTTATTTTTTGCTCCAGGTCAATGCAGGTGGCCAAACAATTTTCTTATTTGACTACCCAATTACATATGGGTGAAAATGTTGCTTTAGGCCAACTGATTATGGCCTCCCTTTATGCATCCTTGACTGACGCTACTAATCAAATCAAGCGTTTTGACCCTACTAATCCAAAGAAAAAGAATGTCTTGGTCCATGGTCCTTTTTGGCTTTTACAATTATGGTTGAATGCCACTTTTTTTGAGGAGATCAAGCCCTTCGGGAATACAAAAGTAGCGTGCCTTCCATCTCAAAACCATATCGTTTGGCAACGCCTTCTTCCTTTGACTCCTATTGACAAGGATTCGCCAAATCCTAAAGTTTTTAAACTACTGTTTAACATCATGTTGACAAGAGTCGATTTCACACCCTCTATGGCCCCATTTCATGATAGGCAAGATGGTCCATAGTGGTTCACTAGGGCTTTCCCAAATGCGAGAGAAGAAGACAGGAAAAGTTCCCTAGTCCTCTATAGGCGTTACTTAACTCCCCAATTTCTGTCTTCTGTGATTGTCAGTGTGAGTCCAGGCTTGGTCGCCTATCAGCCTAACCTGGTGGCTCGATAATTTGGACTATTTCAACTTGTCCCCAAGTCTTTGTTCAATTCTCACAGGCTGCTGATAGATATCATATCCGACCAACCTTTCGAGATGATCAAAAAAGATATTGGAAACATATGGGCACAAAGGCCTAAACTTACTCTCACTCCTTTCTAACTATCTCTCTATCACACCAAAGAATTTGAGACTTGGTGGCAGTCATATTTTGTTACTTTCATTGGTGATCCTGATGCAAAGTTGGCTGAACTAACTACAACTTTTTCCAATTTGCAGGCAAAATTGACCAAGTGTAAGATTACTCATGCTAAACAAATTCGAGCTTTCCAGAACTACTTCTGAGTTGTGTATCGTCCTGATAATCTTCGTCAGACCATTTTTGAGGCTGCTGTCGAATTAAAGGAGAAGGTAACCGATAGGATCTCAATACTTAAAATTCCTGGTTACGCGAAAGACAAATATCTTTACACTCTTCATTTTGGAAACATCAAATTTCCTCCTTTTCCATCTAGCCATTTGGCCTTGGCCTTTGGACCACCTATTCCTGACTGGTGGTATTACTCTTTATCTGATATGCAAATGCCTATAAGAAAAAGGCCGACAGAGTGGTAGAGACGAATTATTATCTACCTAACTATTCAGGGCATCTTCATTTTAATATCTGAGATGTTAGAGTACTTTCGACCATACAAATCGGTAATGATTTCTGGAAAGCTCCCCCTTGCTCGTTTTGATTTGGTTGCTTATTTAATTGTTTTATACTTGTCTTGCAGTTATCCCAATAGATCAGACGGGTTCCGTTTCTATCGGCAAGCCGAAACCTCCAACGAAATAGGTTTAAACTCAACTTTATGTCAATTATCATTTCTGATTTGGCATATTTGACTTAGCCAACTTCTTGTAGATTATCCCTGATCATAGACCCTCCGACGATGAACCCATTTATTCTTCACTCAAGAAGGCTTCTTCTATAGGTGTACTTATATGCTTCTTGTTTCCACGTCTTTTATGCCTTGAACTGTACTAACATTTTCCTTGTCTCCTTGTTTATCAGAGTCACAAACGCTCAACGGATTTGACTGCTCCCTATGACAAATCCAAACGGTCCAAGAAAGACATATAGCATACTTCTGAGAGGACTGAGGTACATTTTGTCGATTCAACTCTTCATTCTCGACTAACCCAAGTGTTTCGACTTATGTCTTTTTCTGATACTAAGCCATCACCTAATGTATAGTCCCTCAACGCTACCACAAATCCAAAAGCCACAAGAGGAAAAAATACTCTTCTACTGAAACCAAAATGGCAAAAAAGAAGAAGAAGACCAAGGTACCTGTGTCCCAGGATGCTAAAGCAAAACTTGGCCTAAATCTTGTTGATGAAACAGGAGAACCAGATGATGTCGAAGTTCTCCTTGTTACAAGTAGCATACGTAATATGGTCTTGGCTGAAAATCCTGAAACTACCTTAGATTTAGGTGCTGACACTATAGTGGTCGACACAACCATTATCACTCCAAATCATGCTCCTGGAATCGATAAAGCTCCAAACCCAATAGGAGATGATGTCGATGCTTCAGCTAAGGATGAGTATGTCAATCTTGATCCGTCGACACAGGTACTAGCTGACTATATATATATATATATATATATATATATATATATATATATATATATATATATATATATATATATATATATATATATATATATATATATATATATATATATATATATATATATATATATATATATATATATATATATATATATATATATATATATATATATATATATATATATATATTTGTTTCTTTTTCCTTTTTGTTTGTTGGATTTTTTGGCTGATATATTTCCTTGCTTTGTTTAGGTTAATGTCTCTGGTCAACGATAAAGTGTGCATGACTATACCCCTTTGTCAGAAGCTTCTTCCCCTCATCATCATGGGCCCAACATTGCTGATGGTGAGTTTATTAACCTGACTATTTCGGCTACTCTTAGTGACTCTGACTCAGTCATTAGTCCTGGTAAACATAAGGGTTATAGTTCGACTAGCTCTAACTCTAGCCTTTCAGATTCCTTATAGGGTTCCTGTGATACGGTGGGAGAGAACTGACTGTTTTTTGGAATACTGGTTTGCGTTTTGCGTTTGTTTTCACAAAATGTCGCGGTAAGCAAGAGTCGCCACCGTCTTTTATTTTATCCAACTAGGAAAGGAAAAAGCACAGAAAAATTCCTTTTTCGAGATGTTTCTCGGGTCCGAGGGGTAGATTATAGAAAGGGAAGGTGTTAGCACCCTTTCTACCAGTGGTTATCCACGGGCTCTTAGGTACTTGCTCAAAGTGTTTTAAAAAATTTGCTTTCTTTGTGTTTGTGGGTTTTGAAGAAGTTTTTGTTTTGAAAGGAGTGTAAGTGTGAAAATTTGTTTTGTTTTGAAAGAGCAAGTACTTAAGAACCATCTACCTACTCGAAAAAGGAATCGTTCTATGCTATCTTCCTTTAGACAATGCTATCCCACTATTGACGAGTAGGTAGCATCGTTGTTGGAGTTTTAAGGGTCAATTCGATTAAGGGACGTGCGGTCACTAAAGCAATGTTAGGACACCTTAGCGATAACCCTAATGTCTTAGATCATTTTTCTGAGGCAACCGTTTCGAGGCAACTATGTTCTTTGGACAAGAGGACGACCTCTAAAACTTCCTATACTCAATGACCGCGTACGAAGGCAACCAAGTGAGGTGTACCCTAAGAGTGCGCATGTCCGAGTGTGTTATTTTCAGTTATTTTGTCTTTGTACATGTCAATGGTTATCTATGTTGATTTTAGGTTAAACATTCGATCTTGTCATGCATTCCCTATTACCAAACATCTAACAGTTTATAAGTTGCGAAAATTAAATTGCGGAAATTAAACTAACTATTACAAGGCGTCGGGTATTTACATCGCCAAAAGCAACCCTTGAAAATAAAATGCGGAAAAATAAATAAAGCGATAAAATAGTAACGTCCTATTAAACTATTACATTCCAGAAACCGATACAATATTGAATAAAATGGATCGCGTGCAGGAAATTAAATCGGGCAAGTTCTAGGGTTTTGACCCTTTGATGAAAGAAATGATTTTTTCCGTTGTTTTGAATTTATGGAAGAAATGAAATTGGATTAATTATTAAATTAATAAACTAATTAATTAATTAATGAAAATAATATTTTTGGATTTTGGTATTTAAAGAAGTAAAAATAAATTTATTCAATGTTAATAAAAACCTAATTATCTAAGTTAATTTTAATTATTGCAAAATATATTAAAAGTTATTCCTAATTAAAACTAAATTAATTAAATTAATATTATTAACAAAAATAAAATGCTGAAATTTAATTTTAATAAAGAAAATATTTTTTGTTTTTAATTTTATTAAGAAAAAAGTTTGATTGGTTAGTTAAATAATAAAAATAAATAATCAAATAAAATAAATAAGAAGAAAGAAATAGAAAGACTTAGGGGGGGTTTGGGCCCAATTTGGAGGTTGAAATGGCAATTAAGAGGCCCAATAGCATGCTGGCCTGGTGGACTTTTTGAATCCAACGTGGCACTTTGACTAGGGAGTATGATAGGCATTCCATCTGGACCACCAGATCTGGCCTGGGGCCATCTAGCAAGCAATTGAGTGAGGCTGTATGATAGGCCACGCGCTTGAGTTCACACTGGATAACCTGTAGAAAAATAATACAAAGCATATGGGGGACCTGGGATTCGAACCCAGGTCCTGTTGATCATTGGACAACGCCTCTACCACTCAACCAACGCGCTTCAACTGTTAGCATATTGGGCAATAATAATAATATGGGAAAAACAATAATATGCCAGAATAAAAAAATAACACGCGCGAAGTTTGAACCGGCCAACCAGGGGGAGACGCGTCATCGTCTTCTTCCTTCAACCCTGTACTTTTTCCTGCGGATTCATATCCGCAGCTGAATTCGTAGGTTGATCCTAAAATTCATTATAGGCCATGAAAACGACCCCCAAGACCATGGTTATGCTCGTCTAGGCTTCCTAAACAAACCTACATCCCTCTTGAATCTTGATTTCGTCTGTAAAAGAAATGCCCAAAAAAACACAATACAAAAACCCTAGGTTCGGTTACAGGGCTACAGTCCATATAAATGCAATCAAACAATGCCAAAAGTTCAGAAATTTCATGAGCATCATAAACATGTCAAAGATTTGCCAGGAAAATGCAAGAATATGGAGTTATGATTTCAAACAAAAAGCAGTTTTTTGAGATACTTACAGAGCTTTAGGGCGTGTATGGAGATTGGTTTTGGGTTGGTTTGGCTTCAGTGATTGTCCAACATTGGATTAGTGTTGAGTTTTGCTTCTGAATTGGCCTCCAAGAATGATTTCAGTTTTACACTTTTTCACCTTTTTTCAAGTTTGGTTATTGATGTTTTTGCAGCCTCTAGGTCTCAAATTTGTGTGCTTTCACTTGTATATGTATGCTGCAATGTATTAGGTTAACTTTTTGGTCTTGAATCCTTGCACTTCAATGCTTTGAGATTGGATTTGATCCTCCATTGAAAACTTGCTTAATTTGCCAAAAATCCAATCTTTTTGCACATGGAATGGTTGATACGAATTTGATACACTTGATGATGATGATTCAATCCTGAAATAGCCAAAAAGAGATCAAATAATCAATGTTTGGATTTTATTTGATTTAAATTGATTTAAAATGAAATAATTCATTAAAAAATAAAATTAAATAATAAAATTGATAAATGGTCACAAGGCTGAAGCTAGGACACGTGTGTAGTGTGACAAGATCAAATAAAGTGGAAAAGAATGGGCCCATTTGACAAAATTTGAATTTTTGGGGATAGTTGACTTTTGGCAATTTTGCAAAAATGCCCAACTTCAACAATGCATAACTTCTTCAATTTTGAACTTTTGGAAGTGTTCTTGGACTTTTTAGAAAGCTTGAGATGTCATCTAATCAACACTTTTGGTATCATCTCATTTTGATATTCCATTCTAAAGTTATAAGCTTTGGAAAAAAAGGTGTTTTTGTTGACTTTAAAAAATGACCTATAATATCCAAATTTGTAACTTTTTGTGAGTGCATTTTCTGATCTTGAGGTATGAAGATGGATTGTAGGCAATTGCATCCTCTTCAAAATGATCTTTGGATGTGTCATTTCTCATAAAGTATGAGAAAGTTATGCTTGGTCAAAGTTGAGTTGACTTTTCCTACAAAACCCTAATTTAACAACTTTTGAGTCTTGATGAATTTTGAGCAATCCTTGATGAATCATGATCAAACCTTGATCAAATGATGAAATATCCTTCAAAATGAGAATTTTGACAAAAAATCTTGAAGTTTGACTGTTTATAGGTTACAGTTGACTTTTGCCCTAGCACATTCGATTTTTGGACCCTTTGAGCAATTGACTGAGCAAACTTCCTCTGCAAGACTTGAAATTTGACATGGATGAACTTGAGAACATATTAGGACATTGGGGAGCACTTGAGGTCATTTGGATGCAAGGACCTTGATGCAACACAAAATCCTAATTTGAGGTTGACTGCCTTAGGAGATAGCTTGACTGTCCAACTCTTGAGCAATCTTGGACCACTTGGAGATTTTTCTTGCAATGTTTTGAGAGATATGAGAGGGAAAATTTTGGGGTGCAACAGTTTCGAAGCAAATAAGAATGTTACCATCTCCCAAATCCTTCCCCCTCCTAAAGGCACACAAGGTGCGCTTCTCACTTCTTCTGGGAAAGTAAAGGTCGACTCCCCTACTACAAAACACATTGGAGTTAAGCCTTCTGCTCTAGAAGCAATTGCTAGGTTGCATCGCTTCGTGAGTTCTCGCACCCTTTCTTCTGACTCTGACCAGTCTCAAGCACATAATGGCAAGATGAATCCTGAAGCAATCAAAGCCAAAAATCTAATGACTAAAATCCGGACTCACGCTTTGAATCCTAATTTGCCTCATCTGCTTCATTCTGATCCAACTCTTGGCCTAGACCTTTCAGACGCTCTCACTCAATTGAAAGGTCTCAATATTTCTGAATCAACCATCTTTATGATAATGGCCTTTGAGAAAATCTTGATTCCTCTACTCCAATATGTCGAAAGTATTCGGGTAAATGAGGAAGCGGTCGAGTCAAAGAAAGATTTTGTGGAAGAGAATTTAGATATGGTGGTGCTAGCTACTGGGGAAATCACTGATTTATTAGCAATGATTAAAAAGAAAAAACAGGAACTGAGTCCTAAATAGAAAAGAGCTGCTGAAATACGTGACCAAATTTCTGCTCTTAACAAGGAATTAAAATTGATTGCTAGGGAAGAGGAAGAGATCAATAACGTTATTAATCTAGCTCAAGCAAAGGCTTACCAAATGGATGTGGATGTTGTGGCCGTAAGTGAAACAATTTCTTCTGTTGAAAGGGATCTTGAAGCACTTAAGGCTCAAGTAGAAGATTTTGAATATCAGGTCGCAATGGTGAACTAAGGTCATTCTAAAACAGGTTCATACACTTTTAATCATTGTATCAATAGTCTTGTGATTTCTTTATGGCTTTAAGCCAAATTTTAATGGAACCTTTCTTTATTTATCTTATATACATCTTCCTCTATTGCACACATTTTATGTATGTTTTGAATTTGCTGGTTTCGAACATAATTTTACCATCTTGTTGATTCGACGAATATTCATTCCATCGAAATTCTGACTTCTCGAAGAGTCGACTATATTTTTTTAGATATTTACCATTTACCCTTAAGATCCGTCGATCAGGGGCTAACTCCTCAAGTTCATAAGCATTATTTGAAAAAACTTTCATCACTTTAAAAGGCCCTTCCCAATTCGGAGACCATTTCCCTAAGACTCTATCGTTCTTGTCCATAGGTAATATTACTTTCCATACCAAATCGCCGACAACAAATACTTTATCTTTCACTTTTTTATTATAAGCTCTGGAAACTCTTTCTTTCTGTCTTATTAACGAATCAAGGGCCAACATCCTATCTTCATCTAAGTTAACAAGTTCTTCCGCCATCATATTCCAATAATCTTCAGATGGTATTTCATGCCGTCTTTGGATCCCTATTAATTGAACATGTATCTCCACTTGTAATATTGCATCATGTCCATATGTAAGTCGAAATGGAGTAGTTCCCGTTGCTTCCTTAGGGGAAGTTATACATGCCCATAAGGCTTGATCTAGTGTTTTATGCCAATTTCTTGGCTTCTTCCCTACATGCTTCTTAATTAGGCTAATTATTACTTTATTGGCAGCTTCGACTTGGCCATTTGCCTGAGCATAGTAAGGAGTAGAAGTTAACAATTTAATTCCAACTTCTTGCGTAAATTCTTGCATTTTTCATCCAGTAAACACTGATCCTTGGTCGATTGTAATTGTTTATGGAATCCCAAACCGACATATGATGTGATTTTGTATAAAATCAATAACAGCTTCTTGGTCGACATTTGTTAAGGCTACTACCTCGACCCATTTTGTAAAATAATCAATACCAACTGTTGTACCCCAAAATTTGCCCTCCCATTTCCTCAACATTTTCTCATCACAAGACCTTTGAAGATCAAGATCCAGTTAGGGTTTCCTCTGCTCAAGACTTCTCCTTGCACTGTTAACCCAAATTAGGGTTTGTGGTTGAACAAAGATGTTTTGACCTAAAATGCCTAAGATGACTTTCATGCTTCATGTTGGACTCCCAAGTTTATCCATACCAAGTTTCAAGTCTTGATTCCAAGTTTTGCCCAGTCAATTGGACAGATGACCTAAGAAATCAGCTGTATTGAGGAAAAAGTCAATTGTGGCCAATTGACAGTCAAATCTCATGAAAATTGACCCACATCAACATTATGAACTCATATGGACCATTTGATCAAGTTTGGATCACAATTCCACAAGAAATTTGATCAGATCACCAAAAGGGCAAAATGGTCATTTTTAGGGTTTTGACTGCACAAGGGTAATTTTTGATTGTTTGACCTAGCCAATAGCAAACCAAGCTCACATATGGACTCAAGGACCCCATGGAATTATTTTGACATGCTCAACAAACTCAAAAGATCCCAAGTACACAAGATTGACAGTTGAATTTCCCAGTCAATTGATCAATTTTGACTGTATACTGAAAAGTCAAACTTTGACTTTTTGGTCAAAATCAAGAGTCAAGATCCATTTTTCATCAAAACATGCCAAATCATGAAACTTTTTCACCAAGAAACCAAGAAATGCAAATTAGGGTTTGAAATGGAATTTTTCATAACTTAGAATTTTTCTAAGTTATGGAAAACCCTAATTGTTTCCCAACTTTGCCCCAATTTTTCACCAAGATTCATTTGGATTCAAACAAAAGTCAAAACATGAAAGTTGTAGCTTGTTGCACAATCTACAACTTTGATTCACAAAGTTTTCCCAAATGAGGCTTGTATCTCAAGTTATAAATTTTTGAATAAGGGCACTAAACCATTCATAACTTAGTGAAAATTTGACCTTTTTGACAAGGTTTTCTACCTAACTTCCAGGCCATTTTCCATACACTTCCACTTGGAATTTCAATTTTCATTTCAAAGATGGATTGTAGTACACATTCCAAGCTTTCCAAAATGTCCAAGAACTTCTCAAACAACCTCATAGTTAGGGAGAATCGAATTTTGCAAAATGGGCAAAAGTCACTTTGATTCATGGCCATGTACATGTTCATACACTTTGCAATTTTTCAAATCAGCATGGGCAAGCTAGTTACAGGCCTCTAATCCTTTTCTTACTCAATAATTAAATGCCAATCCATTGTGTTTTAGCTTTGTTTTGTTCATATAGTCATTACACAAGGAATTAAACCTTAATTGGAAAAAGTGATTTATCCATTTTTGCAAAGTAGAACTTTATGTCAAGTTTGAAGATCAAGAGATACAATGCATATCTTTAGACACAAGATTCATGGACATAACACACTGATCAAGACTAAAAGAGGCAGCACATTTTGAGGGGCCTGTACAAGCCTAGAAAAAAGTTGGCATTTTCTTGCTTCACATAGAAGAAACATGGTATAACTTGTACCAACTTACAAACCAGCTTACACACACTTAGACAAACTGATCAAACACATTCCACACATCTAAACCAAGCTAAAGCACGAGCCTTTTACCTCCAATCCATCCCAAAACTCAGAATCACCTTGAAACTGCCCAAACAGAGCAACCTCTGCAGATTGAGTTCCAACTCTCAATCCTTTCAAGCATTCTTGCCCAAACCAGTTCACATACCTTCCTTACCATCTATGCAAGCTATCCAAAAGCTAAAGCACGATCTGTAACATCTCCAAGCCACTTCACCATTTTTATTTCTCTGTTTTGCAGTTGAAGTTCTCTAGCACGATTCAGGGAGTTTCAAGACAAAGTAGAACTTGGAATAGCATCCTTACACTTCAAGGAAGCTATACAAATCATCATCTTGCTCTGAAAACTCTTCCATTGCAAAGCACGATTCCAACTGAACAGGTATCTTCATGGAGTTCTATCTCTCAGTATAGGCATTGTTAGCTTTAGGTTTATGAAGGAAACATGTCACAATCATAGCCCTGAACATGCCCATATGATTAGATTTCATTTATATTATGTATGCTTAGAGAATTTTGGTTCTGAACATTGATGAAAAACTAGGTCAGAAATTGGGGGAGAAGAAATTCTCCCTCATCTTAGAGAGTTAAGTCAAGTTCTTTATATCCCTGAATTCGTCTCTTAATGCTCTACACTTTTCATGTTATGAGTTTTGCTTGAAAGTCCAGGAATTGGAAGATAGAAAACGCGTGTTCATTGTTGTTCATACAGTCTGGAGGTTGAAGAAAGAGTTTTCTGGGCTGGGCCTGTTTGGTTATTTCTGTTTGCACCACTCTTTTGTTTTCACACCCCCTAGGCCCATTTGGCTTATTTTTAATGATTTCTGACTTTTACTTTTTTTGATTGATTCATTTATTTTTTCTCATGTTATTAAAAATATAAAAATCTTTTTTCTCACCATTTTTTAATTTATTAGGTATTTATGTGATTTTCTTTTGATTAATACATAAATAAATGAATATATACATTTCATTAAAACATTGAGAAATATGTAAAAATACTTTTATTTTCATTTTTATTTTATTATACCTTCTGAAAATATTTTACATAAAAAAATATCTTTTTTGCAAATATTAAAAATTATTATTATTTATATATATGTAACACATATTTAAAATAATACATATATACATATATTTATTAATATATTTAGGGTAAATACAAAATATATACACTTTTTGTTTTTTTTTTATTATTATTAATATTTAATATAAAAATACATTTTTGACAAATACTTCACTTTATTTTATTTTTGTACATAATAAATAAATACTTGTATTAAATTAAATAATAACACATTTTATTTAATAGAATTAGGGTTTTACCCTAAATATGAAAATACTCAAAAAAATAATCCCCTTTTATTTTCTTTTTATTTTACATAAATAATTCTTTTTTTTCATACATATAAAAAAATTCTTTTTGCATTCTTGCATATTTGTCTTATTTTATTTAATCTATGCAAAATATTTGTCTTGTAAATATTCAATATTGATGTAATAGTTTTAGGTTTAAATTCCTTGTCAAAATCCCCATTTGAACATTTGTACCCCCCTTCCCATATTTGGTTTTGTAATAGCTTAGTAAATTTATTTTCGCACTTTATTGCTTTCTAATTATGCCATGTTAGAATTAGGGTTTGTATGCGGAAAACGACAAAATAGTTATGACCTAATCTCAAGACAAACAAGCATGAAAATGGACACACAAATCACACTTGCACCCCCTAGGTTACTCCACTTGTTGCCTTTCAAAATTGGGCCATATTGCATGTTAAGTCTCTTTGGGCAAAACAAACAAACCAAATGATCATAGTCCCTCGACGACATTTTCAAAATACTTCCAAAACAAATGATCAAGTCCCTTAAAAAAAATGCCCAAAGATACTTGGCACCATTGCAATTATGGTCTAAACGATGACCCGTGCCCGTCCCTTTCACATCCTAACATAAGATTGTCCACCAAATGCAATGGTGGAACAAACTTGTTAAAAGGGTTAAAACATAGCAATAATCTTTTGAGAAATTTAGGAGTAGATAACCTCTTAGTTACTTGAATCAATCTTGCAAACTAAAACACTTGCCTATTTAAAAAAACACACATCACTACACTTTCAAAACAACTTACAAAAACAAATGAAAACCTTTTTCAAAAGACATACATCTTTGTATACATCCCCACATGGATCATTACAAAGGTTGCCACCACATTGGCCTCTTTTCAAAACATTTTCAAACCCACACACACACACAAGCACCATTTAAAACAATTGAAAACAAAAGGCAAGTGATCTAAGCAAGTAACTAAGAGCCCATGGGTAACCATGGATAGAAAGGGTGCTAATACCTTCCCTTTCTATAATCTACTCCCCGAACCCAAGAAAACATCTCAAAGGTTTTTACTGTGCTTTTTAACCTTTCCTTAGGATAAAATAAAAAGTCGGTGGCGACTCTTGCTCAACCGAAACATTTGCGAAAACAAACGCAAAACCTCAAGTCAGTTCTCCCACCGTATCACAGAACTGGAGACTCTGCTGGGGAGTAACTTAAAAGTGGAGTAACCTTAGGGTTAGATCACCTTTGTTTTCAATTGTTTGCTTTGTTTGCTTTTATATTTATGGGCTTTGCATCGGAGTTTCATAGATCCTAACCCGGATCTGGGAAATACCCTTTTTAGGTAGCATAATCTGTGAGGGACCTGTCCGGCGTAGACCGACATGGGTGAAGCAGTGGCTACGTTGGTGTGGCATCTTAGTCTGTACCTATATCCCTTGTGTCGCAACAGGGAGAATATAGGTCTTCTAAGGAGTCATTAAAACACCAACCAACCTTAGAACCCTAAATTGACCGACTTGGCTATTAGGACAGTAGCAGTATGCTACACTCATTGAGGCTAAACTCTCGAGATGGTTCTGGCCGCGAGAAAAGATTGCGATGCTGGAGTTATGACCGATTGAGGGTAGCCAATGATTTGAGATCCTCTAGAACCCGGTTACTTTTGATAGGACAGGTTTTAACCAACAAAACTAAAAGAGGGTAATACCTAAACTTCATGCTGGCCTGAAACTTAAGGATTGTCTTGTGTGACTTGTGTGCCTTATCATGTTTGCCTGTGTGAATTCTTGTGGTGTGCTTCATCATAGCATCATGCCATCATACCATTGCATGCATCCTGTATAAAGGACTAACCCATTTCAAAGACAAAAAAGTTTCATCTTTGCTCTGTTTTGTAGGACATCATGATGCTCGTACGTAGGAATACCATCCGGCTCAACTTTGTTCAACCACCAATTTTACTCAAGGAGTTGGTTGGAAGGATTCCAAACACTTCCTCCTTCATCAACAGACATGGTTCTCTCCTTGGCTTGATCACTGCAAAATGGGACCAACAACTGATAAGTGTTCTGACCTAGTTTTATGACCCTCTGTATCATTGTTTCACCTTTCACGACTTCCAGCTGGTTCCTACCCTGGAAGAATTCTCTTATTTGCTGGGGATCCCTGTCTTGGAACAAACTCCATTCACTGGTTTGGAAAGGACTCCTAGGCCTGAAGAGATTGCTGCAATTCTCCCCTTGACCAAAGAAGAGGTATTGTCCAACTGGGAAACTAGAAATGGGGTCAAGGGCTTTTTGGTCAAATTTCTGGTTGGCAAGGCTAATGATTTCTGGAATGACTTGGACTTCAAGGCGTACGAGGATATTCTGGCTCTTTTGATCTATGGTCTGGTATTGTTTCCCAACCCTGACACCTTTATCAGTATCCATGTCATAAGGATCTTCATGTCTCGGAATTCAGTACCCACTCTTTTGGGTGATATTCTACAACAACTCTATGCTCGTACTGCTCAAAAACGGGGAACTCTGTGGTGTTGTGCTCCTTTGCTAGTAAGGTGGTTTATTTCTCACCTTCCTAAGTTCGTGCTGAAGAATGAAGAAGGAAAAGGTTGGGCTCAGAGGTTAATGTCTCTCACTGATAATGACATCACCTGGACTCTCAGAGGTTTGGATGAGGTAGCTGTTATTGACCGTTGCGGAGAATACCCTAATGTTCCGTTGATTGGTATCCAAGGAGGAATCTCTTACAATCCATGCTTAGCTCTCCGTCATTTTGGAAGAGCCAGAGGAGATGGGCCTCATGAAATGCTGGTTCCTCACTTTCATTTTGAGTTTCAGGCAGACAGTGACAAACTACGCCATGGATTCATTAGAGCTTGGGACAGAATTCACAAAGCTGACCCACTTGAGTTGGGACCAAAGACTTCTCTACCAATGGAACCCTATTGCAAATGGGTCCGCATCCGTGCTTAGAGGTTAGGTATGCCATACGAAGCTGTTAGACCTCTCATTCTTGAATCTCCTGATGAAGATGGGGTTCCTCCAACTGTCCTCCCTCCTCAGATACCTACTGATTTTGACACAATCAAGAGATCTTGGGCGCAGCTAAAGGAAGAACGGGATTTCTATCGGGAGAAGTTCAACGAGCAGGGACGGAAGATCCAGAGGCTGACTAAGCAATTGGAGGAAGAGAGGGTCCTGAACAACTACATCAACACTGAGAAAAGGAGGCCATGGGAGCATTGATGGGCTTTGGATATTTCCTTTTATAGCTTTTATTTCCTTTCCAGTATTTTTTTCATTCCTGTAATGCCTAAGGGCAAATTGTCGAACAATTGAAAATTTTAATCTAATGAAGTGTGTTTCCCTTTTTGTCTACAAAGTTGAATCTTGTTTGTCTTTGAAAACATAAAACATACGCATTCCATTGCACCATATGCATAACAGGTACCCTATTTCACAGGTTGCTTAATCTCCTTCACTGTTTATTTTGAACAGTCATCATGAATCCAAACTCATCCAGTGAGCAAGCAATCAAGGCCCTTCAGGCCCAAAGTGCACAGTTTCAAGAGATGGTCCTAAGCCTAGCCCAAGGTCAGCAAGAGTTGAAGACTCTACTCCTGAAGAAGAAGAAGAAAAAGAGGACTGCGTTGTTCAACACCGGACGCAGATTTGGGAACACACTCCATAATGAAGCTGAACCAACTACTTCCTCTGCTGAGAAAAACAGTCCCCAAGGGGGAGGAGCTCCTAGTCCCGCAGTCTCCGACAACGAGACGGACTATAATGACGAACAATACCCACCTGCTGCTGACAGATACAAGCAATTGGAGGACCGCTTGAGCGCCATGGAAATTCAGAATGTGCCGGGACTGGATTTCGGAGATCTGGGGTTATCTTCTGGGGTAGTAATTCCACACAAGTTTAAGGCGCCTGCCTTCGCCAAGTATGATGGGGTCTCCTGCCCAAAGCTGCATCTGAGGTCGTACGTAAGGAAGATCCAACCTTACACGGCAGATAAGAACCTCTGGATTCACTTCTTCCAAGATAGCCTCTCGGGGTCACAGCTTGAATGGTTCTACCAATTAGATGGAACTAGCATCCGACACTGGGAAGATTTGGCAACCGCATTCTACAGACAATACCAATACAATTCTGATCTCGCTCCTACGCGTACCCAACTTCAGGGTATGTCTCTAGGAATGGGTGAAGGGTTCAAAGAATACGCACAAAAATGGAGAGATTTGGCTGGCAGGGTGCAGCCTCCATTGACTGATCGTGAGCTGGTTGATATGTTCCAAGGGACTTTGTCTGGTCCATTTTTCAATCATTTGGTTGGTAACTCCTCCGCTGGGTTTACGGATTTGATTCTAACGGGAGAAAGAATTGAAGCTGGCATCAGGTCAGGCAAGATACAAAAGGCTGCCTCTACAAGTACTGAGAAGAGGCCGTTTAAGAAAGAAGCAAGTGCCGTCTACGGTCCTAGACGACAAGTCAAGCCCAAAAGTCGCCAAGCCGTCAATGCTTTGGTCATCTCAAAACCTGTTGCTGCTCCTCAGCAGTACAATCAACAAAGAAGTGAAAGGCCCAAGAGGCAGTATACTCGGCTGAGTATGACCTTATCTCAAATTTTACCCCAACTGTTATCAACCAACTTGGTGACCCTCAAAGAAGCTCCTAAGGTCGTCAACACGGCGTCTCCTAAGTATAACCCAAATGCCCGGTGCGCTTATCATTCTGATAGTCCCGGGCACACTACTGATGATTGCTGGGCCTTGAGAAACAAAGTGCAAGATCTTATCGACGTGAAGGAAATTCAGTTTGAAGCGCCTGAGAGACCGAATGTTGTAACTGCTCCTATGCCCCAGCATAGAGTAAATTCCATTGAGGAAGAGTTGTATGCTGTTTCGGTGAATGAAGTTGTTACCCCTCTTTTGACTGTTAAGAGGAACTTACTACTAGCCGGTTTATTTCCGGGTTGTAGCAAGGGCTGCCTCCTGTGTGCTGTTATCCCTACCGGTTGTCCACTGCTGAAATCAGGCATCCAAAGCCTGATGGATAGCAAGGAAATTCTATTCAAGAAAACTGTTTTTCCGTCTGTTTCCATTGAAGAAATATCTGTTGTCACAATTTACAATCCTTCCAAAGCTCCCGTAAAGAAACCCGTCCAAATTATGTCTGTTGCACCCATCACTATTACTGTCCCGGGGCCTCTCCCGTATGAGTCTGATAAAGCTGTTCCATGGCATTATGGAGCCGACGTATATGTGCTTGGGGTGAAGCAGGAGTTCAACACCAATACCAATATCAGTAATATCATTGGTCCCGCAAAGATTACCCGCAGTGGCAGGCTCTTCTCACCTGACATTGCACCGCCAGTTATCCGAAAACCTCTCACCATCACACCCGCAAGTGTGCATGTTCCAATTCAAGTTCCTGTGTCTACTACTGCCGCCGAGTCCTCTGATACTCGGGGCAAAGAAGTTGCTACTGATTCGCCTGCCAGGACGGAGGCACCAAAAAAGAAGACTGTTGTGGAAGCCTCCCAACAAGAAATGGAGGAAATTCTTAAAATTATCAAAAAGAGTGACTTTAACGTTGTTGAACAGTTGGGGCATACTCCCTCCAAAATCTCTATGTTATCATTGCTGCTATGCTCAGAGGCCCATGCAAAAGCCCTGATTTCATTTCTGAAAACGGCCCATGTGCCGCAAGAGACCTCTGCGGATCAATTCACTGACTGTGTGGCTAATTTGACGGCTGACAATGGCTTAGGGTTCTCGGATGCTGACCTTACCGCCAAAGGGAAAAATCACAATGATGCCCTGCATGTTTCCATAGAATGCAGGGGCACTACTCTCGCACACGTGTTAGTGGATACCGGCTCTTCCCTGAATGTTTTGCCCAAGAAAGCATTGGATCGCTTAGATTGCGAGGGCCTGGAGTTGAAACCTAATAACATCATCGTTAGAGCATTCGACGGTTCTAAGAGGATGGTGCACGGTGAAGTAGACATCCCTATTCGTGTGGGTTCCCAAGTTTTCAACTTAACGTTCTATGTAATGGATATTCGTCCATCTTATTCCTGCTTGTTGGGTCGACCCTGGATTCACAAAGCTGGGGCAGTAACATCCATTCTACACCAAAAGCTCAAATACCCTGTCAAAGGGAAGATTGTTACTGTGCAGGGTGAGGAGGAATACATGGTGAGTCACTTGAATTCATTCCGGTATATCGAGATGGACGGAGAGTTTATTGAAACCCCCTGTCAGCATTTTGAGGAAGTACCTCCAGTGTTAGCATCAGCTGAAGCAGTGGTTGAAGAAGACTTTCCGTTGAAGATGGCATCCTTGAAGGATGCCCGGGCTGTAATCAAGAGAGGCAATTGTACAAACTGGGGTCAGCTTCCTGACTTCACTCAAAAGAACGACAAGTTTGGGCTGGGCTTTACTGTAGAGGCTCAGAGGGTTGTGCGCAAGGAAAAGATCAGAAAGGCTCCGGTATTTATCTCCCACCCAAGGGTGAATGCTATCGAGGAGGATGTAGAAGAAGCAGAGTTTGACAGTTGGATCTACCCGACTACCAGCGACGGACCGAGCAACTGGACGGCAAAGGATTTTACACCTATCACATTTGTCACGCAGTAATTAATTTCTTTTGATTTCCAATTTGTAACAAACAATATGTTAAAACTTTGTTGGCTCGGTGTCCTACCCGGGGCATCGTAGCTCCATTTGTGAGGGCTTTTTGTATGACATTTCCATATATCATCAATCAAAACATTGGACGTTTGTTGCATTTCAAATCTTGTGCTCTTTTTTCTTTCCGTGTTATATATATTGCAAAACAGCTATATTTACACACACTCACTTATACAGGTTTCAATCCACTCTGAATCTCACTGGTAACAGCTCTGCTACCGCCAGTTATGACTTCGAGAATCCGATCAACTTGGCCGAAGACGAAGGTGAAGATGATTGCGAAGTGCCTGGTGAACTTGCAAGACTGCTACTCCAGGAAGAGAGGGCTATTCAACCACATGAAGAGCCGGTAGAAAGGATTAACCTGGGTACTGAGACAGATAGGAAAGAGGTCAAGATTGGGGCTAATCTAGAGCTCAGCGTGAAGCAACGATTAATCCAGATGTTACGTGATTACATGGAGATATTTGCTTGGTCCTATGAAGACATGCCTGGTTTGGATGCCGACATTGTAGTTCATCACCTGCCAACCAAGGAAGACTTCCCTCCGGTAAAGCAAAAGGTCCGCCGTATGCGCCCAGAGATGTTTGAAAAGATCAAGGCTGAGGTCATGAAACAATTCGACGCCGGGTTTCTAGCAGTGACTTCTTACCCTCAGTGGGTTGCCAATGTGGTGCCAGTGCCGAAGAAGGACGGCAAAGTCAGAATGTGTGTCGACTATAGGGACTTGAACAGGGCAAGCCCCAAGGATGACTTCCCCTTACCTCACATCGATGTTCTTGTTGACAATACTGCACAACACAAGGTGTTCTCCTTCATGGATGGTTTTTCAGGGTATAATCAGATCAAGATGGCTCCGGAGGATATGGAAAAGACTACCTTTGTGACTCAGTGGGGCACCTTCTATTATAAGGTCATGCCATTCGGATTGAAAAATGCTGGGGCAACCTATCAACGTGCCATGGTTGCTTTATTTCATGATATGATCCATCATGAGATTGAGGTATACGTTGATGACATGATTGCAAGGTCTCAAACTGAGGAGGAGCACCTTGATCATTTGAGGAAGCTGTTTGACCGACTCAAATTATACAAGCTGAGATTGAATCCCAACAAATGCACCTTTGGGGTGAGGTCCGGAAAATTGCTAGGTTTCATTGTAAGTGACAAAGGTATTCAGGTGGACCCTGCCAAGGTAAAAGCCATACAAGAGATGCCAACTCCAAAGACAGAGAAAGAAGTCAGAGGCTTCCTGGGACGACTGAATTACATTGCCCGATTCATCTCATATCTGACTGCTACTTGTGAGCCAATCTTCAAATTGCTGAAGAAAGATCAAGTAGTACGCTGGAACGATGAATGTCAGGCTGCCTTTGAAAAGATAAAGGAATATATCCAAGAGCCACCCATCCTTATGCCACCAGTGGAAGGAAGACCTCTAATATTATACTTGACAGTACTTGACAATTCAATGGGGTGTGTGCTGGGGCAGCATGACGAGTCTGGCCGAAAAGAGCACGCTATTTATTACTTGAGCAAAAAGTTTACCGACTGTGAGTCTCGTTACTCACTGCTTGAGAAAACTTGCTGCGCTCTAGTATGGGCTGCTCGCCGGCTGAGACAGTATATGCTGACTCACACTACTCTATTGATTTCAAAGATGGATCCCATCAAGTACATATTCGAAAAACCTGCTCTGTCTAGAAGAATAGCGAGATGGCAAATGATCTTGACAGAATATGACATCCAGTATACAACTCAGAAAGCAATTAAAGGAAGTGTACTGGCGGATCATTTGGCACACCAACCTGTGGACGATTACCAATCTTTGAACTTTGATTTTCCAGACGAAGACATCATGGTGGTAATTGACTGTGAAGTACCTGGACCGGATGAAGGACCTGAGGAAGGATCCCGATGGTCTATGCATTTTTATGGAGCCTCTAATGCTTTGGGAAACGGCGTCGGCGCTGTAATCATATCTCCCAAAGGAACTCATACTCCACTCATCGCCCGATTATGTTTCAACTGCACCAACAACATGGCAGAATATGAGGCATGTATCATGGGTCTACAAGATGCAATCGACTTAAGGATCAAATTTCTGAGTGTCTTCGGAGATTCCGCTCTCGTGATTAATCAGATCAAAGGAGAGTGGGATACGAAACACCCAAATCTTATTCCTTACAAGGAGTATGTGTCAACCTTACTTCCCCACTTTGAAGAAATAACTTTTGAGCACTTCCCGAGAGAGGAGAATCAGCTAGCGGACGCACTAGCTACGATGTCTTCAATGTTCAAAGTTAAATGGGACAATGAGGCTCCCCGGATCATTATCTGGAAGTTGGATGAACCGGCATACTGCTGCGATCTTGAGGCCGAGAAGGTGACTGAAAAACCCTGGTATCATGAGGTGAAGAGGTACTTGGAGGCTCAGGAATACCCTGAAGGTGCATCTGTCAATGACAAAAAGTTCATGAGGAGGTTTGCGGCAAAATTCTTCCTCAGCAACGGCATTCTCTACAAACGGAATCATGATTCAACTCTACTACGTTGTGTGGATAAGGCTGAAGCAGAGAAGATCATAATAGAACTGCATGAAGGTACATTTGGAACACATTCCAGTGGACACACCATGGCTAAGAAAATCCTTCGGGCAGGATATTTCTGGTCCACAATGGAAGCTGATTGTTACCAACACTCCCGAACTTGTCACAAATGCCAGATCTATGCTGACAAGGTGCATATTCCTCCAGTTCCTCTGAACGTCCTGACGGCACCTTGGCCTTTTGCAATGTGGGGAATTAATATGATCGGTGAGATCCGACTGACGGCATCCAATGGGCATCGCTTCATCTTAGTGGCGATCGATTACTTCACGAAGTGGGTTGAGGCAGCTTCCTACGCCACAGTAACCAAGAGCGTCGTGGCACGTTTCATCCGGCATAATCTGATCTGTCAGTACGGCGTCCCAGAAAGAATCATTACGGACAATGGTACCAATCTCAATAACAAGATGATCACTGAACTCTGTGAACAATTCAAGATACAGCACCACAATTCTTCTCCCTACCGACCGAAGATGAATGGGGCTGTAGAGGCAGCTAATAAAAATATCAAGAAAATTGTGCAGAAGATGACAGTGACTTATAAAGATTGGCACGAGATGTTACCATTTTCTCTTCATGGGTACCGTACCTCAGCAAGGACGTCAACCGGGGCAACTCCTTTCTCCTTGGTCTACGGCATGGAGGCAGTCTTGCCAATTGAAGTCCAGATACCCTCTCTCCGGATTATGAAGGATGCAGATTTGAGTGATGATGACTGGATCCAGACTCGACTTGATCAATTAAATCTGATTGACGAAAAGAGACTCACTGCTATCTGTCATGGTCAAACGTATCAAAAACGGATGATCAGGGCATTTAACAAGAAAGTCAAACCACAAGAGTATCAAGTTGGGGACCTGGTAATCAAACGCATCATCCTTCCTCAAAGTGATCCCCGGGGCAAATGGACCCCTACTTACGAAGGGCCATTTGTGGTTAAGCATGTGTTCTCAGGAGGAGCCATGATCCTAACCACCATGGATGGTGACGACCTTCCTCACCCCGCCAATGCAGACATAGTGAAAAGATACTACGCATGAATAAAAGACCCGCTAGGTTGACATACCTAGGCAAAAATAAGGGCTTCCCGGCGAACCAAAAGGGTTCGGGCAAAAATAAGGGATGAAATGAAAAAATTGTACACCCGGCAAGTCGAAAACCTGAAAAAGGCGGCTTGGGCAAAAATGGGTATCCCGGTGGACTGAAAACCCGAAAGGGCGGTCCAGGCAAAAGTTAGGGATAAAGCGTAACACTATGTCTCATTGGATCACTTCGCATCCGGAATTCGGCATCAACCGTCTGGCTCAGATCTCGGCATCAATCAATCAGCTTCATCTTCAATCAAGAAGCAAAGTGATGAGAGGCTTGAAGACATAAAGGCGATAGCAGAGTTGGAACCCAGTGGGATTGTTCACATAGCTGTTTTGTTTCCTTTTCAAAATTGTAAATTCTATGTTATTTGGCGGCATCCTCTTACTAGGATGTCAGCCTCTTGTACAAAAACGCCCATTCACAGGCAAAGTTCAAATCAATACAAATTCACTTGTCCATACAAATTGCCATTGTTTTTCTTTTTTCTGTTTTGTTTTGCGAAAAACGTCCAATGTTCATTTTTGATATATGCATTTGACATTAAATTGCTGATTCATAAATATTTTGCATATAAAACAAAAGATTAACTACAGGTGGCATCAGAGACAGGGGCAATGTAAAGTTGTCTGATGCAGTCTGGTTGCTTTGTCCGCCAAGGTACCAAGGTAGGTTCGACTGAAGAATGTGACCAAGTCATCTCAACACCCCGCAGAGTAAGACAAGATTCAGCAATACTTTCCCCAAGCGGAGTTGATTCCCTGTCAATCCTGAAAAGGCACAACATTCCCCGACAGGTCTTAAAGCTCATCCCCGTTAGATTCCGGAAGCTTGTTCCCTACAGGATACGGACGTCTCTCCCGAGCTTTATTCAGAGTTATCTCTCACAAGGGCTTATAACTGGGTTATCCTCAGCTATTTGCCACGGAAGATCGCCCTCGACAAAGTTCTTCCATTCCCTAGTGGAGTTTATCTTTCATTATCCCCAGCGGAATCCATCATTAAAATCCTCAGCAGGCCTCTCGTCAAACTTCAGCAAAGTATCTCTGCCACAGAGCAACTCTCCGGTCGTTCGTCAAGGATTTATTTTCCTAAGACAAAATTACATTCATAAACATTTCACATTTCCATACATATTGCTTACATACATGATAAAGTGCATACAACACTATCTCATGTTGAACATCATGACATCATGCATATCATACGTCATGACATTGCATACAACTTATGTTTTTGCCTTTTCAGGAAAAAGACAATCCCAAAGACAACTACCTTCAACTGTCACAATTCCAGATTCGACTCCTGTATCTAGCCAGGGCATATCTGTTGACCACATTTCCAGACTCGATTCCTGTATCTAGCCAGGGCACGTCTGAAGAGTTCGAAGATTCGATTCCTGTATCCAGCCAGGGCACATCAATCAACTACAACATTTCCAGATTCGACTCCTGTATCTAGCCAGGGCATATCTGTTGACCACATTTCCAGACTCGATTCCTGTATCTAGCCAGGGCATATTTGTTGACCACATTTCCAGACTCGATTCCTGTATCTAGCCAGGGCACGTCTGAAGAGTTCGAAGATTCGATTCCTGTATCCAGCCAGGGCATATCTGTTGACAACTATTTCCGGATTCGATTCCTGTATCCAGCCAGGGCACATCTATGAGTAACCGTTTGTAGACTCGACACCTGTATCTAGCCAGGGCATATCTGCATAAAGAGATTGAAGATCAAACACCTGTAACAAGCCAGGAAAACATCTGTCTTTCTCAAATACACAAGTTCTCGCTAAGGAATTTCTTATGCGATCAACACTTCCAAATGGCATCTATAAGCCCATTCCCGACAAGGTTCTGTCACATCTCCAGATGGCATCAATAAGCCCATCTCCCTATCCACCATCTCTCCAAATGGCATCTGTAAGCCCATTCCCGACATCACATTGTTGAGACTCCAACATGCGAGTGCAAATTTCCGGGCACTCTAGTGTCCAATCTCCTTTTACCCTCGAGTCACGAAAGGCAAACTTGCCAATCTAACTCTTCAGGCCCAAGAAGATTGGACAGGGGCAACTGTTGTACCCCAAAATTTGCCCTCCCATTTCCTCAACATTTTCTCATCACAAGACCTTTGAAGATCAAGATCCAGTTAGGGTTTCCTCTGCTCAAGACTTCTCCTTGCACTGTTAACCCAAATTAGGGTTTGTGGTTGAACAAAGATGTTTTGACCTAAAATGCCTAAGATGACTTTCATGCTTCATGTTGGACTCCCAAGTTTATCCATACCAAGTTTCAAGTCTTGATTCCAAGTTTTGCCCAGTCAATTGGACAGATGACCTAAGAAATCTGCTGTATTGGGGAAAAAGTCAACTGTGGCCAATTGACAGTCAAATCTCATGAAAATTGACCCACATCAACATTATGAACTCATATGGACCATTTGATCAAGTTTGGATCACAATTCCACAAGAAATTTGATCAGATCACCAAAAGGGCAAAATGGTCATTTTTAGGGTTTTGACTGCACAAGGGTAATTTTTGACTGTTTGACCTAGCCAATGGCAAACCAAGCTCACATATGGACTCAAGGACCCCATGGAATTATTTTGACATGCTCAACAAACTCAAAAGATCCCAAGTACACAAGATTGACAGTTGAATTTCCCAGTCAATTGATCAATTTTGACTGTATACTGAAAAGTCAAACTTTGACTTTTTGGTCAAAATCAAGAGTCAAGATCCATTTTTCATCAAAACATGCCAAATCATGAAACTTGTTCACCAAGAAACCAAGAAATGCAAATTAGGGTTTGAAATGGAATTTTTCATAACTTAGAATTTTTCTAAGTTATGGAAAACCCTAATTTTTTCCCAACTTTGCCCCACTTTTTCACCAAGATTCATTTGGATTCAAACAAAAGTCAAAACATGAAAGTTGTAGCTTGTTGCATAATCTACAACTTTGATTCACAAAGTTTTCCCAAATGAGGCTTGTATCTCAAGTTATAAATTTTTGAATAAGGGCACTAAACCATTCATAACTTAGTGAAAATTTGACCTTTTTGACAAGGTTTTCTACCTAACTTCCAGGCCATTTTCCATACACTTCCACTTGGAATTTCAATTTGCATTTCAAAGATGGATTGTATTACACATTCCAAGCTTTCCAAAATGTCCAAGAACTTCTCAAACAACCTCATGGTTAGGGAGAATCGAGTTTTGCAAAATGGGCAAAAGTCACTTTGATTCATGGCCATGTACATGTTCATACACTTTGCAATTTTTCAAATCAGCATGGGCAAGCTAGTTACAGGCCTCTAATCCTTTTCTTACTCAATAATTAAATGCCAATCCATTGTGTTTTAGCTTTGTTTTGTTCATATAGTCATTACACAAGGAATTAAGCCTTAATTGGAAAAAGTGATTTATCCATTTTTGCAAAGTAGAACTTTATGTCAAGTTTGAAGATCAAGAGGTACAATGCATATCTTTGGACACAAGATTCATGGACATAACACACTGATCAAGACTAAAAGAGGCAGCACATTTTGAGGGGCCTGTACAAGCCTAGAAAAAAGTTGGCATTTTCTTGCTTCACATAGAAGAAACATGGCATAACTTGTACCAACTTACAAACCAGCTTATAAACACTTAGACAAACTGATCAAACACATTCCACACATCTAAACCAAGCTAAAGCAGGAGCCTTTTACCTCCAATCCATCCCAAAACTCAGAATCACCTTGAAACTGCCCAAACAGAGCAACCTCTGCAGATTGAGTTCCAACTCTCAATCCTTTCAAGCATTCTTGCCCAAACCAGTTCACATACCTTCCTTACCATCTATGCAAGCTATCCAAAAGCTAAAGCACGATATGTAACATCTCCAAGCCACTTCACCATTTTTATTTCTCTGTTTTGCAGTTGAAGTTCTCTAGCACGATTCAGGGAGTTTCAAGACAAAGTAGAACTTGGAATAGCATCCTTACACTTCAAGGAAGCTATACAAATCATCATCTTGCTCTGAAAACTCTTCCATTGCAAAGCACGATTCCAACTGAACAGGTATCTTCATGGAGTTCTATCTCTCAGTATAGGCATTGTTAGCTTTAGGTTTGTGAAGGAAACATGTCACAATCATAGCCCTGAACATGCCCATATGATTAGATTTCATTTATATTATGTATGCTTAGAGAATTTTGGTTTTGAACATTGATGAAAAACTAGGTCAGGAATTGGGGGAGAAGAAATTCTCCCTCATCTTAGAGAGTTAAGTCAAGTTCTTTATATCCCTGAATTCGTCTCTTAATGCTCTACACTTTTCATGTTATGAGTTTTGCTTGAAAGTCCAGGAATTGGAAGATAGAAAACGCGTGTTCATTGTTGTTCATACAGTCTGGAGGTTGAAGAAAGAGTTTTCTGGGCTGGGCCTGTTTGGTTATTTCTGTTTGCACCACTCTTTTGCTTTCACATCCCCTAGGCCCATTTGGCTTATTTTTAATGATTTCTGACTTTTTCTTTTTTTGATTGATTCATTTATTTTTTCTCATGTTATTAAAAATATAAAAATCTTTTTTCTCACCATTTTTTAATTTATTAGGTATTTATGTGATTTTCTTTTGATTAATACATAAATAAATGAATATATACATTTCATTAAAACATTGAGAAATATGTAAAAATACTTTTATTTTCATTTTTATTTTATTATACCTTCTGAAAATATTTTACATAAAAAAATACCTTTTTTGCAAATATTAAAAATTATTATTATTTATATATATGTAACACATATTTAAAATAATACATATATACATATATTTATTAATATATTTAGGGTAAATACAAAATATATACACTTTTTGTTTTTTTTTATTATTATTAATATTTAATATAAAAATACATTTTTGACAAATACTTCACTTTATTTTATTTTTGTACATAATAAATAAATACTTGTATTAAATTAAATAATAACACATTTTATTTAATAGAATTAGGGTTTTACCCTAAATATGAAAATACTCAAAAAAATAATCCCCTTTTATTTTCTTTTTATTTTACATAAATAATTCTTTTTTTTCATACATATAAAAAAATTCTTTTTGCATTCTTGCATATTTGTCTTATTTTATTTAATCTATGCAAAATATTTGTCTTGTAAATATTCAATATTGATGTAATAGTTTTAGGTTTAAATTCCTTGTCAAAATCCCCATTTGAACATTTGTACCCCCCTTCCCATATTTGGTTTTGTAATAGCTTAGTAAATTTATTTTCGCACTTTATTGCTTTCTAATTATGCCATGTTAGAATTAGGGTTTGTATGCGGAAAACGACAAAATAGTTATGACCTAATCTCAAGACAAACAAGCATGAAAATGGACACACAAATCACACTTGCACCCCCTAGGTTACTCCACTTGTTGCCTTTCAAAATTGGGCCATATTGCATGTTAAGTCTCTTTGGGCAAAACAAACAAACCAAATGATCATAGTCCCTCGATGACATTTTCAAAATACTTCTAAAACAAATGATCAAGTCCCTTAAAAAAAATGCCCAAAGATACTTGGCACCATTGCAATTATGGTCTAAACGATGACCCGTGCCCGTCCCTTTCACATCCTAACATAAGATTGTCCACCAAATGCAATGGTGGAACAAACTTGTTAAAAGGGTTAAAACATAGCAATAATCTTTTGAGAAATTTAGGAGTAGATAACCTCTTAGTTACTTGAATCAATCTTGCAAACTAAAACACTTGCCTATTTCAAAAAACACACATTACTACACTTTCAAAACAACTTAGAAAAACAAATGAAAACCTTTTTCAAAAGACATACATCTTTGTATACACCCCCACATGGATCATTACAAAGGTTGCCACCACATTGGCCTCTTTTCAAAACATTTTCAAAGCCACACACACACACAAGCACCATTTAAAACAATTGAAAACAAAAGGCAAGTGATCTAAGCAAGTAACTAAGACCCCATGGGTAACCATGGATAGAAAGGGTGCTAATACCTTCCCTTTCTATAATCTACTCCCCGAACCCAAGAAAACATCTCAAAGGTTTTTGCTGTGCTTTTTAACCTTTCCTTAGGATAAAATAAAAAGTCGGTGGTGACTCTTGCTCAATCGAAACATTTGCGAAAACAAACACAAAACCTCAAGTCAGTTCTCCCACCGTATCACACCAACTAAAATATACCTTTGCTGTTTTGATGATGCTGGTTTTATTTCTCCAATCACATCTAAGTCCCATCCTCTGAATGGCCAGGGTTTTATAATTGCATGTAATTCACTAGCAGGAACATGTTGTATGCCCCCATGCACTTGGCATTCTTGACAACCCTTAGCAAACTCGATGCAATCTTTTAACATTGAAGGCTAATAAAAACCTGAACGCACCAAAAGCCATTTAATTTTGTGTGCTGCTTGATGTACGCCACATGCTCCACTATGCACATTTGACACTGCTACATATGCTTCACTTTCTCCAAGGCATTTAAGAAATATTCCTTCAGCAGTTTTCTTAAATAATTCGTTCTTGTGATACGGTGGGAGAGAACTGACTGTTTTTTGGAATGCTGGTTTGCGTTTTGCGTTTGTTTTTGCAAAATGTCGCAGTAAGCAAGAGTCGCCACCGTCTTTTATTTTATCCAACAAGGAAAGGAAAAAAGTACAGAAAAATTTCTTTTTCGAGATGTTTCTCGGGTCCGGGGGGTAGATTATAGAAAGGGAAGGTGTTAGCACCCTTTCTATCCATGGTTATCCACGGGCTCTTAGGTACTTGCTCAAAGTGTTTTCAAAATTTGCTTTTTCTTTGTGTTTGTGGGTTTGAAAGAAGTTTTTGTTTGAAAGGTGTAAGTGCGAAAATTTGTTTTGTTTTGAAAGAGCAAGTACTTAAGAACCATCTACCTACTCGAAAAGGGAATCAATCTGTGCTAATTTCCTTTAGATAATGCTATCCCACTATTGATGAGTAGGTAGCATCGTCGTTGGAGTTTAAGGGTCAATTCGATTAAGGGACGTGTGGTCACTAAAGCAATGTTAGGATGCCTTAGCGGTAACCCTAATGTCTTAGATCATTTTTTCGAGGCAACCGTTTCGAGGCAACTATGATCTTTGGACAAGAGGCGACCTCTAAAACTTCTTATACTCAATGACCACGTTTGAAGGAAACCAAGTGAGGTGTACCCTAAGAGTGCGCATGTGCGAGTGTATTGTTTCGGTTAATTTTATCTTTGTACATGTCAATGGTTATCTATGTTGATTTTAGGTTTAAACATTTGATCTTGCCATCCATTCCCTATTATCAAACATCTAACAGTTTATAAGTTGCGGAAATTAAATTGCGGAAATTAAAACTAACTATTACAAGGCGTCGGGTATTTACATCGCCAAAAGCAACCCTTGAAATTAAAGTGCGGAAAATAAATAAAGCGATAAAATAATCAAAGTCCTAATTAAACTATTACATTCCGGGAAACAGATACAATATTGAAATCAAACGGATCGCGTGCGAGAAATTAAATTGGGCAAGTTTTTAGGGTTTTGACCCTTTGTTTACTAAAGAAAAGATTTTTTTTTGGTTTATTTTGAATTAAAAGAAATTAAATTAGTTTAAGCATTAAATTAATTAATAAATTAATTAATTAAAATATTTTTGGATTTTTGGATTTTTGGATATTTAAAGAAATAAAATAAATTTGATCAATGTTAGTAAAACCTAATTATCTATATTAATTTTAATTATTGCAAAAGATATTAAAGTTAATTCCTAATTAGACTAAATTAATTAAATTAATATTTATTTACAAAAATAAAGTGTTGAATTTAATTTAATAAACAAAATATTTTTGGTTTTATTTTTATGAAGAAAAAAGTTTAATTGGTTAGTTAAATAAAAAATAATTAAACAAAATAAAGAAATAAAATAGAAAATAGAGTGAGTTAGAGGTTGGGCCTGATTTTGGGAGGTTGGGATAGCAATTTTGGTGGCCCAATACAAGCAGTCCTGGTTGACTTCTGGACTCCCATGTGCATTGGTTGACTAAGGCGTATGGTGCACGTTCAATCTGGACCACTAGATCTGGCCTGGGGCCATCTGGCAAGCATTGGAATGAGGGAGTATCATGTACTGCGCGCTTGGAAAGGCATTGGATAATCTGTAGAAAAAACATAGCAAATACATGGGGACCTGGGATTCGAACCCAGGTCTTGTAAGCCAATGAGCAACGCGTCTACCACTGCACCAACACGCTTCTATTGTTAATTAAATACAAACCAAATATAATATATGAAAAATACATAATTATGCCAGAAATAAAAAATAAAGCGCGAAAATTTGAATGGAGCAATAGGATGGGGACACGTTGTCGTCCCTGTCCTCAGATTTATGCAGAGATTACCTGCGGATTTGAATCCGCAGCAAAAGGCGTAGGTTGATTCAAAAATCCTTCTCAGGCCATATAAATGAAAGGTGATACCATGGATGAACTCGTCTTGTTCCCCTGAACAAGATGGTATCCTTCTCACAAGCCAATTGTTCCTGTAATGGAAAGCCCTAAAAAAACCCTAAAGAACCCTTCAATGGTGTTTTGGATTATAGAACAGATAAATACAATTAAATAATATGGAAAGCATGGAAATTGTTTGGTGATTGCAAATATGCCATTAGTTTCTTGTAATGATGCGTAAATTTTGAAACACGAAAGCAAGTTCAGAGGGAGGTCGTGTATCACTTACAATGCGTTTGAGAGGGTGAGAGAGCTTGCTAGCGGTTGGAGGAGATTCAGTGGACGCCCAGCAATGGATTAGTGATGAGATTTGGCCTTGAAAACACCTCTATGCCCGATTTCAGTTTCAAGCTTTTTTAAAGTTTTCTCAAGTTTGGTTCTTGTGATTTTGCAGCATCCAACCTCTAATTCGTGTGCCTTTTCATTGTATATGTATGCAGCAATGGATTAGGTCAACAATTTGGACTTGAATCTTTGTGCATTGATGTTTGGAGATATGATTTGATTCACCATTGATAACTTTCTTATTTTGTCCAAAATCCAATATTTTTGTACATGAAAAGCTTGATACGGATTTGATCCACTTTATGATGATGAGGTCCTAAAATAGCCAAAAGGAGATCCAATAATCAATGTTTGGATTTTATATGATTTAAATTGATTTAAAATGAATTAATTCAATAAAAAATCAAATAAAATAGAAAAATTAATAAATGGACACAAGGCTGAAGCTAGGACACGTGTGGAGTGTGATAAGGTCAAATCAAGTGGAAAAGAATGGGCCCATTTGACAAAATTTGAAGTTTTGGGGATAGTTGACTTTTGGCAATTTTGCAAAAATGCCCAACTTAAACAATGCATAACTTCTTCAATTTTGAACTTTTGGAAGTGTTATTTGACTTTTTAGAAAGCTTGAGATGTCCTATAACCAACCATTTTGGTCTCATCTCATTTTGATATTCCATGCTCAAGTTATAAGCTTTGGAAAAAAGGTGTTTTTGTTGACTTTCAATAATGACCTATAATGTCCAAATTTGTAACTTCTTGTGAGTGCATTTATTGATCTTGGGGTGTGAATATGGATTGTAGGAAATTGCATCCTCTTCAAAATTAGCTTTGTATGGGTAATTTCTCATAAAGTATGAGAAAGTTATGCTTGGTCAAAATTGAGTTGACTTTTCCTGCAAAACCCTAATTTAGCAACGTTTGAGTCTTGATGAATTTTGAGCAATCCTTGATAAATCATGATCAACCCTTGATAAAATGATGAAATATCCTTCAAAATGATAATGTTGACAAAAACTCTTGAAGTTTGATTGTTTATAGGTCACAGTTGACTTTTGCCCTGGCAAAGTCGATTTTTGGACCCTTTGAGCAATTGACTGAGCAAACTTCCTCTGCAAGGCTTGAAATTTGACATGGATGAACTTGAGAACATATTAGGACATTAGGGAGAATTTTAGGTAATTTGGATGTAAGGACCTTGATGCAACACAAAACTCTAATTTGAGATTGACTGCCTTAGGAGATGATTTGACTGTCCAACTCTTGAGCAATCTTGAACCACTTGGAGATTTTTCTTGAAATGTTTTGAGAGATATGAGAGGGCAAATTTTGGGGTGCAACAGCTGCCCCTGTTCAATTTTCTTAAACCTGAGGATGTAGATTAGATTTCGTGCCTTTCGTGATCCGAAGGTGGAAGATGATTAAACACTAGAGTGCCCAGAAATTTGCACTCGCATGAAGTGGTATCAGCCTGGTGATGTCGGGAATGGGCTTACAGATACCATTTGGAGACTGCTGATAAGTGGTCTAGACTTCGACTAGAAAACGAATCAGGGAGATCTTATCGTCGATCTGACTGAACCAGAGGAGGTCTTGGATTAACTTTGACTGGATCGACATCAGAAAAATATTTAGGAATCGATTTAACTGGACTAGACAAGGTCTTGGAATAACTTCAACTGGAATACGAATCAGGGAGATCTTATCGGCGATCTGACTGAACCAGAGGAGGTCTTGGATTAACTTTGACTGGATCGGCGTCAGAAAAATCTTTAGGAATCGATTTAACTGGACCAGACAAGGTCTTGGAATAACTTCGACTGGAATACGAATTAGGGAGATCTTCGCAACGATCTGACTGAACCAGAGGAAGTCTTGGATTAACTTTGACTGGATCGACGTCAGAAAAATCTTTAGGAATCGATTTAACTGGACCAGACAAGGTCTTGGAATAACTTCAACTGGAATACGAATCAGGGAGATCTTCGCAGCGATCTGACTAAACCAGAGGAGGTCTTGGATTAACTTTGACTGGATCGGCATCAGAAAAATCTTTAGGAATCGATTTAACTGGACCAGACAAGGTCTTGGAATAACTTCAACTGGAATACGAATCAGGGAGATCTTCGCAGCGATCTGACTGAACCAGAGGAGGTCTTGGATTAACTTTGACTGGATCGGTGTCAGAAAAATCTTTAGGAATCGATTTAACTGGACCAGACAAGGTCTTGGAATAAATTCAACTGGAATACGAATCAGGGAGATCTTCGCAGCGATCTGACTGAACCAGAGGAGGTCTTGGATTAACTTTGACTGGACCGGCATCAGAAAAATCTTTAGGAATCGATTTAACTGGACCAGACAAGGTCTTGGAATAACTTTGACTGGATCGGCATCAGAAAAATCTTTAGGAATCGATTTAACTGGACCAGACAAGGTCTTGGAATAACTTTGACTGGATCAGCATCAAAAAATCTTTAGGAATCAATTTAACTGGACCAGACAAGGTCTTGGAATAACTTTGACTGAATCGGCATCAGAAAAATCTTTAGGAATCGATTTAACTGGACCAGACAAGGTCTTGGAATAACTTTGACTGGATCAGCATTAGAAACATCTTTAGGAATCGATTTAACTGGACCAGACAAGGTCTTGGAATAACTTCAACTGGAATACGAATCAGGGAGATCTTCATGGCGATCTAACTGAACCAGAGGAGGTCTTTGACATAGCTGAGAACTTAATTACATCTTTCCTGAAAGGTAAAGGTCAGTTATATGCAATGCATGATATGGATCAAGCAATGATGTTCTCAAAATAAATGAGATTGTGTGGTATTATGCGTATATGCATGTATCATGATGTATGGAAATGTGATGCTTTAACTAGGGAAAATAAATCCCGGATAACTGCTGGAGAATAGAGTTGAATTCTTCGTTTCCGCTGGGGATGATGAACGAAGGTGATTGCGAGAATAAACCTGTAGGAGAAGATAACTCCATTGGAGAATAAACTGATGAGGAGATTACTATGTGGGGGTAGAGATGCTCTGCTGAGGACTCCACTGATAAACTCTATTGGGGATGGATTATTGTTGCTGGTGATACTGAGTCCGTTGAGGATTGAATTCCTGTTTTGTGAAAGGGAAGAACTTCGTTGGGGATGATCTTTCAGTTGCGACTTACTGGGGATAACCCTGTTAGACTTTTGTGGGGATAATCCTCTGAATTCTGCTGGGAACGATCCTTGGAACTCGGCTGGGGAGATTTATTTTATACTCCCCTGGGGATAAACTTCCAGAGTCTACTGAGGATAATGCTTCAACTTCGTTGGGGAAGCGTTTTCAGACTGTGCTGGGAAAATTTTAACTCCACTGGGGGTATCTCGTATTCTGCCGGGGAATATTAAGACTGCCGGGGATATCAAGCCTTTCTAGTATTGATGGTAGATAAACTCTGCTTGGGGAGAGTATTACCGATTCATTTACAACTTCAAGTCTCAGTTGGGGAGAGTTATCATTACCGTCTTACTCTGCGGGGAGTGAAGGTATCTTAGCCATATTATTCAGCTGAATTTACCTTGTACCTGGTGGACAAAGTAACTGTAAAGCTTGGACAATTATCATTTGCCCCTGTTTCTGATATTACCCGTAATCGTCTTTTGTTTCGCATGTAAATATTCACGAGGAGAAATTAATGTCAAATGCATATATCAAAAATGAACATTGGACGTTCTTTGCAAAACAAAACAGACAAAGGAAAATAGTTTGAAATTTCTTTGAAAATGAATTGTATTGATTTTGAAGTTTTCCCTGTAAATAGGCGTTTTTGTACAAGAGGCTGACGTCCTAGTAAGAGAACGCCGCCGAATAATAGAATTTACACAATTTGTGAAAAACTAAACAAAACAGCTATGTGAATGATCCCACTGGGTTCCAACTCTGCTATTGCCTTTATGTCTTCGAGCATCTCATCACTTTGCTACTTGGTTGAAGGTAGATCATATTAATTAGTGTCGTCCAAGCTTAATAGTTGATACCGAAGTCTAGATGTAAGGTGATCCAATGAGACATAGTGTTACGCTTTGATCCCTAATTTTTGCCTGGACCGCCCTTTCGGGTTTTCAGTCCACCGGGATACCCATTTTTTCCCAAGCCGCCTTTTCAGGTTTTCGACTTGCCAGGTGTACAGATTTTTTTCATTTTCATCCCTTATTTTTGCCCGAACCCTTTTGGTTCACCGGGAAGCCCTTATTTTTGCCTAGGCCAGTCAACCTAGCGGGTATTTGATTATGCATAGTATCTTTTCACTATGTCTGCATTACCGGGGTGAGGAAGGTCGTCACCATCCATGGTGGTTAGAATCATAGCTCCTCCTGAGAAAATGTTCTTAACCATAAATGGCCCTTCGTAGGTAGGGGTCCATTTGCCCCTGGGATCACCTTGAGGTAAGATGATGCGCTTGATAACCAGGTCCCCAACTTGATACTCTTGTCGTCTAACTTTCTTGTTAAATGCCTTGATCATCCGTTTTTGGTACGTCTGACCATGACAAATAGCAGTAAGTCTTTTTTCATTGATTAGGTTTAGTTGATCGAGTCGGGTCTGAATCCAGTCATCTTCTCTCAAACCTGCATCCTTCATGATCCAGAGAGAGGGTATCTAAACTTCGATGGGCAAGACAACCTCCATACCATATACCAAGGAGTATGGTGTTGCCCCTGTTGACGTCCGTGCTGAGGTACGATACCCATGAAGAGCAAATGGTAACATCTCGTACCAGTCTTTGTATGTCATCGTCATCTTCTGCACAATCTTCTTAATGTTCTTATTAGCCGCTTTGACAGCCCCATTCATCTTCGGTCGGTAGGGAGAAAAGTTATGATGCTGTATTTTGAATTGCTCGCAGAGCTCGGTGATCATCTTGTTGTTGAGATTGGTACCATTGTCCGTAATGATCCTCTCTGGTACACCGTATCGACAGATCAGATTGTGCCGAATAAACTGTGCCACGACATTCTTGGTTACTGTAGCAAAGGAGGCTGCTTCAACCCACTTCGTAAAGTAATCAATAGCTACCAAGATGAAACGATGCCCGTTGGATGCTGTAGGTCTGATCTTGTTGATCATATCAATGCCCCACATTGCAAAAGGCCAAGGTGTCGTCAAGACGTTTAGAGGGACTGGAGGTATGTGCACCTTATCAGCATAGACTTGGCACTTGTGACATATCCAAGAATGCTGATAACAGTCAGCTTCCATTGTGGACCAATAATATCTTGCCCGGAGGTTTTTCTTTTCCATGATGTGTCCACTGGAATGAGTCCCGAAGGTACCTTCATGTAACTCCGCCATGATCCTTTCTACTTCATTCTTATCCACACATCACAGTAAGGTTGAATCATGGTTTCTCTTATAAAGGATGCCATTGCTGATGAAAAACTTCACTGCGAACCTCCTCAGAAACTTCTTGTCATTAACAGATGCACCCTCGGGGTATTCCTGAGCCTCAAGGTATCTCTTCACCTCATGAAACCAGGGTTTATCCACTACCTCTTTAGTCTCAAGATCACAGTAATGTGCAGGTTCGTCCAACCTTTCGATGATAATCCGGGGAGCTTCATTGTCCCAATTGACTTTGAACATAGAAGACATCGTAGCCAGCGCGTCCGCCAACTGATTCTCCTCTCTCGGGAAGTGTTCAAAGGTTATCTCCTCAAAATGGGGAAGCAATGTCAACACATACTCTTTATAAGGAACAAGATTTGGGTGTTTCGTATTCCACTCACCTTTGATCTGAATGATCACGAGAGCGGAATCTCCGAAGACACTCAGAAACTTAATCCTTAGGTCAATTGCTGCTCGAAGACCCATGATGCACGCCTCATACTCCGCCATATTGTTGGTGCAGTTGAAACATAATCGGGAGGTAAATGGAGTATGAGAGCCTTTAGGAGATATGATCACGGTGCCAATGCCATTACCCAAAGCGTTTGAAGCTCCATCAAAGTACATAGACCATCAGGATCCCTCCTCAGGTCCTTCATCCGGTCCAGGTGTCTCACAATCAGTTACCAACATGATATTCTCGTCCGGGAATTCAAAGTTCATAGACTGGTAATCATCCACTGCCTGATGTGCCAAATGGTTTGCCAACACACTTCCCTAAATTGCCTTTTGGGTAGTATACTGGATGTCGTACTCAGTCAAGATCATCTTCCATCTCGCTATTCTTCCGGACAAAGCAGGTTTTTCGAAGATGTACTTGATTGGATCCATCTTTGAAATCAATAGAGTAGTGTGAGTCAGCATATACTGTCTCAGCTGGCGAGCAGCCCATGCCAAAGCGCAACAAGTTTCTCGAGCAGTGAGTATCGGGTCTCACAGTCGGTAAACTTTTTGCTAAGGTAATAAATAGCATGCTCTTTTCGGCCAGACTCGTCATGCTGACCCAACACACACCCCATTGAGTTGTCTAGTACTGTCAAGTATAAGATCAGAGGTCTCCCTTTAACTGGAGGCATCAGAATAGGTGGCTCTTGGAGATACTCTTTGATCCTTTCAAAAGCGGCCTGGAATTCATCGTTCCAACGTACTACTTGATCTTTCTTCAGTAACTTGAAGATTGGTTCACAAGTACCAGTGAGGTGCGAGATGAATCAGGCAATGTAGTTCAGTCGTCCCAGGAAGCCTCTGACTTCTTTCTCTGTTCTGGGAGCTGGCATCTCCTGTATGGCCTTCACCTTTGCAGGATCCACTTGAATACCTTTATCGCTTATGACGAAACCCAGCAGCTTACTAGATCTCACCGCGAAAGTGCACTTGTTCGGGTTTAACCTCAGCTTGTACAACTTCAATCTGTCAAATAACTTCTGAAGGTGGTCGAGGTGTTCTTCCTCAGTCTGGGACCTTGCAATCATATCATCAACATATACTTCAATCTCATGATGGATCATGTCATGAAACAAAGCAACCATGGCACGCTGATACGTTGCCCCAACATTCTTCAATCCAAAAGGCATGACCTTGTAGCAAAAAGTCCCCCACTGAGTAACAAAAGTTGTCTTCTCCATGTCTTCGGGAGCCATCTTAATCTGATTATAACCGGAGAAACCATCCATAAAGGAGAATAGGTTATGTTGCGCGGTGTTGTCAACAAGAACTTCGATATGAGGCAGAGGGAAATCATCCTTGGGGCTCGCCCTGTTCAAATCCCTATAGTCAACACACATTCGAACCTTACCATCCTTCTTCGGCACTGGAACCACGTTGGCAACCCACTGAGGGTAAGAAGTAACTGCTAGAAAACCGGCGTCAAACTGTTTCATAACTTCAGCCTTGAATTTTTCAGACATCTCTGGGCGCATTCGGTGAACCTTCTGTTTCACTGGAGGACAGTCTTCCTTGGTAGGCAAGCGGTGAACCACAATATCGGTATCCAACCCAGGCATATCTTCATAAGACCAGGCAAAGATCTCAACGTAGTCACGCAACATTTGAATCAACCGTTGCTTCACACTAAGCTCCAGATTTGCATCGATCCTGACGTCTTTCTTGTCTACCTCTGTACCCAGATTCACTGATTCTACTGGCTCTTCGTGCGGCTGAATAACCCTCTCTTCTTGGAGTAACAGTCTTGCAAGTTCACCAGGCACTTCGCAATCATCTTCACCTTCGTCTTCGGCTAAGTTGATCGGATTTTCGAAGTCATAACTGGCAGTAGCAGAGTCGTTACCAGTAGGATCTAGAGTGGATGTAGACCTGTATATGTGAGTGTGTGTAAAATAGTTGTTTTGCAATATATAATAATAACAAAAACAAGGAGCACAAAATTTGAAATGCAAGAAACGTCCAATCCTTTTATTAATGATATATGAAAATGACACACATAAAGCCCTCACAAATGAAGCCACAGTGCCCCGGGTAAGACACCGGGCCGTAGAGTTTAAAACATTGTCTGTTACAAATTCAAAACAAAAAGTTTCATTATTGGGTGATAACAGAAACGGGCATATAATCCTTCGCTGTCCAGTTGCTTAGTCCACCATCGGTAGTAGGATAGATCCAACTGTCAATGTCGAACTCTTCATCATCGTCATCCCCAATAGCATTCACTCCTGCATCTTGTTTAGGCTTTTCTGGTGCTCTGAACTCAATCTCCTTCGCATCAATCAAGTCTTGTACCTTGTTCTTGAAAGACCAACAATCATCTGTATTATGCCCCGGGCTATCAGAGTGAAAAGCACAGCGGGCATTAGGGTTGTACTTCGGTGATGTTGTATTTGGATTCTTCGGGGCTTCCCTTGGAATCACTAGATTGGTTTTCAACAACTGTGGCAGGATCTGAGACAGAGTCATGTTGAGTTGGGTGAATTGCCTTCGGGGTCTCTCGGCCTTTTGTTGATTGTTGTGCTGTGGAGCACCAGCAGGTCTTGAAATAACAACCACATTAACAGCTTGGCAGCGTTCAGGTCTATTCTGGTTTTTCGAACTATAGACAGCACTGAACTCTTTCTTAAAAGGCTTTTTCTCGGTACTTGATGAAGCACCCTTTTGTATCTTGCCAGCCTTAATACCAGCCTCAATCCTCTCACCGGTCATAATTAGCTCTGTAAACCCAGACAAAGAGCTTCCAATCAGGTGGTTGAAAAATAGACCAGACAAGGTCCCTAGAAACATATCCACAAGCTCCCGATCAGCCAAGGGTGGTTGCACTCTTCCGGCGAGGTCCTTCCACTTTTGAGCATAATCTTTGAAACCTTCGCCCGTTCCCATTGACATACCCTGGAGTTGGGTACGCGTGGGAGCGAGGTCGGAGTTGTATTGGTACTGCCTGTAGAAAGTAGTAGCCAAATCTTCCTAATTGCGAATACTGGCTTCGTCCAACTGGTAAAACCATTCAAGCTGAGTCCCTGAGAGACTGTCTTGAAAGAAATGGATCCATAGGTTCTTATCAGCGGTGTACGGCTGAATCTTCCTTACATATGACCAGAGGTGCAGCTTCGGACAAGAAACTCTGTCATACTTAGCAAAGGCTGGTGCCTTGAACTTGTGGGGAATTACCACCCCAGATGATAGACCTAGATCACCAAAGTCCAGACCAGGCACTTTCTGAACTTCCATCGCACTCAACCAGTCTTCCAGTTGCTTGTATCTGTCCTCATCAGGGGGATACTGGTCTTCGTCGAAGTCCGTCTCGTTGTTTGAGACCATAGGGCTAGGAGCCCTCCTTTCTTCCTGACTATCTTTCCCTCCAGATGAGGTGGTCAAATCAACTTCATCCTGTAGCCTGTTTCCAAACCCGTGACCTGTGTTAAACAGGACTGTCCTCTTCTTCTTCTTCTTCTTCTCTTTCAGAATCAGGGTCTTCAAATCTTGCTGACCCTTAGCTAGATTCATGAACAGCTCTTGGAATTGGGCATTCTGGGCCTGTAGGGCCTTGATTGCTTGCTCAGTTGATGGTTCGGCAGACATGATGAGTGCTGAAATAAACAGCGAAGAAGATAAGAGACCTGTAATGGGTACCTGTTATGAAGTGCATGGGATGAAATGCGTATGACATGATTTCAAAGACAATCGAGGGATTCAAATTCGTAAACAAGAAATGAAACACACTTTTATTAGATAAACTTGAAATTCAAATTGTTCAACAAATTGCCCTTAAGGCGTTACAAGAAAGGAAATATTGAAAAGTAAATAAAACTGGAAAGGAAATAATTAAAGGACAATCAGTGCTCCCATGGTCTCTTCTTGTCGGTGCGGACATAGTCATTGAGAATCCGCTCGTTCTCCAGCTGCCTAGTCAACTTCTGGATCTTCTGTTCTTGCTCATTAAACTTTTCTCAGTAAGCATCCTGTTCTTCTCTCAGCTGCATCCAAGACCTTTTCAGTGCCCCGATGTTAGTGGGCATGTAAGGATGGAGGATGGTAGGAAGAACCCCCTCTTCATTAGCAACTTCAACAATGATAGGCAGGATGGATTCATATGGCATACCCAACTTTTGGGCGTGGATACGGACCCATCTGAGATATGGCTCCATTGGAAGGGAAGTCTTTGGACCCAGCTTGTGAGGATCAGATCTGTGAACTCTATCCTAATCCCTTATGAATCTGCGGCGTTGCTTGTCGTTATCCCCTTGAAAATCAAAGATGATACTAGGCATTAGCAGCTCATGAGGTCCTTCTCTTCTGGATCGCCCAAACTGACGTAAGGCCAAGCATGGATTGTAAGAAATTCCTCTGTTGGTTCCTATCAGGGAAACATTGGGGTACTCCCCACATCGATCAATAATAGCCACCTCGTTCATACCCTTGATAGTCCAGATGATGTCATTATGAGAGAGAGACATAACCCTATAAGCCCAGCCTATGCCTTCTTTGTTCTTCAACACTGATTTGGGGGGGGGGGTGAAATAAACCACCTCGCCAATAATGGAGCACAGCACATCAAGGTTCCCCACTTTCGGGCAGTACGAGCATAAAGCTGATGAAGAATGTCACCCAAGAGAGTGGGAACAAGATTACGAGAGATGAAGATTTTCACCGCATTCACATCAACAAAGGAGTGAGGATTCAGAAACAATACCAAACCATATATCAGAAGAGCCAGAATATCTTCGAATGCCTTGAAGTCTAGACTATCCCAGAAATAATTAGCCTTATCAACCAAGAACTTAGTCAGAAATCCCTTTGCTCCACTTTTAGTCTCCCAATTAGTCATTACCTCATCCTTTGTCATATGAAGGGCTGCAGCAATCTCTTCTGGCCTAAGGATCTTCTCCCAACCAGTAAACGGGGTCTGCTCCAGAATAGAGATACCGAGCAGATAAGAGAACTCTTCTAAGGTGGGAACCAACTGGTAGTCCTAAAAAGTAAAGCAATGGTACAGTGGATCATAGAATTGGACCAGGACACTCATCATCTACTCGTCCAATTTAGAGGTAACCAAACTGAGAATATACCCATGTCTTCTGATGAAGGAGGTAGTATCAGGTATCTTTGCAATCAATTCTTTAAGCATGGTAGGAACCTGGACAAAGTTGATCCGGATGGTATTCCTACGCATGGGCATCATGACCTACAAAACAGAACAAAGATGAATCCATCCTGTCTTTGAAATAGGTTAGTCTAATGCAAGATGTATGCAATGTTATGATGTCATGATGTCATGATAGAAAGCACACCACAAGTATCCACAAATAGCAAACATGGTAAAGGCACACAAGTCACACAGAGAGCCCTTAGATTTTAGGCTGGCAAGGAGCTTAGGTACTACCCTCTTTCAGTTTAGTTGGTTTAAACATGTCCTAAAAATAGTAACCGGGTTCTAGAGGATCTCAATATCACTGACTACCCTCAATCGGTCATAATTCCAGTTTAGCAACCTTTTCTTGTGGCCGGAATCATCGCGAGAGTTTAGTCTCAATGAGTGTAGCATACTGCTACTGTTCTATGGCCAAGTTGGTCAATTTAAAGGTTCTAAGGTCAGTTGGTGCTTAATGACCCCTTAGATGACCCATATTCTCCTTGTTCCAACACAAGGGATATCGGTACAGACTAAAGTGCCACACCAGTATAGCTACTGCTTCAACCGTATCGGTCTACGCCGTACAGTTCCCTCACAGTTTATTGCTACTTACCTAAAGGGTATCCCCCAGATCCGGGTTAGGATCTATAGTAACTCTGATACAAGCCCACAAAGATAAATCATACAAAGCAAACAATTGAAAACACAATGTTATAATCCTAAGGTACACCCCACTTATTAAGCGTCCCCAGCAGAGTCGCCAGTTCTGTGATACGGTGGGAGAGAACTGACTGTTTTTTGGAATGCTGGTTTGCGTTTTGCATTTGTTTTTGCAAAATGTCGCGGTAAGCAAGAGTCGCCACCGTCTTTTATTTTATCCAACAAGGAAAGGAAAAAAGCACAGAAAAATTCCTTTTTCGAGATGTTTCTCGGGTTCGGGGATAGATTATAGAAAGGGAATGTGTTAGCATCCTTTCTATCCGTGGTTATCCATGGGCTCTTAGGTACTTGCTCAAAGTGTTTTCAAAATTTGCTTTTTCTTTGTGTTTGTGGGTTTGAAATAAGTTTTTGTTTGAAAGATGTAAGTGTGAAAATTTGTTTTGTTTTGAAAGAGCAAGTACTTAAGAACCATCTACCTACTCAAAAAGGGAATCAATTTGTGCTAATATCCTTTAGATAATTCTATCCCACTATTGATGAGTAGGTAGCATCGTCGTTGGAGTTTAAGGGTCAATTCGATTAAGGGACGTGTGGTCACTAAAGCAATGTTAGGATGCCTTAGCGGTAACCCTAATGTCTTAGATCATTTTTCTGAGGCAACCGTTTCGAGGCAACTATGATCTTTGGACAAAAGGGCGACCTCTAAAACTTCCTATACTCAATGACCACGTTCGAAGGCAACCAAGTGAGGTGTACCCTAAGAGTACGCATGTGCGAGTGTATTGTTTCGGTTAATTTTATCTTTGTACATGTCAATGGTTATCTATGTTGATTTTAGGTTTAAACATTTGATCTTGTCATGCATTCCCTATTATCAAACATCTAACAATTTATAAGTTGCGGAAATTAAATTGAGGAAATTAAAACTAACTATTACAAGGCGTCGGGTATTTACATCGCCAAAAGCAACCCTTGAAATTAAAGTGCGGAAAATAAATAAAGCGATAAAATAATCAAAGTCCTAATTAAACTATTACATTCCGGGAAACAGATACAATATTGAAATCAAATGGATCGCGTGCGAGAAATTAAATCGGGTAAGTTTTTAGGGTTTTGACCCTTTGTTTACTAAAGAAAAGATTTTTTTTGTTTGGTTTATTTTGAATTAAAAGAAATTAAATTAGTTTAAGCATTAAATTAATAAATTAATTAATTAATTAAAATATTTTTGGATTTTTGGATATTTAAAGAAATAAAATAAATTTGATCAATGTTAGTAAAACCTAATTATCTACATTAATTTTAATTATTGCAAAAGATATTAAAGTTAATTCCTAATTAGACTAAATTAATTAAATTAATATTTATTTACAAAAATAAAGTGCTGAATTTAATTTAATAAACAAAATATTTTTGGTTTTATTTTTATGAAGAAAAAAGTTTAATTGGTTAGTTAAATAAAAAATAATTAAACAAAATAAAGAAATAAAATAGAAAATAGAGTGAGTTAGAGGTTGGGCCTAATTTTGGTGGCCCAATACAAGCAGGCCTGGTTGACTTCTGGACTCCCATGTGCATTGGTTGACTAAGGCGTATGGTGCACGTTCAATCTGGACCACCAGATCTGGCCTGGGGCCATCTGGCAAGCATTGGAATGAGGGAGTATCATGTACTGCGCGCTTGGAAAGGCATTGGATAATCTGTAGAAAAAACATAGCAAATACATGGGGGACCTGGGATTCGAACTCAGGTCCTGTAAGCCAATGAGGAACGCGTCTACCACTGCACCAACACGCTTCTATTGTTAATTAAATACAAACCAAATATAATATATGAAAATGCATCATTATGCCAGAAATAAAAAAAAAGCGCGAAAATTTGAATGGAGCAATAGGATGGGGACACGTTGTCGTCCCTGTCCTCAGATTTATGCAGAGATTACCTGCGGATTTGAATCTGCAGCAAAAGGCATAGGTTGATTCAAAAATCCTTCTCAGGCCATATAAATGAAAGGTGATACCATGGATGAACTCGTCTTGTTCCCCTGAACAAGATGGTATCCTTCTCACAAGCCAATTGTTCATGTAATGGAAAGCCCTAAAAAAACCCTAAAGAACCCTTCAACGGCGTTTTGGATTATAGAACAGATAAATACAATCAAATAATATGGAAAGCATGGAAATTGTTTGGTGATTGCAAATATGCCATTAGTTTCTTGTAATGATGCGTAAATTTTGAAACACGAAAGCAAGTTCAGAGGGAGGTCGTGTATCACTTACAGTGCGTTTGAAAGGGTGAGAGAGCTTGCTAGGGGTTGCAGGAGATTCAGTGGACGCCCAGCAATGGATTAGTGATGAGATTTGGCCTTGAAAACACCTTTATGCCCGATTTCAGTTTCAAGCTTTTTTCAAGTTTTCTCAAGTTTGGTTCTTGTGATTCTGCAGCCTCCAACCTCTAATTCGTGTGCCTTTTCATTGTATATGTACGCAGCATTGGATTAGGTCAACAATTTGGACTTGAATCTTTGTGCATTGATGTTTGGAGATATGATTTGATTCACCATTGATAACTTTCTTATTTTGTCCAAAATCCAATATTTTTGTACATGAAAAGCTTGATACAGATTTGATCCACTTTATGATGATGATTAGGTCCTGAAATAGCCAAAAGAAGATCCAATAATCAATGTTTGGATTTTATATGATTTAAATTGATTTAAAATGAATTAATTCAATAAAAAATCAAATAAAATAGAAAAATTAATAAATGGACACAAATCTGAAGCTAGGACACGTGTGGAGTGTGACAAGGTCAAATCAAGTGGAAAAGAATGGGCCCATTTGACAAAATTTGAAGTTTTGGGGATAGTTGACTTTTGGCAATTTTGTAAAAATGCCCAACTTCAACAATGCACAACTTCTTCAATTTTGAACTTTTGGAAGTGTTCTTTGACTTTTTAGAAAGCTTGAGATGTCCTATAACCAACCATTTTGGTCTCTTATCATTTTTATATTCCATGCTCAAGTTATAAGCTTTGGAAAAAAAAGGTGTTTTTGTTGACTTTCAAAAATGACCTATAATGTCCAAATTTGTAACTTCTTGTGAGTGCATTTATTGATCTTGGGGTGTGAATATGGATTGTAGGAAATTGAATCTTCTTCAAAATGAGCTTTGGATGGGTCATTTATCATAAAGTATGAGAAAGTTATGCTTGGTCAAAGTTGAGTTGACTTTTCCTACAAAACCCTAATTTAGCAACTTTTGAGTCTTGATGAATTTTGAGCAATCCTTGATGAATCATGATCAACCCTTTATCAAATGACGAAATATCCTTCAAAATGAGAATGTTGACAAAATATCTTGAAGTTTGACTGTTTATAGGTCACAGTTGACTTTTGCCCTAGCACAATCGATTTTTGGACCCTTTGAGCAATTGACTGAGCAAACTTCCTCTACAAGGCTTGAAATTTGACATGGATGAAATTGAGAACATATTAGGACATTAGGGATAATTTGAGGTCATTTGGATGAAAGGACCTTGATGCAACACAAAACCCTAATTTGAGATTGACTGCCTTAGGAGATGATTTGACTGTCCAACTCTTGAGCAATCTTGAACCACTTGGAGATTTTTCTTGAAATATTTTGAGAGATATGAGAGGGAAAATTTTAGGGTGCAATAGTTCTCTATCAAAACATAAATGAGGGTGCGGTACTTGATCTTACGATCCGTCGACCCCTTAGGGATGCACAAATAGTCGGCCAATGGTTCTCGCCAATCATTCTCTTGCCCAGTGTCAACAGTTAAAATCTGAAAATTTTCAGCATCTACAGCCCCTAACCTTATTATTGACAAATTTGAAGGAGATAACTAAGTTGCTTGAACTTTCTCTCTTACCTGAATAAGTTCTTTATTTTGGTCTTTCTTGTATCCTGAAGCTTCTTGTGCTAGGTCATTAGCCTCTTCATTCTCTCGTCGAGGCATGTGTCGAATACTCACTTGTTCAAATTGCTTTAGTAATCTAATAGTAATCACAAAATACATGATTAAGTTTTTCTTAACACATTTGTATTCCTTTGATACTTGTTTAATTACTAATTCAGAGTCTCCCATTATTTCGACGTTCCTTGCCCCCAATTCTAGCAGTAGTTCAAGTCCTGTTATTAAAGACTCGTATTCTGCTTCATTATTCGTACATATGCTGTTGATTCTATACTTGAACTCTGTTGAAATTCCACTGGGGGAAATTATAATTCCTCCTATTCCAACTCCATTTTTATGGCTAGAACCATCAAAGTATAATTTCCATGGTGCTAGATCTACATGATTTTTAGGCATACCAACCATTGAATGGCCGACCAAGAAATCCGCCACCACTTGCCCCTTCATTGCTTTTAAGGGCACATAAGTCATAGAATACTCTGTTAATGCTAAAGCCCATTTACCGATTCGACTATGTAAATACATACATATCAACATGCTTTATATATTGCTTTAATTTAATACAAGAGAAATACAAACAAAGGCATAGTTTTTCTATATCGCTATACCTAGTTTCAGGATCACTAAGCATTCGACTAAGATAATATACAGGTCTCTCAACACCTTTTTCGTCCTGTTGGGCTAACATACTCCCTATAGTCGAATCTGAGGCTGCAATATATAACCTCATAGGCCTATGTCTAACAGGAGGTGCCAATATTGGAGGCTTCACCAAGTAGTCTTTGATTTTGTCGAAAGCCTCTTGATGCTCCTCTTGCCAAACGAAGTCCTCATTCTTCAGAAGAAGTAATGGTGAAAATATTTTGGTTTTTCCACTTAAGTTGGATATGAACCTCCTTAGGAAATTTATCTTGCCCAATAAAGACTGAAGTTCCTTTTTGGTCGACGAAGGTTTGACTTCCATGATGGCTTTGGTCTTGCTTTGATTCACTTCTATGCCTTTTTTATGCACCACAAAGCCAAGAAAATCACCTTCCTGTACACAAAAAGCACATTTTAATGGATTCATTTTTAATCTATATTTCCTCATTCTTTCAAAAGACTTTCGAAGGTGTTGCAGATGAGTCGATTGACTATTCGACTTTATTACAATATCATCAATATAAACTTGCATGAAGTCTTTAATAAAATCATGAAACATAGAATTCATTACCCTTTTATATGTCACTCCGGCATTTTTCAAACCGAATGGCATGACAACCCATTCATAGGTTCCCAATGCCCCTGGGCAGCGAAACACCGTCTTCGGCACATCTTCATCTGGAATAAAAATTTGGTTATAACCAGAATAACCATCAAGCATGCTTAAATATTCAAAACCAGTAGCAGAGTCGACCAACATTTCTGCCACAGGCATAACATATTCATCTTTAGGAGTGACGGCGTTTAAATATCTAAAATCAATGCACACTCTTAATTTTTCATTTTTCTTAATTACTGGCACTATGCTTGCCAACCAGTCGACATACCTTGCAGTTATTATGAATCTGCTTTTGAGGAGTCTTTCTATCTCCTCTTTGATTCTTGACATTATTGCTGGAGTAAAACGTGTGGAGGTCTGCTTCACTGGTTTCTTTCCAGCTTTTATTGACAACTTTAGTTCGACCAAATCCCTACTTAAACCTGGAATTTCGTTATAGTCCCATGCAAAACAATCTTTAAATTCTTTTAATAAAGATGTTACCCCAGACTTTAACTTTTGGCCGATGTTGGCGCTGATATAAGTTGGTCTTTTATCTCCCTCTTCAACAAGATCTATTTCTTCTAAAGGGTCTTGTGGCTGCATTCTTTCAGGTGCCATCAGATCCTTTTTGAAGCCTAAAGGTTCTTCGTCATATATGCAGTCCAGGTGCTGCTTATCGACGTTTTCTTTGACCACTTCTTTTTCATCTAGTGGTTTTGGCTCAATAGCCAAAGTAGCTCCTTCATTCAGAATTTGTGTCTTATTGGCTTCGACAACCATATTTTCTTCAGCCTCTAGTATCGAATTTATTTTTCTTTCGGCAATATACACCGAAATCCTTTTCAGAGCATCTAGCTCAGACATTATCATTGGTGTCTCCCCAACCTGTCGATCGGTTATTACAGTATGGATCCTCAAGACGTTCCACATCCCATATAAAACCATGGGTCTCGTGTAACTTTAACGAAACAAATGCCTCATCAAGGTCGACATACACATCTTCAGCAGGTTGACATGGGGAAATGTTAGCTAATTTCCTGTCAAATTTCTTTTTGACGACATTGTTCACCTCTGCCCTAAAATATCCTTGACCAGCCTCAGTGTTCTCGACGATACCATCTTCTCTCCAAATCACCAAACACTGGTGCATAGAAGATGGTACAACGCCTACACCGTGCAGCCATTCCCTCCCCACTAAGAGCTTGTAACTTGGCTTACCTTGAATCACCATGAATATAGTCGGCCTAGTAACAGAGCTGACAGTAATATCAACTTGGATCACACCCATAGTGTTCCTAGTCCTTCCTCTGTAGTATGATAAGACCACATTATGAGATCTAACATCAGTGTCATATTTACCAATTTTATGCAATAGGTGGTGTGGCATAATGTTTACCGTAGCACCACAGTCCACCAACACCTTGTTTATAGCCACCCCTCAAGCTTAGCCCTTATTAAAAGAGGCTTCAAATGGCTCCTCATGGCCATAGATGGTTTTTCGAAGAACGCATATTGGTTCTCAATTGAACCATTATTCATTACAAAGTAACATGTTGGCTTATGTAAAGCCATATCCTCAGCATCAACGTCTGCTAAATCTTCCACTTCAGTTAAGCAATCATATTCTGCTGGGAGAATTGATACCACATTAACTAAGATATTCAAACTTTCTTCAGACTCGGACTCAAAATCATCAGTAGCTTCTTCAGAACACTTAGCAGCTGGTCGACTTACGAATTCTTTGATTCGTTCTTTTGCAGAAGAACCGACCTTCACTTTATACTGCTTCTGATTGCCAGCTTTGTTTGCAGTAATCTGGCCAGCAGATGCTTGCCTCTCAGCCTGCTTTCGACGTTGGAAGCGTCTCCATTGGGTCCTAGTCATGGGATTCTTCCCCATGTAATTTTCAGACACATGATTTTTCCTCTCAGATTTAAACTCATGTCGATAGTTAATAGCCGACTTTCCTCTGTTTGGATCTCTAGTAATAGCACCATCAATCGGTGCTCCCATTCTCCCTTGAGGCTTAATCCAAGTACCGTTAGGAGCTTTTACTAAAGGAATGTAACTCCTTGGTTTGGCATGGGAGTCTCCCGCAGTTCTTCTCGGGTCCCTTGGTGTAGGGAACCTCTGATTGTATAGTTTGCCCTTGTTCTTTTCCGACTGCAACTTCTGGAAATTTTCAGCAACTATTTTGTCAGTCAAGGCGCCACACCTAGGACACAAGCAAGCTTGTGAACCTTTATTCTTACAACGGTAAAGGAAGTATAGCAAGTCCTCTTCAGGCCTTGGGTACACATCAGCTAAGTTAATATCAGGACTTTCTCCAGTACCTTCTTCAACCATATCATCATCAGGGAATTCAATAATTTCTACCATGTTGATTCCAACAAGGTCAAGAAATAAAGCCTCCTCTTGCCTAAGAGGATCAGTTTTAATCTCCATTTCCCGTACAACAAATTTCAATCTACCTTCCTGCAGTGATTTTTGTACGAGATCCCTGAAAAGATAACATTGAGAGGTTGAGTGACCAAGATAATTATGAAATTTACAAAAACCTCTTTTCTGTCGTTGTTCTAATGGTGGTAACTTAGCACCTGGGGGTACTAAAATTTGACCATCTTTAACTAACAAATCAAAAATTTCTTCACATTTAGTGACATCAAACGTATAAATTTTCGCTGGAAATTTTGGATTGTTTACGACCATATTTTTTCCTTTAGCGGGAAATAGTGGTTTACATTCATATGCTGGCCCTGGCTTCATTTCGGCCAAGTCAACATCTGCCTCTGTTGGTGAGGTATAGTCGGCTTCACAAATGGGATCTGTGTCATCATAATCTATGAAAGCTACTTTTTCTTTTTTAGTCCTAGCTTTAGTATGTCTTACTTTTTCTAGTCGCAGACGCTCTAGATGTCAAACTCTATCAGCTAACTGTGACATACTCTTCACGAAGGTTGGGTCTATTTTCTTCCTAATGGAATAATCTAAACCTCCAGCAGCCATTTGAACAAGCTCATGTTCTGGCACTTGATTAAAACATCTTGCTTTCAATGACCTAAATCTATTTCGATAATCGTCAATGGTTTCAGCAAACCTTCTTTTGATGTTTGACAATTCAACTAAACTAATTTTCGAATGACCCTCACAAAACTGTTCATGGAAATTTTTTTCCAACCTAGTCCAAGAGTCAATCGAATTTGGAGGCAAAGTGGTAAACCACGTAAAGGCTGCCTTAGTAAGGGAAGAAGGAAATGTTTTACCCTTAAGTTTTCATTATTCGCTATATCCCCAGATTCAGTCAAATACCTAGCAATATGTTCTACTGTTGACTCTCCAGATTCTTCCCCGAATTTTATATACTTAGGAATTTTCCATCCTCTAGGGTTTTCAGTCTGTAAGATATATTCAGACAAAGGGGAAGAATATGTTGGCCTCTAAAGCATGGTATTCATACCATTCCTAGCCATAATTCTTTCGACAATGGTGTTTAGATTATTTTCTATGGCTAAATCCTCTTTTCGAATTTGTTTAACAATTTGATCAGCCTCTTGATGTCGATGTACTAATGCCCTAGGTGGATCGACAATCAAATTCCTTGGAGGTACTGGAGCTTGTCCCAAATGGACAGTTTCATCTTGTATTGCCCCTACGTCCATTTGACCAGGGACGTCTAGTCGAACAAGCGACGCCTGTCGAATATGTGCTGGGGGAGTGCCTAAAAAATTGCATAAACGTGTTAATTGGGCAATCACCTGCCTATTTGTTTCAACGGACTGCCTATTAGTCTCAGTCGACTCTTGTACTACAGGATTAAATACATTACCTATTTGGTTAGTTAACATATTAACCAACTCATGGTTACTATCATCCATTTGTTGCCTTAACATTACTACTGAAGTATTAGTGAGAGACGATACTATTGGTTGAGACGACATTCCTCTAATTTGGTTGCCTCTATTATTTCCTCCTGGTGCAGATCCTTGTAAAGGGGAGTTCAAATTTTGAACATTATCTGACACCACTGCTGCACTCGATGTTGAATGGTATCCTGGAAACATAGAATACAACATTCCATAAACAGAATCTACATTACCAAAACGAGGCACATTAGGAATGGTGGTCATAGTCATTACAGGCCTTGGGCTTCCCGGTGGAGCCTGAGAAATTTGTGTGGGACCTGCCGCAGTTGACCCGACCGGAGGAAAAGGTGCATATTAAGAAACTACTAGATCAATAGTAGTTAAAATTCGTGACGGTATTTCATATATGTTTGGATTATCAGGAATTGTCATTCTTGATATATGTCTTCCTAGATGATGGTTGATTATACTCTTTGGTTAACTTTCCATTTCTAAGTTGCATACACCTAAGAAAAATTCTTAGCACTAATGGCCCACTGGGCGTGCCAATTTAATTACTGTGGAAAATGGTAAACAATCGTTGGTCTTCCCAAAGACCTAAAACTAAGGGTAACTTTCAAGATCGACCACTTGATTTTAAGACATGTGCTAAGAGTTTTTGTTATTATACTTATTCTGTCAAAACCCCTATCAAGGGAAATGGCTTTCCGTGACTAAGGGAACAAATATAACAACTTTCCACACTATGAATCGACCTACTGACTGGTGACTTGTGACCAACAAAAGGTATTTATACGAAAATAAAATTCAATAAACTAACTGACTCGTGACTCGTGACCGACAGAGAGCATTGAATTGTTTACGCGAAGCGGAAAATAACATAAAGACTATGTTCGACAATATATAGAAAGAAAATAAAGTATTCAAAAGAGATAATTGAAAAATAAAGGATTTACATTAAAATAAAAGTGGTCATTCACGTACATCAAGCACTTCTTCACTCTTTGTTTCCTAACGCTCAGAATGCCAGAGTTTTTACAAGTGATTTGAGCATACAAGTGAACACCTCTAAAACTACAATAAATCTGCTTATTTATAGTATTTACAATGTAACTTCCTAGATGAAATATATGGATCATATTAAAAACTTGAGATAACTGCTTCACTGGATGTTACCACCTATTTGGCACTTTAAACAATTTGTAAACTGCTTGTAACTGCTGATGACTTTGAAATTTGAATCTTCCCGCTCATAGCTTCCGAAAATAAACTGCTTCTGACTCGCTTCGACACTTTCCTTTTGGCAAGATTAAAAAATCAACAATTCCTCTAAGTCCAGAAACCCTTTTAGTTGACAAAGACTAATTTCGACCATTTTGTTTGCCTTTCACCCTCCGGTCGAATAAACCAATTTCGATTATTTCCTTGACATTTATTCTTTTATTTTCTTCTGGTCGACCTGGCTCATTTACGACAGCTTGGCGTGACATTCCTTTTAGACAATAAATCTAGTTTAATGAAACCAATTTTCCAAACACTTTGTCCCATATTTCCCAAAAAACCCTTATTTCAGAGGACAACCCTTAGCTTATGAGGATATTCTCATTTACTATGCATGCTTGTTTACCTTAAGATTTTTCAAGGTAACAGTATTGGGGGAAAGAAGAGTCGAAATCAAAGGAGACTCTGAGCTAGTGATAAAGCAATTGACAAAGGATTACAAGTGCATAAAAGAAAATTTGATTATGTATTTCGTTATTGAAAACAGATTACCAAAAAAATTCGAATATGCAAATATAAAGCATGTCCCTAGAGTAAAAAATGCAAATGACTTAGCACAAATAACATCAGGGTATAAAGTGACTAAAGAAAAACTAGAAGAGTTGGTCTAAGTTAGGGGAAAGGAAATGGCTACCAGATTGTCTCCAACAGATTTAGAAAGTACCCAGTTACGTTACGCTAACGAAGACACATTTGAAATATTGGTCACTAACGCTCCAGTTGATACAAATTGGAGAAGTCCAATTGTTAATTATCTTAGAGATCCTTCGATAGATATAGAAATAAAGACTAAGTATAGAGCTTTGTCTTATATCTTAATGGGGAATGAATTATTCAAGAAAATCCCTGAAGGAGTTTTGCTAAAATGCTTAGGAGAAAGTGAGGCATATTTGGCATTATCTAGTGTTCACAATGGAGCATGTGGAGCCCATCAAGCAGGTCATAAAATGAAGTGGTTGTTATTTTGATATGGAATGTATTGGCCTACTATGCTTAAAGACTGTATAGAATTTGCTAAGGGATGTCAAGAATTCCAAAAGCATGCTGGTATCCAACATGATCCAGCAAGTGAGCTTCATGCAATTATTAAACCTTGGCCCTTCAGAGGTTGGACGCTGGATCTAATTGGAGAAATTCGACCTGCTTCATCTAAAAACCACAGGTACATTTTAGTAGGTATAGATTACTTTACAAAATGGGTTGAGGCCATACCTTTAGTAAATGTGGATCAGGAGACTGTTATTGAATTCATTCAGAAACAAATAGTCTATAGATTTGGCGTCCCAGAGAGTATCACAACAGACCAAGAATCAGTCTTCACTGGTCGAAAGATGCAGGAGTTCTCCAAGGAAATAGATTTCAAACTATTGACATCCACACCTTACTATGCTCAGGAGAATGGCCAAGTCGAAGCAGCCAACAAGGTGATAATTGGGTTGGTAAAGAAGAATGTAGGGAAGAAGCCAAAAAATTGGCACAAAACTCTAGACCAAGCATTATGGGCTTACCGAATGTCCCCTAAAGAAGAAACTAATACCACACCTTTCCAACTCACATTTGGGTTTGATACAGTACTACCAGTCGAAATCTACTTATAATCAGTTAGAATTCAAAGGCAAGAGGAAATTCCTTCTGACCTTTATTGGGAAATGATGATGAATGAATTAGTCGATTTAGATGAAAAAAGGTTGCATGCTTTAGAAAAATTAAGAAGACAAAAGGAAAGAGTGGCAAGAGCATACAATAAGAGGGTAAAAGGCAAGGATTTTATTATAAATGACTTGGTTTCAAAACTCATATTACCTATGGATCGAAAGAATAAAGCGCTAGGAAAATGGTCTCCAAATCGGGAAGAACCTTTTTGAATCCTAAAGGCATTCTCAAACAACACTTACGAAGTAGAGGAGTTAGCTGAGGATCGAAGAATCCTAAGAGTAAATGGGAAATACTTAAAGAAGTATAATCCATTTTTGTAGGAAATAAAAATCATGACAAGAGAGTAAGCAGCAAAAAATATACATGGCCAAAATGGTGATCGAATTAATTTAAAAAGCGCCAAAACGGATTTGTCTAGAATGCTTAAAACGTAAAGCAAATACAATGAAATCTAAATTACACAAATCAAAATGTGATAGTGTTCTTCATCCTCTCATACTTGATCTTCTCTAGGCCAAGCTTGTATTGAACATCAGCATGTATGCCTTTAAGGCGTGCAATTTCTTCATTCATGGATGAAGCTTTTTCGACATGTTCAACGCTCTGTGCAACCAAAGTATCAGCCTCAATGGTGTCCAATCCTTTGATAGAAGCTTGTTTCACCTTGGCATCAGCAATCTTCTTCTGCAACTCCACAATATGAGACTCCAAAAGTATGATCGGAGCTATCTAAGTATCGAACTCTGCTTGGGCTTCCTTCCTTGAAGCCAACAAATCCTCAGATGCTTTAAAGGTGCTAAGAGCTTTGTCAAATGCAGCAGTTTGCTCTTGTTCCTTTTCTTGAAGCTCTGAAGTTGCATCAACTTCCCTATTATACTCAGCGCATATTTGGTCGATTAGATTTTGGATATCTATCAAGACCTCACCTACGTTAGTAGGATAAGCAGTAATATTGATTCTATTGATCAATTTCTTCATCCAAAAACGAGTTGTGACGTTTGTCGTCAGCACCTCGAACAAGTCAGCTTCGAATACAACTTTCTTCACTTGCTGAAGGAGTTCGTCATAGGAAGCTTCATTAGCACTAGCACCAGATTGGGTCGAAGCTCCAGAAGCGCTTTTGTCAGAAGTAGACTCCCTTAGAGCCATCATCAATTTCACATACTTGAGGGGATCATTCTTCTTTAGTTCTATCTTTTCCTCCTCAGTGAGTGGTGGAGATAGAATGGGATTTGGAACTGATCGAACCTGTGTTTTTGGTACATCAGTTTGTGTTGGATGGGTGTCCTCAGGTTATTGTTCGACCTCCTCCATTTCCTCATCATCACGAAACTATGTCTCGATCCCATATGAGTACTGCTCTTCATCCTTGATATAATCTACAGGAAATGAAGCCCTTTTTGAAGGAGATTTATTGGGAGTACTTTCAGAGTCTTCGCCTTCCTCTATTATTTGCTTACCAGATTCTGGTAAGACATCTTCGCTAGGAAAGGAAGTCTCTTGTTCGACTTGGACATCACCTGCTTCAGGTTGACGAACCTCAGTCGAGGACCCCTTATTTTGGATAACACCACTGGACGAGGTTGGAGGCAAAGGATTCTCTGTATTCAAAGGAGCATCTTGGTTGATAGTGGAAACATGAGGAGCAGTTGATTTATCCTACAGATAGAAAGAAGTTGTTAGCTCAAGATACATTTGAGAAAGAAATGAAGACTGAAATAAAGATGTACCTTTTGATCATCAGGATTAGAAGCATTGCTTCCAATACGCTCCAAAACTACAAACCTAGAGGGTGAAGGTTTAACCTCATGTTGAGGAGGAGGGAGGATTTTTACTTTGATATCTCTCTGATTGGTAGCTTGATATGGGGCATCTTTCAAAGTTGTGGGTTTCTTTTGTTTCTTCTTGGCCTTGAAGGGAGTGAGGAGGACATCTTCATCATCATTTTCAGGGATCACTATTACGTCTTCATTGGGAATTTTTCTTTTCTTTGGTGTTTGAGGAGGCAAACCACTACCCTAAAAACAAAAATGCAAAAATCAGCCAGAGAGTGTAAAGGGGTAAGAAGGATTCTTAGAAGTAGTACCTTTGCACTCTTCGCCACTTTTTTTGGAGAAGCACCCTTTGTAGAAGGAGCTCCCTGACTGGAAGAAGTTGCTGGCTTTGAGGCAGTAGTCGAATCCGCCTTCACTGCAGGTTTTTCTTTCTTTATGGTTTTCCTTTCAACAGCTAGAAAACACTATTAAAGTTAGTCAAACGCTCAAAATTGAGAAGTTTCCTGAAAATATAATTAAAAGGACCAAAGAATCCTTTGGTTCCACACCTTCACGTGTCGGAGACACAATAGAGACTGCTGATAAATCATAGTGAAGGAAACCTTTAAAACTGTCCAGACTGCACTTAGTCAAAACTACTCTTTTAGAAGGTTTTTGGGAATCATTTTTGAACTCATTAAAATATTGCCACAAGTGAACCAATCTGGATAGGGTGGATAGAGTGCCAGGCCAAAATCAGCACTAGGCAATTTTGGAAAATATGGTGCTTGCAGTTCAAAAGCCAAATCATACTGTGATACGGTGGGAGAACTGACTTGAGTTTTGCGTTCGTATTCGCGTTTGTGCGGTTGAGCAAGAGTCGCCACCGACTTTTTATTTTATCCTAAAGGAAAGGTTAAAAAAGCACAGCAAAAACCTTTTGAGATATTTCGTGGGTTCGGGGGGTAGATTATGAAAAGGGAAGGTATCAGCACCCTTTTCATCCATGGTTATCCATGGGCTCTTAGTTACTTGGTTTTTAGATCACTTGCCTTGATTTTCGATTGCTTGAAAATGTGGTGTGTGTGTGTGTTTTTGAAAATGTTTTTGAAGAGATGCCTTGTCCTAGGCAACCAATGTATTCGACTCGTGTTTGAGTGTTTTACAAAAGTGTGGATCTTTTCGAAAAGATGTTTCAAATGTTTTTGAGGGTTTGTTTGAAAGTGTGTATGAAGTGTGGTTTTTGAAAAGAAGGCAAGTGTTTTTGCAAGTTGATCTCAAGTAACTAAGAGTTTTGTCTACCCTATTGTACTCAAAGGTTTTTGTTATGTTTTAACCCCTTTTTAACAACTTTGTTCCATCATTGAATTTGGTGGACAATCTTGCGTTTAGGAAGTTTATTCGGGACGGGCGCGGGTCATCGTATGGACCATGAATGCAATGGTGCCAAGTGTCTTTGGCAATTTGCTTTGAAAGGACTATGATCATTCCGTTTAGGCAACATTTTGAGGGACTTATGATCATTTTGATTTTGTTTTGCCAAAGATATTTGACGTGCAAGCATGGTCCATTTTGGAAGGCAACATGTGGGATACCCTAGAGGGTGCAAGTGTGATTGTGTATTGATTTCATGTATTTGTCTTGTATTAGGTTATCTAGCATTTGATTTTATGTACATGCGAACCCTAAGTCTAACCATGGTATAATTGAAAGCGGTAAATTGCGAAAATGTAAAGTCTACGCTATTACAAATAGTATCCGGGAGTGGGGGTATAAATGTACAAATGGGGATGAGACTTATAGTATCCAATAAGTTACAACCAAATCGAATTTGCGATCAAAATGTAAATGACGAATATCAATATATAAGATAAACAAATGTATAGGAGCAATGTGAATGTATTGTGTAAGTGTACAAGTATATGAGTATGTGATTATTTACAGGTGCGGAATGTGAAAATAATGAAAGATTAGGGTATTTGCTTTGACCTAAATAATTTGAATGCTTATTTGTTCAATTAGTAATCTCGTATTTCTTTTAATATGTACAAAAGAAAATGTTTTAATTGAATGTTTAAGTTTTAATTAAATTGCGTATAAAAATGATGTTTTAAAAAAAAGAAAATATTTCTAAATTTTAATCATGTATACAAAAGGTATTTTTTTATTGATTATGCAAAAAGTAAGTGAAAAGAAAATGTTTTTAATTTAATCATATTATATATAAAAATGTATTTGTTTTTTATACACAAAAAGTATTTTTTAAATAAAAATCAAAGATTAAATTACGTGTATTAAAAGGAAATGTATTTTTAATTGTTATATACAAATAAAATTAAATTAGAAAATGAAAATTTAGTGTTAGCAAAATATTTGTTAGAAAAAATTAAGTTAGTCTTAAAAGGTTAAATGGGTTAATAAATATGAGTGATATATTTTCTTTATATAAAAAAAAAAGCATTTTTAATGGGCTTAGGCATGCAGAGACGGGCAAGGCCCACGTTTGGGGGTCAGTAACGTTTTAGGGTTTCATTTGGAGTTTTCATTTGGAGACAAAGGCTTTAGGGTTTGTACAGCGGCGCGTCTCATGGAGTTTCGTTGTCTTCTCCGTTGCATGTCTCGGTGTTCCCTTCGCTCGAGGCCACCGGCACTACCCCCACATCTCTCTTCCCTCCAGCTCGAGTTCAAAGGTCTCATTACAACAAGGTTCACTTTAGATGTTTTTTATATCCCCTTTTTTACAAATTGCATGCTTATTCGCTTTGAGCTTTGACCTTAATCTTTTATTATTATGGAGGTAAAGGAGAAAAAGAGAGGGAGAAAAGCGTACTACCTGATCTTGGAGAAGGAGGAGAGATAGGGTATGTGGCGCTCAGGAGGCCGGGACGAGCGGAGGGTGTTGAGGTTTGCGCTTCGGTAACTTTTACTTTCCTAGGGTTTTATGATGATTTGCACTGAAAACCCTCTTTCTTCTTTCTTCTTCTCTTCTACTGCATGTTGCCTTGAACGTCCCTCTCTTCTTCTGATTTTGCCCCTTTGTGTTGGTTGAAATGTGATGCTTGCTTATGATGCCTTTGGATGCTTCCCTGACTTTCTTCTGATTTTGCCCCTTTGTGTTGGTTGAAATGTGATGCTTGCTTATGATGCCTTTGGATGCTTCCCTGACTTTCTTCTGATTTATTGCTTTGAATTATTGTTCTGAGACTGTTGAGCCTTTTACCTGTGTTGCCCTGTGAGGAACTCAAAGTTCTGAGGGCCTAGGGTTTAGTTGCCTTTGTTGGGGTTTGGAAATCGTGTGCTTTGATATTTTCTTCTGGTTCTGAATTGCCCTAGTTCTGTTGATTATGATGAACACCTACTTTGCTCATATGCTCTTTTCGGTTGCCCTGTGATGACACTTTCCTGAGGGTTTTTATGCTCGAACCTGTGTTTGCACCACTTTTAATTCTTTGCAAGGTTGGACAGGCTTTGTGAGGTTTCTTACAGATTTTAGGCTTGTTGGTAAGATCTTTGACAGGTTAAGGCTTTTTGGATTAGGCAGGTTGTGATGGTTTAAGCAGGTTTTTCGACAGGCAGGGTGAGTTAGCTTCAGGCAGGGTTGTGGTGTAGCTTGCCTATGCAGGTTTTTGCTTGGAGTTTTATGCCTTTCAGGCTTGACTTCAGCAGGCTTGGGATATGCAGGTTATGGTTAATGCAGGTTACAGTTTAGCAGTTCGTGTTTCAGGTTTTCTGGTTTTGGCTCTTAAGGGCTGGACAGGTTATATGCTGATATGGCTTTTGGCTTAGGTTTTGTTTCTATGCAGGTTTAAGGGTTTGGTGTCCAGGTTTGGGTGTTGACAGTAGGTAAGGGTTTAGACAGGGGTTGAGCTTCAGGCTTGAACTTGGTTTATCAGGCCATTGTTTGGCTTGTATGGTTATGAGGTTTTGTTTGCTTTAGTATGTGGTTTGCTTCAGCAGGTTGTTTATGAACTTGAGCAGGTTTTTCTATGCTTCAGGTTTATCAGTTTGTAGGTTTTCTTTTTTACTTTGGTGAGAAATTCTGCCTCTCCTGAACTGTGTTTGTTCTTGTGTTATATCTTTTTTCTATGCCTGCCTAAAGCCTAAAACCTGCATCTTTTTTCTTCTTTTTCTCTCTCTATAGTGCACTTAAAAGAATTTTAAATGTTTTCTTGTGTACTTTTCTGAAAGGGTCACTTCAATTGGGAAATGATGAAAATGAGTTGCTTGCATATCATGCTTTCCTCTGCATATTTGATCTCTTCTTGACAGCTTTTGTGCTTTTTGATATCTTTCAAAATCTTCCTCTTTGATAGCTTTGAGTAGCCTTTTGGATAGTTGCTTTATATTTGGCAGAAAGTTGAGTTTGGATCTTTGGTTTGGACTTGCTGTTTGCTTTGTAACATGCTGTTTGAGATTTGAACTTTATGCAATTTTGACAATTTTGAATTGTGAATTCAATTTTAGCAAATAAACTCGTCCCTCTTTGTGAACCGGGAGAAATCCCGTGATTTGCAGAGAGGGTTAACTGATCCCAATCAGTGACCCTTAATGATGAATTTCTTCTGTCGTTTCAATTTAACTGCTTTTTGACTTTTCTTCTTTTCTTTTTGCAGATGAATATTGGAACACCGGAGCGAGGGATAGCGGATGAAGATTTGAAGATTAGACAAATAATTAGGATAATCTTTTATTTAAATTTAGATCAATGTAAAACTATTGTTTGTAATTAAATCATAAACAATAATTGTACAATTAATTTAATAATAAATAAAAGCTTTCATTATCCAATAAATTCTGTTTTCTCTTTATTGTTTATTTATTATTTAAAACTCTTTGAATTAAAATAATTGAAAACTAAATTTCAATCACTTAATTTAGAATAATAAATAATTTAAATAAAACAATGTTTTAGTAATTGACCAATTAAACCTGTCCTTTCCAATATCCAAAGCAAAGCAGCAGTTAACCAAAATAAACTGATCAAGCGCATTCCCTTTTCACTGATTTTTTTGCCAAGCACTGTAATTCCAAACTGCGTATTTCTTTTGACTGACTCAAACAAACCAACGTGAATTCAAACCAACTGCCTCTTTCACTGATTAAATCAAAATAATGCGAATTCAACCCGAATCTTGGAAAATCTTGCAAAGTGCTGTGAAATTTTAATTTTGCTGAGAATATGCCCATAAAACCTTAATTCCTGATTAAATGCCAACGAACATTCGCCTGATCACAATTGAGCCAGAATCAACCAAAACCCTAAGCCAAATATTTAAAGCAATCCAGAGTCCTGAAAATCAATAAAACCCTAATTTTGTTTGACTGACGAGAAAAGTCCGTTTGTCCGATTCTTGAGCCAGTTTGAAAAGTCAGGAAATGCCTGAAGCTGGGATTTCTTGTGGAAAAATGCGAGGGCAAATTTTGGGGTACAACACATACCTATGTTTAGGTTTTACAGAAGAGGGAATCTTTAAACATGGAAGTTTCTTGGTAAATTTTTCTTTTAAAACAGCTGTTGCATGGAAGACGGTTCGACTAAGATTAGTTGGATCATAGACAGTTTCAAAGAATTTCTGGAAAGCCTGGATTTCCTTGGTGTGCATTAGTTTACCTTTTGGGACGTTTTCCTGCCCAAGGGAAAAAGCTTTAGTTAAAAGTTCATTTATTTGAGCAGTATCAAACATGTTGTTCGAATAAAAGTTGGTCCACCGGGTGTAGAAGCCATTGGTCATATAGAAGGCAGGTTGATAGGGAGTGAGATTAAATTCAACAAAGTTGGCATGGTATTCCTAGTGTTTCTTGATGTCTCGAACATAATAATCCACACCTACAATGCATATCTCACATTTTCGAGTGAAGAGAGATTCAGGGGTGAGTTGGCACAATCCAAACTGTCAAGAGACAAAATTGGGTTGATAAGTCATCAAGCAAACATAGCTTTTCACTGGAAATATCCTGGAGACTAGGAGTCTAGGAAGAAGAAATGTGCGCCATATGTTTTCAATATCAGTATCTGCATTCTTCACAGCGTCTTCAATTGACGAAGTAAACCAGGAAGGACCATGAGTTCAATTGGCGAAAGGAGCCATAGATGGGGTAAAATTGTGACATTTTGAGAACATCAGCATGTATTTGGTGAGGCAAGCTTGAAGGTTTTCAGCATCATCATTGGGAGTTAGTTGTAAAATTCTAGTTCCTTCAATGCTTCAACCTGCTATTTCAGGGTCCTTTTCGTCAACAGTTTCAGCAGTTCAAAGAGAAGGTTCGAAAGTGGAATTTAGCCAGAGTTGAAGAAGCCAATAAGGTCCAGATAAAAGTAGTTTGGTGCTTGTATCATAATCCTTAAGTTTGGCAGTAGAAGCCCCTAAACTTTCATACAGGCTAGCTAGAAGTAACTCACTCAAACACACCTTTTGACCAAAATGTAACTGGTTTGCTAGGGTCAAAAATCTCTTGGCTACTTGCAAAGATTTGCAGCAAAAAATGAATTTGGATAACCATAAGGCTAGGAAAGCTATGTGTTCAACGTCAGAAACATCTTCACCATCAACATGATACAGGTCTATATAAGTGCTAAAAGAAGCATTTTTGACATTGAAGTCAATACTGTTTTCAGACTCCAAATAAGGATCAAAAGTCTCTCCAGTAGGAGAAAGTCTGGTGATGGCAGCAATATCGAAGAAAGTTGGGGTTATCATTCCATAAGGAAGATGAAAATTATTATAAGTACTATCCAAGAAATACATGGACGCTAGCAAAAAAGGCTGGCAATAGCTAAAACCTAGTTTCGACATTTGAATCAAGTCGAAGATTCCTAATTCTTTCCAAACCTGAGATTTTTTCTTTTCAACCTTAGTAAGCCAAGCTAAATAGGATTCATCTAAGGTTAGGCATGATCGAAAGGGTCTAAATCTCTCAGTTATATAATATAGTTGGAAAGCTTCTCTCTTCGCCTTAGGGTTTGAAGGAATATCCTCAGAGGTTTTATCCTTAGAATATTTTTTGGGCTTCTTAGTAGAGTCTTCGATGTTCTCCTTGGGGGTACAATTTTGTTTGCCAAGGGTTTGGTAACATGATAAGTGGGAAAAAACTCTACATACTTTTCTAAGTTTCCTGTAGCGATCAAGGGGCCTAAGAAACCTAGGGTTTTACCAGAGAGCAGAGAAGGGATTAGTACCTGGGAAGCATAAATAGCTTTTTGTTCCCGGGTATGTTTTGGAGGCGTGATAAACTCTTGATTTCCAGAAGTAACGATTTTGCTGGTTGGTACACTCTGAGAAGACGAACCTTTAAACACTCCATGCTTCTCAACATGCTTGGAATCTTGTTTGGCAGAACACATTATTGCAGATTTGAAAAATTGATGAAGCTTTCAAGAGAAATGGGAGCAAAAATCAGAGAAAAATGTGAAGATTTATGGGTTTGTAAAAGAAGAAAGAGAACAAATAAAAGAGATGATCTTTTATAGTGGTCAGTGGAAGAGTTAGAGGTTACACCTCAAGGAGTTTGTGGCGCACGTCAGCATCTTGTGAAGAAAGGTGAAAGACCACTATTCATTTTCTTGGAAGTTGATACATAATGATGTTTAAACTGCCGCACGCACGTCTTGATGATACGTTTTGGAAAAGTAGTCATGATTAACTGTAATATCAGGAATTAAAGTAAAATGAAAGGTTGCTAGTCGAAATCTGGTGATTACAAGAAATGCCCATTTCTGCACTAATTCGAAATAGACATTTATTGGGGGAAATTTGTTAGCTAAAGATTTCGACATTTTATGAAAGTTGATTTGAGAAAATCGTGTTTCAAAGGATGGCATGAAACTTGGCCTTATAAGGTTATTTTATGAAGTTTATTCTTATAGTTCGATATGTCGAAGTGCAAGTCAGAGTCAAAAGAATGAAATCATATTTCAAGATATGTGAAGATCACTTCGACAGTCATGTTAGATGAATTCAAAGCTTTGAGCGGTAAAAGTTTGAAATTCAAACTGATGCATTTTCTCCAGGAGGACGCGTGGAAGCGTCAGAATGTATGCGTTTGAAAACTCCAAACGTGGCGTGATCTCATAGAAAGACCGTTAGGGTCGAATCAGTATAAATAAGAGTCTTAGATGTTAGGATTCAAAGGGGGTGTTCACATTGTATACAAATCATTTAATACTCGAAGTACTGGAGCGAGAGAAAAGAGTTTGCTGATAATGTATGTGTAAGAACACCATTAGTTTATTCAAAGTCATTTTCTCAATACAAAGATACTTTAATCATTTTCTTATTATTTTTCATTTCCAGTCAAGTATTTAACAAATTTTGTTGAAATTTATTTATTAAGCATTGTCCTTACATTCTTGCAAATATCCAGATCATTTCCTTCAAGTTACATTTAGGATTTATAGTCAAACTTTAATATTTTAGGATAATCATAATCACATAGAAAAATCTTGTTATTATTCATATAATGCCAAACTTCGAGTCAGATTGTAAAAACACTAAGACACATGTCCTATGATCAATCTAGTCGATCCTGTAAGTTACCAAAGCGTAGAGTTTGGAAGACTGGCGGTTGTTTGTCAGAAATCACTGGTAAACACATATATCAATTGTATAGGTCACGTGTTTCCTATGTAATAGCTTAGATTTTTATTTCTTGCTTTCTTTTTCACTATTATGTAACTATTTACGGTTTGTAATAGCTTAGGGTTTTACTTTCTACCTTCCTATTTTGTAACTGCCCCAAAGTGATGTAATAGTCTAGGGTTTACATTTCCGCTTTTACTTTCTGCGCTTTTATTGTTGTTATACTTGCTATATTACTGCTTAGTAATTAGATTTGCATGGAAAGATAAAAACCCGATGATAGAAAAACCCTAACTGCAAAGATAAATATAACTGAAAAAACAACACACTTCGCACACTTGAACCTCTAGGTTAACCTCCCATGCTGCCTTCGGAAAACAGTCATGTCCCTCAAATGTAGGGACACTTTAGAAAAGTCCCTCGATATAAAGATCATAGTCCCTCGATGACCCTTCGACGTTGCCTTTCGGTAGATGATCTAGTCCCTTAACGAAAATTGCTAAAGCGTCCTTACTAGTTGCCTTGATGATTGTACAATGACCCATGCATGTCCCTTCACATTCAACGATAGGGCTTCCTACTAACTAATGGTACGGATATCAATATCTAAAGGAGGAGGAAAAAATACAATAACAACCTTGAGTAGGGTAGAACTCCTAATCGCTTGCTCACAAAGCTCTTCAAAACAAAAACATTTTTTCACAATCACACTTTTCAATAAATATTTTCAAATAAACACTTTGTACGCATTCTCAATGATAGATACGAGAATCATTACAAAGTTTCGCCTCATATTGGCAAATTTTCAAAATGTTTTCAAATAGATAACACAAAGCAATTTTCAAAAATAAGTGAGCTAAGCGATTAAGAGCCCGTAGATAACTACGGATGAAAAGGGTGCTAACACCTTCCCTTTTCATAACCTGCCCCCCGAACTCAAAAATCTCAAGATCTTTCCTGTTCTTTTCACCCTTTCCTTATTGGATAAAAGAAAAGTCGGTGGCGACTCTTGCTATCCATAACATTTGTAATAAAACTCAAACAAGTCAGTTCTCCCACTGTATTACAGAACTGGCGACTCTGTTGGGGAACTTAAAAGAGGGGTTACCTTAGAGTTTAGGATCACTTTAATTGTTTTTACTTGTTTGCTTTTACTGCTTTATATTTGAGGTTTGATCGGATTTTAAATTTCTTACAAAGATCCTATACCCGGATCTGGGGACACCTTAGGTAAGTAGTTATAGATCATGGAAATTGTACAGTGTAGAACAATATGGTTGAAGTGATGGCTACGTTAGTGTGGCACATTGGGCTGTACTGGTGTTCCTTCAGTCAGTCGAGGATAACAATAGGCTTCTGTGTGGTGTCATAAGCATTAAATGACCTTTAGAACCTTAATTGACCCAACTTATCCATTATAAGGTAGTGAAATGGTCGGCTTTGGTGCAGTCCAAAGTTGGTTGATACTCGATGCTACACTCATTGAGATTCGACTCTCAGGATATTTCGGTGACAAGTCAGTTGCTCTACTGAAACAAATCATGTGAGAAAGATCGGTGATATGAGATTCCTAGAACCCGATTATTATTCTTAGGACAGGTTGAGCCAACTGAACTTCAAGAGGGTACTTACCTACGAACCCCATACAAGCCTTAAACCTAAGGCTCCTATGTGCCTTGTTTATGTTCGTTATCTGTTCAAACATGACATCATGACATCATACCATCTCATTTTCACTGATCATTTCAAGGATCTCAAAGGCCTGTGATGTAGGTTTATTATGAACCAGACGTCTAGCAAGGGGCAGGGGGATTTATTTTCCTCTAATCAAATGTCATCAAAGATCAAAGTACTTTCGCTTGAGTCAAAGGCTAGGACCCACTCAACATGGTGAGCTTGATTCTCATAGAAGGACGTTCAAAGAGGCAAAGTTCTTCAGTCAAAGCTGCAGCCAGAATCAACTTCTAACATTTCCTTTTATATATCCTGCGAGATCCTTGAAAACATTACATCCACATATCATGCATGTCATTACATAACATGTATTTCTGAAGACAGGTTTTCTCATCTTCTTACTATTTATTTCAGTAAAAGATGGCTCTTGAACAAACCGTGAAAGACCTTCAAGCTCAAAACGCCCAATTCCAAGAGACGCTCTTGAACTTAACCAAGGGGCAGAGAGAACTGATGGCGCTCATCGCCAAGAAGAAAGAGACTAGGAAATCGGTTGGTATCCTTAACATGGGGAGAAGGTTCAAAGGTCCCGCCAAACAGGTTCAAGCTTCTGACATCCCATCAGATGAAGATGACAATCAAGAAGAAGACGGTTGAAGTATCAAAGTTGGGGGGGGGGAGGGAATCAATCTTGGTTTTGGTAAAATTCCTGATGAAGAAGACTATTCTAATGAGAAGTATCCTCCAGCTGATGATAGATACAAACAGTTGGAAGATCGTCTGAAGGCCATGGAAATCAAGAAAGTGCCTGGGCTGGATCTTGAAGAGTTGAGTCTTATTTTGGGAGTTGTTATTCCCCACAAGTTCAAGGTCCCTACTTTTGCAAAGTAAGATAGTGTCTCCTATCCTAAACTGTATTTAAGGTCTTATGCTCGAAATATCCAACCCCGTACTGCTGACAGAAAGTTATGGGTTCACTTCTTTTAAGAGAGCTTATCTGGAACACAATTGGAATGGTACTATTAGCTGGAAGGAACCAATATACGTACTTGGTAAGATCTAGCTGCTGCTTTTTACAAGCAATATCAATAAAATGCTGACCTTGCACCAACTCGTGTGCAACTACAAAGTATGACTATGGGCTCTCATGAAGGTTTTACGGAGTATGCCCAAAAATGGAGAGATCTGGCTGGAAGAGTGCAACCTCCTTTGTCTGATAGGGAGCTGGTTGATATGTTCATGGGCACTTTGAAAGGGACTTTCTTTAATCATCTGATCGAAAGCTCTTCATCTGGCTTTACCGAGTTGGTACTAATAGGAGAACATGTCGAAAATGGTATCAGAAGTGGAAAGATTCAAGTGGCTATGTCTTCAAGTACTATGAAGAATACATTCAACGGTAAGAAGGAAACAAATGTTGTGTGTGGCCAGAAGGGTCGTGTTAGAAGTGACCATAACCAGTCTGTAGGAGTTGTGCTAATTTCCAATCTGGCGCCTGTGCAACAACATCAACAGAACAATCAGCGTAGGACAGACGCACCAAGAAGACAGTTTACCAAGATCAGCATGCCATTGTCTCAGGCGTTGCAACATCTTTTGAAGGTGGAGTTAATAACTTTAAGGGATCCTTCTCAAAATCCTAAGCCTCCTCTCCTCGATACAATCCCAATGTGAAATGTGCTTATCATTCCAATAATCCTAGACATGACACCAATAGTTTTTTAGCATTGAAAAATAAAATTTACGATATGATTGACAAAAAAGAAATTGAGTTTGATCCTCCCGAGATCCCCAATGTAATTACTACACCTATGCCTAAGCATGACAATATTGCGGGGACCAGTAAGGTCACTAGAAGCGGAAGGGTTTTCTCTCCGGAAATATCTCTGAAGACTGTCACCACACCAGTTTGTATCACCGCTACCGAGTCAACTACTGAGACTCGGGGAAAAGAGAAAATGATGAAGCCTGCCCAGACGGAGGCACCCAAAGAAGCTATTGCTGAAGACACCTCTAGGCAAGAGTTGGAAGAGGTATTGAAAATTATTCGAGTAAGTGATTACAAGATTGTTGAACAACTGATACAGACTCCCTCTAAAATCTCCATGTTATCCCTATTACTGTGTTAAGAAGCCCATGCACAGGCTTTGGTGAAGTTCTTAAAATTCGCTCACGTGCCACAAGAAATTTCTGTTGATCAATTTAGAAGTTATGTTTCTAGCCTAACTACTAATAATGGGCTAGGCTTTTTTGATGTCGATTTGACCCCTGCAGGAAGGAACCACAATAAGGCCTTGTATGTCTCTATGAATGCGGGGGCACTACTTTAGCATATGTATTGGTTGATACAGGTTCCTCGCTGAATGTTCTGCCGAATGGTGCCCTCGACAGGGTTGACTGTGAAGGGGTTGTGCTGAAACCCAGTGATATTATAGTTCGAGCCTTTGACCAATCAAAGAGGATGGTACACGGAGAGGTGGATCTCCCGATTAAAGTGGGTTCGTAAGTTTTTTGATTCTACCTTCTATGTAATGGATATTCGACCGACCTATTCTTCTTTACTTGGATGCCCCTGGATTCATGGGGAAAGTGTTGTTACTTCAACCCTACACCAAAAGCTGAAATATCATGTGAAAGGAAAGGTTGTTACGGTTTGTGGCGAAGAAGAGTATATGGTGAGTCACTTAAACTCATTCAGGTATGTTGAGATGGACGGCGAATTCATTGAAACTCCTTGCCAGACTTTTGAAGTTATCCCTTCTACCGCTACTAAAGACGTTTATGCTATTCCCAAGGTTACCAGGGTTCCACCCAGAATGGCTTCTTTGAAGGATGCTAGAGCTATAGTGGAAAAAGGTGGTTGCACTCCTTGGGGTCAGCTTCCTGACATTCCGTATAAATCTGACAAATTTAGTTTGGGTTTTACTGCAGAGTCTCAGAAGGCTGTTCGTCGTGCTCGTGCTAGAAGATCACCTTTCTGCGTCAGTAACAATGGAGTCAACGCTATAGAAGATGTTGATAATGACTATAACCTAGACAGCTGGATCGTTCCTACCATCGGAAACAGGCTCAACAACTGGAATACCGAAGATCTTATCTCAATCTCATTTAGTCAAGAGTAATTTCTATTTTATGTTTCTTTCAAAGTTTTGGTTATGTAATCTTTAAACAATAACTTTAAGCCTTGTGTCTTACCCGAGGCACAATGGTCCACTTGTTAAGGGTTGTCATTTCATTCACATATTTTCATTTAATAAAAACATTGGATGTTTTACATTCAAATTTTTCTCTCTTTGTATTTCTTTTTACTTTATTACACTCTCAAAATAGCTATGTGTTCTTACACACACCCACATAATAAATTGCAGATCCATATCCACTCTAGATCCCGTTGATAACGGTTCTTCAATTGCTACTTATGACTTTGAGAATCCGATCTACCAAGCCGAGGACAAAGGTGAGGAAGATTGTGAAATACCTGGAGAACTTGACAGACTGTTAGTGCAAGAGGAAAAGGCTATACAATTGCATGAAGAGCCAATTGAGGTTGTAAACTTGAGTACCGAAGAAGACATGAAAGAAGTAAAGATAGGTGCCAACCTAGAGGACATTGTCAAGAACAGGTTAATCCAGACATTGCATGACTATGTTGAGATCTTTGCTTAGTCATACGAAGACATGCCATGGCTTGATACTGATATTGTGGTTCACCATTTGCCGATGAAAGATGGTTATTCTCCAATAAAGCAGAAGGTTCTTCGTATGCATCCCGATATGTCAGAAAATATCAAGGCTGAGGTTATGAAGCAGTTCAACGCAGGTTTCTTAGCTGTTACATCCTATTCTCAGTGGGTTGCAAATGTGGTCCCAGTACCAAAGAAATATGGAAAAGTGTGTATGTGTGTAGATTATAGGGATCTGAACAGGGCAAGTTCTAAAGATGACTTTCCACTCCTACATATTGATGTTCTGGTTGGTAACACCACTTAGCACAAGGTATTAGATTTTATGGATGGTTTCTCAAGTTACAATCAGATCAAGATGACACTTGAAGATATGGAGAAAACTACTTTTGTCACACAGTGGGGCACTTTATGTTACAAGGTTATGCCTTTCAGTTTGAAGAACGTCGGTGCAACATATCAGCGTGCTATGGTAGTTCTGTTTCATAACATGATTCATCACGAGATAGAGGTCTATGTCGATGATATGATAGCCAGGTCTCGGACTGAAGAAGAACATCTTGACCACCTACACAAGTTGTTTGAAAGATTGAAGAAATACAAGCTGAGATTGAATCCGAACAAGTGCACTTTTGGGGTGAGATTCGGTAAACTCATGGGTTTTGTTGTTAGCGGAAAAGGTATTGAAGTTGATCCTGCCAAGGTCAAAGCCATTCAAGAAATTCTTTCTCCCCATACTAAGAAGGAAGTCAGAGGATTCTTGGGATGACTAAATTACATTTCCAGATTTATTTCCCACCAGACTGCTACTTGTGAGTCAATCTTCAAATTGCTGAAGAAAGATCAAGTAATAAAGTGGAACAGCGATTGTCAGATAGCTTTTGACAAAATCAATAAATACCTCCAAGAACCTCCGATTATAATACCACTAGTTGAAGGAAAACCTATGATCATGTACCTAACAGTGTTAGAGAACTCAATGGGGTGTGTACTGGGCCAGCATGACGAGTTTGGTCGAAAAGAGCATGCAATATACTACCTTAACAAAAAGTTTACCAACTGTGAAACAAGATACTCACTGCTCAAGAAAACTTGCTGCGCTTTGGCATGGACTGCTTGCCGACTAAGACAGTATATGTTGACTCATACCACTTTGTTGATCTCTAAAGTGGATCCCATTAAGTACATATTCGAGAAGCCCGCTCTCTCCGAAAGAATAGCCAGATGGAAAATGGTCTTAACAGAATACGACATTCAGTACACCACTCAGAAGGCAATCAAAGGAAGTGTACTGGAAGATCATTTGGCTCATCAAGTTGTAGACGACTACCAGTCTATGAATTTCGAGTTCCCGGATGATAATATCATGCAAATTGCAGATTGTGAAGAACATGAACCGTATGAAGGACCTGTGACAGAATCCTGATGGACTATGGTTTTTGATGGAGCTTCCAACGCACTTGGTAATGGAATTGGTGCTGTGATTGTTTCTCCTAAGGGTTGCCATACGCCATTTATCTCCAGATTATGCTTTGATTGCACCAACAACATGGCCGAATATGAAGCGTGCATCATGGGTATCAGGGTTGCTATTGATTTGACAATCAAGTGCTTGATTGTATATGGGGACTTAGCCTTAGTGATCAATCATATTAAAGGAGAATGGGACACGAAACACCCAAATCTCATTCCTTATCGGGAACATGTGTTGACTTTAATCTCGTACTTAGAGGAAATCACTTTTGAGCATATTCCATGAGAAGAGAATCAGTTGGCAGATGCATTGGCTACCATGTCATCCATGTTCAAAGTCAGATAGGACAATGAAGCTCCTATAATTACCATTGAGAGACTGGACGAACTGGCACACTGATATGAAGTTGATACTGACGGAGTAGAGGAGAAGTCTTAGTTTCATGAAATAAAGAGGTATCTTAAAGCTCAAGAGTCTCCTGAAGGAGCGTCTATCAATGACAGGAAATTCCTACGGAGGTTCTCTGCTAAGTTCTTCCTGAGCAACAAAATTTTATACAAGCACAACCATGATTCGACTTTGCTTCGTTGTGTAGACAAAAAGGAAGCGGAGAAAATGATGGAAGATATGCACGAAAGAGTCTTTGATACACACTCTAGCGGGCATATGATGGCTAAGATGATTTTGAGAGCAGGTTATTATTGGTCGACTATGGAAACTAATTTCCATCACCACTTCAAAACCTGTCACAAATGCCATATCTATGCTGACAAAGTGCATGTGCCACTGGTTCCTCTGAATGTTTTAACTGCTCCTTGGTCATTTGCAATATGGGACATTTATATGATTGAAGATATCAAGCCGACCGCTTCCAATGGACATCGTTTCATCCTCGTCGCCATTGATTATTTCACCAAGTGGGTCGAAGCAACTTTGTTTGCCTATGTTACTAAGAATGTTGCGGCTCGCTTTATTAAGCATAATCTTATTTTCCGGTACAGTATCCCCGAAAGGATTATCACGGACAATGGTACCAATCATAACAACACTATGATCATGTAACTCTGCACGTAGTTCAAGATCAAACACCACAATTCTTTTCCATATCGACCGAAGATGAATGGCACAGTGGAAGCCGCCAATAAGAACATCAAGAAGATTATACAGAAGATGATAGTGACGTATAAAGATTGGTATGAGATGTTACCATTTGCTCTTCATGGCTATCGCACTTCAGTACAGACATCAACTGGGGTAACCCCATTCTCTCAAGTCAACGGTATGAAAGTTATCCTACCTGCCGAAGTCCGGATTCCTTCTCTAAGGATTATGAAAGACACGGATTTAGACGAAGACGAGTGGATTCAGAATAGGTTGGACCATCTAAATTTGATCAACGAGAAAAGGCTTGCGACTGTTTGTCATGGTCAGATGTATCAGAAGCGCATGATCAAAGCCTTCAACAAGAAGGCCAAGCATCAGGTATATCAGGCTGGTGACTTGGTAATAAAGCACATCATCCTGCCACAAGGTGATCCCAGGGGCAAATGGACTCCCACCTATGAAGGGCCATTTGTAATCAAGAAGATAATTTTTGGCGGTGCTATGATACTTACCACCATGGACGGTGAAGGTTTTCTGCACCCTGTAAACGCGAACATAGTAAAAAAATACTATGCCAAAAAGATACCCGCTAGTTTAACTGGCCTAGGAAAAAATAAGGGCATCTCGATGAACCAAAAGGGTTCGGGAAAAAACTAGGGATATATATAAAGATTGTACACCCGGCAAGTCGAAAACCTAAAAAGGCGACTTGGGCAAAAAGGTATCTCGGTGGTCTGAAAACCCGAAAGGGAGGTCCAGGAAAAAGTTAGGGATTAAAGCTTACGAATATGTCCCGTTGGATCACCTACATACATCAAGCTTTATTACCAACATCAAGTTCGAAAGATACGGATTGATTCAGTCAACTTCTTCCGACAACAAGGGATGAGATGCTCGAAGACATAAGGGCAATAACAGAGTTAAAACTTGATGGGATCGTTTACATATAGCTATATGCTTTGTTTTTACTTTGTACTCTTTTCAATTTACGATGATTTTCTCTTACTAGGATCTCTGTCTCCTTGTACAAAACGACCTGTTTATAGGAAAATTATCAATACAAATATCATTCAAAATTCAAATTTGTTTTACTTTCCCTGCTTTGTTTGCAAAAACGTTCAATGACTAATTTGAATGAACATATGCATATGAATATGATTACTGTTAACAAATATATGTATAAAAAACATGAATCAACATTTACTAAAGACTCTAGGAGTTGGGACAACGTTCAAGTCGTCCAAAAATCCCCACAGAAAAATCCCCACAGAGCTACCTACACAAGCTCATCCTCGACGAAGATACATTTCCCCGCAAGTCTAAAATGTCTTCAACACAGGAATTGAGACATCTTCCAGCTATTAACATAACCATACTCCCCAGCAGATCCCCCTAGAGGATAAAAGAAGTTTGATCATTTCCCCCCGCATATAGTGGAAACTTCCTCCGCGCAACCTATGTAATTCCAATCCTCATCAGAGATTATGTCCTTAACACAGTTCACAAGAATTTAATTCTCCAACAAAGTTTATTTCTCCAATGCTGTAAAATCCCTGGTAGAATTCTCTTCTCCAGCAAGATTTATTTCCCCATCAGGGTTTATTTCCCCAACGGAAGTTAATTTCCCAAGAAAAGTTCATTTCTCCGACTACTGCAAATCACTGGCAAGATTCTCTTCTCCAGCAAAGTATATGTTACTATCCCCAGAGAGTTGCTATGGAATCTGAAATCGGGCCATGTGTCATTCAACTTTGTCCTCCCTAGAAGATTTAACATCCATATTGGAAACTCGGTAAGATAGCACCTAAGAAGGTTATTTACCTCTTTTATCCCCAGTCAGGGTATATAAGAACTAAAATCCCTAGTAGAGCGATGAACGACCAATGTTCTTGAACTCTCCTATCCCCAAGCAGAAGTCAAACATTCCTAGTGGAGTATCCTTAAAACAGAAAGCGGGAATCCCCAGCAGAGACATTCTAAACAAGATTGAAGATTCATGTTCTTCATCTCCATCAACTGTCAGGGATTTATTTTCCCCAGCCAAGATGCTACATGAAGCTATCGATACGCTTCAACGACATCTCGCATCCATGCATCATTTACAAATATCATAGCATATACATATGAAACACATATAACACACTCTCATTTACTTTGAGAATATCATTATGCAATGCATTACATACATCATGACATTGCATGAAGACTAACTTTATCTTTTCGGGTAAAAGCCTACAAACAGAAGAATATCATTAGCAAATTTTCAAATAGGTCAAATATTAATTTCCGAAACAGGATGAGACAACTATCTATACAACCAGGCGGTATGAATTCCCGAAACAGGACGGGTTTACCAACAAAAAAGGGGTCAAAGATTAATTCCCAAAACAAGACGGGGAAACTATCTATACGATCGATAAAAAGCAGGTCCTATATTAACTCCCAAAATAGGATAGGGAAACTATCTATATGACCAGGCAAAGATTAACTCCCAAAATATAACTGGAAAACTATCTATATAACCAGGCAAAGACTAACTCCCAAAATAGGACGGGGAAATTATCTATATAACCAGGAAAATATTAACTCCCGGAACAGGACGGGGAAACTATCAACATGACCAGGTGGTATGAATTCCTGAAACAGGAAGGATTTACCAACAAGAATAGATTATGGATCAATTCCCGAAACAGGATGGACGACTATCTACATGACGAGCATTTACCTCAGAGACTAAATATGACAAGAATTTCCCTCAGAGACTAAATCTGACAAGCAGCTACTCAAGCACTTTACCCATTGAGTCATTTTGAACAACATTCTTCAGATATAGTCAAGCGTAGACTTATTCTGATACTCATATCAACCATCACTTGGATGGAATCTGTAAGCCCATCTTCGATGACACTCCGTCACCTCTCTGAATGGCATCTTTAAGCTCATTCAAGCAATATTATTAACCAAAAGCATTACCTCCTGCACATGCGAGTGCAAATTTCTGGGCACTTAAGTGTTCAATCCCCTTCTACCTTCAGATCACGAATGGCAAGCATGCCCGTCTAGCTCCTCAAGTTTAAGAAGATTGAACATGAGCAAATGTTGTATCTCACAATTTTCCCTACCATTTTCTTCAAGACATCTTCTTATGCTCATAGGGTTCTCAATTGCTCAAGGTTGCTCAAGAATTGATCAGACAAATTCTCTTCCTAAGCAATGGACCTACAACTAGGGTTTTGTGTTTTTCAAGGAGGATTGAGTTTCTAAAACCTCAAGTGGATTCATGGTTTCTCATATGTCCCTAAGAGTGCTCATACCAAATTTCATGCCTTGCATCACAAGTTTGCTCAGTCAATGGCTCAGATGACTGAAAATCAACTGAATTAAACAATAAGTCAACTATGGTCAACATACAATCAAACTTCAAGATTTTTGGTCAACATCAACATCACAAGATTTTTATTTTTCTATTTTAATTTCATAGATTAAATGTATAGGTCACAAGTTTCCTATGTAATAGCTTAGGTTTTTATTTTCCTCTTTCTTTTTCACTATTATGTAACTGTTTATGATTTGTAATAGTTTAGGGTTTTACTTTCCACCTTTCTATTTTGTAACTTCACTAAAGCGATGTAATAGTCTAGGGTTTATATTTTCGCTTTTACTTTCCGCTCTTTAATTTTTGTTATACTTTCTATATTACTGCTTAGTAATTAGATTTACATGGAAAGATAAAAATCCGACGATAGCAAAACTCTAACTGCAAAGATAAACATAACTGAAAAAACAACACACCTCGCACACTCGAACTTCTAGGTTAACCTCCCTTACTGCCTTCAGAAAACAGTCATGTCCCTCGAATATAGGGATGCTTTAGCAAAGTCCATCAATATAAAGATCATAGTCTCTCGATGACCCTTCGACGTTGCCTTTCGGTAGATGATTTAGTCCCTTAACGAAAATTGCTAAAACATCCTTACTAGTTGCCTTCAATGATTGTACAATGACCCACGTCTGTCCCTTCATATCCAACGATAGGGCTTCCGACTAACTAATAATACAAATAACATTATCTAAAGGAGGAGGAAAAATACAAGAACGACCTTGAGTAGGGTAGAACTCCTAATCGCTTGCTCATAAAGCTCTTCAAAACAAAAACATTTTTTCACAATCACACTTTTCAAATAAACACTTTGTACGCATTCTTGAGGACATATACGAGAATCATTACAAAGTTTCTCCTCACATTGGTAACATTTCAAAATGTTTTCAAATACATAACACAAAGCAATTTTCAAAAAAAAGTGAGCTAAGCGATTAAGATCCCGTAGATAACTACGGATGAAAAGGGTGCTAACATCTTCCCTTTTCATAACCTACCCCCCGAACTCAAAAATCTCAAGGTGTTTCCTGTTCTTTTCACCCTTTCCTTATTGGATAAAAGAAAAGACGGTGGCGACTCTTGCTATCCACAACATTTGTGATAAAACGCAAACAAGTCAGTTCTCCTACCGTATTACAGATGTCATACCACATGTCATGGCATCTGATCTCTGGAGATTTCTGGATTTAGAGAAGATCTATGTGTGAGGTTGGGTCTCTCATAGCTGCATTTATATCTGATGTTTTTTGTTTGCGGTTTATACAAAGTTTACATGTATTTCATGTAGCTTGAGTTTTGTTATTTTGTGGTTTTATTCCTTATCTCCAAGTTTATTGTGCAAAGGTTATTTTAGCTAAAATTTGTCAAAGGGGAAGATTGTTAGGTCTGTGACTTTATGATTAGCAACGATTTTGGTAAAACATATTTCATTTGGGAAAACATGTATCAAAACAGATGTTGAGTAAGATCTTGTGACATCTTGAACAACTGTCATAGCAGGTGTTGCTGCCTCAAGATGTTGAGCAAGATGTTATGACATCTTTGCCAACTAATATAGCAGATTCTGTTGTTACCTTCTTGACAAATTTGATTTGATTTTGTGAGATTGTCTTGGATACATCTCACTTATTTGCGCACGTCAAGAAGATTTTAATTGGAACAATTGATTTTATTTTCAACTGTACATTAGTTTCTAAAATTGGATGTTCCAACAATTTAGAAAACTTATGATATTTTGTTCCAAGATTCAAGGAGATTTTTTCTGCATAATTGGTGCATCCATCAGCTTGTGAATCTACAATAAATTGGGCAAAAAATTCGAAGCTCACGGACAGATGATGTCTGAAAAAGAATAACCTAAACCTAATGTTATAAACAACTCTAGAAAAATAAGGAGAAGTTATTTTACAAGAGTCCTAGGGTTTGCGAGTCTTTCTCAGAGTATTGTGTTTTTGTGTATGTCACTTTGTATCATGGTGATACATAGAGTTTGACTGATTGTTCATTGTTCATTGTTAATCACTCACAAGTTTTTAAGCAAAGAGTGAATTGTGTGTAATTGGAGTGTGATCTTCTATTTTGGTATTTTGTTTTTATCACTGAGGTGATTGTGGGAAATGAAAGGGGATTCTCATATCTAGGAGGTCCTAGGTAGAAGTTGCACAAGGTAGTGATTAGGTGATAAGTTGTAAACTAGGGTTGTTTAGCTTTGAACTAATACTATCATAGTGGATTTCTTTCCTGACTTGGATGTCCCCAGAGTAGGTGATGTTGCACTGAACTGGATTAACAATTGACTGTATATTTATGTTCTGCAATTTATTTTTCGCATAATTCATATCTTCTGTAAATTTCTCTGTCGCTAGATGATCTCATAACATCTGTCTTGACATTATGTTTTGGTGTTGGGACATCAGTCTTAACATCTGTTTTGAAAGTTCCAGAATTTCACCGCGATTCTTCATAATATTAAAGAACTTCTCTTTAGAAAATGACGAGTTCAAATATTTCATACTCTTAGAAAAGAGAATGTATATACTGATTATCTAATAAAATATGAGGTTGGTAATGATACGGTGTACCAGTTCTTTGCGGAACCTCCCGTCGAAATCATCACTCTCTTACTAATTGATGCTAGTGAAATTTTATTTTCTAGATAATTTTCTGCTTTTCTTTTTTCCCAACTTGTACCAAAAAAAAAAAAATTTCACAAATTAAAATGGTAACTTGGGTAGTGGACAACTCAGCTACCTTGTAAAAACAGGCTTCTAGTCCATTCTAAATAAGCAAGGTCCTCATACAAGTCAAGAAAGTAATGGATTATGGTTTTTGTCTTCCAAAGAGACTTTCTCTATCTTGAAACTAAATATTCCCAAGATTCTTTCTTCATGTCTTTCTCAACATATAAGTATGAAAACAACAACTTAAATATACCTTTATTTCATTGTATACATTTACCCAAGAAACAGTTCCCAATTTTTTTTTCAGCCATTATTTCCTCACCAGCCTCCTAAGAAATTGAATTTGAATTCGTCGCTTTAATTATTATCTTGTTATTAGAGATACAGATCATAATTGTGAAAGAAAATGCCTCAGCTGCTACATGGGATGCTTACGGTAACCATAAGGGAAGCTGACAGGTTACAATCCGGATGTAGTTTGGCTTTTTGTCACAAGGTATTATTCATAAATACTACTTCTCTTGTAATTAATTCAATTTGGATATAAACTTAGTTCAATTTTTTTTAAATAATTAAATATAAAAAATGATTTTTTTTAATTTTATTTTAAAAATAACAACATTATATGATTGAATATATTCGGTCTTATGTACAAAGAAATTCTAGAGTACTAAAATGTTTTGAACTTTGTAATAGACATCTCAATGGATAGAAGAATGTCAGTGTTATTTATAAATTACTACAGTTAGCCTCGATTTTCAAACAATGTAAAACTTTTTGATAAATCAGAATAGTAGCCCCTCACTTGTGGCTAAGAGTCTAGAGGGTCTCTTAGCCGTCATGCATGGCTTAGTCCCCCATTTTTCGCCTGAGATGGAAGCCTTGGTGCAACCTTGTAGTGGAGGACACCGTTGATCTCCACCGGGGAGGGGCGACGTCCATGCAATCACCTCAATGCTCAAGATATATTTTTATTGAGTAGAGTGAGCGGTTTATCAGGAAAAATGCATGTACCTTTATCTTGGAACATATGTCCTTTTATAAGTGAAGACTAGAATGAATCAGGGTGATCCCGTTGAGGGAATCACGACGCGAGTCTCATCCTAATGTATGGATCATCGCGTGATGTTTGATTGCGCGATGCTTCTCAGACAAGATAAAACCTTCTTTCTGTTCTTAGCAGCCATGTGAATAGTACCTGTTGAAATAAATAAGCCTTGGTAGGAAGTTAAGAAATGGTACATTCTTATCAAGATAAATCAAATATGTTTTATTATTGCATTACTTTATTTTCAAGAGAAATTAACATTTGCTTAAGCTCATTTCAATTCATGTTACTTTTTCTATTATCTTATCAAATATTATGGAACAAAGGGGACAACACACAAGGGGAAGAGATTTCTGGCCCAAGTCAAAGGTTGTCTCTTGTGCCGGCCTGAGGTACATATATCTTAACCAAACCTTCTACCAATTTTACAATTCTTTCACTACTGTAACCAACACGCTTCTTCGATTTAATACAACTTTTATTTCAAAATCTGAACATTCAAAACCACTTGCAATGAAGATTGTTGGGACAAGACTCTATGCAACAGTTGATTTAGATAAGGCACGAGTTGGACGAACCAGAACGATAGGGAATCAACCTTCAAATCCCAAATGGAACGAAACGTTTGAAATCTATTGTGCTCATTACATATCAAACCTTGTATTCACTGTCAAAGATGGTAATCCAATTGGAGCAACTCTAATTGGAAGAGCTTATATTCCTACCGAAAAAGTTCTCAAAGGAAATATAATTGACAGATGGGTTGAGATATTAGACGAAGAAGATCTTCGCCCTGTACCAGGTGGTTCTAAAATCCGTGTTAGTATGCATTTTTCTAGTGTCACTGAGGACAGAACATGTCTATGGTCTCAGGGAATACACATGCCATTTTTGGGAGTTCCACGAATATTTTTCGACCAGAGACAAGGCTGTAGTGTTACTTTATACCAAGATGCTCACGTTCCTGATAGTATTCATCCGTGGATTCCAATATCCGGAACAAAATCTTATATTCCTGGAAGATGTTGGGAGGATATTTACAATGCAATTATGGATGCTAAACACTTTATTTACATAACAGGTTGGTCTGTTCATACTGAAATAACCTTGATTAGGGACCCAAAAAAGTCAACCGAAACTAGTAATAGTATCACTCTTGGAGAAATGCTCAAGAGAAAAGCCAATGAAGGTGTTAATGTTCTTATGCTTGTTTGGGATGACAGAACTTCTGTTCCAGGTTTTAAGGAGGACGGTTTGATGGGAACACATGACCAAGAAACTGCATATTACTTTAGAAACACAAAGGTACATTGCGTTTTATGTCCGCGTAATCCTGATGGTGGAAGAAGCATAGTTCAAGGTTTTCAGATTTCAACAATGTTCACTCATCACCAAAAGACTATAGTTGTTGATGGTCATCATGTTGATGGTCATCATGTTGAAGGATCAAAGAAACGAACCGTTATCAGTTTCGTAGGTGGACTCGATCTGTGTGATGGGAGATATGATACAATGGAACACCCTTTGTTTTCAACATTGAATACAGTTCATCATGATGATTTTCATCAGCCCAATTTCCCGGGTGCTTCTATTAAGAAAGGCGGTCCTAGAGAACCGTGGCATGATATTCATTGTAAGCTAGAAGGACCTGTTGCATGGGATGTGTTGTACAATTTTGAGCAAAGATGGGAAAAGCAAGTTGGGAAGCAATTTCTATTACCAATAGAATTGCTTGATAGAATTCTAATCCACCCTTCTGATGCAATGATATCAGAAGAAGATGGAGACACTTGGAGTGTTCAGTTGTTTAGGTCCATAGATGGTGGTGCTGTTTCTCACTTCCCTCAAGCACCAGATGAAGCTATTAAATTAGGCCTTGTTAGTGGAAAAGATAACATCATTGATAGAAGCATTCAGGATGCCTACATAAACGCTATTCGACGAGCTAAAAACTTCATCTACATTGAAAATCAGTACTTCCTAGGGAGTTCTTATGGTTGGAAAGCATCTGATATTAAAGTTGAAGATATCGGTGCTTTGCATCTCATACCAAAGGAACTTTCATTGAAGATTGTTAGCAAGATTGAAGCGGGAGAGAGGTTTGTTGTGTATGTGGTGATACCAATGTGGCCAGAAGGTATACCGGAAAGTGCATCAGTTCAGGCGATATTGGATTGGCAAAGAAGGACCATGGAGATGATGTATTCTGATATCGCTGATGCAATAAAAAAGAAGAATATCGAAGCACACCCTCGTGATTATTTGACATTTTATTGCCTCGGCAAAAGGGAGAGTAAGAAAGACGGAGAGTATACTCCTCCAGAGGAACCAAAGCCTAACACTGACTATCATAGCGCACAAAAGTCTAGAAGGTTCATGATCTATGTTCATTCCAAGATGATGATAGGTAAGATGTCCATTAACCCTATAATATATAGTTGATATGTTGTTATCCAATGTCCAAGCATTCATGTATGCTTTACTTTGTTGATTCAGTGGATGATGAATACATACTGATTGGTTCAGCCAACATAAACCAAAGATCAATGGACGGTGGAAGAGACACAGAGATAGCAATGGGAGCATTCCAGCCGCATCACCTAGCATCCATTGGGCCACAAAGAGCACAAGGTCAAATTTACGGGTTCAGAAGAGCATTATGGTATGAACATACTGGTGGTAACAGTGAAGATTTTGATGAACCTGAAAGTTTGGAATGTGTGAAACTTGTGAATCGTGTTGCTGAGAGAAATTGGAAATTATACTGTGATGATACATCAGATGAAAGTGTAACTACTCACCTTTTGAGGTATCCTGTTGAAGTGGGAGAAGATGGAAGTGTAACATCAATTCCAGGGATGCAGTATTTTCCTGACACTAAGGCTTTGATTGTTGGTGCCAAATCTGAATTGCTTCCTCCAATTCTTACCACTTAGGTGGATAGCTTTGTGCTTCATAAGGGAATATTGTCATACACCTGTTATGCATATATTCATGATGAGTATAAAATATCACAACCATTAACTTTTATGATGTGGTGCAATAAATTGTGAATAGATTTGTTTTTTAAGGATATGTTACTGAAAAAATAATACATTTTCCTCTCAATTAACAAGACTCGCGACCAAAATGATTGTCTTCCTCCGTGGAGCACCAACATTAAAAATACAACACCGAAACTAAAAAATTAATTAATTAAACGTATGTGTTTAAATTTTTTTATTTTATTTTTATATTTTAATGTTATTTTTCTATTATCGTTTATATAATTTTTGTTAGATGTTATTTTCTTCAATAGTTTTTTTAAAATTTGATATTATAACTATTATGTTTATATAAAATATTTCACGATGTTTTCTAATTGAATATTTATATTTCGTCAATAAATTTATATTTGAATAATAAACAGAAAATATCACAAATTTTATAATAAAATTACAAAGATAAAAAAGTAGGTTTTTTGTTTTAAAATGCTTTCACTATCTTCCTTTGAATCAAACATATTTGTAAATAAATTTCTCCCCTCCCCTTTAGTATTTTGAACCATATATATATATATATATATATATATATATATATATATATATATATATATATATATATATATATATATATATATATATATATATATATATATATATATATATGTAATTAAACACTCTCCTCCTTTTCCCTCACCTCATCTCCCTTTGATAAAAATCTCTCTCATTTCATCCCTTCGATTGAATCAAACATACCCTAAATCAAAGAGTTGAAATCTTACATTCTTGTGAGTATAAAAATAATCAACTATAATTATCCACTTATATCGGCTCAAAAAAACTAGCTACTTATATATTATTTTAACATGTTTATATTTATTTTTAAATTTTTAAAAAATAAAATAAAATAAAATAGTAGAAGTAAAAATTATTTGGAATTCTTGGATTTTTTAGAAAACCTTTGGAGATAACTAAACATTTTTTATTTGTGTGAATCATATATAAAGAGTTTGAGAGATTGAGAAACACTTGGGAAGAAAATAAGATTTGGTTTTACAAACTTGATGACTATTTTCTTTCAATTTCTTTGTAATATTTTGTAACAATTCTTGGAAGTACAGTGAAATAGAGACATTATCTCTGCCCTAGATTAGATTGATTTAATTGAATTGAATAAGCAAGTTCTTTGTTTTTTCGTCTTTTATCTTCCTAATGCTTACTCTAGATTTTGCTACAGGGATTATAAGTTATTTTCTTGTTTGATGCCATTAATTTTGGTTGTCATTTCTTTTTTCTCACACATCTTTACTATCAACAAACTTAATATTATTTATTAGATTTTAATGATAGATGATGTGGTTGAACCTTTCAATTTTAAAATAAGTGGGGCCCACTACTAGGTAAAAGGGTTAAGTTTAAAAGTGTGCACCATGGGTTATAAATGACATAATTTTACATGATCATTAATTCTAGATATTTAGGTAAAGATTGATAATGGGGACAATATTTTCTTGTTAAACTCATTAGTCAGATCCTTTAAGCACTTCAAGAACACTTTTCTTTATAATAAGGAAAATACTATTACTTTAGATGAAGTATTTGAAGATTGGCCATAGTGATGAAGATTTGAGTGTCTCAATAGGAGGATGTGAGTGTGAAGGAATGTCTAAATTCAAGAGGTTTGACAAGTCAAGGTCAGAATTCTTTTTTTAGAAAGCTGGCAACTTCATGAAGGATTTTCCCAAGAGGGGGATAATGAATATTCTGTTTAAATTGTTGTTGCCTCAAAGGAGGATAATTATGATAATGTTAGTGTACATATGGTGTCGAATTTTGAGAGTGAAGATAGTTTGGTCATGGACTTAGAATTCTCCTATGACATGTTCCCAAGAGAAGAATTCTTTGAAATTTTGAAGCTCGAAGATTGTGGAGTCATTTGACTCGGTAACAATCAGGCCTGCAAGATTCATGGTGTTGTTACAATCAGATTTAAAATGTGATGAAAGTGAGTTCCTTATACACAATGTGAGGTATGTTTTGGAGCTCAAATGATTTTTTTATCAATAAGCATGTATGATAATATAAGCTATTGCACTAGAGTTGAACACGAGGTGTTGAAGATTTCACATGGTGTAGTGATCAGAGCTAAAGGGTCTAAAATATTTGAGTTATATATTTTAGATGGTTATAATGCTATTGGGCATTCATCATTATCTAGTAAATACTTTGATGACAAGAACAAGCTATGATATTTGAGTTCAAGGTATGGTAGATTCCTAGGAGTTATTTTAGAGAACTTTAATGAGTTTTGCAAGAGACAAGAGATAAAAATGCATTTGACCGCTTTTGGCATGGTTCTAGGAGTTGAGTTGTCATGGAGTTTTTAGGTTAAGGTTGATGTCAAAATAGCTTACAGAGATGAAGATATTAGAAACTATGGCAGATAAGACTCAATTTGAGGTGGAGGGTCCTTCTATCAATACTAGTAGTCGTGATATAACTTTTTATAGTAGCCACTGATTATAATTTGACTCTTGATAAAGTAAGGAGGGAGATTGTACCATCTTATGGATACAATTATGTTTGCCTTGACAGTTATACTTTGTATGTGGTTGAAGGGTTGTAATACTCGAAAACATAGACCTTTATGGAGGCATTAAAAAAAGGGTCAAAGATTGTTGAAGAATAATACTTGTTAGCTTACTATAATACCTAAGTAGGAAGGATGTTGAATGCAAATGGATGCAAGTTACAAGATCAACGTTCAAGCGTGGCTTGGACTTGATTAAGGTTTTTGAATAAAGATTCAAATTAGAGAGACTAAGAAGGTGGTTGATGGATAAATTAGTATCATCATTGGTTTGAAGTCAAGGTGGATAATTATAGAAGTATGCCTTAAAACCTCAAGTGATAAATATTGTGATATAATCTAAGTTGTGTAGCCCAAGCCCAAAGTTATTTATGATTAAAGTTTGTTACTTAGTATATAAGTTAGTTAGTTATATATAAATAAATATCATGTAATTTAGTTTTCATAATTCAATAATATCAATCCTTATTTCTTTATTCTATCTATCTTTCTCTTCTCATTAAAAGTGTCCCACGCACTAACAAATGGGTATCTACAACTCTAGTTAGGTTCTTGATCATGTTTTCAAGAATCACATATCGAAGATCATGTTTCCGGGATCTTGAATTTTTAATTAATCGCTACAAAGATGAATCATACTAATGGAATTAGGAATTATCTTCCAATTCTTGACGGAAAAAATTGGAACTGATGGAGCAAACATATGAATTCCTTGTTTGGTTTTCATGAAACCATAGAAATGGTCAACAATGGTGTTCCAGAGCTTGCTCAGAATGCAACTGATGATCAGAAAACTGCACACAAGGAGGCACAAAATAAATATTTCAAGGTTATGCATGTCATTCAATCAGCCGTTGATTTGGAAAATTTCGACAAGATATTTCATGCTGAATCGACAAAGAAGGCATGGGATATTCTTGTCAACTACTATGAAGGAGGTGAGAAAGTAAAAATCGTCAAATTGCAGTCTTTGCGACGATAGTATGAACTATTGCATATGGGAGAAGATGAAAACATTGTAGGCCATGTGTCGAAGGTGCAGAATCTCGTCCAACTCATGAAGGTTTATGGTCAAACCCTAAATGATAAGATGATAGTTGAGAAGGTAATGCGTATGATGACCTCTCACTTTGATCACGCTATCATAGCTATTTAAAAATCCAACAATCTTGGAACCCTAAAACTTGAAGGTTTGGTTGGTTCATTGGAGGCGCATGAGATTAGGATTTTCGAAAGGAAATAGGTTCAAGATTCGATACAAACACTGCAGACTCAGGCATGGAAGAAGCATGATGGTTCCAACAAGTTCAAAGGAAAAGGAGACAAGACTCAGAGCAAGAAGTCTTGGTCGAACCCTCCAAAGTATAAGGTCGATGATAGGGCTTCTGAATCCTCAAAAAGAGTGGAAGGAAACTCTATCAGAAAGACAAAGAAGAGAATAAAAAGGTGTGCAATTCTATAACTATGAAAAGTGGGGCCACTTGGCTAAGAATTGTCGGTACAAGAAACACAAGGGAGCGAAAAAAGTCAAAGATGAAGGAGCTAACCTTGCACGTCAATATTCAGATGATTATGATGATTTAGTGCTCATGGGTGCAATTGCAGATGAGCATGTTGACTCCAAGATCTGGTTCCTCGACTCAGGTTGCTCGAATCACATAAATGTTGTCTATATATTGAACACGTGTCCTACAAAAAAATGAAGAACAAGGTTCCTGAAGAAGTTTGGAGTGACAAACGACCATTAATGTGTCATTTAAAGGTGTTTGGCTTTACTAGTTACAAGCATATTTCTGATGCAAGATGAAGGAAGTTTGTTGACAAGAGTGAATCTATTATTCTGGTAGGATATCATAAAACTATAACATACATGTGATTGAATATAATAAATGATAAGATCATGATGAGTCGAGATATTGTGATTGATGAAAATTTAGCCTGGGATTGGAGTTCTAGTGATGTAATTAACAAGTCATTGATGAGTTATGGCATCGATGAATCCCTTAATAAGGTCAAAGTCAAATAAATTGTCGATATTCCATTCTAAGTTGAATCAATTGATGACATTCCCGACACAGTCGAAGTTGAAGAGAGTGTGGTTAGAACAAGCCAAAGATCTCAAAGAACTAGAGTTCGTCCAACAAGACTTCAAGATATGAAGTGACTGGAGATGATGAAACCACACCATATGGAGAATTAGTTTTTTTTTTACTTGCAGGTGATGAACTAATCAACTATATCAAGGCTTTAAAGAATAAACAATGGAATTCTTCTATGGTCGAAGAGTTACAAGCAATCGAAAGAAATAACACATGGGAGTTAGTCTAATTGCCAGCTTATATAAAAGCTATCAAAGTGAAGTGAGTGTTCAAGTTGAAGCACAATGTTGATGGCTCAATAGAAAGACATAAGGCAAGATTGGTAGCTCGAGGATTTCTTCAGATAGTAGGACTCAACTACTCTTAAGTATATGCACATGTCGCAAGATTGGAGACTGTCAGATTGGTTTTGCCTTGGCATGCAAGCAAGGTTGGTCGAAACTTCACTTAGATGTGAAATCAACATTTTTGAATGCTCCCTTATACGACAAGGTCTATGTCACACAACCTCCTGGGTTTGTGATTCAGGAGGAAGCAAGGAAAGTATACACGTTGCACAAAGCACTATATGGCCTCAAGTAGGCATCTATGGCATGGAACAAGAAGATCGACTCATACTTAGTCGAATTGGGATTCGTCAAATGCAAATCTTAGTATGGTATCTATATTCAGGTTGTGGCACAAGATATAATAATCATCCACTTATATGTCGATGAATTGCTGGTAACTAGAAATAGCTTGGAGAACATGTCGAAGTTCAAAGAATTGATAATTAGGGAATTTGAAATGTCAGATATGGGAAACTTGTCATATTTCCTAGGCATAAAATTTCAAATAACCAAGAAAGGCAGAGTGTTGTACCAAATAAATAATGTCAAAGAGATACTCAATAGATTCAGGATGGATGATTCTACTTCTGGAACTCCGCATGTTAAACCAAATTTGAAGTTGGAGAAGCATGGAGAGGAAGAGAAAGTCGATGTAATTTTTTTCAAACTAATTGTAGGATCTCTGGCATATGTGGGTAGTATTCGACCTGATATAGTTTTTGTATTCAAATTAGTTTGCATATACATGAATGAACAAAGGGTGTCATACATGAAGCCTGCAAGAAGAATCCTGAGACACTTAAAAGGATCGATAAACTATGAAATTCTATTTCGACGAGATTTTTAAAAGCAAAGAAGCTACAATTACTTTATATTTAGATGTTGATTAGTGTAAAGATAAGAAATATCAAAGAAGCACAACATATTATTTCTTTCAAGTTTTTAGTGTCCCAATCTTATGTTGCTTGAGAAAGAAACCTATGGTGGAATTGTCATCATGTGAGGCTGAATATATAGCAAGATCCTATGATGTGTGTCTAGAAATTTGGATTAGATTTGTGCTTGAAGAAATTGAGGTCTAAGTGAATAAATCTCTGGCACTGTAAATCGACAAAAAGTCAGTCATAAATCTTGCAAAGAATCTAGTTCTGCATGGAATGAGTAAGCATATCAAATCTAGATTTCACATATTAAGGGAGAAGATAAATCAAGGTGAACTTGAAGTAAGGAATTGCTCAAGTGAAGTACATTTATCTGACATTTTTACCAAAGGATTAAAGATAGAGAAATTTCTGAATTTGAGAAAGAAATTAGGAACATTTCAAATAGACTATGACTCACATATGTTTGATAACTTGGATTATAGGGGATATGTTGTGATATAATACAAGTCGTGTAACTTAAGCCCAAGCCCAAAGTTAATTAGGGTTAAGGTTTGTTACTTAGTGATCGTACCTAATCAGAAGGGATCGCTGATGGCCTAAAAGCTTGGACTGAGCGGTGGTTGAAAGTGAAGTGGGAGGGGGGTACCTGCAAGACACTCAGATGCCAAAGTAAGGTTCAGAGTAGAATGCAAGTAATGAAATAGTGAAGAATAATGTACCTGACCCTCTAGTATAAGAGGGTATTTATAGCCCCCAGCACTGGACCAAGGTCTCCATTTGGGCTGGATGCCCAGACCCATAATGGAGACTGCCAGGATCCAACATGGGTAGATGGGGCCGATTCGTGGTCCCTATCCTGTTTCAACTTCTCTGAGATTCTCAGAGGTGAAGACCCATTATTTTCGGGAGTAGGATGACTCTGTATTATTTAGAGGAACATTAGTCACGTACCTTTTCCATACACGCGGGCATGGTGCCCATGTCAGGCATACCAACATGGTGCCTATGTCAGGTATTACCGACATGGTGCTCATGTTGGGCATACCAACATGGTGCTCATGTTGGGCATGTGGACATGGTGTTCATGTCGGGCATGTAGACATGTAGACACTGGGGAAGGACTCAATGTGGCACGTGTCGAGGAGGATGTCTTCGATAAGGGCGTGGGGGAAGAGTCCCCAACGGTCATAATAGTATGGGTCGCTGCATTGGTCCTTCTTCCTAACATAAGTGGATTGTGCCTTGTTCTAAGTGCATGCCCAGTCTAGAACAAGAGCCCCCTAAGTCGTTGCTCCTAAGTAGAGGAGCTATGACTTAAGATTAGCTTGTATGTCAGAGAGCCAGTGATGCTGAGGATCTTCGCGGCTTCACTTGAGTCTCTACCATCGACCAGTGTAAGGAAATAAATATCCCGGGTGTCGGCCTTTGGTCCAGCGCATGCAAAAAGAGGGAACGTGTTCGTCCAGATTAACAATCTTCCTTGTAGAGGGTAAATGATCGTCCAGATTAACAATATTCCTCATAGAGGGGAAATTATCATCCAAATTAAAAATCTTCCTCGTGGAGAGGGGGATGATACATGGACGTCATGGTTGGGAGTAGTGGTGTGCTCGTCGAGGAGGAATTTTTTCTCACCCATCATCGGGAAGTTTAAGAGTTTAGGTCGGTGTCTGTTAGCTGGGCCACGTGTCACAATATTTAATGTGTAATGATGGCCTAGGTGTAGGGGTCATTATGACCTAGGCGCATGGGTAGTTGCGTTTAGAGGTGACGTTTCATCTTAAGTGCATGGTTTATAAATAGGGGTTTAAGGATTCATTTGTTACTTTCACAACCTTTTCTCTCCCTCTCGCTTCTTTTTCTCCAATCTACCTCTAGTTGTCATCGTTGTAGTCGCCTCCGAACTCTCTAGAATGAATCCTCAACCAAGTAAGTGATTTTCCTTCATCCATGATCCATTTAATCTTCACAGCATGTATGTTCTTGTGTGAATTTTGCATTCTAGAAAGGTTCTCCCCGCGTCATTCATAGATTTTACTATTTTCCCCTGAGAGATTCATGATTTCCCCTGCGAAATTCATGTCTATCTTCAGGAGATTCATGGGTTCCCTGGGGGATTCATGATTTTGCCCACGAAATTCACGTTTCTCTCCGGGAGATTCGTGGGTTCCTTGGGATATTCATGAAATTCGCCCATGATATTCATGTTTCTCCTCGAGAGATTTGTAGGTTCTCTGAGAGATTCATGACTTCGCCTGTGATATTTATGTTTCTCCTCGGGAGATTCATGTGTCCCTCGGCAGTAACATGGATCCCTCGCCTGACTTATAAGTCAGGGAAGATTTTTCCGCTTGTGAAGTCTTTACCTTTTCTATTAACACCAAAGCGCTCCTCGAGTGTCATTCTTACGAGGATTATGTAGAACTCTTGGGTATTTGCTTGCGCTTGCCCCCTTTTTCTTATTTTTATTATTCTTCGACTTTGAATCTTTTAGCATGGTCGCGTGAACTTGATCCTCGTGATAACCTTATTTTGTATTTTTCTGCAGGCAAGATGGCAGATTCTCGCGAGAAGATCCTCAAGCTGGTGTGTGATTCTTTGAAGAAAAATAAGAAGGTGACAATAAAGACCACCCGTTTTTCTCTCACTCTCAAATGAGCGAAGGATGGCTCCAACACTTCCAATCAGTCCCCAATTGTCGAGCCAAATTCAGTCGGGCAGCAACTTTCATGGAAAAAGGAATCGGCTTGAAGGTGAAGTTCTAGACCTTACAGGGAGCGATTAGGAGGCACGTGCCTTTACTCTGTCGCCCTGCTTTTCTTAGGCAGGGTTCTTCGACAGCTTTCCCTTGAATATGCTCGAGGGGGAAACGTCAATCATCTGGGGTCTTGATTCAGCGGGCAGAAGGAAACAATTGGCCGAGGGTATTGCGAGTATAATGAAGGTTTTGGAGATGGGTGTGGTCCTCTTCGGGGACTAAGCAAGCCCTGTTGCGGTGCTAGACAAGTTTCAGAAAGAAAAGAAGACCCTTGAGGATACAGCGAGGAAGCTAGAAACTGCTCTAGAGGGATATAAGGAAAAATGTCGGGTTCAGGGTGTCGACCTGAAGAAGAAAGTGACCAACCTGTCCGTAGAGAAGGGTGGTTGGTTACTTGATAAGAAAGGTCTTGAAAACTTTATATCTGATTTGAAGGTCGCTGTTGCACCTTTCAAGGATGATTCTGAGGAGACTCAAGTCTTGAAGACCCGGGGCGAACTTATTGCCAGGATCCAACAACTGGAGTCAGATTGCTTAGATGCAAAGACGCTGGATTTCAACACGGATGTGGAGCAACTCGAGGTGTTGAACCTAGGCTAAATACTGAAGGCATCGGGCTCTTATCCAAGGTGGTCAGTGAAAAGCTAGCTGTTCCTCCTGAATTCGACAGTGAAGGCGATCATGAAGAATGATTTATGCTTGCTTACCTTTTGTTTTGTTGTTGAGTCTACATGCCCGTACTTTTTGTAACATTTGTACAAAATTGGCTTTTCCCGATTACTGTAACATTCTGATAATGTCGGCCTTTTGGGTCGACGCTTTTGATTACCCGCTTATCTTGTATGCATGATGTGTTTATTTTTGTACAAGTGTGTGAATTCGTGCTCGACCTAGTTTATGGGCGACAGCGTATAGAGACATGAAACGGTAGAAATATTGAGACTAAGCCATTGGATTGACTTAACTCGTACAGATCAAATAGAAATTTCCACCGCGCTTTATTGTTTCCAAAGTAAATGGGAAAAGAGCGAATAAACCCAAAAAGGAGGGGGAGAATCTAGGTATGGGGGTTGGTTATGCAAAGGAAATGTATTAGCACCCTAAACATCTATGGTACTCTATATGAACCTCTTTGAAAATATGTGTATTTTGGCTATAAAAGATGCATCCAAAATAAGATGGTGGAGATGAGAATAGAAGTATTTTTTTTACAAATTTTCACCTGCCGCAATTGCGAACCTTTAGTGCTTACGTACCACCTTCCATGCAATAGGGGATCAGGGTACTCGTAGTTCACCTAAAAAAATTTAAAACACATATGTGTTGGTTAATTTTAAGAGAAGAGACATCATCATCATATCCGAGTAGAAAACATACTTACTACCCATGATTACGAGAAAGAAGAATTTGCATCATCTCAAAGTGGAGGATATAACTTTGATTTTAAAATCAACAAAGCTTCACTCAACACCCAAATGAAAATATCTCACTTCACTATATATCGTAGAAGCATAGTAGCTCGCATCACTACAAGAATAGACAAGAGTCTAATATTTTGAGAAAAAGTTTTAAAGTAAAAAGATAAAGTGGCAAAAAATAGTTTGAGTGAGGTTAATGACTTTTAGTTTTGGGAAAGATGTTAAATTATAATTAAATTGATTAAAGTTTGATTAAGAAAAGATTTTGAAAATGCATGGACCTAAGTCCAAGTTTATTATGAAAGCGCTTCAAATTAGAAAACAAGAAGAGTTTTGAAAAGGAGGGAGAAGATTTTTGAAATTAAAGAAGATGGGAGGAGATGAAGGGACTATCCTAAAGCATAAGGTAAAAGCTAAAGAAAAGAACAATCTAACCAACAAGAATCCAACACTTGACATAAGAAGTAAATGTAGAATTCCCATCCTTTGGATTAAAACCGAGCAAGCAAATGTAGTAAACCTATGAGGAATACCAAGCTTCAGATGAATTAAATCTTCACAAAAACTGGGCAGAGTAACGACTGTATATAGAGGAATTCTTGATCATAGACAAAGCATATAATCAAAATAACCTGCATACAAAGAAAATCAACCCAATGCCTTGGATTAAACCCCAAGAACTTTAGATAGAATAACAACAAAGCAACAAGATCCCCCAGTATCAAGGTTTCTAATCCTAAGTCCGAGAGGTCCACAACTCCATAATGACAAGGATAGTAACCAATAGTCCAAGTAACCTTAAATCTTTTAATGTTCAAGTTGATTATTAAGTGTCTTTAAAAGAAAAGAAAGATCAAGTGAGCAAAGATAAAATGACATAAAAAATAAATGCTCGAGTGAGCAAAAGAAAAAATGGCATGAAATGTAAATGCTAAAAAATAAATGGTACATAAAAGTAAATGCACAAAATAGAGGCATAAATTAAAGTTAATTTTAAGTGAATTAGAAGTTAGAGGATAAATATAACAAAAGGTTAGTTGAATGACCATCGTGAAGCTTATTTTTGAAAACTCATTAGAAGATTTAAAAAATCAAAGCCTCTCAATAACAAGTTTCATTTACTTTTTGTCAAGTATATCATTCATTTCAAGTACTCAAGGCAACCACATATGATCAACGATGCTCAAATGATTCACTTAGACAAAATTCATGAAGTTCATTAAAGGATTGATAAAATCAAAACATCCTAACAATGAACTTCAAAGTTATTGGATCCAAGGTTTCAAATTAAACATACTTGGGCTTGCAAACATAGGTTTAGGACACAAATGATCATTTTTCGAATCGGGAAAAATTTAGCGCTATGTTAAGCAATCGTAAGTAGACTTATGTAGAAGTCACACTTATTTTGTGGCCGGTCAATAACAATCTATGTACCAAAACATGTTAGAGAAATGATATGTAAATCATTCTCCAAAACCATGTAGCAAAAGTAAAAACAAGAAAGGGATTAGATGAAGAGGGAGGAGAATGATAGTGTAACCAATGTATCAAATGAAATTAGGGTTTCAAATATCATCAACATCATTCATCCATTTTGGTGGATTTGGTTTTTCAACCTATCAACACCCAAGATCTAATGAGGTTGAGGAACTTGTCCCAAATCAACACCCAAGTGTCTCCAAATCATGACCCATCAAAAATAATAAAATATATTTAATATAAAACAAAACTTAAATGATTTAAAAAAGAAAATAATTGATAAAATACACAACATGTATTAAAACACCAAATAAAAATTCTAAAAAATATCAGAGGTCAAACATGAGTCAACAAATGTTGACAAAATTTTTAGAAATTTTTTTAAGTCATAAACTATTTTTAAAATATAAAGAAATAAGCAAAATGAGCCAAAATTTGTGAAAAATAGTAAATAAAAAATAAAAATAAAATGAGGTCACTAATATTTGTCAAAAGGTCATTTGATCCTTCAATAATTTTTCTAGAATTTTAAAATCAAGAAAAGTATTTTTAAACAATTAAAACAAGTAAAATAAAGTGAAAAATCATAAAAAATACCAAATCACAAAATAAAATTTGGAAAAAAATAAAAAACCAGAAAGACAAAAATCAAAAGAATTTTTGCTGTTTTGTTCACAGTTTTAGAAGTTGAAATGATTTTTTTATGAAATTTTGAAGTTTAAAACAATTAAAACAAAAATCAAAAAATAAAAATAATATCAAAATAATATGGTGCGTTGGATCCATATCACTTATCCACCGTGCATATCTAAAGGCACTGAAGCTAGGATGTATGGTGATCATCACTGAAACATGCGCAGACAACACAAAAAGCTCTAACCAATCAGATTAAAACGCTTGGCTGTATATCATTGGTTGAAGAATGACACGTAGTTCATCTTCAATCTCTAGCCTCCCGCAACTAGGGTAAAACGAATATTCACAAATCTGTAAATATATGTGTTCATAGTGGTACCATTAGATGCGTCTACTTGAGACAATCACAACCACATGCTCGTGAAAAATTTATATTAACCACAACTTAGTCGATTTGGAAAAAATCAGAGAAGTTTGAGAAATTTGAATTCGAAAAAAGATGCATCAAATTCATAAATTAAACAAAACTAAACCATCAACAAGCATCAATGAACATCATAGACCATTCTAGTAATTTGAGTTAGAAGATTTGATGCCTTAAACTACCTGAACAAAGTATGAAGAAGTTGTTCTAAAACTTAACTTGGCTAGTGCGATTTAGAGCACCCAAAGGATTAATTCTTCTTCTGTTAGCTTCAATGAAGTTCAAGGATGAAAAATGAACAAAGAAATTAAAGCTGGAAGGGAGGAAATTGTGATTTTAAAAATTCAGAAATGTGAGCTCTGGAGAGAGTTTGGCAGGGTGATTTTGGCTCTATAAGCTTCTGGAAACAAGTGAAATATGATATGTACTTATAGGAGAAGTGAGTGAAATAAAAAAGAGGGGTGAATGATGCAATTTCAATTGAATTCGTGAACACATGCGTCATAAGCAAAGTGTGATCACATGTGCATCAAAACTCATCCAAATGATGCATTTTGACACTCTAAATGATTGAAACATCTTTGTTAATCATGTTTAATGGAAATCCACGTGGTAATTTGGTGATTAGAAGACATATTTCACAAATATTATTCTGACTTCAAGTGATTTTTCAGTTTCAAAGCATCAACTTTACAACCATGGTGCAAACAACTCAGGGACCTTTATGATGCAATCTTGAATTCTTTAGAAAGTTGAATGATCAAGCTTGACAATGTTCTTTGAAAGTTTCCATTTGGATATTTGGGATGAGAGTTGTGCCCATTTGAATTTGTGAAAAACACACTTATTTTTGTGCTTAGAAATATTTCTAAGTGTTGAGCTTCAAAATGACCTATAATGTTCTTCAAAATTACATGTCCTTCCATTCAAAATTAGCTCTTGATCTCTGAGTATGAAATGAAGTAGACCTCTTGAATTGAATTGTGGAATTTAGATCACTCAAAAAACATAAAAATTGAAAGAGTTATAGTCTTTGGAAGATGATGAACAAATTTGGGGAAATTCACAAAAGACCTATAATCTTTTCAATTCTTAAACAACTTTCCAAGCATTTTCAAGTCTTGCATATTGAAACAAAGTTGTAGTAGACATACCAAATATTATTGTAGAAAAAAAAGAGCTCAAGGAGATAAAAAAATTGACCAAGTTATGATCCTTTGAAGTCAAACAAGTGAATTTGATAGCTTTCCCAAAGGACTTGTAATCTTTCCCAATCATTAGTGATCTTCCATTCAAAATTAGCCTTAAACCCTTGAAGATAACTTGTTAAGTACCCTTTAAAGAGTATCATGGATTTGGAATCAATCAAAAAAACAAAAAAAAACAAGCAAGATATGGTCCTTGGAAGTCAACAAAACCTAGCTCAAAGAGTGTCAAAATGACTTGGAATCCCTTTCAACTTTTGATGATTTTTCTTGCCCAATTGGATTTTGTCATGTGAAGAAAAGTTATTGTAGATGATGATAATAACCCATATAAAAAATAACCAACTCAAAATATTGAAAATTGAGATAGTTATGCACTTGTGATCACTGAATCAAGCACTTCCTCAATTAGGTCAAACTTGTGGAATCAACCTTAAATATTTTGAAATTTATTAGCAAAATAGAGAATGATGAATCACATTATCCCTTGAAATGATGTTGTCTTGAAGCACACTTAAGGATGGAGCTTAAGTCTTAATGAAGCTTGTTGAAGAAGGCATGGAAATAAATACATGAACCTATGAATCTTCTTGATGAATACCACCACCATCCTTGAGGAAAACTTGACCTAAATAAAGTGAGAGAGCTCTTTATACCAAAAAATTTGATATCATAGACATAGCCTTGAAGCTTGAGCTCTTACCATCCATTAAAGACATTTGACTGAGGACCAACCCTCAAACCCTAGGTTAGATGGTGAGATGGATGTAATTGTGTCATCACCTACAATATGAACATTCAAGGAAACATATATACATATTTTGATGTTAGTAAAAAGTTAATACACCTAAAAACACATGTACAAGATACACAATTCAACGTGCTTAGTGATCCCTCAAGAGAAAACTTAAAGATAAGATGAAGTAGAAGGGAGAACCAACCCTAATGTGTGATCTTGATGTATTGATAATATGAGATGAGGAGAGATATTATGGGAAATAATTGGGGTATAACAGCTTCCCTTAGTTAAGTGTCTTCTATACGGAGATACGAAGGTTAAAATCTTCGTATCGATGCGATTGATGATACTTAAAATACAAAACAAACCCTACTTGTGGCCCTAAGATGCCATGAAATGCTTATGATTATGAATGCAAACGACCAACTCTAAAGGTGACACAGAACACCACCGAGGAAGCAGAAAATAAAACCAACAGACCAAAAAGAGAGTTCGATCAGGAAAATAAATCGTTGGGGGAACAACACGACTCTGGGGATGGCTATAAATAGGTAAATCCAAAATCACGATTAAAGAAATCAAATGCATAGTAAGATTTCAACGACGGGAACTCTTAAAAATGCAGACAACAAGCTAACAAGGAGGTAACCATTAAGAAAATATTAGCCGCTCAACTGGAGAAAGAGACTTAACTCTATTGGAGGAAAATCAACTCCGCTGGGGAAAAGAAGACTCAACTCTATTGGGGTAAGGCCCAAAGAGGAGACAAAGTACCATCAACTCAACAAATGAGGAAAAAGAAAACGGGTAACATCGACCGATAGATAACTGTGAAATATCCACTCATAGAGGAGATATCAAAAAAAGAATAAAATCGACTCACACGGGATCAAAAACTACCAACCTGAAGGACGCAAATAGAAACAATAAGATAATACTGGCTCAGGGATGACCGAAAACATCAACCTCGAGACTAGTAAATGAGTGATTGAAATCAGTACTTATGAATGGAAACAAATGATTGATATCAGCGCTTATGGCTGAGAACAAAGGTTTGATATCAGCACTTATGGTTGGGAACAAATGGTTGACATCATCACTTATGGATGGGAACAAAGGTTGACATCAACACTTATGGCTGGGAACAAAGGTTGACATCAGCACTTATGACTGGAAACAAAGATTTACATCAACACTTATGGCTGGGAATAAAGGTTGACATCAACACTTATGGCTGGGAATAAAGGTTTACATCAGCACTTATGGCTGGGAACAAAGGTTGACATCAACACTTATGGATGGGAAAAAGGTTGACATCAGCATTTATGGTTGGGAATAAAGGTTTACATCAGCACTTATGGCTGGGAACAAAGGTTGACATAAGCACTTATGGTTAGAAACAACTCAACTCTATTGGGTTAAAGTCCAATAAGGAGAAAGAGATAAACGTCGACTATGAACGATAGTGACCTACCAACTCAAGGATGAAGGTAGAAAAAAAATAGAACAATAACAAGTTTCTCAAAAAAAATCTAGTATTACACCTAGAATAGGTCTCGACTTCTTTTTTAATCAAGATATCACTTGAAAAAGGTAAGAACTGTTGTAAGACTCTTTTAACCAATTGTCTTTATCATCAGAGTAAAGCCAACTTCAAAAACGAACTATCTCCAATAACAAAGAGACTACCATTCATCGGAGTAAAACATCTTCTTTGGTATTAACAGAATTACTGGAGAAGTACATGTTGCTTAAATAAAAAGAGCGCCACTTGCTGTTACAAAAGGATTGCGATAACACTGCTGGGGAATTAATCTCTAACTTTGTGGGGAAATACCAACACATTCCTACTGAGGGGATAAAGTATTCATGTACAAAATAAATGTACATTCTCAATCTAGGGCTCACAACCTATAGGGATCAAAATAAAATTGTTGTTGGGGACCAAAAATTCAAACCATGAACAAACCAGAGTGAAACAATCAACTAAGACACCACCCAATGAGGAGTAAACTCAAATGGGGGTCAAATTCCATCCAGATAATGAGTTAGGTAGGAAGGCTAAAGCAAAATTCTTCCATGAGGGATAACTCAGTGGGGAAATTGAAAGGATATACACTTTTTGCTTAAGGTTGACACTCTATTGGAGAGAGGATAACATAACTATACAAAGAGGATAATATGTCAACAAAAAGATAAATGAATGAAAATGGGCAATGAATTGTAATTCAGCTGTGCATGATGTATGTATGGGTGTGTGAATGTTATTATGCATATGCTGACAAAACAAACATACTGCACTGGAGATAACTAGACAAAACCAACTTGGGAAAGGACAAAACTAGGCTAAATCACATCCAAGGTGAAGATTCCATAGGAGAGTAAGCACCAACTGAGGAAACAAAGTCCTACTTCAAGGCTTAACTTCACTGGGAAGAAACATGGTTTAAAAAATAATCAAAGCAAAATCTGATAGCAATAAACCAATATAGTTGCAGGGATATAACACCCTCCTCCAGGCTTCAACAGGGAATATCATACATACTTCACTAGGGAAGACAATGCCACATCGTCTAGACTTCAACTGGAGATTCCGTACTGAATTCACTAGGGAAGAAAAAACCACGCACGCCGAGAGGAGTATAAATACATTCTTCATCAAGAGTAGTGGTTTTGCAAACTTCTCTAGGGAAAATCCATGAAACTTCACAGGGACAACAACTTTTGAGGGAAGCATCATCTTTGATTCATCCGGGGAATTAAGAAGTTAACATCACAACAAGAAGTCAAAATTATAGGGATTTTAAATCAAACTCAAACTTGGTGAGAGAAAAGCCAAAAATTTGACGATTGTCTCAACACTTCTTACAAAAGATATTGCCATTGTCTGGCTACTTGGGGATCACACAACAACAACAATGTCATAACTGGAGAGAGCAGTGCTTTGTAAGAGATTCTACATCAATCCTCAACATACAAAATGGATAAAGAATCTAACAAATGAGCAAAGGCTTCATAACTTTACAATCTCTGCTTGATTACAACCCAGCTGGGGAAAGAATCACACTCAGCTAAAGAAATTCGCATCAAGACTTGATTGGGGAATATGAGATATAGGTATCAAACCACCCAAACCAACACCATATAAAAACTTGGAAAAAATCTGAATCAAGACTTAACTGGGGAAAATGGGAACACAAACCCAACACCACACCACATATAAATTGATATGAAATCCAACTATTCAAGAAACGATCACAAGTGGATTATACGCATATCAGTAAGAGTAACTCGGGATACTTCTTAGGGAATCTTTTCAAAACTTCGAAGTTTTTCCATCCTTGGGATCACTACTTTTGTCCCACTTGAATCACAAAATTGAGGTAAAAAGTAATTTGCAAATTCTTTTTAAAAAAATATGTTTTTATTATTAAGTCTTTTTGTTTTGAAAATTACTATCAATAATAAATGAAATTTTTATAAACAGAATAAAATAAGAACTACAAATAATTGGATAAAAGCTCAAACTTTATTAATAGAATGGTAGTCCACAAATGGCGTGACTCCATGGATGATTACAAAGTTTTAGAAAATGGTAAATATATGGAAAAGATACATTGAAATACAATGACAACTATTCTCCCTAACAACTTTGGACTCCTGAGCATAGGCTTCAGTTGAAGTATGATGAGAATTCAAGAAGATTGTTGCTTCAATGATCAAGTCCCGAATGACGCAGTTACTTGCTAGGAAATCCCTAACTTTTGCCTAGGTTGCCCTTGCGGGTTTTTAACCTACCGGGAAAATTTATTCTATTTATTCTCTAACTTTTTCCTTGACCACCCTTTCGGGTTTTTAGCCTACCGAGACGCTCTTTTTTTCCTAAGACGCCCTTTTGGGTTCTTAACTTAGCGAGTTATTCTTTTATTTCTTTAGGCGAAGTATTTCTTAACTGCGTCAGCATTCATGGGATGTGGGAAATCATCACCATCCATAGTTTCAAGAATCAATGCACCGCCAGAGAAGGATTTCTTGACAACATATGGGCCTTCATAATTGGGAGTCCACTTGCCCCTAGAATCACCATTAAAAGACATGATCTTTCCGAGCACGAGGTCACCTTCTCTGAATTCATGAGGCTTGACCTTCTTATCAAAAGCTTTCTTCATTCTTTAAAATATAACTAACCATGACACAAGGTATTCATTCTCTTCAATTAAATTCAACTGGTCAAACCTGTTCTGGATCCATTTAGCCTCTGACAACTTAGTTTCCATTATTACACACAAAGAGAGAATCTCAACCTCAACGGGGAGCACTGCTTCCATACCATACACAAGAGAGAACATGGTTTCCCCTGTTGAAGTGCGGACGAATGTATGATACCTATGAAAAGCAAAAGGGAGTATCTCATTCCAATCCTTATAGATAACAACCATCTTCTGGATGATCTTCTTAATGTTTTTATTAGCGGCTTCAACAGCCCCATTCATCTTAGGCCTGTAAGGAGACGAGTTGTGATGGACAATTTTGAATTCTTCATAAAGTCCTGTCATCATCTTATTATTCAAATTTAAGCCATTATCAGTGATAATCCTACTTGGCACACTATACCAACATATAAGATTGTTCTTGGTAAAGCACACTACCACCTGCTTGGTGACATTAGCATAAGAAGCTGCTTCCACCCACTTGGTGAAGTAGTTAATTGCCACTAAGATGAAATGATGTCCATTTGAAGCCTTGGGTTCAATCATTCCAATCATATCAATAACCCACATAGAAAAAGCCCATGGAGAATAAATAACAATGAGAAGCGTTAGAGGCACATAAATCTTGTAAACATAAATCTAACACTTATGGCACTTCTTCACGAATTTGTAACAGTCAGATTCCATTGTCAGCCAATAGTGACCTTCCCTAAGCATATTCTTTTCCATAGAATATCCATTGTCATGGGTACCAAAGGAACCTTCATGGATCTCATACATCAACATGTCTGCTTCGTGTCTATCCACGCATCTGAGCAAGACCATGATAATTTTTTTTTGTATAATACATATTCATTAAGGAAAAAGATACATGCCAACCTTCTCAATGTCTTTCTATCTTTGTTCAACGCCCCAACCGAATATTTCCAAGTCTGTAGAAAGTGCTTGATATCATAATACAAAGGTTTTTCATCTGATGTCCCCTCTGTTGCAAACACACGAGCTGGTCTGTCAAGACGTCAAACTGAAATCTAAGGTACATCGTTCCAGGCATTCACTTAGTACATGGAGGCCAAGGTGGCTAGAGCATCTTCCATCTGATTCTCATCTCGAGGAATATGATGGAACTCAACTTTAATGAAGAAAGTCAACAATCTTCTTGCATAATCTTTGTAGGGAATCAAGCCAGTGTGACGAGTCTCCCATTCTCCTTTAATCTGATTTATTACCAAAGCTGAATCACCATATACATCATGAATTTTGATTCTGAGATCCATAGCCTCTTCAAGACCCATAATACAAGATTCATACTCCGCCATGTTATTGGTACAATTAAATGTCAACCTTGCAGTAAAAGGGATATGTGACCCATGGGGAGTGATAATCACAACACGAATTCCCTTTCCATAAGCATTTACAGCTCTATCAAACACCATACCCCATTGGGATTCGGGATAAGAACCTTCCTCAAGCAAAGGTTCATCACAATCTTTTAATTTCAAATACATCACATCCTCATCAGGGAAATCAAACTTAATAGACTGATAATCATCAACTGGTTGGTGAGCTAGGTACTCTTCCAACATACTGCCTTTAATAGCCTTATGAGTATGGTATTCAATATCATATTCAGACAACGACATCTGCCAACGGGAAATTCTTCCAGTAAGATCAGGCTTTTCAAAAATATACTTAATTGGATCCATTTTAGAAATTAGCCAAGTAGTGTGATTCAACATATATTGCCGCAATCGCTTTGTCGCCCAGGCCAAAGCATAACATGTTTTTTCTAGTATAGAATACCATGACTCACAATTAGTGAACTTCTTTCTCAAATAATAAATGGAATATTATTTTCTTTCTGTTTCATCTTCTTGTCCCAAAATATAACCCATGGAGTTATCCAACACAGTCAGATACATAACCAATGGTCTTCCTTCAACAGGAGGGAGCAATATAGGAGGCTCAAGAAGATAATCTTTAATGATTTCAGATTCCCTTTGGCAATCATCCATCCATACACAACCTAGATCTTTCTTTAACAACTTGAAGATTGGTTCACATGTTGCATTCATATGGGAATTGAATATGGAAATGTAATTCAAACGTCCAAGGAAGCCTCTAACTTGCTTTTTAGTTCTTGGTGCAGGCATTTATTGAATTGCCTTAACTTTATCAGGATCAACTTCAATTCCTTTTTAGCTGACAATGAAACCTAGAAACTTTCCTAAGCGAACCCTAAAAGTACACTTATTTGGATTCAAGAGGATACGATACTTCCTCAAATGCTGAAAGAATTTCAACAAGTCTTCTATGTGCCCTTCCTAAGTCTGAGATTTGGTGATCATATCATCATTATATACTTTGATTTCCTTATGCATCAGATCATGGAATAGGGTTGTCATAGCCCTTTGGTACATTGCACCAGTGTTCTTCAACCTGAAAGGCATCACTCTATAATAAAATGTTCCCCATGGTGTGATAAAGGTTATTTTTTCCATGTCCTCAGGAGCCATCCTAATTTGATTGTATCCAAAAAATCTATCCATGAATGATAACACTTTGAATTTTGTTGTACTATCAACCAACATATCAATATGGGGCAATGGAAAATCATCTTTTGGACTTGATTTATTTAAATCTCTATAAGCAACACACATGCATACTTTTCCGTCTTTCTTTGGTACTTGAACAATATTGGCAATCCACTGAGGGTACACTGATGTCACAAGAAAAACAGCATCAATATGCTTCAAAACCTCTTCTTTAATCTTTATTTCCATTTCAGGATGAGTTCTTTGCAACTTCTGCTTGATTGGTAGACATTCTGGCTTTAGCGGCAAATAATGTTCCATAATATCGGTGCCTAAACCAGGAATGTCTTGGTAAGACCAAGAAAAGATATCCACATACTCTTTCAGCAAATCAATCAACCAACTCTTCTCATCGGGATGAAGCAGTGCCCCAATCTTGACTTCTTCCAAATCTTCTTCAGAACCTAAGTTAATCATTTCCAACGGCTCTTTGTACGGCTGAATGGTATTTTCCTCATGCTCAAGAAACCGTGAAACCTCTTCTGGGATCTCATCATATTCTTCTTCAGCCACATACACAATATATTCAAAGTTGGGAGAGGGTGCATGATCATTGCACTCAACAAGTTTTTTAATTAATCTGCACATATGATTTATGATTGAGTTTAGAAACTGACACATGTAACAAGTGATTATGCAGATTTATTTACAATTATTAATTATTTCGAAAGGTTTTCTTTTCTGATTACCATTTTCCAAGAAAGAAAACAGAAAATAAAGATACAATTTAGAAATCAAAAAGAACTTTTATTAATAATCTTAAAATTCAAAACAAAAGACCCATTCATACAACATTACTTTCACCTTGGGCAGAGTGAAAGACTTTTGAAAAGATAAAAAACAAATTACTTTGAAATATGAATGCAAGAAGGAACATCAACAATGATCCAATTCTGGATTCTGACTCCATGTGTGACCAAGTTCGACATCTCTTGCTCGGGCTCATCTTCGAGAATAGTGTTGATCTTTGGAGTAGTCAGATGGAGATATCCTGCAATGTGAAAGATGTCTTGATATTTACTCAAAACAGACTTCAGCTTCACGACTTCATTCTTCATGAAGAAACCCAAATTAGTCCTATTCTTGTTCACATGTGGATTAATAACCTGCCCGCACACCTTTCTAGGGCCCTTCTGCACTACCTGTTGCACATCCTTAAATGAGGTGATATAATCTTCATTCTTCCTTATATTATCAATAGACAAAGCTTAGAACAGAGTTCCAACAACGGCTTTATCATCTTCCACAATGCTAAAGGAAGAAAAATTAGATATCAACAGAGATTGCTCACCGTTCATAATAAATACCTTTCCTTCATGAACAAATTTTAGTTTCTAATGCAAGGTTGAAGTAACATCTCCTGCTTCATGGATCTAGGGTCGTCCATATAAACATCTATAGACTGAGACAATATCCATAACCTGAAAGGTGATTTGGAATAAGTGAGGACCTATGTGAATAGGTAAATCCACTTCTCCAATGATAGATTTTCTCGAACCATCAAAAACTTTTACTATAATTCCACTAGGGCGCATAAGAGTTCCCTGGTATTTAAGCTTAATGAGAGTGCTTCTTGGTATGACATTCAAAGCAGATTCATTATCTATCAGCACATTGGATAAAGAGTCATTCTTACAATTCATAGATATATGCAGAGCCAAGTTATGTGTTGTACCCCAAAATTATCCCTCCCATTTTTCTTCAAGACATTCTCTTAGGATTCTTAAATGCTCAGGGTTGCTCAAGAATTGGTCAGACAAGTTCTCCTCCTAAGCAATGGGCTAAAGTTAGAGTTTTGTATTTCTCAAGGAAATTTGGGTTTCAAAGGTCCCAAATGATTTTCATGGTTCTTCATATGTCCCTAAGAATGCTCATGTCAAGTTTCAAGCCTTACATCACAAGTTTACTTAGTAAATGACTCAGATGACTAAAAATCAACTGTATTGGGTAAAAAGTCAATTATGGTCAACATACAGTCAAACTTCTAGATTTTTGGTCAACATCAACATTTTGAAGTCATATTCATCATTTGATCAAGGGTTGATCACGATTCTTCAAGAAAATCTCTCAAAACATCAAAGGTAAAAAGTTTCCAAATTAGGGTTTCCTTAGGAGAAGTCAACTGAACTTTGACCAAGCATAACTTTCACATGCTTCATCAGTTTGGCTCCAACCAAAGCTCATTTTGAAGGAAATTCAATTATCTACAACTTTTTATATCTAAGCTCAAGTCCAAAAAGTGCATCATTTGAGAGATATAAGCCAACACATTACAACTTATTTCAAAAGTAAACAAAAAGACACTTTTTGTCAAGGCAACTTACATCAAGATAAAGTCTTCAAAAGTAAACATGATCAACATAGAGATTGTAGAGGATACCTTGGGATTTCCAAAAAAGTCCAATATCACCTTCAAAATATGAAAATTGAGAGAGTTATGACCATTGCAAGTTGTAAAAGTTTGAGCAAATGCATGAAGTTTATATTGAGCAAGCTTAATATTTTGGGCTATTGGGCCATGGTTTAAGAGTCCAAATGTATATTACACTCTTCATACACCTCAATTTTAATAAACTCAAATAATTTAATTTTAGGTTTTATTTAATCAACCCTAATTTTATTTTTTAGGTTTTCTCATTTAATTTAAAACCAACCTAGATTTTAGGGTTTGTTTGTTTAATTATCTAACCTTTTTTAATCAATAAAAATCAATTAGAATTTAGGTTGATTATCAAACTTATTTTTTTATCAAAACAATCACAAAATCATTGTTCCATTTTTTTCCTTTTACCACTTCGCACGCTTTATTACTTGCGCATTAGTTTTTTCAATTATGTAACTGCTACGGTTTGTAATAGTTTAAATTAGGGTTTTTACTTTCTCTTTCCCCCGTTTTTACTATTTTGTACCCCCACTCCCGAAGCCCTGTAATAGCTTAGGTTTACTTTCCACACCTTTACTTTCCCGCACTTTACTGCTTTATTATTGCTATTACTGTTTAGTTTAATAGGATTATATGGCAAGACATGAAAATAAGCATAGAAAACCCTAAATAAACAAGATAAATAACTGAATTGAATCACTCTTCACACACGCACCTCTAGGGTAAACTCACTCGTTGCCTCGGAAAATGGTCATGTCCCTCGAACGTAGGGATACCCTTAACAAAGACCCTCGGTTAAAATCATCATAAAGATCATAGTCCCGTGATGTCCCTCGAGTTTCCTACAAGAAATGATCTTGTCCCTCGATGTTGCCTACGAATATATGATGACAGTCCCTTCGAATTGCTAAGATATCCCTACAAGTTGCCTTTATGACCATAACGACGACCCGTGCCCGTTCCTTCACATACAACAATAGGGCTTCCTACTAACTAATGGTAGGATATCACTATCTAAAGGAGGAGGAAAATAACACGAAAGACTTTTGAGTAGATAGATCGCTCGTAATCGCTTGATCACAAAAACATCTTTTTCACAAACATTTCCTCTGAAATATTTAAAAAAAAACACTTTGTATGCATTCTTAACTAATACAAGAATCGTTGCGAAGTTGCCGCACTTAGTCATTTTTCAAAATATTTTCAAACACATACACACAAAGCATTTTCAAACAAAAGTGAGCTAGTGATTAAGAGCCCGTAGATAACTATAGATGAAAAGGGTGCTAACACCTTCCCTTTTCATAACCTACCCCCTGAACTCAAATCCTCGAAGGTCTTTCCTGTTCTTTTCACCCTTTCCTTATTGGATAAAAGAAAATTCAGTGGAGACTCTTGCTATCCATAACATTTGCGATAAAACGCAAAACCAAAAGTCAGTTCTCCCACCGTATTACAAAACTGCGACTCTGCTGGGGAGGACTAAAAGTGGGATTACCTTTAGAGTTAGATCATTTTCTTAATGCTTTCCCTGTTTTCTTTGCATGCTTTATTTTTAAAGGGTTGTTTAGGTTATTTCTTGCAAAGATCCTACACCCGAATCTGGGGGCCTTTTAGGTAAGTAACAATAGATCATGGAAACTATATGGTGTATACCAATATTGTTGAAGTGATGGCTACACTAGTGCAACACATTGGTTGTTACTGGTGTCCCTCGAGTCAGTCGGGGAGAATACTAGGCTGTCGCGTGGTGTCATAAGCACTAACTGACCTTAGAACCTTAATTGACCCAACTTATCCATTAGAAGGTAGTGAGTTAGCCGGCTTTGGTGCAGTCTAAAGTTGTTTCATACTCGATACTACACTCATTGAGATTCGACTCTCGGGTTTTGTTTGGTGGCAAGTTAGTTGTCGTGCTAGACAAAACTTGTGGGAAAAATTAGTGATGTTGAGATCCTTAGAACCCGGTTACTTCTTTAGGACAAGTTGATCCAACTAAAGTTCAAGAGGGTACTTACCTACAAAACCCATGCAAGCCTGAACCTAAGGCCTTGTGTGCTTTGCTTGTGTTTTATTATTTTTAAACATGACATCGTAACATCATGACATCATGCCATATAATTTTCAATAAATATTTCAAGGATCTAGGGGATTTATCTTTGTTCTGTGTTGTAAGGTCATGGTTTTTAGTCGTAGGAATACCATCCAAATCAACTTTGTAAGGATACTTTCAAGCTTGAGGAATTAGTCTCAAAGGTTCCCGATGATTCTCAATTCACCAAGAGACATGTCATCTACTCAGTTTGGTTACTACTGGATTCCAGGAAGACATGATAAGCATTATTTTCCAGTTCTTTGATCCGAAGCATCACTGTTTTACCTTCCCGGATTATCAGTTGGTGCCCAAAATGGAAGAATTCTCTAATTTGCTTGAAGTGCCTATTCTTGATCAGATACCCTTCACCAGTTTAGAGCGAGTTCTGAAACCTGAAGACGTTGCAGTAGCCTTACATCTAAAATGATCGGACATTGTATTTAATTGGGGAACAAGGAATGGAGTCAAGGGTTTCTCTCCTATATTTCTGATAGAGAAAGCTCAGTGGTTTCTAGATGCCATAAATTTTCGTGCTTTTGAGGACATGTTGGCTTTGTTGATTTATGGGTTGGTACTTTTCCCTAATCCGGATCAATTCATAGATGTGAATTCCATCAAAATATTCCTCACCCATAATTCGGTACCTACTTTCCTTGGAGATGTCCTACATTCCCTCCACACTCGTACTATTAAGAAGCGAGGAACTATTATTTGTTGCATACCTCTACTGTCCAAGTGGTTTATTTCGCAATTGCCCCGATCAGTGATAAAGAACGAACAAGGCTTGAGCTGGTCTCAAAGGTTGATGTCACTCACTCATGCAGATATCCATTAGTGTTCTCGATCTCAGGAAGATGTCATTATTATTGATTGTTGTGGGGAATTACCTAATGTACCACTCCTTAGTATAAGAGGGGGCATCACTTACAACCCTTCTCTATCTCTGTGTCAGTTTGGTTATGCTCGAAGGGACGATCCTCATGATATGCTTGTTTAGGGTATTGTGTTCGACTATGAGAACGATCTGCAAGATTACCATCAAAGATTTATACATGCTTGGGGCATGGTCAACAAGATTGATAGCGAGACTTTGGGACACAATAATTCCATTCCTCTAGAGCCTTACCTCAGATGGGTGCAGTCTCGTGCTCAGAATCTTAAAATTCCATATCCTGCTATCTTGTCAGTGATCATAGAGCCTATTATTGAAAGGGATGTTTCTCATACTGTTCTTCATCCTGATATGCCTACCGACTTCGAAGAGCTACAGAAGTCCTAGATTCATCTTAAGGAGGAAAGAGATACCTTTGAAGCTCAGTTCTATGCTAGTGAGGAGAAAGTACTGGAGTTGACGAAACGACTCCATGAAGAACAAAGCCTTAATGCATATGTCAACACAAAGAGAAAGCGTCCATGGGAGATTTAAATTCATATTTTGCTGTTTTTTAACTCTTTTTATTGAAAGCAATTATAATTTGAGCTTGTTACTAAAATTTCTTTTGTTTCCTTTTGTTTAAACAAATTTAAATCCCGCAACGGTCCTTGAAAACATTGCATTTTGATTTGCATATCATGCATATCATCACATAACATGTACTTTATAAACATGTTTTCTCATCCTCTTGCTATTTATTTCAGTAAAAGATGGCTCTTGAAAAAAATGTTAAGGAACTCCAAGCTCAGAATGCCCAATTCTAGGAGACCCTCCTGAACCTAGCTCAAGGACAAAAAGAAATGATGGCGCTCATCACCAAAAAGAAGAAGACTCAGAATCCAGTTGCTATCCTCAATATGGGGAGAAGATTTAAAGGTCCCGCTAAACTGGTTCAAACTGCTGATATCTCTTCTGATGAAGATGAAAATCACGAGGAAGAAGGTAGAAGTGTTAAGGCTAAAGGTGCAAGCAATCAAGGTTCTGGGAAGATTCCTAAGGATGAAGACTATTCTGATGAAAAGTACCCCTCCTGCGGATGATAGATACAAACAGTTGGAGGATCGCCTAAAGGCCATGGAAATCCAGAAAGTGCCTGGACTGGATTTTGAAAAGCTGGGTCTTATTTTAGGAGTGGTTATCCCTCACAAGTTCAAGGTCCCCGCTTTTTCTAAATATGATGGTGTGTCTTGTCCGAAACTTCATCTGAGATCTTATGTTCGGAAGATCCAACCCCATACTGCTGATAGAAAGTTATGGGCCCACTTCTTTCAGGAAAGTTTGTATGGTACACAACTCGAGTGGTTCTATCAGCTTGAGGGAACCAACATCCGTACTTAGGAAGACTTGGTTGTTGCTTTTTAAAATCAGTATAAATATAATGCTGACCTTGCACCAACTCACGTGCAATTGAAAAATATGACTATGGGCTCGAATGAAGGGTTCAAAGAATATGCCCAGAAGTGGAGAGACTTAGAGGGAAGGGTGCAACTTCCCTTGTCTGACCGGGAGCTGGTTGATATGTTCATGGGCACTTTGACAGGTCCATTCTTTAATCATCTGATTAGAAGCTCCTCATCTGGTTTTACTGAGCTGATTCTAACTGGAGAACATGTCGAAGGGGGTATCAAGAGCAGAAAGATTCCAGTGGATGCGTCTTCAAGTGCTGTAAAGAAGACATTTAATAATAAGAAGGAAACCAATGCTGTTTATGGCCAGAAGGGCCGTGTTAAAAGTGACCATAATTAGTTTGTGGGAGAGATATTAGTTTCTAATCTTGCGCTTGTCCAACAACAACAACAACAGGGTAATTAGCATAGGTTAGACGCTCCAAGAAGACAATTTACGAAGATCATCATGCCATTATCTTAGGCATTACAACATTTACTGAAAGCAAAGTTGATAACAGTGAGGGATCCTCCTTAAAATCCCAACACCTCCTCTCCTTGTTATAATCCAAATGTGAAGTGTGCGTATCATTCCAACAATCCTGGGCATGATACCAATAACTGCTGGGCCATGAAAAACAATATTCAAGATATGCTTGACAATAAAGAGATTGAGTTTGATCCTCCAGAAACTCCCAACGTGATTACTGCACCAATACTGAAGCACAACAAAGGAATAAGTGCTATTGATGACGTTCTCTATGTGGCTGATGTAAGTGAATTGGTTACTCCCCTACCAATCATCAAGAAGAATCTATTGCAGATCAGTTTATTTCCAGGTTGTGTTGAAAAATGTTACTACTATGCAGCCCAACCCAAAGGCTGCAAGTTACTGAGAGAAGGAATTCAATGCCTAATGGACAATCACATAATTCTAGTTGAGAAGATTCCATCTGATGAGAATCCGTTTCAAGACTTATCTATAATATTCGGCCCTCTTGTCAAGATCACCTCCAAAGGTCCTATAAGGATTACTGCCAATCCAAAAGCCGCTCCTCTGATTGTCACTACACTGGGACCTATCCCATATTCTCCAGATAAAGTTATTCCTTGGAACTATGGATCTGACATCTACTACCATGGAATTAAGCAAGAACTACCGACTATTGAAGATAAAGTTACTGGAGTTGCTGGTCCCGACATTGACAATATTGCTTGGACCAATAAGGTTACTAGAAGCAGAAGGGTCTTCTCCCCGGAAATCTCTCCGAAGACTGTCACTTCACCTATTAGAGTTGCCACTACCGAGTCAACCGCTGAGGCTTAGGGAAAAGAGTAGATAATAGAGCCTACCCAGATGGAGGCACCTAAAGAAGTTACAGTTGAAGACACCTCTAGGCAAGAGTTGGAGGAGGTTTTGAAAATAATTCGTAAGAGAGATTATAAGATTTTAGAATAGATGGGGCAGACCCCATCCAAGATATCTAAGTTATCCCTATTACTATATTCTGAAGCCCATGCACAAGCTTTGGTGAAATTTTTTAAAACTGCTCACGTGCCACAAGAGATTTCTGCCGACCAATTCAGAAGTTATGTTATTAGCTTAACGACTGATAATGGATTAGGTTTCTCTGATGTCGATCTGACTCTGGAAGGGAGAAAGCACAATAAGGCCCTGTATGTAATGCAGGGGCACTACTTTGGCTCATGTATTAGTTGATACTAATTCCTCGTTAAATGTTATACCAAAGGGCGCTTTGGAGAGACTTGATTGCAAAGGAGTTACACTGAAACCCAATGATATTATAGTGCGAGCCTTTGACTGATCAAAAAGGATGGTACATTGGGAAGTATATCTTTCGATCAAGATGGGTTCACAGATCTTTGAATCTACCTTTTATGTAATGAATATTAGACTAGCTTACTCCTTCTTACTGGGATGCCCTTAGATCCATGGGGCAGGCGCTGTCACCTCAACCCTACATCAGAAATTAAAGTATCTTGTGAATGGAAAGATTGTTACTATCTACGGTGAAGAGGAGTATAAGGTAAGCCACTTAAACTCTTTCCAGTATGTAGAGATGGACGGCGAATTTATCGAGACTCCTTGTCAGACTTTTGAAGTTATGCCTCCAACCATTACTGAAGATGTCTCTGCCATTCCCAAAGTTACCAGGGTTCCGCCTAGGACGGCTTCATTGAAAGATGCTAAAGCTTTTGTAGAAGAAGTTGGTTGTACTATTTGGGGTCAGCTTCCTGACATTTTGTATAAAGATGACAAATTTGGTTTGGGTTTTGTTGTACCCCAAAATTTTCCCTCTCATTTATCAAGCATTTTCTGACAAAATCTCCTTTGGTTCAACACTGCATAATGGTTGATCAGCTCAAAACACCTCCTTAAACACTGATGACTAAAATTAGGGTTTGAGATTGCACAAGGGTAATTGAACTTTTAATGCCTCATTTTACTTTCATGGATCACTATGGACCCTCAATATTGCTCATGTCAAGTTTGAAGTCTTGGATCACATTTTTGCTCAGTCAATTGATCAGTTGACCTAAAAATCAACTATATTGGGGAAAAAGTCAACTGTGGTCAATTTACAGTCAAACTTCATAATTTTTGATCCACATCAATATTGTGAACTCATATATGTCATTTGATCAAGTTTGGACCATAATTCCTCAAGAAATTTGATTAGATCATCAAAAGGGCAAAATGGTCAAAATTAGGGGTTTGACTGAGAAAGGGCAATTTCTGATTTTTGACCTAGCAAATAGTTAATTAGTTTGAGACATGATATTAAGAGTTCAATTGCATCACTTTTACCTAATGGCACGACTCAAAACATCCCTCAAGATTAATTGATGGATAGTTGATTTTCAGTCAATTGATCAAAAGTCAACTGTACACTGAAAAGTCAAACTTTGACTTTTTGGTCAAAATCAAGTGTCAAAGATCACAATTCATCAAAACATGTAAAAATATGAAACTTGTTCATCAAAAAATAAAAAATTCAAGATTTCATTTTGAAAAGTCAAAATATTCAAACTTAGAAATTTTTCTTAAGTGTTGAAAACTTCATATTTTTTCACAACTTTGAGCCAATTTTTAACCATAATGCAAGATGATTCAAAGGAAACTTTCAACATGAAAGTTGTAGATCTAAATGATATCTAAAACATTTCTTTACACAACTTCTCCTAGAAATGCATGGATTTCAAGTTATGATTTTGTGAATACATGTTCATGAAACTAAACACTTAGTGAAAATTTTGCCCTAGTTTAGGCAGGATTTTGACCTAACTTCATGGCAATTTTTCACATAGTTCTAAGGGGAATTTTCAAAAGTGATTCAAATAGGGGTTGTATAGCACACTACAGGCTTTCTAAAATGTCATAGAACTCCTTGAGATCATGTTTGAGCAAGGAGAATCGAAGGCATGAAGTTGGCATTTCATTCTTGAATTATAGGTCATTTTCATGAGGAACAAGAATTCAAACTCATGCTAGGTTGAACAATCTTTGCTTTGAAGGCCTCAAACTTGCTTGGGACTCCATAATTAATGTTTGGCACAACTTTTAGAGGCTTCAACTCAAGCATTTAATGCATTGCCCATGCTTCTTTCCATTTTGGGAAGAAAGTGCACATTGCCATTTTGGAAAAAGTAGCTTTATGCACATAATCAGTTCTTGAGCTTTGCACTTGTTCTCTTCTGATCATACACACTCTATAACCCAAAATAAACTTGTCTAAAGCCTATAAACAACTCAGCCCATGCTTGTACTATGCCTTGAAACCATATTCCCACTTTTCTTCAAAATCAAGTAACATAACAATCAGTCTATATCTTGTACTTCTGACCCTCTCAAGTACTATAACCTTCTCCTTACTTATGCATAAGTGGTTTTCATCAAAAGAGATGATTTGAAGCACCCTCAAAATCTCCCAAGGACCTTGCTGCACAGAACGACCCAAACTTGACAGTTTTGAGCAAAAACTCACCATCTTCATTTCCACTCGTGCGCTTTGAAAACTAATCATCCAAACACCTTCCATACATCATATCAAAGTAATCTAGGCCCTGATTTCCTAACTGTAACTTCTCCATCATCATCCATCATTTTCAAAATTGAAGCTTGTAACTTGACTTAAGTTGGGAGTTTCAACCATCCTCAAAGAAAAGTAGGAGTTGGAACACATTCAAGGAGGTCCAGGCAAGCTACAACAATCATCAGGCCATCTCAAAGGTTGCTCAAACTCCATACACGACTCCAGCTGCAAGAGGTAAGTTTTCAAACTTCTATCTCTTCATACAAGCATAATTTGATTCTGATTTGTGAAGATAAAATGTAGATACCATTGCCACGAAGCTGTACATATCTATAGTTTGTATTTATATGGCCTGAGCTTAGAGAATTTTAGAGTTAAAGTTTCTGAAATTTTTAGGTTTCAATTTAGGGCCAGAAAAATTCTCACTCATTTTGGATTTATAGCTTTAGTTATTTATATGGTTGGATTCGTGGTAAGAAATGCCACAACTTTCATATTTATACTTTCCATTTTTGTTGAGAAATGAAGAAGTTACAGGTACTATGGCTGGCTGAAGGTTGAAGACGAAGTACAGGCCTTGGAAGCATGTTACATTATGTATTTATCATTTCATTTTAATTAACGGATGTATAGCCATCCCAGTGGTAAGGCAACACTCTGGTAACCAAGAGGGCGTGAGTTTAACACCCAGCGTGCTGTCTTTTGTTATTTTTAATACTTTTTTCCACATTCTTGTTTCTTTTCAGCGCCTGGGCCCAACTTTGGGCTTTCTCTATTTTTGATGCACCACACCCCCTGCTTGCTTGCTACCACACAAGTTCAAGCCCTTTTTTTTTATTTTCTGATTTTTAAACAAAAACATCAATTGGGCCATATTCAAAAAACTATTTTTCTAACAAACTCCCAAGTTTAATTTCACACCTCCCTGACTTTTTCTTTATATTTTATTTTTATTTTATTATTTTTATTATTTTTATTATTATTATTATTATTATTATTATTATTATTATTAATATTATTATTATTATTATTATTATTATTTTTATTAAAAAAATCAAAATACATTTTTATTTATTATTTATATACTTATAGTTTACTTTCTTTATAAAACTAAAAAAAGACAAAAAAAAAACATTTTCTTAAACAAACTTAATTTCTTTTTCTTAATAATAATTAGATTTAGGTTTAGTTATTTTATTATTTTTATTATTTAAAATTAACTTAGAATTTAGGTTTTCTTTAATTAATTAATTACCATATTATTTTCATTAAGTCTAAACCCTTTCATAAAAAAAAACCCTAAAAATGCTCCAAACTTAATTTCTTTTCTTAATTAGTTTAGGTTTAATTTTTATTTAACTTTAATTAATCATTTTTCTTAATTAGGTCAAAACTAAAACCTTTCATTAAAATCAAACAAAAATCATTTCTTTCCTATTTATCTTCTTGTATATTATATTTTCAATTCTTGTACCTTATTCAATATGGTTGTAATTGATAATTTGGTTTAATTTTCTTGCAATTTCCCCATTTGTAAATTTGTACACCCCCTCCCTTAATGATGTAATAGCTTAGTATTTTTATTTTCTGCAATTTAATGCTTTATATAAATGCTAGTAAATTAGGGTTTGTATGGCAAGAATAAAATCAATGCTTAGAAAATACTAATATAAGACAAAACAATGCATGTAAATCAACACACTTGCACACTTACACCCTTAGGGTAAACCCACTTTGTTGCCTTACAAAATAGCCATATTATGCATGTGAGGTATCTTAGAAAAAATAAACAAAATACAAGATCATAGTCCCTCGATGACGTTATCAAAGTTGCCTTTCAAAAAATGATCTTAGTCCCTTAAAGAAAATGCTAAGATATCTTACAACATTTCTAATCATGACTATACAATGACCCTTACCCGTCCCTTTTACATCCAAAGATAGGGTTTCTTACCAAATCAATGGTAAGATAACAATGTCAAAGGAAAGAGGAAATAAACATGAAAGGATTTTGAGTAGGTAGAATGTTCCTAGTTGCTTGCTCATTTTCAAACCAAAAACATCCTTTCTATTTTCAAAACAAACACCAACACTTTCAAAACATCTTTCAAACTTGAAAATATTTTCAAAAGATCAACACTTTGTATACATTCTTACGAACGAGAATCATTATAAAGTTTGCCTAAACGATGGCACCTTTTCAAAACACTTTCAAAAACCATACAAAGCATATTTTCAAACAAAAGCAAGTGATCTAACAAGCAACTAAGAGCCCGTAGATAACTACGGATGAAAAGGGTGCTAATACCTTCCCTTTTCATAATCTACCCCCCAAACTCAAGAAAAAATATCTAAAGGTCTTTCCTATTCTTTTCAGCCTTTCCTTATTGGATAAAAGAAAAGTCGGTGGCGACTCTTGCTAACCGTAACATTTGCGATCAAACGCAAAATGACCAAGTCAGTTCTCCCACTGTGTTACAGAACTGGCGACTCTGCTGGGGAAATTTTCTAAAGTGGGGTTACCTTAGGGCTAGATCATATTTACTTACTTTCATTATTTGACTTGTATGCTTTACATTTTGGTTCTTTGTTTGGGTTTGAATCCTCTACCTGGATTTGGGATACCTTATAGGTAAGTAGCAATACATTATGGAAACTGTGCAGGGTATACCAACATGGTCTAAGCAATAGTTACGTTAGTGTGACATATTTGTGGGTATCGGTAGCCCTTGAGTAGTCAAGAAGAATACGGGGCCGCTGATTGATATCATGAAGCACTGACTAACTTCTAGAACCTTTACTTGACCAACTTGGCCATTAGGACGTAGTGAGATGACCGACTTTGGTGCAGTTCGAAGTTGGTAGATACTCGATACTACACTCATTGAGGTTCGGTTTTTTGGGATATTTTGGTCGCTATTAAAGAGGCTTGCGCTGAAACAATGCCCGAGAAAACAAACCAGTGATATTGAGTTCCCTTAGAACCCGATTACTATTGCTAGGACAGGTTTGAGCCAACTAAACTTCAAGAGGATACTTACCTATGAGACTCCATGCAAGCCTAAACCTAAGGACTTGTTTTTTTGTGTGTATATATCTACTTGTACATAACATCATAAACATCATAACATCATACTCATACTCACTAACCATTTCAAAGATTTTTGGGATTTATCTTTGTTCTGTTTTGTAGGACATGGATTCTATTCGTAGGAAAACCATTCAAGTCAATCTTGTAAGGATACCTTCTCAACTTAAAGAGTTAGCATCAAGGGTTCCCGAAAATCCTCCATTTACTGAAAGACATGGTCGCCTCCTAAACTTGGTTACCTCCAACACTGATGAGGACATGATGAAGGTACTCTTCCAGTTCTTTAATCCACTACACCATTGCTTCACATTTCCCAATTATCAACTTGTACCAACTTTGGAAGAATTCTCCCAACTCTTAAGGATTCCCATTCTCAATCAACTACCCTTCAACGGTAGAGAAAGAGATCCAAAACTAGAAGAGATTGCTTAAGCCTTACACTCGCAACAATCTGATGTCACAACAAATTGGGAAACAAGGAGTGGTGTCAAAGGTTTCCTAGACAAGTTCTTGTTTGAGAAAGCTCAAAGCTGTTGGAACTCCTTGGACTTGTAAGCTTTTGAGAAAAATTATGGCTCTCCTAATCTATGGGATGGTTTTGTTTCCAAATCCTGACCAATTCATAGATGTAAACAGCATCAAAATCTTCATGTCTCGTAACCCGGTGCCTACTTTGTTAGGAGACATCTTCCATTCATTTCACACCCGCACTATGAGGAAAAGAGGTATTCTCATGTGTTGTACTCCTCTCTTGGCAAGATGGTTTATTTCGCATCTTCCCCAATCTGTATTAAAGAACGAGCAAGGTTCAAGGTGGTCACATAGGTTGATGATGCTCAAACATTCAGATATCCATTGGTGTTCCAGATCTTTGGAGAATGTTACTATCGTCGACCGTTATGGAGAATTCTCTAATGTCCCCTTACTTAGAGGAGGTATCACTTACAACCCCTGCTTGGCCTTACGATAGTTTGGTTACGCCCGAAGGGATGGTCCCCATGAGATGTTTATTCAAGGGTTGGTATTTGACTACGAGAATGACGATCAAGGTTACCACCAGAGGTTTATCCGAGATTGGAGGATGTTGAACAAGGTAGATAGAAAGACATTGGGGAATAATAAATCCATCCCTCTTGAGCCTTATCTCAAATGGGTATGAACCTATGCTCAAAGTCTTATGATGCCTTACCCCTCCATTCTCCCGGTTATCATAGAGCCTGTTGTGGAAGGAGATGTCCCATACACTATCCTTCCTCCTGACATGCCCACCTCTCTCGAAGACTTGCAAAGGGATTAGATACACCTTAAGGGGGAGCAAGACACTTTCGAGGCCCAATTCTACGCCAACAAGAAGAAAGTTCTAGAACTTACCAAGTAGCTTCATGAGAAGCGGAGTCTGAATGCCTACACCGCACCAAAGAGGATGCGTTCAACTTTTTTATCTTAGAGTTTTTGTATTTTCTTTGTAAGCCTAAAGAGGCATGATGTACTCAAACTTTGATTTATTAATATAACGTGTGTTCCTTTTTTTTATCTATAGCAAATTTAAATCTCTAATTTCCTTGAAATCATTGCATATGCATCTTCATTCATCATAACATAAGCATGTTTCTTACAATAGGTCTCCTCATCTTTCTACTGTTTATTTCAGTGAGATGGATATGGAACAGACGGTAAATGATCTCTAGGCGCAAAATGCTCAATTTCAACAAATGTTCTTGACTCTAGCCAAAGGACAAGAGGATTTGAAAACTTTGCTGATCAAAGAAAAGAAGAAGAAAGCAAAGAAATCAACCGGTGTTTTGAATCTGGGAAGAAGGTTCCCAAGGCCAGCCAGACGGACCCTAGACTTCACAACATCATCAGGTGAAAAGGATAATCAAGAAGGTAAAAGCAAGGAAGTGACTGGCCATCCAGAATCTGAAGAGGAAGAAGAAGATAATTACTTTAAAGAGCAGTATCCTTCGGATGACGACAAATACAAATAGTTGGAAGATCGCTTAAGTGCAATGGAGATTCAGAAAGTGTCCGGGCTAGACTTTGAAGAGCTGGGTTTGGTGTCTAGGATTTTTATTCCACCAAAGTTCAAGAAACCAGTGTTTGCTAAGTAAGACGGGGTTTCGTGTCCCAAGATGCACCTCCGATCTTATGTGAGGAAGATACAACTTCACAATGCCGACAGAGGTTTGTGGGTTCACTTCTTTCAGGATAGTCTGTCCGGGACTCAGCTAGATTGGTTCTATCAACTGGAGAGGGACAATGTCCATAATTGGGAAGACCTGGCCGCTGCTTTTTATAAACAGTATCATTATAATGCAGACCTTGCTCCCACCCGTACTCAACTCCAGAGTATGGCTATGGGTTTAAGCGAAGGTTTCAAAGACTATGCTCAGAAATGAAGGGACTTAGCGGGAAGAGTCTAGCCTCCCCTATCTGACAGAGAGCTAGTGGACATGTTTCTGGGTACCTTGTCCGGTCCTTTCTTTAATCATCTAATTGGAAGCTCCTCAGTAGGCTTCACTGAATTAATCTTGACCGGGGAAAAAGTGGAAGCTGGGATTAAGAGTGGGAAGATCCAAAAGGACGCATCCTCCAGTGCCGTGAGAAAACCATTTATTGGGAAGAAAGAGGTTGGTGCTGTGTACCCTCAAAGGAATCAGGACAGAACTGAACGCCGTCCAACGGTAGGAGCCGTCATGATCCCTAAGCCTGCACTTGCTCAACAAAGGAACAACTAGCTTAGAGCGAAAAGACCAGTAAGACAACTTACCTGGATAAATATGACGTTGTCTCAAGTCCTGCCACATTTGTTGAGATATAATCTGGTAACTTTGAAGGAAGCCCCGAAGAATCCCAACACCTCCTCTCCTCATTACAACCCTAATGCTCGATGTGCTTACCATTCAGAAAGTCCAGCCATGATACCAACAACTGCTGGGCTTTGAAAAAAAAGGTGCAAGACCTTCTCGAGGTAAAAGAAATTGAATTTGATGCTCTTGAGATCCCAAATGTTATCACCTCTCCTATGCCCAAGCATGGTCGTGATGTTAATGCTGTTGAAGATGATGTGTTTGTTACTATCGTTAATGAACTTGTTACTCCTCTCCTGTCTGTCAAGAGGAACCTGTTGAAGGCCAGTTTATTTCCGGGATATGGCGAAGGCTGCCACCTCTATTTATCCCTACCAACTAGTTATCATTTATTGAAAGCAGGTGTCCAGCGCCTGATGGATGACAAAGAGATTTTGTTTGAAAAGACTCTCGTTCCAACCATTTCTTACAAGGATGTTTCAATAGTAACCATTTCCGCCAATACTTCCAGGCTTTCCACCAAAAGGCCCCTTAGGATTACATCTATTCCTAAGGTGACTCCACTGATAATTACTATGCCAGTGCTGATCCCGTACTCCTCAGATAAAATTGTCCCCTGGAACTATAGGGGTGACGTCTACTATCACAGCGTCAAGCAGGATTGGCTGGCTGATGAAGACTCAGTTTTTGAGAGGGATGACCCCGACATCGACAACATTGTGGGAACCGGAAAAATAACCTGAAGTGGAAGAGTATTCTCCCCTGAGATTTCTCCTCCGAAAATTGTTAATGGTCCTGTGATCATCCCTGCTTTTGTTCCTGTTGACGCTACTACTACAGTTCATATGTTTACCCCTACTGACACCCCTATAGCCGAGTCGACCAAGACTCGGGGCAGAGGCATTTTGGTTGAGCCTGTCCGGATGAAGGCGCAATCAGTATCTATCCCAGAAGCCTCCAAAAAGGGATGGAAGAAATTCTGAAAATTATAAAGAGAAGTGACTACAACGTAGTCGAACAGCTAGGGCAGACTTCGTCAAATATTTCTATGCTAGCTTTACTGTTGTGCACTGAGGCTCATGCGAAGGCCTTGGTGAAATTTCTTAAAACTGCCCATGTGCCACAGGAAACCTCTGCTGATCAGTTCAAATATTGTGTGGCCAGTTTAACAGCTGACAACGGTTTAGGCTTTTCTAATGCTGACCTGACACATAGAGGGAGGAAACACAACGAGGCGTTGCATGTCTCTGTCGAATGCAGATGCACTACTTTGGCCCATGTCCTAGTTGATACTGGTTCATCTTTGAATGTGCTACCTAAGAAGGCTCTTGATAGACTAGACTATGAAGGTCTGACCTTAAAACCCAACAACATAGTGGTAAGGGCCTTCGACGATTCGAAGAGAATGGTGCATGGGGAGGTGGACATCCCCATTAAAGTTGGAACTCAAACCTTTGATTCAACTTTCTACGTGATGGATATTCACCCTTCCTATTCCTGTTTATTAGGCCGACCTTGGATTCACAACGCTGGTGCCGTCACCTCTACATTACATCAGATGCTGAAATACCCAACCAAGGGAAAAATCATCACTGTCCATGGAGAAGAGGAATATATGGTCAGTCACTTGAACTCCTTCAGATAAGTATAAATGGATGGTGAATTCATCAAAACTCTGTGTCAGCATTTCGAGGAAGTCCCACAAACAGTGGTAACAACCAAGACTGTTTCCCAAGTTCCGAAGATTACCAGACCTCCGCTAAAGATGGCTTCTCTGAAAGATGCCAAGGCAGTAGTCGAAGAAGGTGGGTGTACTGTTTGGGGCCAACTCCCAGATATCCCCTACAAGTATGAAAAATTTGGTTTGGGTTTTACTTCAGGAGCCTAAAAAGCTGTTCGTCATGCTCGTGCCGGGGACCACCTTTGAAGATCAACAACCATGGAGTCAACGCAGTGGAAGATAGTGATAACAGTTGTGACCTAGAAGATTGGATTTTCCCAACTATCAACGGAGGACTCAACAACTGGGAAGCCAAATAATTTATCCCTATTACTTTTATACAACAGTAATTGTCTTTAAATTTTTGTCGGACTTGTAATAATTAAACAATTCATACTTTTAAAACCTTGTGTCTTACCCGAGGCACAACGGTCCATTTGTAAGGGTTGTTACCTTATTTTCATATGTCATCAATGAATCATGGAAGTTTTTGCATGCAAACTTTGTGCTCTTTGTCTTTCTTTTTCTACATTTTTATTTCTTTCAAAGATAGCTATGCTCTTACACACACTCACATATCAAAATGCAGATCTACATCCACTCAGGATCCCATGGGTAACGATTCTGCTCTGGCCTATTGTGACTTTGAAAATCTAATCTACCAAGCCGAAGACGAAGGTGAGGAAGATTGTGAAGTGCCAGGGGAACTAGCCAGGTTACTACAACAGGAAGAAAGGACCATACAACCCCACGAAGAACTGGTTGACACAGTTAACTTAGGTACCGAAGAGGACAAGAAAGAAGTCAAGGTGGGTGCCAATCTGGAACCTAGTGCCAAGAAGTGCTTAACTCAGTTACTACATGACTATGTTGAGGTATTTTCCTAGTCGTACAAAGACATGCCAGGACTTGACGCTGATATTGTGGTCCATCATCTACAGACAAAAGAAGACTGCCCTCTAGTAAAACAGAAAGTCCGTCGCATGCAGACAAACATGTCAGAGAAGATCAAGATTGAAGTCATGAAACAATTCAACGCCGGATTCTTAGCCGTCACCTCGTATCCACAATGGGTCGCCAATGTTGTTCCATTGCCTAAAAAGGACGGCAAAGTAGGCATGTGTGTGGATTACCGAGATTTGAATAGGGCAAGCCCTAAGGATGATTTCCTACTTCCCCATATCGATATTCTGGTTGACAATACCGCATAACATAAAGTGTTCTCATTTACGGATGGTTTCTCAGGCTACAATCAAATTAAAATGGCACCTGAGGACACGGAGAAAACGACCTTCGTCACATAGTGAGGAACTTTCTGTTACAAGGTTATGCCATTCGGGTTGAAGAACGTTGGGGAAACTTATCAGCGCTCCATGGTAGTTCTATTTCACGACATGACCCATCATGAAATAGAGGTATATGTGGATGACATGATAGCCAGATCTCAAACTGAAGAGGAACATCTTGACCATTTGCAGAAACTGTTTGAAAGACTAAAGAAATACAAGCTAAGGTTGAACTCGAATAAATGCACATTTGGGGTGAGGTCCAGTAAACTCCTAGGCTTCATCGTCAGCGGTAAAGGTATCGAAGTGGACTCTACCAAGGTGAAAGCAATACAAGAAATGCCCGCTCCTCGCATCGAGAAGGAAGTCATAGGATTCTTAGGACGACTTAACTACATCGCCAGGTTCATTTCTCATCTAACTGCTACTTGTGAACCAATCTTCAAATTATTGAAGAAAGATCAAGTAGTCAAATGGAATGATGAATGCCAATATGCCTTTGACAAGATCAAGGAGTACCTTTAAGAGCCTTTTGTTTTGATGCCGCCAGTCGAGGGAAGACCTTTGATCATGTATCTAATCATTTTGGAAAATTCAATGGGGTGTGTGCTGGGGCAGTATGACGAGTCTGGCCAAAAAGAGCATGCTATTTACTACCCAAGCAAAAAGTTTATCGACTGTAAAATAAGATATTCACTGCTCGAGAAAACTTGGTGCACTCTAGCATGGGCTGCTTGCCGGCTAAGACAATATATGTTAACCCATACTACCTTATTGATATCCAAGATGGATCCAATTAAATACATATTCGAGAAGCCTACCCTCTCTGGGAGAATAGTAAGATGGCAGATGATTCTGACTGAATACGGCATTCAATACACTACCCAAAAAGAAATAAAGGGCAGTGTGCTAGCTGATCACCTTGCTCATCAGGCTGTGGATGACTATCAGTCCATGAAATTTGAGTTCCCAGATGAAGACATCAGGATGGTAAACAATTGTGAAGAATTCAGACCATATGACAGACTAGAACAAGGATCCCGATGGACCTTGGTTTTTGACGGAGCTTCCAACACACTCGGCAATGGCATAGGTGCTGTAATCATATCCCTTGAAGGATGTCATACTCCCTTCACTGCAAGACTTTGCTTCAACTGCACCAATAATATTGCGGAATATGAGGCGTGTATTTTTGGTCTCAAAGCTGCCATAGATATGGGAATCAAATCCTTAAGTGTATTTGGAGATTCAGCTTTAGTCATCAGTCAGATCAAAGGAGAATGGGACACGAAGCACCCTAATATCATCCCCTACAGAGAACATGTGTTAACATTAATCCCATATTTCGAGGAAATTACCTTTGAGCATTTTCCACGAGAGGAAAATCAACTAGCGGACGCGCTAGCCACTATTTCATCCATGTTTAAACTCAAGTGGGGTAACAAGGCTCCCCAGATCACCATTGAGCGGATGGATAAACCAGCTTACTATCACGAGATCGATACTTAATAGATAGTGGACAAGCCTTGGTTCCATGAAGTTAAGAGGTATCTCGAGTCTCAAGAGTATCCGGAAGGAGCTTCAGTCAATGATAAGAAGTTCCTGAGAATATTCTCTGCTAAATTCTTCCTCAGTAATGGCATTCTCTATAAGCGTAACCACGACTCTGTTTTGCTTCGTTGTGTAGACAAGGTTGAGGCAGACAAGATCATGGCTGATCTACATGAAGGCACTTTTGGCACCCACTCTAGTGGGAACACGATGGCTAAAATGATCCTACGGGAAGGGTACTACTGGTCTACCATGGAAGCAGATTGCCATCAGCATTCACAAACCTTTCACAAGTGTCATATCTACGCTGACAAAGTGTATATACCTCAAATGCCTCTAAAAATCCTGACTGCTCCCTGGCCATTCGCGATGTGGGGCATCGACATGATTGAAGAAGTCAAACCTACAGCTTCTAATGGACACTGCTTCATCTTGGTGGCCATTGAATACTTCACGAAGTGGGTTAAGGCAGCTTCTTTCGCTTCCGTTACCAAGAATTTTGTGGCCCGATTCATCAAACAGAATCTCATCTGTCGGTACGGTATCCCAGAGAGAATCATCACAGACAATGGTAGGAATCTCAACAATACTATGATCACTGCACTATGCATGCAATTCAAGATCCAACACCATAATTCTTCTCCTTACTGGCCAAAGATGAATGGTGATGTCGAAGCCGCAAATAAGAACATCAAGAAGATCATACAAAAAATGACAGTAACCTACAAAGACTGGCATGAGATGCTACCATTCTCTCTCCACGGTTACCGTACCACGACACACACCTCAACAGGGGCAACTCCATTTTCCTTGGTATACGGCATGGAAGCTGTTCTACCAATTGAAGTCCAAATACCTTCTCTGAGAATCATAAAGGATGCAGGGCCGAACGAAGATGATTGGATCCAAAATCGACTTGACCAGTTGAACTTAATTGATGAGAAGAGGCTTACGGCTGTCTGTCACGGCCAGATGTACCAAAAACGTATGACCAAAGCTTTTAACAAAAAGGTCATACGTCATGTATATCAGGTTGGTGACTTGGTAATCAAGCGTATCATATTACCACAAGGTGATCCCAGGGGCAAATGGACTCCTACATACGAGGGACCATTTGTGATCAAAAACATATTCTCTGGTGGAGCAATGATCTTAACCACTATGGATGGCGACGACCTTCCACACCCTATGAACGCGGACATAGTCAAAAGAAACTACGCATGAATAAAGACCCGCTAGGTCGACTGGCCTAGAAACAAATTAGGGAATCCCGGAAAACCAAAAAGGTTAGGGAAGAAATTAGGGTTAAAACAAAAAACTTGTACACCCGGCAAGCTGAAAACCTGAAAAGGCGGCTTGGGCAAAAAAGGGTATCCCGGTGGACTGAAAACCCGAAAGGGCTGTCCAGGCAAAAGTTAGGGAATTAAAGCGTATGACTATGTCCCGTAGGATCACCTTACAAAAAAACTTTAGCATAAATTGACAAGATCAAACAGGTCTAATCAATCCAATCAACTTCAGACAAGGCAGCAAGTGGATAAGACGCTCAGAGACACGAAGGCTATAGCAGAATGGGAACCCCATGGGATCATTTCACATAACTATCTTTTCTTTGTATCAATTTTCATATTTATGACGATATTATCTTACTAGAATGCTCGTCTCATTGTACAATAATACTTATTCAAGTTAATACAAAGATATCCCTTTGAAAGTGCAAAACTATCTGTTTTTCTTTTTCCGTATTTTGTTTGCGAAAACGTCCAATGATTTTTTTGAATATATGCATTTGAACATGACTACTGTTTACAAATGAACAAAAAAAAGAGGAACATAAAATAGAAATACAATCACTAATGGATTTAAGAAATAGGATAATATCTTTAGACTATTCCATAAAGTCCCCCGCAGATACTTTTCCAACAAGAGCGAAAAACGGGACATCCCACTACAGGATCACTAACGTATCTCCAGTATGCAACTTAATGATATCAAGCTCTCTCACATCCCAGACATAACAAAACTTCCAATTACCGCTCCTAAGATTCCCCAGTGAAAGTCTCCCAATTTCCCAGGATTCCCCAGTAGGATTTCACGAGGTCTACAAGCAATACACGATGTTTCCCTTACACAAAAGAGTTTATTTCTCTAACAAATGGAAGCTCATCAACACTTCAACTTCAAAATAAGAAGACTTACACTCCTCATACCCAGTAGTACTCAGGAATTTATTTTCCCCGAATCCAGCAATACTGCGACATAACAATTAATGTGTCCATACATTACATTCATACGTCATAGCATTGACGACACAGATACATACGACACAATCTCATATATTTTGAGAACATCATTGTACCATGCATTTCATACATCATGACATTTCATATAACTAACCTTTCATCTTTTCAAGAAAGATCAATCAACAGAAAATTATCGTCAAATTTTCAACAAGTCAAATACAGATCAATTCCTAAAAAAGGATTGGTCAACCATCTACCTAGCAGATGCTTTCACTGGTTCAGATAAATTGCTCAAAAATTTACTCTGATTCTCTCTAGTTAAAGAATATTCAAGACCTCTTTTGGTTTAGTTTAAATCTCTCAACGATTTATCCTGATACTTTCCAAAAGAAACATTTCTGGTTCAGATAAATATCTCAATGATTTGTTCTGATTCTTCTCCAGATCCCTGCCGGTTCAGCTTAGATATCTCAACAGTTTATTTTGATTCTTTCCTGCAGACATCCTCTCTGGTTCAGGTAAATCTCTCAAGGATTTATTATGATTCTTCTCCAGATCCATGCCGGTTCAGTATAAATCTCTCAATGATTTATTCTGATTCTTTTCGCAGACACTTTCTCTGGTTTAGATAAATCGCTCAAAGATTTACTCTGATTCTTTCCAGTTAAAGAATATTCAAGATCTCTTTTGGTTCAGTTTAAACCCCTCAACAGTTTATCCTGATACTTTCCAAAGGAACACTCCAGGTTCAGATAAACCTCTCAACAATTTATTCTGATTCTTTCCACAGACACTTTCTCTGGTTCAGATAAATCGCTCAAAGATTTACTCTGATTCTTTCCAGTTAAAGAATATTCAAGATCTCTTTTAGTTCAGTTTAAACCCCTCAATGGTTTATCCTGATACTTTCCAAAGGAAGACTTCGGGTTCAGATAAATCTCTCAACAATTTATTCTGATTCTTTCCGCAGACACTTTCTCTGGTTCAGATAAATCGCTCAAAGATTTACTCTGATTCTTTCCAGTTAAAGGATATTCAAGATCTCTTTTGGTTCAGTTTAAACCCCTCAACGGTTTATCCTGATACTTTCCAAAGGAACACTTCTGGTTCAGATAAATCGCTCCAAGATTTATTCTGATTCTTCCCAGTCAAACAACATACAAGACTTCTTCTGGTTAAGATAAGTCGCTCCAAAGATTTATTCTGATTCTTTTCCAGTTGAAATCAAGTTCAGTCTTAGTCCATTTTCTGTCAACAGTCACCCTTGGATGGCATCTACAAGCCCATCTCCGGAAAATCTCCATCATTCCTCCAAATGGCATCTATAAGCCCATTCCCATTTCATCTTTGAGTGCAAATTTATGGGCACTCTAGTGTCCAATCATCTTCCACCTTCAAGTCACGAATGACGGATCCGCCAATCTAACTCTTCAGGTTTAAGAAGATTGAACAGGGGCAGCTGTTGTACCCCAAAATTTTCCCTCTCATTTATCAAGCATTTTCTCATAAAATCTCCTTTGGTTCAAGACTACACAAGGGTTGATCAGCTCAAGACACCTCCTTAAGCACTGATGACTGAAATTAGGGTTTGAGATTGCACAAGGGTAATTGAACTTTTAATGCCTAATTTGACTTTAATGGATCACTATGGACCCTCAAGATTGCTCATGTCAAGTTTCAAGTCTTGGATCACATTTTTGCTCAGGCAATTGATCAGTTAACCTAAAAATCAATTGTATTGGGGAAAAAGTCAACTGTGGTCAATTTACAGTCAAACTTCATAATTTTTTATACATATCAACATTGTGAACTCATATATGTCATTTGATCAAGTTTGGACCACAATTCCTCAAGAAATTTGATCAGATCATCAAAAGGGCAAAATGGTCAAAATTAGGGTTTTGATTGAGAAAGAGCAATTTCTGATTTTTGACCTAGAAAATAGTTAATTGGTTTGAGACATGATCTCAAGAGTTCAATTGCATCATTTTGACCTAATGGAATGACTCAAAACATCCCTCAAGATCAATTGATTGATAGTTGATTTTCAGTCAACTGATCAAAAGTCAATTGTACACTGAAAAGTCAAACTTTGACTTTTTGGTCAAAATCAAGTGTCAAAGATCACAATTCATCAAAACATGTAAAAATATGAAACTTGTTCATCAAGAAATAAAAAATTCAAGATTTCATTTTGAAAAGTCAAAATTTTCAAACTTAGAAATTTTTCCAAGTGTTGAAAACTTCATATTTTTTCACAACTTTGAGCCAATTTTTCACCATGATGCAAGATGATTCAAAGGAAACTTTCAACATGAAAGTTGTAGATCTCAATGAGATATAAAACATTTCTTTACATAAATTCTCCTAGAAATGCATGGATTTCACGTTATGATTTTGTGAATAGATGTTCATGAAACTAAACACTTAGTGAAAATTTTGCCCTAGTTTAGGCAGGATTTTGACCTAACTTCATGGAAATTTTTCACATAGTTCCAAGGGTAATTTTAAAAAGTGATTCAAAGAGGGGTTGTAGAGAATATTACAAGATTTATAAAATTTGCAAGAACTCCTTGAGATCATGTTTGAGCAAGGACAATCGAAGGCATAAAGTTGGCATTTCATTCTTGAATTATAAGTCATTTTCATGAGGAACAAGAATTCAAACTCATGCTAGGCTGCACAATCTTTGCTTTGCAGGCCTCAGACTTGCTTGGCACTCCATAATTAATGTTTGGCATAACTTTTATAGGCTTTAACTCAAGCATTCAATGCATTGGCCATGCTTATTTCCATTTTGGGAAGAAAGTGCACATTGCCATTTTGGAAAAAGTAGCTTTATGCACAAAATCAGTTCTTGAGCTTTGAACTTGTTCTCTTCTGATCATACACACTCTATAACCCAAAAGAAACTTGTCTAAATCCTCTAAACAACTCAGCCCATGCTTGTACTATGCCTTGAAACCATATTCCCACTTTTCTTCAAAATCAAGTAACATAGCAATCAGTCTATATCTTGTACTTCTGACCCTCTCAAGTACTCTAACCTTCTCCTTACTTATGCATAAGTGGTTTGCATCAAAAGAGACGATTTGAACCAACCTCAAAATCTCCCAAGGACCTTGCTGCACAGAACGACCTAAACTTGATAGTTTTGAGCAAAAACTCACCATCTTCATTTCCACTCGTGCATTTTGAAAACTAATCATCCAAACACCTTCCATACATCATATTAAAGTAATCCAGGCCCTCATTTCCTAACTGTAACTCCTCCATCATCATCCACCATTTTCAAAACTGAAGCTTGCAACTTGACTTGAGTTGGGAGTTTCAACCATCCTCAAAGCAAAGTAGGAGTTGGAACACATTCAAGGAGGTCCAGGCAAGCTACAACAATCATTAAGCCATCTCAAATATTGCTCAAACTCCATACATGACTACAGCTGCAAGAGGTAAGTTTTCAAACTTCTATCTCTTCATACAAGCATCATTTGATTCTGATTTGTGAAGATAAAATGTAAATACCATTGCCACGAAGCTGTACATATCCATAGTTTGTATTTATATGGCCTGAGCTTAGAGAATTTTAGAGTTGAAGTTTCTGAAATTTTTAGGTTTCAATTTAGGGACAGAAAAATTCTCACTCATTTTGGATTTATAGCTTTAGTTATTTATATGGTTGGATTCGTGGGAAGAAATGCCACAAATTTCATGTTTGTACTTTCCATTTTTATTGAGAAATGAAGAAGTTACAGGTACTCTGGCAGGTTGAAGGTTGAAGACGAAGTACAGGCCTTGGAAGCATGTTACGTTATGTATTTATCATTTCATTTTAATTAACAGATGTGTAGCCACCCCAGTGGTAAGACAACACGCTGGTAACCAAGAGGGCATGGGTTCAACACCCAGCGCGCTGCCTTTTGTTATTTTTCATAATTTTTTCCACATTCTTATTTCTTTACAGCGCCTGGGTCTAGCTTTGGGCTTTCTCTATTTTTGCTGCACCACACCTCCTGCTTGCTTGCTACCACACATGTCCAAACCCTTTTTTTTCTCCTCATTTTTAAACAAAAATATCATTTGGGACAAATTCAAAAAAACTACTTTTCTAACAAACTCCCAAGTTTAATTTCACACCCCCTGACTTTTTCTTTATATTTTATTTTTATTTTATTATTTTATTATTATTTTTATTATTATTATTATTATTTTTATTATTACTATTATATTTATTAATAAAAATCAAAATATATTTTTATTTATTATTTATATACTTATAGTTTACTTTCTTTATAAAACTAAAAAAAGACCAAAAAAAATATTTTCTTAAACAAACTTAATTTCTTTTTCTTAATAATAATTAGATTTAGATTTAGTTATTTTATTATTTTTATTATTTAAAATTAACTTAGAATTTAGATTTTCTTTAATTAATTAATTACCATATTATTTTCATTAAGTCTAAACCCTTTCATAAAAAAATCCTAAAAATGCTTCAAACTTAATTTCTTTTCTTAATTAGTTTAGGTTTAATTTTTATTTAACTTTAATTAATTATTTTTCTTAATTAGGCCAAAACTAAACCCTTTCATTAAAACCAAACAAAAATCTTTTTTTTCCTATTTATCTTGTACATTATATTTTCAATTCTTGTACCTTATTCAATATGGTTGTAACAGATAATTAGGTTTAATTTTCTTGAAATTTCCCCATTTGTAAATTTGTACACCCCCTCCCTTAATGATTAAATAGCTTAGTATATTTATTTTCCGCAATTTAATGCTTTATATAAATGCTAGTAAATTAGAGTTTGTATGGCAAGAATAAAATCAATGCTTAGAAAATCCTAATACAAGACAAAACAATGCATGTAAATTAACACACTTGCACACTTACACCCTTAGGGTAAATCCACTCTGTTGCCTTACAAAATAGCCATATTATGCATGTGAGGTGTCTTAACAAAAACAAATAAAATACAAGATCATAGTTCCTCGATGACGTTATCAAAGTTGCCTTTCAAAAAATGATCTTAGTCCCTTAAAGAAAATGCTAAGATATCTTACAAAATTGCTAATCATGACTATATGATGACCCTTGCCCGTCCCTTTTACATCCAAAGATAGGGTTTCTTACCAAATCAATGGTAAGATAGCAATATCAAAGGAAAGAGGAAATAAACATGAAATACTTTTGAGTAGGTAGAATGTTCCTAGTTGCTTGCTCATTTTCAAACCAAAAACATCCTTGCTATTTTCAAAACAAACACCAACACTTTCAAAACATCTTTCAAACTTGAAAACATTTTCAAAAGATCAACACTTTGTATACATTCTTACGAACAAGAATCATTACAAAGTTTACCTAAACGATGACACCTTTTCAAAATACTTTCAAAAACCACACAAAGCACATTTTCAAACAAAAGCAAGTGATCTAGCAAACAACTAAGAGCCCATAGATAACTACGGATGAAAAGGATACTAATACCTTCCTTTTTCATAATCTACCCCCCGAACTCAAGAAAAAAATCTCTAAAGGTCTTTCCTATTCTTTTCAGCCTTTCCTTATTAGATAAAAGAAAATTCGGTGGCGACTCTTGCTAACCGCAACATTTGCGATCAAAACGCAAAACGACCAAGTCAGTTCTCCCACCACGTTACAGGTTTCATTGCAGAGGGTCAGAGAACTGTTCGTCATGCTCATGCTAGAAGACCACCATTCTGCATCAGCATCAACAGAGTCAATACTATAGAAGATGCTGACAATGATTATAACCTTGACAACTGGATTTTTCCTACCATTGGCAAAGGGCTCAACAACTGGAAGGCGGAAGACATTATCTCTATCTCCTTTAGTCAGCATTAATAGCTACATTTCTGTTTTTTGTTGCTTTTAAGTTTTTCCTATGTAATATTTAAACAATGACTTTAAGCCTTGTGCCCTACCCGGGGCACAATAGTTCGTTTGTTAAGGGTTGTCATTTAATAAACATATTTTCATTTAATAAAAGCATTGGATGTTTTGCATTCAAATTTTTCACTCACTGCCTTTCTTTTTACTTTTACCATTTTCAAATAGCTATGTGTTCTTACACACACCCATGCAATACATTGCAGATCCACGTCCACTCCAGATCTCGTTGATAACAACTTTGTTATTGCCACTTATAACTTTGAAAATATGATCTACCAAGCTAAGGAAGAAGGTGAGGAAGATTGTGGAATACCTGGAGAACTTTATAGACTATTAATGCAAGAAGAGAAAGCTATTCAACCACATGAAGAGCCGGTGGAAGTTGTAAGTCTGGGTACTGAAGCAGATAGAAAAGAGGTCAAGATATGTGCCAACTTAAAGGGCAGTGTTAAGAACATGTTATCCAGATGTTGCATGAATATGATGAGGTATTTGCTTGGTCGTACATAGACATGTCAAAGCTCGATACCGATATTGTGGTCCACCATCTACCAATGAAAGAGGGTTGTGCTCTGATAAAACATAAGGTTCGTTAAATGCGTCCCGAGATGTCAAAGAAGATCAAGGTAAAAGTTATGAAGCAATTCAATGCATGTTTCTTAGCAGTGATATCCTATCCTCAATGGGTTGCAAATGTGGTTATGGTACCTAAGAAAGATGACAAGGTATATATGTGTGTAGACTACATGGATCTGAACAGGGAAAGCCCTAAAGATGACTTTCCACTACCAAATATTGATGTTTTGGTCGACAACACCACTCATCACAAGGTTTTCTCCTTCATGGACGATATCTCGGGTTATAATCAGATCAAGATGGCACCTGAAGACATGGAGAAATCTACCTTCATTACACAGTGGGGCACTTTCTATTACATAGTTATGCCTTTTGGGTTGAAGAACACCGGTGCAACATATCAGCGTGCTATGGTAGCTTTATTCCATGACATGATCCATCACGAGATAGAGGTCTACACCGACAATATGATAGCCAGATCTCAGACTGAAGAAGAGCATCTTGATCATCTACACAAGTTATCTAAGAGACTAAAGAAGTACAAGCTGAGATTGAATCCAAACAAATGCACCTTTGGGGTGAGATCCGGTAAACTCCTAAGTTTCGTCGTCAGCGGTAAAGGTATTGAGGTTGATCCTGCAAAAGTCAAAGCTATTCAAGAAATTACCACTCCCCATACTGAGAAGGAAGTCAGAGGTTTCTTGGGATGGTTGAATTATATTTCCCGATTCATGACTCATTTGACTGCTACTTGTAAGCTGATCTTCAAGTTGCTGAAGAAAGATCAGGTAATAGAGTGGAACAACGATTGTCAAACAAATTTTGAAAAAATCAAGGAGTACCTACAAGAACCTCCAATTATGATGCCACAAGTTGAAGGAAGACCTCTAATGATGTACCTAACAGTGCTAGAGAATTCGATGAGGTATGTACCGGGCCAGCATGACGAGTCTGGTCGAAAAGAGCATGCAATATACTACCTTAGCAAAAAGTTTACCGACTGTGAAAAAAGATACTCACTGCTCGAGAAAACTTGCTACCCTTTAGGATGGGCTGCTCATCGACTAAGACAGTATATGTTGACCCATACTACGTTGTTGATCTCTAAAATGGATCCTATCAAATACATATTCGAGAAGCCCGCTCTCTCTGGAAGAATAGCCAAATGGAAAATGGTCTTGACAAAATACGACATTCAGTACACGACTCAAAAAGAAATCAAAGGGAGTGTACTGGCAGATCATTTGGCTCATCAAGCCATAAACGACTACAAATCTATGAACTTCGAATTCCCGGACGAGAATATTATGCTGGTTACATATTGTGAAGAACCTGGACCGTATGAAGGACCTGAGCCAGGATCCCGGTGGACTATGGTTTTTGAAGGAGCTTCTAACACACTTGGTAATGGAATCGATGTTGTGATCATATCTCCCCAGGGTTGCCATACACCCTTCACGGCCAAATCATGCTTTGATTGTACCAACAACATGGCTGAATACGAAGCGTGCATCATGGGTATTAAAGCTGCCATTGACTCGAGGATTAAGTTCTTGAGTGTATACGGGGACTCAGCCCTAGTGATCAGTCAAATTAAGGGAGAATGGGATACGAAGCATCCAAACCTCATTCCTTATGGAAAGCATGTGCTTACCTTAATCCTGTACTTCGAGGAGATCACTTTCGAGCACATCCCACGAGAAGAGAATCAGTTGGAAGATGCATTGGCTACCATGTCATCTATGTTCAAAGTTAGATGGGACAATGAGGCTCCCAGAATTACCATTGAAAGGATAGGCGAACCGACACATTGCTATGGAGTTGACACTGACGGAGCAGAAGAGAAACCTTAGTTTCATGAAGTGAAAAGATATCTTGAGGCTCAAGAATACCCTGAGGGGATCTATCAATGACAAGAAACTCCTACGGAGGTTCTCTGCTAACTTCTTCCTGAGTAACATAATTTTATACAGGCGCAACCATGATTCGACTCTACTTCGTTGTATGGATAAGAAAGAGGCGAAGAAGATTATGGAAGATATGCTTGAAGATATCTTTGGTACTTATTCCATTAGACATATTATGGAAAAGAAGGTTCTGAGAGCGGTTTACTATTGGTCGACTATGTAAACTGATTGCCATTATCACTCTAGAACTTATCATAAGTGCCAGATCTATGCTGAGAAAATACATGTACCTCAAGTACCTCTGAATGTCTTGACTGCTCCTTGGCCATTTTCAATGTGGGTCATTGATATTATTGGAGAAATTAAGCCCACTGCTTCTAAAAAACATCGCTTCATCCTTGTTGCCATTGATTACTTCACAAAGTGGGTTGAAGTAGCCTCGTTTGTCTCTGTTACTAAGAATGTTATTGTCTGATTCATTAAACATAACCTTATCTATCAGTATGGTATCCCTGAGAGGATGATCGCAGACAATGGTACCAATATCAACAACACTATGATCATGGAACTCTGCACGTAGTTCAAGATCAAGCGCCATAACTCTTCTCCGTATCGACCGAAGATGAATGACACAGTGGAAGCCACTAATAAGAACATCAAGAAGATTATACAGAAGATGACGATGATGTATACAAATTGGCATGAGGTGTTACCATTCTCTTCATGGCTATCGCACTTCAGCACGAACATTAACTAAGGCAACCCCATTCTCACTAGTCTATGATATGGAAGCTATCCTACCTATCGAGGTCCAGATTCCTTCTCTGAGGATCATGAAGGACACAAATTTAGACGAAGATGAATGGATTCAGACTAGGCTGGACTAGTTGAACTTAATTGACGAGAAGAGGCTTGTGGCTGTCAGTCATAGACAGATGTACAAGAAACATATGATCAAAGCTTTTAACAAGAAAATCAAGCATCAGGTATATCAGGCTGGTGACTTGGTAATAAAGCACATCATCTTACCGTAAGGTGATCTCAGGGGCAAATGGACTCCCACCTACGAAGGGCCAATTGTAATCAACAAGATATTTTCACATGGTGCTATGATACTTACCACCATGGACAATGAAAATCTTCCACACGCTGTGAACGCGAACATAGTTAAAAGATGCTACGCATGAAAATGACCCGCTAGATTGACTGGCCTAGGAAAAATAAGGGCATCCCGGTGAACCAAAAGGGTTCGGGAAAAAACAAGGATATATATATATATATATATATATATATATATATATATATATATATATATATATATATATATATATATATATATATATATATATATATATATATATATATATATATATATATATATATATATATATATATATATATATATATATATATATATATATATATATATATATATATATATATATATATATATATATATATATATATACAAAAGACTATACACTCGGCAAGTCGAAAACCTGAAAAGGTGGCTTGGGCAAAAAAGGGTATCCCGATGGACTGAAAACCCGAAAGGGAGGTCCAGGAAAAAATTAGGGATTAAAGCGTACGACTATGTCCCGTTGGATCACTTACAACCAGCTTCTATTACCAATGTTAAGTTTAAATTATGCCGATAAATTCAATCAACTTCTTCCGACAAAAAGGGATGAGATTCTCAAAGTCATAGGGGCAATAACAGAGTTGAAACCTGACGAGATCATTTATACATAGCTATATGTTTCATTTTACTGTGTACTCTTTTCATTTCATGACGATTTCCTCTTACTAGGATTTCTGTGTTTTTGTATAATGTAACACGGCGTGAGAACTGACTTGGGTGTTTTGCGTTTGATCGCAATTGTTATGGATAACAAGAGTCGCCACCGGCTTTTGTTTTATCCAACAAAGGAAAGGTTGAAAAGAACAGGAAAGACCTTTAAAGATTATTTCTTGAGTTTGGGGGGTAGGTTATGAAAAGGGAAGGTGTTAGCACCCTTTTTATCCGTAGTTATCTACGGGCTCCTAGTTGCTTGCTAGATCACTTTCTTTTGTTTGAAAATGTGCTTGTGGTGTGGGTTTTGAAAGTATTTTGAAAAGTATCTTTGTAATGGTTCTCGTTTCTATAAGAACACGTATAAAGTGTTGGTTTTGAAAATAGTTAAAAAGAGGTGATTGTGAAATGTGTTTTTGAAAGTGATTTTGAAAAGTGTCTTTGTAATGATTCTCGTTTCTATAAGAATGCATACAAAGAGCTTTATCTTTTGAAAATGTTTCAAATGAAAGTGTTGGTGTATAAAATGTTTTTGTTGTGGGCAAGCGAGCAACTACGAGCATCCTACCTACTCAAAAGGTCTAATGTTCTTTTCCTCCTCCTTTAGATGTTGCTATCTTACCATTGATTAGGTAAGAAGCCCAATCATTGGATGTGAAGGGACGGGCATGGGACGTTTGTATAGTCATAGAAGGAAACCTATGAGACATTTTAGAAATGTAGTTTAGGGACTAAATCATTTACCGAAGGCAACATTGAGGGTCATCGAGGGACTACGATCTTTTATCAAGGGTCTTTGCTAAAACGCCCATATTCGAGGGACATGATTATTTTTTCGATGCAACAAGTGAGATTACCCTAGAGGTGCATGTGTGAGTAGTGTGTTTTATTTGCATGCATTTTGTCTTTGATTTTTGGGTTGTCTACTTGTTGTTTTTTTATCTTGCCATACATCCTAATTACTAACGTTTGTACAAAAGCAATAAAAATGCTGAAAATAAATCCTACACTATTACAACCATATTGAATAGCAAGAATATGTAAAGACAAAACAAAATAAAAGGAGGAAAAAATGAGCTTTCGATCTAGGCAAAAACACCCTTTGATTCTGCCCTTCCTGGCTTCCTTCGATTTGGCCTAGAAGTAATGAGGATACGCCTTTCGATTTGGGCTTAGCCTGAAGCATGAGGTGCAGCCTTCGATTCTGCCTTTCTTCTTCCTTCGATTGGGGCCTAGAATCAGCATAAAGTGCACTCTTCACCCCAAGCTCCTTGCTTCCTTCTTCTATTGGGCTTGGCAGTCGATGTGGATGACTTTCATTTCTCCCTTCTGGCTGCTGCTTTCGACTGGGCCAGGGAATCAATGTGAACATCAGTCATTCCTCCCTTCTGGCTCCTTCATTTGGACTGTGAAGCGGTAAGGGGGTGAAGCTTGAGGCTTCGTTTCATACTTCCTTCCTCCTGTTTTCCTTTGTTTGGGATTTTAAAGCATGTTTAATAAATAAAGAAAATAAGCCATAATAGTATCAATGAGAAGAAACTGAAAAGGTGGAAACGAAAAGAAGAAAAATGTTACGTACATGTTTGAAATGAAAGGAAAGATTATTCACATGTTATGCTAGAAACAAAAGGTTCAAGGTTAAGAGTGACTTACCTTGCTTGAAGCTGGGGTATGTGAGCTGGACCTTTAGCTGCTGCCCTGGATACTCCTAGATTCAAAGGGAAGAAATGAAGGTGACGTTTCTAATGCTGGACTCGAAGGAAGAAACCAAGTGTTGAGTTGGTGTCATATTCAAAAGAGAGAAAGAAACAAGTATTGTGTTTCTTTAGATTCGAGGGGCCAAGAAAATAAGTGTTGTGTTTCTTCTGGATTATGGGTTTGAATATGTGTTTAAGTGTTTGAGAGTGTTTGAGTTTTTTGAGAGTTTTTGAGAGTTTTTGAGAGTTTGATGATTTCTTGAAGATTCGTTCCACCACACAAAAAAAAGGTCCTCTTCAGCTTGCAAATGTTTCTCTATTTAGAGAAAAGGTTGAAGGTGTTTGAAGTAACCAGGTTTGTAGGATAACAAACCATGGTTTGGTTGAAAATGAAACAAGTTTAGTCCTTTTTCATTGTTACCATGTTTCCAGTACAAGTGGGGGCCTGTTGGCAGAAGATTGGACTTATGCTTCTGGCACTGCTTTTCATTCATACACAAATCAGATTGGGAGCTGATTTTGTGATAAAGTATTCTTTATGAAAAAAGGGTACGTAGCCTTTTACTATTTTATCCAAGAATGGTATTATCCTGTAGATAAAACTTCAAAACTTTGTGTAAGGTTCTAATTATGTAAAGATTTGGAAGCAACATAGCCTGACAAGTAGGATTTGAAGGATAAGGCTATGAGATTTTCTCAAAGTTCTTCAAACAAGCTTGCTTCGAAAGGTCCAGATTTGGATTCGAAATATGCTGATTCGAAGGGAATTAAAACTCCAACCGAAGCTTTGTGTGAAGGTGGCTTTTGTCCAATCGAAAGCTTTCCTGCCAGAGGTCACATGGCCAAACGAAAGGGTGCATGCAGGAGGTCCCTACCTTGTGCCTGCTGGCATGAAGCAAATCCTGGCTTTGTGGTGACAAAGGCAAACATGGAAAACCAATGGCTTCTGAGTCGAAGGAGAGCTGCAGGAAGCCATTGCTTTGTGACTTCAAGAAAAAATGCAAGAGGTCTTTGCTCAAACGAAAGCTTGCATGAAGAGAGCCAAATGCCCAAACGAAGGTTGCATGCAGAAGGTCTAGATGCCCAAACGAAAGATGCATGCAGAAGTTCTTAATGCTCAAACGAAGCTTGCATTAAAGGGGGCCACATGCCCAAATGAAAGAGGTATGCAGGAACCAAAAATTCCCAGACAAAAGAGGTATGCAGGAGGTAAATTTTGCAATTGAAGGATATCAGCAGGAGGCTTTTTGCCTTGGAATCGAAGGAGGCTACAAGAGGCTTTTTGCCTCATGCCTATTGGCCTGGTTGGCACCTCTTGCTTGCAAGAAGGAAGCTATGGCTCAAATGAAATATGTAGCTAGCCATCACTTTGCGAATCAAAGCAAGCATGGAGGGAATTATTTGTCTAATAAACATAGGCATGCAGGCATCAAACGTCCAATCGAAGTAGACATATAGGCAACGATTGCATTGTGAAACATGTGAGGACAAATATGCAATCGAAGGTTTCATGCAAGAAGCTCCTACTTTGTGATCCAAAGTCAGCATTTCATAGGCCAATGCACAATCGAAAGATACAAGCCAAGCTTGCATCGAAAGAGGCCAGAAATCCAATCGATGGATGTGGATTCGAAGAAAACTTTTGTCTTATCGAAAGGCACATTAGCATCTTCAATTTTTTTCATTTTTCTATTTTCCTTTAAATAGGTGTTTGTAATCACACATGTGATAGAAATCTTGAGAAAATGAGAGGGCAAATTTTGGGGAACAATAGCTTCCCCTATTCAATCTTCTTAAACGTGAATAGTTAGATTGGTGATTCCTCCATTCGTGACTTGAAGGTGGAAGATGATTGAACACTAGAGTGCCCAAAAATTTGCACTCGATGATGTGGTGGTTAATTGTGTAGGGAATGGGCTAAAAGATGCCATTTGGAGAGATGATGGAGAGTTGTCAGAGATGGGCTTATAGATGCCACCCAAAAGTGATTGTTGACAGAAATTAGACTAAGTCTAAACTTGACTTCAACTGGAAAAGAATCAGAATAAATCTTTGGTTGATTTAAGATGAACCAGAATAAGTGTCTACCGGAACAGAATCAGGATAAGCCATTGATCGATTTAAACTGAAACAACAAAGGTCTTGAATATTTTTTAACTGGAAAGAATCAAAATAAATCTTTGAAGCGATTTATCTAAACCAGAGAAAGTGTCCACCGGAAAGGAATCAGGATAAACCATTGATCGATTTAAACTAAACCAACAGAGGTTTGAAGGATGTGTTTGTCATGTAGATAGTCACCCTGTCTTGTTTCGGGAATTGATCTATAGTTAATTTGTTCACAGATATTTTTCCTGTCTGGTTTCAGGTATTAATATGTAAGTATGGAGCTTGATTGTGATAGATGATAAAGGAATCCTGGTCGATTACTACCTCAACTGATAATGAAGGAATCTTGGGCGATTACTACCTCAGCATATAATGAAGGAATCTGGGACGATTACTACCTCAACATATAATGAAGGAATCTTGGACGATTACTACCTCAATAAATAATGAAGGAATCTTGGACGATTGCTACTCCAAAAGGTAATGAAGGAACATTTAATGATTGCTAATTCAAAAGGTAATGAAGGAATCTTGGACGATTACTACCTCAGCAGATAATGAAGGAATCTTGGACGATTACTACCTCAACAGATAACGAAGGAATCTTGGACGATTGCTACTCCAAAAGGTAATGAAGGAACCTTTTACGTTTTCTACTTCAAAAGGTAATGAAGGAACCTTTAACGATTGCTACTTCAAAATGTAATGAAGGAATCTTGGACGATTACTACCTCAGCAGATAATAAAGGAATCTTGGATGATTACTACCTCAACAAATGACGAAGGAATCTGGGACAATTACTACCTCAACAGACAATGAAGGAATCTTGGACGATTACTACCTCAGTAGATAATTAAGAAGTCTTGGATGATTACTACCTCAACAGATAATGAAGGAATCTTGGATGATTACTACCTCAACAAATAATGAAGGAATCTTGGAAGATTACCGCCTCAACAGATAATGAAGGAATCTTGGACGATTGCTACTCCATAAGGTAATGAAGGAACCTTTGACAATTTCTACTTCAAAAGGTAATGAAGGAATCTTGGATGATTACTACCTCAATAGATAATGAAGGAATCTTGGACGATTACTACCTCAGCAGATAATGAAGGAATCTTGAACGATTACTACCTCAACAGATAATGAAGGAATCTTGGACGATTACTACCTCAACAGATACTGAAGGAATATAAGCTTGATTTTGTCTTGGAGAATTTTACAGATAAGTAATGACACTTATTTGTTGATCTTTTCCTGAAAAGGTAAAGAGTTAGTTGTATGCAATGTCATGATGTATGAAATGCATGGTGTAATGATGTTTCTCAAAATAAATGAGATTGTGCTATCTGCGTTTCATATGCATATGCTGTGAATGTTGTTGAAATGTAACTTTGTCTTGGAAAATGAATCCTTGACAAGTGTTGGGGAGTTTTGGGAAGTTAAATCCAGGACTACTGTTGGAGATGAAGAATATGTGCATCTTTGCACTTTGTTTAAAATGTTTTCGTTGGGGATTCTCGTTTTTTTTTGTTTTGAAGAGAAATCCACTGGGGGATGTTGATTTTGCTTGAGAAGAAAACTTTGTGGAGAGTGTTGATTTCCACTTGGGGAAAAGAGTTTAGGAGTTTCAGCTATCCTCTGCTCTACCGGGGAGCTATCTCTTGATGGAAGAGAAAGGGAGTTAACAACTTGTTGGGGACAAAGAAATTAACTGTTGTCTGGTTGTCTCCCAGGTTTTGCAGCAACTCACTGGGGATTGTAGAGTAGTCTACTGGGGAAGAGGAGTTGTGGTCCCTTGATTTATTATAGTCTGAGAGGCAAATTCAAGCTGGTGAATCCTGCCGTTTGTTGGGGAAATAAACCTTATCGCCAATCTGTTGGAGAGGTGTTTTCTTTTGGCAGAACCCCTCTAGGATTCTTCTTGAGACCAAACTTAGCAGGGAAGAGAGGTTTTCCAGAGATTGAAGCTTTGGCTAGGGATTACATGGATCCAATTTTATCCATGAATTTTGCCTTGAGGGTTTTGGACCCTTATCTGTGAAGATTATTTTGTGGGGATAACCTTATAGAGATGACTTTATGGGAGATTTGTCACTGCCTCTAGTAGCAAGTGTTTGTAGCACTTCCAGGAAATGTTTGCTTGACCGTACATAACCTTTTTGCTGGAATTTATGTTCAATGCTCCAAGTGATTCAAATGCAGACTTGCCCCTGGTTATTCAACATCTTTTTTTGAGAGATTTCTCAGAATCTTGACTTGACTTCCCCTGACGAGTTGGATAGTGACATGTCCTTCCCCCTTGCTTTTAGGGGATTTGTCATTGGAAGTGTCTTCCAATTTGAAGTGATTTTGTTTCTTGAGAGAATTTCCGTTTATGGATGTTCGTTGTGCGAATTTCTCTGTTGTCAAACAAAGAGCTATATGAAAACAACGATATTCAAAGTAATGCAAAGTTTATGCTTGTCTTGAGGTTTTGAAAATGCAGTTTTAGTAAGTAAAGAGTTTTTCTAAGAAAATGAGTTCATTTTAGAATTTGGAGTAAAGCCTTACAGGAGTCAGGATACCTTTTGTAACAGTATGCTTTTGGACAAACTCGTGCTTTAATTAGGAATTTGAAAGGTTGTATCGTGGTCTGGTTCACGGCTTAAGAAACAAAGGATAAGGCTCAAAGTGTATTTGTACCCGCCTGTTCTTCGTGATGTTCTCCAGTCCCTAAACTTAGTTAATTGTGCGTTTGAATTCCACTTGAGTCTGAATGATGTTTTGGTGATGGTTCAGAAATTTGGAAGTTTATTTGTTGGAAGGAAGTCATTTTTGCAATGTTTTTCATGTTGTTGAGGATTTGTAGTGTCCTCTTTTTGATTCATTATCCCTGATTTTTTCCTGACTGTTCTTGTTTTGAGATTACAGTCAGCGGGATGCCCCCGTTTTTTTCTTAAGTCTCCTTCGTAGGTTTTGACTTAATGGGATTTTATCTTGGGAGATAATGACTGCCTATTAGATAGGGAACCATCGTCATCTTTTGTTTCCAGAGGAATGTTTTTGATGTCATTCGTTGTATACAGAGTAAAAGTTTGCAACTGAATGCGCATTTGAATTAACTGAGAGGCCACACTGCCCCAGGTTTTGATTAAAGGTTCCAATTTGTGTGAAAAAGAAAACTCCTACTTCTTTGGCTCAAAGGGGTTGACTAGGTATTGTCTTCCTTATGACTCCAGTGTTTAGCAATTGAAACAAACATTTGTACATCGTCAGTAAGGTCTGTCCAAAAGCATACTATATGAGATTATGGCATTGTTTTCGTTATCCTCCCTGTAAAGGCCGACAAATTTCTAAAACAAGAGTTGAATATCATAAAGGTAGTAAAAAGCATAGAATGAAAATGAATGGATTAATTCAAGACAAACATATGCAATGCATTAATGAAACAAAGTTTAACATTAACAGATAAGTGTTTGAACAACAAAAGAGATTACAATTAGAAATTCAAAATGAAAAGGACGCTCTCAATGATTTGGCATAGGAGCAGTGATCACGTTAGGAGTCTCTGGAGGGTCGAACTCAATCTCCTTGGTGTCAATCAAATCTTGAATCTTGTTTTTCAAAGTCCAACAACTATTGGTGTCGTGTCCAGAACTATCAAAATGGTAAGCACATCTTACATTTGGATTGTACTTAGGATAAGAGGTATCAGGGTTTTGAGGAGGATCCCTTAGTGTGATCAACTTCTCTTTCAGCAAATTTTGTAACGCTTGATACAATGGCATGTTAATCTTAGCGTACTCCCTTTCTTGGTATTTTAAACTACGCCTATTAACCTGTCGTTGTTGAACTGTTGTAGGATTAGAGATCAAGATTGCCCCCACGTGTTGGTCGTGGTTACTCTGGTTATGACCTTTTTGACCGTACGCATCATCTGACTCTTTCTTCCCATTGAAAGGTTGTTTCCCTGCACTTGAATATGTACCCCTTTGGATTTTACCACTCTTAATGCTAGTCTTTACTCTTTTTCCTGTCAGTATTAGCTCGGTGAACCCGACCGAGGAGATTTCGATTAGGTGATTGAAAAAAGGTCCTGTCAAAGTTCCCATGAAGATATCAATCAGCTCCCTGTCATTAATGGGGGCTGCACCATGCCAGCCATGTCTCTCCACTTTTGGGCGTACTCCTTGAAGCCCTCGTTGGAACCCATGGTCATACTCTGCAATTGCACATGAGTTAGTGCAAGATCAGCATTGTATTGGTACTGCTTGTAGAAAGCAACAGCCAAGTCCTCCCAGGTATGAATGTCGGTTCTTTCTAACTGATAGAACCACACCAGTTGAGTGCCAGCCAAACTTTCTTAGAAGAAATGGACCCATAGCTTTTGGTCAACAGTGTGAGGCTGAATCTTGCGGACATAAGATCTCAGATGCATCTTAGGACAAGAGACCCCATCATACTTGGCAAAGGTAGGGATTTTGAACTTTGGTGGGATGACCACTCCGGAAACCAACCCTAACTCTTCAAAGTCCAAGCCAAGTATCTGCTGAATCTCCCTAGCATTGACGCGATCCTCCAACTATTTGTATTTATCATCAGTGGGGGGATATTGTTCCTCAGAGTAGTCAGCTTCATCTTCATCAATCCCCATGTTGTTATCTTCTTCATGATTATTCCCCTCATTTGATGGAGTTGAGAGATCTAGAGTTCTCTTGACTGGTCCTCTAAGTCTTCTTCCCAAATTCAGGATGCCCACTGACTTCTTTGTCTTTTTCTTCTTGTCTTTGAGAAGAAGAGCCTTCAGGTCCTCTTGCCCTTTAGCCAAAGTCAAGAACATTTGTTGGAGTTGAGCATTTTGTGCTTGAAGATCCTTCACGGTTTATTCCATATTCATCTTACTGAAATAAACAGTAGGAAGATAAGGAGACCTGTATGGGAGAAACCTGTCATGATATGATGCATGGTATGTGGATGCATGTTTTCAAGGATCTCGCGGGGTAAACACAAGAAGATGTTAGAAGTTGAATTTTGATCCACAACTTTGATTGGAGAACTTCGTATCGGTGTATTTCCTACCACGAGAATCAAGCTCACCATGTCAAGTGGGTCATAGCCCTTGGCGCAAGTTACCGTGCTTTGGTCTTTGACGACGTTTGATTAGAGAATGAATCCTTTTGCCCCTTGATAGGTGTATGGTTCAACATGACCCTGCATCATAGGCCCTTGAGATCCTTGAAATGATTATTAAAAATTCTATAGTATGATGTCATGATATTATGTACAAGTATGCAAAGAAAGCAAGTTATTATGTACAAATAAACATATACACACAAAGCAGACAAGTCCTTAGGTATAGGCTTGTATGGAGTTTGTAGGTAAGTACCCTCTTTAAGTTTAGTTGGATAAACCTGTTCTAGTAATAGTAACCGGGTTCTAGGAGATCTCAATATCACTGATCTTTCTTCATCGGGCATTGTTTCAGCGCAAGCATCTTTAATGGCGACGAAAATATTCCAAAAGTCTGATCTAAATGAGCGTAGAATCAAGTATCAATCAACTTCGGACTGCACCAAAGTCGGCTATCTCACTACTTCCTAATGGCCAAGTTGTTCAAGTAAGGTTCTAAGGTCATTTAGTGCTTCATGACACCACACATCGGCCCCGTATTCTCCTTGACTACTCAAGGGCTACCAGTACCAACAAATGTGTCACACTAATGTAGCTATTGCTTTGACCATGTTGGTATACCCTGCACAGTTTCCACAACTTATTGCTACTTACCTAAAAGGTTCCCCAGATCTGGGTAGAGGATCAAAACAAACCCAAACAAGGAACCATAATGTAAAGCAAGCAAGTCAAACAATGAAAAGCAAGTAAAGGTGATCTAGCCCTAAGGTAACCCCACTTTTAAGTAAATTCCCCAGTAGAGTCTCCAGTTCTGTAACATGGTGAGAGAACTAAGGTGGGTGTTTTTCGTTTGATCACAATTGTTGTGGATAGAATTAGTCGCCACCGACTTTTCTTTTATCCAACAAAGGAAAGGTTGAAAAGAACAGGAAAGACCTTTAGAGATTATTTCTTGAGTTCGAGGGTAGGTTATGGAAAGGGAAGGTGTTAGCACCCTTTTCATCCGAGGTTATCTACGAGCTCTTAGTTGCTTGCTAGATCACTTGCTTTTTTTGAAAATGTGCTTGTGGTGTGGGTTTTGAAAGTATTTTGAAAAGTATCTTTGTAATGGTTCTCGATTCTATAAGAACGCATACAAAGTGTTGGTTTTGAAAATAGTTCAAAAGAGGTGTTTGTGAAATGTGTTTTTGAAAGTGATTTTGAAAAGTGTCTTTGTAATGATTCTTGTTTCTATAAGAATGCGTACAAAGAGCTTTGTCTTTTGAAAATGTTTCAAATGAAAGTGTTGGTGTATAAAATGTTTTTGTTGTGAGCAAGCGAGCAACTACGAGCATCCTACCTACTCAAAATGTCTAATGTTCTTTTCCTCCTCCTTTAGATGTTGCTATCTTACCATTGATTTGGTAAGAAGCCCCATCGTTGGATGTGAAGGGACGGGCGTGGGACGTTTGTATAGTCATAGAAGGCAACCTATGAGACATTTTAGCAATGTCTTTTAGGGACTAAATCGTTTACCGACGGCAACATTGAGGGTCATCGAGGGACTACAATCTTTTATCAAGGGTCTTTGCTAAAACGCCCATATTCGAGGGACATGACAATTTTTCCGAGGAAACAAGTGAGATTACCATAGAGGTGCATATGTGAATAATGTGTTTGATTTATATGCATTTTGTCTTTGATTTTTGGGTTGTCTACTTGTTGTTTTTTATCTTGCCATAAATCCTAATTACTAACGTTTATACAAAAGCAATAAAAATGTAGAAAATAAATCCTACACTATTACAACCATATTAAATAGTAAGAATATGTAAAGACAAAACAAAATAAAAGGAGGAAAAAATGAGCTTTCGATCTATGCAAAAATACCCTTCGATTCTGCCCTTCCCGACTTCCTTCAATTTGACCTGGAAGTAGTAAGGATGCGCCTTTCGATTTGGGCTTAGCCTGAATCATGAGGTGCAGCCTTCCATTCTGCCTTATGCTTCCTTCAACTAGGGCATGGAATCAGCATGAAGTGCACTCTTAACCCCAAGCTCCTTGATGTCTTCTTCGATTAGGTTAGGCAGTTAGTGTTGATGACTTTTATTTCTCCCTTCTAGCTACTGCTTTCGACTGGGCCAGGGAATCAGTGTGAACATCTTTCTTTCCGCCCTTCTGGCTCCTTCGTTTGGACTGTGAAGTGGTAAGGGGGTGAAGCTCAAGGCTTCGTTTCATACTTCCTTCCTCCTGTTTTCCTTTGTTTAGGATTTTAATAGCAACATGGCCTGAGACCATGCCAATATTGTCTCATGGCCAGGTTAGTTCTTAAAGTATGTTTAATAAGCAAAGAAAATAAGCCATAAGTGTATCAATGAAAAGAAACTGAAAATGTGGAAACAAAAAGAAGAAAAATGTTATGTACATGTTTGAAACGAAAGGAAAGATTATTCACATGTTATGCTAGAAACGAAAGGTTCAAGGTTAAGAGTGACTTACCTTGCTTGAAGCTGGGATATGTGAGCTGAACCTTTAGCTGTTTCCCTGGATACTCCTAGATTCGAAGGGAAGAAACGAAGGTGATGTTTCTAATGCTGGATTCGAAGGCAAAAACCAAGTGTTGAGTTGGTGTTAGATTCGAAATAGATAAAGAAACAAGTATTGTGTTTCTTTAGATTCGAGGGGCCAAGAAAATAAGTGTTGTGTTTCTTCTGGATTATG